>CM029448.1:15052010-17452010 GCA_017140165.1 Eucalyptus shirleyi | reverse complement strand
CAAAAAAAAAATATGAAAAACTAGAGTGTACACTGTCACCGTAAAGAAAATATCACCCAAATATCTTTATATACTCTCCTCAATCTAAGGAACAGATATTACAAAGATTCACTCTAAGTAGACCAAAATCGTCATAGCCATCGAAAGTGCGGGATCCAGATTTTGGTCTACCTAGATCGAATCCATCTAATAATTTTCTCACTAGCCTTCAACTCAAGGGTGACTAAAATCACTTGTGTAAAGTTATCTTCGCATTGATAGCATCCGCTAGAATTACTCCCAAAAAAATAATTACTAGCTGTCCATTTTTACGGCCTAAAGAATGACTTGCTATCGACTTCTGGAATCTCTGTGACCGCGTCGTTTTCCAGAAAGCAAGAGCTGATGTCAGCCTTTGTCTCAATGCATGATGCACGCAGGGGACAAGCTTGTTAGCTGGAACGGGAGAACGGTGAGAGAAGGAAAAGCAAAATCTGGAAGGAGGACTTCATCTCTTTATGAACGAATCGGAAGCCATTACTTTTCCTTTCCCTTTCCCTTGTTTGATCCCCGAGTTCGATGCTTATCAATTTATTTTTCTATTAGTACGAGGAATTCAAGCTTTACTTGACTAGTCCTAAATAAATTATTGAAACTGTCTCGTATGAGTATGATGAAACCGCTTTCTGGCATGAACAGTAGGAGTTCATAGTCCCTTATGAATCCGGGGTCTTCCATCTATATTTTAGTAATCGATTTAAGAAGAGAGAGCCAGATAAAGCCAAACAAGATCGGACAAGCTTGTCAGCTGGATCATGAGGAGGACTTCTTCTCTTTATGAATGAATCGGAAGCCATTGTGTTTCCTTTCCCTTGCGCGAGGGATCATTATCGCCCTTCCTTCTTTTGAGATTCAAAGCTCTTCTTTCAGGAGAGTTCGATTCATAATTGAGTTTGAGCCCTAATTTCGATGCTTATCAATTTCTATTTCTATTAGTACGAGGAATCCAAGCTTTTGACTCGACTAGTCCTTAATAAAGTATTAAAATTCTCCGGTACAAGGATGTTGAAGCCTCTTTCCATATCGAATGTCAAGTGGGAAGCAATAAGTCAAGCAAACATCGAGCGGCAAGCGGCAAGCGACACAAATAATCCAAAGTGAGCGAGGCGAGTGTTGAGTGGCGAGCGAAGTAGTTATTTCTTTGGATTTTGGCAAATTGAAGACTAAGAGGACAAATAAGACAAAAGAAAATGAATACTAAAGAATGATGCCATAAGGAATTGTTTATGTCTTTTTGGACGCCGTGAGGACTCATCACAAAAACATTTTTTTCCTTAATAAATTATGACTATTAACATTGTAAAATATATTAAAAATCTAAATTATTAAAGAATAATATAAAGTTACTTGAATTCCTCACTAAATAACTATTTAATGTTGTTGACGCTATTTATTTTAAGATTATATATATATATATATAGTGAGGGTTAATTTGGATTGGACTGATCCGGAACTTTCAGGACTGAGGACCGACCTGCATAATGCTGGTCCAAGAATTCTATAATCAATGACGGACTCAGTTTTCCTAGGAATCGGACCAGGACTGGCAGGGTTGGATTGGTCCAGGATCAGTCTAGGGTTGACCCTGGACCGATGCTCACCCCTACACCCCACGACTTGTAGAGGCCTTCCTAGCACAAACACATGCTTCCTTCTCCATTGTGGCAAACAAACGGCCATGAGCCAGCTAGCCTCCGACCCTTGCTCAACCGTACAACCATCCGCCAACCTTGTGGACCAAGCCAACACTGTTGGCCACATCCGACCCCCCGCTTTCGTCATTGCCTGGTGCAACACACATGAGCCGGACAACGGCTGCCCGGTCCGGTCTGAGCCCAAAACAGAGCATGGCCGTGAAGAAAAAGGGCGGTCGGCCGAGAGTGCCTACCCAGCTCGCGGCGTCGGACGGCGGACGAGCTCGATAGTTCGGGCTACGTCCGTTCGCCTCGCTCGCCCACGAGTCGGGATCCTCGGGTAGCCGACCCCGAATCGGAAAAAACCAAGACCGCCCCAGCGGGGACCTACCGTGGCTTCAAAGCGGACAAGGAGCGGCGGCGGATCGTCGGTTTTGGTTGGGAAGTGGCAGCCAACGGCGGCCCTCTCAGTTGCATTCTCTCTCTTTCACAGCGGGATCTCTCTTCAGATCTCGCTTACTCTCTCGGCCTCTCTCACCAGCTCCCCTCTGCCTCGCTCACAGATCTCTCTCTTCCTTTGCCTCCTTCCGCTCACTCAGATCTCTCTCGGGCTTCTTGGATGTCTCTCCGAAGAAAACCCCTCAGATCTCTCTCTTCGTCTGTGTTTTTCCTTGGCTCGCGAACGCCCCCTTTAAAGGCCAAGGAGGCCGATCGACGGAGGTGGTCCGGCCGCCGGTCCTCGGCGCCCCGACTGGCCTCCCCCTCGGCTGAACCGGTATCCTATCTCGGCAGTGAAGGCGGGCACTGAAGGCGTCCGCCCAGACGTCCCCTCCGTCCGGGTTTCTCGCCAGATCTTGTGCTGCTCCATTTGGCGGCATTAATGACACCTGCTAAGCCGCCCCCTCCATCGCCGGCTACTCTACTTTGCTCTGGTAGATCGTCCTCGCATGCGTGAGGTGCAGAGGAGGGAAGAGGAAGGAGGGAAAGAGGGGAAGAGAGGCCGAGCCGGGCCGGGCCGAAAGGGAGAAGCTGGGACAACCTGGGCCTGGGCCCTCGGGGGTGGAAGGAGAAGAAGAAGAGGGGCTGCGCGAAAAGGCCCAACCCCCCTGGGCCCCCTTTTATTTTTGATTTTTTATATATATATTTATCCGAAATGCAGTAATATAAAAAAAAAATTAGTTGATGCAAATAATATTAATGCCTATGTGATGTGATGGAAATATTTTTTGGTAGGGCCAAATTTGATTCCTAATTTTCTATGCATTTAAATCTTAGATATTTAGTCAAAATTTAAGTGTCAACGTATCTCAATTTATATTCTAGCTTGAGTAGGAAATTTAATAGTCGATGTGCCACTCAAGTTAAGTTTTTTTCGTCCGTGCTCAAAACTCGAACAAAAAACTGTTTTCTTTCTAAACAAAACTCTTCCTTTTTGCCTGGACGAAGCAGTAAAGCTAAGGAGTGTATATGTTAAGAAAAGGGAAGTGTGTAGAAAATCTTTACTATAAATGAAATCTTTCCCTTTTCCCTTTTCACAATCTTTTTATTTTAATTGCAGGAGTAGAGAAAACCACGCAAGATCTAATGTAATCTTCCGCAATCAAGTCATTTGATCTTATTTACATTTTTAAGAGATAATCCCAAAACTATTTCCTCATAGCTATGATTGTTTCTTTGTCATTATAGTGATGGTTTAATGAGCATGAATGAAGGTATTAACAGTTTTGATTGGCCAATTTCAAACACCGGATCATCGTTTAGTCTCTTAAATGGTCCATGGTGTCAGTCTGTCCATACATATATATTTCAATTGAAAAGAAAGATAGGTTGGTTTTAATTGTGAAATTGATCGAGCAATCCAATTAATTAAAAAAAAATTAAGTGTTTTTTTCCCTCCAATGTCATCTTTCTGTACTCTCGGAACATACCTGACTTATCATTTCATATGAGAGTTCCTTGTTGACTTGTGATTTTGTAGAAGATGAAATGATTTGAAAAGAGAAACATACACTCATGGATAAATCAATTCATGAACTCATTATCTGGATTGTTGGTGCAGGCTTGGTTGTGCTTCAATGTCTTCTATTGTAGTCACTTCACTGGCTTCCGTTATCTCAACTCCGGAACTTCCCAAGACCAAACGATTCAATCCCAAACTCTTTCTGGCGGAACCTTCTGAGTTTTTAGAGAAAAACCAGGCTTGATTTTTGCGCAATTTTGAAACAATTCGTTTCATCAAAGCGATGAAACCTCGAGATACTTTCTTCTGCAAGTCTGAGACCTTACTCCAGACAGATCCTTCACTTGAATCCGTCCGGGCCAAATCAATATTTGTGGACTCCTCCGGTGAGTTCGGCTCCTTTGTATTATCAATCATCACCAAAATCGAGGTCACGATCTCTTTTTCTTCCTCTTCATCCGATGCGTACTTCTCCAAATGCCTCCTAATCTTACGTATTTTCTTCTGCTTGTCCGATTGCTTCTTCTCCAAATGCATCTTAATTTCATGGAGACAAATATAAAGAATAGGGCATCTTCAATTCCGTGATTTGAACTCCAAGAGAGAAAAGGAAAACTGCCAAATCTTGAGTGCATAATAGGTAGTAAGTTCAACTAACCTGTGATTGTATAATCGCGTGCAGTGGTAATATTCTGGAGCTGCACACAATCTGGACGATCACTCTGAGAGCGCAATAAATACCACAGAAGCCAAATTGATGGTTAGGCCTCAACGCACGGATTATAGAGCAATGATATAATTGACATGAGCAATAGGCCATACCCCATTACTATTCGGGGGACAACAAAACCAACCTTTCCCACAATGCAGGAGTGAAAACCATGCTGGAACTGTATAGAGATGCAGTAGCGTGTTAGTTGGCATTTTCCCGATATGCAAGAGACATTGCATAGCATTATAAATGGTGATGACGATATGAGTTATTTGCGGTCACCATTATAAAGAAGAAGAAAGCAAGCTCCAAAGAGTTCACAAACAGCACGATGTGAAGCAGCCTGCCGACCATTTTTAGCCCAGCGAACCAGAAATCGTCTTCTGAAAATTTAAAAACCAAGTCCTTTGCACTATTTTCGCTAGACTTGTCTTCGTCGTGTTTATGCTTTTTGGCAACTTCTTTTGCGAGTTGCATTATCATTCTCTCCAATTTGATGCTGATAATGACCATAAGCTGCGCAGAATTAGCGAGCACGCCTAATTAGATACAAAAAAAGGCTCATCTGTTTTTTTCCCCATCAAGATTCACTTGGAATTGCAAGACATAATGACTCAAAGGAGAGTTTTTATCACTACTTACAGTAAATGGAATGAAAGATACATAAAAATGCGCATTCCATCCTGCAAGAAATGCATAAAGAAATGGATTGCCACAATGAAGTCTTTCTTGTCAAAGGCAAATAAAGAAAGAGATATACAATTGAGCTTAATCAGGATTAATAGGGATTTATTCGGTAAGTTGAACTTTGATTGCGGAAAAACGTCACTGCTTTTCTGCTGACACTCAGACGAAACCAGTTTGATATGCATATTTCTGGTTTCCAATAGGAAGACTCGCTGTCGATTGTGTTCATATTATTTATATACACCAATATTAAGATCCAAAGCAATATTTTCAATTTCACTAATAATGATTTGCTCATCCTTAATGGCAATTTTCCTTGCATTAGATAAACACTGTTTCACGCAGTTCACTTTTCGTGCACCTAATCCTAATAAACCATAGTTGTTTTACCAAACATTTGCTCTATAATAGTTGCTCTTATGAAATGATGTTGAAGCTAATGAATCTTGCAATCTGTGTTTAATGAGAGAGGAAGAAACTAGCAAAGAAATCAACAAGAAACACTAGAATATCTAACCCATGGGGAGAGGTAATTACAAAGAAATCCACTATGAATCTGAAAAGTATGGAGTTTAAAATCGCTCAACTAATCAAGCATTTCCTAACTCTAGTTACATCTAAAGTAAAACCTATAAGTAGACCCGTCAAACAGGTGGGTCGGGTCGGGTCGGGTTTGGGTCAGTTTATAAATGGTCCAGCCTAAATTGACCCATTTAACATGTTTATGGCCCATTTATTGTAATGCAACATTTTTTACCGATATCCAACCCAACCTATACTCGACCTATACTTGACCCATTTAACTAAACTTAAGAAAGCTTATTTCTTTATATATATTTAAAAAAAAATCGTATTTCTAAAATAGTTTTATACAACACAAATTTAATGGACAATTTTTATAATTTTTAAAATAATTATTTTAAAAAATCGAATTTTAAATTATTTTTTTTTATTTTTGAAAAATTAATTTTTTAATTAATTTTATTTTTATTTTTAAGAATATAATTTTTAATTTTCTTTTTCTTTTTTCTTTTTTCTTTCTTGTTCTTCTTCTTCTTTGGCCAGGCGCGGGCCACGACGACAGTTGACACTCGGCCATAGGCAAGCCTCGAGCTCGCTCGACTCGCCAACGCTAGTGAGCTCAAGGCTCGTCACATCTAGCGAGCTTGAGCTCGTCCAACGCCAGCGAGCCTCAAGCTCACCCCTCGCCGAACGTCAGCAAGGCCTTCGCTTCGCCAGATCCGACGAGCTCGAGCCTCACCCGACACCGGTGAGCTCGAGGCTCGCCTAGCTGGTCACTGACCATCACCGTGCCGGCCACTAGAAGGAGGAAGAAGAAAGAAAAAAAAAAGGAAAGAAAAATGAAAAAAAAAAGAAAAGAAAATTAAAATAAAAAAATTATAAATTCAATTTTTATAATATATATATTTGTAAAGTTAAAAAGAGAAAAGAGAGATTGTGAGGTTTTGGTTAAAAATGGGTTCTAAATCCAACCCATTTAAGACCCACTTAAAACCCACCTAAGACCCATCTATCTTAAGTCTTTAATTGTTAAACCCATTTAACTATTTTTTGTCAAAAAAATAAGTGACCCATATATGACCCATTTATGATTTAAATGGGTCATGTATGGGTCTAAGACCCATTTTGCCACATCTACCCATAAGTGTGATCTCATAATTACTCATTGAGAACTCATTAGAAAACTTATAGAGAGAAAAACTCTAACACTCAACTTGTTTGTTAAAGTGGGTAATAAGAATTTCGTTTTTATATGTTCTTACATGACTTGTTCACTCAAACTAGAAAACTAATTCAAAGTATGAATTCAACTCCAATGTGGAAAGTAATTTTGGTAATTTCTTGCTTGTTTGAATATCATACCGCAAGTCCAATTTGGATGTGTAAATACTATTTGGATCATGTTTCCTTCATGGACTCAAACGCGAAACATAATTTAAGAATAACAAATTTAGAAATAGTTATAAAGAATAATAAGTATGCATATATGTGCTTACCGGCTACATTCACAAGTAAATAAATCACGGCGCATAACCACAAGTACCACCTGCGATAATGATAAAAGTGCAAATTAGTATGCCTAAAGAAGTGCCAAATATTCTCTCATATTTTAAGTATTATTTCCATGAAAAAGTCATATGGTATAGTTTTTTCATGAATTTAATACTGTTAGAGAACGATTGGTTGATCCGATAACATTTTCGTCCAAAAATAGGGCGAATTAATTAACATATGCAATAGGATCTTTAGATGAGGATGAGTAATTTGACATGTTCGAGTGAAATAGTTCTTTCTTGTAAAGGAAAAAGGAAAATCTTCCTTTCTCTTAGCTCATCCTTTTCTTTTCCATTTATTGCTCATCAAGCCTACTTAAATAGCGTCGTATGAGGGGGTATCGTTTTACCTGATTCCCATCATATTCTCAAAGTCCTTTTGCAAAGTCCTCATTATGTACTTCTGAAAATCTTTCCCTGGTTCCTTGGGATTTCGTGCCTGTGGACACGACAGAATTGACAAGTAAATTAACCATTTCAAGGCAAATTATATTACAACGAGGACCAAAACTAAATTTCAGCTGAAGGATGTCCTCTACGTACCGCGATGAAGTTCTGACGAAGAGCGATGTACTCATGCTCGGACAAAGAAGTGAACGTCTTCTGCAGAATCGACACGAGCTGAAGAGGAAAATGCAAGACAATGTCGGGCCTCTCGTCAAACATCTCTTCCTTCCAGGTAAATCATAAATATCGCATTCCATAGCAATTGTAGAAAATGTATTGCTCATTCCACATTTCTAAACACCCTTCACAAGAATAATTGTAACCCACATGATATTATTAATTAATAATTTAATAACTATTAAAATGCTAAAAACTTAGTAGTCACGAGAAAGTGCAGCTCTTACGAAAAGATACAACTCTTATGAAAAGATGCTGCCTGTATGAAGATAGAATGTACTTTGATGGAGTACACTTATTGATAGCCTATATTAAAAGTATGGTCCTCTCTCCACCCTACACAATGAGAGGTTGTATTCTATCCGTAGTGAATTAAAAGAGAGAAATTGAATTTCTTCATTTATCCTATTTTTGCAATAATCATTTTTTTTTTCAAAGTTATCATTATGGATAAAGATACATCGCCATCTCTCTTGTTGTGAATAAATCATAAAGATCAAAGATTATTAAATTTAAAATTTTCATGTAAAGAATTACATTATTGCGTACAACTTAATTGATATATTTAAACATATTGTGTTCGTGAACAAAGATAAATAGTTAAAATATTCAAAAAGGGAAAATCATAACAATCCATATAACTAACGTTGAAGTGTAGTATGATCCAATGAAATTATAATGCGGAACATTTTGAAAATTGCATGATAATTAAGGTCGCAAAGATATGCTCGATTTCGCAAGAGCCTCCAAACTCTCCTGTTTTGCAGTCGCGGGGAGCTTCAAGAGATTCAATGACTTACCATATATCTGAACGAGCCAAGTGGGTTTTTATAACGTTCCAGAATTTTTGTGAGTACTACGGATAAAAACAGAATAGAAACACCTCAATCAAATTAGGAACTTCCTTTGGAGACTGTACAAGAATTTTGGGGAGTGAGATCACTCATCTTCTCCTCCCTTTTACCATATTTGCTGGAGGAGGATGAATTCGACAATGTTACCAATTTGGATGTCATCTTTTTTGCTCCATTCGTCGTATATCTGCAGCATGCTCCATTGAATTATCTAACAGCATGGAAGGACGAAAATAACTAACGTTAAAAAATTGATCCAAGAGAAACCTCTAATTTTTTTTTAGTGATTTCTCTAATCTGGACTAATTTTACTTTTCAATTATAACTTTTTGTAAATATTGGAAAACTCGCAAAAAGAAATTACTCAAACACTCGAAGCCTTTTGAAATATCAACGAATGTACAATTGGAATCACATACAAATTCCTTCATGTTCTTTCGAAACTTAAATCTGATATATATTCTACGATATTGGAGGGAAAGTCGCAAGAATAAATAATAGAAAGTAACAGAGAGATGGAGTTGGAGTGACAAGGATGTCGTAGCACACCATAGATAGTACTTTGAGCACACAGAGGATCACGTGAAAGGTAGCTAGCACAAAGATGAAAACGTCCAGCTGGTGGACTGCTTCAACAGACAGCAATGCCACCTTCCCCTGAAAAGAAAAGAAAAGAAAACAGTTGCACCAAATATTCACTTCGTACCAATTCGCTGTAGTCAAGCAGCAGCAGCAACAGGTCTGGTAAAGTTACTTTTTGGCCACAGTAATCTGGGGTATGAGAAGCCATGGCGAGGAGATGGCGTCCTTGTGTTGCACTGGAAGCGGAGGAACTAGTAATGAAATTGGCGACGGCAGAAGAAGAGTCGGGCTTCTTGCAAGGCAGCAAGACGTTGTCGAGTCGTTCTGATATGCAAATCTTCGCTATTCTAGTTTGGAACACCGCCAAGAGAAGCGATATGACACCCAATAGCATCAATTCTTCCATTTTCATCATAACCCAAACAGGCAAAAAAAAAAAAAAAAAAAAGAAGAAGAAGAAGAAGAAGAAGAAGAAGAAGAAGAAGAGAGAATTTATGTGCATGCGCATTAGTATTGTAAAATAGTCACAAAAAAAGAAAAAGAAAAAAAAAAGCACCAAAGAGAGATCCCTCACCATCTTTGATCTTCCTTGAGCCGCCGACAAGCGGCCACCATTTGCTATCCTCCAAATACTGCATTCGACAAGGAAACTCGAGTTAAAGAATTGCCGGCATCGTAATTGACATGCCCGAGTTAGACTTCGTAGAGGTCCGTACTCTCGGACCTTAGGAAGCAAGAGTAATCACCTGGCCGGCGCAGCGAATGAATCTATCAACAACGATAGAAATGAACAATATGCTGAAGCACACTACAGCCACCACCCACGTCGGCGTATACTAACGATTTCTCGTCTACTCCCGCAACCGCCATTCTCTGTCTCTGTCTGTCTGTCTCTCTCTCTCTCGCTCTCTGTCTCTGTCTCTCTCTCTCTATTATGCCTCTCCTTTGAATTCTCATATGGTATGTTTTCGTGCACTCGTATATATAGAATGATGCACCGACGGAAATGTTCACACACACGGCGACGATTTGTTTTTTGTTTTATTAGACTGAACACAAGCTGCTCAAGTCGAGCAATCTCGAGTTTCCAAAAGATGGGCCAGAACAAAAATTCACGCGGCACTTGAGGAATGAGCATTATGATGTTTAGGACTATATTAGAATTTGCAGCGGCAATTGAAGAATATTGAGTTTCCACGTCTATAATTTCCGATTGCAATCAGTCGAAAGGACGACATCAAAAATTCCCGCAAAAGCATAAAACTACATTGGCAGAAATAAAGTAATCAGGACCTAATTGGCATCCAAGACTATTTGGGCAATCATCCTACATATGTTCATATTGAATTGATCCCTTGCTTGTTTATCAAAAAGTTTTATTCCAAAAGGCAAGAAAGCAAAAGAATTGTGAACCAATTATTCTACTAACGAAGACAACTAAGGTATCTTATGCATTGAAAGATAGAAGAAAAGTATCTCATGCATGGATGATGATTATTGCTTCGTGTCAGGTTAATGTTTTATCGTCAAATTGATACTATCTTAACTCTGTTTGCACATCCATCTATGAAACTTTAGTATGCTGAAATGTTTGGTGATACCACAGTTTTCAAGGCACTTGATGTTATTGATGAATATGATATTATCTAGCAAGTCAAATTAGCATGATTGTATAGGATAAGTAGGTTATCCTCCATATCTAGAAAAGTCATTTTTTAGAAAACTTAAATTGAGAACCCCAATTTAGCCAAATTTGTAATTATGTATGGGTTACATCCATACGAAGGAGGTAATCACGCTAGTCGCATCTCCTCAGCCTATCAAGCATTAAAAAAATTTACTAGTTAATGGTTCAAATTTATAATTATATATGGGTTACTCTCTTTATATATCCAATGAATTCACGTCAATCCAAGATAGATCAACCTAGTCAAAGAATTCAATAGTTCTGCAAAATGCCAAATAAATATTTAAGTTGAGAATTAACAAAATCATTCAATACTTGACAAATTTGCTTAATAGTTACTTTTGTAACGATACAACAGAATCATATCCAAACCCGAGTGTTTCTCACTTGGAATAATCTAAGGACTATTCTCGCCATTTTATAAAAGGACCCTTATATGATGCTATATAATTAATACACACGAATAGGGTAGTTTGCACGCATTCATAATAGTATATTGATCCGAAAAATAAAAAATCCATGTTATCTAAAAAAAAAAAAAATTATATGTTTGCTAAAGAGTGGGCCGGAATTGTTTAATCAGATTAGTCATAATTTATTATATAAGGATTAATTCCTCGCTTGCAAAACCATATAAAAAGAATTATTCGAATCATAGAACACAAGGATTAATTTGACCAATATTAAATTTAAGACCAAATTGAACATTGATTAAGAGGTACAGAACTATATGTTGGTATTGTCTCTTCTTTTTATTAATAATAGAAATTTAAAACTAGTTTTTTAAACCAAGCTGTGAACAATGTGATACATCTTTATTGAATATTTAAACATTACTCACTTATTCAAGTAGCTAATCACAGTTTGTTGCGTCATTTCTCCTATAAATCAGTGTGTCATTTTGTTGTTCAATTTTGTAAAGCGGGCATTACATTGATATTAGATTGAGTCCTTTTCATCTGTGTGTCGCAACCTACCCCTTGGGGAAGATAATAGGTTAAGGGGTATTGCCTGCCTATGACCCATGATCAAACACGAACTCTTCTAAGTCTATATTTATAAGAATTTTATAATAAAGAGTCACCATTAACCTATTGGGGTTGGCTAGAAACCAAAACTTTATATGCAACTAGAGAATTCATGATCGGGGACTTTATTACACTAATTAACTAATCAATGCCCTTTTGGTATCTAATTTTATTCATTTTAGAAAGAAAATTTGTCAAGCAGTTTGAATTAATTTTAGACCAATCCACTAACACGCGCTGTGATCATACGAGTACGCAATAATTATAATAACAGTTAGTAGCCATGAAAAACGTTTAAATAAATTGCATGGGAAAGCAAATATTTAACATTAAGGAAAAGATAAATACTAATATTAACTAGACTAAAGGGATCAAAACAACAAAAGCATGCAAATAAGAGCAATTGTCTTTGAAGACAATTGAAACCCTAAAGTGGAGCCCTAAAGGCTTACTCAATATTTTAGCACACTTTTCATTTAAGAAACTTCCATTTTTCAAGAAAATAGCTCATAAAATTTGTTTTTAAAAAATTTCAAATGAAAATTTGAATTTTCTGACATTTTTTTAATTTTCTAATTTTTATTTGTTATTTTTTGAAAAAAAATAGAATTTTCAATATTTTCTAAAATTTTTTGAATTTTTTTATTTTCTCTGAAAGTTCTTGAATTTTTGGAAATTTTTTTTGAATTTTATTATTTTTCTAAAATTTTGTAATTTTTTTGAAAATTTTTAAATATATATTTAATATTTAATATTATATTCGGGAAAAGGGGGTCCCGACTGAAAAAAATAATTTTAATTTTATTAAATCTTTTAATGATTTTCGTTATTTTTTTTTATTCTCCACCATTTTGTCTTCTTCCTATTTTGTCTTTTCCACTGCACCTTTTCTCCGCACTCCTCCTACCCGAAGCAAATTTTCGCTGTCTTTTTCCATATTTTGTTTTACTTTTTACTTCTTCTGTACTTTTCTTTTTCTTTTGTTTTTTCTTTTATTTTTTATTTGTCTCTTCCCCTGTGGTCTTCTTCTCCCCGACGCCTCCTTGCACGTCTTCCCCCCAAAACTTCATCCAGACAGCAACACCGGCATAGCAACCAGCGACCCTTCCACAGCCGAACCACCACTGTCTACCGGTTATCTACCCGACCGGCGATGACCACCGTCGGCCACGAACTCCGGCGGCCAACCAATTTCGGCCACAAAAATCCCCCCGGCTCAAGAATACACGATTGCTCCACGAAAATCGCATGAAATTGCAATGGAAACATAAAAAGACGAGCACGGTCCGACGTATATAAGAGCAAGCACGAATCAAACCAAGTTTCAACCCGGGTTGCTTCTCGGTTCTCTCTGAGACATTTTGTCAAACATAGGAGGTGCGCTAATTTATCACTACTTACAGTCAACGAAATGAACGATATCCAAAAACTACGCATGCCATCCTGCAAAAGTATAAAAAAAAAAAAAAACTTGTTAAGACATAAATTGAAATATGATATGAGAGCTTCATGAAGGAATTTTTGCTCAACAAGATCTGCTACTGGAAAATCTTTGGTTAATGAACATTCGGAACAAAATGTGTTGACCTTCATCATCCTTCTTATGATGAATTATTTTCAGACGTCACTTTTTATTTAGAGATGTCACTTTCCAGATGTTCTGGGGAGAGGAAGAAAGCGGAGAGCGACTGAGCCACCGATGACCACCATGCCTTCGCCGAAGTCGATAGTCTACGGACGTTCCCGCCTCTTTCCTCTCGCCGAGCCTTGGTAGGTTCCGATCTCGAGTCTTCGCCGGCTTTAGATTTGTCCGATTATGGGGCTTGGTTTCCCGAGGATCCCGGCTCGGAGACGAGCGAGGCGGACGGACGTTGCCCGATCCATCGAGCTCGTCCATCGTCCGACGCTGCAAGCGACCCCCTAGCCGACCTTTCATTTTTTATTTTTTTGCGCCCTATTCGGGCTCGACTGATTGGGCTGCCGTTGCCCGGTTTGCGCGAATCTCTTGACCCTGTTCGTGTGTATAGGCTGCAATTTTTAGATGTTACTCGTCCACTGCCACGAATTCCGGCGCGAGCTCGGATCGGCCGGGCCGGTTCCTTCCTCCTTTTGCCTTTGCGTCTTAGGTGCTCGACAGAATGCCCAAGCGTGTTGCGTCTCCTTTCTCTCGGGAATAGTCCGTTCTGGGTGTTGGTTGGCCTCTCGACCGGCAACGTTGGGGTTGACGAGGGCTGTCGCTGCCGTGGCTGACCCCAGGAGAGATAGTTTATTCCCCTCCAGGCGTCCGGGGAGCAGAGATCGCGGCCGCCGTGAGGGCGGCAAGGAAACGTCGAGGCCAGGAGCCGACAAGGGTACACGGCTAAGTCGAGGCGACAAGCGGCGCCGCCGTCTCGGCCGACCAAATCGTGAAAAAACAGAGGCCGGCGAGAGTTCGAGAGGGAGTCGAGGAAGGAGAGGCGCTCGGGTTGCATAAGGAAAAAGAAAAAGTAGAAAAATAATATAAATAAATAAATAAAAGGATAAAAAGATTTAAAAAGAAAAAAAGATGGGAAATAGTGGGAAAGAAGAGAGAAGTGAGGAAAAAGACAAAAAGAGAGAAAAGACGAGAGAGAGAGAGAGAGAGAGAGAGAGAGAATAGTTTAAAATGGGTAAGACGCGCGGCCTGGCAAAGCCAACCTGGGTCGGTTCTGACCCGGTTGTTTTCATAATATAATAATATTATTTTTAATTTTAAAAACATTTTAATAATCAAAAAATTAAAAAATATTTTTTATTTTAAAAGATATCAGAAAAAATTAGAAATAGTCTTTGAATTTTTTTTAAATGTGTGAAAATACCCAACAGAAAATCCAAAAAAAAAAAAAAAAATCCTTTTTTAAGTTCTTGGGAGCAAATATTGACTTATTCCAATCATGTCTTTATGATGCATGGATTCTTAATTTCTTAATCTAGTTAGGAATTTTCCTAAAATTTGTGATTGGTATAAAATGTTGTATAAATATTTTATTTGATGTTTAAACAAAAATTAGATATCGAAATAGCATTAGTAATTAACTATTGCAATCAAGTTCTCGATTCTAGTTTTTCTGATTGTGCAGAAATGAGTATTTATCTCGATATTTCACTTAGATTTCTAATCGATCCACCACAAAATGATTAGTAACGGCTTCTATTTGAAATTGACTTTTATGTTAAAAATTTTAACTATAAGTCATAAATTGGTGGGCTTGGGAGAGCCCGGACTAAGCCCAATACTTAGTCGAGCCATTAGCCTCCATACATGCTCGCTCGTATGTGGGCATCGAAAAGGGAGGTCGCAATAGCGTGAATATATATTATTAAAAAAGAAAAAAATCAGACGTACAAAATCATTATAGGTCCTGCTGAGGCTCCATTGTCTCTTGACAGGCTATATGTGTTTTGATTTTGGCTTTGGGAATGCGTCTATGTCTCTTATTTAAGCATGTTGGTGTTTGATGGCTGCTTCCAGTCTGTAACATTTCTCACAATGTTTTAGTTTAACTGCAGAAGTGGAGAAAGATCATGTAAGATCTAATGAATCTTCAGCAATCCAGTCATTGGTCTTATTTATCTTTTTAGGCGATAATCCTGAAACATTGCCTCCTAAATATGATTGTTTCTGTGTCATCATGGTCTAATTTACCTTTTTAATGGGCATGAACGAAGGTATTTACAGTGTTGGATTGACCAATTTGAGACGCTGGATCATCGTTTAGTCTCATAACCGGTCCTTTTGCCTGTCTCTTTCATTCTAGAAAGTGACATCTATAGATGTCCTATTGAGTAGAAAATGCAATATTGCCAAGAAAGACAGGTGGGTCTTCCTGTTGAAATTGATCGAGCGTGGCGACTACTGGAACAAATCTGAATTGTCTTTCCCATCCAACTTCAGCTGTCCATGCACTGGGAAAATACCTGACCTTTCTTACTGTGTAGCTTCAGTTCTTTTGCCTACTGTAACTAGAGAATTATATGGAGTGAGAGTTCCTTATTTACTCG
The DNA here is from genome assembly GCA_017140165.1 of Eucalyptus shirleyi. Lineage (NCBI taxonomy): Eukaryota > Viridiplantae > Streptophyta > Magnoliopsida > Myrtales > Myrtaceae > Eucalyptus > Eucalyptus shirleyi. Next base: position 17,436,108 of record CM029448.1, on the reverse strand, counting down.
CATTTGCCTAAGATAGCTATGCAACCTGTGATAGTTACATTTCATCCTGATAATAGTAGTTGCCTAGAGACAGAACAATTAACTCGCGATTCCATGGATAAATCAACCCATGATCTCATTTATTTAAAACGTCGGTGTAGGCTTGGTTGTCAATTCTGTGCTTCGATATCCCCTGCTCCACTCCGTCCAGCCAGTTCAGTATTTGTGGACTCCTCCGGTGAGTTTGGCTGCTCTCTTCGGTTCTTTCTATGATCGATCAACTCTGAAATCCAGGTCGGGATCTGCATCTCTTCCTCTTCGTCCATCTGCTTCGCCTTCAACTGCGTCTTAATTTCATCGAGTTCATCAAGACGCTTTTTTACATGTTCGTTAGACAGGTACTCCTCCAAATAAATCTTAATCTCACGTATTTTTTTGTGTTTGTCCAATTGCTGCTGCTGCTCCAAACGCATCTGAATTTCATCGAGACAAATAAAAAGAATCTGGCATCTTCAGTTCCATGATTTGAACCCAAATCTTGAGTGCATCATAGGTTGTGAGTTCAACTCACCTGTGATTTCATAATTGCATACAGTGGTAATGCTCTGGACATGTAGCAGATCTGGACGTACAATCTGAGAGTGCGTTGGATGCCGCAGAAGCCAAATTGATTGTCAGGCCCCAGTCATTGATCATGTACAGCACTAAGATTATGGAACAATGATATAATTTACATCAGCAATAGTTCTTACCCCATTACTATTCTTGAAACAACAAAGCCAACCTTTCCCATGATGCAGGAGTGAAAACCATATTGGATCTGCATAGAGATGCGACAGCACAATGGTCGGAATTTTTGCCATGTAAATGATAATGTAGATGATAACTTGAGTTATTCATTCTCACCAACATAAAGAAGAAGAAAGCAAGCTCCAAAGAGTTCAGAAATAGCATGATGTGAATCAGGTTGCCGATGAAAGTAGGCCTAACAAACCAGCGATCATAGAACTTCTCTGCACCACTTTCGCTAGATGCATTTTCATTTTGTGTATGGTTTTCGGCGACCTTTTTCACGAGTCGTGTTATCATAAACTCCAATACGCAGCCAATTATGAACAAAGTCTGCGCAGAATTAGTGAGAATGCCTAATTAGATATAATAATAGACTCAAATATTATTGTAAGACATTTGGAATGAAAGATATAATGACTTCAAAGGAGAGTTTTTTTATTAGTTCTTACTGTAAATGGAATGAAAGATATCCAAAAGTATGCATTCCATCCTGTAAGAAATGCACCAAGAAATGGTGGGAACAATGATATTTTACTCGGCAAAAGGCAAATAAAAAAGAGAGTTTTCTTGTCTTCCTTGCCGCGGGTGAGGTCCTGACCCTCGCCAAAACTTGGGTGAGGGTCGCGTCTGCCTCGCCCTAATAGGTCGAGGGCGACCCTCACCCAAGTGAGGCTGTCCCTCACGTGTGGCCAACAGGGCAATCCTTGTCCAGCCCTCTCTAGCCATTGTGAGACCGGTCACCAACAAAAAGGAAAGAAAAATCTACTCAAACTATGAATCCAATTCCACATATTTTAGTAGTTTCTAGTTTGTTGGAATATCATACATTGGATCGTGTTGCTGTCATAAGTTCAAATTCGAGATATAATTTAATAATAACAAATTTTGAAATTGTTACAATGCCGAATAGGAATGCATATACGTGCTTACCGGCTACATTCATGAGCATATAAATCACTGTGAGAAACCACGAGTACCAGCTGCGATATTGGTGAAAAAGCAAATCAGTATGTCTGAAGAAGAGCTAAACATCGATATTTGTTCTTTCTTGCCGAGCAGAGTGGGGCGAGTAAAAGCCGCAACTCGTTATATCATCCTAGCAAACTGAAATTGTTCTTTCTTGTAAACGAGAAAAGGAAAATTTTTCATTCTTTTCTGTTTCATTCTAGCAAGCTGAAATAGCCTAATTAAATAGCTTTGCATAAAGGGGTATCGGTTTACCTTATTCCAATCATTTTCTCAAATTCCTTTTCCAAAATCCGAATTATGTACTCCTGAAAATCTTCCCCTGGATCTTTCGGATCACGTGCCTGTGGACACGACAGAAATGCTAGATAATTTAACCATTTCAACGGCAAATTATATCACAACGAAGAGCGACACTAAAAAAATTTCGGCAATAAGAAAATGTGCTGGACGTACCGCGAAGTTCAGACGAAGAGCGATGTACTCCTCCTTGGTCAAAGAAGTAAACGATATCTGCAGACTTGATCTGAGCTGAAGAGGAAAATGCAAGACAACGTTGGGCCTCTTAAGTTAGGTACATCTAAACACGCTTTGTTCGTGAACAGAGATGGATAGTCGAAATATATCAAAGAGAGAAAATCGCAAAAAAAGAAAAAAAAAAACAAAAACAAAACAAAAAACAAAAAACGCATGACCAACGTCGGAGTTTGGTAAGATCCGATGAAATTACACTGAGGAACGTTTTGAAGATTGCACGATATACTTAAGGTCAGTAAAGATGTGCTCAATTTCGCAAGAGCCTCCAAACTCTCTCATTTTGTAGTCATCGGGAGCTTCAAAGGACTCAATGACTTACTATATAACTGAACCAGCCAAATGGATTTTTATAACCTTCCAGAGTCTCTTTGAGAACTGCAGATATAAACAGAATAGAAATACCTCAATTAAATTAGAATATTCTTTTGGAGACTCTGCGAGAATTTTGAGCAGTCTCCTCCATTTCATCACATTGCTCGAGGAGGATGAGTTCGAGGACATTACCTTCTCGCTGTGGCTGTTTATTAGCACTTCCGATTTCTTTATTATAAGTCTCCAAATGCCTCCATTGGACTGTCTAACATCATGTGGACGAAAATAACGTTACGAAATTGATTCAATAGATACCTCTAATTTTTTGCTGATTTTTCTAATTTGGACGAGTTTTCCTTGTAAAAATTTGGAGAACTCGCTAACAGAAACTCTTGAGGCAGTTGAAAATGTTCAAAATATCAAACAATGTACCCGTGCAATCACATATAAATATGTTCGTGTTTTTTCAAAACTTCGGTACCGTACAATACATTTTTTTGGGGGGCGATATTGGAGGGAATGTCGTAACTGAAGTAACAGAAAGTAACGGAAAGATAGAGTTGAAGTGACAAGGATGTCGTAGCACACCATATATAGTGCTTTGAGCACACAGAGGACCACGTGAAAGGTCGCTAGCACAAAGATGAAAACGTCCAGCTGATGGACTGCTTCAACAGACAACAATGGCACCTTCCCCTGTAAAAAGAAAAAGGAAAGGGAACAGTTGTACCAAATATTCGTTTCGTACGAATTCGCTGTAGTGTTCAGATCTCTCTTACCACTGGAGACGTGCAAAGACTTGTTATAGATAAATAGTCTAACAAATGATGTGGTCGACTCTTAATTAGTCACAAAACACTATTGAACTAAATTAATTTCCGTTTGCAGTTTCATATAATTCTGTATATCCATCTCTTAAACTTGCCTCTGTATTCTTAAGAGAAGAAGAAGAAGAAGCAGCTTTGGTAAAGTTACTTTTTTACTGCAGTAATCTGTGGTATGAGAAGCCATGGAGAGGAGGCGGCGTCCTCGTGTTGCACCGGAAGCGAAGGAACTAGTATTGAAATTGGCGACGGCGGAAGAAGAGTTGGGCTTCTTGCAAGGAAGCAAGATGTTGTCAAGTCGCTCCGATATGCAAATCTTCCCTATTCCAGTTTGGAACACCGTCAAGAGAAGCGATATGAGACCCAGTCGCATCAACTCTGCCATCGTTGTCGTAACCGGAAAAACCGAAAATAGATAAATAAAGAAGAGAGAATTCATGCGCATGCACATTAGTATTATGAGGTAGTCCAAAAAAGAAAAAAGACGGAGAAGAAACCAAAGAGAGTTCACCATCTTTGATCTTCCGTGAGCCGCGAACGAGCGGCCACCATTTGCTCTTCTTCTTCTTCAAATGCTGCATTCGACAAAGAAACTTGAGTTAAAGAATTTGGCGGCATCGCAATTGACATGCGCGAGTTTATGCTTAGGAGAGGTCCCTACTCTCGGACCTTAGGAAGCAAGAGTAACCACCTGGCCGGTGCAATGAATGAATCTATCGACAATGATAGAAATGAACAATATGCTGAAGCACACTACAGCCACCACCCACGTCGGCGTGTACTCTTAACGAATTCTTGTCTACTCCCACAACTGACTCTCTCTCTCTCTCTCTCTCTCTCTCTCTCTCTCTCTCTTCCCCGTGTATGCGCGTGTTTATTATGCCTCTCCTTCCAATATTCATATGATATGTTTTCGTGCACACGTCTATATAGAATGATGCTCCATTGAAAATGTTCGCACTCATGATGTTCACTTACAGGCCGATTTCTTTTTTTGTTTTGTTAGACAAAACCCAAGCGAACCCATATGCTTACATGAAAAGTCAAGCACCCAAGGCAAAGAATCTCGGCAAAGTATAAGATGGGAAATAGGGCTTTTGGCAAGATCCTCGGGCGAAGAACAAAGAAAAGCATGGGCTGAATATATGTTGGCTTGTTGGACCTTAGCAAGTCCTTAAAAGGTTACAACCCAATACTTTGGGGTTGTCAGTATGATAGGGGTATTCCCTCTTTTCAAGGAAGAAAAAGATTCAAAGTGATTGAATTTTTTTTTTTTATAGAATATTCTAAACATTTTTTAAAATTCGAAAAAAAACCTTTGGAATTACATTAATATTGGACTTTAGACGTATAATAGTTTCAAATCAAATCCCTTTCATGCATCAATTATGGCTTCAAAAATACGCCTCTATTTAATTTTCTTTGGAATGTTGTATTTTGGGATTACTAGCGGAATTCAGGTCTCAACCGTCAGGTCCTCAAGATTGCCTCATGCACTGCATATACCATTTATAATATGCTATAAGATCTTTGTGCGTCTTACTTAAATAAATTTTGCTTGCATCGAAATAGCTTGTCAATCGGTTGTATGGATGAATGACGGATAAGATATGTTTCATATATTTTGATGCTTCATGAAATTTATTAATAATAAGCACATGCATATCATAAAAGATGGTCACCTGGCTGACACATTGTCCTAATGTATCGACAGCAAGATAAATCAGGACTATACTGAAGCAAGCTAGAGCGACCACCCATGACGGCGTGAACTCTAGTGTCTTCCCCGCTGCTCCGCTATCCGCCATTCTCTCTCTCTCTCTCTCTCTCTCTCTCTCTCTCTGCGTCTTTTTGATATACCGCCCTTCATGTCCTCACACACCCATATATATAGCATTAGATTGACGCGTAAATGTGTACGCCTGTGCTACTCTCATTTGTTAAATAGAATACCAGTCAACGGACTCATCTGTGTGATGAAGACGGACTTAATTAAGAACGTGGCAATAAAAAAAATAAAAAATTGAAAATTGCTCTTCCAATGTCCCGAATAGCACCTACCGTTGACTCCAGTTAATCACTAAAAGGCGGGAAAAAATTGTAACGCAAACTTCACTGGTACAGAGACGAGGCAGCTCATGCAGAACTGGTTTAACATAGGCCCCTGACACGAGAAGTTATTCTTGTACTAAACTCAAAATTCAACCCCTACTCTTGTGTTCTCTAAATTTTTGGGAAGTGGATGTATAAGTTTGAGCTCCAATTCATAGTAATCGATGCAGCCCAGTTCTTGTTCCTATATAGTTGTGATCACCTTATTTTTGGTATCCTCGGTGTAAATTGGAGTTCTTGTTACTATTTGACGGGGACCTAGCTGTTGAAGACATTTTGGAACGCAGTCCAAAAGCCAGGCTCAAAATGAAAATTCGCCCAATTTCTCGATGAGTTGAGTCACGATGTTCGATCTAGTACGAGCATGCGGCTATGCAATACCAAATAGAAAAGTTTGGTTCCGAATGCCTTGTTTCGGCCATATAAGACATACATATGAGGTTGTTTTTGGCCTCAAAATCCATCTTTTCGACATGATTCGAGTGGTTATCTAAATTTATAATGTTTAATTGCATATTATCCTGCCTTTTGCTATAACGAATAGGATTTATTTAGGATTTCCTTATTAATTGTGCCAACTTGTGTGTTATCTGTTTTCACTGGCTCACTATTCCTAGCTACTCAACGAGGTTTGTGGTACTTTTTTGAGTTAACAATTAAGCATAATCTTTTCTGGATCCTAAATTGCTTATAACATTTTTTTAACACTTAAAAAATGAATAATCAGCCAATCTTGAGGATGGACAATTATCTTTTCTTGTTACTAGGGGTGTGCAACCGGACCAGGTATACCCGGTTCCCGGACCGGCCCACCCGAAAAATAGGGTCGGGAACCGGTTCCCAAAATTTGAAACTGGTTTAAACCGATTCAGGAACAGGTTTCGAGTGATTACTTACCCGAAAACCGTTCCTAGACCAGTTTTGGAAACGGTTCCCAAACCGGTTTTGTAAGTAGAGGTCCAAAACCCTTTTTTCCCCTAATTTCTATTCTTACTCTCGTAATCACACGACGTTTTTCGGCACTCCTCCTTTGTCATTCTCTTTCCTTACTTGTTTCCCTCCCTCACCGACTCCCTCTCGCACCATCCGATGGACAGACGGTGTTTGTTGCCGCCAAATTCTTGTGTATCACATGAATTGGCTCGTCTAATTTTTCTTTTGTAGGAAGAGTTATGCTTGCATAAAAGAGTAGCTTCATGTAGTAGTTGTGGGAATAAGACTAATATTAAACCCATGTTTGTTGCCAATTCTTTGCCTTATGATTTTATTTATTATAATTAGCCTTGTGGATCCTTAATTTTTTGTTTAGTAAAAAAATTCATGTATTTATTTATTACAAGTGATTAATATTTCAATACAAATTAGAAGAATTGCAATATATTCTCGCGTATTAACATAAAAAAGTCGTATAGGATATCGAGAGATTGCAAAACAGGTTCCCGTGAAAACAAGGTTGACCTTGGTACCGGATCAAAAAAACAGGGTGAGTCGGGTACAGAGTTCAATACAAACAGGGTTGGGTATAGGGTCCAGAAAAGAAAAACCGGTTATAATAGGGTCAGGTATAGGGTCCAAGTCTAAACCCTACCCACCCTGGACCCGATCACCCCTACTTGTTACCACCTGCACAGCTTACAATTTTTCTTGCCTCCATGTTTTTTCATGTTCTCACCTAAACATAGAATTAAAAAATGACCAAGATGGAAAGACTTAAGACATATCCAAGTTATGTGGTGTTAGCTGGGCCCACAAGAGGCGGACCCAGCCAACAAATCTCATGTTGAACCCTCAACCAGGCATGTTCATCATAAAAAAGTTATCTTATTCTTTATTTTCCTTTAAAAAATGTTTAACTAACAATTAGCACGTGTGAAGACACTTTCACGCTTAGGTCACTCATTCGAACTCTTTGCTCATGTCCATAGGATGGTTGGTGGGGCATTGATGAATCCGGAGTTTATCAATAACAATTTAATAATTAAAAATAATTTAATTTTCACCAATTGACGAAAATAAAATATAAAAAATAATAAAAGTACTTCCGCTCCAATGAATCCGCTTCAAATAACGTTAGTTGGGGAATATTTTTTATGGATTGTCAACTTTAGTGGTTTATGTAAAGGCCCCCCAAAAAAAAAAAAAAGTTGTTCTTAATCCAACTGTCCAGTCACTTTCGGGGTGATAAAATAGAATTGGTGGAAATGTCCAAAGAGAAGGTTGCTCTTGGGTATGGCTGTAATTTTCATTGGATTGCTTGATCTATAGTAAAATCTTTTGCTACTCTTCCCGTGGATGTCGCTCCTTGAATAGTATTCAGAGATTATAGGCATACCTTTTGTACCGTCATTGCCGTCATGAAAGAAATGGTTTTTCGGCTCTTATGTTATTTGGCAAACATGTGACGATCGCAACACCTGCATGGTGCAGTACCCTCAACAACTTTTTTGAAGTGGCCACACTTGATTTTGAGGCGTTGTGCCTTTAAAATATACATCATCAAACATAAATATCATTACAGTCATCATAACATAGTTACTACACATAGCGATTGCAAAATATTAAAAGGACTGCTAATCAATCGCACCTGTGGACGACTCCTTAAATAGCCGATTTAACTGTTCAATTGACAAAAATCAATGTTTTTATGGATTTATAGTGGAAAGGAATGCCTAAGAGCGACCATTTATAAGAATTGATATTTAGTTATGATTGTACGAGAAGGAGGGAGTTGACTTGACTAAATGGATGATGACAAACATGGCCTCATTAATTGAGCAATATCGTGTTTCACACATTGGACGTTGTCGTTGGTATCATGATACAAAATTTCAAACTCTATTTTTTAGTGTATTTTTGTTTATAATAAACTAATGTGCTTCAAGATTTATTCGTAAAGCTGTGTCTTTTCATAGAGAATTGCGTCTATTAGTAAAGTAGTATGCTCATTCAAGAGATGCGCTTTCAAAAAGCATGGCATGACAATCCGTTCAAAACATGTGTCCTTCAATTTATTTTTTAACAAATATTTATGGGAAATTCTCTCACGTTCGAATAAGTGATTATCCATTTATTTATACTTGTCCATGATACTAACATCATGAAACAGCAACATCACTTCAAATTTTTTTACCGTTTAAGAAATTGCCACCACGTGACCTTCCGATTTAAGGTATTTTTTTACATTTAAATTACATTAAATTAAAGTCAACATTTCGCGTTTGCCTCCTTTCATATATTGTTTTTCAATTTTCACTTTTTTGAGCATATAATGTATTTATTATTCAACTAGGTAACTCTCTCTCTCTCTCTCTCTCTCTCTCTCTCTCTCTCCCCCTCTCTCTCTCCCTATCATGCCTTATATAATATTTATACATATATATACATACATACATACATATATATATATATAGATATATATATATATATGTATGTATGTATGTATATATACATATGTAATACGATTTTACTTCTTTTCTTATATATATAAACCTTACCTATTTCCTTGATGGAATTGCCTTTATTTGATAGTGTTGAGTAACCATCTACTTGTTCATAAATAAACTTTTATCTTTGTTCATATTTTAAGCCCTACCATTAATCATTGGATAATATGATCAATATGATCAATCAACGTAATCATCTCATGTACAATTGTATGTACACACAAGGAATACAGTTTTATATTCTTACAAACCCTGAGTAAGCAATGACGACTAGTGGTCCACCAAAAGCTACTAAATACGCCTAGATTTTTCATATTGACACGAACAGTAAATGCTCGTATTAGTCATATTCCATTGTTGATGTAATGGACACAAGCAATCACAATATTAAAGAAAAATATAGATAGGCATGTCTCACATGATTGTACAGTGACAAAATCATCCAAACTCAGTTTTCAGAGAAAGGGGGGCTCATTGGGTCTTCCAATCAAGAGGGAGTGGAATTAAAAGTTGGCAGGTGAGATTAAGAAGTGGCATGAAAGCTATGTTCCCCTCAACAATTAAATGAATTCTCCAATGCACATTGACTCTTTGGTCACTATGCAACACGGCAAAGCCCAGAGGGACAGAGAGACAATAGGGACATCCAACAAATGATGGAGGAGAGGAATAACGAGAGAGCACAAACTTGTCAATGGCAGAGTCTTCTTGTGCAGACCCCTGAGAGATAATTTTTCCTTGTAAATTTTAATTTAACATTTTCCCATATGGACAAAATTGGAAAAACTTCTTAGGAAATGAGACTTTTGAAAAACTAGGAGCAATTGGGACTTCGCCAACTTATTGGAAAGTGACTCAAATCAAAGTTGATAAGCTAAGACTATTTCATTGGAAAAAAATGTTAATAATCACTCAAATTAATTTTGACAATTTAATTTAAGAGTTGATAACTTCAACACTTTTGTAAGCTTCGCTGATAAAAGTTAATAATTTATTGAAACCATTAGTAATTCGTAAGAAATTAAATAAACATTGGTAATTTAATATAAGAATTGGTAACTTACTATAACAAATTAACAATAAGCAATTTACCAGCAACATTTTTTCTTGAAAAAATAAATGTGAAACTTACCACGGTTTTCACAACTTCCCTTAGACAGTGAATTTTTGTCCTTTTTGTTCCCAGATGGAGCGAGAGAATCTTCCCACCCCGTTATATTCTATGTTTCTCCAATCTAACTACCCACGTTTTGTCTGCCAAAGCCATCGCTCTTCTAACGGTTAGAGAAAGAAAAAAAGCACCAAGACTTGGCCATGGAGAGCTCTAAAAGGAGAGGCAGGATATTGCATAGACAAATTTACATGTTGTCGATGTTGAATTTCAGGTTTAGAATATTGAAACGAGAAGTTCTGGACATATTACAGATACCAAGCTCATTAATATATCTCCTTTCGACGAGATATGACTATGCTTGTATGCTTTGTCTGCTCGCAATAGTACTAGAGTGCTTAAGCTTTTTCTATATTTTAATTTGGGAAAAATGTCAAAAAAGTCATAAACCTTTTATGTTTGTGTCATTTTAGTCCTAAACATTTTATTGGTATCAATTTAGTCATAAACATTTTGATTTGGTGCCAATTTAGTCCTTCTACTTAATTTTAGCCGGATTTTATTGATGTGGCACGACCGGAGCTAGCGTTGACAACTTCTAATAATATTTTAATATATTTTGAATATTTTTCATTTTTTATTTAATTTTATTTTCCCCTTCTCCTCCCCCTTAGTCTAGCCGGTCGCCGAACCTCAACAACTGACTAAAAGTGATGGCTAGCAAGCTCGACTTGGCCGGCCTTTGGCGAGCCTTTCCGTCCTCTAGCGAGGCTCACCGAGTGTCACCTCTAGTTGATAGCTGAGGTTCAACAACCGACGGAGTAAAGGGAGGAGAAGGAAAAAAAGAAAAGGAAAAAAAGAAAAAGAACAGGAAAAATAAAATTTAAAAAATCGAAAAAAAATTAAAATATTATTAAAAATTATCCACGTCAACACCCATCATGCCATGTCAACCAGTCGGCATCCACTTCAGCAAAATCCAATCAAAATTAGCCAAAATGACTGAATTGGCATCAAGTAAATAGGTTTAGGACTAATGGCACTAATAAAAGGTTTATAACCAAATTCCCATCAATGTAAAAGGTTAAGACTTTTTTTTGACACTTTTCCTATTTTATTTCACCTTGGAATTTGCCCGTTTGCAACATCCCTGTTTACCAATGAATTTCCTTTTTCAGCTGAAGGACAAGAATAGTTCAAAGTTAAATTATATCAATTGTTAAAAATATATCTTGAGTTTGAACTCATCGGATGAAATTGACCCCAATAAAGAATAAATGAAAAATACATAAATTCTTTTTCTGTTGAAGTATCTGGATACAAGTTCGTTGAAGCACACAACAAGCTTGGGCAAAATGTCCAAAAATTCTTAAATATATTACAATTCAGCCATAAATCTTTCAATTTGCCAATTAAATCATAAACATTTTGACTTTTTACCAATTGAGCCAAACTGGCCAATTTTGGCTAGAAATCATTGACATGGTTATTAGTCGTGCCACAGAAGAAGGTTGTTTGGTGTAAGGCAGACCTTGTTCGACAAATTACATCCAAGAGAAATTAAAGAGTGTTTTAGCAAAAATCTTGTGGTAAATTTTTGTGTAATTCCTCTATGAGATTGAGATATTATTTTGTGAGAAATTGTTCGGCTAAACATTGCATGATTTATCAAATATAATTGAAGACTGGAAACCACTGAGAGCATTTGAGTGATTAAAGTCTAGTTGTAATCTCCGTTGTATTATTCGATCACAAGTGAAATGTTTTACTACTCTCCCTGAAGACATAGGTCACTCCAACTTAACCACATTAATCTTGTGTCCAATCTATTTTCTTGTTCCGTCTATTACATTTTATTGCTTGGTTTCGACAACAGTTCCATTGCATTTAAGATCAATAATATGAGAATCACGACTAATGATAAGATGTTGCTTCTTGAAGAGTATTTAGAGATTATGGGCATATCATGTGTATGGTCGTTGCAGTCATGAATGAAATGATGTTTCTGCTCTTATGTTATTTGGCATACAGGTGACAGTCGCAATGCCCGCATGGTGCAGTGTCTTCAACATTTTCTAAGAAGCGGCCACACTCAATTTTGAGGCCTTGCACCTTTAAAATATATATCACCAAACACAAGTATCATTCGATGCATCGTGACATAATTACAACACATCGCGATTGCAAAAGATTAAACGGACTGCTAATCAATCGCACCTGTGGACAACCCCTTAAATAGCCGATTTAACTGTTCAATTGACAAAAGTCAATGTTTTTATGGATTTATAGTGGAAAGGAATGCCTAAAAGCGACCAATTATAAGACTTAATATTTAGCTGTGATTGTACGAGGAGCAGGGAGTTGACTTGATTAAACGGATGATGACAAACATGGCCTCATTAATTGAGCAATATCGTGTTTCACACATTGGACGTTGTCGTTGGTGTCATGATACAATATTTCAAACTCTATATATTATTGCATTTTTTGTTATAATAAACTAATGTACTGCAAGATTTATTAGTAAAGCTGTGTTTTTTCATAGAGAATTGCATCTATTAGTGAAGTAGTATGCTCATTCAAGAGATGCGCCTTCAAAAGGCATGACGTCACAATCCGTTCAAAACACGTGTCTTTCAAATTATTTTTGAACAAATAGTTACGGAAATTCTTTCACGTTCGAATAAGTAATTATTCATTTATTTATACTTGTTTATAATACTAACATCATGAAACAACCACATCACTTCAAATTTTCCTACCGTTTAAGAAATTGCCATCGCGTGACCTTTCATTCCTACGATTTAAGGTACTTTTTTACATTTAAATTATGTTAAACTAAAGCCACCATTTCGAATCTACCTCTTTTCATATATTGTTTTTTTTTTTAATTTTCATTGCTTTCTTGAACATATAATCTGTTTAATATTCAGTTTGATCTCTCTCTCCCTCTCTCTCCTTTATTTCATGTTGAGCCCTTCTATTAAATCATTGGATAATATGATCAATCAACGTAACCATCTCGCATACAATTGTATGTGCACACAAGGAATACAATTTTACTTCCTTATAGACCCCTACGTTAGCAACGACAACTAGTGGTCCACCAAAAGCTACTAGATACGCATAGATTTTTCATATTGACATGAACAGTAATTGCTCGTACTAGTCATGTTTTATTGTTGATGAATTGGACAAAAGCAATCACAATATAAAAGATCAATACGGATAGACATGTCTCACATGATTGTACAGTGATAGAATCATCCAAACTGAGTTTTTAGAGAGAGAGAGAGAGAGAGAGAGAGGTCATTGGGTCTTCCATTCAAGAGGCAGCGGAATTAAAAGTTGGCAGGTGAGATTAAGAAGTGGCAAGAAAGTTATGCTCCCCTCAATAATTAAATGAATTATCCAATTCACATTGACTCTTTGGTCAGGTCTTCCATTCAAGAGGTAGCAAAATTAAAAGTTGGCAGGTGAAATTGAGAAGTGGCAAGAAAGTTCTGCTCCCCTCAATAATTAAATGAATTATCCAATTCACATTGACTCTTTGGTCAGGTCTTCCATTCAAGAGGTAGCGGAATTAAAAGTTGGCAGGTGAGATTAAGAAGTGGCAAGAAAGTTCTGCTCCCCTCAATAATTAAATGAATTATCCAATTCACATTGACTCTTTGGTCACTTTGCAACACGGCAAAGCTTAGAGGGACAGATAGACAATAGGGACATCCAACAAAGGACGGACGAGGAGAGGAAGAACGAGAGAGCACAAACTTGTCGATGGCAGTGCCTTCTTGTGCAGATCCCTGAGAGATCATTTTTCCTTGTAAACTGTAAATTTTAATATCTTCCCATATGGACAAAATTAGAAAAACTTCTCAGGAAATGAGAACTTGGAAAAGCTGGGAGCAATTGGGACTCGGCCAACCTATTGGTAAGTGACTCAAATGAAAGTTGATAACTTAAAATTAATTGACAATTTTATCGGAAAAGAGTTAATAATCACTCAAATTAATTTTAGTAATATAATATAAGAGTTGATAACTTCAACACTTTCTTAAGCTTCACTGATAAAAGTTTGAAATTTATTGGAACCGTTGGTAATTTGTAGACAATTAAATAAACATTGGTAATTTTATATAAGAGTTGGTAACTTACTATAACAAATTAACAATGAGCAATTTACCAGTAAACAATTTAGATGTCAAAAAATTTTATTTGTATTTTCTGAAAAAGTTTTGCTGTTTGATACTTGAATATATGCAATTACATATGGTTCCACGTAGAACTTATCTTTGGTAGTTTTGCTCGTATTTTGAAACTGATTTTTATAGAAGCTTTCTTGATCTTTTGCCTATTTATACATGAAAAAAAGTTGTGCCTTTATTCAGTTTTTTTTTTTTTTTTGGGTCAAAAGTGATATTTGCATTCATGAAATACGATAACTACAAGAGTTCGATGGGTGGTATTCAGCACATATAATTTCCGATAGTGCAGGAGGAGGTGCGAATCGCCAATTGGGAGGTAGGGATTGTGTTCTGTGGAGCTTCGCAATGAGATCTGCGGCGTTGTTGGCGTCCCGCGTACAGTAGGTAAGCGACGTCCCTTTGGATGTGAGGAGAAGACTTCTACATTTGTCTACTATGGGCTGCACATTCCATGGAGGTTCGGCCCAGCCCATTATACTTTCTTGTGCTGTTAAACTATCAGTTTCACATTCCACTTCAACCGGATGTACTTGCACGAACTCTTTCGCGCCCACGTTCAGTTGCTGTCTTGACTTCAAAAACTCCAACCCACTCAATATAGCTAGGGTTTCGATCTGAACGGGAGAGGATGCTCGTACCTTTTGCGCGAAGCCATCAATGAAGTTCCCCTCTTCATCCCGCAAGACCCCGCCTACCGATCCCGCCGATTCGCCGTTCACCCAGGAGCCATCCACGTTTAATTTCATCTTCCCATCCTTCGGCGGTCTCCACTTTCTTTGTAAGATCTGGTTTTTGGCTTCTCCATCCTCTCGTTTTTTGTTGCCATCTACCGAAGTTCTGGAGAAATGCTTGCGCGAGGTCCACTATGGTGTTCGGATTCGGCTTCGTGCTCGAAGATGGCGTTGTTTCGGGCTTTCCACACCAACCACAGGATCGTGGCCACCAGCTCTCCCTCAGGTAAGGCTCGGTTACCTGCAAAACTTTCCAATAGCCATTTGTCAAACCGGGTTATGAGATTAGGTGTGCAAGTAAGATTTATCCGTGGATCTGTCCATATATTCTTTGTCCATTTGCAGAGGAGGAATAAGTGTTCGGTGGTTTCTGGATGCTTGTTGCAGAGCGAGCAAAGTGGGTCAGGTAACACCTTCCGTTTGTAGAGATTCTCCCTTGTCGGGATTGCATTATGGCAAATACTCCATATAAAGATGCGTATCTTTGGGGGGATAGCTAGTTTCCATATCGTAGTCCATAATGTTCGGGGGGGTTGAAAGGATATTGTTGCTCTGTTCTGTTCTGCTGTTGTTGCTTGTACACATGCTTTATTATATCCACTTTTAACCGTGTATCTCCCCGTTCGGTTACCCTTCCACACTAGGGTGTCTTCCTTCGCATTCGGGCTTAATGGGAGAGATAGAATTTCGTTTGCCACTCTGTCATCAAATAGATTCAGCACCTCAGTTTCTTTCCATCCCCTGTTTTCATCATCTATAAGTTCAGCTACTATTCTAGGATCATCTTTGTTTGCCGGGCCACCAATCACTCCAAATTCCAGCCATTTATCTTCTCGTATCTTAATTTGCTTGCCATCACCTACCCTCCATTGAACCTCCTTTTCAATAGTATCTCTTCCCACCATAATGCTTTGCCAACCCCATGATGGACGTTGCCCTTTGCCTGCTTTCCACATATCTCCATTTGGGAAATAAATTCCTTTAAATATTCTGCTCCATAAGGCTGTAGGACATTGAGCAAGCCTCCAAGCTTGTTTTCCCAACATGGCCTTATTAAAGTTTAGTAGGTCTCTAAATCCTAAACCCCCCTCATCCTTCCGCACTTTCAATTCTTCCCACTTTTTCCAGTGCAACCCCCTGCTTGTATCATTTCTTTTCTACCAAAAAGAAGAGATTCTTCTTTCAATAGCTTTACATATAGAAACGGGAACTTTGAAGATCGACATGGCGTATTGAGGAAGTGCTTGTACAACACTTTTGATGAGCGTTTCTTTTCCCGCTTTAGACAAGAGTTTCTCTTTCCACCCCTCCATTTTCATGTTTACTCTCGCTAAGATCCAGTCAAACATCTCTTTTTTTGAACAACCCTGATCCGTTGGAATGCCAAGATACTTCCTGTTTTATCCATAATCGGGACTCGTAGTTCATATGCCATATTTCTTTTCGATTCAAAGGACAGCCATTACTAAAACTTACCCCGATTTGTTGAGGTTGATTGCTTGACCCGTAGCATAACAATACTGATTGAGGACAACAGCTAGATTTTGGCATTCTGAGATAGTCCCATCCAAAAAGAAGATAGAATCATCTGCAAAAAGGAGGTGTGATAGGGTAGGACAATGCGAGTTTAATGTTATGCCTTTTAAGCTCCCATCTCGCCATTGCCTTTTGTATCAGCCATGATAAAACATTCGAAACTAATATAAACAGATAAGGTGAGAGAGGATCTCCTTGCCTTAATCCCTTGGATGGTTTAAAGTAGTTCATAGGCTCCCCATTTACTTTCACACTAAAAGTTACTGTTGATACGCATTGCATAATCAGCCCTACCCATCTTGCATCAAAGCCTAATGTCAGCAACATTCACTCAGAAAATCCCACTCCACCCTGTCGTATGCTTTTTGCATGTCTAATTTCATAATGGCTTGGAATTTCTTCTTTCTCTTCTTGATTCTTAGCTGATGAATAACTTCCTGAACTATCAGAATATTGTCTTGTATTTGCCTCCCTTGCACAAAAGCACTTTGTTCGGGAGTAATAAGTTCTCGTAGCCATCTCTTCAGCTTTGTTTGCCATCACTTTAGCTATGATTTTATAGCTGAAATTACATAGGCTAATAGGTCTATGCGAGTTATACTTTCAGGATTCTTGACCTTTGGTATGAGGGAAATGTGAGTTTGGTTTAGGATGGGATCGATAGTACTGTCTCAAAGAATTGCTGCACTAGCTGAAAAACTCCGTGCTTTGTAGAATCTCCCAATAATGTTGATAAATTGTCCATTTAACCCATCGGCCCGGAGCTTTGAGTGCGCCCAATTGGAAGACTCGCCTTTTCTACTTCTTCCATTGTTACGGCTGCCATTAGAGATGTATTCATTTCCTCATTAACCGGATTGGGGCATTGATTGAGTGCGGCTGGAAATCCCTCCTACCCACGATTTCATAAAGTGTTTGATAAAACTCGCTAATGTGTTGTTTAAGCATTTTTGGCTCCCTGCACCACGTATCATCATTTATCTTCAGCATTGTGATTCTGTTTCGCTGTCTTCTTTGCACTGTTGTGGCGTGAAAATACTTTGTGTTTTTGTCTCCCCATTTTAGCCACTCTATGCGCGCCCGAAGCCCCCAATACTTTTCCTCCTGTTTCCATAGAGCTTCAATTTGATCCACGATCTGCTGATATTCCTTCTTGCTGTGATTTTGAGGGTGCCTATTAGTAAGTTCTGTTAATCTGCTCTTTAGCTCTCGGATGCGGATGGCTGCGTTTTGAAATTTGGTTTTGCTCCATTTTGCTAATTCTTTGGAGACTTCTTGCACTTTGTCTGAAAAGCTTCTGTCATTGAATGGGTTGCTATCCCATGTTTGTTCTATTAGCTCTTTACATTCTACTTCGTCCATCCAGTATGCTTCAAACCTGAACTGTTTTTTCCTTTTCTGACTTTCTGGTTGCAGCTCTATTAAAAGTGGGCTGTGATCCGAACCAACAGCTGGGAGAGCTTGCACTTCCGCATTTGGAAAGGCCACCCGCCAGTCCATGGTACATATAGCTCGATCTAGTCTTTTTTTCACCAAATCCTCTCCTGCTCTTTTATTTGCCCAAGTATAGGCACATCTTTTGCTTTCCATATCCATTAAGCCACAGTCATTCAAAAGGTCCCGAAATGCTGCCATGCGACTATAATCTGCTACCTTTCTTCCTGCCTTCTCCCATGCATATAAAACTTCATTAAAATCCCCCATGCATATCCATGGCAGAGTGTTCTGTGTGTGAATTTGCCTGACTTTGTGCCATAAGTGTATCCTCTCTCCATAGTTGGTAGGAGCATAGATAAAAGTGATTCGCATAAGACACCCACTAGTCTTGTCAAGGCATTCGACATCTATGACCGATTTATTGCTGGATTTCAGTTTAACTTCCACCTTGTCGCTCCACATAAGTGCTAGACCTCCTCCAATGCCCTCTGGATTCTCTATGATGCTGTTTTGAAACTTTAGACGCTTTACCACACTCTCTACCATCGACTCCTTGTTCTTTGTTTCCATTAAAAAGATCAGTATAGGCCTTTCAAGAGCAACTAATGCTCTAAGCTCTTGGAACGTCAGGGGGTTGCCCAGCCCCTGACAGTTCCAGCTTATTATTTTCATGATGTCTGCGGTGGCTTATTAGGGCTAGCCACCAAAGCCCATTCATTTCCTTCCTTGACTATCTGAACCGGTGTTTCCAGCAGCTCCATATCATCAATAAGTTGAATGGCATTTTCTGCTGTTCTTTTCTGTTTCTTGGGTTTATGGGTCTTCAAAGTTTTTTTACTCATGCCTTCCTCCGTCTGAAAATGAACTTTAAGAGGGTCAATACTCATAATTTGCTTCCCTTTATCTTTTTTGCCTTGGTCCACAGCCGTATCTTCAATCAGATAATTAGAAGGGTGATAATCTGCCCTTTTCTTGTTTCGATTAGTAATTACCTGTTTCTCTGGGATGATTCTCACCTCTTGTTCCCTTGCCGTTTCTGTGACAGGCGTCTCAGGAATGACTTCTTCAGATTCAGAATTTTTCTCTATGTTGCCATAAAAAAGCTTCCCAATATGGGCTGTGGTCGCGTATTTCTGCCTTTAGCCAAGGTCCGTATTTTCCTACCTTATTCTCTGCCCATTTAGTCTGTTCATAGGGAATTTCCTCACAATTTGTAGCATAATGACCTATTCTCCCACATGAGTAACAGTAATGAGGTAATCGTTCATATTTAAAATCCACCCATAACTTCTTAGTCCCTATATCCAGTATGGCCCCTGATTTCAAAGGTAAGTTCAGGTCCAATTCTACCCTCACCTTTCCTGCTTTACTTGGACCATTTCCTTTTACCGCCATCTGTATTTCCACCACACGTCCCACTCTCTCAGCCAAATTAGCCACCACATCCTCTCTAAACCATCCTGGAGGTATTCCTCCCATATGTATCCAGAAATCACAGCAAGAATAATCATAACAATGCTCTGAGATCTCTGGTTTGCATTGTTTTAGTACTAGAAGGTTGCTTGCAAAGGACCATGGACCTGTGTTAAGAATTCTATCTTTCTCTTCCTCGATTGAAATGTGAAAGAGAATAAACCTAGCTCTTTTTGTTGGCAAATAATCGTGTCACCGCCTTCCATGCCTTCTTCATAGTGGTGGTAAAGGCTGGAAAGTTCACATTAGGTCTGGAAAATAGCTTGCCAAACAGAGTAAGATTACATTCCTTTCTTTTGATAAGCGGGATTTCGTGGAGACCTCCACAACATCACTATCAGCCCAAAGATCGCCTAACTGTTACATAGAGCAGCTAATCGTAAGTCATTCTCGCCTCACCTTCCATTCTCCTATTTGCAGGTTGTCCGGCTGCCTTTGTTCGTTCTCGTCCGAGTCCGAGTTGCTCCCGGTCCGGATTTGAGGCGCTTTTGTTGGCGCGGCCTTAACGGGACACCGATTCCATCAATCTCAAGTGCCGATGAAGCTTAGAGGTTGAGAGTGGGGATTGCTGCTGGGTATTTGTGATTCTGAGTGTCGGTTTGGGAAGGGATTGAAGGGAGCTCTACTGAATCTAGGTTTACGAAATTGAAAAGCAAGAGAGGGGGACTTAGACAGAAGGAGTGAAGATGTTGATTCTATCGGCTGAACTGGAGAAATCGTGGAGAGATTGGAAATGTAGAAAAGAGAGGGTTTGTGATCGTTTTTGGGTTTTTGGTGTTTGAGAATGGGATTTCGGAAAAGGAAACATTATAGTTCAGGGATCATCTCACCAGATCTGAAGCGTACTCAAGGCCAGCGAGGGTGAGCATCTACTCCAGCATCATGGGGTTAGCCAAGAGCAATTTGCGCCAACTGCCATTGGAAGGAAAGAGGAAGCTCTGCCCTAATGGTAGAGAGGAGCTCTCAACGAGAGAGAGAGAGATTTCAAGTGCCTTTATTCAGTTGACCCTAGTGAAAAATTTATTCTAACTCCGCCACTGATATTCAGGTCATGTGTATGCATCGAATGTACATCGATGTGAAAATTGTTGATATAACGTATATATAGGAAACTAAAGCCGTTGTATCATTGTGAAAGGAAACACTCTGATCTCTAGCAAAACTATGAAAGTTGTGGTTGATCCTCTTGTTGGAAGATATGCAGGATTGTTCCATATCTTGTTTGATTGTGTCATGTACATTTATGTCAATTGAATATTAGATTTAGGTCTAGATTGATTATTAGATCTTTTATTTCCTTGCACAGAATACCTCTTGTATTATTTATTGAGATTGATTTGTACATTCAATACATCTCAAATATACAGAAAAGTTCCCCTACGATACTCTCAATCTTCTTCCTTTCCTCTTGCCTTTCTTCGTTGCCTTCTTTCATGGTATTAGAGCTTCCGGTCTCTGACTCGCTTCCGCTCCAACGTATTGTCGAAGAAATTTCCAGCCTACAAAAGGATTGATCATTCGGCGTTAGAAAGGCATACTCTCAAGGAAGAAAATTTAAATACCTATCATGTCTTCTCCGCAGGACTCCAATCTGGGCGCTGAAAGCAGGAACACCAGCGAAGACGCTCCACAAGTTCCGCAGCACCAAAATCTCCCTGCGACAACCTTAATATCCGATCAACAATTCATTCAGACCCAACCTCTACAATGGCAACCCACACAGGCTCAGATCCATTTGGGGCAACTCATGACGGGCCAACCATACCAGTGGATTCCGTATCCACTTTATCTTGGGCCAAGCCCATTGTCATCACCGCCTGTTTTCATGGGCCACCAAAGTCACGACGTGGGCCCGCCAGCCACAAATGGGGCAAGCCCAACCGTTGAGATAGAGCAGACAGGCGGTTCGAGTAACTCGGGTATGGGGCAAAATCCCTACCCAGGACATCTCAATGCGGGTCATCCGATGCAGATGGGCGGTTCGGGCAACACGGGTACGGGACAAAATCCCTACCCGAATTTCATGCCCAGTTTTCTGCCCGTCCCGACGGCGGCGTTCACTGGGCGACCAGAACTGGGCGATCCCTTGTACGTCTCCAACGCCGATGGACTGGAGCTTCGACTGATTAACCAACAACTGACCGGAGCAGAGGTCTATTCAAAGTGGTCACAGGAGCTCCGGCGGGCGTTGATAACCAAGGATAAAGACGGGTTTCTTGATGGAACCATCGCAATCCCCTCTGATGAACATCTAGCCCGACATTGGCGGAAGTGCAATCACCTTGTTCGAACATGGATTGGTAATTGCCTATCACCAGAGGTCGCGACTGGGCTTCCACCCACAGAGGATGCCAAAACCATGTGGGAAAACATACGAGAAATGTATGGTAAACTGGATCAAGCAAAAATCTTTAACTTAATGCAGGAAATCAGCGAGCTCAAGCAAGGAAACACAACGGTCACCGCCTGCTTCAACAGACTATCGTCTTTGTGGAATCAACTTGAAGCGGCGGAAGAAAAGCTTGAAGGGCCAGAATCAACCCTCAAGCAGTATAAACAGATCAAAGAAAGAGAAAAGGCGACGAGATTCCTCATGATTCTAAACGAATCATACCTTACGTTCCGATCCCAGATCCTAGCTATGGATCCCATGCCATCAATCGGATGTATCTTCCAGTTGGCGATGCAGGAGGAGAGTCAGCGACTCGCATCAACCGAACACACGAGGAACAGTGAAGCATTGCTCTCGCTGCCCGCGGTGAACTGAGAGACACGGGCGCCAGGACCGCTTCAACCCTCGCTCGCGAAAGAAAAAACCCTTTAGGGTTCGGCGACTCTGATTCGTACTCCTTTAAAAAGGACACAACGAGCGGTCCAGATCTTGTGCGAGGATCAGACGGCATCCAAGGGAGCGAATTCACACCCGGATCGGACGGCGGACAAGAGATCACGTGCAAAGGAACGGATGGGCAGATCTTCGCCACGTCATCTAGAAATTTCGCAAAAAATTTTAAAGGAAAGGATAATTTTTTTTGCGATTATTGCAAGCGTACTAATCATACTATCAACAGTTGTTGGAAATTGCACGGGAAACCAAGTGATAAGGAGAAAAAAAATTTCCACAGCCTATCAAGTCACTGGACCAATCGGTCCAAGAGTTGATCAGCCTATTTCAATTGGGCAATATCAACAACTCATGCAGGCACTACAAAAAATGGATATTTCCAACAAAGGGGGAAATTTCTCAGGTATTTCACATTGCCTAATTAATTATGTTTCCAGAAAAGCATGGATTATCGATTCTGGGGCAAGTGATCATATTATATGTGACAAGGGATTATTTTCAAACATGAATGAAAATTTAGATCATCCTGTCTCCATACAATTACCCAATGGCAATTTCACTTATGTCAAAGTGACAGGGACAGTGAATCTAAGTCCACAGATCGTTCTCCAGAATGTGCTCTATGTCCCAGAATTCCAGTTCAACCTCATATCTGTGTCTAGAGCCTGCAAAGAAAATTCATGCCCGATATTTTTCGATGCTGACACATGTTTATTTCAGGCCCTTTCGATCAGTGTGACCGATGGGCTTGGGTAGTCTCTCCGAAGGACTCTATTTCTGGACGGATTTTCCAAGTAATTTTAATTTTTCTTGCAATAAGAAATCATTGTGTAATTCTACTACCAATGATAGAAATTTTGTTATGCACATGAGATTGGGTCATAGTGCTTCTTTTCCATATCTTGGATATTCTATTTGTCCTCTTGCGAAGCAATCAAGAACACCATTTCCCTCTAGTACTTCATGAGCTAGTGACGTCTTTGCATTGATTCATGTAGACATTTGGGGACCATATCATACAGTCAATCATGATGGTTCTCGTTATTTTCTTACAATAGTAGATGATTTTTCTCGGGCAACATGGCTTTTCTTGATGCATTCTATGTCACGCCCCGATCCTCAGGCACGCACACATCCGTCTCGCTTGGTCGATTTTATAATGCGATATCCCAGGACAATGTATCGCCGACCCTTTCATTTTTAAGCACATGCGGAAGCAGTTAAAATCCCCAGACAATAAGACGATGGGATAGAAAAGCAGGGCCATATTTTTCATATTGAAATTTATAACCAAACTTTTGTACATGACGTCAACTAAAGAACTTCATAACTATTCACATCAATCGGAGTTCATAAAAGAAGATGGATCTCAATCCCTTCAGGTCATACTCAAAATCTCTCTCGGTATTATCTTCTTCTTCCAAAAATCCTTCTACTCAGGTTTCACCTCCGAGTTCTCCTTCTCAAATTCCTCCTCAGCTCCTCAACGGGGTCCTGAAATGTTTTTTCCCCAAACTGGGATGAGACTACGTCTCAGCGAGATCTACCCCACTAAGCCCGATTAGTAAACTATTATACTAAAGACTGCCTAAACACGCACAGGTCCGAAGACGTACCTTAGCATCAGATCCCACCTGCAAGTCAGTACAATTTACAATAGGCACTCAAGCAATCATATCACCGATCGAAGCATCGATCAAATCGACCTAGTCGATTACAAGCCAACAAGACCACTCATGGTCATTTCCATTCAGTCAATCAATTTACAATATTAGAATCAAGGCAAAGATCAATCGACTTAGTCGATTACATGTCAGCCGGACCATCTTTAGGTCATTCCAGTCATTACTATACAATCTCAATTGATAAAACCAATCACCGAGCCACGTGCATTCTCTGAGGTGATGGGACCGATCATCGAGCCACGATATACATGACCAAATTTCTAAATGACATGCCAAATCATCAGGTCAGCATACATCTTACATACTCACTTTCATTCTCACAATTTCCAGTATGATCGGTAGTCTACCACAATACCTTTATCACTGGCAACTGATACTCGATACACAGAAATACAGCCACGCAGGCACAATCTACGCCACACTTGCATGATCAACTATCGCCACACTTGCATGATCAACTATCACCACACAGACATGATCAATTATTGCCACACAGGCATGATCAACTACCGCCACACAGGCATGATCAACTATCGCCACACAGGCATGATCAATTACCGCCACACAGGCATGATCAACGTTCAACAATTTATGTGCATTCTCTAAGGCATCCTACATGCCAAAGCGATGTAATAATCGCCGAGCCACATCACACAACATTTCTTCACACAGCATTTCTTTTCATCTTTTATCATCATTAATAAAATATCGTGCATTAGCACACAATTGGCTTTAGCCAAAATATAATGATTTCGATTCCACAATTCCCACCATTATTAGCGTCCACCAAAACACTTTTGGTGCTGTCAACCGACACCCGGTTATTTTCCAATTAATTTTCCAAATTAATTAACCTAGGAAAATAATATTGTAATCACAATTAATTCACTTCAGCACACAATAAAGCTCAATTAAATAAATGAACTGCACCACGATGATCAGCACGAAATTTCGATCGTCGGCCATCAAATTCTTAATTTTCGAAAAATAAATAAATAATTAATTAATTTCGAAAATTAATTAATAATTATTTAAAATTCCATTTAGCTCAAAATAAAGCTAATTTAAATAAACGGGCTGCACCACGATCATCACCATAATATTCCGGTCACTGGCCATCTCAACCTTAATTTCCGAAAAATAAATAATTAAATAATAAATTTCGAGAATTAAACAATTAACATTAAAATTCAATTTAGCTCAAATTAAAGCCCGATTAAATAAACGGACTTCACCACGGTCATCAGCATAATTTTCCGGTTCCAGACCATCTCCCTTGAATTTTCGGAAAATAAATAATTATTTAATTTAATTCCGAAAATTATTATTTAAATGCCAAAAATTCCACTTAGGCCCGAATTGCCAAATTGAAGCCCGATTAGGGTTCGGAAAATTCCGAGATACTTCCAATAAATAGTAGACCACGTCTACTTGCTAATTGCGCAATCAATTTATCTAAATCACATCACAATTAACTAATAAATGCTAATTTATTCTAATCTAACAACCTAAACATAATTAATTAAAACTAAACCAACCTTAAGCATAATTAGCCAACTAATCTTGGATTAGTGAGATTACTCACTAAATCGCGCGCAAATCGGATCAATCCGACGGCGGCGACGCGAGGAACGATTCTTCCCAAAGCACGGCTCGGGTTCGGGGCCGGGAAGCGGCCCAAAACGAGCCCGAAAGAGCTGGATACCCACTTCGTGGGTTTGCTGGTCGGGGCTGAACGGAGCCGTTCCGGCGGCTAGGGCGGCGGGGGAAGACCGGCGGAGGGCGAGGGGGTCGTGGGGGTGGTCCGGCAAGGTTGGGCGGTGGCTGGAGGTGGCTGGACGGTGGCTGGTCGGTGCGGAACAGAGAAGAAACAGGGCTGGTTCGCGCGGCCTGGGCGTGCGCGGACCGCGGAACGGCGGCGAGCGCGCGGGCGCGACGCGGGCGGCGGGACGAGCGGCTGCTGTCTTCGTCTGGCGGTGATGCTCGCTGCTTCTGTTCTTCTTCGGCTTCGGGTTCGCACATGAAGAAAGAAGAAGAAGAAGCTAGTTCACGAGGGAGTTGGGGAAAAAGAGGAAAGAGAGAGATATGGGAGGGGGTTTGACCGGTCAAAAAGGATAAGAAGGAGGAGAAGAAGCCAATTTAAAATTGGCAAGGGGAGTTCGGTGGGTGGGGAGGCTACGAAGGAGAGAGGAGAGGAGAGAGAGAGAAAGAAAAAGAGAGAAAAGGGAGAGAGAGAAAAAGAATTAAAATAATAACATTATTCTTATTTTTCTTTTTCTCTTTCCCTTTCCTTTCTATTTTCTTTTGATCTTCGATTTTTCTCCGATAATTTCTTTTTGAAATTTCGAACTTGGCAATAAATTGATAGACGATGAGACGGTCCTAAAAATGAATTGTGACACGTCCGAATATTCGATTCCCAAAACCGAATTAAATTTCATGATTAAAATCGACCGGACGTGATTTTAGTCCAATCCAACAAATTAGGTAGCTTTTAGGGATTTTACCGCGGTTATATCCCTTAACGGCTTTACCCAATATGTCAGCTAACTCGTGAGTGATCAGCTCAGAGAAAAAGGACCATAGGCACGTCGACGAAATGCACATTTCATTTTATCGAAATCGGGTCGAATTTCAGGATGTCACATTCTAAGAATCAAGTTGTCTCTCACCTGAAGAATTTCATTCTACTGTCTAAGAATCAGTTTCAAAAATCCATTCAGAGGATACGTACTGATAATGGGAGAGAATTTTTTAGTCATGAATGTTCCTCATTATTTAGTTCTCATGGCATTCAACATGAACACTCATGTGTATATTCACCACAACAAAATGGTGTGGTTGAAAGAAAGCATCGACATCTGCTGGAAGTCGCTCGTGCTCTAAAATTTCAGGCATCTATCCCAAATAATTTTTGGGGCGAGTGTGTCACTACAGTAGCTTATCTTATTAATCGAATGCCTACTCGAATCCTAAATGGGCGAACGCCATTCGAGTTGCTGCTTGGAAAGAAGCCAGACTTAGACCATCTCAGGATCTTCGAATGTCTCTGTTATGTTGCAACAATGGGATCTCGAGACAAATTGGGCCCACGTGCACGGCGATGCGTTCTTGTGGGATATCCCAATCTCCAGAAAGGATGTCGGGTTCTTGAGATCTCAACAGGGGAATTCCTAGTCAGTCGCGATGTGACTTTCCATGAGAATGTTTTTCCATTTTCAGACAATACATCTCCAACTGAAGGTAAAGAGACAAATCCCAGACATCAGTTTTTTTTTTTTTTTTTTTTTTCTGATGAGGCTTCTTATCAAGATCTCTCTTACATACCGGTGACACAGCCAAGGAATCTTGACTTTCCTTCCCAATATATCTCATCAAGTACTAATGAACACTTGACTGCTCCAGCCGCTCCAGCCCAAATTCAGCAAGATGCAGAAGAAGATTCCATTGCCAATATGGAAGTACATGACAATACACCAACTTCCTCTCAAGAGACATCTCAATTCACAACTGGAGTTGAGTACCCCAGACGATCTGGACGGGCTACAAGACCTCCAACTTGGACAAAGGATTATGTATGCGCTGCTCACAATTCTCCAGGTATTCAACATCCAATCTCTTCCTATGTATCCTTTCATAGATTATCTAAGGAGCATAGATGTTGCATTAGTCGTTTATCCGACGACAAGGAACCGTCTAGTTATGACGAAGCATCCACTCATCCTAAGTGGCAAGAGGCCATGGCGGCAGAATTGAAGGCCCTTACTGATAACCACACGTGGGATCTGTTTCATTACCACATCATCACAAGCCAATTGGATGCAAATGGGTCTATAAGATCAAGCATCGTGCTGACGGCTCTATTGAACGATACAAGGCAAGATTGGTGGCTAAAGGGTTTACCCAAAGAGAAGGCTTTGACTATCACGAGACGTTTTCTCCAGTTGCCAAAGATGTTACAGTGCGTTCATTTTTAGCCGTTGCTGCCATTAATGAGTGGAATCTACACCAGATGGATGTTCATAATGCCTTCCTCCATGGTGATCTGGATGAAGAAATCTATATGGACATTCCTCAAGGCATTCGGAGACAGGGGGAGAATAAGGTATGTCATCTCCGAAAATCCCTTTATGGATTAAAACAGGCTTCCAGGCAATGGTACGCAAAATTTGCTAGTGCTCTTACAACAGCAGGCTTCAAGCAATCCAAGCATGATTATGCTTTATTTTCACGTACTAAAGGTATGTCATCTATCTATCTACTGATCTATGTTGATGACATACTTGTTATGGGAAATGATAGAGCCTCTATAGAAAATTTCAAGGAATATCTGCATTCTACCTTTCACATTAAAGACTTAGGAGCACCGAAATACTTCCTTGGAATTGAAATTGCCCGTTCTAACAAAGGAATCTCCCTGAGTCAACGGAAATTTATATTAGAGATCATATCGGAGGCAGGTCTTTCAGGATGCAAGCCAGCTGTAATTCCCATAGAGTAGAACACTAAATTGACCACCGCAGACTATGATAAAGGAATATCTCAAAATGATGATCCTGTACTCAGCGATTCATCAGGTTATCAAAGACTTGTTGGGAAACTTATATATTTGACAATGACTAGACCTAATATCTCATATGCGGTTCAGACACTTAGCCAATTCATGCATCAACCCAAGCGATCTCACTTAGATGCAGCCTTGAAAGTTGTGAAATATTTGAAGAAATGTCCAGGACTTGGGATACTTCTATCTAGAAAGAGTGACTTAAAGATGTCAGCATATTGTGATGCAGACTATGCAACATGTCCCATTAGTAGAAGATCTGTCACTGGATATTGCATCAAATTAGGAGAATCTCTTCTTTCTTGGAAGACCAAGAAACAGGCTACTGTGTCTCTTTCTTCAGCCGAAGCAGAGTATCGAGCTATGGCTAAAGCTACATGTCAAGTAGTTTTGATACGAGGATTACTCAAGGATCTCGGAGTAGAAGTGCAAGGGCCCACGAAGTTATATTGTGATAATGATGCGGCTCTTAAACTTGCATCCAACCCTATAGTGCATGAAAGAACCAAGCATATAGAAGTGGATTGTCATTTTACACGAGAAAAGATCCAAGAAGGAGTAATTGAGACAAGAGGAATTGGGACATCGGAACAGCTAGCAGATATGTTCACCAAGCCTTTGTGTCAGCGACAACACGCATATCTACTGAACAAGCTAGGCGTCTTGGACATTTACAAGCCACCAGCTTGAGGGGGAGTGTTGGAAGATATGCAGGATTGTTCCATATCTTGTTTGATTGTGTCCTGTACATTTATGTCAATTGAATATTAGATTTAGGTCTAGATTGATTATTAGATCTTTTATTTCCTTGCACAGAATACCTCTTGTATTATTTATTGAGATTGATTTGTACATTCAATACATCTCGAATATACAAAAAAGTTCCCCTACGATACTCTCTCAGTCTTCTTCCTTTCCTCTTGCCTTTCTTCGTTGCCTTCTTTCACCTCTAGAAACTCAAGGCATGTAAACTGGCTGTTATTGTTAAATTTAACGTAATTGTAGTTTTTTCTGTTTGTATAGTGAGAAGTCACATTTTTACCTCCACTGTGCACCGTCATCAATCAGATCATCCAAAATTAGAGGAGCCTAAAAAATGATGGCCAAAATAGTTAAGCAGTACCAATTGAAATAAAAAAGAATGATTGTCCAAAATAGATAATGCCAATGGAAAAATAGACGAATCATGTTTTGAGTAAATCAATTTCTGCTCTAATTTTTTCTTATGTCTGATGTACACATTCTCAAATTACTGGTGCTTCGATGTCTACTTTGGTCTCTAATTCCACTTCACCAACTTTCGTCTGATCGGTTGTTCCTGCAGACCTATGTCTGGAACCATTTTCGGAGGATTCATTTGTGGCCACCCTATGTGATTTCCTTCTCTTGTTCCAGTTCCAAATCTAGGTCACAAGCCACATATCTTCCTCTTCGCCCGAGTGGTTCTCGCCTGGATGAATCTTAGTTTCATCTCGACACTGACCCAAAAAAGGGTTTGCATATCAAGTCCCGATCATTGGTATACAAACTTAAACTCTGGCTAATCACAACTCATGAGCATGTCGTAGGTCTGTTGTACCCGCGATTTCATAATAGCATATAGGGGTAGCGTTCCGTAGATGCACATTAACTGGACGAACACTCTGCGCAAAACATGCCACAAAAGTCAATTTGATGGATATAGGCCTTTGTCTAATCGATCTAATATGGCACCCAGGGACAACCGAAGGATGAGGATATGAGCAATCGGTAGCCTTACCCGAGGGAAATACGTATTCGAACTGCATAGAGAGACGAAGTGACACTATATAGTTGGAACTTCTCCAATACGACCAGAAACATTGCTTAATACAAATTAAAAAATAATAATTTGAGCTATATGATTGCTCATCAATATAAAGAAGAAGAAAGCAAGCTCTGGGGAGTTTCCGAACAACACGATGTGAATCAAGTGGAGGACAAACTGAGGCCTACGGAACCAGAAACAGTAACGTGAAAATTCGACAACCAGGTCCTCTTCGCTTTTTTGGCTATGATTGCGATCTGCACTTGCCGAATGCTTTTGGGTGACCGCTTCTCCAGTATAGTGGCGGCAACGAGCTGAAGCTGCACGGAAGCGAGAAACCTAGTTGGATGTGGAGTCTTCTTAATTCCGATAGGGAAATTAACATCTTATATTTTTCGAAATTTACAGTATGACACGTCTTGTCATTTAGATTACAGTGCTTTTTAGGGACACTCGTCTCTGGAGTAAATTCCAGAAAAGCAAAATGCCATATCTTCAAGGGCAAGCAAACATGAGGATCCGAAAAGTTAAACACTACTTACAATTGACGGAATGAAAGATATCCAAAATACCGCATGCCATCCCGCAAAAGAAAAATAAAAATCCAAGACATAAATTTAATT
The DNA here is from genome assembly GCA_017140165.1 of Eucalyptus shirleyi. Taxonomy (NCBI): domain Eukaryota; kingdom Viridiplantae; phylum Streptophyta; class Magnoliopsida; order Myrtales; family Myrtaceae; genus Eucalyptus; species Eucalyptus shirleyi. The sequence goes on along the minus strand of CM029448.1, from coordinate 17,405,147 downwards.
GACACGAATTCATTTTCTGATATATCATTAGAGCCTTACTTATTTTAAACAAGAGAAAAACCAAAACTAGAAATATGATGTGAGAGCTTCATGAAGGAATCATTGTTCCCACAGTAAGATCTCCTCCAGCATAATATGTAGTTGATAGACATTTGGAATAAAATGTTGAACTTCATCATCCTTCTGACGGTGAATTATTTTCAGAAGTCATCCTATATCTACCGATAGTTGGAATGTCTAATCTTTTTCATTTATTATGAGAAAAGGGACCATAAAATAGAATCTCAGCGCTATTCGTTGTCAACATTATAACCATCACTAAGAATACAAAGCTGTGTAATACATGCTTAAGTCACTCATCACCACATTCACAAGCAAAAAATTCACTGCGCATAGCCAGAAGTACCAATTGCAACCACGAAAAACAGAAAACAACTAGCCAAGAGCTCATTGTTAGGTCTATTTTTACTTTAATTCAGGTATCATTTTATACCAACATATCTTAATTTGAATCTCCATCAACCCTTGCCTTCATCCCTAGTCTCTTTATCCAAACCTAACACTAAGCTCATACCTGAAGGAGAGATTGTTGAAATACACATGTGGGTTGTGTTAAAAAAAGTCTCATATCGGATAATTTGTATGATGTGAAGCACTTAATATATTCTAGTTGGCCTATAATTCATTGGTATAATTTTTTAAGCAAAAGCTAGTTCAATTAGATATATTGATAAGCTCAGACTTAAGTTCCCTCCTCTGTTAATACCTAAATTTTGCTTGTTCTTTAGGGTTTCATTGCATAGAAGAAAAAAAGGAATTAATTTTTTAACCCCTACACAAAAACAATTTTCATTAAATTGCATAACATATAGCCATTAGGATCATTTTGCATTAATAGTAACAAAATTTATTTATTTAAAAAAGAAGAAATTTTTTTATTAATTTATTATTATTTTAAAAAAAAACAGAGAGAAAGCGAAACTTGGGCCGGGGCAGGGCCGGCCCGGCCTCCTTCCTCTTTTTCTTTTCCTCCCCCTGGCTGGGCACGACCCATTTTCTCTCTTCTTCCCCCGGCCCGGCCTCTCCTTTCCTCGTCCTCTGGCACCTTCACGCTCGCGATAGACAAAGCAACGAAGGACAGGAAAGGGCAGATACGCGACAGAGGGTGGAGGGACCAGTCCGACCGAAGTTGGTGGTCGGGGCCAGGCCGACAATGGCAGCTTGCAATGTCTGGCAATAGCTACCGCGCCTGGATCTCGGCCGCCGGCCCTCGCCGACGCGTGCCTCTCCCCACGGAAGGTCTCAGTGCGTTTCTTTTTTATTTGTTTCGAATTGTGTCATTTCCTCGAGGATCCTGGTTTGAAGGCGTGCGAGGCAACCAGACGTAGTCCGATCTATTGAGGAACATGTTTGGGTTTCACATAAGTAACGTGTTTAGGATCGAACAATGTTCCAACCCTGACCCAACCCGAAACATGTATTCCGCTTGTTTTATATCTGTTATTCGAACTATATTAAGACCCGAAACATGTACCAAACTTGTTTTGTGTTCGGGTCGGATTGGGTCGGGTTGAATCGGGTGTTTTGGACACACCTACTTGGGGGAGTTCCGTACTCTCTGACCTTAGGAAGCAAGAGGAACCACCTGGCCGACGCAATGAATGAATCTATCAACGATGATAGAAATGATCAATATGCTGGAGCTCCCTACAGCCACCAACCACGTCGGCGTGTACTCTTAACGAATTCTCGTCTACTTCCGCAGCCACCACTCTCTCTCTCTCTTCCCCGTGTATGCGTGTGTTTATTATGCCTCTTCTTCAAATTCTCATATGGTATGCTTTCGCGCACACGTATATATAGAACGATGCACCAACAAAAATGTTCGCACACATGATGTTCATCCACACGTCGACGATTTCCTTTTTTGTTTTATTAGACAAAACACAAAAGAACCCACGAGGAACATGACTGGCTCTTCCAATGTCTCGAAAAAGCTATAATTCTCTGATAAACTCATCCGGTGGAGTGAGTTTTGTCTTGGCAAACGCCAATAGTCAATATCACTTTAGGAATGCGAGGTACTAGTTTATACTTTGTAGTGGAAACTAATGCCTATGCCACCAATTACACGAATTGATATTTGACTGTGATTGTCCGAGGAGGAGAGAATAGACTAAATGGAAAATGAAAACGAGGCCTAATAAATTGAAGCTGCTAGACCGACCAAAAAAAAAGAAAAATTTGAAGCTGCTCAATTTGAGCAATATCGAGTTTCCAAAAGAAGGGCAAGAACAAAAATTCACGCTACACTTGAGGAATGAGCATTATTATGTTTAGCACTATATTGGAATTTGTAGGGGCAATTGAATAATATCGAGTTTCTACATCAGTAATTTCCGGCGACAATTGACCAAAAGGATTATATTGGAATTTCCTGCAAAGGCATTAAACTACACCGACAAAATTAAAGTGTTTAGAACTTAATTGACATCCATAAATAATCTTATGTATGTTCATATTGAAATGATCCCTTGCTTGTTTATCAAAAGGAGTTTGAGATATCTAGAGTGCCAAAACTTGACACAAAGAGACACTTAACTACTAAAAATTAGGAAAGTGACACTTAAGTGCCAAAATTCGAACAAAATAGATCCGTTAAGTGTCAACGGCTAGAAAATCCAGCCAAAATGCTAACGTGACAATTTTGCAGTGAAGGAAGTGCAAAACAACATCGTTTTGCACGCCAGCATGGCTAAATAAGTGCAAAAAACGATGTCATTTTGTTTTTAACGTGGCCAACTAAGTAATATAAAAATTAATTAAATTAAATTAAAAATAATTTTATTTTTTAAGGAAGAAGATGAACAGTAGCCGAGGGCTCAGCCCTCGCCACCTCCTCGCTGTCGTTGGCCTTTCCTGGAGATGGTGAGGAGGTGGCGGTGGCAACAAGGGCTGAGCCTTCAATCGCTATTTTCATCTTCTTACTTCCTTTTTTTTTTTTCTTTAATTTGGTTTTAAATTTAAATTAATTAATTTTTAAATTAAAATTCAAATCCACGCCAAAACGACGTTGTTTTTACATTTCTTTGCTAAGTCAGCTCTTTGGCGAGCCACGTAGATGAGCAAAATTAATAAAAAAAATTGCCACATAGGATTTCCAGTGGGATTCACCGAAAGTGGCACTCAAGTGTCATATTTTTCAAAAAAAAAAAAATAACACTTAAATGTCACTTTTCTAACTTTTGACATTTAAATGTCCCATTGTGCCAAGTTTTGACACTTAGGATGTTCTTATGCCCAAAAGAAAGTATTTATTCCAAAAGACAAAATGGTAAAAGGATTGTGAATCAATTATTCAGCTAACAAACATAACTAAGGTATCTCATGCCTTGAATGATAGAAGAAAATTATCTTATGCATGGATAATGCTTATTGCTTTGTGTTGAGTTAATTTTTTATCGTCAAATCGGTACTATTTGCACATCCAACTATGAAACTTCAGTATCCCCAATTAATTTAGTGAAACATTTGGTGATACCACATCTTATAAGGCACTTGATATTATTGATGAATATGATATTATCTAGCAAGTCAAATTAGTGTGCTTGTATAGGATAGGTAAGTTATCCTCCATTTTTTGGAAAGCCAATCTTACAAAAACTTAAAATTGAGAACCCCATATAATCCAAATTTGTAATTATGTATGGGTTACGTCCATACAAAGGAGGGAATCATGCTAGTTGTGTCTCCTCACCCTATCAAGTATAAAAAAAATTGACTAATAAATGGTTCAAATATATGATTATATATACTTTACCAAATATATATATATACGTCCATACAAAGGAGGGAATCATGCTAGTTGTGTCTCCTCACCCTATCAAGTATACAAAAAATTGACTAATAAATGGTTCAAATATATGATTATATATACTTTACCAAATATATATATATATATATATATATATATATATATATATATATATATAGGTTATTCTCTTTATATATCCAGTGATTTTACATCAATCCAAGATAGATCAACCTAGTCAAAGAATTGAATAGTTCTACAAAATGCTGAATAAATATTCAAGTTGAGAATTAACAAAATCATTCAACACCCAACAAATTGGCTTAATAGTTGCATTTGTAAATATACCAAGGAATCATATCCAAACCAAAGTGTTTCTCACTTGGAATAATCTAAGAACTGTGCTCACCATTTTATAGGTGGAGTCTCGTACGATACTATAATACACATGAATAGGGTAGTTTGCACGCATTCATAGTAGTATATTGAACTGAAGAATCGAAAATCCATGTTATCTAACAAAATTTTAAATTTACTAAAGAATGGACTGGTATTGTTTAATCAGATTATTCATAAAATATTATATAAGGAATAATTCCTCGTTTGCAAAACCATAATAAAAAAAATGATTCGAATCAAAGAGCACAACGATTTATTTGACCAAATTAAATTTATGACCAAATGTTCGTATTGTCTCTTCGTTTTTTATTAATACTAGAAATTTAAAACTAACTCTTTAAAAGGAGTTGGGAACGATGTAACACGTCTTTATTGAATATTTAAACGTTACTCACTTGTTCAGGCAGCTAATCAAAAATTGTTGCAGCATTTCTTCTATAAATCAGTGTATCATTTTGTTGTTCAATTTCGTAAAGCGGGGATTACATTGAAATTATACTGAGTCCTTTTCTTCTAGGGAAAATACCAAAAACATATCTTACTATATATCCAACCACTGCTTACAACCTCTATTTAGGCAAATACCATTCACATACCTTTAAGCAAAATCCTACATTAGAAATACTAAATTGCCCTTCCCTGCAAACTCATTTTAGCATATTCTAAGGATTTGGGTGGCTTGGTTTTTAGTTGTTTTCAAATATTTTGGATAAGTGTGAGTATTTAGGATTTGAGCTTGAATTTTTATTTTTATTTTTATTTTTTTTGCAGAGAAAATGACATTTTTGTAAATAGGAACACAGAAACTTGCTCAAAAAAATAAAAAAATAAAATAGGAACACAGGAAAAATTGATTTGGAAGTACAAAGTGGTCTTCAAAAGTAAAACTCAGCTAGGTGTTTAGTATATTCTGATGTGGATGAATATAAAAGAAGAGGTGTGATTATCATATTTTTCCTTTTTTTTTACACTTGGGCTGTAGATAATGTTCCTCCTTTCTATCGTTTATTTACAAAGACCCCACGAAATGTTCTTAACTCGCACATGACTTGTGAGTGCTTTATTCTTCTTCTAGTTTGTGAGTCACGTTGGAGCGATGCTTGCATAAATTGAGTGCACATGAGCCTAGTTAATCTCAACCGTTGAATCACGTGGGCCACATTCTTGCACATGACTCATGAGTGTTTTATTCTTCTTTCAGTTTGTGAGTCAAGTTGGAGTGATGCTTGCATAAATTGAGTGTACATGACCCTAATCAATCTCAGCCGTTGAATCACATAGACCTCATTTGGGGTGCAAATAACTCAACAACAAAGGCAATAGGCTCATAAACACCCGAATCATCCAAAAAATTTCATCACATTGATGTGCTATATTGTGCGTTAACAGCTAAATTTTTGCTAGTAAAGTATTCATGCACTTTGTAAGAAAACTGAGAATTGAATTTGTCGATACGATATAATTTGACCTTTAAAAAAATATCGACATGGCATAATCTTGCGTTCGCATTCTCATTGCATTTTCGGCACTTAGAAATTAGGCACATCTTTCTAGAATGACATCTCTGTATCGAACATCGAATTATGGCGAGATTGCGAACAACTTGTGAACAGGTCTAGTACGTGACCTGACCTAGAGTTTTTCATGAATTTAAACGGGAGTTTTTATGAAGGTTTTTGGATAAGGCCCTGACATCCATGCGAAGCCTAAGCTCATCCTTACCATTCCCCCCTTGTTGAACCCACAAGCCCGACCTCCTTCTCTGTCTCTCCGAATTCATCCTTACCATTCCCCCCTTGTTGATCGAAATGGCCCTGGTTATGGCCACTTCCTGCAATATAATCGTGAATGAAAAACTGAGGGAGATAATAACAAAGGGGGAACGTTCAGTCGGTGCTGGCAAGAACAGAGAAAGCCGAAGAGTATTCTAGAAGAAAAAGAAAACAGAGAAAGAGCAGAAGGTTGCGAGAAGCAAAGAGATAGCAGGGCATGGGCGCTGAACAGAGGAGAGAAGTAGAGCCTTGGTGGAGAAAGAGGCAGAGATAGAGAGAAAGAGAAGAAAGCGGTGCAGTTCGGAGATACAAAGGAGAGATGACAATCGGCCAAGGGGAATGGGATATCCTCGGTCACAGGAGGCTACCGAAAATAAAAGAGCAAAAGCAGAGAGGACGAGCTCCGGGGGCAGAGCACGCGCACACGCATAACAGAGAACTCATGGCACAGATAGCAACCTCTCCGAATTCTTGAGCAAACTACGAGAGAACTGGGCAGTACATGCGAGCCAGAAGATAGAAAAGCCGAAGGGGAATTGAGACTTTGGGAGGAAAAAGGGATTGGTGCATTCGATTCGAGGAGGATTTGGAATTTTTTAGCAACCACTCTAGAGCAGCAACCGGCTTTCCAGATTTTATCTTCGAGCTAATTGCTTGTGCTAGGTAAAATATTGGTTCGTTCCTTCAAATCATTCTTTCAAAGTGTCACTCGTCCTTCCATCTTATGTAGATCGAACACTATCTCTTGTTGATGAGTTTTCGCACGAGGAGATCGAAAACTTCCTTCAAATGATGGCTATTACAGTACTGAGCGACCACTAAACAGGGGCTGGTTTGCGACCAAGACGCAGCTTGGTTCGTGAGTGAGACGTGCCCTGGTCTGCCTTCTAGTACACCCTGGTTTGCCGTTAGGATTGTGTGATCAAGATTGAAAACGGGTCGGGCCTCAAGTTGGGTTAGGTCTCTGGCTAGCCAACCGCTGCCGGTAGTGATGTCATCAATGATGTCATCCGGCAGTTACTGATCATTGGATGACATCAACACGCTAGTTCGCCGACGGGCGCGTGACGCTCACACGCTGGCTTTCCTAGCTGCTTTGAGCGTGTGTGGGTGCGTCTAGCCTCATCCAGCGGCACTCGACCCACCGTTGGACTCGTCTTGACGAGTAATTTCACACTGTATATTTAAAAATTGATTTTGGCCGAAAAATATTTTGAAAATTAGCCAAAAACATACAGGTATACGCGACCCCGAACCCGTTCTTCACTTCGGTTCGTCTTCGATGATTTAGATAGCAATTTCGACCAATAGACATCCAAACAGTGTAGATTTCATACTCTTGATCTCGATATCAAATGGTAAACTAGAAAATTCAATGAAAAACAAGGTAGAAATCATACTCGGGCTTTGATACCAATGTTGGAATTCAAGTAGGCGAAAGACAACCTACCTTAGGCGAAAGACAACTTACCTCTTATCCAATGCGCAAACAACAATTAACCCCGGAACGAACATTGAATTGCAGATGAATCACGAACAAAATTACCTCACGTTTGTCTGAATGCAATCACGAGGAAAGCACCCAATTTCCATAGCATAAATGCCGATTGTTCTTGTAAAGAAGAAGTGTAACGCTTCATTTTCTTTTGATGGAAATGGGACAAGACAATGAGAGAATTCTGAGCATACATTCTGCCAACCGTTGTCTTTTGGAGTCTTTTTATATGACTCCATCACACCCCTTCAAATGGTGTATTTTCATCGTAGCGTATGAAAGTGAAATGGTGTGTTCTCATCACACCCCATCATGGACGTACTAATTCAGTATGATAGTATGAGTATTCCATCGTTTGGGAAAAATTTGGAGGCTTGCCGGCAGAGTTTGCTCCCTCGATGCACGGTTTGGTATCAACATACGAAGTAGAAACAACATGCTATGAGCACTTCATGAAGACCACTGAGTCTCCGAAAGAAAGAAAGTAGGGACTAATTTCACTTAAGTTGAAGTCTGCCAATGAGTAACGGGGGAGGGACGGGCAATTGCCCTCTTGCAGACCATCATCAACTATTGTTATATCACCTCTAAAGCTAACTTTGTTGCCATAAAAATTGTAATAGATTAACTTCGCATAATATCTACGGGCATGTACATAAAAAACAGTGCGGTTTTTTTTACAAGTGAGCTCATATTCAAAATGGCTGCAGTTTTGGGATCGCCTTTCAAATGAGAAGGATAACTTATATTATAAATCTCGCCATGAGAGGAAGTGGCACATAAGTAATTCTTCTTCGTACCACAACTTGTCCATAATAGTAGAACGTGCAAGATGAACAGAAACACATGAAACAATTATATGGAGCCCAGAGAATTAATCATTTCTCCACTGCTCGATGCAAAAATGGAGGTTTTAGCTTTGGTAATTGTGGTGAAGGCTCCCCTCTGACGGACTGTATATGATCAAAAGTAGGGGTGAGCAGCGGTCTAGGGTCGACCCTGGACCGACCCTGGACCGGCCCAACCCTGCCGGTCTTGGTCCGGTTCCCAAGTGGACTGGGTCGGTCCTTGGTTCTAAAATTCCAGGACTAACACTGTGCGGGTTGGTCCTCGGTCCTAAGAGTTTTGGGTCGGTCCAACCCTGAACCAACGCTATATATTATATTATATATAATTATATATAATTCTTTTATATATTCAAACCTAAGTAAAATGTCTGTTATATTATATTATATTGAGATATTTTATCAATAGCACTAATAGTAATTTCAATTTAAAACTTTTATTGAGTATTAATTATGTGTCGTTTGTTTTGTTTTCAGGTGTTTAGAAGTTCAAGTGAATTAACAATATGTGAATTTATATATTCATGGTTTATATTAAGTATTTTGAACTTTTTATGGTTTAATTGTATTTTACTAATGAATTTCAGTTGCACTTTGCTTTTCAATTTGTGTCAAATGGTAGAAGTTTTTGAAAAGTAGAGTAGTACTATAGTTGCTACGGTGATTTGCTACTCAAGTGGCGTGAAGCTCATTTTTTGGTTGAGTGGACTCTATATGATTAAATGCAGGAAAACTCTTTTGCATATGGTGTTATGAATATTAAAAATAGATGATTACAAGAACTTTTCATCTTGTCCCATATCTCGATGAGCAATTAGCATGTACGAAATTTCTATTATTATGTCATCTTAAATTTGCTAAATATGTATTGGTATTTATAGTCTAGTTGCACAATACCGCATTGTAGATGGATGTGTAATTTGAATTTGTAGGTTTGCTTTTTTAGAGAGTATAAAAAATAAGACGAAAAAAATTATCGATCGGTCCTGGATTGACCCTAGAACCGGACCGAACCCATTGGGTCGGTCCGGTCCTTGGTCCCAGGCTTAATAGGGTCGGTCCTCGGTTCTAAAAATTTAGGACCGACACTGTACGGGTTGGTCCTAGGGTTAGAGGGTGGCCCGGACCAATCCAGACCATGCTCACCCCTAATCAAAAGATCAGTTGCGGGTCATCTATCATTGAAATTTCCAAATCAACAAGACAAAGTCAAGTCAAGAAAAGTAACTTGTAGCGACCAATCAAAGGTTCCATCAGTGGAAATTACGCGGAGATCATTGTACACGCAACCAAGCTCACATAACACAGTAGTGAATTAATTTATGGATAGCTTTCACATTGATTAGGAAGGAAGCAAAAATCAACAAGATGCACCACATGAACTTCTGGATCCTTCCTCGTGACTTCATTCATGAAATCTTGGCTGATAGATTTTGATTTATTCAAAGTCGTAGTAACAACTTCATTGCCACTTCTAAGTATTTTTCTATATACATAGTCATTTCTTATTCACTTAACTTGTGCTTGAAATTTTTTATGATTATTTGAATATCTAAGTAAGAGTATGTTATAGGCAAAAGGTAGTTATGAGCTTATAGAAATTCTTTGATGTTGCCATCCATTGCTAGGTGTCTTCTCATGCATTTATAGATTAAAATTATGAACACACATGGAGCTTAGAGTATGAATGTTGTTGTGCTACAACGAGCTGCAAAGAGTATTCCAAATAGATTAGCATATATGAAACATCTGTTTGTGTCGCTCGTATTGCAATAAAAAGTACTGCATATCATTTGCTATCCATTCAATCCGATGTTCGACATGACTGTAATTGCAATGAAGAACTGCATATAATCTGCTATCCATTTACGAATATATTGCACTTTGACTTACTAGCAAATAGCATATAAGTGTCCTTCAAACTGAATTTGACCAAGTGCAATCTTAACTTGGTATGACATTAGGAAATTGGCTAGATTACGATTAAAGTGATTAATCAAAAGTGATATGAACATCATAGCGTCAAGTGAATAAAATTAAAGTTCAGTGAGAACGGCAGACAGTCTCAATTGTCTGTTTTCTCGCATGTTTCCCCTCCTGTAGAAACTCGTAAAGAAAGCAAGATAGTGATTTCATTAAAATGTGATTTATTGGATTAGTTAGAATTTTCATAGAGTGAACCCAGGGAATACGTTCTCCAAATACCAAACATAGTAAGAAAGACTAAACAATTCAATTGTGCAAAAGGAAGAAAGACAGGTTTATGAGTGGAGGGAGTGTACAACAAAAGCCCAATATCTTCATAGGAAGATTGTTGAGAGGTAGCCAAGTCTAAGTCTATTAATATATTCAATTAAACCTACATTCATTTAAAAACTTAATTCTAGTATCTTGCTTAATTTCGGAGTTCAAAAGTTAAACTATTCTGTATTGATCATGTCTAACCTTGTTATTTACTCATCATTTTCCTCTATCAACAAGGATCTTAATAATTTAATACACAATTATTGTGAAATAGTCATAAAAAATATAGTGTTAGTAATGGTAAGCTTTATTCCCCCATTCAAATCCCTGATCATGATGATCTCTACTTTTGGTGGCTAATTCCAACTTGCCTTCTATAATTTCATGGTTGTCTCAGTCAATCCCTTGTTAGTTCTTTGCTCAGTCAACACCGCATGGTTAGGTATCTTGTCTTTATCCGATCCAAGTTCCACCTGTGCAAAATGCGACGTGCGTGACATTACATGCTCAATTTTAATTAAACCCGCAATTAGTTAAAACATAGTGATCAAGGAAAGGAGTCGCTCTTCTTCTTCATATGTGACATGCGGCTCCTCATCAACTGCCATTTAACCATCTTTGCAGGAGTTTGTTTAATAAGAGATCATAAGAGATCGATTTCATATAATATTAATCAGCATATAGATGTAAGACAGATTTGTTGCAAGCGAAAAAAGGTAGTATATGTGGCCGGCAAAAGTTTTATTATATTAGAGGGAATTATGTAGAAATTGTTGTACTTGCAGTCAAGCTAACATAACGTGATGGCAGATTAGCTTATGGATTGTGTTGACACCTAAGTTTTACTATTTTATTAGGTACAAGATTAGGAATTAATCACTAAAACAAAAACAAAAAAAAAAGAAAAAGAAAAAAGAAACAAAAAAAAAATCGTGCTAGCCCGGAGCCGGTCTTGGCCCGGCCCGGCCCGCCCCTCTCCCTTTCCCTTTGCCCTTACGCTAGGCCGGCCCAGCCTCCTTTCTCCTTTAGCCCGGCTCGCATCTGTTCTTCCTCCCTCCAGCTATTCTTCGCTCGAGGACCTGCAGAAAGACAGAACAAAGCGAGCAGCGAAAGCAGGAGCAGGAGCAGCAGAGGATCGGATGGCAGACAGCTAGCGTGATCCACGGGTCGGGGGCGGCCCGGCCGGTAGCTGGCACGGCTGGTCTTCGCACGATAACCTGCAAAAGAAAAACATGAAAGAAGGGAAAGAGAGGAAGCACAGGGAGAATGGGAGAGAGAACCGGGTAGAGACAGAAGAAAAGGTGGAGAGCTTGAGCGAGAGAGGTGCTCGAGAGTGAGAGGTGGAGCAAGAGAAGCACTTGAGAGAGGGTAAAGAGCCAAAGAGAGGCTCGACATTGCACGGAATCCGGTTCCCCGACGCCCTTCTTCTGGAACTATGAGGAACCGAGAGAGCTGAGGGAGGAGCTGAAAGGAACTAGAAAGAAACCGAGAGGGAAAAGAAGTCCGAGCGAGGAAGCGACTAAGGGAGAGCAAGGGAGCTTCAGTCGTCGCTTCAGCTACATGCGAGCCCCGCCGGACGACCCCTCGGCCAACGTCCTCAAATTGGACCCGGTACGTCCCCCTTGCGCCCTGTTTTCACCCGGTTCCGTGCATCCCGAGCCGGAGTTTACGTTCAACTGGTTTGCGTGAACTCCGGCCCTGTTCACTCCCTCTTTGGTTGCTGTATGTTTTATTGTTTGTTGGTGAGAGTCTTGGTTTGGGTTCGGGTCCTAGTTGAGCTAGAAACCTTGTGATTCGGGAGCGCCCTCTGCCTGTTTGATAGAATGCCACAATGAGATCCAGTCTCCGCGGTTTTGTCTTTGACTGAAATCGAGTTGTCCGGGCGTGTCGCGCTCTTTTATGATATTCCGGTGGTGTTGGGTGACCTTGGGCGTCGGTCGTGTGGTCGTTCGCTACGTTCCCATCGTCGTTGTTGTTTGTTCAGTGTTTGGCCGAGGAGGGCATGCTCGGCCGATGATGGTGACGATCTCCGGCCAACTAGTGGCCGATGGAAGTTCGGCGGTGGAAGGGTCGCCGGTTGTTCCGGGCTGCGTTGTTGTTTGGTTGAATCTCGATGAGGCCATGTTTTGGAAGAGAAGCTTCGGGCGTGCAGTGGGCAAACGCGAAGGTGGAGAAGACCAGGGAAGAAGACTACCTAAAAAAGCTTAAAAGAAAAACAAGAAATAAAAGAAATAAAAAGAGTAACGAAAAGAAATGAAAAAAAAAATAGAAAGGTGGAAAAGACGTGGGGAGGCAGACGTTCGGTGAAGGCGGCGTGGATGAACAGGACAGTGCAGGAAAAGACAAAGCATAAGAGAAGCCAAAAAAAAAAAAAACTAAAACTAAAACAAACTAAAAAATTAATTAAAAATCTTATATTCTTTTTCAAACCGAAAGAGTGAATCTGGTTTTGGGTTGGGTCAATGGCTGGATCGGATCTACCCGATCCGAACCCTTTATCCTAATATAATAATATTAAATATAAAAAAATCAAAAATTTCGAAAAATAATAAAAATTCAATAAACTTTACGAAAATTCAAAAACTCAGAAAACATTAAAAAATTCGACCCTTTTAAAAAATTTTAAAAAATAAAATCTAAAAATTTATAATTAAAAAAAAATCCTTTTTTTGGGGGAAAATTTGAATGTTTTTTTTTTTATAAAAAGAATAGAAAAATCTAAAAAAAATTAAATTTCCTCAAAAAGTTTGAAATTAATCTTTAGAGTAATTTTCTCCTAAAAATAGGAAACCTTTCAATTTAGAATTGTGTTTAAGTTTGATTAAGCCTTTCAGGCTTTACCTTAAGATTTCAATTGTCCTTGCGGAACAAACGCCTTTGAATGCATAATATTGATGTGTTGATTTTGGCTTCTCTTTAATTTAGTTAGGATTAGTATTTATCTTTTCTTTGGTGTTGAATTTTTGCTCTTTCATGCAATTTATTTAATCATTTTTCTTAGTTGCTAATTGTTATTTTAATGATTGTGCACCCGTATGATCACCTCACATGTTAGTGGATAGGTATAAAATCAATTCAGACTGCCTGACAAAAATCATTTCTTTTAAAATGAACAAAATTAGGTACCGAAAGGGCATTAATTGATTAATTAGTGTAATCAAGTCACAGATCCTAGATTCTTTGGTTGCGTAGGAAGTAAGGCACGCTCCCATGCCTCACTTGGTTTCTAGCCAACCCCAATAGGCTAGTGGCGACTCTTTTTGTGCAAAATTTTTAAGAATATCCCAATGTCACGTGGGGTATGGGCTTGGGAGAGCTTGCGTCTAATTATGGGCTTTAGGCCCGTCCTTTAGACAATACCCCTAAACCTGTTTCCTCTCTTCGAGGGTAGGTCGCTATAGATTGCTTTCACATTAATTGGGAAAGAAACTTCTATGCTGTTTCTAGATTTGACGTACTATGGTAATTATACCCAAAATTGAATAAAAGTCCTTTTGAGTGATGGCATCTGATGTTGTATTTTATTTCAAGTCCAATATTTCATAAGTATCTCTTCGTTAAATTGTAAAAACGAAAAGGAAATAGATATTAATATTGATGATACTAACATTTTGTTCATAAAGTTTTAAATAATGATTTTTTTTTAACCCATCCCTTCCCTGCATCGAGATGTCCGGTAAAGCTGGTATGAAGGTCAAACATGTCATCATCACCAAAACTAGTCGCAATCCAAAATTTGGCATTTCTCTTTGTTCGTAATATCTTATTCGATACCGGTTCATTATTTTTCACATGTTATTCATCTTTTACATCAACTATTCGAAAGCCTCGTCTAATCTTGTTCCTTTTTACTTATCATTTTTCTCCGTGGATAACCATCTCGACAACTCAATATACCAATATTGCAAAGTGGTCGTGCAATACCTACCTTAGCTAATTGTTAAAATGTCGCCGTATTCAAATAAATCACCTACCCTGATCAACATTCTGGGCTCATTCCACTCGGGCCCCTATAATCTCATGATTATCTTAGTCAGCCCCTAAAAATTTAAATTGTCTTACTCAACATCTTCCACTTCTGATCACACAAAATGCTCATTCCATTCATCGTAAAGGAAAAATAGTGGGCCTATTATGTTTTTCCTCTAAGACATGTTCGAAGTTGTAGATTGCTTGAGGAGGTGGCTGTTGGCGAGGTGGGTGATCAGGCTGGGATCCAAGGGTCGGGGTGAGAGGTTTGGGTAGGAAGGAGACGGACTCACTGCTCAATGCAAACTTTAACGCGAAGAAAAACGTACTATGTTATACCAGGAAGATTCAAGTCAAACGAAAATAGAATCAATGCCATACGACACTTTAATGTCATTCAAAATATGGCCATGGCGAGTCTACTAGAAAAGACTAGTACTATATAAAAATCATGTAACGACTTCATAAATTACATAGTGAATTGTGATATATGTTAACAGTACTATTTTTATCTTGCATCTAGTTTTTGCTAGAGGGGAACAATCAAACAATACCTGACTTTATAAACTCACTGTCATGCTGAAACTGATAGTTGCTAGAAATTATTGGAGTACTTGACAAAGATGAGACTGTTTCAAGTTCTATCTCATCATCAACATCATCAATCGGTGTCTCCCTCGGATACAAAAGCGGTTTTGGAGGCAATTGTAATTTGTCCATATCTCCTTCAAGCATATCTAGGACTCTCTTCATCGATGGCCTATTGTTAGGGCTCAATTGTATACACCATAGAGCAACGATTATCATCTTCCTTGTTGTTTCTCTTTCCTCTTCAAGGACACCTACTGTTCCAACCTCATTTTCTTTGCCAAGTTGATCATAAACCCACAAAGGGAAGTAAACTTGACTTGAATGTTCTACATGTGCATTTAGGTTTCTCCTTCTACCGGCCATTTCCATCAACATCATCCCAAAACTATAAACATCAGCTTTATAAGAAATGCCACCAATATCCTTATAGAATAGCTCAGGTGCCATATACCCCAAGGTTCCTCTTGCTATAGTCAATGATACTATGCTATGATCAGTGGGATAAAGTTTTGCAAGTCCAAAGTCAGAAACTTTCGGAGTGAAACTTCGGTCTAAAAGAATGTTGTGAGGCTTGATGTCAAAGTGTAAAATTTGCATGTCACATCCCCGATGAAGATACTCTATTCCTCTAGCTATGCCAAGAGAGATCTCATACATTTTCTTATAATCAAGAGAATTATCACCATCCTTATAGGAAATGTGTTTATCCAAAGATCCATTCGGCATGAAATCATAGACAAGAGCTTGTTTGGAGTAATCGAAACAAAAACCAACAAGTTGCACCACATTAATGTGGTGGATCCTTCCAATTGTGGCCACTTCGCTTATAAAATCTTGGCCGTCAGATTTTGATTTGTTCAAAATCT
This sequence comes from Eucalyptus shirleyi, assembly GCA_017140165.1. NCBI lineage: Eukaryota > Viridiplantae > Streptophyta > Magnoliopsida > Myrtales > Myrtaceae > Eucalyptus > Eucalyptus shirleyi. The sequence continues at coordinate 17,389,155 of CM029448.1, read as the reverse complement.
TAATCGCAACTTCATTGCCACTTCTAAGTATTCCTTTATACACGGAACCATATCCCCCTTCACCTAGCTTGTGTTTGAAATTTTTTGTGATCTTCTTAATATCTGAGTAAGAATACCTTATGGGCAAAAAATTGTTGTGAGCTCGTAAGAATTCTTCGATATTTGGGTCGATCGCTTGATGCCTTCTCATCCACCTATAGATTAGAAGTATCAACACACACGGAGCTCCAAATATGAACTTTGCCGCCAAGAAATGGGCTGCACAAAAATTTGGCCATTTATTAGCGTAGTGTAATAAAACTTTAACACATAACACTTTTTTGCTGCTTGATATCTTCATAAGTGAAAAGGATTAGTCATACCCAAGACAAAGGCGAAGTTTGAAGCTGCATCTCGCGCAACAACACCTATGATACTCCATGTAGGACTGTCTGTAAAAAGCAAGAGAATTCGTTTGAGATTACTGTTAATAATTAATTAGCATTAATAACAATCAGTGAATAAGTAAATCTATCATTACTAGTAACAAGGGAAAAGTACCAAAAAAGTCATAAATCTATTGCATTAATACATATTTCAGTTTTAAACCTTTAAATGGACCAATTTAGTCCTAAACATTTTCAAGTTTCACCAATTAAGTCCATCAAGTAAATTTAGATCAAAAATTTTTAACATGGAAATTGACCATCCTATGTGACATGATCGGTATAACATTGACATTTTTTAGTAATTTTTTTAATTTCTTTCTTTCTTTTTTTCTTTTTCTTCCATGGCTTGTGGAAAAAGAAAGAAAACAAAAGAAAGGAAAAATTCAAAAAAATTATAAAAAAGTTATAAAAAAAAATTCACAGCAATGTCAACAGTGTTATGTAGGATAGCCAATGTCCACATCAGCAATTTCCGGCATAAACTAGTAGGATAAACTCAATTGACAAATTATGAAAAAAATTTAGAACTCAATTTGTCTAATTTAATGATTGAAAACTGAATAGGTATAAATGCAATAGGCTTAGGACTTTTTTGGTATTTTTCCCACAATAATAATTCACCTTAAGCCATATCCCAAGTCAGATAAATTCATACAACGACTTTTATTCATTTAAAGTTGCAAGTGAAGAATTCTAGAGTAGAAGAAAGGTGAATAAGTTTCACTTTAGTAGATAGCACTCCGTGTCAATTTTGTTTTATTCACTCATGGAACCCTAGATGTATCGCATTATTCATGAATTCATAACTCACGCGCAGTACCAATTTACAAACATCACCCAATATGTGGGCAACTAATTCATCCACGCAATAGTAACCGCCGGGCACGGGATACGAGTTACTATCAAATCAGACATTTTACCCCAAACAAATGTAATGGAATAGAGTCCAGAAAAGCTTTATGGTTGTAAAATAAAAAGGAGCAATACGCAACAATCTACTAAAAAATCTCACCACTTTACTTAAGTGACGTGGCAATTGTTCTATTCACGAAATACAATATACAATTGAAACATGTCACATCTGTCAGTAAATTTTGACAACATCCCTTGGTAGTGAAAATGATGAAGAAGAAAGAAAGGAAAGCTTTAGGGAAAGTCAGCTTACAGGAGAAATCGTAGTGACTGCACCACTCCGATCCGATTCTTGGGTATCTGAAACCTAGCAAGCAAACTAGATATCTTCTTGCTAACGTATATTTTGGATGAAAGGATAGATTGAATCCTTGGGCCATCATGTTGTGGAGGTCCTTGTATGGTAAGCTCACACGATTATACCAATCCCCTTCCCTCCCCCAGGTATCACTTGATGCTAATGCCATCATGGTTATGGTGCAAGAGTCCTTGATGTCCGTTACTCGAGGTAGTTTTACAGCATATGAGTACCCCTTCATCTGGGAAATATTAGGAGACGTGTCGGCAGAATATGATCCCTCGATGCATGGTTTCGTCTCGACATACGAAGTAGAATTAACAGATTGTGGGCACTTCAAAAAGGCTATTACCGGGTATGTCAAACTATTTCTGTATATATCATATGTATCAGATATATACTGTATATCATATACACCATAACCAATGAAGTTGGAGGGCATCAATGAGTAATGAGGAAAGGATGAGCAATTACCCTTTTGCAATCCATCATCAACAATCATGATGTTACCCAAGAAGGAATCTTTGTCATCATAATAATAGTAAGAGATCGATTTCACATAATATCGGCCGGCATACAGATATAGAACGGTGCGATTATTTTCACAAACCAACTCATACTTAGAGAGGCCGCAACCTATCGGATCGCCTTTTAAACGAAATGGATAGCTTATGTTACGAACCTCGCCGCAAGATGAAGCAGCACACAACTGATTCTTCTTCGCACCGCAACTCATCCCTAGAAGTAAAACATGCAATATGAGCATAAATACACGGTACATCAATACGGAGCCGAGAGAATTACTCATCTCTCCACTGTTTAACGCAGGAATGGAAGTTTTAGCTTGGTAATCGTGGTGGAGGCTCAATAAAGGAATGGTTCATATAGTAGAATAGATCAGTTGGGGGTCATCTGTCAATGTAATGTCCAAGTCAAGCAGTAACACAAAGTCAAGTCAAGAAAAGCAACTTGCGTGGAGGACCACGCATTAGTTAGGAAGGAAACGTCTCTGCAGTTTCTAGTGAAAATGAAGCACCCGTGTAGGAGTCGTCCTTTGAGAAGCCCAAGTCAAGCAATGACAAGAGCCATTCAAAGTGAAGAAAGTGGAGCTTTCGTTGTCATGGAACGTCTGTGGCCCAAGGGAGAAATAATTTGCTTGCACGATACGGCAAATGAATTAATAGCATATCAACTGTTAATTATGTGAATTTCATTAAGAGGTCCATATCCTGGTCTTCATCCATATGGCCTGCAGATTATATAATATCTTTTTTTGTTCGATTTGATCTTTGCAATTAAGTAAGGGTTTGGTATTTTAAGAGTAATTACAAGGGCCATGTTTTCCTCTCACTATCTTTCTAATTGGTGGGTTTCGAATATGGATATCACTCACGTGCTAGTGATGTCCATAATTTATAACGTACAATTTAGAAAGGTGAAAGGAGGAGGCTTGCTTTGGAAGAAAATATAGATCTAATTATAATCATAAATGTATGCTGAATATTGAAATACACATCAAAATCAAAATAGACGGCTGAAATTAGAGTACTAGAAATTTTATTTATGAAGTATGCAATATTTTTTTTCAAAAAGCCCTAGCAACGTCACAGCTAGAGAAGATGGATATTTGTTCCTTGTATGACACATGCATTTCCCGTTTCAAGGAAATTCTCATTAGAGAAATTGAGTTCTCTTCTTTCCCTAGGTAACATGCGGTCAATATCGTACACAGAGTAAAGTCTCATCGTTGCTATGTGATGGGAATGTTTTGTTTATCTTCTATTTCGTCGATCCTCCAAATTTCATTTACGAATAAACATGAGAAATGGCCTTGTTCCTGACAAAAACATGATTAGTGGGTGTTCTCGATTTGCTTAAAGTACAATTAAGATCTAAAATTTACAAAAATCACAATTAAATTCTAAAAATTTTCAAATTAGTGTGATTGACGACTTATGTTAGCTCCATCAAATTTGGGTGGCAGAAAATATTGGCGAGGTATTTCTTTTTACATTTTGAGGACACCTGGGTGTGACAAAAAAAAAACCAAAACTTAAAAAGAAACAAAAAAGCCAAAACTTAATGGGAAAAAAAAAGAGAGAATGTCCTTAGGACGAAGCGATGCATGCCGATTTTTTTTTTCTTTTTTTTGTAAAATCTAAACATGCCGATTACTCAGCATGGCATTGCTAGTTAACGCTTCCAATAGAACAAGAATGAGTGGCAATACTTGGATGCATATTCATGGAGCTGAGAGCATTGATCAGGTCTTTTTTTTTGTCTTTGGCATAGAGAAACTGGTAAAGAATTGCTGAGTATGTGTGGCGGATGCACAATGTAAAAAGATTTTCAGAAAATAAAGATACGATGGTCCCTTTTTGACTGGAGACTTGGGAGCCGCCTTGTCCTATATAGAAATGACCAAGTCAGTCAACACAACCAAGGTGTGGAAGGCAAGAAATTAGAGGAGGTGGACCCGAACTGAAGTTCCATTATTAGGAGAGTCGTGTCCCGACTCTAATGGAGAAAACTCAAAAGATCTCAATTCAGATATGATCTTTCTTTGACCTGTTACATCCACATTTCTTCCCCCCTCTCCACGGGATTGTTGGGTACACATTCCATCAACGGACAAATCCAACTCTCTCCCTCTTTCCACATCACTTCCTTCTTCACCCCGCGAATCTTCCTTCTTATTTTCTTCTTCATTTTCTTTTCCTTCTCCCTTCGTTCTTCTCCGTCTTCTTTCTTCACAGCGGGAGTCATGATGATCATATGCAAACCACCATCACCAAGCCGCGTGCATCCGTCATGCCTAGCGTCGCTGCTGTCTAATGCAAAAGGTATAAAATATCAGAAAATCAACGACAAACAATTTAAAAAAAAAATAAATAATCAGGGACTCACATGCTTTAGTCCAAATGTCAAAACCAACTCCGCGAGAATAGCTGGGCGCCAAAGAACCCGCTATGAATCTAGAGAACACATAATTTATAATCGTTAAGTCGCTCAAGTGTTTCACGATTCTAAGCAAAACACACAATTTTATCTCATAAGCTCTAACTCAGAATACTCAAGGAGAAAACTCTAACACTCTGGTTTTCTCTAGTGTGAAAATTTGTATATTCTTATGTAACTTGCCAACTCAAACTATGAAACCTTACTTTCTTCCTTTTTTTTATGTCTTTAATCCAAGATCAGCCATCACCAAAAGTTGGGGCTCCACTAAATTTGCTTAGAGATGAGATCCTAGTCATATAGAATACGACCTACGCTACTGAAATTTATACAAGCTCAAATTCGAGACATTATTGAATAATTCTTTGCTTAGTTTAACTTTGTAGCCATGTCATCGTACTCATCATTCAAGGTGACTCTCCCAACAACCCAATAGGCATTCAATTATCATAGATGTCTATCAAGTTCAAGCTGAACTCATACTTGTTTAGAGGAATAACTCGGTCCACATGTCCGATTCACCTTGGCAAAAGCTTCTTCACAGTCCAGCTTCTCTTGACATGTTATTTTTACGCAGCAATGTCGATCCCCAATGTGCTCAATTCTATAATGATATCTTCAACTTCCACAAAACACCACACAACCTGATGTCCCATGCCAACATCATCGACCAAATCATTAGACCATATCGCCTCTTCAGCTCCTTTCATTGTCAGCGTATTTTTTGCCTCAATCATGGGCGAAATTGTTGTATCTCTTAATGAAATCTTCCAATAAACAAAGGCATAATTACTTAGAAATCGACCATTTTTCAATCCATACGCAATTCAGGTACGCAAACCCAGTTATTCTAAATTGCATGCTCTGAAACATACCCCAACGTCTGTCTTCTCCAACAAAACTAAGAGGATGCACTTGACAGAATCATGATGTATACCTAAATTAATCGTATTTATTCTCCTTGACTACACGTGATAGATCAAGCTTAGTATTATCCATAATAAAACTTAGACAACCAATAATACTAGCATTTGAAGCATAGTACAATGCTTCACCTCAATCTAAGTACATAGTGACAATGTAGATAATTTATGTAATGCAACAAGTAGGGTCTCAATTGCATGTTAAGTGCCTCAATGCTTTCCTAACGTAACTCCTTCGAGTCATGCACAACATTATGATTGTCTTTGCTCTCTACATCTCCATATCTGAAGTTGTCTGTATTACATCAAATTATCTATTTTAATATATGCACATGAACCTAGTCAATCTCAGACATTGAATCATGTGAGCCTCATTTGGGGTCCAAATAACTCATCAACAAATGCAATGGGCTCATAAACACTCGAATCATCCAAAAACTTTTCATCATGTTGATGTGTTATATTGTGTGTCAGCAGCTAAATTTTTTCTAGTAAACTATTCATGCATTTCATAAGAAAATTGGGAATTGAATTTGTCAATACGATCTAATTTGACCCTAAAAAAATATATATATATATATATCGGCATTGCATAATCTTGCATTCGCATTCTTTATTGCATTTTCGGCATTTAGAGATTAGGCATATTTTTCTAGAATGGCATCTCCGTATCGAACATGGACTTATGGCGAGATCGCGAATATCTTGTGAACAGGCCTATTAGGTGACCTGAGCCGGAGTTTTTCATGAATTTAAACAACAGTTTTTATGAAGGTTTTGGATAATGGCCTAACATCCGGGCGAAGCCTAAGCCCATTCGGTCACTTTAGGTCGATCCCACAAGCCCGACCTCCTTCTCCGTCTCTCCGAATTCATCCTTACCATTCCCTCCTTGTTGATCGAAATGACCCTGGTTAAGGCCACTTTCTGCAATACAATCGTGAAAGAAAAACTGAGGGAGATAATAACAAAGTGGGAACGTTCAGTCGGTGCTGGCAAGAACAGGGAAAAACGAAGAGTATTCGGAATTTGTACAGGTGAGGATAAGCCAATAGAAAAAAAAAGAAAACAGAGAAAGAGCAGAAGGTTCAGAGAAGCAAAGAGATAGCAGAGCCTGGGCAATGAACAGAGGAGGTAAGTAGAGCCTTGGTGTAGAAAGAGGCAGAGATAGAGAGAAAGAGAAGAAAGCGGTGCAGTTCGGAGATACAACGGAGAGATGACAATCGGCCAAGGGGAGAGATATCCTCGGTCACAGGAAGCTACCGAAAATAAAAGAGCAAAAACAGAGAGGACGAGCTCCGGAGGCAGAGTACACGCACATGCATAGCAGATAACTCATGGCACAGACATCAACCTCTCGCACAGGATTCCTGAGCATACTACGACAGAATTCTCGGCACACTGAGCAGTATATGCGAGCCAGAAGATAGAAAAGCCGAAGGGGAATAAAGACATTGAGAGGAAAAAAGGATTGGTGCATCCGATTCGAGGAGGATTTGGAATTCTTTAGCAACCACTCTAGAGCAGCAACTGGCTTTCCAGATTTTATCTTCGAACTAATTGCTTGTGCTAGGTAAAATATCGTTTCAGTCCTTGAAATTATTGGTTCAAAGCGTCACTCGTGTCCTTCCATCTTATGTAGATCGAACACTATTTCTTGTTGATGAGTTTTTGCACGAGAAGATCGAAAACTTCCTTCAAATGACGGCTATCACGGTACTGAGCGACGACTAAACGGGGGCTGGTTTGCGACCGAGACGCGGCTTGGTCCGTGATTGAGACGTGCCCTGGTCCGCCTTCTAGTACGCCCTGGTTTGCCGCGAGGATTGTGTGATCGAGACTGAAAATGGACCAGAAGACAGAATCTCGGCACCATTCGTTGTAAACATTATGACTATCACTAAAATGCTGTGTCATATGCGCTTAAGTCGCCCACTTTTATTGTTCTGGCCATAATATGGACTTTTTCTAGTATCGAGTAACTGGTGACTTTATTTTCCAGGTTTACAAAATTATCAAAATTTTTATAGTTTGCACATTAACAATCTTTAAATCAACTTACCTATCTCTATTTGCATAGTTGAAATTACCAACATAAACTGAAGTGATTCACCAATTTTTTTTTAAAATTTAAATTATTAACTATTTTTGGGTTATAAACTTCATTTAAGGTACTAACCCCGACGTTTAAATTTTTATTTTTATTTTAATTTACCAACTTTTTTATAGGGTCAACAAGCCTTATATGCGTTTGTTTTTAACCCCGTACATTTATGAACTCTCACCATCTTTTCTCCAAAATTACCATATAGGATGCAGTTATCAAATCTCATTGAGTTACTTGTTGACAGTAATTTGTTTTTTTTTTTGCTTTGCCAACTTTCTTGTCGTTTACAAACTTTTATTAGCAATTCTTCACAAGACCTTAAATTTACTGACTATTTTTAGATATAACCAACATCATTTAGAGTGACTTATTAAGTTTTCTGTGATTAAGTTACCAACTTAATTTAGATACCGACTCTAAATTGAATTACTTATCAAATTTATTTTTTGTATTTACCAAGTTTTCTTCTTTTACCAACTTTTCTTATCGCTTACTGACTTTTGTTTGCCTTTCTTAATTGCACCTTAAATTTTAATAGTCTCATATGAAATTACTAATCTAACTTTAAGTGATTTACCAATTTTCTCAAATTAAGCTATCAATAAGTTTGGGGTTACCACATATTTAGTTCAGTTTCCTTTTTTTTTTTGGTTCTTTCTAATTTACCGATTTTTCTGTTGATTTATTTGACCAGGAAAAAAAATTGTAAATCACTCGGAAAAATTACTCAAATGTACAAATGCAAATTTAGTCCTAAACTATTCAATTTTGCCAATATCGTCTTAAATTATTATGCAAAAATCCAACGTAGTCTTTTGGGTAATTGTTTCCTAGAAATTGCTAATGTGGCAGTCCGATCATCACTAGCTGTTCTACATAACACGACATCAGCGATTTTTGGAAAAAATTAACCGGAACGACTATATTGGAATCTTGTGTAGAGATTTAGGATTAGATTAACAGTAGTGCAATAGGGTTTAAGACTAATTTAACAATTTTCTTCTCAAATTAAAGGTTGATAATTTCACATAATACTTGCCAATTTTAATGCATTGGTAAGAAAAGTATATAAAAGGCGGTAAAAGATAAATATTATTTTTTCATTATTTTTTTATCAAAACTAAGAATATAAGTTGGAAAAAAAGAGAGTAAAATGTTGGTAACTAACTCAAATAAGAGCTACAAACCAAAAAACAAAAGCCCAAATAAGAATTGGTAACGCAAGACTATTTAGCAACTTAATCCTAAAAAAGGGTTAGTAAGCAAGCTAAAAGTGACATCTTAATAGTAAAGTTTGTAAATTTTTTTAAAAAGAAAATAATAAACCTCTTGGTAAGAAACTCAAATGAGAGTAGATAGACCAAAACCAATTGTCCAGTTAATCGGAGAAAAATTGGTAATAAACCAAAAAGGTTTGGTGATATCCTAATAGGTGGTAAATTTACAGTGTTAATAAGAATGATCAAGACTCCTATTCAGAATCACTGCAAAACCCATCTCCTTCTAGTGAAACTGAGATCCAATATTGGTAAAAGATATTTTGTCAATTGGGACACTTTCTAGCAAAACGATATCATATGTCCTGTGTCTTGTCATTTGGGAGAAAGAGCGCTAATATAGGCATGAGACTGAGGCTTTCTCGGAATCATACTTTCGTAATTTAGATCGCAAGAATATATTAATCCATTCATGCTAGGAAATTAAGATATCCCACTCTTTTATTCACATGTGACCGAAATTTTTATGATATATAACTTTATTACTTCCGAAATTGACCAAAGGATAAACTTCCTAGTTTGGAGCACCCATAACACATGGGGATTTTCGGCCACTATAGGGATTATGGCCTTGACCGAATTCCTACTTCATGTGGGCTAAGTCCTGGAATATCAATTAAGTTTGGGGCTCCCCTTTTTAAACCCATGCAGCACTCAAGGCTAAATCCAAGGCAATTTATGACTGGACCGACTTAAATGCAATTTATGTGGACCTATAATTATTAAATGAAAATGCGAACCATTTTCATGATATTTTTATTTATGATCAAGGTCAACTCATAATTTTCTCATGAGGTAAATAATTAAATTATGATAACCAAAATTTAGGGGGTCAACAACTTTGTTTTGTACTTTTCTGAAAAAGTTTTACTGTTGGATACTTGAATATATGCAACTATATATTATTACGTGTATATCTTATCTTTGGTAGTTTTGCTTGTATTTTGAAGTTTGATTTTTATAAAAATTTTCATGATTGCTATGTCTACGTCTATGCATCAAATGTACATCAATGTGAAAATAGTTGATGTGGTGTACATAAATAGATAAGAAAGTGAAACCGTAGTATCATTATGAAAGGAAACACTTTGATCTTTAGCAAAACTATACATGTTGTGGTTGATCCTCTGACATCCCGATTTTTCTAATTCTATTTTTCAGCTGATTGAGTCGGGCATTTCATCTGTGCATATAGTACGTTTCTCTGAGTTGGCTACTCATGAGAGGACTAGCCTATTGAACGAAGCAATTAAGGGATTTTAACGCGTCAAACTTGGGGACTGATCACCCTTAGGTCGCATGCAAGAAAATTTTCCTGAAAGCTACCCGGTAGGTTAGGTGTGCTGAAATCGCACTAGATTGAATTCAACGTTAAAAAAAAAAAAAAAAAAATTGGGATTGAATTTAGAAGTTGGAAGCCCGGTTATGTCACACATCTTATTAGGATCATGGGATAATTTTTGTGGATTTTAATTGGATTCGGTTAGAAGAGAATTGATGGGAATTGAAGAAATTGGATGTACAAGATTTTAGGCCCGACGGAAAATGAAATTGGACCCATTGAAGAATGTTGTGGGAGAAGAGATAGTGGAAGATGACATGGGATGATGTCATGGTGGGCCATTTAGTTGGATTAAAGAAAGAGGAAAAAGAAAAAGAAATGCCCCCTCCTTCTCTCTCCTCCCTCTCTTCTTCCTCTCTCCCTCCCGTGCGATTCCTCCATGGGCATTTTTCATCTTCTTCTTCCTCGGACGCCACCAGCAGCTCGACACCCCGCTTCGTCCGCCCGTTCGACCGCTAGCAGCTTTGCCCGTCGTCGCTCCGCCTTGGCCGCATGCCCTCCGTCTTCCCCCTTTCCTCTCCCGTTGCCTCTCTCCTCCATCTTCATTATGCGAAGACCAGAAAAATTTGCAAAGAAGAAGCTGGAACAGCCATGGCCGGCCACCCGCTCGCACGCCGTCGTCACCGCCGCCGCCGTGCGTCCGTCCTGCGCCACCCGCGCGCACTCGCCGGCTCGCCGTCGCGCCTTCTTCGCCTCTTCGCTCTGCCTCAGCTCGCGTTGCACTGCTGCATCAGCTCCTGCCGGAGCCGTTCGGCCACCTCCGGCCACCGTTCGAGTGCCACCTTGGTCCGGTTCGACCCCTCAACCTTCCCCGATCCTTCCGCATCTCATCCAAGCTCCGGATCTACCCTTCTTTGGCCTCAAATCGCAATGGACAGCAGCTGGAAAAAAATGGGTATGTAGCGAACGTTTGGCCCGTTTTGGCCATCTTCTCGAGCCCGGATGCTTGGCCCGCTTTGGAGAAAGTCGATCCCCTTATCGTCCTCGTCGTTTTGATCCGCTCGGTTCACTAATCCGGTGAGTTTAACTCACTAAATCTTGATTAGAGTGTTAATGATGCCCTAAGTGTGCTTAGTTTAAATTAAGTAAGTTTATGTGGGTGGATTAGTATATTTAATTATAAATTGGATTAAGAGGTTGGTTTATGTTAAAGTGTGTTTAAATTAAAAGTTAAAAGAAGTTATTTAAAGTTAAGCCTTGATGTGACAAAAAAGGATTTTAGTTTTGAATTATTTAAGTGCTTCGAAATTCTGGAAAATATAATATTATTTTATAATCCAAAATTATTAAAATATTATTTAAAAAAATGAAAAAAATTATTTTTGACCCGGTTGCTTAGAATTTCGTGCCGATCGTTGCTATGTATTCGGATTTTGAAATTGATGATTGGATATTATAAATTGAGTGTGGATTGCGAAAAATATGGATATTATTATTTAATTAATTTTTGGAATAAAATTAATTATTTATTAAAATTCGAAAATTTCGTCGGGACCCTAAACTCTTAGAATTTCGTGCCGATCGCTGCTGCGTATTTAGAATTTGAATTTGATGATTGATTGTGGCAAATTGAGTGTTGATTGTGATAAATATTCATAAAATCCCAAGTGTCGAGTTCGGCATTGAAATTGGATTGTTAATGGCTAATATCGTAATTGGGTTATGTGAGTGAAATGTAAAGTATCCAGGGATCGGTATCGAATTATTGTGTGCTAGTTGAAAGGCTCGGGTCGCAGTAGTGGCTAAGCCGACTGGATCCTTATTCTGCTAGAAATGCCGTCAAGAGAGTGACGTGGCTCGGGTCGCAGTAGTGGCGGGACCGACTGGACCTTTATTCTTCTAGAAATGCCGTCGATAGAATGACGTGGTTTGGTCGCAGTAGTGGCGAGAGCGACTTGATCTTTATTCTTCTAGAAATGCCGTCGATAGAATGACGTGGCTTGGTCGCAGTAGTGGCGAGACCGATTGGACTTTTATTCTTCTAGAAATGCCGTCGATAGAATGACGTGGCTTGGTCGCAGTAGTGGCGAGACCGATTGGACCTTTATTCTTCTAGAAATGCCGTCGATAGAATGACGTGGCTTGGTTGCAGTAGTGGCGGGACCGACTAGACCCTTTTTCTTCTCGAAATGCCGTAATGTTAATAGATAGCCGACCTGTGAGTAGGCTATGCCCTCGTGTGGCAGTGAATAATAATTGGAATGCGTGCTAAGTGCGATCATGATTTATATGAAAGTGATGGCGTTCCAATTGTTTGAATTATTATTACTACCTAAGATTATGTGATACAAATTGTGCTAACCTGCATGAAGGAATTGAGGCAAGGTAAGTTCTCTGTGTGATGTGGCTAGGCCACCCTTGGGCGTATTTTCTTTCTAATAGGGGTTTAAGGGGGTTGAACTTGCCGAGACGTTGTCTCAGTGGTTATTGAATAACCATTTCAGGACCTAGATGAGGAGCCTAAGGAGCATGAATCTGATGAGGAGATCCCTATTGAGGAACCCGAAGAGGAGTACGTGGAGGAGGACCCCGAGGATAACCCCGAGTACGGCCCGAATGAGGACTGAGATCCCGTCCTGTCTTGTCAGACCTTGTGTGCATGTGAATAGATGTTAGACCAGAGTGGCGTATATATAGTATCTTAGAATACTATGAGATGCATGTATAAAGGTGTGGTTGTAAATTTTCAGTATGAAAAATATATGGCCTGCTTTTCTATCCCATTGCTTTATTGTCTGGGGAATTATAACTGCTTCCGCATGTGCATATATATAAATGAAAGGGCTAGCAATAAATACTCCTGGGATATCGCATATTTGATTTACTGCAATGGGATGTGCGCGCGCTCGGGGTTCGGGGCATGACAGATCCTCTAGCAACCCAAGGCATGCAAATTGGCTACTGGCCAATAGGCATGCGGCTTCGCTGGTAAAGGGATTGCAAGGGTGGGGCCGGAGAATACTAGGTTTAGCATTCGATCCTCATGAGCACCGCACAGATATGTACATAGAAGAGAGGAGTGGGACAAAATAAAATAAAATTGACTATTGTTGTTAAATTAATGTATTTTTTTTTTTTTTTTGCTGTTAAAATCCAATTTTTTTAGTGAGAAATCACATTTTTTCCTCCACTGTCATCAATCAAACCGTCCAAATCAGAATAGCCCTAAAGATGATGACCAAAATAGTTAAGCAGTATCAATTGAGATTAAAAAAAAGGATGATTGTCCGAAGAGACTTGCTCTCATCATGCATATAGCGTAATGCCAACGAAAAATATAGATGGAAACATGTTTGGACTAAATCAATTTCAGCTCTCAATTGTTTTTCGTGTCTGATGTACATTCTCGGATTTCTGGCGCTTCGATGTCTGCTTTGGTATCTAATTCCACTTCACTACCTTTCATCTGCTCGGTTGTTCCTGCAGACCTATGTCTGGAACCATTTTTGGCGGATTCATTTGTGGCCACCCTCTTTCCCTCATACCAGTTCCAAATCAGGTTCACAAGCCACATATCTTTCTCTTCGCCCGAGTGGTTCTTGGTTTCATCTCGACACTGAACCAATAAAAGGGTTTGCATATAGAGTCCAGTCATTAGTATACAAACTCAAACTCTGGCTTATCACAACTCATGAGCATGTCGTAGGTTGGGCATACCTGCGATTTCATAATTGCATACAGGGGTAGCGTTCTGTAGATGCACATGAACTGGACAAGGGCTCTGTGCAAAACATGCCACGAAAGTCAATTTGATTGATATAGGCATTCGTATGATCAATCTAATATGGCACACAGGGATAATCGAAGGATAAGGATATGAGCAATCGGTAGCCTTACCCAATTACTACTCTTGGGATAGCAAAACCAGCCTTCCCCATGATGCAGGAGTGAAAATCATATTGGAACTGCATAGAGATACGAGAAAGCATTATATAGTTGGAATTGCCCCAGTATGACAAGAAACTTAGATTAATGCCAATGATAATAATCTGAGGTATATTGATGCTTACCAATACAAAAAAGAAGAATATAAGCTCTAGGGAGTTCTGAAATAGCACGATGTGAATCAAGTGGAGGACGAATTGATGCCTACGGAACCAGAAATAATGACTTGGAAATTTGACAACCAACTCCTTTTCGCTTTTTTCACTACGAGAACCGTCTTCTGGTGAATGCTTTTTGGCGACCTTTTCTGCAAGTCGTGTTATCATGTGCTCCAGTATGGTGCCGGCAATGAGCAAAAGCTGCACAGAAGCTAGAAACCTAGTTAGATGTGGAATCTTTTTTATTGCCGTTAGAGAAATAAACATATCTTTTTGGAAATTTACAGTATGACACGTCTTGTTGTTTAGATTGAAATGTTCATTAGGGACACTCAGTCTCTGGGGTAAATTCCAGGATGGTGCAAAATGTAATATCTTCAAGGGCCAGCAAACATAATGAAACGCAATTTATCACTACTTACATTCAACGGAATGAAAGATATCCAAAAGTACGCATGCCATCCTGCAAAAGTATAAAAAAAAAACTTGTCAAGACATAAATGGAAATATGATATGAGAACTTCATGAAGGAATTTTTGCTCACCAAGATCTGCTACTGGAAAATCTTTGGTTAATAGACATTTGGAACAAAATGTGTTGACCTTCATCATCCTTCTTATGATGAATTATTTTCAGATGTCACTTTTTATTTAGAGATGGTTGTAGTGTCTAATCAATTTCATTTGTTACCGGACCATTAAATATCATATGCAATCTCTCTGGTCAATCGATTGGCAGTTTGTCCTCATGCTAACAAGCTCGCCAGGTTCTATGCGCTACATGATAGTAAGGGAATATCACTTCATGGACCAGAAAATATCAATTTCAGTGTAATTCAATAAGTGAATATTATAACTATCATCAACAATATAATGCTGCGTAACATGTGCCTGAGTCACTCACCGGCCACATTCACCAGCAAAAAGATCACTGCGAATATCCACAAGTACCAACTGCAATGACCAAAAACAGAAACCAACAAGCCAAGAGCTCAGCACTTTCTGTTTCTTGTGATAAGCCATAGTGCACTTTCTGTTTACTACTGCTTTAATTCTTTTCACTCTCTTTGATTGAACAAATGGTGCTTAATTACGAGAAGAGTTTGGAGATTAGAAGTGACAATTTTTTCCATTGCGTTCCAAAGGGCAAGCAAACTAAAATAGCAGATTTCTATTGTTCCGGGCCAAAGATACCGGTGTTTTTCTTATTCCCCATTGTCAATAAACTATTGATAAAAAAAAAAAAAAAATGACCGCCGACTTTTGTTTTAAGTAACTTGCTAGTAATTTACCAACATTTCTTATAGCTGATAATTTACCAATCCTTGTACTAATTTACCTACTTTTATCAGTATATCTTATGGATGTTTCAAATATACTAACTCTCATATGAAATTACCACCCCAAATTAAAGTGAAATACTCAAACACATTTAATTATTTTTTCATTTACTAGCTTTTCTATTGAGTCATCCACTGTTGCGTTGGTTTGCAACCCATATATTTATTAACTTTTGCTAGAAATTACCGATGTAAATTTATGTAACTCACCAACTTTTTTCTAATTAAGTTAACACATAGTATTGGCTTGCCAACTCTCAATAAGTTACTTGCCAAGTCTATTTTTCTTTTGATTACCAATATTTCTAATATTTTACCATCTTTTATTTACCCTTCTTAACTACAACTTTGACTTATCAATTCTTATATGAATTTACTGACTTAACTTTTAGTGTTCACTAATTTTCTCAATCTAGGTTTTCAACTAGGCTGGGGTTCCCAGGAATTTGAGTAAGTTTTAAATATTTATTCGGTTCTTTTTACTTTACTAACTTTTCAATTGGGTTATTTAACTGGGGAAAAGAATTGATAAATAACTCAAATAAAATGTTGATAATTTCATATAATAGTTGAATTTATAGGCATTTTTAAGAAAGTTATAGTTGTTCGAAAGATAAAATATATTTTTTTCATAAATAAGAGAAGTTAATAAGTTGAAAAAAAATGGTAACGCAAGACTAACAGCCAACCTAGTCATTAGAAAAAAAAAATGTTGTTAAGCAGTATAACTGAAATTGATAACTCAATGGTAAAGTTCGTAAAATTTGGAAAAAAAAAATTCTTTTGGTTGAGAAAAAAAAAAAGAATCATCATGTTGGTAGGTAACTCAAATAAGATTTGATAAACCAAAATTAATTGGCAACTCATAATAGTTGATAATCACACAAAAACAGTTCACTGTTTGTTATAATAGATGGTAAATCTAAGACGTTAATAAGAAAAGTCAATAAAAGTTGGTAACTAGAAAAAAGAATAAACTATCCTCAATATTGTCACTATCATAATAACTTAATCAGAGAAAAGTTGTTAGTCACTTTGATTAAGGTTGGTAGTTTCTAAAAGGATTTGGTAAATTTTAAAATAAGCAAGGCCAATAAATGTAACAACTCAATAGAAAAGCTGATAACTTAATAACGAAAACAAATAAACGTTGGTAAGAAACCTAAATGGAGTCGGCAACCCAAAATTATTCGGGACTTAATCTTAGAAAAGTTGGTAAGTGACACAAATAAAAATTGGTAATGTCACATAGTAGTTGGTATTTAAGCCATTGGAAGAAAAGGTAAATCACTAAAAGTTGGTACACCCTAGAAAAAGTTTTTGTTTGGTTGGAGATGAAAGAATTTAGTTGTTTGATTTAATCTAAATAAACACCAGTAACTAATCCAAGCGAGAGTTCACAAAACCATAGTTTGTAAATTAATGAAAAAATTTGGTAATCACTCTAATAAAGATCGGTAATTTCTGAAAATAATAGTAAATTTAAAGAATTGGTAAGCAAGATAAATAAAAGTTGGTAATCAGTAAAATTAAGATTCGTATTTCAATAGTTGGTAAGTTTAACTGGGTTGCAACTAAGGCGAATAACAGGTAGCAACTCAATAGAGAAGTTGCTAAATTTAAGAAAATAAATAATTGCAAGATTGTAAGCAACTCAAATGAGAGATGGTAAATAAAAGATAGTTGCTAGACTAACGAAGAAAAGTTGGTAAATCACATATATAAATGAAAAAATTGGTAAATTCATATAAGAGCTGATAATTCAAGAAGTTTGGAAGAAAGAGGAAAAAGGTTGGTCAAAAAATTTATAAATCAAAAAAGCCAAATAAACGTTGGTAAGTAACTTGAAACTAGTTGATAATTAAATCAAAAAACAATTGGTAAGTTACCAAAAAGTATTAATAAATTCATAATAGAGTTGGCAAATTTGAAACATTAACAAGAAAGGCAAAACTAAAGACTGTAAAAGATAAGAAAAGTTGGTAATTTGTAAACTATTAAAATGAGTTAATAATTTCATAATAGTATCAGTGAATTACCAACAAGTTACCCAAAAATTAGGAAATGGTATTTCTTTTTTTACCAAAAGATTTTTCACACTTATCAACCCTTTCATAATCCATGGACACGAAGAAAAAAATCCGTTTTTCGGGACCAGATTAGAAAGAGAATAGCAAAAGTGTCCAATGAAATAGATTTCTTTCCTGTCAATATAGTTAGATACCAAATATATATATATAGTTAGATACCTCCTTTCTATATTTCCATCATTTTCTATTCCATTATTTGCTCGTCGAGTTATATTTTCCAAAATCAAAAGAACGCTTAGATAGCTAGAGAGGGGAACTAATCAGTAATTACCTGATTCCAACAATTTTCTCAAAATCCTTTCTCACGACATCGATTATGTAGTTGTGAAATTCTTCCTTCGGCGGATGCGAATCGCGTGCCTGTGGAGAAGACTGAAAATCTTCCCTCGGCTTATCGACATCGCGTTCCTGCAGAGAAGACGTAAGTTTTGTGTAAGCCGTTTCATAGAAATAAGGCATGAGACGAGTTACACGTTTGCAGAAGAATGGCATACCCTGAAATTCAAACGAAGCGCGAGATACTCGAACTTGGTCACAGAAGGATAAAACTGCTTGAAAAACGAACACTGCAACATACCAAAATTTATAAAGAGAAATCTATAGCTCGACATGAACTTCTTCAATGAAGAGTACTGTCGCATTATATACCAAGAGACTCGTAGAGACTATTACCATCCAGCCAAGCCCTTTCGATTTTTTTTCCTAGGTTAGCGAGACAACCTCGGTCTTTCTGCTCCTCTAGTAATTCTGCAGCTCCAAACGATGGAGATATGACCACTTCAATCAGATTCGCAAGAAACGCAGACACTTCATAACGGAAATTCGCAAAGTAAATAAGTCTAGTGTGAAGGTTGTCATCATCGTTCCCGCCAATCGATTTTGTCCTCGGCATACGAGGATCACGGGAATGTTCTCAAGAGCCTCCACGCCCTTCCTTTAGGAGCAATTCCCAATTCCTCCATTTTCCGCAGAAAAAAAGATATTCATTCCCATAATTTTTGTCCTTAAGGGAAGTCATCTATATACTTTAATGAAGTGCCGGTGATTTTCAACGCACGATAAAGCTTATAGATAACGGAGGGTTTTTGGACTCTTACTGGGTCAGCATCCTCGATTATCTCTTCTTCCGCATTTGCACCTTGTGGGGCGGAGATGCTGAATGACGTGGAGGAGAGCGATCGGACTTTGTCACGACTTGGTAAGTCTTCTTCCTCGCAAGATCGAAGTGAGTCGGTCCCTTCTCCATTCTCCGTGGTCCCCTCGTTTGCGATTCTTGATGATTTCCTCGAAGACGACATCTTCCTTTGTCTATTGGAGGATTCCTTCACTTGCCTTTCCCAAGAAAATGACCACTTTCTCGACAACGAACAAAGAGTAGAAACAGTATCGAGAGGAGAGTGCCTTTTAGGGTTTTGAAAATTGGGGGTAGAATAACTGTATATATATATATTCCTCGGATTTGAAAAGAGAAGTTTAAATGGCACAAGGAAAGTGTACGAACACTTCTTTTCAAAATCAATAACTCAAAATTAACTTCCTTTAAAAAGACAAGTTTTCAAATTTCACACGAATTATATCTGAATAAAAGAACGTACCTTTTCGAGATAAGATAAACGAGAGTTCGTACCTTTTAGATAGAATAGCAACTTACAAGTCTTTTAGCCATGAATGATTGAGTCTCGGGATTTAAAGTCTATGAGATCGAGTCTTAGAGTTGGTGAGTCTCTAGACTTTAACTTCTTCAAGCTTCAAAATGTTGAGTCTTGAGCGGATAAAATCGAATTGATTTTTCTCCAAAGGCTTTGTAAATATATCTCGCTAGTTGACTCTTTGAATCAACAAATTGAATCGAGATTTCTCCATTTTGAATATGATCTCTAATAAAGTGATGACGAATCTCAATATGCTTTGCTCTTGAATGAAGGATTGGATTTTGGTGAGATTGATCTTTGTTGGTGTTGTCACATCTGATTTCGTGCATGAGTCTTCAATGCCAAAGTCTTGTAGCTGTTGTTTTATCCATAGAATTTGCGAACAGAGCTTCCAAGAGCTACATACTCGCCCTCCGTTGAGAGAGCTACAAGAAGTAGCTTTGCTTCCTTGAAAACCAAGACACCGTCCCGTTTCCAAGCAGCTTGACAAGTTCCAGAAGTGCTCTTTCTATCGACTCGTAACCGCCAGATCTCGCATCCGAGTATCCTAGAAGATTAAAGTCTCCCCTCTTTGGATACCAAAGACCGATGCTTGCGAGATGAAGCAACGTAACGTTTCACAAAGAATGAGATGTGATTCTCTAGGATCCGATTGAAACCTAGCACAGTATACAAACACTAAACAAAATATCAGTGTCTAGAAGCGATAAGATAACTTCAAGAAAGAATGCATTACCTCGTTAGAAAATTTCTTGCAAAGACTTTCATTAGAGGATCCAAAAATAATGTCATCAACATATATTTGAACGAGTAAGAAACTTTTGTTTTCCTTTTTGATGAACAGAGTAGTATCTACTTTACCTTTGACAAATCCGTTCCGTAATAAGAACTTACTTAGTCCGTCGTACCAAGCTCGAGGTGCTTGCTTTAGACCATACAGCCATTTTTAGTCGCTCGGCTTTTGGGTCTTCAAATCCAGCGGTTGTTCCACATAAACTTCCTCTTGGATAAATCCATTCGGAAAGCACTTTTGACATCCATTTGGAATAACCTGAAATTTTTATAACAAGCAAACGCAAGTAATAGACGAATAGCTTCTAACCTTGCAATCGGTGCGTAAGTCTCGTCATAGTCTATTCCTTCTTCTTGCGTGTATCCTTGGCCACGAGTCTTGCTTTATTGCGTACGACTTTTCCTTCTTCGTTTATCTTGTTCCCGAATACCCATTTGGCTCCAATAAGTTTTACCTTTCGGTTTAGATGTCAATTCCGTACATCATTAATATTGAACTCGCCTCGAGCTCTTCTTACATAGCTTCGATCCAGCTTTTCATCGAGATAAAGCTTCTTCTATGCTTTTTGGTTCAATTTCGAGATGAGAGCAACAGCACTAGACTCTTCACGCCTTTTTGATCCTCGTGCGGATTCCTTCATTGATTTCGCCAATAATGAGATCTTTGGGATGACCGGATTTGTGTTTCCAGCCATCGGTTGATTTGCTTGGATGATGATCTCTTCCTTTATTTGAATCTTCATGAGCTTCTTGATGTTGGACTTCCAGAGTCGAGATGCTTCTTGAGTTGAAGACTTTGGAAGGTCTAGAGTGAGTTCGCATTCTTCATATTGAGTAAATCTGGATTCATCTTGCACCGAGTCTTGGAATTTGACATTCATTGATTCTTCCACAGATCTGGCTTTTCTTGTTATAGACTCGTAGGCTTTGCTTGATGAAGAATATCCAAGGAAGATGCCTTCATCGATCTTTCTTCAAACTTACCAACTCGATCATTTGCATTTTTCAAAATAAAGCATTTGCAACCAAACACATGAAAGTATGAAACGATTGGCTTCTTACCTTTGAACAATTCATAAGGGGTTTTCTCAAGAATAGGTCTTAGAAAGACTCTATTTATAATATAGCATGCGCTTGAAACAGCTTCAGCCCAAAATCGTGAAGAAATTTTACTTTCAATTAAAAGTGTTCTAGCCATTTCTTGAAGAGATCTATTCTTTCTTTCCACAACTCCATTTTGCTCGAGTATACGGAGAGGAAAACATGTGATTAAAACCAGATTTATCACAGAATTTCGTAAAATCTTGATTTTCAAATTCACTTCCATGATCTGTTCTTATACTTGAAATAGCACATCCTTTTTCATTTTGAACCTTTTTAGCAAACTTCTCAAAGTACGAAAAGGTTTCGATTTATTTGCAAGAAAATATACCTGGTAAAGCGAGAGTAATCATCTACAATTACTAGACAATACTTCTTACCTCCAATGCTCGGGTTCTTGTTGGTCCGAAGAGATCCATATGAAGCAACCGTAGTACATGATTAATAGAGACATGATTTATTGGTTTAAATGAATTTCTTACCTGCTTTAATGCATGGAGTGCATGAATCAGACTTTTGGTATGGCAATGTAGGTAGTCCTCGAACAAGTTTCTTTGATGATATTTTGGCTAATTGCTTCACGTTGACATGGCCAAGCTTTCTATGCCATAAGATTGCTTCATCTTGAATTAAGATTAGGCATTGTGCTTCATTTGGTTTTACGTCAAGGAGGTAGATGTTTCCATGCCTTCGCCCATGAAAGACTCAAAAGAGAGTCTTTACTAAATCCATAGCAAATTCCTTCTTGAAAGGAGATCTTGAAGCCGGTATCACACAATTGGCTAATGCTGAGAAGGTTATAGTTGAGTCCTTCTACTAGAGAAACATTGCTTATTGTGAGATTTCCAATTCTCACAGTTCCAAATCCCACGATGCTTCCTTTGCCGTTTCCTCCAAATGAAACATTTCCGCCGTTTACTTGAACAAGCTTTATGAAGCACTTTGAGTCTCCCGTCATGTGTCTTGAGCATCCACTGCCAAGATACCACTTTATCTTCTTTTGACAGAGACCGCATTCAAAAGAGAATCTCAAGCTTTCTTTGGTACCCAAATTTTCTTGGGTCCTTTGGAGTTAGTAGGATAAGCATTATTGGGCCATGCTTTCTTAATGTGTTTCCAAACCATAGGACAGTCTTTTTCAAAATGATCTTGACTGTTACACTTTGAACATCTTAGAGCATTTCGACCAATGCACTTAACAAAGACTTTCTTGAAATGATTTCTGTAAGCCTCTTTTGACGGTCTTTTCTTAATTCTTTCTTTTACTTTTGGAAAATCAATCAAGGGGATTGTTTCCGCTGTCATACCTAGACCTGACTTATTAAAGTAAGGTCTTTGACCGAAAGCACTTTTTCAAGCTTTTCGGATCCTATCGAAAACTTCTTTGAAATATTTGATAAGTCTGTTTTTAAGAAAACATTTTCTTTCAAAAGATCATCTTCTTTTTCTTTAAGAGCAGAAACATTTAGGTCTAGACTTTTAACTCTTTTTTCTAAAATAATTTCCTTTTGTTTCAGAATTGAGTTTTCCTTTTTAAGTTCGGAAATTCTTTTGAGAGAAGTCTTGAGATCGAAACACAGTTCATCAATATATTTAGAGACTTTGACAGAATTTTAAAATCACTTACCTCAAATTCACTGTCGAGTCCGATCCAGATCCGAGTCCGAGTCCGAATGTGCCATCAAACATATGTTGGCGTATTCATTATCACTCTCTTCACATTCTCGTATCACTCCTGTGTTTCAGCTTTGAGAGCCTTTCGAAACTTCTCAGCTTTTCCTCTTTTCTTTTCGAAGAGGACAATTTGGTCCGATGTGTCCATTCTTTTTACATTCGAAGCAAACTACATCTTTGTTTGGTTCCTTTTCATCAACAGACTTGGTCTCGCTGTCTCTCGAAAACTTTGTTTCCTTGGTATGAACCTTCTCGCTTTTCTATTCAGTTTTCTGAATCTTCTTATCATGAGAGCGAGCTCCTCATCATCCATATCATCTTCAGAATCTGCATCATCGAATCATCATTTGATTTTAGTGCAATAGATTTCTTACCTCTTGGATCTTCGTCTTCATTAATTCGTTCCACTTCGTAAGACCGAAGAGTTCCAATCGTTCGTCTACGATAATGGCATGATTCTTTGCGTCTCTCTTATTGAAGTCTTTATATGATTCCAATCCTTAGAGAGTCCACGCAAGCTTGTTCATCTTCATGGGATCAGAAATTTTTTGTCCTTGGTTCTCAAGACCATTGACAATATCTGTAGAAACGACTAAACATGTCCGTTATAGATTCTCCCGGTTTCATTTTGAAGGATTCATATTGACCAAGAAGAATGTTAATTCTGGTCTCCTTCACTCGATCCGTCCCTTCATAGGTGATGTGTAACCTGTCCCAGACTTCTTTTTTGCTGTAACACAAGAAGATATTCTCGTTATATTCAGTTGGTGACAAAGCACAATATAAAGAATAAATTGCTTTAGCATCGAGTGCTTGTCTCTTGTTTATTTCTTCTTGAGACATTCCGCCGGCTTCAATAGTGTCTTTCCCTCTTTCGTAGATTGATGCGGCAAAAGCAGGAGTGATTCTCTTTCCACAACGTCCCATTCCGTAGGATCCTTTGATCGTAGGAAAGCTTTCATCTTGTTCTTCCAGATGTTGTAATCCTTTCCATCGAAGTAGGGAGGTCTGGTATTGCTTTGCCCCTCCATCAGCCCCGGTGCTAGCATACTAGCCATGGATCTTTTACTCTGAAGTAAAACACTTCAAACAGAGTAAGAACACGGGCTCTGATACCAATTGAAATTGCTAGTATGAGTACCTAGAGGGGGGTGAATAGGTATAAAAAAAAATTTCTCGAAGCTTGCACGATATTTAAACAGTTAAAGATTCAATCGCAAGACCGAGTAAGGGAAAGAGAGAATTGAACACTCAGTTTATAGTGGTTCGGCTTGATTCAAGCCTACGTCCACTCTTCTGCACTGACAGCCAATTGGCTGGATTCCACTATAATCAAAGAGTTGTTACAGTGTTGATCTTCCTTGAATTCTAGGTGTAGATGATCTACCACACTCTCTCAAGGTGTCACCAAGTACAAACACTCTCTGTATACAATTTCGCTCGAACAGTCTCAAATAACAATCAAGGATCTTCAGACTCTGGAATTTTTCTATCAATCACTTTTTTAAAACAACTAGAACGACTTCTTTTTATACTCCTTCATGCCATCATAGCCGTTGGCACTTACCAAAGGAATTCCTCCAATCTACCCGTTGGACGGAATCAATTAAGAAGATCATCCGAGCTATTTAAGGAATCTGATGATAGCCCATCAATCCTGTTCGCCCATACAACCAGGATCTCGGTTTCCATGAATAGAACTTTCCAAGATTATTTCGTCGACCATCGGATCTTCAATCGATCTTAGATAAGGATTAAAGAATCCAAACGATTATCCAACCAAAGAATCTATTCCGAGAGGATAGGATCGAATCCTCAACCATAAACCTCGGCTTTGGATTTCCTTCGTCACTGGATTAGAAAAGACTGTCGGTGAGAATAGACTTAAGTCTTGAGTCCCGAGTCTTAAGTCTTGGGTCTTGAGTCTTGAGTCTTGGGTCTTGAGTCTTGAGTCTCGAAGAACAAAGTCTTCGGATTTTTAAACCGACGGTTTCCGAACATCCAGACTTAGACTGAAAGCGGTTTGTCATAGTCATCATGATTGGCCAATTTGTTCCATTGATGTATCTAATGAACACAGCAACGTGGAAGGTGAGCGTCACGGGACTGGTCCGATAAACGTTGGTAGAGATATGGAATGAAGTATGCAAGCCATACCTTTTCGTATCCAAGCACTATCTTGGTCACACATAGAATCACGTGGAAGGTACCTAGCACAAATATGAAGATGTCCAGGTGATGGAGAGCTTCAGCCGTCAGTAATGGCACCTTCCCCTGGAAAAGTAGAAGTTGCACCAGAAATATCCATCATAAGATATAAATTATATATGTTTCTCGTATAATCTTCGGAACAGTCTCTCATAAGCCCGGAGATGTGCAGAGACTTGATTATGTCGATTTATTTAAAGATACGTCGGACTATTGATGGATGTTTGAAATACATGATCCGATTATTTAGTATGTTCAATTTACAGTGCAATACCCTATTTCATAAACAGATCAGTAAACTGGCATTTATATCTCCATCATTACTTAATATCATCTCCATTGTCAGGGGAAGGACTATACACAAAAAAGAGCGTTAATGAAGACAGAGCTTCAAGGGGGGCGGGGCGGGAACATAAAATCACCTTTTCAGCGCAGAAATCAGTTGAAGGAGAAGTCTCGGCGAGGAGGTGGCGTCCTCGCATTTCACTGGACCGAAAGAAATTAGTGAAAAGGGCTATGGTGGAAGAAGAGTCGCGCTTCTTGCAAGGAAGCCACCCGTTGGCAAGCCTCTCCGGTATGCAAATCTTCTCTATTCTTGTTTGGAACACCGCCAGGAGCAGCGATATGAACCCCAGCAGCATCAACTCTGTGCCCCCACCAACAACGTTAATGTCAAATTCATATGCACATCCGTAAGAATTCGGCGTTGTCAAAGGAAGGGGACAAAAATGGATCCTTCACCTTCTTTGATCTTTCGAAAGGCACCGACAAGCGTCTTCCATTCGGACTTGTTTAAAAGCTGCATCAATTTGACGGTAAACTCAAAGTTAATTTACGCAAGCATTCTTTGATATCAAGAGGAGTATTAAAGCTTAGTCTTCAAGAAGGTGATACGAGCGAAAAAAGACGGTCACCTGGCCAACACACTTTAGGAATTTATCGACAGCAAGAGAAATCAGGACTATACTGAAGCAAACTAGAGCCACCACCCACGACGGCGTGAACTCCAGCGAATTCGCCTCTACTCCGCTATACGCCATTCTCTCTCTCTCTCTCTCTCTCTCTCTCTCTCTCTCTCTCTCTCTCTCTCTCCGCGTTTTTTATGTGCCCGCCTTCCTGTCCTCACACAACCATATATAGGATGACATTGACGTGTAAATGTGTACGCATGTGCTCCTCTCATTTGTTAAATAGAATACCAGCGGACGAGAACATGGCAATAAAGAACTTGAAAATCGATCTTCCGATGCCCCAAATGACACCTCCTCCCGTTGACTCCGGTTGATCACTAAAAAGCGGGGAAATTTTGTAATGCATACTTTACTGGGACGGAGACGAGGCAGCTCATGCAAAATTGATTTAATCTAGGCCTCTGACACGAGAATGTGCAATTTGAGCTCGCATTCGTAGTAATCTATGCAGGCTTGTTCTTGTTCCTCCATGGTTGCGATCATCTGATTTTGGTATTCTAGGTGTAATTTGGAGTTCTTGTTCCTATTTGACACGGATGTAACTGTTGAAGACTTTATGGAACGCAGTCCAAAAGCTGGGCTCGAATTGAAAAATCAATTCGACAATATTTCGATGAGCTGAGTTGTAATGTTCGATCTAGATAGAGTCATGGGGAATGCAATACCAAATGGAAATGTTTGGCTCAGAATGCAATGTTTCAGCCAAATCAAGACATACATTTGAGGTCGTTTTTGGCCTCAAAATCCATCTTTTTGACATGATTCGGGTGGTTTTCTAATTTTGTAATGTTTAATTGCATATTATCCTGCCTTTTCCTATGACAAACAGGATTTCTTTAAGATTTCCTAAGTAATTGTGCCAACTTGCGTGTTATCTATTTTCATTGGCTCACTATTCCAGGATTCCTAGCCTATGAAGCACGAACACATTCTAGGAGCTTCCGCATTGTGTTGGACATCCCGACATGTGTCTGACATGCTCCAACACGCCTGGACAAGTTTCCACACCCGGTCAACACGTTTTGGATTTTCCGACACGTGGTCAACTCTTCCCGATATGCGTGTTTGGAATTGCGATAGGCATGGGTTTTCAAGGCAAGTTTGCAAGTGCAAAGGTCATTGAAGAAGGCGATGGAGTGGAGGTGAGGGTGAGGGAGCGGAGGTGAGGTCATGAGTGATGGCGGGGTTACTACTGGAAGGGAGGGCTAGAAGAAGAATAGAAACCGAGGCGACTCAAAGAGTCGTGACTACAATGTTGCCATGGAGGGCAGGAGGCAAGGCTATGGATGTAGCTGCAAAGGAGAGAGGACCAGAGGTGAGCAATTGTGAGCAGGCGACTAAGAGAGAGCAAAGATCGAGAGATAGAGGTCGTGGGAGGAGGAGTCGCTAGCTACTAGGGTTTTTAAGGCCTCGTTTGGTTCAGCATTTGCGATGGGCTTTGGGACTTTAAAGTCCCTTGGCCAAATGCAAGCACGTTTGGTTCATGTTTTTGTTGAACTTTGGGAAAATACAATTACATCTTCAAAGGGCTTTAAGGGCCTTTAATCTAGAGTAGGTCTCGAGATATTTTGGGAAGTTACATTTTCATAATGCAAATATTGGCATCAGTTACTGTTCATCTTCTCCAAAGACCGCCATAGGGAAAGCCAATTGGAGGCCGACAACCACTGATCAAGGGATCGTGCGCACTATCAACCGCCACCTAAGGGTTGCCCGACCTCAGGTAACACTTGGGTTGCGCAACCCAAGCAATTGATGGCCCGAATCACGCAACCCAGGCAACCGCCTGAGGTTGCACGACCTCAGGCAACCCCAAGCGACCGTCTCCTAGGGTCATGCAACCTCAAGCGAGGCCATCCAGTGGTCCGGTAGCCAAATCTAGCTAGTCAACACTAGACTTCAAAAAAACAAATTACAATTTAAAAAAATAGTAAAAATCATTTACAAATGTAATTTTTACCAAATGGCATTTTAGCCAAAATTGTTTCGCAATACACTTTACAATTACAATTAACCAAACGCTAGTTACATTTCGAAAAACTCTCTTAATTCAAAGATATTTGCATTTTTTTTTAAAGGCATTTTCCCATACTGAGAACCAATCAGGGTCTAAGTTTGCTGCACTTTTAGTTTAGGGTTTTAGCAAGAAAAAGAGTAGTAAAAAGAAATTAAAAGTGGGGATTTTGATGGGACTTGGCGTAAGGGGGTGGCGGGGGGGGAGGAAGGCGGCACGGAGGGAGCGAAATAAATGGGTGGGGGAACATTTTTGCGTCAGAAAATAAAAGCATTGAAATGATTTTTTTTGGGGGGATGGTGGGGGTTGGTAAAAAAATAAATAAATGAGGGGGAGGGTGGGGGGTTGGTCAAAAAAATAAATAAATAAGACTAAAAAGTGATTTTAAAAAATAAAAGCATTGAATGTTAAAGAATAATAAATTTTGGTCATTGTAAAAGGTCATAAATTTATTTAAATAAGTCTTTTCTAATCTCTTATTTGTTATTACTTTCATCAATAAATGAGGGGGAGGGTGGAGGGTTGGTCAAAAAAATAAATAAATAAGACTAAAAGGTGATTTTAAAAAATAAAAGCATTGAATTTGAAAATATAATAAATTTTGGTCATTGTAAAAGATCATAAATTTATTTAAATAAGTCTTTTCTAATCTCTTATTAGTTATTAGTTTCATCAATATTTTTGTTAAATTTAGCTTTTTTATTATTTATTTATGAATTTGAATCAAATTAATAAAAAAATTATTTAATATATAAGGTGTCCTAACATGTCAAAATTTTTTATTTTTTAGAAATGACGTGTCGGCATATCATGTCGTGTCGTGTGTCAATGCTATTTAGTTACGAGGTTTATGATGATTTTTTTAGCTAACAATTTGCCATAATCTTTTCAGGATTCTTGTGCTTATAACCTTTTTTTATAACTAAAAAAAAAAAAATCAGCCAGCTACGAGGATTAACAATTATCTTTTTACCACTACTCACGGTGACGCAGCTAGCTTCGGGCCCTCTCCCCCTCACAAAGGGAAGGAGTTCGAATCCCAGAGGCATCGCGTTCACGCGACTTAAACACGGCTGGGTCTGTGGTGGTGGCTCAGTTCGCCCTGGGTTTACATCTAGGCTGTCGGTCGACGGTGGTTCCCGGGTCATCAGAAAAAAAAAAAAACAATTATCTTTTCTGGTTTTCCCTGCATTGCTTACAATTTTTATTGCCTCCATGTTTTTCGTGCTCTCACCTAAACAGAGGATTAAAAAAAGACCCGGCTGGAAAGACTTAAGACACTGCTTACAATTTTTATTGCCTCCATGTTTTTTCGTCCTATCACCTAAACAGAGGATTAAAAAAAGACCCGGCTGGAAAGACTTAAGACACTGCTTACAATTTTTATTGCCTCCATGTTTTTCGTCCTATCACCTAAACAGAGGATTAAAAAAAGACCCGGATGGAAAGACTGAAGACATACCAGTTATAATTGAACCCTCAACCAGGTATGTTCATCATTTAAAAGTTATCTTATTTTTTATTTTCTTTAGAAAAAAAATGTTTGACTATGTCAATTTCACGCTTAGGTCACTCATTCGAACTCTTTGCTCATATGTATTAAATGATGATTGGCGGGGCATTGATGAATTCGTAGTTTATCAATATGAGGTGAAGGGTTTCATGTAATAATTAAAAGTAATTAGATTGTGACCAATAAACAAAAATGAAAATAAAAAAAGGACTTCAGCTTCAAATAACGTTAGTTGGGGAATATTTGTATGGATTGCCAACTTTTATCGGTCAATGTTAAGGGGAAAAAAAAAGACAGTCGGTCCATGTCAATTAGTTAATTTTTATTGTTAATCCAACTGTCCAATGAATTTCAGTGGGATAGAATAGAATGGTGGAAACAATAATCGATGTTTAGCAGTAATTGTCCAAAGAGAAGGGAGTTGACTATGAACATTGCCAAAAGGGTATTGAAACAGGAGGCAAAGTTAAGAGAATAGCATTGTGATGTATGTAGTACTATTTCGAATGTGGTACAAAACTCTAGATTCAAATGATGTCCATGAATGCGGATAAATTGCTCCGTCATCGTTTACCGGATAATGGTCGATTCAGTGGTGACTGGTGAGTCATGAGTGGCGAGTGTGGCATCAAGATTACTACGAGCAAAGGACCTTTTACTGCATAATTGATGCCACGTCATATTCAAGCTAAACTTGATCGAAAAGACAGATTTTAACACTTAAGACCGCTCGGCGATTACCTTAATTGTTCCTGATACATGGTGGAAAGGAGTATGGAAACCGTTGTTTTATGGTAAAAGTCAATATGCATCATACAACTTTTCTCCATGTTTTATGTGATTAATTTGATGTAATACGACATTTTGGTAATATTTCTTTCGTCCCAGGCTTCCTTCTCAAATTTGATCGATATAAATCTCTTCTGTCGCACATTGGGTCCAATTTAATTACGTTATTTTATTCTTAAATTCATTGAATGATGTAATGTTTGCATCGCGTTCAACGGTCAGATGGGCGTCAGCAAAACATTACTAGCATAAACAAATAATGAGAGGGGAGAAATAAAATAAATAAATAACAAAAGCAGAATGCAATGCTTTTTCTATAAGACGTTTCTATTGTTTTTATCCCCACAAATTCATTATTATCATCCACTCATTGTTGAACCAACTTAGGGTCCGTAATCTTGTGATCACCAATTTCATCCCAACATATAGGAGTTTTACAAGTCCTGCCAGATAACGCTTCAAATGGCACCATCTTGATGGTCTGCTAGTAGTTGTTGTTGTAGGCAAACTCAACCAAATAAAGCTACTCCTCCCAACTTCCCTTGAAATCCAACATGCAAGCTTGCAACATATCCTCAAGCATTTGCATAGTCCTTTTAGACTGATCATTTATTTGCAGATGATAAGCCGCTTTGTTCACAAAGCAATTTGTAAACTTTTCAAAAAGGCTACCATAAACTTTGAGTCTTGATTTGAAGTGAACATCACTAACACTCCATGAAGAAGAACTATCTATCGCATGTAGAATTCAGCATATCTATCCAATGCAAAATACAATGATGAAGTGCGTAGACTTCATTAACCTATCAACCACAACTCAAATGGAATTGTTACCTTGCCAACTCTCGGCAATTCCATCATGAAATCCATTGTAGTATGTTTTCATTTTCACTCGGAAATGTTGAGAGGTTGCAAAAGTCCACTAGGCTTGCAATGATGTGCCTTCACTTGTTGGCACATTAGACACTTGGCAACATCGTTGGGTATGCAATCGTCCTCAAAACTTCAATATTCCATCCTCAATGAATTAGAAATCAGCTTTCTTCTTTTCTGCATCCTCTTCCATAACTTTCTGGATTTTAGGGTCTATCAACTACAACTTCTTAATCTTCGACTACACTTCTGGTTCAATTCTGAGGGTAGCCTTGAGACCTGAAAGGTAGCTTACTCTCAAATTTGAAATTCAAATTTCGAATTCCTTTGAGTAGAATCCAATCTTGAACCATCATTTGCACGATCAACATCTTTTGACTCAGCACATCCACGACCCTATTGGCTTTCCCATGATGATACAAGATGTCGCAATCATAATCCTTTAGAAGTTCCTTGCGATGACGCTGTCTCATGTTCAACTCTTTCTAAAAGAACAAATATTTGAGACTTTGACAGTTCATAAAAATATAAAACCTTTCTCTGCACAAATAATGTCTTTAAATCTTCAAGGCAAAGATAATTGTTGCTAGTTTCAAGTCATACATTGGATAGTTCAACTCATGAGGCCTCAATTGATAGGATGTGCACACCACTACTCTCCCATGTTACATCAAGACGCAACCCAATCCTTTATATGATGCATCACTGTAAATCTCATATCCTCCATTACCGAATGGAATCGCTAATAAAGATGTGGTATTTGACTTATGTTTAATCTCTTGGAAACTATGCTCTCATACTTATCCGTCCATTCAAACCTTTCATCCTTCTTTAGAAATCGCATCAAAGACTTGGCTATTGCATAGAATCTTTCCACAAATTGCTTATAATAATCGGCTAATCCCAAAAAATTTTGAACCTTAGTCACTATCTTTGGTCTCAACCAGTTCATAACAACTTCAATTTTAGTCACATCTACGGAAGTCCTTTAACCTAAAATCACGTGACCTAGGAAGGCTACACGAGTTAGCCAAAACTCGCACTTACTAAACTTGATGTATAGCTCTTGTTCTTGCAGGGTATGAAGTACCATCCTCAAGTGCTATTCATACTCCTCTGCATTCTTCAAATATACCAAAATATCATAGATGAATATGATCACAAATTGATCTAGGTACTTCTTAAACACTCAATTCATCAAATCCATGAAAGTAGCTAGGGCATTGGTTAATCCAAATGCATTATGATGAACTCGTAGTGACCATAACGTGTACAAAATAACATCTTCTGAATATCCTCATTCTTAATTCCCAGCTAATGGTAACCTATCCTTAGGTCGATCTCGGAAAATACCAAAACTCTTTGCAGCTGATCAAACAAGTCATTGACCTTGCCGGCCATCACCTTTGGCCGGTCATGGAGGTTCGACAACCGACTGGAAGAAGGGGGAGGAGAAAGGAAAAAAGAAAGTGAAAAGGAAAAGGAAAAAATAAATTAAATTAAACTTTAAAATTCTAAAATTTTAAAATATTTAAAAGTTGTCCACATCAGTGTCAATCATGTCACATTAACTGACCAACATCCAGTCAGCAAAATCCGACTAAAATTAATCGACTGAACTGGTTTCAAATAAAAATGTTTAGGACTAAATTATCACCAATAAAAGATTTATGACTTTTTTTGACACTTTTCCCTAATCTTGAGCCATCCAAAGGTGCACATGACTCGATCCTTGTTATACTAGGTTCGTATGGAAGGTTTTCGACATGGTTGACTACTATCATCTCTATCCCAAGTTCCTGGTGAAGGTTTTCGCATCAAATCAAAGAGCGAAGGATTAATTATGTAGAAGACATCACCCAAGGGCTCGAACAATCCCGGAGCTCTGGTTAGAGCCGTTTTCCAGTTGCAATCTCGAGAAAGAGGTGGTCATGGTTTTTTGCAAATAAGTAGCCTGTTGGAAATGCCTTTATTTGATGATGTTGAGCTACTATCTACTCTTAATATTTGAAGTTCTTTCATTAAATTACTGGATACTATGCTCAATGGACATGACCATTCACACGCAATTGTATGTGTACACATAAGAATACAATCTCTACTTTGCCCCAAAATCTTCAAGCTTTATCCCTTTGGTCTCCCAATTACATTCTTGAATATAATTTCCCACAATTAACAAATTTTGGACAGCAAAATAGGCCATCACTTCTCCCATCCGAATTTCACTTATTTTTCCGAATTGTCCGAAACCGATTTTTCTGCAAAATCTCGGACTTTACGGAATTTCCCTGAAAGATGAGACGGTGTCCTAAAAATAAATCATGACACACTCAAACATTTGATTCCCGAAACCGAATTCAATTTCGTGGTTAAAATCGACCGGACGTAATTTTAGTCCAATCCAACCTACCGAGTAGCTTTTAGGGATTTTACTGTGGTTATATCCCTTAACGGCTTTATCTAATAAGTTAGTTAACTCGTGAGTGGTCGGCTTAGAGAAAAATGACCATAGACACTTCAATGAAAAGCCCATTTCATTTTATCGAAATAGGGTCGAAAATTCAAGATGTCATAATGGAAGCAAGGGTTGCCACGCTTAAAGCGAGTCGAGGTGTGACAATGAGATAGTTTTTAAATTGGATTTTTTGTATTAGAGGATAATAGTCGGATGGTCAATATCGCTACGAAC
Organism: Eucalyptus shirleyi; assembly: GCA_017140165.1. Lineage (NCBI taxonomy): Eukaryota > Viridiplantae > Streptophyta > Magnoliopsida > Myrtales > Myrtaceae > Eucalyptus > Eucalyptus shirleyi. The sequence goes on along the minus strand of CM029448.1, from coordinate 17,355,162 downwards.
CCTATTGAGAGTCTATGGGTATGCGCTCATTCAAGTTAAGATATCCTTGTTGGTCGAGCCATCAGCATTACGACTAAAGACTTGGCCAAGGGGGTTGCCTTGTCACAAGGCATTATGCATGATCGTTGTTGGATATTTGAGCATAAGTTTGATAAATGAAGTGAACCACTGACATATGATTTACATTTGGTTAATTGAGTAGACCATTTACATGTGATTTGAAATTAGTCAATAGAATGGACTAACAATATATGGTTAAATGAGATTAATTAATAGAATAAACCAATGATAGTTAATTTGTTATTGTGAATTAATATTGTTATTGATCTTATATATAAATACGCTTGTTCGAAAGATATTATCTACTTTTGATATTTTATGCATATGGTACTCTAGCTTTGGGATTGATGAATGGTAATATCGTGTTTTGTAAAGCGTATAGTGAGTGTTCGATTCACTTAGAAGAGATGTATTATTCATTGAGCTATGGTTATTCACCTCATTACTTCCAATCTTTTTCAAAATCTTCAGCCAGTGATGAGTAGTACAAAAGCAATATAGACGAGACTTTTGGAAGGTGAATTTTGGTAGTTTGAGGCTTCATCCTTCGTATAAAAAGACAGCTGTATCATCCCTTATACTTGATGGTTTTGGGGTGTGTGATGTAATGTGTTCACTTGCAATATTGGACAAGTGCTTCAGCTTTTTCTATGTTTTGTTTCCTCTTGGAATGTACCCGGTTGGGACACTCCTGTTTACCAGCGAATTTCATCGTCCAGACAAAGGGCGGGAACGGTTTAGAATTAAATCACGCCAAACGATACATCACACAATTCACAGGAAGACGTTGGAAGTCGGTCTTATTTGTGATCGAATTCGGCGGTGCAACACTTCTCTCTTGATGCTGAGGGCATCCTTTCGGCACATTCCTCCTCAAACGTCATCCTTGTGTGCTTCTCCAGGTTACCTCAGCTTGCTGGAGTTACTGATGACATCCGGGCTAGTAAATATTCACATTGCAAATTTGTGATGGTTAGGTTGTTCTGCCAAGTACAGCAACCGATGGTTTCATTAATTGAGACATTTATGGTTCGCTTGCATTTGGGTCATTGAATTCTGATGGTTGTTCTATTCATCACCTCATCCACAGGATGTGTCTATCCAATTATTTTCAAAGATTTGGGTTCTGTGGTCGACTGGCAATCGAATCTTGCTATGTTGACTGATGATGATTTGACACAGAAAAAGAAAATCTATACTCATACGTATGATGAATTATTGTACGTTACGGTCTTGCTCTTCTTAATTGATTGTTTGTAAATGTCAAGTATAAAAGAACTGACTTCACGGCTTCATCAGTCTCTGCGTGTCGGAGATTGGGGACATTGGAGGTGGAGATTGCTTGATTTCTTGCGCTTCCGCATCCCCCATCTCAGTACCGTTTCCGCCATTTTCTGTCAGCTCAACTCCCACTGATCCCTCTTTCGAACCCGTTTGAGTACTAGACCCATCGGTGGCTGTTTTTCTTAAATTCTTGTTCTTTTTTGCATGCCGGGCCCAGCCAACGAGCCCCTGGTGTATGTGTTCGTCAAATATCGCCTTCTTGAATGAAGTCCCCATCTTAAACATCAACACAAACAAATTAAAGCACATCAGTCTCATTGTTTACCCAAATCAAATGTATAATAATGTAACAGTCGTATGATGCGACTCAAACCTGTGTTACAATTGCGTATAGAGGTAGTGTGCTGTAACTACAAAGGAACTGGACAAACACTCTGCAGAACATGAGCAAAATTTTGATGTCAGGAGTCGATGATTAGTCTTTGTTCAAAGCATGGATTGAAGAGATTAGTGTAGGCCTCACCCAATGATAAGTCTTGGAATGATATAACCGACCTCACCCATTATGCAGGAGCTGAAATTATATTGGATCTGCAGAACAGCAGAGCATTAGTCCTGTTTTCCGGAATTATCAATTTTAACTGACAATTAGACCCGCTTGTCCTTACCCATATGAAGAAGAAGAAAGCCAGTTCAAAGGAGTTCTGGAACTGAATGATGTGAATCAGGACGAGGACGAGCCGAGGCTGGTGGAACCAGAAATGGTCATCGGACGGCTGAACGACCAAGTCCCCTGCAATTGCTACATGCCTCTGGGCAACCTCCTGCGCCAACTGAGTTATCACATGCTCCAGTTTGGTTCCAACCGCCAGCAAAAGCTGCACAGAAGCGATAAGCCATTTAGATAAGAGAACCCTCTACATATTACCTGGGGATTTCCATTTACTTACAATCAACGGGATGAAAGATATCCAGAAGTACGCGTGCCAACCTGCACAAATTATTCCGAGACTGTTCATCACTTGAAAATAATGTCTCTAGTACAGCTTCTGCACAACCATACGTTCTAACTAAGACAGACAGTACTTAGACAACTCACCAGCAACATTGAGCAGCAAGAAGACCACGACAAATAACCAAAGGTACCAACTGTGACAATGAGACGATCATTTAGTAGATAGCCTGAAGAAGAACGAGCTAAAAACTTCCTATGTTCTATTTTCTGGCCCAAATGTGTACCAAGTTTTCTCTTGGCAAAAATAAACGCACAAGTTCATTCATGAAGTGAAAGGTATATAGCTAAAAGCAAGTCCCTTTTTACCTTATACCGACAACTTTCTTGAAATCAGCCTCCAGAGCACGTATCATGTACTTGTGGAAATTGAATTTCGGATTGCCTCTACAGTGAGCCTAAAGAGATGAATGTAACAAATGTCAGTATTGAATTTTATAGGATCACCTCGCCATATGTAGGCATCACAGGAGCATATGGACTAAAAGTTTATGTTTAGAGGAATATCGTACCATGATGAAACCCAAACGAAGCGTTATATAATCCGACTTGGTCACAGAACCATAGAACTGCTTGAAAAACGAATGCTGCACCAACAGGAAAATGGTTCAGGGATGAACCGAGGCCTATGAAAATTGCCTGAATATGAACCTGGACATAGCTAAATGCCATATTGAAAGTTCAATTTGCAATGTTGGATGTCTCCAGATATTAGCTTAGAGTTTTAGTGAAGATTAAGTTACATGAACTAGGCAACTGAAGAGGAGCCCTTCAAGACTTACCACCCAGCTGAGTACAGATAAGTTCTTGCCAATGCCGAGAAAACGTCCTTTGATGAAGGTGTGATCCTGAACATGTGTGAATTTCGTTCGCAAAGCTGTGCATCAAGTTTTAAATGTTTGAGACTAGAAACTCGGAATGATAGTGCAGAAGAATATGCCACAGCAAAATTTTCCACTTTTGAATTGAACGACATTACCCTCTTCAGGGTCGTACTCCTCCTTCTGAATGGCATCCTCCCACCGCTTCCATTGGCGTATCTAAAAGCGCATGAGACTAGATCAAGCACTTAGACAACTGATTAATGACACATTTGAGAGACAGGAGACCAAAAATGACAGATCACAAAAAGTCTCCTGGCATGACATAAAGTTACCTGTGCTCCTCCACATAAGATCGTTAGAGCGCAGAAAACCACATGCACAACGGCCAGCACGAAGATGAAAATGTGCAGATGATGAAGCGCCGTGAGAGACAACAACGGCACCTTCCCCTGAGAACAATAATAACCGCGTTATTCTGCCGCACAATCTTCAACTTTGCTCCATGGCTAAGGCCTCAAGCTACATTATGTTATCTCCTACCAAACGGTTCTCTCACAGGAATGGATCCACAGCATCACTTGTGAGAACGACAAAATATGCATTTCGAGGTATCTAATAACTTTTTCTGGACAGGAAGGATCGTTAAGCATTGAGAAAACATCTGACAGCTGTTTCTGGGCAATATTTTGTGCATGAGAAATTTTAAACTTCCACGTGGCGCCAATTACTCAATCGTTGACTTGGAGAAAGATAATGAAAAAAGCATATATATAAACAATGCCAATATGAAAAGGGAATAAGAAACCACTCACGCAATCTTGAAAATGGAACCTTGACCAAGAAATGAAACGAAAACGGGATTTGAATACTTGAAAAGCCAATCATGGCTCACTGCATTAGCCATGTCTCAACAATTATAGATCGGATCTCCAAAATGAAAGATTACATAGCCTTCGGAAAAATCTACAAGACGTGTTCAGCATGTGCTCACTTTACTCATGATGGAGCAGGCAACTTTCTTCTGTCGTGCCGGATCAAGGCAAGTCGTGCGTATATACACATCAATATTTAATTAAAAAAACATTCTCTCTCTCTCTCTCTCTCAATTCAATGAACCTAGTAAAAGAAAACAAAATAAAGAAAGAACAAAGGGAAATGCACTCAACAAAGGAACTAGGACATGCATGTAGCTATGGGCGAGAGAGAGAGAGATGAAGCTTTTTGATATAGAAAGCTAAGCTACCTTGCTACTGCAGTAGTCACCGGAAGCGGCCGAAGCTTCAGCAAGAAGGCGGCGTCCTCCAGGAGGGAAGAAATTGGTCAGGAAGTGAGCGGTGGTGCTGCCGGCGGCAGCAGAGGCTTCCTTCTTGCAAGGGAGCCACTTGTTGGCAAGCTCTTCCGAAATGCATATCTTGCTTATTCTAACTTGGAACACGGTGAGCAGCAGCGATATGAAACCCAACAGCATCAGCTCTGCCATGAATGATCGCGCACGCTTCAGACTTTTAGAAATGAACACATGAAATTGACCATAATAGATAGGAAATCAAACAGAAATTGTTGTGTAGTCAAGGATAACCTTCTTTGATTTTCTGTAAGGCATCGAAAAGCGGTTTCTGGTTCCTTTTCTTGAGATACTGCCATTTGCCAAACCAAAAGAGGAAGGTCACACATTTTATGGGTCACGAAAGGAATCCGAGGAGAGACGAGCCAAGTTATCATATTAAGCATGCCATAGTTGATGCACAAATGTGTCGATTCGGCAAAAAAGAAGGCGAGGAAAGGGCACCTTGCCGGCATAATGGAGAAACCGCTCGACAGCCAGAGAAATGACGACAATCACGGTGCAAACACAGGCGACCACCCACGTCGGCGTGAACTCCAAAGTCGCTCCCTCAGCTCCTTCTGCCATCCTCTTCTCTCTCTCTCTCTCTCTCTCTCTCTCTCGAAAGTCGATATGAATGCGATGTATATATACACACACACGATAAGACATAGGAGGCTGAAAGAGTATACGTTTGACTAAGCAAATGGGAAGGTTCCTCTCGGATTGATCGATAAACTAGCGTTCGACTAAGTTCACAAGCGGTGAAGGTAGCATGCATGGATAGACTAGCGTTTGACTAAGTTCACAAGCGGTGAAGGTAGCAAGCATGGATAAACTAGCGTTTGACTAAGTTCACAAGCGGTGAAGGTATGCATGCTTGAAATGGTAAATCTTTCTGAATGTTTGTTAGGAGTAGACCCTTTAAAGAAAATGAAAACCATACAGAGACTCTATACTCTTGTATGACTATACTCTCGTCTGGTTGGAAGATATTACAAGACAAAATCAATCTTGGTACTCGGACTTCGTATCGGAACATGTGATTAACTGGGTCGAAAAAGATAGCGGTGGGTGTCCACCATAACTTTCACGGGGAATGACTATAGTCACCGTCTTAGGCCTTCTCCAGTTTGGAAGTTTCTATGCGCTAATCCGTGCACGATTCAAATGTCTTTCTGATGACATTTCCACACGAGGGACCTTGGATTCGTCCATGGATAGATTTGGGAACTCACTTACGTCCCCCTTTCAGATAACCCTAATTCATTTGACTTGTGTGGTGATTAGAAATGAAGAAAATAGGGACGTGAATTGTGCTGGGAAAAAAATGTTAAATGAACCCGAATTATGTGTTTTTGAAAATAAAATGGAAGTTAACGATCTTGCAATTTAAGTCTACAGTGAGAAAAAGAAATTACCAAAAAAATCAACAAGAAACTATAAAGACACACTCCATGAGCAGAGCTGACCACCAAGAAATTCATTGTAAATCTGGGCTCAAGCATTTGTCATCGCTCCAATGAACTCATTCAGAATATTCACGAAAAAAAATAATAAATTAATTAAACTCTCTTGAAAGGTAGTCAGTTTAGGAAACCTGATCAAATTATAAGATATACTCTTCTCAATTTTTCTTCATAGACTCAAACTCAAGATATTTTCTCACAATATAGATGATCTAATGATTATGGCCATCATATTGCCGGCGCGAGAATTTATCTTCTTCTTTTTTTGTGGGGCCCAATTGTGTGTCCATTATTATGGTATTTCTTACTTTGTGATGGTTTAATTAAGTGGGATTAAGTTTGGGCAATATGTAATGGAGCTAAAAGATGTGGTCAACGTAATCAAGGATTTGTTTATTTCAGACAAAGATTGGTACTGTTGTTTTCTTTAGGAGTTCACACATAAGTTGGGTGAAATACCAAGTCTTTCCCCGAAAAATATGCCTGAAATTTTGGTGGGTCACATTTTTCTTGAGAACACCTCTCCAATTTTTTCTATTTTTTGCTTGGTAATTTGACTGGTTATTTGAAAGGGCTTGGTTGGACTTGTGATGCGTTCACACTGCTGCTAGACTTTCACGATGATGTACTTGTCAAGTGATTTTCAAATTCGAAAATGAGCGAAAGTGATCGTGAAATGTAATTTCGTATTAGGTAATTACTAGAGATGGAGCAACTAAATTGTTCGGTTGACTTATAATTGAATGCATAAAAGAATTGATATTAATTTATCTATACTATTGTACAAAGTAAAGAAAGTCTCATATTTTACGAAATTGCAATCACTTTTTTTTTTCTTTCTGTAATGTTCTTACTTATAACATACCATTTCTAAAGATATTTTAGGAATCGCAATCCTAGTATGGCATCCTTGTTTGCTCGTTTCAATTTTTCATGTTATTCGTTTGTGTGAATATAGGAATCTTGCTTGGGTCACGAGTTAGTTCATTTTACGTCATTATTAATGATAATCTAGAGCGTGATGTTGTGCTTTTGTGGTAGTAGAGCCTTGTATGTTTGAATTGTGTTAATAAGTGAACGGGCTCTAAAGACTATAATTTAGGATGTTTCTCAAAGCCATTAATATTGTCATTTGTGTTATCTAATTCCGTATTAGAAAATAATGGCATGTTATAGTCATTGGACAACTGTCACGACCTAACCTCGAGTGCATTGCCTAAGATTTGACTAATAGATTACTAAATCTAAACTTAGTTTGAACTCTTTCAAAACCATACCAATTCGCAACTTGGGGTTCAATTTTTTTAACATATAAATAATTTTTCAATTAGAAGTCACCACTAATATATTTTTTAATGGATCAATTAGAAATCCAAATAAAGTAATGGGAGATTTATTAGATTGTGAGTTCAAGGACTTGATTACGCTGGATTTCTCTAACAACCTTTTGACGCATTCTGTCACGCCCCAAACCCCAAGTACGCGCGCATCCCTCAGCGGTCGATTAAAAATGCAATGTCTCAAGACGCATTGTTGACCCATTCTTTTTTTTTTCTTTTGATTAAGCACATGTGGAAGTGAATTAAATACAACACCCAGCCAATAAACAAACATAGGGATAGTACAACACAACAAAAATTGCCAAAAACAACTTATTCATTTATCAATTGTTAATCCTAGGAAGTTCAATACTCACAACCCTTTCTACGGTCACTTCCTATTGGCCCTCTCAACAATCCTCAGGGATTAAGGTCAACCTAACTTCACTAATGGCAGGACCAACCGAAAGGTGTCGCATCTCACGCCCACCACATCCGCACTCAACAGATCTCCACGCTATGGCCTTGAAAAATGTTAACCACGACGGGGTGAGAAAAAATCTCAGCGAGTCAAAACCCTAAACCCTGATTATGACACAAATTCACCTTGAAGGCGTTCTAAACATGCACCACACAGAACTCACCTCGCTTCTATGCATCCCTGCACATTAGTACATCACATATGCATTTATAGATACAACAAGCATAATTAATAACCGGAACATGTGTTCTCACTCTTCAAACATCCACATTGGTCCCGATTATAAGGTAAAACCGTTATAACACGTCTCATACCGTGCCACATAATTTTGCCCCATAATCAAGTGTAACAGTCACAACCATTCAGGCGTGTTCCAGTTATTATGACCCAACGGCCACGGCCAACTCAAAAGTTGGCGGTCATCCGGCATAACCGGGCATCATCCCGCCTCGTTGGGCACAACATCATCTAGAACCCCCGCCTAGACAGCATTCCACACACGAGATTCGTTCCAAAATTCATCCGTGAACGGCAACATCTAACATCCTCCACCTAGACGGCATTCCACATAGGAGCATCGTCCTGTGTAATCATACGCATCGGGACGGGTTCACTTAGTGACCACACGAGCACATACTTAGCCAAGAACACCATACTTTGCATTCAAATTCCTTGTTTTCAAATAATAAACTTGGGCAATTTTTCTTCTGATTACAAATCCTGGTAAAATAATAGTGCGTGGTCACATATTCAAAAGAGTATCGTAAAACTTGGTACACTCCTAGTTTAAAATTTCACGATTTTATATAATATATAAAGATTGGCGTCAAAACCCGACACCTAACATTTTTCCATCTAAAAGCCCATAAAACCAAGTTTTGTAGTAATAATCAGCAACTACCATCCATGAATCAATTGCACAACAACACACGTACAAGCCATTAAAACCACACATAATGCCATCATATAGCTAGGAACACCAAAATCCTTTTTTTCAAAAAATCAACTTGACAACTCTTTTTTTTTCTTTAAAGCTTTTAGAAATAAATTCGTACGGTGTCACGTATTTGAAATCAATCTGCCAAACTTTGCACGCATCTAATTTGAAACCTCACGGATCTATTGAGCACATAAAACCTCATGTCCAACCCGACACCTCATTTGTTTTTCCATTTTCTTGCACAACCATCCATTCTGAAAACAATCTTTAGTAACCCCTTTTTTTTTTTGTTTAAAACTTTTAGAAATAAATCTGTAGGTGCTCACGTACTCTAAATTAATCTATTAAACTTTGTATGCACCTAGTTTAAATCCTCATTGTTTTATTGAGCAAATAATTTTTGATGTCCAAACCCGACACCTCATTGTTTTTCTATTTAAAAATTTATAAGGTCATCTTTTGACCTACAAATCAGAACCAACTTAGAGCAATCAACCTCATCACATCACGCATAAGTTTTAAGCATGCAAAAGTCAATCACATCACAAAATATACATTCTCTAGCAAGCAAGACACCAAGAACAACCACAAAACCATAACCGGCCCTAATCGGCAGAAACCAGGTCAACTCGCACGTCTCCAAGATTAATTCCAGATATATAACCAAACGAGTTCAGAAAATTCTCAAATTTGAATATGTTATAAAGGATACTTAAACGAACACTTTTTATGAAACACCTTGACCCAGATCTTCCTAAAATGAGAGCAGTAAATCACCCAAATCATTACCAAAACTGTGTCTATGTCCAGAAATTACGTTTTCCAAAACCATCTTGGTTTGAAGTCCAAAACTCGTCCATTTAATCTGAAATTTAACTATGTTAAACTAAAAGATGTGATGAAAAATTTTTGTGAAGAAACTCTTCTAAAAATCAAACCTTAAGAGTTGATAAAAATCCCTTAAATACCAAAAGGTCATTGGTTTCAGCATAAACCGAGATTCTATTTTGCTTGTAACGAAGTTGAAAGCTTATTTTTTTAAATCCATAAAATATTGAGTAAAATTTATGTCATAAATGAAAATGTTTTAAAAAATTTTCAAGAAGGAAGTAACCTCAAAATCGTAGCACATTTTGACCCACGAAAATAACAAATGGTGAGTGTCTAGTAAACTGCGATTAATTAAGCTAATACATCTTAACACTAATCTAACCAAGCTAATTAACATTAATCTAACCGTAATTAAAAACCTAAACAATGATTAGGGAGTTAACTCATTGGATTTGGACGGTGGTGAGCTCACGGCAACAACAACACAACGGCGGTGAGAATCCGAGACTACTGTGTCTCCAACAGAGGTTCAACAGCAAAGGAAACGGCCCTACAAGCCTTGGCCAAGGGCTGTTCGGTTCTGTGGAAGGCAAGTATCGGCTTGGCTTGGGCTGAGGTGGTGGTTGCTGGATGGGCGTGGAGGCTGTTCGGTGGTGGGTGCTGGACGAGCGGATGGTGAGTGATGGACGAGTGAGCTGGGCGTGAGAAGAAGCAGACGTGGGGGTGGTGGCTGCTTGCAAGCGGTGGGACGTGTGGTGCTGGAGTGTTGTTGGTTGTGAAGGTGAGCTGAGCGTGAAGTGGTGTTGTGCGGCTATGGGGATGGAAGATGGGGCAGCGGCAGCAAGAAAAATGGAGGGGAAATGGAGAAAACGTGAAGGGGAAAAGGGATGAGGCTGCTGGCGTGAGTTGAGGTGAAAGAGAAGGAGACGTGAGGGAGAAGCTGAGGGAAATGGGGGCTGTTCTGCAGGTGATGGGGGCTGAACGGGAGGAAAGAGATGGGAGAGAGAGAGGGAAAACCATGGAGTCAATGCATTAACCAATCAAATGCCTAGCTAAATATCTCCCTCGTCATCACAATGTCACCAAAGTCTTGAGCCCCTAAGTCAAGTGCTCCTCCAATCACAAATTAGCCTTCATTTCTCACAAATTAAACCATTTTGGGGTAGAAAAATATGCCCTTCTTCAGCCATCCGAATTTCTCTTATTCTTTTCTTTTTGTCTAAACTTGATTTTTCCGAAAAATTCCGGACTCGACAAAAATTCACCGAAAGATAAGACGATGTCCTATAAATTAATTGTGACACCCTCGAACATCCAATTCCTGAAATCGAATTCAATTTCATGGTTAAAATCGACCAAATGCGATTTTAGTACAACCTAACCTATCGGGTAGCTTTTAGGGATTTTAGCTCATTTGACCCGTGGTCAATAATTTTCGATCCACATTCATATATCTCCAAATCGTAGACGACTCTTGGTTGTCATAAAATCATGAAGTTTCAATTAGTGTCCCAAGTATAATATCGATAGAAAATCGGGTTATAGCCGTTCAACGCGAATATCGCAATAGTGTGGAACCACCCACAATTCGACAACGCAATTCCATAGAATCGACTTATATCCGATCGCAATTCAATTATAATGGTCTCATATTGACTCCTTGTCGATTATTATGGTCGAGTGGTCGATTTTCAATCAAATTCTCTAGTTTACCGCATTTATATCCCTTAATGGCATCATCTAATAGATTAGTTAACTGTGATAAATTAACCATAAGCGCATCGATGAAACAATCATTTCATATATTCGAGACGATGTCAAATTTAGGGATGTCACACCTTCTCTTCTTTATTTCAAAAAAAGTTTTGCAGATAGTTTGAATTGATTTTAATTTACTTTCCTAACATAAACATGTGAGGTGATCATGCAAATGCACAAATCACCAATTTAACACCCAAGAAGACAATAAATAAACTATGAGATTGTGCATTGCCGTTTGGCTAGTCTGCCTCTTTGTTGGCTTCTCTTTTACATCTTGGCACCCTTCCACTCATAATGTCTTGGCACTTTGAGTGTAAGTTTTTGGTGTCATGATCGTATTGTACAGGTTGGTTTAAAGCTCAATATATTTCTTTCTTTCTTTTTTTGGTGAAAGGCAAGAATATATAGAGCTTTAACCAAAAATACAAAAGATCCGACACCACAAACTTGTACTCAACAAGACAACAAGTCAGGGTGAGTGGAAGGGAGCCGAATACAAAAAAGGACCGCAAGAGCGAGCCTAAGTAAGCAAGACAGCCACATATGGCAAAAGGCAACAGAAGGCCGCAAGAGGCCAAAAGAACCACAATCTACGCATACATCCGGTAGCGACAAAAGTGAAGAGGCATCAAGGAGCAGCCGTGTAGATGAAGAGTATCCAGACAACAAACACCAGGCTAGGGCCCTGCAGAAGTAGAATAGTCCCTAGCTGAAAAAATGATTGGATCAATACCCCAGCTACGTTGTAGCCTCCGGTTTCTATATGTATCATCCACATTCCTATAGGTGATGGTTTTGTCTCTGACGACCTTGATGAGTTGATTCTTCACCTTTGGGACGGATAAGCTTTGCTCTCGAAATAGGATGCTATTTCTGTGCTTCCATATGCAGTAACAAAGAGCACCAAAAGAGAAGCGAGCAATGCACTTGTAAAAGTCTTTACCCATAAGGAAAGTGGCAGCCCAATTGAGATTCTCGACCCACGAATTGTTTCGCCATGGAAGATTGCACCTGGAGGCCCAAAAGAATGCGATGCTAGCGGAGATGCGGCAGCCAAAAAATAGGTGGTCTATAGAATCCGGTACCTCATTGCAGAATGGACAAAAGGCACTATCTATCCTACCATAAGATAATAATAGAGCTTGGGTAGGAAGCCTGCGTTTGGCAATAAGCCAAAGGTTAAATTGGTACCTTGAAGTGATGGAGTTGTTCCAAATGAATGTGTGCCAAGAGACCCGAGTCTTCCTCCTCCTAATCAAATCCCACGCTGAAGCCACCGTAAAGAGATGGGAGGTATTTCCCTTCCAGTCGAAACGATCGGAAGAGTGGGAGAGGGTGGGAAGGGGATCCGCCCAAGAGTCCAAGACCCCCTTAATCATAGCCCCACAATTAGTGAATAGGTCCGCCACTGTCGCCTGCCTAGGAAGGCCGGATGCATATATGGCCGAGTCCGAAAAGTACAAGTTCAAAGGGCCCCTGGGGTGCCAGTTATCAAACCAGAGAGATACCGAGCAACCATTCCCAATTCTCCAATAGAAAGAGCTTCGACACTCAGTCATGAGTTGGAGGATCTTCTTCCAGGTCCACAAACAGCAGGTTGGCTTTTTGGCCACCCAGAAATTCGCCCTTCTTAAGAAGGTCGAGTGAATCCATTTGCACCATAAAGATTCCTTATCGGCAAACAGAATCCAGATATGTTTTAACATGGCAGCCTTATTATACTCCCGAAGCCTTCAGATCCCAAGGCCCCCCTCGTCTTTTGGGCAACAAATGTCCTCCCAGGAGACCTTTGCACCCCCTCTTCCCAACTCCGGGCCTTTCCATAGGAATTGTCTAAGTATTCGTTCAATTTGATCCAAGACAGCTGCAAGTAAGATAAAAACACTAGCCCAGTATGCTTGGATGGCATGAAGGACTGACCTGATCAATTGTAGCCGACCGGCGAAGGAGAGGAAGCGATGGATCCAAGATTGAATCCTCGCAGTGATGCGGTTGACTAGCACGCAGCAATCTGCCTTGCTGATCCGGGAAGTGATGATGGGAACCCTGAGATAGCGAGCCGGTAGGCTTCCTTCTAGGAAACCAAGGGTAAGAAGGATTTGGTTTCTTAAAGAAGGTGAACCTCCTGCAAGGTAGACTTCGCTCTTATTTGTGTTTGGAACCAATCCAGACCAATCAGAAAATATTTGGAGACCTTCCTTGAATAGCTTCACCGAAGGCAAGTTGGCTTCACAGAACAAGAAGACGTCATCCGCAAAGAATAAGTGTGTAAGGTTAGTCGATTTGCATCTACAGTAATATTAGAACCTCGGCATCGAAGAGCGAGTGGTGAGAATACTTGATGGTACCTCCATGACCAATGTAAATAGGTAGGGAGATAGAGGGTCTCCCTGACGAAGCCCACGGCCACTGGCAAAAAACCCATGTAACTCCCCATTCAAGGCAATGGAAAATTTAGGAGTCCTCACACACGTCATGATGAGCCGGGTCAAGTGATCAGGAAATCCGAAGGCCTGAAGGACAATCTCAATGAAGTCCCAGTCGACTGTGTCATAGGCTTTTATGAAGTCTACCTTGATTGCACATTTAGGTAAGTATAGTTGAATGTGAAAGCCAGAAAAGAGTTCCTGAGCCAGTAGGATATTATCCCTGATTCGCCGGCCTTTAACAAATGCGTTCTGGGAAGGGCCGATGACATTTTGTAGGATTGCAGCAACCCGATTGGCCATGACTTTAGTGATGCATTTGTAAATGGTATTACAACAGGCGATTGGTCTGTAATCATCCACAGTAGTCGCATTCGGGGTTTTTGGTACAAGGACCAATATGGTGTTGTTAATCTCCTTTAAGAGCCTACCCGTAATGAAGAATTCCTTCACTGCCGATATAACCAACTGACCCACCATCTCCCAGTTATGCTTAAAGAATTCAACTGTGAAACCATCAGGTCCAGGTGCTTTTCCTCTAGCTAGTGAGAAAACCGTATCACGGATCTCTGAGTCAGAAACGGGCCGATCAAGGAAGCTAACCTGGTCAGAGGTGAGGGGAAACTGGATAGCCTCCCTGATGTCCCCAACCGAGGGTCTCCCATGTATAAGCCGTGGCGACAAAAGATCCTGGTAGTGTCTAACAAAATGCTGATGAACAAGCTCCGGTTCAGTGATTTGGACACTTGACGCATCCATAACCAAAAGAATTCTATTTCTTATCTGCCTTTTTTTGACATAATGATGGAAGAATTTGGTGTTGCGGTCTCCCTCCTCTAGCCACTTAACTCTGGACTTCTGCCTGAAAAATGATTCTTCTTTAGAGTGCAAGTCCAAAAAGGTGCACCGCTGAGACTTTTCCAATTCTGCAAGGGTAATAGAGTACGGGTCTTGCTGAAGGTCAAGTTGAGTAGTCTGGAGCGCAGCCCTCGCTTCAGAAGTCCTGATGGATATGTTGGAGTAGGATTCATTATTGAGATTCTTGAGGCGACCTTTGAGGGCCTTGAGCTTCCACACCAGTCTGAACATGGGCACTCCCTCATCCGGCATCCCCCAAACTTGGTTGACAATTGGAATGAAATCAGGATGATCCATCCAAAAGTCGAAGAATTTGAAAGGCTTTCTTTGATGGACTAGATTTAAAACTTTGACCACCATAGGAGAGTGGTCAGCTATACCTGATATATTTCTTAATTTCACCCAAAAAAAAAAAAAACTCTGAGATTTACCTTAGCAATGAAAGCATTTACAATGTTAACTCAGGATTCACATCAAGGGATCTAGATATAATTTCTAATAACAAACAGTTACTCAATCTTTTTTAGGAGTTTACCTTATTTAATGAAATCCAATCTACGTACAATGCATTTTAGCCAAATGACCTAATTCTAATGAAGGACAATTTTTACTTAAATGGACCTAACAATAATCACTAATTGACATGCATTTTGTGAACCTAATTCTATGTGACATAGACATGATATTTTTATATTTTTTATTGAAATTCGTAATTAAAAATTGCTAATAATAAAAATCTACCTAAAGGGATATATAATCTATTCTAAATTAGAAAATAGACTAACCTAAATCCCTCTTAACTTAGAAATCAATTCTAACCTACATGATATGCGCATCCGATCGATTCAAATATGGAAACAATAACTAATCAACTTAAAATTTCACAAATAAAGTCGATAAATTGATCTTAAACCTTAAAAATCAAAATATCAATTTTATAGATTACCGCATAATAAATGATTCCATTTAAAGCCTTATAAATAAAATCAAAGTTTATATGCGGTTGCGAATTAGAAAAGACATCTTAATAGATAAGATACTAACACTCAAAATGATATTAATCTCATCAATCCATGCAATATGATATTTAAATCGAATTCGGATGAGAGTTTTACCTAATTCGTGGACATGTTTCCAAATTCGAATTTGTCAATGGTCGGCTTGCAAGCGGTGATTGACGACGCAGGTGGCCAACGGTGGTTTGGACAGCAGCTCATCGTCAAACTCCACAGGTGGCTCAGACGGAAGCAAGCAGCTAGCATGGTTGCGGGTCACAGGCGGAGCAACGATGGGCTCAGCTCACAGACAATACATATTGCAGTCGTGGTCGTCGCAAGGGAGCAGCGTGGATGCTGCAAATTGAATTGGAAAAAGACTGGAGTTTGCAAAGGAATCTGAGGACCTGTTTGAACACGGCGAAGGACCAGTCGATGCGCAGTTGAGCGCTAGCTTTGCGTGATGAAGCTGCTAAGCTGGGGACGCAACTCGAGATTCCTGCAAGTCACCTCGGTAAAGATGTCGAGATCAACGTGGTGTGTTCTCGATAAGATGAAGTCTAGGGAGATGAGCAGATGGAATCGTCATAGGGAACCAAGTGGGGACGTGATCATCTTCAAAGTGTGGATTCTTCTCTGGCAGCGTATGAGTCCCTTTTTGGCGTAGTCTCCAATGTGGTGAACGAGTTTTCTCCTTGTACCTTCAGAACCTGCAGGAAGAACAGAAAAATTTTCTCTCTTTTTTTCTGGCCGTGTATTAAATCGTGTGGCCTCCTTATATGGCCGAGAAAGGGGCTAAGCTCTTCAAGGAAAGAGAATAAATTCGCATATTGCATATATCAACTCTTTCATGCTCACGTACATTGATGATATATTACCCCAAAAATACGCCTCTACGTGCATCATTCTCTTTCATTTTTTTTCAATATTTCACCAGAAACCTTTCAATTTACTGTGAAATATATCATTCAATGTATATATTACATGTATATATAAAAGGTTTATTGAATATTGGAAGAATAATACAAATCATTTCCGAAAATTTCAAATCGCCATTCCTCCTAAGCCAATTTTCGGTCTTTAGAGAATAACCGGCTTGGGCCAATTTACTATCTCTATGGGCTTAATCCAATTCATCAAATTAAAGCTCATAACAATCAATTCAAACTCATCCGTCACCGGTCCAATGCAAGTGCAATTATAAAAAATGCTTCTAAAACTATATGCTATGCCATTTAATTCCATTTTTTTTGTTTAGAGGTTAAAAATTAATTCCTAATTTTCTATGCAGTAAACAGATTATCGGGTTGTCAAAATTTAGATGTCAACAACGGCAATATTGCATTGCATCTACGCAGCATAAGCATTCAAAATAATTTCGGCGGCCTTGGTTCCTTGAAGGACTCCTTGGCTCACATCCATCCATGATGAAACCATGGTTGGTTCGGTGTGTCGAGGAGCAGCTGATGCTTTCTCAATGCATCCCGAAGTGGGTGGTCTCGAAAATCCGGTGTTTATATGCTCATTCGGATATGTTTATGTGCTGAACAGCAGGTTTCAGATTCTTAATTTTGTCCATTTAGAGGCCCAGGGTGCTCCGGGGGCGTCCCTACTCCCTTTTGCATTAATACATCGTTTCGAAGCGTGAGTGCGTGTTTTTTTTTTCTTTTCTTTTTCTCTCTCTAACAATTGAAAGAAATGGCTTTGGCGAAAACATGTATTGCTAGATTGGAGAAAAATTTAAGCTCCATTTGTTTCACAGAAAACAAATGATTTGGAAAACATTAAAATGACTCTTTCTATCGCCAAAAGTAATTGGTCAATTGAAAATGACTTATTGTCAAAAAAAGCACTGACTCTCTCTCTCTCTAGATTTCTCCAGATATCTCTCTCTATACTCCTCTAGACTTCTCTCTCTCTATCCAGACTTTTCTCTATCACATAATTGTTTAATGACTCCACCGACTTTGCAGCCTATAAATAGGGGGAAGTGAGTCTTGTGTGAGTGTGTGTGGAGTGTGTACGTAAAGTGTGTGGGGGTGTGTACATGAGGTGTGTGGGTGTGTGTAGGGGCCTTGTGAAGTGTAAGTGTAGGGTGACAGGAAGTGAGTGGGTGTGTGTAGAGTTGTATTCGTGTGTGGTTTGTGAAGTGAGTGGGTGAGCAAGTACAATGAGTAGTTGTGAGAGTGTGATGGTATAGAGTTTGTAATATTGTTTGATAAGAATAAAACTTATTTTACTTCTACATACATTTGCTTCTCAACAACTGGTATCAAAGCAGATTGTACCAGCAGATTGGCGGAGGCCGTGCAAAGACAGTGGTCGAGGACCATTGTAAGTGAATAGGCGATCAGGTTCGTCGAGCCAAGGAGCGGAGTACATCGGAGTTCTGTCAATGCACAATCTGAGATTGTGAAGTCAATTGGTCTGGGGCTAAGCTTACTTGGTATAGTGCGGGGCATTATACTCAAGTCACGATGGCGGATTTCTCGAGTTTGGTAAGTGGCATCGAGAAGCTCAACAACTCAAATTATAATAATTGGAGTACCAGCATACAATATTACTTGCTAGGTCAAGATTTGTGGGATATTGTTGGCGGGAGCAACACCACCCCACCCACGAATGAGAGCGAATTAAGAAAATGGAATATAAAATCAGGCAAGGCGCTTTACATTCTTGCCGTGACTATTGAAGATTAATTATTGCAACACATAAAGAGCGCGACAACCCCAAAGGAGGCTTGGGATAACTTGGCGACGCTGTTTGCGAGGACAAACGATGCCAAGTTACATGCCTAGAGAACGAGCTCCTCTCAATCTCGCAACAAAGTATGACAGTGAGTCAATACTTTTAAAAAGTTAAATCTATTTGCAAAGAAATTTCAAAATTAGATCCTGAGAATGCCATCTTTGAGACAAGAATGAGAAGAATAATATTCACGGGTTAAGGCCAGAATATAATGGTATTGTTACGGCCACCTGTGGATGGGCAAATGAGCCAACTCTAATAGAGTTGGAGAATATATTGGCGAACAAAGAAGCCTTAGATAAACAAATTTCTAAGGTCACAATTAAGGAGGATGAAAGTGCTCTCTTCAGTAATAAAAGAAGGTTCAAGGGCCATAATAGAAATAGAGCAAGTGCAAGAGATGGCAAACGATGGAAAAGTCATGGAGAATGACAAAAGTGAATAGAAGGAATTGGACCTCGGCCAGGGGGAGCTCGTCAAAACTGTAATAAGGACGACAATGAAGAAATGAAGAATAGAAGGCATAATGGACAATGTTACACGTGTGGCAAAGTAGGTCACTTTGCCAAGGACTACCGATTAAAAAGAGTTGAATGAAATGTTGTGGCATCTAAGGAAAATGATAGCAAAGAAGAGTGGGATTTCCAAGCATCCTTTGTAGTGGAGGAACAAGAAGAGCTTGCAAGCTCCTCCATCATAGAGTTAGAAGATGCGATGGCCCTCATCACAGTAAGTGATAAATTGATTGATTATGATAAAGATTGGATAGTTGACTCGGGGTGCTCAAATCACATGACTGAAGATCAAGGCAAGCTATCAAATATGTTCGAGTACAAAGGAGGACGAGTAGTTGTCACCACGCAGACAACTTAAGGTTGCCGATTACCCATGTCGGCCAAACAATGATAACACCCCGATTCAGTTCGCATCAAGTTGAACTGAAAAATGTGTACCATGTGCTAGGAATGAAGAAGAATCTATTGTCTGCGGCACAACTTACAGACTCAGGCAATTATGTTGTGTTCGGTCCTAGAGACGTTAGGGTGTACCACAACTTGAAACCTACTGGTACACCAATCATGGAGGGGCGTGGATTAGAGTTTGTCTACGTGATGTCAGCTTAGACAGCATATGTGGACAAAACTCGAAGGAGTGAAAAGCCCAATTTGTGGCATGCACGGCTTAGGCACGTGAGCTACCATAAATTAAAGGTGATGATGAAGAAAGGTATGCTAAAAGGTCTCCCCCACATGGGAGTCCAAGAAGATGTCATCTACGCCGGATACCAATATGGGAAGGCACATCAGCTTCCATATGAGGAGTCTGCATTCAAAGCTAAGATGCCTCTAGATCTTATCCACTCAAATGTATTTGGACCAGTGACGCAACCGTTGATCAGAGGATCAAAGTACATGATAACATTCATCGATGATTTCTCTAGTTACGTCTGGGTCAACTTCATGAAAGAAAAATCTGAGGCATTAAGCAAATTTAAGGAGTTTAAAGCAAAAGTAGAATATGAAGTAGGCAAGAAAATACTATGCCTTCACACAGATAATGGGAGAGAATATAAGTTAGATGACTTTACAAAATTTCTTCAAGAATGGAAGATACGTTGACAATATACCTGCCCAAATATGCCACAACAAAATGGAGTTGCCGAAAGAAAGAATCGGCATTTGGTGGAGACATGCAGGAGTATGTTGCATGCGAAGAACATTCCACCCAAGTTTTGGGCTGAGTGTATGAAGACAGCAGCGCACTTGATCAATAGACTACCTCAAGCAAGGCTTGGCTTTATGTCACCTTATGAGAAGTTGTGGAATCGCAAGCCCACGGTAATTTGCTTTAGAATATTTGGGTGTGTATGTTATGCATTTGTGCTAGACCATCTTTGCAATAAGTTCGATAAAAAGGCAGTTCGCTGCATATTCGTGGGCTACGATGACCAAAGAAAAGGATGGAAGTGTTGTGACCCTACAACAGGGAGGTGTTACACTTCCAGAAATATGGTGTTCGATGAACTATCATCTTGGTGGACATCACAACCTAATTCAAAACAAGTTGAAGAAGAGATTCGTGAAGGAATGGAAGAAAATGAAGAGATTGATAAGGGCCAGCCAATTGAAGAAGGAAATGATAATGTAATTGGAAGAAAAGAAGTCAAAGCACAATCACCAAAAAAATCAAAGAGCCCATGGCGCACTAGTGTACATTTGAGAACTACAGAAGAGCTTCAACCAAGTCAGATGGAAGAACTTGAAGAACGGGATCCTCAAGTTAAGAGATCAACGAGACAAAGAAGACCAAATCCCAAATATGCAAATGCGGCTCTGACCGAAGATGTCGGAGTAGTTGAGCCATCCACATATGAGGAAGCCTCACAAGGCATGGAATAGAGGAAAGCTATGGAGGAAGAGATACAAGCACTAAGAAAGAACAAAACATGGGATTTAGTGCCGAGACCTAAAGAGATGCATCCTATATCTTGCAAATGGGTTTATAAAATTAAAACTCGACCAGATGGGTCAATAGAAAGATATAAGGCACAACTAGTTGCTCGAGAATTCTCTCAAAAGTATGGCCTAGATTATGATGAGACCTTTAGTCCAGTAGCAAAGATCACTACAGTTCGAGTCTTACTAGCACTTGCAGCATGGAAATTATGGCAAATGGATGTGAAGAATGCCTTCTTACATGGAGAACTAGATCGAGATATATACATGGAGCAACCAGATGGTTTCAAAAGTAGGATTCATCCAAATTATGTTTGTAAGTTAAAGAAATCCCTCTATGACTTAAAACAAGCCTCGAGAGCATGGTACAGGAAGATTTCTGAATTTTTGGTACAAAGTGGTTACTTTGTAGCCCTAGCAGACTCAAGCTTGTTTGTAAAGGCAGAAGATGGCAAGCTTGCAATAATACTAATCTACGTTAATGATCTAATTGTCACTGGAGATAATGAAGAGGAGATATGCCAAATCAAAACCAACCTCTCAATACAGTTTCAAATGAAAGAGCTTGGAGAATTAAAACATTTCCTGGGACTCGAGATTAAGAAGACCAATGAAGGATTATTCCTATGTCAGCAAAGTATGCACGAGACCTCCTAGACAAGTTCGGGAGGCTTCATTGCAAACCTATATCTACTCCAATTGATGGAATGTAAAGCTATGTGCAATTGAAGGACAAGAATTGGAAGACTCAACTATGTACAAGCAATTGGTAGGTATAGCCTCATTTACCTAACCATAACATAGCCTGATATTGCCTTTGCAGTGGGAGTAGCAAGCCGATTCATGGAGAAGCTACGAAAGCCCCCACTTAGATGCAATCAGGCGCATACTAAGGTATGCAAATGGTACATTTGATTTTGGGCTTATGTATAAAAAAAATAA
This sequence comes from Eucalyptus shirleyi, assembly GCA_017140165.1. Lineage (NCBI taxonomy): Eukaryota > Viridiplantae > Streptophyta > Magnoliopsida > Myrtales > Myrtaceae > Eucalyptus > Eucalyptus shirleyi. Next base: position 17,333,432 of record CM029448.1, on the reverse strand, counting down.
GCATCATGTGAAGTTGTAAGCCATTGCAATGCTGACTTTGCTGGAAATAGTGACACGCAACGATCAACTATTGGATATATGTTTAGCCTCGAATCAGCAGTAGTGTCATGGTGTAGCAAAAGACAGGCAACTGTGTCACTATCTACGACAGAAGCTGAGTATAAAGCAGCAGCAATGGCGACACAAGAGAGTACATGGCTGGTACAGCTAATGGACGATCTTCATCAACCAATAAATCAATCTACACATATATATTGCAATAATATGTAAGCCATAAGCTTAGCGGAGAATCCAGTTTTCCATGCGAGGACCAAGCATGTAGAAGTGCACTATCATTTCCTACGGGAAAAAGTATTACAAGGAGAAATAAAGATGGAGTATGCCAAAACAAATGATCAAGTTGTAGACATCTTCACCAAAGGTCTTGGAGTTGTAAAATTCGAAGAGTTTCGAAGGCAACTCGGTATGATCACAATGTCAGACTAAGAGAGAGTAGTTGGTGAGGGGGAGTGTCAGAAAAATCACCAACTCTCTCTCTCTCTCTCTCTCTGGATGTCTCTAAATATCTCTCTCTTTATACTCCTCCGACTTCTCTCTCTATCCAAACTTTTCTCGATCACATAATTGTTTAATGGCTCCACCACCTTTGCAACCTATAAATAAGGGGAAGTGAGTCTTGTGTCAGTGTGTGAGTGGAGTGTGTACGTAAAGTGTGTGGGGGTGTGTACGTGATGTGACATTTAGAAATTCGAGCCCTCTAAGGGATGAATGAATGTGAATTTTGTCAATGCATTGTTGGTTGATCTCACTCAGAATTGATCACTCTTGAGATACTGACCTTGAGGGGAAAAGCTAATGAGGACAGAACTCGTACAACTAAAGGACTCGACGTGGGAAAACGACTTGACCATGAGACTTACGTAGGACGATCCTGTAGATAGGTAGGCCGATTCTAAGGACGACTAAAAGTCAATTCACGGATAGAACATAATGGAACGATGGGTGATTCTGTTTACTATTATCGATTCCACAAACGAACCTATGTCAATCCTCAATAATCGTGTACTTTGAAATAATAATCTATCATCTATAATTTCATGTAGTCAAGGACGTCGATGCGTCAAGATGTCTTGAACGTGATTTGACATGAGTCGATTACGGGAATCCTTGAGAACACTTGTCAGTCTGAGTTATACAAAAAATGGCATTAGATGAAATTGACATGGCATGAGAACTAACGATTGGGCTTCAAATTAATGGGAATGTCCGGGACAAACTTTGGATGAAGTTACTTCGACAGTTGACAGCGCCAGACAAGCCGAGCAACTGAAAAAGGGATTTTCGAACCGAGGAAGTGAGCCCATGAGGACGTGGGCCTAGCCAAGTTAGCGTGGGCCTAGGCCCAAGGTGGGACAGCCACCATAGTGGGCCTAAAGCAAGCAAATGAGCCCATTAGGCCCAAATCCACTATTTATCTTCTAAGCCCAAGGGCCAATTCTTATCAATTTCAAGCCCAACCAATTCCCAAGTCCATTCCTATTCATGGCCAAGCCTAATCCTTAGGCCAATCCACCAATTTTAGCACAAGGTCAGATTTACAATTTGTGCAAGGTGAAATGACCAAATTGCCCCTATAAGCTAGTGGATAAGAGCAAAGGAAGAGAGAGAATGTGATGTCATGCATGGGGACTTGAAGCAAGCTTCAATGGCTTTGATGAGGCCTTGAAAGGCCTCACATCACTCTCTCTCTCCCCTCATTCGGCTCTCTCTCCTTCGTTCTCCCTCTCTTCCAATTTTTGTTCCAACAAACCTCCTTGTGAAGATCCGAGTTAATTGTTGGCTTCACGGACAAGTCAACCTCCGTACCACCCACCGTTGTCTTCAGAAGATCCAGATCGTCCTTCTGGACCCAGCCGTTCACCGATTTGAGCCACTATTTGACCCGCCGGCCGGCCAAAAGCCAACGGCAGTCTGATCGCCTAGAACAGTTCTGCTCCAGCTAACCTTTTGTCAAAGATCCGAGTTAAAAGTTTCCTTCCCTGATGAATTAACTTATGATCCACCCACCATCACGAAGAAGACATCCAAATCGTTCCAACGAGCCCCGTCGCTCCCAAAACGATGCTCCGGCCGTCCCATACGGCAGCACGAAGACACCGGTTGTCAGACCACCTAGTTTCGCCCTGCTTCACCTGTTTCAACTTTGCAACTCGTTTTCTTCCATTCCAGCCATTCCTTTGCTCATCCCAACCTCCAACAAGACTCCCAAGACCCCTGGGTGTCACTGGTTGTTAGCCACCCTCCTCGCCGGAGCTCTGGCCAAGCCGTTCAACTTGTTTTCTCCTCGGCAGGGTTGTTTTTCAATGTTTTCAAAGGGAGTATGAGCTGTGGTTGTTGTGTTGATCTTGGGACCGCCTTGAATTGTTATGGTAGAGGTCCCGGAGCATTGCCTCCATCGTTGCCGACCGTGTTAGTGTCTCTAGCCCACTTAACATGTGAGTTTAGCTCCTAATCCTTCGATTAGTGCCTAAACTTGCTTAGGGTTGGTTTAATTAAAAATCCTAGTTTAGAATATTTAATTAAGTTGTATTAGCCATAAGATAGGTGGTTAGATGGATGAATTATATTAGTTTAGCTTAATCTTGATTTATTTGCTTAATTGTGATTATGTGGTTAATTAAATATGTTTATCTTAATTGATTGGTTTCCTTAATTTCATTGTTTTAATGATTTCCGAATATAATTTATTGTTTATTAAATTTTGCACATTTACTATTCACACGATACTATTCACAAATTTACTGTTCACGAGCACCGTTTTACCGAGTATTGTTCACGTATTGTATCACGTGCACTATTCATCTAGAATGCAAAAAATGTCTAAAATTCATGTGTGTTGATTTTATGAAGTAAATGGAAGTGTAAATGCATGGGCATCCGCATGAATTGAATACCAGATTGTGCAATTTGAGTGTGAGTAGTGATTGTGGGGCATTTGAGAGTTGTTGAGTATGTTGTTGTCGATTAGATCAAGATAACCACCGAATTGGTAATCGGTTATGCAGCTGAGCCGTAATTCAGCATGACCTCCGAGCTTGGAATCGGTTGTGCCGCTAAGTTTTAATTCAGCATTACCACATTATTTAGGTTGTGCTGCTAAGCCATAATTTAGCATTACCACATAATTTAGGTTGTGCCCATTGAGCCATAATTTAGTATTACCACCGAATTTGGAATCGATCGTGCCCACTAAGCCGTAATTCAGCATTATCGCCAAAGATTTAGTAGGCTATGTCCGCTGAGCCATAATTTAGCATTACCGCCAAAGATTTAGTAGGTCTTGCTCGCTAAGCTGTAATTCAGCGTTAGGATTGAGTAAATGAGATGACTAAGAGATGGTCATGATGACATGTAGCTCGCTCTGAATTGATGCATTGATGTGTGAAATTGTTATATGCATTAATTATATGCGTGAGTGAATCACATCGTTTATGGCACACACGCATGAATTGATAATATGCAGAGTGTGGCAATGGCTAGATGAGATCGCTTGTGATGTGAATCGTATGTGATTATGAAGTATATCATCTAATGGCCATGTGAATTGCGTGTATCGTGTTGAATTATAACGTGCAGAGTATGGCATACCAAGTAAGGTTGTATGCGAATCGACTGTTGGTTGTTGCTTGTGATGGGGTAGTTCTGGATAGATACCCCGAGTTGAGTTGGTGTACTAACCGGGGCTTAGGGGTGGAACTCGCTGAGATTTATATCTCACTAGTTATTGAATAACCATTTTTAGGTCCTTAGTGTGAAGAGCCAGAAGCTTGAAGTGGAAGGGTCAAGAGCATAAGTAGTTCAGTAGTTCTTTATGACATAAACCTTCTATATGAGCTTGAAGTGTTTATAAAAGTGTATTTGATTTAAAATTGGTTGTCCTGTTTTTCTATCCCATGTATGTCGTTGTTAGGGGATTAGTTAATTCGCTTCCACATGTGCAATAAAATAAAAAAGGGTCGGGGACGAGTTCTGGGAACATCGAGAAATTTTATTGACCACCAAGGGTTGTGCATGCACTCGAGGTTCGGGCCGTGACACGTGAGGTGTGTGGGTGTGTGTAGGGGTCTTGTGAAGTGTAAGTGTAGGGCGACAGGAAGTGAGTGGGTGTGTGCAGAGAGTTGTGTTTGTGTGTGGTTTGTGAAGTGAGTGGGTGAGCAAGTACAATGAGTAGTTGTGAGAATATGATGGTATAGAGAGTTTGTAATATTGTTTAATAAGAATAATAATTATTTTACTTCTACATCCATTTGCTTCTCAACACTAATTACCTATAGAGAGCTCTGAAAGGAGAGGCGGGATATTGCACAGACAAATTTAGATGTTGTCAATGTGAATTTCAGGATTTGAAGATCTAACGAGCAGTCTTGGACATATTACCTAATACCAAGCAACTTAGCACATCTCTCTGCGACAAGATATGACTACGCTTGTATGCTGTGTCCGCTAGCAATACCAGACCAGGGCTTCAGCTTTTTCCAAGTTTCTTTTCTCTTTGGAATATTCCGGTTTGTGACACTCCTGTTTACTAGTGAATTTCATTGTTCAATCCCTTGAAAGTTAGTCATGATCGTATTCGGTGTGCAGTACTTAATGCCAGGAGCATCTTTTCGACACATTCCTCCAAATGTCATTTTGGTGTGCTTCTCAAATCCAGATTACCACAGCACGCTCGAGTTGCCGATGACATTCGAGGATGATATCAATTGTGTTCTACTTGAAATAATGAGTTAGCAAGATATTCACACTGCAAATTTGTAATGGGCAGGTTGTTTTCCCAATGTGAGCAACTGATGGTTTCATAATGGTTCGCTTTTAGGTCATTGAAATCTGATGATCGTTCTATTCATCACCCCATCCGTCGGATGTCTCTTATCCAGTTATTTTTAAGTTTTAAGTTTTGTGGTCGACCAACAATAGAATCTCGCTATGCTGACTAATGAGGAATTGACGCAGGAAAAGCAGGAAAAGTAGGAAAAGAACACTACAGGTGTCATAACTTGACACAAAGGGACACTTAAGTGCCATAACTTACGAAAGGTATACTTAAGTGCCACATTTGAAGAAAAGTGGGACACCTTAATGCTACTTCCGACGAAACCAGCCAAAAATCATATGTGGCATTTAAATATTAATACTTCTCGCCGAGGTGGCTCACCAAAGAGCTGAGTCAGCTCTAATTCACCCCAAACGACGTCGTTTCGGGTGTTGGCCAAAATAGAACCCTTAAATCGGCCAAAACGACGTCGTTTTGGCATAATTTTAATTTAACATAATAGAAAAATTAATTAAATTTAATTTAAAAGAAAATAAAAATATAATTTATTTTTAGTTTTTATTTTTAAAAAGAAGGGAAACAACGGAGGAGGAAGGCAGCCGATGGTTGAGAGCTGAGCCCTCGTTGCCGCCACCTTCCCATCGTCGCCGGAAGGTGGGGAGGGTTGGCCGAGGTCACCGAACCCGGCCGAGGGCCAGCAACGAGGGCTTGCGTGGGGCAAGGGCACGCAGGTCCTCGCCGCCGATCGGCTGGGGCTGCCGACCCTCGATCAGGGCTCGACGGCCCCAGCCCTCGTCGTTGGTTGCCTCCCTCCTCCTCCTCCTTCCCCACCCCCCCTTTTTTCTTCCTCTTCCTCAACCACCGACTACTTCCCCTTCTCGTCCTCCCCCCCCCCTTGGTGGATCTGGGTGAAGGTCACAACCCTCGCTCGGCCGAACCAAGGGCACTGCCCACTAGGGGTCACCTTAGCGAGCGATGGCCCTTGGCCCGGCCGGGCAAGGGCCACTAATCCTCACCGAATTTAGGCAAAAGCTGCAACCCTTGCCTCGATCTGGGGTGAGGGCTCGCGAGCCCTGCCACCATTCGCCGGGTCGCCGGCCCCTAGCCAAGGCCCGATGACCCCAGCCAACCCTCCCCCTTTGTCGTCGGCCCTTCCCGGTGACCGTGAGAAGGCGGCAACAGTGGCTGAGGGCTAAGCCCTCAGACGCCTCCCCACATTTTTTTTAATTTAAAATTATTATTTTTAAATATTTTAACTAAATTTAAATTGAAATTAAAATTATTTAATTTTTATATTATTTTTTACCACATCAGCCCAAAACAACATCGTTTTTACATTATTTGGCCATGTCGGCGTGCAAAACGACGTCATTTTGCACTCGCTTCGCCGGAAAAATGCCACGTATGCAATTTGGCCGGATTTTAGCCAGATTGGCATTCAAGTGATCAATTTTACTCCGATTTTTTACTCCGATTTTGGCACTTTTAAGTGTCCATTTCTGCCAAATTATGGCGCTCTAGGAGGTCCGCATCTCTAAGAAAAGCATAACTGTACTCATACAGATGATGATGTACTGTTCAGAACAGTCTTGCTCTTCTTAATTGACTGTTTCTGAACGTTATGTTAATTAAGAACTAACTCCATGTCTTCGTCTCAGAGGAGGTTGTGGAGGTTGGAGATGGAGATTGCTTGATTTCCTACGCTTCCACATCTCCCGTCGTAATACGATCTCCGCCATTTTTGGTCAGCTCAACTCCAACCAATCCCTGTTTTGAACCCGTTTGGACACTAGACCCATCAGTGGCTGTTTTTCTTAAATTATTGTTCTTTTTCGCTTGCCGGGCCCAACCAACGAGCCCCTGTTGTATGTGTTCATCAAATATCGCCTTCTTGAACGAAGTCCCCATCTTAATTACAGCAACACAAACAAATGACAAGCACATCAGTCTCATTGTTTAACAAAATCACATGTATAATGATGTAACCGTCGTATGACAGAACTCTAACCTGTGTTACAATTGCGTATAGAGGCAGTGTGCTGTAACTACAAAGGAGCTGGACAAACACTCTGCAGAACATAAGCAAAATTTTGCTGTCAGGAGTCAAAGACTAGTTGTTGTAAGATGCATGGATCGAAGAGATTAGTTCCAGCTCACCCAATGACAAGTCTTGGGATGATAAAATAGACCTCGCCCATTATGCAGTACTTGAATTTATATCGGATCTGCGGAATGGCAGAGCATTAGTCGAAGTCCTGTTTGTGCGTTGGGAATTTCCAATTTTAACTGACAATTAGCCCCGCTTATCCTTACCAATATGAAGAGCAAGAAAGCCAGTTCAAAGGAGTTTTGGAACAAAATGACGTGAATCAGGACGAGAATGAGCCGAGGCCGGTGGAACCAGAAATGGTCATCAGAAGGCTGAACAACTAAGTCCCCTGCAATCGCTATATGCCTCTGGGCAACGTCCTGGGCCAACCTAGTTATCACATGCTCCAGTTTGGTTCCGACCGCCAGCAAAAGCTGCAGAGAAGCAATAAGCCATTTAAATAAGAGAACCTTCTGCGTATGAGTTAGGGATTTCCGTTTCCTTACAGTCAACGGGATGAAAGATATCCAGAAGTACGCGTGCCAACCTGCACAAATTATTCCAAGACAGTTCTATTAATTGGAAATAATGTCACTAGTACAGCTTCTGCTCAACTATATGCTCTAACTACACATCTTACCAGCAACATTGAGCAGCAAGAAGACCACAACGAATAGCCAAAGATACCAACTGCGACGAGGAGATGATCATTTAGTAAATACCCTGAGGAAGAACGAGCTAAAATATTCTCCTGTTTTTATTTTCTAGCCAAAACGTGTACAAAGTTTTCTTTTGGCAAAAATGCACGCCCAAATTCTTTCTTGAAGTGAAAGGTAAATAGCAAAAAGCAATTTCCTTTTACCTTATTCCGACAACTTTCTTGAAATCGGCCTCCAAAGCGCGTATCATGTACTTGTGGAAATTGAATTTCGGATTGCCTCTACAGTGAGCCTATATAAATGAATGTAATAAATGCCAGTATTAAATTCTACTAGGATCATCTCGTGTCATATATAGTCATCACAGGAGCTTATGGACTAAAAATTTATGTTTAGAGGAATATCGTACCATGATAAAACCCAAACGAAGCGTGGTATAATCCGACCTGGTCACAGAACCATAAAACTGCTTGATAAAGGATTGCTGCACGAACAGGAAAATGGGTCAAGAATGAACCGAGGCCCATGAAAATTGCCTGAATATGAACTTGGACATAATAGAAGACAGCCAAATGCCACATCGAAATTTCAATACACAATGCTGGATGTCTCCAGTTGTTAGCCAAGAGTTCTAGTGATAAGTAAGTTACATGAACAAGGCAGATGAAGTGGAGCCCTTCAAGACTTACCACCCAGCTGAGTATAGATAAGTTTTTGCCAATGCCAAGAAAACGTCCTCTGATGAAGGTGTGATCCTGAACATTTGTGAACTTTGTTTGCAAAGCTGTACATCAATTTTGAAATGTTTGAGACTAGAAACTCGGAATATAGTGCAGAAGAATATACCACAGCAAAATTTTCCACTTTTGAATTGAATGACATTACCCTTTTCAGGGTCAAACTCCTCCTTCTGAATGGCATCCTCCCATCGCTTCCATAGGCGTATCTAAAAAAGCAGGAGATGAGATCAAGCACTTAGACAAATGATTGAAGACACATTTGAGAGATAAGAGACCAACAATGACAGATCACAGAAAGTCTCCTGGCATGACTTTAAGTTACCTGTGCTCCCCCGCATAGGATCGTTAATGCACAGAAAACCACGTGCACAACGGCCAGCACGAAGATGAAAATGTGCAGATGATGAAGCGCCATGAGAGACAACAACGGCACCTTCCCCTGAAACAATAATCGTGGCGTTATTCCGTCACTCAATCTGACTTTAACCATGGCTGAAGCCTCAAGGTACATTTTGTTATCTCCTTCCAAACAGATGTAAATCTCACTCGAATGGAGTCACAGCATCAGAACCGGGAAAACATCTAACAGCTGCTTCTGTATAATTTTTAGTGGCACAAGAAATTTCTAATTTTCACGTCGAATGAGCTCTTTGACTTGGACAAAAATAATGAAAAGGGATATATAAACGGAAATGTTCGTTATAAAAAATGCCAAAGTGAAAGGGGAATAAAAAGACACCCAAGCAATCTAGAAAAATGAACCTCACCTTAAAATGAAACGAAAACAGTAACTGAGAATACTTGAAAAGCCAAAGTCATGGCTCACTGTATAAGCCATGTCTATGAACTTTTAAAGGAAAACACAACCATTGTAGATGGGATCTCCAAACCTTGCTAGTTTCTAGAAGCTTACTAATCAAACCTTTCTCATGAACCCTACAAAAATCGGGGTTTCTAGAAGCTTGCTGATCACTGTTTTAAACGATGAGGTTGTGTTGTCTTTTGAGGTTTGTGTGGTTTTTCAACTCCTCGGCCAAAATAAGCGGAGGAGAATGAGCAGAGGCCCCCCAGAAAACATGATACAGCTTATACCGCAGGGTCGTTTTGTAGGCCACAATGGCATTTCAGGCAGCCATGAATCCACCTTCCTCCCTCTCCTTCTCATTTTCTCTCACGATCTCAGGCTAGGAATGGGTTTATCAGTGTCTCCTCCACTCATTCTCCTCTCTCCCACTCATTCTCCTCTCCTCTGCTTATTTTGGCCAAGGAGTCGAAAAACCACACAAATCCCCAAAAGACAACACAACCTCATCATTTAAAATAGTGATTGGCAAGCTTCTTAAAAACCCCGATTTTTATGGAGTTTATGAGTAAGGTTTGATTAGTAAGCTTCTGAAAACTAGTAATCGCCACAGCTGTTGAAAATCTGCAAAAAGTGGGAGCTCACTTTACTCATGGTGAAGCCCGCAACTTTCTCTTTTTCGTGCCCAATCAAGGCAGGGGGTGCGTACATACACCATCAACATATATTAAAAACCATCTCTCTCTCTCTGAACTCAAAGAAAAACCAATTGAAAGAGAACAAAATGATGAAAGGACAAAGGAAAATGCACACGACAAAGGAACACATGCGAAAGGCATAGAATCTGGCTCCGATACCTTGTTATAAGTACAACCCAAAAGTCTAAAGTGGGGATATTTCAACAAGGAGAGAGAGGAAGAGAGAGAGATGCATATTTGGGATATTAAAAGCTTAGTTACCTTGCCACTGCAGTAGTCAGAGGAAGCTGCTGAATCTTCGGTGAGAAGGCGGCGTCCTCCGGGAGGGAAGAAATTAGTCAGGAAATGAGCGGTGGTGCTGCTGTGCTTGTCAGCGGCTCTCTCCTTGCAAGGTAGCCACTTATCCGCGAGCTCTTCCGAAATGCAAATATTGTCTATTCTTTCTTGGAACACAGCGAGCAGGAGCGATATGAAACCCAACAGCATTAGCTCTGCCATGAATGATCATCCGCACATAAAATTCAACAGCTTTAGAAACATAATTATGATTTCTCCGTTTATAAGGACACTTGAAATGAACCTAACATATGGTAAATGAAACAAAATCTGCTGTGTGGTTAAGGACAACCTTCTTTGATTTTCTGTAAGGCGTCAAAGAGCGGTTTCTGGTTCCTCTTCTTGAGATACTGCATTTGCCAAATCAGAGAGAGAGGAAGGTCACATATTCTCATCAATAGAGACGTGCGGCGTTATCAGACATGCCATAATCGATGCACAAATATATCAATTCGGCGGAAAAGAACCAGAAGAAAAGGCACCTTGCCGGCATAATGAAGAAACCGCTCGACAGCCACAGAAATAACGACTATCACGGTGCAAACAACGGCGAGCACCCATGTCGGCGTGAACTCCAACGTCGGTCCCTCCGCTCCTCCTGCCATCCTCTCTCTCTCTCTCTCTCTCTCTCTCTCTCTCTCTCTGTGTGTTGAGAAATTTGATATGAATGTGATATGTGCGTGTCTATATGTATATGTATGTGACTAAACACGATGTCGCATGGGAGGCTGAAAGAGTATACGCTGGACTAAGAAAATGGGATGGTTGCTCTTAGATTGATCAATAAACTACCGTTTGACTACGGTCACCAGTGGTGAAGGTAGGATTGCATGCTTGAAATGGTAAATGTCTCTGAATGTTTGTTAGGACGTAGACCCCTTTAAAGAAAACCATGTAGAAACTACATATTCTCTTGTCTGGTTGGACAAGACAAAATCAATCTTGGTACTCGGACAAGTTCGGATCGGAACGTGTGATTGACTTGGTCTAACAAGATTGCAGTCGGTGTTGACCTCTTAAGATTTCTCCAGTTTGGAAGTTCCTATGTGTTTTAGACGTAATCTTGCTCGACTCTATCATTTTCTAATGACATTCCACGCGAGACTACAATTCAAGTCTAACGGAAGAAGAAGAAATTACCAAAGAAATGAATGAGGAACTATCAAGACAGGAGTGGGGTTCGATCTGAAGGTCAATACTACGCAGGGAATGCCTGTCGCCAAAAAATTTGCTATGAATCTGGAGGGTATGGAGTCCACAGTTGATCGATCACACAAGTGTTTCTCATCCCTAGCTACCTCCCAAAAAAAAAAAAAAAAACCCACAAGTGTTCCCAAACTCGAGATATATTCGCACTATTGGTAATGATCACAGAGAAAAAATTCCAGCACTCTCTTGTTTGCTTAAATGTCCACCGCGTAAAATTCCATCTCATAATATGTATCTCTCGTTTGCTCTGTGTCCACCGCCTAGAATTCCATCTCATATTTATACATAGGAAAGCTAGTCAACTTAGAAAACCAACTTAAATTAGGAAATATACTTGGATTTAGTTTCCTTCACATGCTCAAACTCGAGATATATTCCAAGTGTATGATCACAAAGAAAAAGTCCCAACATTCTCTTGTTCGCTCAAATGTGTCCACCGCGTAAAATACCATCTTTCATACATACATACATACATACATACATACATACATACATACATACATACATATATATATATATATATATATATATATATATATATATATATATATATATATCCACTTAGGAAAGCTAGTCATTAAAAAACCTACTCAAACAAGGAAATATGCTTGGTTTAGTTTCCTTCACAAACTCAAACTTTAGATATATACCATTATTGCATTTGATCACCAGAGAAAAAATCCCAACACTATCTTGTTTGCTCCAACGTGTCCACCGTGTAAAATTTAATCCCTTATATACATAGCACAGGTCATTACGATAGGACAACTAGCCAAATTAGGAAACTTACTTAAATGAGGAAATATACTTGGATTTAGTTTCCTTCACAAGCCCAAACTCAAGTTATATTTGCAATATTGTGGACAATATACTAAGCATGACGACAATATCACACGAGAATTTATCTTTTGGAATTCACACATAAGTTGGGTCCAAACATGCATTTTTTTAAAGACCAAAATACCAACTCTTTCCCTAAAAATATGCCTGAAATTATTTGGTGGTTCACGTTTTTCTTGAGAAAATGTCTGCATTTTGTTTTCTGTTTTTCATTTCTAAAAATTTGACTCGATATGAGAACGGGTTTGGTTGGATTTGTGATCGGTTCACACTGCTGCTAGACTTTCATGATGATGTACTTGTCATGTGATTTTCAAATTCGAAAATGAGCGAAAGTGATCATCAATTGTAATTCCCCATTAGATAATTGCTAGAAATGAGGCAACTAAAATATTGGGTTGAATTATAATTGAATGCATGGATTATATTTTGAGTAAAGATTTAGTTGACCTAGGTGTGTTGACCTCTATTGTTGCATGCCCTTAGCATAAAATCAAGTAATCAAATCTCCACGCATCTTGCTTGGCTTATTTATCATCATATTTTTTGCACTTAACCACGGAGTTAAATTTATGTGGAATGACAATTTGAATTTCACCCAAAATACATAAAATCTTTTAAAAGAATGAAATGTCTGCACCAAGAATCTTTAAGATTTTTCATGACTTTTTGATACTTTAATAATATTTTTTTATTTCGAAACTTTGGATAAAATTCAAGTAGAAGTAGAAGTTAGCCTCTTTAGAACGGTTTTCACCGATTGTTTATCGGGAATTCGTAAAGTCAAAAACAATCTTTTAATTCCCGTCAAAATTTAAAATACCATCCAAAATTTCAAAACATGATGTGTAAATATACACATGTCAATATAAGACTATTTTTGAGTCATCAAGTATTTTACTTTAAAAAAAAAAAACTGAAAGTGCTTTCACCATAAAATATGAGAAAAGCCAAAAGTAAAAAATTAAAAAGCACTCAAAACAATTTACGTCGCACTTAAGCTTTGATTTTTATATAGAACAAAATCAATGTTGTCACACCCCGAACCTCGAATGTGCCCAAATCCCTCGGAACATGCCCACATCCCTTGGTGGTTGATAAAATTTTGCGATGTTCCTAGGACTCGTCGCAGAACCTTTTCATTTTATTGCACATGCGAAATTGAATTAACTAATCCCCTGACAACAACATACAGGGGATAGAAAAGTAGGACAACCAATTTCAAATCAAAAATACACTTCATAAACACCTAATGCTTATACAAAAGGTTTTTATCTTAAAAGGAACTACTGAGTCACCTATGCTCCTAACCATTTCACTTCAAACTCCGGGTTCTTCACACTAGGGACCTGAAAATGATTATATAATAACCAGTAAGATATAAACCTCAATAAGTCCTCCCTTAAGCCCCCGATTAGAACACCAACTCAACTTAGGGTATCTCTTCAGAAACACCCCACAAACAAACCAAATATCAACAACCAACACTCAATAGTCGATTCACATGCAACCTTACCTAATATGCCATACCCTACACGTTGTAACTCAGCACAATACACACAATGCACAAGGACATTAGATGATGCAGTTCATCAATCACATACAAGTCACGTCATAAGTGATCTCACCTGGCCATTGCCACTCCCTGCACGTTATTGATTCATGCATTCGTGCCATAAACAAGGTGATTAACTCATGCATGATCGGAACCAATGATGCTATGATTCTCATGTGTTCTTGCACTTTAGTGCGCCACCTATCACGCATTAATCTATCCCACACGTCCCGATTATAAGGTAAAATCGTTATGATATGTCTCATACCGCGCCACACAATTTTACCCTATAATAAGGCGCAACTATCTCACTCAATACTTTTTACCAAAAAAAAAAAAAAATAAACTATCTCGCTCAATACTCCATACCAGGCTCAAGGTTCTAGAGGTGCCTTCTCCTCACGAAGTTCCAATATTGTGTGGCACTTAGTCCCTGACCTCAATTAGTCATAATTCAAGGTACTAGAGGTGGCTCCCACAAGTTCACACTATCGTGTAGCACTTAGTTCTTGACTATATTAAGCAATAGTACAAGGTACTAGAGGTGGCTCCCATGAATTCACACTATCGTGTCACACTTAATTCTTGACTATAAAAAGCACTAATACATAGTTCTAAATGTAACTCATACGAAATATCGCTATCATGTAGCACTTTGCTCATTTACTATGAATGACAATGCTGCAAGGCTTCTAGAGATAGCTCCCATGTGACTCAAGTCATCATGTAGCACTCAGACCTTAACTACAATAAGCAACGGTACAAGGTACTAGAGGTGGCTCACACGAGGTTTCATTCTCGTGTAGCACTTAGTTATTTACCAGCTCACAACCAATCGATTTCTCAACATAACTCACATTTTCATAAAAGCGGTTCATCTTCCATGTCCCTCGGACAACCCTTTTCCCCTTCTTATGGAAAACATACATTTCATGCGGATGTTTATGCAATAACACATCCAATTCATTTAATAAAATCAACACACATGAAATTAGATCACTTTCAGAAAATTCTCAAATTTGAATATGTTGTAAAGGACACATAAACGAACATCTTTCATGAAGACACCTAAATCTAGATCCTTCTAGATTAAGCACAGAAACTGTGTCCGTTTCAAAAAGTCTACTTTCCGAAATCAGTTTGATTCGAGATCCAAAACTTGTCTATTTGATCTGAAATTTGACTATATTAAACTAAAAGATGTGACAAATAACTTTTGTGAAGAAACCATTTTGAAATTTGAACTTTAATAGTTGATAAAAACCCATAGAATCCCAAAAGGTCACAAATTTCAACACAATCTGAGATTTTGTTTGCAAATGACAGAGCTGAAATATCATACTTTGAAATGTCTAAAAATTGTGGGTAAAATATATGTTATAGCTGAAGATGTCTAAAACATTTCTCTAGAAAGAATCGACCTTAAATTCACAACTCATTTTGATCTACTAAAATGGCAAATGGTGAGGGTCAACCGTAAGTCCACTAAATTGGACTAATCCGACTTCAACGGTGCTAATCTCACTAATTAGATTAACACTAATCCATTATAAGGCTAATATAACCATTTTAGATTATCACTAATTCATTATTAAGCTAATCTAAACAACCATTAAGCATAAATTAACCTCCTAAGCAAGTTTAAGCACTAATCAAAGGATTAAGAGCTAAACTCACCCATTAAACAAGCCAAAGACACGACAATGGCAATGACAGAGGCTATGCTCGAGAACCTCAACCACGATGATCTAAGGCGGTCCCGGGGCTAGAATAGTAGCCACAAGCTCTACTTCCCACAGCAACTCTGGAAATTGAACAGCCAAAGGAGGAGAAAGGTTGAATGGCTTGGCCAAAGCTCTAAAGAGGGGTTGGTCGGCAACCGGCGGCACCTGGGAGTCGAGAGGGACCTGCTAGTGGTTGGTATGAGCAGAGTTAGGGTTGAAATGGAAGAAAAATGGCTAAAATGGGCAAAACAGACAAAGTAGTGCAAGTTGCCAAGCAAACTAACGGATCGGCGACTGGTTTTTTCAACTAGCATATGGGTCGGTCAACGGCTTTGTTTGGTGAGCGGCCAAGTCCTCTTGAATAGTTTCGGCCTTCTAAGCGCAATGGTGGGTGGAACGAAGGCTGATTCTCATGGGAAGGCAATGAACAACTCAAGTTTTTAGAGAAAAGTCAGCTAGAGTAGAAATAGGCAGAGAAGAAAAACATGGGAGAAAATGCTATGAATTTGCTTAGGACTGAAGAGGGAAGAGAGAGAGATGTGGGGGCTAGTTTCTTTGGTTCTTTGAGCTCCCAAAAAACTTCAACAATGGATAAAAGAGGAGTAATGAGGAAGAAGGAGGCTACTGAAGATGAGGAGGGGCCACAAAATATCCAAAGCACTTGAGTTCTATGCCCCACCATGCATGGCTGTCATCCTTAGCCAATTCGCAGCACCTTGGCTTCCCAAACAAGCCTCGCAATGGTCCAAATCTTGCTTCCCACAAGGCTAACGAATTTTGGGACACTTGCCATCCCATTTCATTCAATTTCCCTTCCAATTTCACTTCAATCATTCTCCATTTGAGCTCAATTTGACCCCCATAAATTCAACCAAGATGCCATCACTCATCTCATGATTTTTCCTTTTCTCGATCCAAAACGGCCCCACTTTGAAATTTCGTCGAAATATCGGGTTTGCAAAAAAATCTTCGGAGGATGAGTCGACGTTTCTAAAATGAATCGTGAAATGACAAACTTTCAATTTCTGAAATCGAGTTTAAATTTGCGGTTAATTTCAACCTAGCGCGATTTTAGCGTGACCTAACTTACTATGTAACTTTTAGGAATTTTTTGTGCAATTGACTTGTGATCGATTATTTTTTAGTCACATTGTGCATCTTCGACTCATTAACGATGCTTGGTTGTCGTAAAAATCTCAAGATCTCAAATGTGGACACACGGTACATAAATGATAGAAAAATTGGTCTAGTGTCATTCAACGAGAATTTTGCAATTAGGTGGAATCACCCATACTCTAATCAAATATCTCAATCAAACCGATCTATCTCCGAAATCTAATCAATTTTGATAGTGCCGTATTGACCCTTGCAGATAAACACGGTCAAGCAATCGATTTTTGGTCGAATTTTCAAGTCTATTGCGTAAAAATTCCTTAACAGCTTCACCAGATAGATTAGTTATTTTATAAGTGATCAACTCAGAAAATAGAACTATAGACATATCGATGAAAAGCCCAACTTATTCAATCGAAAATAGAACCCAAAAATTAGGATGTCACAAATGTAATCTTATAACATTCAACGCTCCTCTATTTAGTAATGGAGTTCTTCACAACAACTTCATTTAACTATTTGGCATCGTCAAATCTCATGCCCATAGACAAAACAGGCTTATTAACAATTAGATCATAACAAGGGTACTTACTTTTTCTTCCACGAGCAAGTTCTTCATTATCATTGTCATTCTTTGAATCGGCAATATCATCACCGCAACTTTCTTCATTTTCACTTCTATTATCTTCAGCTAGAGTTTCATCCCTATTTACTAGATCGGGCCTCTTTCCTGAAGCTGCAAATTTTTTTCTAAGAAATTCCATTTACTTTTTCCTTAACTGTGCGAATTCATCATTATCTTCGTCACTTAGGAAACTTACTGAAACCAAATATTCATCTTTTGATTCACTGAATAAAGCAACTTCCTATTCTAATCCAATGAAGTCTTCATCGCCCACATCTTCACCCATGATTTTAGGACATCTCCATGTTTGTTCATCTTTATCAATATGACTTCTCTCCCTCTCATTTTGCCTTTCATCTAACTTAACCTCATCCCTGACCTGATTACTCACTTGAGTAGAATCCCTCACTTCTCCCTCGGTGGTAGTCTGCTCATCCCCATTTTCATCCTCATCCTCACCGTCCTCATCATCACTATAATATTCAACATATACCCTAGCTTCATCGCCATGAAGATAATAGTAAATGACATCCTTAATACCATTATCGTCATTAAAAAATCTCAAGCCATCCTTCAATTCTTTCCCAGGAACACAGTAATGTAGTTTTTGCACTTTGTATCATTAAAAATACACAAAATCCCTCACAAAATCAATATATGATAGCTTCCGAACATTGACATAAATAGTACATTCATTTCCATCAATATATTCCCAGTCCTCGGCGCCAATAACAAACTCTCCATTGTAGCAAACAATGACGCATACCTGATTCTTGTCCATGTCAATGCTGCACCTAAGGAAAAAAAAAAAAAAAAAAAGTCGTTAGTTTTTAGGACCACGTGACAGACTTAGCAACTTCACATGCAAGTCATTGTCATTTTGTTGAAAGAAACAAATGCGACCAATTTATTCAATTCGGTCCCTTTACAGAAACAACGGAAGTCGAATTGAATAAACAAAGTGAGGTCCCCACTGCACATTTTTCAATTCAATCATATTCGGTCCCCCACAGAAGCAGTCCAACTAATTAAACAAAGTAAGGTCCAACCACTATTTTCCTTCGAGTCGAGCCCCCATTTTCCCCTCTACGCCCTATTTTTCTATTCAGTCCTCATAAAAGAAAGAGAACAACAAAACCCTAAATTTTTCTATTCGGTCCCCATAAAAGTGAGATCCCATCACTTTCCCCCTGAGCCAACCCTTCAATTTGCCCTCCGCATCCTAACTTGCCCATCAAAACCCTAAATTTTTCACTAAATTGACCCATGTAAAGAACATGACAAACCTGAGTTGAGTGACAGTTGGGGACACGGCCAGCGAACAACCTTATACGACGGCACAACTACGGAAGTGGATGAGCAATGGCGGGTGAGCGATGACAAGCGAGCAAACGACAGTGGCTGAGCAAGCTACGGCCGACCTTGAGTGAGAATCGTAGTTCATATGGTACAAACCCTAATTTACTCCCTCTTCAGCAATGCACTTTTGGCCATAGAGCAATGCGGCGTCGTTTTGTAAGTGAGTCCATGTGGAATGGCATAAAACGACGTCATTTCTTACGAAGAAAGGAAAACAGCGTCGTTTTATGCCATTCCACATGAATAGTCTTCTTCAGTTTTTGCCACATCGATTTTTTTTTTAAATATAAAAGTCACGTAATTATTTTGGCCGGAATCTCTCGCCGATGACACCAAAGTGATCGTTTTTCCTCCGATTTGGCACTTAAGTGATCCAAAATAAACTTGTAGCATTAAAGTGAGCACCGTACACAAATTTTGGCACTAATGGTATACTTACCCCTACGGTTTTCAATAAGTGGAGACAAAAACTTGCCAACAGTGCGATGGCGACCCAATTTTCCATTGAATTGTAATTGGATACCAAGGATTTAGAGACTCACCTGAGAGAGAGAATTTCCAAGAAAATATTGGTATTTTATACTTCATTGAGTTAAAACTTGAAAAAAGAAAAGAATAATTAGATAAAGCAAGAAACTCTTGATTCGAGTTGGTTGGAATTCGGATTTGAAATCAAAATAACACTAACCAACCCAAATATAGAAGAAGAATTAGAATGAAACCCACAATGTTTTGATCTGAATTTTGCAGTCTAAAATTGATTTTGAGAATCTTCTCAGACTTGCCTATAAAGTGTCAAGTAAATGCTAAGTCAATGCGGTTGACTTTCTTGGCAATTTGTCGCGTAAGAATAGTGGTCTTTACGCATCCCATATATCAATTATTTGTTTTAAATGTCCGTAGTTCACTACAAGGACAATAACGTCTACTGCTTCTTTTGCTTTTTCTTCCAAAGTAACATTATTATCGCGAGTCATTTGCATGAGAAACGTGATGTGTTTCACATTAGGACGATCTTGGTCTTTTCACAACTTGCACATCCATCCTTTGCTTTTGTCGGACGGACAAGAAGTGGCAAAAGTCTCTTAAATGACAATGAAGCCTCTGATGCCTCCTTTTCCTTTTGCTTTTTCCAAAAGTGACACCACTATCAATAATGGATGTCCGTCCTTTGTTTTATTCGGACAAGGAGCAGCAAAAGTCTCCGAAATAAGATCCACCCTCAATTACAATGATATCTCATTTTCCTTTTGATTTTTCGAAAAGTGACACCACTATACTTTCTCCTTTTTTTTTCTTCAAAATTAATGATATTTTATTACTAATTCGGCATTGTAGGAGTACATAAGGCACAAAATAGTTGGGGAATACCACGATTTTTTTCAATCAAAACAATTATGACTGCCTTTTAAAGGAATTACCTTTAGAGTGCTTACAAATCAATCAAAACAATTATTAACGTTTTATTGTACTAATTTTTCCCCAAAACATGTAGGATTACCTTTTTTTCAAATGGATATTACATAATTAAGTAAAATGAACACACACACACACACACATATATATATATATGAACCTAATAATTGCCCTCGGTTTCAAAACAACTAGAAATTGAGCCATACGGTTGCACAAGATCAATTGAAATTTGCACCTCAACACATACATTTTATTTCTTAGAATTTGTTCCCTTATTGTAGAACATAATATTCAAAATATTTAAATATGTTAATACTAGATGGACCAACAAAAAAAAAAGCCAATACAAGAAAATAAATATAAGTCAAACTAAAAATAGACATGTCATTACATTTATCTTGAGTTTTGTTGCAAAAGAAAGAAGGAATAGCAACAATAAACCAGAAAATAGAAAAGTCAATCAGATGCCGAATACATGTGGCTTAGTCGATATGCTCTAGTCCAAGGGGAGAACGGCCTACTATCAGTCAAGTAATACAACAAATGTTATAACCATGCCCAAGTCACTAAAGCACTCCCAAGTTTTTGCAACCCTCAATCCATAACCTACATAGTATTTAGTCTATACAATTTCTAGTGAAACAATAAATAAATCTCACAAATGAATTACAAAAATATTATGAAGATTTTCACAGCTATCAAAAACTCGTGATTAATTATCTCTGGATCTAATTGACAAACATATGCATGAAATTTGCATACTGTGGTTGAAGTGCCCACTCTACTTCGATAAAAAAGCACACTAGAAACAGCCTACCCTAGAAGTGGAACATATGATAATTGCAAACTAAGTTGAGGCATTCGCTACTCATTAGCAAACAATGACGCGAGTTACTTTATAGGAGCCCAAAAGATGCAATTGAGAAATACTAGTTTCATTTCGGCGCGACGTTTTTCATGTTCTTAACTTCATTTTATTTTGACATGAAGTTTTTTTTTTTTTTTTGTTCTCAACTTTGGGACTATGATTTTGCATTTCTAACTAAAATGCCATCTCCTATCATTCCTTGCTCAGACCATTAGCATGGAATAGGTGTTGGACTGCTCAATGATCTCAAGGTTATGAGGCATGTAGGTCAATCGGGATTAGAATTAACTTTCTGATGTGCTAGAGTAGCATGAGCTATAGGATTTTCTTATCGGGAGAATTACTAAAAAAGTCTTAAACCTATTGCAATTGTACCAATTCAGTCATAAACTTTTTTTTTAGCCAATTTAGTTCTAAACCTTTTATAATTATGCCAATTTAGTCCATCCGGCCAAAATTGGCCGGCCGGCGCTGACGTGGACACCGATCATCCAGCGAAAGCAAACATGGCAAGTTTTTTAATCTTTTTTTTATTTTTTTCGAATTTTAAAAAAATTGAATTTTTTAATTCTTTTTTTTTTTTTTCAGCTTCTCCTTCCTCTGGCCGACACCGGCCGGCCAGAGGTGAGGGCTAGTGAGGCCAACCTCGCCGACCAATGGCGAGGCCGGCCTCGTCGTCACTAGGGCAAGGCCCCACCAGAACTGGCGAGCCCCCACTAGATCTGGTGAAGCCGACCCTCACCAGATCCAAGGCGAGGGTCAACCTCGCCCGGCCAAGGCGACGGTCCCACCCGCTACTCCGCGTTTCCGACAACTCCGGCTTCCGCGATTCGTTGCTACAGAAGCCGAGTTGGGTCATCGTCTTCTCCAATCCACCCTCTGCAAAACGAGCTGAAAAACCCCCGTCCAAAAACCCTCAGGCCCTTGGCAAGCTCCGATAATGGAGGCAACGGACAGGGTGCTGGCCGTGCTCACGAAAGTCGCTAGCGAGGCCGCCTCGCCTAGCCATGGCGAGGGCCGAGCTCGCCGGCACTGGCGAGATCGACCGTCACCATGGCTGGCAAGGCTCGGCCCCACCTAGCTAAGGCGATGGTCGACCTCGCCATCCATGGGCGAGGCCGGCCTCGCCATTGGCCAGCGAGGTCAGCCTAGCCGGCCAGAGGAAGGATAAGCTGAAAAAAAAAAATCAAAATTTCAAAAAATAAATAAAAATTCAAAATAAAAATAAAAATAAAAAAATTGCCATGCCAGCTTTTGCCGAAGGACCAGTGTCCACATTAGCACCAGCCAACCAATTTTAGCCGGATAAACTAAACTAGCACAATTGTAAAAGGTTTAGGAATAAATTAACTAAAAAAAAGTTTATGACTGAATTGGCACAATTGCAATAGGTTTAGGACTTTTTTGGTAATTCTCCCTTTTCTTATCATAATTATGCTTCATCAAATATTACAAGGCAACACAAATTTGTTCAATATTAATGAAAACATAAAATTACTTGGAGCGTTCAATGCGGGTGAAGCTCCCTAGAAAAGATTTTAGGTGGTATTTTTGGGGGTGGATTTCAACTTACATCTTCAATTCTTTTCTATTTTAAATGAGATTTGAAATGTCGCAAACTACTAAGAGTCGCACTTTTTCAAGCTTACACATCATGGCAATCATTTGCCACTTTCTTGGATCGGCTGTCCAGTCCATTCCCGGATCATAGATCTACCCAAAATAATCTTGCTAAGACTCAATGTGCCACAATGTATTTATTCTTCATGTCCATTGCATGACTTAACTTACGGTCCAACTGAGAGGCGACTCAAGTAACGTCACTTGTGAGATCCACAAAGGCTTGAGTTAAATTATTTATAACTATCATTGGAAGAAAACAGAAAGAGATTTGGTCTTGAGGTGACCATATGTATCAAGATCCAGGAGTTCTTTTAAGTCTTGATTGCTGCTGCTTCCTTCAATACTTGCCCAGCAAAATGCTGAAAGAGAGAGTAAGAATGACAACGACGACAACGACAGATGTGCAATTTGGTGTTTTACATCCTTTTAGCCTTGAGGCATGGGCACAATTGCATGAGTAAGCATTGCATAAATTAAACTACTAAAGCAAAGTAATCACATTTCGAGAACTTCTAGATCCTCATGGATCTTATTGAAATATAAATTTGTTCTACCTATCACGTTATCCAAAGACTAAATCTACAGATATTTTCTCCAATTTCACCGAAACCAAGACTTTTTTAGATGATGCACTTCGCAGATCCGCGAGGAGTTCATTCAATATGGTACCTTATCTTATGGAAGAGAATTTTGACTTTGTAATCCTTTGACACTTGTCAATTTCATCGAATTTGAGTCAATAAAAATGCTACCATCTCATTTGGTTATTCAAAATATTTAGAGAAAGGTTCATTTGCATCTCAATAAAGCTCGTTACATAAAGAAAATGTCGATATTCGATATTATATAATTTTACTTTTTATCTATCCTCTTTATTTTTAAGCATGGAGCCAATTGTTAAGGGAAGCATAGTTTTTAGTTGCTAATCTGCATGTTCTCACCCCTAATTTTTTTTACTTATCTATAATAAGCTCCACAGTCCACTAAATGTCCTTAGTGGACAATAATGTCTCCTCCTTTTGCTTTTTCCCTAAAGTAACATTAATGTCGCAAACCATTTGCAACTGAAACGTGATGCATTTCACATGGACATGAGACGTTGGATTGGTTAGGACCCTCCTTATCTTTTCATGTCTTACATGTCTATCCGTTCTTTTATTCAGACATGAAGTTTGAAGTCCACTGTCCCCTACAAGTCCTAGAGGACAATAATTGTCTCTTTTTTTCCTTTTCTTTTTCAAAAGTGACACCACAACCACGACTTGTCTTTTGAAGGAATTACCTTTAGGGTGCTTATTAATCAATTTGTAAGTTTTGGCTATCGTTGTTTCCTTCAATTCTCGCCTAGCAAAATGCTGAAAGAGAGTAAGAATAATAATGATGATGATGACGATGAAATGATCATGCAAGTGCAATTTGGTATTTAACATCCTTTTGGGCCCAGGCCCGCAAGTGTTAAACTAGTATAACTACATGAAAAGTACGCTTAACATATAGCCACAACTGCACAAGTGATTATTGCATAAATTAAATTTACATGATCAAGGTAATCACATTTTAAGAGTCTCTAAATCCTATGCTGGATCTTACTAATAATTTTCATATAGCCTCTTCACTTTAATTAATTATGTCTATCACATTACTGGGAGACTAAATCTATGTATATTGTCTATAACTTTCAATTTACAAAAGAGAGTCTAAGTTTGTTGTATTTTGATACTTGACATTCTCATCGAATTTGGATTTGTGAAAATAGTACCGTCTCATTTGGTTATTTGTAATATTCTGGGAAAAGGCCCATTTGCGTTCTGGCAGCATTGACACCCAAATTATAGTTGAAAAGTCAAACATACGTTTTTTTGTAAAAATAAAATAAAACGATGATGGTGATAAATTATGATAAAAAGATTTTTTTTTTTTTTAGGCGAATAAAAAGATGAAGCACCAAGACCATCAAAGCTCATCACTCCAGCCTGACCCAACCATGAGAGTAGCCCAGACCACTAGCAGAGCTCATTAAGCACCTAGCCCAATTTGCCTCAACCCATTAGATCCACAAGAACAGCCTAGGCCACACCAGGCCCATCAAATTCTAATAAAACTGAATAAGCCCAATTCGGTCAAACCCATAAAGATTTGAATTAAGCTTGATCCACCTGATTGGAACTGGCCCCCATCTTCCCCACTATCTTTCTTTCTCTATCGCTCTGAATGTTGGAAACGAACTCATGCCTGTGCACTGTGGATGCTGAACGAAGGAAATTTGCTGCATTACAATGTTTAATCGCCCCTTGTGTCCATAACCGAGACCTTCCCATTATGAAATTAGCTAATTAACATTCACTTGCGTCGATTTCCTTGTTGAATATGGGATTTACGTTGATCGTTTTTTGCTATATAGGTATTCTCTAAGTTCTTTTGTCTTTCATTAAGAATGAATCCAAGAGCTATGCACTTCAATACATTTCTGTGGTTTAGATCTATGTTCAGTGTTCTTGCAGCACAAATCCAATTTTGAGTATTGCTAGATTGGGGCAAGAATCTCTTGTACGGAATTGGATTGAATCTGATGTGCTTTTGTCGAGCCTACATATTGAATTTGTTGGAATCACTCTTAGATCTACTGCTTGTGTTGTTGAATAAAAATTACATAGTTCATTTGCTAATACAATGAGCTAATGAAAGAAGGATGGACATCTAATTGGTGTTCTTTTTATTGAGTGGAGTTTGCATACATACATATTTACATATGTACACACACACACACACACACACACACACATATATATATATATATGCTAAATGTTTTTTGTTGATGAATGATTTAAATAATTTGTTATATCTTTTATTCTAATTCTATTTTGTTACTTTATCAGTTATGGATGATTATCTTGAAAGAGAAAACTACAAAAAAGAGGAAGAAGAATATTGGCAACTTTGTGCAGCTGCACATACGTATGATGTTTATCAAGCAACATATGGTCAAAAAATACCGTGCATGACCTCATCATATACAAGAAATGCATAATTATGAGAGTTGATGGATATGGATGCTAATCCTGAAAGATTTTATCGAATATCTAAAATAGATATAATTGTGTTTAAGAATTTAATGAATGATTTAGTGACACGATATGGTTTTCAAAGGTCTAGAAATATTGATGTTGCAGAAATGCTGGGATTGTTTCTTCATATTTTATGACATAATATAGGTAATAGGTTAGCACAATAGTGCTTTAGCACTCTAGGGAAACCATATGCAGGCTATTTAGCTTAGTTTTAAATAAAGTATGTGAAATTGGAGCAGATTTGATACAACTATCCGATCAGCAATTTAAGGAAGTTCCAAAAAAGATTAGGAATAATACAAGATTTTTTTCCACATTTTAAGGTAAGTTACAATTATACAATAGAAAATATGAATTAAATATAAATCAAATATTATTTGTGTTCTTGTTTTAGAATTACATTGGAGCTATAGATGGTACTCATATTCCAACGGTGGTACCTACGAGTGAGCAACTTCGTTTTATTAGTCGAAAAGGAACACCAACACAAAATGTGATGGCTGTGTGTAATTTTAACATGAAATTTACTTATGTGTAAATTGGTTGGGAGGAAACAGCTCATGATACTCGTATCTTTTATGAAACCATTAGAAGACATGATTTACAATTTTCTCATCCTCCAAAAGGTTCATTAATTAATGGTTTTTACGTATTAATTTATGTATGTGTTATATGTTGATTAAACTTACAACTTTTTTGTGTAGGTAAATATTATTTAGTTGATGTTGGATATCAAATTCCATAGGTTATTTGAGGCTATATAAAGAAGTTAGATATCATTTACCTAAATTTCGACGAGGTCCTCAATCGACGAGTTATAAAGAAGTGTTCAATTGTGCTCACTCCTCACCACATTAGAAATTGAACGAGCTTTTGGCATATTAAAGAAGAAGTGAAAGATTCTAAAAGTATGCCAAGTTATCCATATACAAAGCAATTGAAAAATTATGATAGCAACGATGACTTTGCACAATTATATACGAAGAAATACTGTAAATGATGCACATTTTGCTAGAGTGGATTTAAATCCCAATTTATATACAACGGATTTTGATGATGTAAATGAGGAAGGTAATACTTCAAATGATGATGTAACATTTGATGTGGCATGCTTACGTGATCAAATAACTATGAATTTAGGAAATAATTGAGGATGTTTGTAATTTTTAAGGATAATGAGCTTCTTTCCTCAAAACATATGTTATCATGTTTTTATTGTAATAGAAGTATTTTTTTTTTTTTGGTTATTGAAAAAGAGAATACGTAAAAAAATTTCCATTTGATGTTTAAAAAAAAAGAAATTTTAATTTTAATAAAATTATTTACACAATAGCTTTAACATTATTATCAAATATAAATTAAAAAAGTTGCAAACATTTTTTTAATTTTAAACAAATTAAAATTAAAATATTTACATTAATCAGCAAATGGGCTTTGCAAGATGTGTTTTCTACTAAACAACATTTCTCTCAAAGTTGATTTTCAAAGCAGAACTTACTAAACAATCTTTGCATTTTCCCAATGAGCTTTCCAAATGCTGAACCAAACGCACCCATAGTACCAGACATCCTCAACCATATTGAGAAATTAAGGCAATATTATTATGTATATATGTGCTTAACCTATAATTTTTAGAAGTTAAATGCTAGCTCTCTACATGTGCATACACGATATGATTGTGTGCACATGTTTGATACAATCGTGCACAATACGAAATCGAAAGTGAGGGTCATTTGCACATTTTCAATTTGAATCGCATTAAGTAAGAAGTATTAATTCTCTCACTTTTAACTTTATACTATATAATGTTGATTTATTGTGTAATCACCTACTTTCTTTCTAAGCATAGCTACTATTTTTGTCTCACTTTGCACAAATGCCGGTATCACACTAGACATCCTCAACCATATTGGGAAATTAAAGTAGGGGTGTGGCTTTTTTAGTAGTGGAGAAACAAGTTTCTTTTGTAGGATTATTTTGTTTTCCCTTCAAATCTAGCACAAACAATTTGATGACATACAAGAAAACGGCATAAATACACCCCAAAGTACCAAAACTTAGCACGAAAGGACACTTAAGTGTCAAAAGTTTGGAAAATAACACTTAAGTGCCAAAATTGGAGCGAAATGGATCACTTAAGTGCCACTCTAGCCAAAATGCCAACGTGGCGATTTTCCAACAAAGGAAGTGCAAAACGATGCCATTTTGCACGCTGACATGGCTAGACAATACAAAAATGATGTCGTTTTAGTGCTGACATGGAAAAAAATTAATATAAAAAATAAAAATTAAAAGGGGGGGCGCAAGCGGCTGAGGGCTGAGTCCTCGCCGCTGCCACCTCCCCACCGTCGCCGAAAGGGCTAACAGTGGAGGGGGGAGAGTCGACAGAGGTCGTCAGGCCCTGGCTAGGGGCCGGTGACCCCAATCGATCGGTAGTGAGGGCCCGCAAGCCCTCACCTAGATCCGGCGAGGGTCGACGGCCTTCGCTCGGCTAGGCCAAGGGCCAAGACCCAACGACCCCGGCCGACCCTCCCCCCTCCGCCACTAGCCCTTCCGACGGTGGCAAGGAGACGGCGGGAGCGAGGACTTAGCCCTCAACCGCCACCCCCCCTTTTTCTTTTTCTTTTAAATTTTAGTTTTTTAATATTTTTATTTTATTATTTTTTTATCACGTCAGCACCAAAACGGCATTGTTTTGCACTTCCTTTGCTAGAAAATTGTCACGTCAGCATTTTGGCTAAATTTTGATTAGAGTGGCACTTAAGTGATTCATTTTGCTTTGATTTTGTCACTTAAGTATCACTTTCCAAACTTTTGATACTTAAGTATCCCTCCATGCCAAGTTTTGGCACTCCAGGTGTCTGTACCTCCAAAGGAAACCATCAAAGTTTCGTCTATGAGTAATTCGATATTAAGTGAACCATGCACTTCTTCGAATTTGGTCAGATGGGATCTTCCACCTTTTGGGTGGATTAATATGAATATTGATGGAGCATCTAAAGACAATTCTTCAACAAAAGCAGGACTTTGGGTTTTGTGATTAGAAATCAACTTTGCAAAACAAATTGGATTTCATAGGATCATCATTAAGATTGACTCTAGATTAATAATGTTGGCCCTACTTTTCTTAAAGATATCAAAAGATTGTTAATTTCTCTCTCTTTCTAAGTTTAAAGTGTAATATAACTTTTAAGAAAGAAATTGCTGTGTTAATTGGCTTGTTAATCTTGAAATCCACAAATGCTTGAATATTAATTTCTTTTCATTACCTTGTACAAAGTTACTTTATGTTTTATTACGTGATAAGAAATGGATGGTAGATTTATGATGTTAAGTTTTTGTATTTGTCTTTAGCCTTTTTTCATACCAAAAAAAAAAAAAAAGACTATATTATTATTTATATAAATATTTAACCAATACTTTTTGTAGCTACATAATAGCTCTTTACACGCGCTTGCACAACATGGTTGTGTGTGTGTTAGATACGATCGTGTGCCGTACGAAATTGAAAGTGAGATCATTTCCACATTTTCGATTTGAATCATATTAACCAACAAGTATTAATTATCACAATCTCACTTTTATCTTTACACTATATAATGTCAATTTATTTAGAATTTACCCATTTCCTTTCTAGTCATAACTATATTTTTGTCTCAATTTGCACAAGCACCGATGTCGTACCGGACATCTGAACCATATTAAGAAATTAAAGACAATATTATTATGTACATATGTATATGTGTGCGTGTTTAACCTAAAAATTTTAGCAGCTGCATGCCAGCTATCTACACGCATGTGCAAGACACAATTGTGCGCATACCAAATAAGATCATGCATGGTATGAAATCAAAGTGAAACCATTTCCACATTTTTATTTGAATATATTAAGCAAGAAGTATTATATGTCTTAGTTCTAATTTTTCGCTATTTAATACCATTTGTACGTCACCGATATCGAGAAATTACTGACGCTATTGTTCTATACATATATATATTTAACCTTTAATTTCTAACAACTATATATTAGCTCTCGACACGCGCATGCATTATACAATTGTGTGCACGTGTTAGATACGATCTTGCATGATACGAAATTGAAAGCAAGGCTTGTTTTCAGATTTTTTATTTGAATCATATTAAGCAAGAAGCATTATTTGTCTTACTCTTAACTTTTCACTATTCAATATCAATTTATGAGTAACCGGCTGCTTTCTTTATAAGCATGATTATCATTTTCGTCTCACTTTACACAAGTACTGTACGTCGCCGATATTGAGAAATTAAATACGACATTATATATATATAACCTACAGTTACATATTAGCTCTTGTCACACACATGAGTCACGGGCCGATCGATTGGGATTGTGACCGCGCAGCAACTCGGGCGAATTTGGACTACCCAAGCCAAGCCTTGCTCGATCGAACGCTTACCCGCTTTCTTACCCAGATCGTTGAGAGAGAAAATTTTGAGAGAGGAGCTCTGAAAAGGAAGCGGAAGCTTTGATATTACTGAAATGTTGGGTGATTACAAATGAATGAGGACACCCATTTTTATAGTTGAGGGCCTCGGCTTACAACCATCGATCTAGAATTCTACCGGCGGACGAGATCGCACCGCCTCAACTACCGACATAAATATTGAGCTACCATCTACCGACATAAATGAAAGGAACAGACTCCCGTAGTCTAGCTCAATGACTTTGATAGTTTCGTCCACCCTTGCAATTCGGGGAGAAGACTTGGTGGGAATCCGAGTGATAGTAGGAGGTCCACGGGTGAGTCGCGGTAGTCCTCCAGGAACCTCTTGGGTTGACTTTCTTTAGGCCCGTGACATTCTCCCCCACTCAATTGAGCGATGTCCTCGTCGCTCTCAGCTCGGCGGGCAACCTTGCGAGCTTTGGCACGCGCCCTATTGTTCTTGTCTCTCTTCGCTCGAATGCTCATGAACGAAGGGCCACATCCTTCCATGATGAAGTCGGACGCACGCAGCTTGGTCTTCAGCTTGAACGGAGCACGCGGCACGCACTCAGCCTCGATGAAGAGCGCTTGGATGGGCATGGCATTTGTCGGAGTAGGATCAAACTTGGCCTTTGGCTTTACCTCGGTCAGCTTGTTGATGTGCATGACGGCCTTCAAGCTCTTGTCGAGGCGTCGGATCGACGCGATGGTCTTGGTGTCGACCACCCCTTTGATCATGGGGATCATTGACGGGCACTTTTAGTCGAGGATCATCATGCACTTCATCCTCATGTCGATCATGGTTCCCACACTCTCGAAGAATTGCATGCCAAGTATGAGATCATAATCGTCAAGAGTGATTACCTCGAATGCCATTCGGCCCTTCCATCCTCCAATCTTGACATCCACGTCCGGTGTTGATCCTACGCCATGGAAGTCGCCCGAATTGATCGACTTGTACGACTTCTCAGATGGCTCCACGTGAAGTCCCAAGGTTTTCGCAACCTCGGTCGACATGAACATGTTGGATGCGCCGGTGTCGACCAAAGTGTAGAGCGTTCGGCCGCCCACTTCGACCTCCACAAAGAACATGTCGGTGTTTGGAGCGATTTCTTTTTCTTTGGTCAGCGATCGAGCTTGGACCGAGTTGATCATCCTTACAACTCCGATCCAAATCTGCCTCTTGTCTTCTTTGGGCTCCTCCTTCTCTTCCTCAAGGGCAAGGAGGGCGTTGATTCGACCCTTCTTCGGGCACTTTTGAGTTCATTGCGGACCTTGGCAAATGAAACAAGGAGAAGGCGGGGATTGATCAAACCTGCTCGCATAGTCCGTCGGCGGTCGGCCCCTTTGGAAGGATGGCTTGGAAGTTCCCTCTCCCCATGGTTTGGTTCGGCTGCCTTGATCATGCGCAGCCCAGGGAGTGCTTCGTGCTTCATCCTCACAAGGTCGATCCAACCTCCAATCTCTTTGTCGACTCCTTGGTTCAGTCTTGGTGAGGTCGACGAGTGACTCGGCCATGCTCAGTGCACGCGCCAGGCTACTCACGTCCCGCTGCTTCAGCTCAAGAAGTGCCCATGGCTTCAATCCATCCATGAACGCCCCGAGAGCCTCCTCTTCGCTCAGGTTGCGAATCTGGAGTTTGAGCTCGGTGAACTCCTTCACGTACTCTCGGATCGTGCCTCTTTGTTCGAGGCGATGGAGCTTGCTACGGGCCTCTTGTTGAGCGAACTTGGGGAAAAGTAGTCCCGGAACTCTCGTATGAAGTCGTCCCATGTGCACACGGGATCAGCGCCTCGTCTAACCTCGTCACACCTATTGCGCCACCAAAGTATTGCCGTATCAGACAGGAACATGGACGCGGTTCGTACCTTGGTCATCTCGTTGTGCATGTTGACGGCGCCGAAGTATTGCTCCATGCTCCAAACGAAGTTGTCCACCTCTTTGGCGGATCGTTCGCCGTTGAACTCTTTTGGCTTTAGCACCTCAATTTTGGGCACCGCTTGGTTCGGCATAGCACCGTTGGTGATGCTTAGTTTGCACAAGGTGAGCTCGGTCTTGAGCTCTTGGATCTCGGCCTTCGTGGCTTCGACCTCGTCCCTACGCGGAGCTTCTTCCTCGACCACTTGGACGCGCTCTTTCAACACATCGATCGATGCATCAAGGGCTTCGTCCTTGTCGTGTAATGGGGCGGTAGCTTCGTTGATGCATGAAGTGAAGTCTTCACAGAGTGAACTGTCAACCTCCATGATCCGGTCTCGCACGTCGTCAAGACCTTCCATGAGTTCGTGCACAGCGCTCCAGACATTCGCGATCTTCTCATCGAACGCAGCTATGACGTCCCTCGAGGCGTCTCTTTTCTTTCCACGACCGTGGTCCTCTTGGACTTGCACGGTCTCTCCAACCATGACAGCTTCTTGGCTCGACATTCCTTCAAACAATTGGCGCTCCTTGATCTCTCGAACGGATCTCTCTTTTGTTCTGATACCACTAGTCACGGGCCGATCGATTGGGATCGTGACCGCGTGGCAACTCGGGCGAATTTGGACTACCCAAGCCAAGCCTTGCTCGATCGAACGCTTACCCACTTTCTTACCCAAATCGTTGAGAGAGAAAGTTTTGAGAGAGGAGCTCTGAAAAGGAAGCGGAAGCTTTGATATTACTGAAATGTTGGGTGATTACAAATAAAGGAGGACACCCCTTTTTATAGTTGAGGGCCTCGGCTTACAACCATCGATCTAGAATTCTACCGGCGGACGAGATCGCACCGCCTCAACTACCGACTTAAATATTGAGCTACCATCTACCGACATAAATGAAAGGAACAGACTCCCGTAGTCTAGCTCAATGACAGTTTCGTCCGCCCTTGCAATTTGGGGAGAAGACTTGGTGGGAATCC
Source organism: Eucalyptus shirleyi (assembly GCA_017140165.1). Lineage (NCBI taxonomy): Eukaryota > Viridiplantae > Streptophyta > Magnoliopsida > Myrtales > Myrtaceae > Eucalyptus > Eucalyptus shirleyi. The sequence goes on along the minus strand of CM029448.1, from coordinate 17,300,515 downwards.
GAGTGATAGTAGGAGGTCCACGGGTGAGTCGCGGTAGTCCTCCAGGAACCTCTTGGGTCGACTTTCTTTAGGCCCGTGACACATGCATGATACGATTGTGCCATGTGTTAGATATGATTGTGTGCAATATAAAATCAAAACCGACACTCATTTCCACATTTTTTTTTAATCATATTTAAGCAAGAAGCATTATTTATCATACTTTTAACTTTCCACTATTTAATACCAATTTATTGAGTAACCACCTACTTTCTTTCTAAGCATGATTACCATTTTCATCTCACTTTACACAAGTATCGATATTATACGTCGCCGATATTGAGAAATTAAAGATGCTATATATATATATGTGTGTGTGTATGTGTGTGTGTGTGTGTGTGTGTGTGTGTAACCTTTAATTTCTAATAGTTACATATTAGCTCTCGACATGTGCATGCATGTTACGACTGTGCATTCGTGTTATATACAATCGTGCATGATACGAAATTGAAAGTGAGGCTCATTTCCACATTTTTCGATTTGAATCATATCAAGCAAGAAGCATTATTTGTGTCACTTTTGACTTTGCACTATATAATACCAATTTATTGAGTAACCACTTGCTTTCTTTCTAAGCATGACTACCATTTTCATCTCACTTTACACAAATACTGATATTGTACATCGCTGATATCGAAAAATTAGAGATGTTATTATTTCTATACATATATGTTTAACCTTTAATTTCTAAAGGTTACGTATTAGTTGTTGACATGTGCATGCATGATACGATAGTGCGTGCATGTTAGATACAATCGTGCACAATACAAAATAAAAAGCAAGACTCATTTCCACATTTTCGATTTGAATCATGTTACATAAAAAGCATTACTTATGTTGCTTTTAATTTTGCACTATATAATACCAATTTATTAAGTAACCACCCACTTTCATTCTAAGCATGACTACCATTTTTGTCTCCCTTTACACAAGTACCGATGTCATACCTCACTGAGATCAAGAAATTAAAAATGCTATTTTTCTAGACATATATATTTGACCCATATTTTCTAGCAATTACATATTAGTTCTCGACATGTGAGTGCACAATATGATTCAATTGTGCAAGTAGGCACCAGCTTTGACCTAACTACGCATGTGTTGGATTCAATTATGCGCAATACAAAATCGAAAGCGATATCCCTTTTTCGCACTTCCAATTTGAATAATTAATAAATGCACATATAGGAAGTTCTTGATCTTATCTAAATGAATCCCAATATATTACGCTTTTTTTGGGCAGTAATTTATGAAATTACTTAAACAAGTTTGCGCACGCGCGGGGGTGCGCGCGTGAGAAGTTAATTCAGCGACGCGGTAGATTTGAAAAAGTACAAAAAAGGGCGACAGGACAATTTTCGATTTTTATCCCCCCTCTTCTTCCTTCCTTTCCCGCTCGCCCCCTCCTCCTCCGACGACGCTGCCGCTAACCGCCGCTGCTCCGCCATCTCCGCCGCCGCCGAGCTCCGGCCACGACCGCCGCCTCCGCCTCCGCTCCCCCCTCGACGACGGAGCCGTCGTCCCGCCTCCGTACGTTGACGGCGGCGAAGGCTCCTCGTCCGACGGGGAGCGGCCCCGGTCGGACACCGGCGCGGTCCGCCCGCCCTTCTGTTTTCCCCCGTTTCTTCTGGTCTCCGAACGGGTTGCCCGCTGTCAGTGAATTGCGGGGTTGGTCTGTCGTCCACTCCGGCGGAAGCGCGGAGAACGGCTCCGGGGATTCGGGTGAGTAAATTCAAGTTGCTGCATCTTCGTTTGGTTGTTTCTTCTTACTTGTTCGGAAGTCAACGTCGGTTCTTGAGATCCGCCGGGATGTCTCTGCTCTCGCCTTCTGCTTGTGGATGTATGTGAATTGTTCTCATTTAGAGCTTTTTGGCCGGGATCCTGTTGGAGCGTTTGAACGTCATGGTCTTTTTTCTTTTTCTTTTTTTCAGTTCGTTTTGTTGTGCAGTTTGAATGTTTAATGGTGATTGGTTGGCCCCAAATATATGCCTCTACGTGTAATATTCTCTTTCATTTTTTCAATATTTCATTCGAAACTTTCCAATCTACTCTGAAATATATCACTCAATTCAATACAAGATTTATTGAACATTGAAAGAATAATATGAATCCTTTCCGAAAATATCAAATTATTATTCCTCCTAAGTCAATTTTCAGTTTTCAGTGAATAATGGGCTTTGGTCAATTTGCTTTATTTGTGGACTTAGTCAAATTTATCAAATTAAAGGTAAGAATCATCAATTCAAACTCATCCATCATCAGTCCAATGCAAATGCAATGATAAAAAATGCTCTTAAAGTTATATGCTACAAAATTTAATTCCATTTTCTTATTAGAGGTTAAAAATTAATCTCTAATTTTTATCAAGTCGCAAAAATGTAGGTGCCCACAATGGCAATACTGCATCGCATCTGCGCAGCAGAAGCATTCAAAATAATTTCGGCGGCCTTGGTTCCTTGGAGGACTCCTTGGCTCACCTCCAAGGACTCCTCAACTCACCTCCATCCATGACAAAACTGTGGTTGATTCGGTGTGTCGAGGAGCAGCTGATGCTTTCTCAGGGCATCCGGAAGCGGGTGGTCCCGTGGATCCGGTGTTCATATACTCATTCTGATATGTTTATGTGCTGAACAGCAGGTTTCGGATTCTTAATTTGGTTCATTTAGAGGCCTAGGGCGGTCAAGGGGTGTCCCTACTCCCTTTTGCATTAATACATCGTTTCAAAGCGTGAGTAAGTACTTTTTTTCTTTTTCTCTCTCTAACAATTGAAAGAAATTGCTTTGGCAAAAACATGTATTGCTAGATTGGAGAAAATTTAAACTTCATTTGTTTCACGGAAAATGAACAATTTGGAAAACATTGAAATGACTGTTTATATCGCCAGAAATAATTAGTCAATTGAAAATGACTTATTACCTATAGAGAGTTCCAAAAGGAGAGGCAGGATATTGCACAGACAAATTTAGATGTTGTCAATGTGAATTTCAGGATTTGAAGATCTAACAAGCAGTCCTGGACATATTACCTGATACCAAGCAACTTAGCACATCTCTCTGCGACAAGATATGACTACGCTTGTATGCTGTGTCCGCTAGCAAAACCAGACCAGGGCTTCAGCTTTTTCCAAGTTTCTTTTCACCTTGGAATGTTCCGGTTTGTGACACTCCTGTTTACTAGTAAATTTCATCGTTCGATCCCTTGAAAGTTAGTCACGATCGTATTCGGTGTGCAGTACTTATCTTCAATGCCGGGAGCATCTTTTAGGCACATTCCTCCAAATGTTATTCTGGTGTGCTTCTCAAATCCAGATTACCACGGCACGATGGAGTTGCTGATGACATTCGGGGATGATATCAGTTGTGTTCGACTTGAAATAATGAGTTCGTAAGATATTCACGCTGCAAATTTGTAATAGGCCGGTTGTTTTCCCAATGTGAGCAACTGATGGTTTCATTATGGTTCGCTTTTAGGTCATTGAAATCTGATAATCGTTCTATTCATCACCCCATCCGGCGGGTGTCTCTTATCCAGTTATTTTTTAAGTTTCAGGTTTTGTGGTCGACCAGTAATAGAATCTCGCTATGCTGACTGATGAGGAATTGACACAGGAAAAGCATAACTGTACTCATACAGATGATGATGTACTGTTCAGAACAGTCTTGCTCTTCTTAATCGATTGTTTCTGAACGGTATGTTAATTAAGAATTAACTCCATGTCTTCGCCAGTGCCTGCGTCTTGGAGGAGGTTGTGGAGGTTGGAGATGGAGATTGCTTGATTTCCTGCGCTTCCACATCTCCCGTCGCAGTACGATCTCCGCCATTTTTGGTCAGCTCAACTCCAACCAATCCCTGTTTTGAACCCGTTTGAACACTAGACCCATCAGTGGCTGGTTTTCTTAAATTATTGTTCTTTTTCGCCTGCTGGGCCCAGCCAACGAGCCCCTGTTGTATGTGTTCGTCAAATATCGCCTTCTTGGACGAAGTCCCCATCTTAATTACAGCAACACAAACAAATGACAAGCACATCAGTCTCATTGTTTACCAAAATCACATGTATAATGATGTAACAGTCGTATGACGGAACTCTAACCTGTGTTACAATTGCGTATAGAGGTAGTGTGCTGTAACTACAAAGGAGCTGGACAAACACTCTGCAGAACATAAGCAAAATTTCGCTGTCAGGAGTCAAAGACTAGTTGTTGTAAGATGCATGGATCGAAGAGATTAGTTCCAGCCTCACCCAATGACAAGTCTTGGGATGATAAAATGGATCTCGCGCATCATGCAGGAATTTAATTTATATCGGATCTGCGGAATGGCAGAGCATTAGTCGAAGTCCTTTTTGTGCGTTGGGAATTTCCAATTTTAAGTGACAATTAGCCCCACTTATCCTTACCGATATGAAGAGCAAGAAAGCCAGTTCAAAGGAGTTTTGGAACAGAATGATGTGAATCAGGACGAGAATGAGACGAGGCCGGTGGAACCAGAAATGGTCATCAGAAGGCTGAACAACTAAGTCCCCTGCAATCGCTATATGCCTCTGGGCAACGTCCTGGGCCAACCGAGTTATCACATGCTCCAGTTTGGTTCCGACCGCCAGCAAAAGCTGCACAGAAGCAATAAGCCATTTAAATAAGAGAACCTTCTACGTATGAGTTAGGGATTTCCGTTTCCTTACAGTCAACGGGATGAAAGATATCCAGAAGTGCGCGTGCCAACCTGCACAAATTATTCCAAGACAGTTTATTAATTGGAAATAATGTCACTAGTACAGCTTCTGCTCAAGTATATGCTTTAAGACAGAGTGCTTAGACAACTTACCGGCAACATTGAGCAGCAAGAAGACCGCAACAAATAGCCAAAGGTACCAACTGCGATGAGGAGACTATCATTTAGTAAATAACCTGAGGAAGAACGAGCTAAAATAGTCTCCTGTTTTTATTTTCTAGCCCAAACGTTTACAAAGTTTTCTCTTGACAAAAATGTATGCCCAAATTCTTTCTTGAAGTAAAAGGTAAATAGCTAAAAGCAATTTCCTTTTACCTTATTCCGATAACTTTCTTGAAATCGGCCTCCAGAGCGCGTATCACGTACTTGTGGAAATTGAATTTCGGATTGCCTCTACAATGAGCCTATATAGATGAATTTAATAAATCCCAGTATTGAATTCCACTAGGATCGCCCCACCATATAGAGTCATCACAAGAGCTTATGGACTAAAAATTTATGTTTAGAGGAATATCGTACCATGATAAAACCCAAACGAAGCGTGGTATAATCCGACCTGGTCACAGAACCATAAAACTGCTTGATAAAGGAATGCTGCGCCAACAGGAAAATGGGTCAAGAATGAGCCGAGGCCCATGAAAATTGCCTGAATATGAACTTGGACATAATAGAAGACGGCCAAATGCCACATCGAAATTTCAATACATAATGCTGGACGTCTCCATTTGTTAGCCAAGAGTTCTAGTGAAGAGTAAGTTACATGAACAAGGCAGATGAAGAGGAGCCCTTCAAGACTTACCACCCAGCTGAGAATAGATGAGTTCTTGCCAATGCCAAGAAAACGTCCTCTGATGAAGGTGTGATCCTGAACATTTGTGAACTTTGATCGCAAAGCTGTGCATCAATTTTGAAATGTTTGAGACTAGAAACTCGGAATATAGTGCAGAAGAATATACCACAGCAAAATTTTCCACTTTTGAATTGAATGACATTACCCTCTTCGGGGTCAAACTCCTTCTGAATGGCATCCTCCCATCGCTTCCATAGGCGTATCTAAAAGCGCAGGAGATGAGATCAAGCACTTAGACAAATGATTGAAGACACATTTGAGAGATAAGAGACCAACAATGACAGATCACAGAAAGTCTCCTGGCATGACTTTAAGTTACCTGTGCTCCCCCGCATAGGATCATTAATGTGCAGAAAACCACGTGCACAGCGGCCAGCACGAAGATGAAAATGTGCAGATGATGAAGCGCCATGAGAGACAACAACGGCACCTTCCCCTGAAACAATAATCGTGGCGTTATTCCATCACTCAATCTGACTTAACCCCATGGCTGAAGCCTCAAGGTACATTTTGTTATCTCCTTCCAAACAGACGTAAATCTCACTCGAATGGAGTCACAGCATCAGAACCGAGAAAACATCTAACAGCTGTTTCTGTATAATTTTTAGTGGCACAAGAAATTTCTAATTTTCACGTCGAATGAGCTCTTTGACTTGGACAAAAATAATGAAAAGGGATATGTAAACGGAAATGTTCATTATAAAAAATGCCAAAGTGAAAGAGGAATAAAAAGACACCCAAGCAATCTAGAAAATGAACCTCACCTTAAAATGAAACGAAAACAGTAACTGAGAATACTTGAAAAGCCAAAGTCATGGCTCACTGTATAAGCCATGTCTATGAACCTTTAAAGGAAAACACAACCATTGTAGATGGGATCTCCAAACCTTGCTAGTTTCTAGAAGCTTACTAATCAAACCTATCCCATGAACTCTGCAAAAATCGGGGTTTCTAGAAGCTTGCTGATCACTGTTTTAAACGATGAGGTTGTGTTGTCTTTTGAGGTTTGTGTGGTTTTTCGACTCCTCGGCCAAAATAAGCGGAGGAGAATGAGCGGAGGCCCCCCAGAAAACATGATACAGCTTATACCGCAGGGTCGTTTTGTTGGCCACAATGGCATTTCAGGCAGCCATGAATCCACCTTCCTCCCTCTCCCTCTCATTTTCTCTCACGATCTCAGGCTAGGAATGGGTTTACCAGTCTCTCCTCCACTCATTCTCCTCTCTCCCGCTCATTCTCCTCTCCTCTGCTTATTTTGGCCAAGGAGTCAAAAAACCACACAAACCCCCAAAAGACAACACAACCTCATCATTTAAAATAGTGATTGGCAAGCTTCTAAAAACCCCGATTTTTACAGAGTTTATGAGTAAGGTTTGATTAGTAAGCCTCTGAAAACTAGTAATCGCCACAACTGTTGAAAATTTGCAAAAAGTGGGAGCTCACTTCACTCGCGATGAAGCCCGCAACTTTCTCTTTTTCGTGCCCAATCAAGGCAGGGGGTGCGTACATACACCATCAACATATATTAAAAACCATCTCTCTCTCTGAACTCAAAGAAAAAACAAATAAAAGAGAACAAAATGATGAAAGGACAAAGGAAAATGCACACGACAAAGGAACACATTCGAAGGGATGGGATCTGGCTCTGATAGCTTGTTATAAGTACAAACCAAAATTCTAAACTGGGGATATTTCAACAAGGAGAGAGAGGGAGAGAGAGATGAATATTTGGGATATTGAAAGCCTAGTTACCGTGTCACTGCAGTAGTCGGAGGAAGCTGCTGAATTTCCGTTGAGAAGGCGGCGTCCTCCAGGAGGGAAGAAATTAGTCAGGAAATGAGCAGTGGTGCTGCTGTGCTTGTCGGTGGCATTTTTGGCCTTCTTCTCGCAAGGTAGCCACTTATGCGCGAGCTCTTCCGAAATGCAAATCTCGCCTATTCTGTCTTGGAACACGGCGAGCAGGAGCGATATGAAACCCAACAGCATTAGCTCTGCCATGAATGATCATCCGCACATAAAATTCAACAGCTTTAGAAACATAATTATGATTTTTCAGTTTATAAGGACACGTGAAATGAACCATAACATATGGTAAATGAAACAAAAATTGCTGCGTGTTTAAGGATAACCTTCTTTGATTTTCTGTAAGGCGTCAAAGAGCGGCTTCTGGTTCCTCTTCTTGAGATGCTGCATTTGCCAAATCAGAGAGAGAGGAAGGTCACACATTCTCATCAGTAGAGACATGCGGAGTTATCAGACATGCCATGGTCGATGCACAAATATATCAATTCGGCGGAAAAGAACGAGAAGAAAAGGCACCTTGCCGGCAAAATGGAGAAACCGCTCCACAGCCAGAGAAATGACGACTATCACGGTGCAAACAACGGCGAGCACCCACGTTGGCGTGAATTCCAACGTCAGTCCCTTCGCTCCTCCCGCCATCCTCTCTCTCTCTCTCTCTCTCTCTCTCTCTCTCTCTGTTGAGAAATTTGATATGAATGTGGTATGTGCGTGTCTATATGTATTGTGTATGTGACTAAACACGATGTGGCATGGGAGGCTGAAAGAGTATACGCTGGACTAAGAAAATGGGATGGTTGCTCTCAGATTGATCAATAAACTAGCGTTTGACTACAGTCACCAGTGGTGAAGGTAGGATTGCTTGCTTGAAATGGTAAATGCCTCTTAATGTTTTGTTAGAACGTGTTGACACCTAAATTTTGGCGACTTATTTAGTCATTTATCGCATTAAAAAATTATGAATTAATTTTAACCCCTAAAAAAATTAATTAATTGTATAGCATATAGTTTTAGATGCATTTATTTTAATTTGCATTTACATTGGGTCGATGACAGATGGATTTGATTCGGTAGTTTCGAGCTTTAAGTTGACAAGTCAGACTAAGCCCACGAAAAGAGCAATTTGGTCCAAGCTCGTATTAAAAAAATCCTATTACAATTTTTGAAAAAAATCAATGGAGAATATTCATTTTTACAAAGAAAATCTAGAGGAGGTATGAAAAATAAAAAGTGATCTTCGCGGATGTTGATTTGAAAAGGAAATTAAAACCCTAATCTTTGGCTTATAAAAATATTACTCGTATAGGGTTTCTGGGGCCAGACATTGATACATACGGCCATCCAGAGAAAAGAGAGAAAAACGTGAGTGGGGCTTCACAATTGAGAGACACGATCGAGAGAGCTCTAAAGTAAGCTTTTTACGAGGACCCCCGTGGCACTGTCACCATAGTCGTGCCGTCACCATTCATGCCGTCCTTTTTGCTGTCCGGTTCAACAAGGACGGCTTGCTGCAGTTCCTTTCATCGCATAGCTCGGACCAGCTACATTGACGTGACCTGCAAAGGTCCCACACTTGCCGATTTGAGTTAGCAGCGTTCCTCCACTTCGGTTCAATAATTGCACTAGTAGACCCACGTGGTCTGTCGGTCAACCATTTGCAGCAAATCCAACGTCGTTACTGATCCCAAATCATCGTGGCCAGCATCACTTTAGCCGCGAAGTCGCTCGACATTTCAACCAGTCTCAAGCCAACGTGAGCCGTGGCGCCTTGCTGCCGTGCCAATTTGCCATCGTTTTTTTAGCAACGTCCAGCCATGGCACCGCCTCACCACGCTTCCTAGTGTCTTCGTAGCAAGCCGAGCGACGGCCGCCGCTTGATATCCCATCACATCCGAACGAGATTCCTATTGAAGCTGTTAATTCTCACTATCATGCTAGGCGACGTACCTGTCCAGATTGCACTAATCTAGACCGTTGTTGCCGCTGGCCTTCTTTCTTCACAGGCAACACCATGACCCACGAACAGCACCAAGAAACCTAGCCAAGCATCGCTGTGTTTTGATTCGCAGGTCCTCAGAAGCTTGTCTTCGATCACTAACCCAAGCTACAGCCAACGTGGATCTGCGAGTCTCGCCGAGAAGCACCCCGGGTCAAACCAAATTCTTCCATGGCCCCACGTTTGGTTGTGACAATCGCGAAGGTCACGAGTTCAAGCCACCGCTGAACGTATTTCGACGCTCTAAGTCCCAACAATTACAAGCGAGATCTCAACCCAGCGTGTCTTCTGCAAGTCTTTCCAGCGAGTTTCCCACGACGAGTAACCTTGGTTGGGCCGCATCAAGCCGCAGCAACGTGTCTGGTTCCATACAATCGAGACCGATCCTGCAAAGTTATATTATTTATTTTTGCTGCAGATTTTTTTGGCACGGTTTCATCACCCATTACACGCAGAAGATGCCACTTTCTTTTTTCTTTTGATGTATAGAAGTGGCCTAAGAGGGTTGCTCGGTCAAAGTCTTCAATGGAGGTATTCAACAAGCATCTGAGTCACTAAAATCTGCGCAAGAGACGGGCTCACGTCCTTTGAGTAAAGGAGGACGCATACATTGAAAGGAGGGAGGATTTCGCACACCTATTTTATAGAAATTTGGAGCATCTCCCAATTGTTGTTCTCTAGGTTTCTCGGATAAGCCTTGCGACTGATACGACAACAAAAGTTATCGTTTTGCAGATTGCTTCTCGAGGTTTACGCGCATACTGTTGAATCGAGCAATCATCAAGGAGCTGCATGCAAAGCCCCCTGGCGGGTAACCATCTCATGAGCCTCGCTGAGCACCACCACATTGGGTCGTGAGTAGCCGTTTGAGGATCGGAATTCGGAAGCCGATATTCGAATTAGGTGAAAATCTTATCTATTTTGATTTCTGAAAATTCCGTTTCTTTATTTGAGATATTTCTCGTGCATTGCTGAAATTCCCAACGCACCATCTTAACTCGCAACCGCACATGAATTTTTATTCTATCTATAAAGCTTTAGACGGAATAATTATTCACGCGGGAGTAAAATTGATATCTTGATCTTTAAGGCTTAAGATCAATTTATTGATTTTATTAGCTAAATAATCAAGTTGATTCGAACGGTAGATAATATTTTTGATGATTGTGAATGATATGATGCTTATCTTTTAATTGCTTTATTTATCCAAAAATACAAATAAAAAAAAAGATTGCATTTGCATGTCATGTAGATTTGATTTGATTTCCTAGATAGAATTGCACGATAGATTAGTTAGATTCTTTTCTAATTACATTAGAGTGCATGTTTAGATGTTATCTAGGTTAGATAAAATCTTTGAGTTAAATTGCATGTCGAGATAAATTTCTAGGTTAAGATAGGATTCAGATTGGTCTCTTTCCTAACTTAAAGTAGATAATATCTCACTTTAGTTAGATTTTTTTTTAGCACTTTTAATTTCGAATTTCATGGAAAACACCAAAAAAAATTGTCCTTGAATAAATTAATTTCATTCTCTAGGATAGGTTGCATGCTCATTAAGAAAAACACAAAATATTTTATTTATGTCATATAGTTTAGGTCACATTGCCATGTCATATTATTTCATGTTAGATTAGTAGCATGCATTACATAAAGCATGATTCCCATGTCCTGCAATTTCATTGCTATTCTAGAATGTTAAATTGGTGGTTTGCACACTCGCCTTATCACCTCACATGTTAGGGAGGTAAATTAAAATCAATTCAAGCTGTCTGCAAAATATTTTTTTTCAAAATAAAAGATAAAGGTACAAAAAGGACATTAGAGAAGTCCAGTGTAATCAAGTCCCTATATCCAAAGTCTTTGGTTCGTATGAGTAAAGTAATTCTCCCGTTATTTTACTTAGATGTCTAATCGCCCTATCATCAACTGATTAGTGGCGACTCCTAAATAAAATCTATTTATATATTAAGAAATTTGAACCAAGTTGCGAATTGGTATGGGCTTGGGAGAGCCCAAGCTAAATTTAGGCTTAATAATCCATTAGCCAAACTCTGAGTGGTAGATTCAAAAATTTGGTCGCGACAGGACGTAGACCCCTTTAAAGAAAACCATGTAGAAACCACATAATCTCTTGTCTGGTTGGACAAGACAAAATCAATCTTGGTACTCAGACAAGTTCGGATCCGAACGTGTGATTGACTTGGTCTAACAAGATTGCAGTCGGTGTTGACCTCTTAAGACTTCTCCAGTTTGGAAGTTCCCATGTGTTTAAGACCTAATCTTGCACAATTCTACCATCTTTCTGATGACATTCCACGCGAGACTACAATTCAAGTCTAATGAAAGAAGAAGAAATTACCAAAGAAATGAATGAGGAACTATCAAGACAAGAGTGTGGTTCGATTTGAAGGTCAATACAACACACGAAATGCCAGTCGCCAAAAAATTCGCAATGAATCTGGAGGGTATGGAGTCCACAATGGATCGATCACACAAGTGTTTCTCATCCCTAGCTACCTCCCCCCCCCCCAAAAAAAAAAACCCCACAAGTGTTGTTATCACACAACTTTTTACCGTGGACTCATTCAGAAAATCATGGAAAGAAAAATCCTAACAATCTCGTGTGTTCTATGTGTCCACCAATTATAATTCCATCTCATATATACATAAGAAAGCTAGTCAACTTTAATAACCTACTCAAACAAGCAAATATACTTGGATTTAGTTTCCTAAACTCAAGATATATTTGCACTATTGGGGATGATCACAGAGAAAAAATTCCAGCACTCTCTTGGTTGCTTGAATGTCCACCGCGTAAAATTCCATCTCATAGACATATATCTCTTGTTTGCTCTATGTGTCCACCGCATAGAATTCCATCTCATATTTATACATAGGAAAGCTAGTCAACTTAGAAAACCAACTTAAATAAGAAAATATACTTGGATTTAGTTTCCTTCACATGCTCAAACTTGAGATATATTTCCATTATTGTGTATGATCACAAAGAAAAAGTCCCAACATTCTCTTGTTCGCTCAAACGTGTCCATCGCGTAAAATACCATCTTATATATATCCACTTAGGAAAGCTAGTCATTAAAAAAACTACTCAAACAAGGAAATACGCTTGGTTTAGTTTCCTTCACAAGCTCAAACTATAGATACATACCATTATTGCATCTGATCACCAGAGAAAAAATCACAAAACTATCTTGTTTGCTCCAATATACCCACCGCGTAAAATTTCATCCCTTATATATACATATCACTGGTCATTACAATAGAACAACTAGCCAAATTAGGAAACCTCCTTAAACGAGGAAATATACTTGGATTTAGTTTCCCTGACAAGTCCAAACTCGAGATATATTTGCAATATTGTGGACAATATACTGAGCATGACCATCATATTACAGACACGAGAATTTATCTTTTGGAATTTACACTTAAGTTGGGTCGAAAAATGCATTTTTTAAAGACTGAAATACCAACTCTTTCCCTAAAAATATGCCTGAAATTATTTGGTGGGTCACGTTTTTCTTGAGAAAATCTCTGCATTTTTTTTTTTTTTTTTCATTTCTAAAAATTTGACTCGATATGAGAACGGATTTGGTTGGATTTGTGATCGGTTCACACTGCTACTAGGCTTTCATGATGATGTACTTGTCATGTGATTTTCAAATTCGAAAATGAGCGAAAGTGATCATGAATTGTAATTCCGTATTAGATAATTTCTAGAAATGAAGCAACGAAAATATTGGGTTGAATTATAATTGAATGCATGGATTATATTTTGAGTAAAGATTTAGTTGACCTAGGTGTGTCGATCTCTATTGTTGCATGCCCTTAGCATAAAATCAAGTAATGAAATCTCCACGCATCTTGCTTGGCTTATTTATCATAATATTTTCACACCTAAACACGGAGTTAAATTTATATGGAACCCAAAATACACAAAATCTTTCAAAAAGAATGAAATGTCAGCACTGAGAATCTTTAAGATTTTTCATAACTTTTTGATACTTTAATAATTTTTTTTTTATGATAAAATTCAAGTAGAAGTAGAAGTTAACCTGTTTAGAATGATTTTCACCGATTGTTTATCTGGACTTCATAAAGTCAAAAACAATCTTTTAATTCCCATCAAAATTTAAAATACCATCCGAAATTTCAAAACATGATGTGTAAATATACACATGTCAATATAAGACTATTTTTGAGTCATCAAGTATTTTACTTGAAAAAAAAAATTGAAAGTGCTTTCACCATAAAATACGAGAAAAGCCAAAAGTAAAAAGTTAAAAAGCACTCGAAACAATTTACGTGGCACTTATGCTTTGATTTCTATATAGAAGAAAACCGATGTAATCTTATGAAATTTTATAAATTGATATGCAAAATCATGTAAAAGTTTATCATAACTTTTCAAAATTCCAAGGTATTTTTTTTTTTTTTACTTTCAACTTTCAGAGAAAAAGTCAGAAAATGAAAATTATAAAAAGCTGGAAAAATCTCCAAAGATAGGCCTTCCCTTCGTATCGTGGCCAGGCTTTAAGTCAACAAACCAGTGTCTTTTCTTTCGGAGGGGTGGAAAACCGAACTAGGGAGTCGGGACAGTAGCAACTTCAGGGGTAAGAATCAGGACAGTGACGTGCGTAACTATTCCTAGATTTTCATGAGAACCACTGTAGACGACAAAATAAATCAATAACGATTATCGTTGGATAATTAATATGTGAAAAAATAATAATTAAAAAATCAATTTTAAACACGAATTTTGATCGTTTGGCTTTTAAAGGTATAAGATTATTTTCACACTAACGTTTAACCTAGCAATACACATAAGGAGTCGCACAAATTTTGTTTTCCTTAAAAATATAGCAATGAATCATTTTTGGGTATCACAATTTAACCTATTTTTGAACATCCCTGTCATCAATTGTCGCATCAGTCTTGCGAAGTGGCTTTTCCAACTTGGCTAAATTTACTAAATGGTGAAGAAGTCAGACAATACGAGATTTCGAGGAAGTCCCTCTTTATGCCTCGCTGCGGATAGGGACACGCCAGGCAAAACCCACCTCAGTTAAGCCTTTGTAAGCATCGAGTCAATCGATCCTTGTCGAAAACAATTGATTGAACCAGTCGTTATTATAATCGGTTCCCGAATCACTCATCCGCTTTCTCATCACCCATCTATCCTCAACCCCGCTCTCACTTTCCTTTCGCTGTCCTGGGCAAAACCCATATTCATGTGTTCGCTTAAGGGGAAAGGGGGGAACAAGAGGCAGATGACACATGGTACACAATTATCATGACCCATTCTTACTAATTATCGCTATTTTCCGTGGGATCGAATAGCCTCAAATATCTTTATTATATGGTAGAGATTATCTCAATTATAAGGTGGTAAATATATACTTAAGATATACAAGTACACCGTGAAATACAAAATTTAATAAGTAAAAGGATTTTAAAAAACTTATTTTTGTAAGCATGAGTTTTTGGCCTAAGACACGAGGCTTAGTCGCGCCTAATGTAACATCGTTTTGTGTGCGTCATTTTTGAGAATCTAAAGATTTACGGGGATGGAAATGAGAACATTTTTCATATTTTGTTAGCATTAAGATTGTTTTGTAATGGGATGAAAGTGTGTGTCTTCTGAAATATATAGTATGATTTCGAGAATAGGGAAAAATTGAGTTTTGAAATTCAATTATACAAATTTTTATTAAAAAATAATTGAGGATAATTATTGTAACTACCCAATTCTTCAATGGGGGCTAATTAAACCCAGTTCTTCAAAAATATTGTTGTATTCAAGCAGTATGTTTATATTAGAAATAGAATTCTCTTTTAAAACTCAAATACGATTTTTCTCCTTTATATTGAAAAAAAATAACAAAGGTTAATAATTATTTCTCTCTTTTTATTTTTCACAAATACCCTACAAATATGTAATGCCCATTTATTGAGTAACCACACATTTTATTTCCTAAACATTTAATTTTATTAATTGAGTCATAAATATTTTTACAGATTATCAATTGAGTTCTAAATATTTTCACATTCTACCAATTAGGTCAATTCAGTCAATGAAATCGCTAAGATGAATGCCAACTGTCTTACATGACACTAGTGCTAAACTAGACAATTTTTATAATTTCTAAATTTTTTTATTTTTTATTGTCCTTTTTTCTCTTTCAATCCGGTGAGGATCAGCCGACATCCTCATCGGACTTGGTAAAACAAAAAGGAAAAGGGAAATAGAAAAAAAAAAGAAGAGAAATAAAATATAACCTATTTTTTTTATACAAAATTGTCTACATTAATGCCGACCGTCCTACATGACTACTAGTGTCCACGTTAGCTAGGCATGATAGAAAGGTTTGAAACTGAATTGACAAAAATGTAATAAGTTTAAGACTTTTTAAACAAATTTTCTCAACTCAACAAATTTTAAACTACTTTTTAACATGAGCTCTTTCTCTCAGTTTGAAGTCTCCAAAGTTTAGTTTTCACGTTTCTTTCTCTAGCAAGGTAATGTATTCAAATTGAACTCAAACATTAGTTTGAGAAAATGGCATTCGTTGGTTTTGGCTCGAAATTAATTATGATTCATTTGAAATTGACATGAGTTCAACGTTTCTCGGGACACTCAAAAGTGTTTGCCGAGCAACTTCATTGATGGACACAGATGATCGGGGGATGCGAGAAGAAGGCCCGCCTAATGCAGACATGTCCGACCACTAGGTGGACACCTAGCAAATAAGGGCCTATTTGTTTGTGTTCTTTTTTTATTCCTCGGAACACAATTTCTGTTTTTTTGTTCCGAAGAACAAAAAAAGAACATAAAAGCGTTTGTTTGGCTTTTTTTTTTTTTTTCTGGGAACAAAAAATCTATTTTTATTTTTATTTTTGTTCCCGGAAACAAATTTGGAACAGAAACAAGAAACAATAAAAACTTGTTTCTTGTTCTCGAGAACACTTCCGAGAAACAATTTTTCACTCTCCTATTTTTTTCCTTCTCTTTTTTTTCTTCTTCTTTTTTCTTTGGCCGGTCACCGGCCTCGGCCATAGCTGGTGATGCCGGCAACCGACTGGTAACCTCACCGAAGCATCGCCGACCCCGAGCTCGCCCTGATCCGGTAAGGCCGAGATCGCCTGGCCACCGGCGAGGCTCGGCTTCATCGGGCCACCACTAGGTCGGCGTCACCCAGCGATGGCTCGGCAAGGTCGAGCCTCACCGATGGCTAGGCGAGCTCAGCCTCGTAGGGGGCCAACGAGCCTCGCCATGGCTGGGCAAGGCCGCCAGCCCTTGTCAGCTGGTCGCCGGCCATGGTCGAGGCCAGCAACTGGCCAAAAGGAAGAAAGAAAAAATAAAAGGAAAAATAAAGTAAAAATATTAAAAAATTAAAGAAACAAAAAAATTACACAAGTTTACCCAAACGTGTTTATGTTCTTTTTCTATTTTAAGAATAGAAATTTTTTGCAGTTATCAAACACGTTCTTCTAGTCAAAAATTGTTCCTGGGAACAGAAATAGAAAACTATTTCTGTTCCCAGGAACAATTTTTGAACAGAAATGTTACCAAACGTTACTTAAGTAGTCGGGCTTCCGCCCATTGTCGGGTGGCTAGCTAAGACCAGCTGGGCACTCAACAGATCTCAAAGGCTCAAATGCAGTTTCAAACATAGTGTCCGGTGGTCCGAGTGCATTCCGCCTAGACACCCAACCCAACAATGCGGTCTCGAATCCAAACATGTTTTAAACCCTATTTTGAAGTCCTTATAAACCACAACTTATGACAACCCTAAAAAGATTTTAAGAGTCATCATTCAAAAGAGTTGAGAACATAATAAATAAATAAATAAATAAATCTCCTTGCTTGTGATTGTTCCTCGTGAATTGGATTTCTAAGATTAGGAAACACTTGATAGTTGAGCCTTCAAGTGATTGTAATCTTCTATTGTGGAACCATCTCAATCTAATGTGGTTAAATTTTAGTTCTACAATTTATTTCATGCTCGAATCATTCATTTGTTCATGCTTTCACGTTAATTGTAACAGTTTATTATCGATTAATTACTACGAAAATTTTATCTATATGCAATTATCATTATGGATTTTATTAAATTTGAGTTGTAGAAATTTACTAGCGTGAATGATTTTAATCTATGGTGCATTAAGAGTGTGTAATGTTAGAGCCATAGTGTATTGATTTAGCATTGGAGGGAGATGATAAATTTCCTCAAACTATGAAGGCAAAAGAAAAAGTTGATATTTTGAAAAAGCCTAGGTGTGTGATACTGCTGCATCTGGTAAATAATGCCGGAGAGGAGTGGATCATGAATTCTTGATTCACATATCACATTACATCATATAGGGATTGGTTTTCAGATTACTAGTCTATCGAGGATGTCGATTTATTTCAAAGTCTAGGGCTTTGAAAGTTATCATCCACATGTTTGAAAGAGGTATGAACATTTTGAGTGAGCAGGTCTTCTGTATAGGCTTGAAATTTGGAAGATGGACTTTTGCAAACATTGCATGTTCGACAAGCAACACAAACTACTGCTCAGCACAGGAATTCACTGGACCAAGGTACAATAGATTACATTCATTCAAACTCGTGGGGCCTTCTCAAGTGCAACCAAAAGGAGGTGGCCCTGTATATACTGACCTCCATTGATGAGGTTGAGTGAACTTGCCGGTTATTGATAATAATAAATAAATAAATAAATAGGCCAATTATTTGTGTCGACACAAAGAAATATGAATTTTTAGACTTATGTTTTCAAATTAACAAAATCCGGCACATGGCAATTAACAAGAATGGATGAGAATGTTACTTTAGATATGAAAAATCTCTGCCATGGCGATGGAATCTATAATTACTGACAAAATATATGATCCCGCAAGAAGAAAGCAATCTATTTGCAAAGATCCTTTTAGCTTAAATAATGGAGGAGACTTGACTTTCACTTGCATCAATGGAAGAACACAAAATGCAGGCCCCATGATGAATCACTTTATTCCTACTTCGTCCCGTCATATTATTAAAGTTGTTCAACCATAAATTTTTCAACCAAAAAGATGGTCTCGGTGGGGAGCCCGGGAGCAGGGTAAATCAGAATTAATTTATTTTTTGACTGTGATTATGATTGGATTCTTTGTTTTGAATAATCTTCGCACTAAATCCAGCATGATGTGAATTCAGAAGTATAGATTTACTTTCCTGAGCCAAAAAGGAAGTTAGAAATTCTTAATTTCTCTGCTTTCTTTGGAATAATGAAAGAAGTTTCGTCTATTGCTCTTAGCATGGTGGTGCTTTATCGCTTTCGACTTTCTAAAGTGAAAGCTGCCCAAGAGCAGAAATTCCAGGTCCCACGGATATGATATAAAGTTCTTTGGATGGTGATAAGACGAAAGTAGGAGTGTAACATGAGATGAACAGCTTGTGCATTTGTGATAATGATTTGCTTTTGAAATTGTTCATGTTTCATGCCGACCCCAAATGATAGATTTACGTACGACAATGGAATAGGATTGATCTTAAGGCAACTAGAGAAAGGATTGACTTCTACCACCATGCCGCTAATGAAGTGTCCATATTTTTTTCACACTTATTTTTGGAGAAAAAATCACAAAAAATCTTAAATTATATTCCATGTGAGATATTTACTCTCAACTTTTTTTTTTTATATCGAAACCCAAAACTATACTACTTTGACACATTTACCCTAAATTTTTTTCTTGTGATATAAGAACCCAAAACGTTTACCCTCCATCAAGATTCCATCAAATGATTTTTCAATCAAAATAACGTCGTTTTCCTTCAACAATGTTTGCTTTTTGGTGTCACCGTACGCAAATTTTTTACGGTCCTCATTGATGGAATTTTGATGAAATGTCACATCGATACAAGTTTGGGTTTTTTTGTGTCACAAAAAAAAAAAGTTTAGTTTAAATGTATCACTGTTAGCATAGTTTGGAGTTTTTTAGTGGCTTTTGTCCTTCTTTTCATGCTAAGAGAGTTTTCCAATATTCTTTTTTTTTATGTCTAGAAAATAGGATTTTTTTTCCCTAACAATAAATTTTAGTAGGTAACAGGACGATTCCAAAACAACAAATATCACTTTTCTTGTACAGCCCAACTGATTGATTCCTGCAACAGAAACATCAGAACGCGGATGAGAAGGCAATTTCCAGGTGATAGATAAGGAATCTCCTCGAGTTCTTGAGCCCTTTATCAATGTTATATACAACCTTTATTCCGTCAAGTCCTTAGAGAAGTGAAGTATAAACTGTTATGCAAATAATCCAAACCTGCAATTCTTCCAAAATCTTCTTTAATAATGCCAATCTGAAGAGGCAAAAATGGTAATAATGGATATGTCATTTATATACTTTCTGCTACATCTGTAGCAATTTGCAGTCTCTTACTCCACGTCAAGACATTTGGCATGGCCTGTGTTATAGATCAGCATATGTGTGCATCATACACGAGAAAGAAACAGATATTCGTGAAATTATTTTGGAGGAAATTAAAACATGCAAGAATACAATGAAGTGCCTAGTTAGTGTTGTTGTAGGTTTCCGTTAAACATAAGTTTATAGATTAACGTCATCCTTTTTAAAGTCATCACAATACCCAATTAGAGAAACCAAGTTTCCACTGTAACCAATTGTTAAGAGTTGTGCCCAAAATATCATGAATGTGGCTTTACTACGAGTAAGGGCAAATTTCTAAATAAGCAAATGGTTGCAGCATTATATCTCACCCCTGCTTGAAAATGGTTGCATCCTTGCCACAATGATTCAAAAAGCACCTTCATGGCAAGGAGCATAGAGTGCAGTTCAACACAACAGTTCAGATGACCAAGGTACGATGGATCCACTCAGATTTGAGGGGGCCTTCTTCATTGACAAGATCGACTGAACTTGTCACTTATTGATGATAATAAAAGAAGTTGATCATTTTTTTGTGTCCACACAAATAACTATGAACTTTTCAACTTTGTTTCAAATTAACAGAATCTTACATTTGACAATTAATAGGAATTGACGAGAATGTTATCGTAGATATGAAAAATCTCCACCATGGAAATGGAATCTACCTTTACCCACAAAACGTACAATCCGACACGAAGAAAGAAATCTATTTGCTGATATTATTCAAGCTTAAATAATGGAGGAGACTTGACTTGCATTTGAATGGATGGAAGAACATAATGTAGACCCCATGGTCAATAATACATACTATTCACCTTATTGATGAGAAGAGAATCCTATGTTGTCCTATCACATTATTAAAGTTGTTTGGGATATATTTTCCAACCAAAAAGATGATTTCGTGGGGAACACATGTTTTGAATGATCTTCTCACTAGGTCCAACATGACGTGAATTCACAAGTATAGATTTACTTTCCAAAGGCAAAAAGTAAGTTAGAAATTCTTCATTTCTATGCTTTACTTGGAATAATGAAAGAAGTTTTATCTGCTACTCTTAGCTAGGTGCTCATCCCTTTCGACTTTCTAATGTGAAAGCAGCGCAAGAACAGAAACCAAGGTCATCATCCTCATAGCTAAAATAAAGTTACTTATGATGCATTTGGTTCAATATTCTTCGTGGACTTTCAGCTTTCAAAGTCTCTTAGGGAAATGTTGAACCGTTTTGCAATAATTTAAAAGAGGCTTTCAAGTGAAAGCCGGTGAAAGCCGGCATTAGAAAGGCTTAAAGCCCAATACTAGTAGAAATTAACATTGGGCTTTCAATATTTGACCAAATACTAAAACTCATTTTTTTTCCAAAATTACCCTTATCAATTCTTCAAAATTCCAATTTTGACTCTCATTTCTCTTTTTATTAAAAAAGTACTACACCCTTTGTCAGTCCGACAAAGGGTTACAACCGCTAGCGAGCTAAATCTAGTTCCAATGGTCATCGATCGAGGCCGCCCGATGTCAAGGGACCTACGGTGAGGGTCGCACAACCCTAGCGAAGGTTACTAGAGGTTGCACGACCTTGGGTGACCCAGGTGGTGCACAACCTAGGTGATTGTTGCTTGGGTCTCACGGTCACGTGATCCTTGCGAGACCCAAGCGAGGACCGCCTCAGGCTGCAAGCAAGCAACGGTCACTTGGGTTGCACACCACCTAGGTCGTGTCCAAAGAGTGAAGTTTAAAGATAGATATTATAGAAAAGTAAATAAAAATTTCTTGATTCATCTATTTAAACAAAATTTATTGGCATAAAATCAGATAACGTTTTTGTCCAATTAAGCGTATTGAATGATTTGAGAATTCAATTATGTACGAGTTGGTGGAACATAAAAAGCAAGAATATCATCATTGCATTCCCAACAGGAAATGACTCTTGTTGACCACACACTTTCATATCCCACATCAAAATATCTGTTTTTCAATGGCGAAAGTATTCTCCAACACATTTTATTTTATGTACGGCAACCTTATAAGGGGGAAAAATGGCTTTAGAGAAAGGGAGGCCAGCTTGTATCCACTGAGCTGTCATTGTAATGCTTTTTGTTTCATTTATATTCATGCAAGTCAAGTCTTCTCCATTATTTGCAAGCGGAACATCTTGGCCAGTCTCCATACATGCATTGTTTTTCTTGGTTGTTGTACGCCGTACATTGTGCAAGTCCCATTGCCATCAACAAAGAAGGGAAAAACTTCCCAAATTAATTCTAAACCTATCATACGAACGCTAATTCAACCATAAATTTTTCAACTTCATTAATGAAATCAAAAAATCCTATGCCAAATTCCATGTAAGTCTTTCCGGATAATTTGTGCAGATTTTCCAATGTAGCATACTTGTCATTCGGGATTTCATGTTAGTTCATCAATACATGCTAAATTAGAATTCACGTAGTCACAGCATTTAAGTTTAATTATGTTCATATTTAACAGGAAAAATGCAAAAAGAGTAAATTGGCATCCCTTGATCATATCTAGATATCATGTCTATGTGGAAAAATGCAAAAGGAGTAAATTGGCATCTCTTAATCATATCTAGAAATCATGTCTAAGTCATACATAAATCAAATTCAAGTGGTTGCTTGGTCTTCAATTAATATTTTGCAAAACATTCATTGGAAGCTTTGCTTAGCACATCAAGGTTTTTCCATCTCCACGAGTAATTTAATTATTGCTTAAATTATTGAGTATTAATTTCTTGTTTGTAGGCCCACATGGTCATATCTTGCATGTTAGTGGTTAAGCTTAAAATTAACTCAAATTGCTTGCAAAAATATTTTTGAATAAAGAGAAAATGTACCGAAATGATGTTATATTTACCCTACATAACCAAGTCCTCGTATGCATAAATATCTAGTTGACAAATTGCTTGAGTTTCTAATTGACCCATAATAGATTAGTGACAACTCCAACTTGAATTGATTTGCATGGTTAGATGATTAAATTAAATCCACCCAAAGTTGCAATTGGTTTGTTCTTGAGAAAGTCCATGCTAAGTGTTACGCCCCGATCCTCTGAGCACGTGCTCATCTCTCCTTAGTTGATTAAACTACGACATTCTAGGACAAGTCGCCGACTCATTCTTTTTAATGCGCATGTGGAAGCATATAAATAATCCCTAGACAATAAAACAATGGGATAGGAAAGTAGGGCCAATTTTTCAGACCAAAACAAACCTTTTATAAACAACCAAGTTCATTTACAAGACCAGACTATTTACAAAAAGGTCGACTCATTCCAAAAGGAACCGTCCTACGACCTACTAGTCAGACTTGTTCACCGATTTTGGTCTATCCACCTTTTCAGACTTCAGGACTTTCGTTCTTTCATCGACACCATCTAAGGACCTAAAAATGGTTATACAATAACCAGTGAGATAATATATCAGCAAATTCAACCCCCTAAGATCTTATTAGGAAGCAAATACGCCTTAAGGGCTGCCTAAGCACAACACAGGTCAGAGAACTTACCTTAGCCTCAGTTTCATCCTGCAAATTAGTATCATTTACAAATGCCTCAAATCACATCAATCAATCAATTCATAATATCATATCAAATCATTGATCAATTAATCTAGTCGATTACATATCACCGCGACCCTTTCTTGGTCAACTCATCTCGTAGTATCTATTAAGTCCGCTCATATCAGGACTGCTCTCTGCTAAGCCGTTAAATAGATAGTATAGCTCGCTTTTAAGATGGTAGGGTATACTGCTCTCTGCTAAGCTGTCATATCGTCCATCGGCTGATATAATATACCGACGAGGCTTAATCTAAGCTGATAAATAGTATACTGCTCTTTACTAAGCTGACATATCGCCCGTGAGTTGATATAGTATATTAACGTTGCAATAAGGTATACTACTCTCTACTAAGCTGACATATCACCCGTAGGCTAATATAATATACTAGTATACTGCTCTCTGTTAAACTGACATATCGCCTGTAGGCCGATATAGTATACCATTACAATCCATTCAACATTTTTATCATTCTCGATAAAATAGTCGTGTGTGGGTACACGGTCAACCTTAGCCAAAATACTATAATTTCCTTTCCACAAATCCCACCATTTTCTGTAGTCCACCAAAATATTTTTGGCGCTATCAACCGACGCCCGGTTATTTTTCCATTAATTTCCAAAATTAATTAATTTAGAAAAATAATCCTAAAATCACCATTAATTCAATTCAGCACAAATTAACGCTCAGATAAATAAATAGACTGCACCACAATAATCAGCATAAAATTTCGATTGTCGGCTATCCCAGCCTAATTCCGAAAAATAATTAATTAATTAATTAATTACATGTTGACACCAAAATTTTACAATTTTATTTAAGACTTAATCGTGTACAAGATTAGAAATTAGCCACTAAAAAAAACGACAAAACAAAAGAAAATACAAAAAATTAATCAATTAAAAAAAAAAAGGAAAACGAGAGAGGCCATTCTCTCTTTCTTTTTCCCCCATGCACAGGCCCTTGTGCGGCCCATCTTCTTTTCTCCCTCGCGTGGCCCATCTTCCTCTTCTTTCTCCTCGGCTCGGCTCGCGCCCAGCTTTCTTCCCCGCTCCTGCAGGTCTTCGCTGAAAAATACCTATAAGAGCAGAAAAAACAGAGTAGCAGAAGTTGCAGCAGCACAGCGAGAGCAAGAAGATCGAGGTCCGGTGTGATCCGCGGGTCGGGGAGTAGGCCGATCGACAGGCTGTCGAGGTAAGAACCAGACACACCGACCGTTGATCTTAAAGAGCTCGGTAAAAAAAAAAGAGGAGGGGCAGGACAGAAAACACGGTGAGAGCCAGAGAAAAACGGAGTTCAAACAAGAGAGAGCGAACCAGAACGAGGAGGACAGCTCGAGGGAACAGCTAGCTGTTGCCAGAGGCCCGTCCGCCCGCCGTTGTCCACCGCAACTCTTCCCCGAACGAGCTCAGCAGAAGAACTCCACAAAGAACAGTACACCACACACCAGAGCACAGGGAGAGAGTGAGCGAGAGAGAGCGAGCTCGAGATAGTGGTTGGCCGTCGCTGGAGGTCCGTTCTTCAACCGCCGTCCGTTGCAACCCTCCCCTCGAACCAGGTAGGCTTTTTCCAACCGTGCGTCCCTTGTTTCCAGAAGACGATGGGCCGGAGCTTGCGTCAACTAGTTCGCACAAGTTTCGGTCCAAGCTAGTCCTCCCTGAAAGCTGATACTTGTTCTAGATGCGTCGTTAGGGGTTTAGATTTGTGCTCGTGTCCGTATCAAATCGAAAATCCCCCGCGTCAATAGCGTACACCAGTGCTTGTGAAAATGTCCCACAAAGGACCGGAGGCCAGTTCACGTTTTAAATGGGGATCGATCCGTGTTTGCGTTCATGGCCGTTGAATCATGTTTTCTCTTTGTATGCTCATTGCGTTTTGGGGTGGCTTTCGCGAAATAATTGCGTATCATCGAGAGAGCGAGAGTTTTCGTCGTTTCGACGTTTGGATTAATGGTCGCCGGAGTAGGCGGCCGGCGGTGGCTGACGCCAGTACAACTGGCAGATGGTGTCGATGACGACGTTTTTGGGAGATGGCGTGTCGGGTCTTGCTGCTTCGGTGAAGATTTGGTTGCCGGCAAAGAAGGGGTTCGAGTGGTGGCGTCGGGGAAGAAAAAGATGCACGAAGAAGCAAGCACGCGGAGGAGAAGACCAAAGGAAAAAAAAAATAAAAGAAAAGACAAAAGAAAAAGCAAGAGAAGTAAAAGTGCAGCAAAAAAAAAAAAAAAGAGAAAAGGAAAGCAAATGTTGGCTTGTGCACAGGAGTCGTCGAAAGGGGAAGTGCAGTAGAAAAGACAAAACCGAAAAGGACAAAAAAGAAAGAGAAAAGAATTAAAAGAAAATTAAAAAAAATGTGAAAAGTGCGCTAGGGTTTTCTGTTGTGGGCTGGGTGTTCTGTTGTGGGCTGGGCTCATTTCGAATGTGGGCCGGAAAAAGAGTTAAAAAATTCATGGGCTTTTATAATTAATTCCGAGCGGCCTTTTAGGGTTAATGTTTTTAGTTTAACGCGGTACAATATGGTTCTGGTCTATCTAGTTGGGTTGGGTCCCATGACCCGGTTCGCCCCTTTTTAAATTAAAAATTATTTTAAAAAATTAAATTAAAATTTAAAAATTAATTATTTAAAAAAATTTAAAAACAAAAAAAATTTAAAAAAATTAAAAAATTTCGAAAATTAAAAAATGATGGAGTTTAGTTAGGACTTGCCATATATTGCCTTTTAGTGTAATTAGGCATTTATTTACTTGTGTATTAATTATATTGCATGTTTAATTATGTTTGATTGAATGTGTTTAATTTTACTACAATTAAGGTTTTGGTAGCTCTGATTGTTACTTTAATGATTGCGCACCTGCATGATCACTTCGCATGTTAGTGGATATGTATAAAATTAATCCAAGCTGCCTATCAAAAATCATTTTGTTAAAATGAACAAGATTAGGTACCGAAATGGCATTAATTGGTTAATTAGTATAATCAAGTCCTCGAACCTAGATTCTCTGGTTGCGTATGAAGTGAGGCACTCTCCCATGCCTCACTTGGTTTCTAGTCGACCCCAATAGGCTAGTGGCGACCCCTTTTGTGCAAAATCTCTTAAGAATATCCCAATGTCACCTGGGGTATGGGTTTGAGAGAGCTCGCGCCTGATCATGGGCCTTAGGCCCGTCCTTTAGGCAATACCCCTAAACCTGTTCCCTCCTGCCGAGGGTAGGTCGTGACATTACAAAAATTATTAAATAAATGCAATAAATCCAATTTAGGCCCGTAATGCCTAATTGAACACCAAAACGGCCTCGGAAAAATCTCGAGGTTTGTTCAATAAATACTAGAACCTATTTCCTTGCTAATTACTATAACTAACCCCCTAACATGCATCGGTAAATCTCTAAGTTAATTACTCTAATATAATTTATCCACCTAGTCATACTTAATTACATCTAATCAACCCCTAAGCATCATTAACCTACTAAACAAGGATTAGTGAGTTAAACTCACCTGATTAACGATCTGTTTGGATCAAAATGACGGGGACGCGAGGGCGGCCGATAAACCCCATAATGACGGCGCCAACGGGGGCATGGACCCAACCTGAAATTGGCCCAACAAATCTCAACCCAAACTAAGATATGTTGCTAAACTGGGCTTGGGGTTGCTGTTTGGACTTGGCTTCGCGAGCTTGGGCTTCAAGACGAGGCTGCTGAAATGTAATTGAAGATGGGCTTGAAACTTGGGCTGGACTGCATAGAACAATTGTGGACTGGATTGCTGAAATTCACGGGCTTTGATTGCTGAATTCTTGGGCCGAAGTTGGGCTCAACTACACGTGGATTGCTGGCGCGAGGAAAAGACGAAGATGTTGGGCTGTGGTTGGTCGATCGTGGACTTTGTTGGATTGAACTGAGCAAAGAAGAAGAGAAGCAGCTTCGGGCGATGCTGGCAGCAGAGAAACGAAGCAGAGAAAGAGGAAGCAGGCTGGTGTGGTTGGCAGCTGCTTCGGTGGTGGTGGCGTGAGCCTTCGGTGGAATGGAGCTGCACGAGGGGATGGCAGCTGGCGGGTCAAAGATGGCGAAATTCTTTGGAGTTGTTGACTCGGTAAGCAACGCCACGTGAAGTTGGCATGAAGCGACAGCCGAGAGAGAGAAGATGGGATCGATGGTGGAACAGCAAGCTTCGGTCAACACCTAGGAACAGCTTGAAGTTAGTTGATTGGAGGGAACAAGAGTTGGTGGTGATGAGGCGTGCTGGCAAGCGGCAGAGGCTGAAGAAGAGACGGTCATGGGCGAAGGGTTTCGATTGACTGGCAGGAGGAAATCGAAGGAAAAATGAAAGAAACAAAAGAAGCCAATGAAAGAGAGAAAAAAGGCAGAACCAAAGAAGGGTCGGGGGAAATGGAATGCACGAAGATGGAGAGGGCTGAGGCGTACTCGGCAAGCTCAAGAAGAAGAGGCAAAAGTCAAGATAAAATATCAATTTCATCATGACTTAGCCCACAAAAATCCACAAGATTATCCACTTGGTCTCTCTGCGACAAGATATGACTACGCTTGTATGCTGTGTCCGCTGGCAATACCAGACCAGGGCTTCAGCTTTTTCCAAGTTTCTTTTCACCTTGGAATGTTCCGGTTTGTGACACTCCTGTTTACTAGTTAATTTCATCGTTCGATCCCTTGAAAGTTGGTCATGATCGTATTCGGTGTGCAGTACTTATCTTCAATGGCGGGAGCATCTTTTTGGCACATTCCTCCAAATGTCATTCTGGTGTGCTTCTCAAATCCAGATTACCACAGCACGCTGGAGTTGCTGATGACATTCGGGGATGATATCAGTTGTGTTCTACTTGAAATAATGAGTTAGTAAGATATTCACACTGCAAATTTGTAATGGGCAGGTTGTTTTCCGAATGTGCAGCAACTGATGGTTTCATTATGGTTCGCTTTTAGGTCATTGAAATCTGATGATCGTCCTATTCATCACCCCATCCGCTGGATGTCTCTTATCCAGTTATTTTTTAAGTTTCAGGTTTTGTGGTCGACCGGCAATAGAATCTCACTGTGCTGACTGATGATGAATAGACACAGGAAAAGAATTACTGTACTCATACAGATGATAATGTACTGTACAGAGCAGTCTTGCTCTTCTTAATCGATTGTTTGTGAACGGTATGTTAATTAAGAACTAATTTATGTCTTCGTCAGTGTCCGCGTCTCAGAGGAGGTTGTGGAGGTTGGAGATGGAGATTGCTCGATTTCCTGCGCTTCCACATCTCCCATTGCAGCACGATCTCTGCCATTTTTGGTCAGCTCAACTCCAACCGATCCCTGTTTCGAACCCGTTCGAACACTAGACCCATCAGTGGCTGTTTTTCTTAAATTATTGTTCTTTTTCGCCTGCCGAGCCCAGCCAACGAGCCCCTGTTGTATGTGTTCATCAAATATCGCCTTCTTGAACGAAGTCCCCATCTTAATTACAGCAACACAAACAGATGAAAAGCACATCAGTCTCATTGTTTACCAAAATCACATGTATAATGATATAACAATCATATGACGGAACTCTAACCTGTGTTACAATTGCGTATAGAGGTAGTGTGCTGTAACTACAAAGGAGCTGGACAAACACTCTGCAGAACATGAGCAAATTTTTGCTGTCAGGAGTCAAAGACTAGTCGTTGTAAGATGCATGGATCGAAGAGATTAGTTTCAGCCTCACCCAATGACAAGTCTCGGGATGATAAAACGGACCTCGCCCATTATGCAGGACTTGAAATTATATCGGATCTGCGGAATGGCAGAGCATTAGTCGAAGTCCTGTTTGTGCGTTGGGAATTTCCAATTTTAACTGACAATTAGCCCCACTTATCCTTACCCATGTGAAGAACAAGAAAGCCAATTCAAAGGAGTTTTGGAACAGAATGATGTGAATCAGGACGAGGACGAGCCGAGGCCGGTGGAACCAAAAATGGTCATCGGAAGGCTGAACGACCAAGTCCCCTGCAATCGCTATATGCCTCTGGGCAACGTCCTGGGCCAACTGAGTAATCACATGCTCCAGTTTGGTTCCAACCGCCAGCAAAAGCTGCACAGAAGCAATAAGCCATTTAGATAAGAGAACCTTCTGCGTATGAGTTAGGGATTTCCGTTTCCTTACAGTCAACGGGATGAAAGATATCCAGAAGTACGCGTGCCAACCTGCACAAATTATTCCGAGACAGTTTATTAATTGGAAATAATGTCACTAGTACAGCTTCTGCTCAACTATATGCTCTAACTAAGACAGAGTGCTTAGACAACTTACCGGCAACATTGAGCAGCAAGAAGACCACAACGAATAGCCAAAGATACCAACTGCGACGAGACGATCATTTAGTAAATAGCCTGAGGAAGAACGAGCTAAAATATTCTCCTGTTTTTATTTTCTAGCCAAAGCGTTTACAAAGTTTTCTTTTGGCGAAAATGCACGCCCAAATTCTTTCTTGAAGTAAAAGGTAAATAGCAAAAGGCAATTTCCTTTTACCTTATTCCGACAACTTTCTTGAAATCAGCCTCCAGAGCGCGTATCATGTACTTGTGGAAATTGAATTTCGGATTGCCTCTACAGTGAGCCTATATCAATGAATGTAATAAATGCCAGTATTGAATTCTACTAGGATCACCTCATCATATATAGTCATCACAGGAGCTTATGGACTAAAAAGTTTATGTTTAGAGGAATATCATACCATGATAAAACCCAAACGAAGCGTGGTATAATCCGACCTGGTCACAGAACCATAAAACTGCTTCATAAAGGAATGCTGCACGAACAGGAAAATGGGTCAAGAATGAGCCGAGGCCTATGAAAATTGCCTGAATATGAACTTGGACATAATAGAAGACAGCCAAATGCCACATCGAAGTATCAATACACAATGCTGGATGTCTCCAGTTGTTAGCCAAGAGTTCTAGTGAAAAGTAAGTTACGTGAACAAGGCAGATGAAGAGGAGCCCTTCAAGACTTACCACCCAGCTGAGTACAGATAAGTTCTTGCCAATACCAAGAAAACGTCCTCTGATGAAGGTGTGACCCTGAACATTTGTGAACTTTGTTGTTCGCAAAGCTGTGCATCAATTTGAAGTGTTTGAGACTAGAAACTCGGAATATAGTGCAGAAGAATATACCACAGCAAAACTTTCCACTTTTGAATTGAATGACATTACCCTCTTTGGGGTCGAACTCCTTCTGAATGGCATCCTCCCATCGCTTCCATAGGCGTAACTAAAAGGGCAGGAGATAAGATCAAGCACTTAGACAAATGATTGAAGACACATTTGAGAGATAAGAGATCAACAATGACAGATCACAGAAAGTCTCCTGGCATGACTTTAAGTTACCTGTACTCCTCCACATAGGATCGTTAACGCGCAGAAAACCACATGCACAACGGCCAGCACGAAGATGAAAATGTGCAGATGATGAAGCGCCGTGAGAGACAACAATGGCACTTTCCCCTGAAACAATAATTATTGCGTTATTCCGTCACTCAATCTCTGACTTTGCTCCATGGCTAAAGCCTCAAGGTACATTTTGTTATCTCCTTCCAAACAGATGTAAATCTCACTCGAATGGAGTCACAGCATCAGAACCAAGAAAACATCTAACAGCTGTTTCTGTATAATTTTTAGTGGCACAAGCTAATTTTCACGTCGAATGAGCTCTTTGACTTGGACAAAAATAATGAAAAGGGATATATAAACGGACATGTTCATTATAAAAAATGCCAATATGAAAGGGGAATAAAAAGACACCCAAGCAATCTAGAAGAATGAACCTCGCCTTAAAATGAAACGAAAACAGTAACTGAGAATACTTGAAAAGCCAAAGTCATGGTTCACTGTATAAACCATGTCTATGAACTTTTAAAGGAAAACACAACCATTGTAGATAGGATGTCCAAACCTTACTAGTTTCTAGAAGCTTACTAATCAAACCTTACTCATGAACTCTGCAAAAATCGGGGGTTTCTAGAAGCTTGCTGATCACTGTTTTAAACGATGAGGTTGTGTTGTCTTTTGAGGTTTGTGTGGTTTTTCTACTCCTCGGCCAAAATAAGCGGAGGAGAATGAGCGGGAGAGGAGAATGAGCGGAAGCCCCGGGAAAACATGATACAGCTTATACTGCAGGGTCGTTTTGTTGGCCACGATGGCATTTCAGGCGGCCATAAATCCACCTCCCTCCCTCTCCCTCTCATTTTCTCTCATGATCTCAGCCTAGGAATGGGTTTATCAGTCTCTCCTCCGCTCATTCTCCTCTCTCCTGCTCATTCTCCTCTCCTCTGCTTATTTTGGCCAAGGAGTCGAAAAACCACACAAACCCCAAAAGACAACACAACCTTATCATTTAAAACAGTGATTAGCAAGTTTCTAAAAACCCCAATTTTTTCAGAGTTCATGAGTAAGGTTTGATTAGTAAGCTTCTGAAAACTAGTAATCGCCACAACTGTTGAAAATCTGCAAAAAGTGGGAGCTCACTTTGCTCATGATGAAGCCCGCAATCTCTCTTTTTCGTGCCCAATCAAGGCAGGGGGTGCGTACATACACCATCAACCTATATTAAAGAACTTCTCTCTCTCTCTCTCAACTCAAAGAAAAACCAAATAAAAGAGAACACAATGATGAAAGGACAAAGGAAAATGCACACAACAAACGAACACATGCGAAAGGGATAGAATCTGGCTTTGATACCTTGTTATAAGCAAAACCCAAAAGTTTAAACTGGGGATATATCAACAAGGAGAGAGAGGGAGAGAGAGATGAATATATGGGATATTGAAAGCTTAGTTACCTTGCCAATGCAGTAGTCAGAGGAAGCTGCTGAATCTTCGGTGAGAAGGCGGCGTCCTCCAGGAGGGAAGAAATTAGTCAGGAAATGAGCAGTGGTGCCGCTGTGCTTGTCGGCAGCTTCCTTCTTGCAAGGTAGCCACTTATCCGCGAGCTCTTCCGAAATGCAAATCTTGCCTATTCTTTCTTGGAACACAGTGAGCAGGAGCGATATGAAACCCAACAGCATTAGCTCTGCCATGAATGATCATCCGCACATAAAATTCAACAGCTTTAGAAACATAATTATGATTTCTCCATTTATAAGGACACGTAAAATGAACCATAACATATGGTAAATGAAACAAAATCTGCTGTGTGGTTAAGGACAACCTTCTTTGATTTTCTGTAAGGCGTCAAAGAGCGGTTTCTGGTTCCTCTTCTTGAGATACTGCATTTGCCAAATCAGAGAGAGAGGAAGGTCACATATTCTCATCAGTAGAGACATGCGGAGTTATCAGACATGCCATAGTCGATGCACAAATATATCAATTCGGCGGAAAAGAACGAGAAGAAAAGGCACCTTGCCGGCATAATGAAGAAACCGCTCGACAGCCAGAGAAATGACGACTATCACGGTGCAAACAACGGCGAGCACCCATGTCGGCGTGAACTCCAACGTCGGTCCCTCCGCTCCTCCTGCCATCCTCTCTCTCTCTCTCTCTGTTGAGAAATTTGATATGAATGTGATATGTACGTGTCTATATGTATATGTATGTGACTAAACACGATGTGGCATGGGAGGCTGAAAGAGTATACGCTGGACTAAGAAATGGGATGGTTGCTCTCAGATTGATCAATAAACTAGCGTTTGACTACGGTCACGAGTGGTGAAGGTAGGATTGCATCATTGAAATGGTAAATGCCTCTGAATGTTTTGTTAGGACGTAGACCCCTTTAAAGAATACCATGTAGAAACTACATATTCTCTTGTCTGGTTTGACAAGACAAAATCAATCTTGGTACTCGGACAAGTTCGGATCGGAACATGTGATTGACTTGGTCTAACAAGATTGTAGTCGGTGCTTGACCTCTTAAGATTTCTCCAGTTTGGAAGTTCCTATGTGTTTTAGACCTAATCTTGCACGATTCTATCATCTTTCTAATGACATTTCATGCGAGACTACAATTCAAGTCTAACGGAAGAAGAAGAAATTACCGAAGAAATGAATGAGGAACTATCAAGACAGGAGTGAGGTTCAATCTGAAGGTCAGTACTACGCAGGGATTGCCAGTCGCCAAAGAATTCGCTATGAATCTGGAGAGTATGGAGTCCACAATTGATCGATCACACAAGTGTTTCTCATCCCTAGCTACCTCCCAAAAAAAAAAAACCCACAAGTGTTGTTATTGTCACACCCCGATTCACAAGAAGAAGGGGCATAACACGGCCGTCCTTTTTCCAAAGGACGCAGCCTCAACGTAACCAAAATTTCAACCCGATATCAACATATATACATCCACATATATATATTTGACAAAAAGGGCACTTGGTTACAATATCAGAGTATATCTATAATCCACAAATATCAAAACATAAACCTTCTACACTATGCATAAGCCATACCCAAAATTTTCACCAAAAAGTCCTCCCCGAACGAACGCTCACGCCTATTCGTGACTCGCTGAAGAACCTGAAAAACAATTAGATGAGAGGAGTGAGCTACCACGGCTCAGTGAGTAACACATTTCTTCTAAGCGGATCGAGAAATCACTATGCACATTTTAAAACACAAACATAACTCACTTTATCATAATACCAAATCATAATTCAAATATCGCAAGCACCAATGGTCGAGTCCATTAGTCAATCTCGTAAAACATGCATCAATGGTCCATTCCATTGATTAATCTCATCAACTCACATCAATGGTCCATTCCATCGACCAAACTCAAATCACATGTCAATGGTCTGCTCCCTTGACCAATTCATGCTCAAATGTCTAACCATGGTCACGCGTAACGCCCGTGACAAAACGACCAAGATTCCCCCCTTGGCAAGGTCTCCACATATTATTAGCCGGTGGCTCGGCCCACAAGGATATCCTAGAATAGTATGCGCATACCCACACCCCTCAGGGTCCATAGAGACATTGAGCACCAACCACTAATCACAACATCCAGTAATTCCAACATCAGAAAGAGAATCATACCACAACTCCAAATTTGATATATATATAAATATCAAAACATTTTCTACGACATTTCAAGATTCTTTCACAAATATTTTCACAAATCCCTTTTTCACACAACCATTCAAATCAACTTCAAAATATAATTCCTTTTGAACAACAAAAATGTCAGTAATAGCTCGATCCTGTTTTATGCAACAAAACATGCTTTTTATCAACTCATAGAGTATTTAATCCACAATGTTTCTCAAAACATGAGTTTAAAATACAAAGAAGAAATAGTGTCACTCACCTGGGAAAAGCCAAAAATCAACTACGTCGCTCACACGAACCGACGCATTCGGATTCCTAACAATTAACGGGAAAATATTAAAAAGCCGAGTAAAAATGATATTCTTATAACGACTCGCCTATACTAGGCCTATTAGTCGATAAACGACACCTACGCGCCCCAAAAGTTCACAATTTAGCATAAACCTATCATTTTCAGCTAGGCGCGGCCCATGCGCCAACTTCGTCACGCCATAACTTTCTCCACAAAATTCCGTTTCGAGCCGTCTTATAGTCTTTAGAAAGCTCTCTTAACGTACAACAACAACCCCAACTTGGCTGCTCCAAAACAGTACCGGAAATAACAAAAAAAGAGACTCGAAGCCACTGTTCGCTACAGTACCAGATTGCGCCTCCAACTTCAAAAATCCGTTCCGAACAAACCGCAAGCTCAAATCACGATCCGAAAGATGCTATAGCTTCACAACATCCCAAAGTACCATTTCTAAAAAAATTTACAGCTTAACGACTCAAAAATTGGGCTTCGCCACACAAATACCCATGAAATCCGAATTTCGAGCCCTAATTGCGGCAATTGCTTTAAGCAAGTGATTAAAGGCTTCAATTTCTTACCGGCCTTGCAAAACACACTTGAGTCGGCTTGATGAGGCGTCCGGGTCACGAGCGCGCCAAAATTTTTTCCTTTTTCCCTTCTTTTTTTTTTTTTTTCCTTTCTCTTCTTTCTCTCTTCTCCCCTGTTTTGCGTTTTCCCCTGTTTCTGTCCGCTGCTCTTCTCTTTCTCTCCCTCTTTCTCTCTTTTTAAAACACTGCCGAAGCTTCCACGGTTCTCTTCAGCCTCCCCTTTTTGACTTTTCAAACTTTTCTTTTCTTGTTTTAAACCCCATATATTACAGTTATCACACAACTTTTTACTGTGGACTCATTCAGAAAATCATAGAAAGAAAAATCCTAACAGTCTCTTGTGTTCTATGCGTCCACCAAGTATAATTCCATCCCGTATATATACATAGGAAAGCTAGCCAACTTTAATAACCTACCCAAACAAGCAAATATACCTGGATTTAGTTTCCTAAACTCGAAATATATTTGCACTATTGGGGATGATCACAGATAAAAAATTCCAGCACTCTCCTGTTTGCTTAAATGTCCACCGCGTAAAATTCCATTTCATAGATATATCTCTTGTTTGCTCTATGTGTCCACCGGGTAGAGTTCCATCTCATATTTATACATAGGAAAGCTAGTCAACTTAGAAAACCAACTTAAATAAAGAAATATACTTGGATTTAGTTTCCTTCACGCGCTCAAACTCGAGATATATTCCCACTATTATGTACGATCACAAAGAAAAAATCCCAACATTCTCTTGTTCGCTCAAATGTGTCCACCGCGTAAAATACCATCTTATATATATCCACTTAGGAAAGCTAGTCATTTAAAAACCTACTCAAACAAGAAAATATGCTTGGTTTAGTTTCCTTCACAAGCTCAAACTTTAGATATATACCATTATTGCATCTGACCACCAGAGAAAAAATCCCAACACATCTGACCACCAGAGTAAAAATCCCAACACTATCTCGTTTGCTCCAACGTGTCCACGGCGTAAAATTTCATCCCTCATATATACATAACAATGGTCATTACAATAGGACAACTAGCCAAATTAGGAAACCTACTTAGGCCCTGTTTGGTTCAGCTTTCCTAAGGGGCTTTGAGCCCCTAAAGCCTCTTGAGGAAAATATTAAGCATTTGGCAAGCATTTTTGGAAGTCCATTGGCCAAATGTCAGTATTTTGGAAATGCGAGTCCACTTCTATTGTTCATCCGTTGACTTCTTCTTCTTCTTTTACCGAGCATTCATCTTCCCCATACCCCCAACCACTGATGGCCAGATCTAGCCACTGGCGAGGCTACCCAAGGTCTAGGGAACCTAGATCTCACCATTGGCCAGGCTGCCTGTAGTCGCGCGACCTCAAGCACTGCCACTTGGGCCTCATCGGCGACCAAATCTAGGCTTGCATGACCCACGCAACGCCATTTGAGGTTGAGGGAACCTAGGTGACGCTACCTGACGTCAAGGGAACCCAAGTGATGCCAGCTAGATCGCGCAACCTCAAGCGGTGGCACCTAGGTCATGCGACCCAGGCAGCCTCGCTTGGATCACGTAGATCCTAGATCTAGCCGTCAATGAGGTTTAGGCAGCGCTGCCTAAGGTCACGGGACCTCAAGCAACCTTGCCAGTGGCGAGATCTTGGTTCATGCAACCTCGGCCAAATCCGGTCACCGGTGGTTAGCTCACCATTGATCGGCGACGAAGTTTCATCGGATTTTATTTTTATCTTTTTAAAATATAATAAAAGCCATTTACAAATGTTGGGTTTACTAAACGGTATTTACACCAAAGTCACTTTCCAATGCCCTTTAAATTATAATATGCCAAACATTCAAGCATTCCCAAAAACTCCTCTACCCCAAAGGTATTTGAATTTGGCCAAAGGCATTTCCCGAAAGCTTAACCAAGCGAGCAAACGAGAAAATATTCTTGGATTTAGTTTCCTTCACAAGCCCAAACTCGAGATATATTTGCAATATTGTGGACAATATACTGAGCATGACCATCATATCAGAGACGAAATTATCTTTTGGAATTCACACATAAGTTGGGTCGAAAAATGCATTTTTTTAAAGACCGAAACACCAACTCTTTCCCTAAAAATATGCCTGAAATTATTTGGTGGGTCAAGTTTTTCTTGAGAAAATCTCTGCATTTTTTTTCTTTTTTCCATTTCTAAAAATTTGACTCGATATGAGAACGGATTTGGTTGGATTTGTGATCGGTTCACACTGCTGCTAGACTTTCATGATGATGTACTTGTCATGTGATTTTCAAATTCGAAAATGAGCGAAAGTGATCATGAATTGTAATTCCATATTATATAATTGCT
The DNA here is from genome assembly GCA_017140165.1 of Eucalyptus shirleyi. NCBI lineage: Eukaryota > Viridiplantae > Streptophyta > Magnoliopsida > Myrtales > Myrtaceae > Eucalyptus > Eucalyptus shirleyi. The sequence continues at coordinate 17,262,856 of CM029448.1, read as the reverse complement.
AGAAATGAAGCAACTAAAATATTGGGTTGAATTATAATTGAATGCATGGATTATATTTGGGTTAATACCTTGAAAAACCCCAAACTAGTACACTTGTGACAAATTTATCCCAAACTATTTTTTTGACCATGAAAAACTCAAAATTGGTATACTTGTGACAAATTTACCCCGACTGACTATAAAAAACTATAAACTGATACATTTATGACAAATTTACCCTAAACTAATTTATTAGACTGCAAAAAACCTTAAACTGGTAAATTTGTGACAAATATACCCTATGCTAAATTAGATTAATACCACAAAAAAAAATCACAAAAATTGTAAACTATAACAAACGTAGTGTAAAATTCTAAATTGGTATACCGGTCAATTGTCACGTGTCATTTAACTTAATAATTTGATAATAAAATTTAACGAAAATTAACAGAGAGTAAATTTGTCACACGTGTACCAGTTTGAGGTAAATTTGTCAAAGGTATACCAGTTTGGGGTTTTTGGTGGTCAAAAAAATAGTTTTTGGTAAATTTGTCACAAGCATACCAGTTTGGGGTTTTTTAGGGTATTAACCCATTATATTTTGAGTAAAGATTTAGTTGACCTAGGTGTGTTGACCTCTATTGTTGCATGCCCTTGGCATAAAATCAAGTAATCAAATCTCCACGCATCTTGCTTGGCTTATTTATCATCATACTTTTCGCACCTAAACACGGAGTTAAATTTATATGGACTGACAATTTGAATTTCATCCAAAATACATAAAATCTTTCAAAAGAATGAAATGTCTGCACTGAGAATCTTTAAGATTTTTCATAAATTTTTGACACTTTAATAATATTTTTTTATTTCGAAACTTTGGATAAAATTCAAGTAGAAGTAGAAGTTAACCTGTTTAGAACGATTTTCACCAATTGTTTATCGGGACTTCGTAAAGTCAAAAACAATCTTTTAATTCCAGTTAAAATTTAAATTACCATCCGAAATTTCAAAACATGACGTGTAAATATACACATGTCAATATAAGACTATTTTTTCGACCAAAAAAAAAAATAGAAGACTATTTTTGAGTAATCAAGTATTTTACTTTAAAAAAAAATTGAAAGTGCTTTCACCATAAAATATGAGAAAAGCCAAAAGTAAAAAGTTAAAAAGCACTCGAAACGATTTACGTGGCTTTTTATGCTTTGATTTTTATATAGAACAAAACCAATGTAATCTTATATTAATTTATAAATTGATATGCAAAATCATGTAAAAGTTTACCGTAACTTTTCAAAATTCCAAAGTATTTTTTTTTTTTTTTACTTTCAACTTTCAGAGAAAAAGTCATAAAATGAAAATTATAAAAAGCTGGAAAAATCTCCAAAGATAGGCCTTCCCTTCGTATCGTGGCCAGTCTTTAAGTCAACAAACCAGTGTCTTTTCTTTCGGAGTGGGGGAAAACCGAACTAGGGACAGTAGCATCTTCAGGGGTAAGAATCAGAGAAAATATTGGGTGAGTTTAATACTCCACGTAGGCGAAAATATATCACCATACATACAAAAGTCAACACGTGGCAAATTTGGGCCCACCTGTCAGCGCCCACTCTCTCCGTTAACTCCGTCTCTCTCCCACTTACTCTCTCTCCTCCCCTCCGTTTCTGCCCACATCTCTCTCCCCCCCTCTTCTCTCTCCACTTCTCTTTTCTTTCCTCCATCGGGGGAAACATGGGCTTTAGTGGCGGCGGAGGTGGCGGAGGCGCCGCTGGAGGTTTTTTAACCTCATCCTTAGCTGTGTGAGCAACAGTCTCATACCTCCTCCTCGGCTTCCGATCATTTCCAGCTGCCCGCGCTCGCGACGGAGGCGTGACTGGAACTTCCATTTCCTCTCGACTGCAGCATTACGATCACCACTATCTTCGGCGACCACACGCTTGGTCTCAAACTTCTTCTCTTCTTCGTCTTCTACTACTCCGTTCCTTCTTCTCCTGGAATAGACTGGTTCCATCCCGAAGCCCCGACCCGCGACAAGATGGGTATCGTCGTAGAGTCTCTGCCGCCCTTCGCCGTAATCCCACGGCAAGTACTGCGCCCTCAGATCCGGGTACAAGCTACTGGTTCTCATCCGGCCAAACGAACTGCCGGAGAACCCATATTCGCTCCCCTCGGAGTTCCGACCGTCGTAGCTGTCGTGCCACTTGTACGGCGTCCCCGGATTCGACGACGACGACTTCCGAAAGTCCGACGTCTGGTATGACCCCGCCGACCCCCGTCCCCGCCGCTGTTGGATCTGCCGAGGAACCAGCAGACGATGGCGAAGAGGACGAGGAACGGAGGGGAGGAGAGAGAGTAAATGGGAGAGAGACAGAGTTAATGGAGAGACAGGGCGCTGACAGGGGCCCAAATTGCCACGTGTCGACTTTTGTATGGTGGTACATTTCGCCTACGTGGAACGTTAAACCCACCCAATATTAAGAATCAGGACAGTGACGTGCGTAACTATTCCTAGATTTTCATGCGAACCACTGTAGACGACAAAATAAATTAATAACCATTATCGTTGGATATTTAATATGTGAAGAAAAAATTTTAATTAAAAAATCAATTTTAAACACGAATTTTACTCGTTTGACTTTAAAGGTATAAGATTATTTTCACACTAACGTTGAACGTAGCAATACACATAAAGAGTCGCACAAATTTTGTTTTCCTTAAAAATATAGGAATGAACCATTTTTGGGTATCACAATTTAACCTATTTTTGAGCATCCCTTTCATCATTTGTCGCATCAGTCTTGCGAAGTGGCTTTTCCAACTTGGCTAAAATTTACTAAATGGAGAAGAAATCAGACAAGACGAGACTCCTACGAAGTCCCTCTTTATGCCTCGCAGCGGATAGGGACACGCCAGGCAAAACCCACCTCAGTCAAGCCTTTGTAAGCATCGAGTCAATCGATCCTTCCATTTTTGAAGTTGGTCGGCTACACACGGTCGTGTCTTTCATTGCACATTGCACATTGATAATTGCATGATCGCGTTGACGCAAGAAATTTTCCTTGTCGAAAACAATTGATTGAACGAGTCGTTATCATGATCGGTTCCCGAATCAGTCATCCGCTTTATCATCGCCCATATATCCTCGACCCCACTCTCACTTTCCTTTCGCTCTCCTGGGCAAGACCCATATTCATGTGTTCGCTTAAGGGGAAAGGGGGAAAGAAGAGGAAGATGACTCATTGTACACAATACTATGACCCATTCTTACTAATTATTGCTATTTTCGTGGGATCGAATCACTTCGAATATCTTTACTAAAGGCTATAGATTATCTCAATTATAAGGTGGCAAATATATAGTTAAGACATAAAAGTACACCGTGAAATACGAAATTTAATAAGTAAAAGGATTTTAAAAAACTTATTTTTGTAAGCATGAGGTTTGGGCCTAAGACACGAGGCTTAGTTGCGCGTAATGTAACATTGTTTGTGTGCGTGATTTTTGAGAATCTAAGGATTTACGGGGATGGAAATGAGAACATTTTTCATATCTTGTTAGCATTAAGATTGTTTTGTAATGGGATGAAAGTGTGTGTCTTCTGAAATATATAGTATGATTTCGAGAATAGGGGATGCAAAATTGAGTTTTGAAATTCAATGATACAAATTTTAATTTAAAAATTAATTGAGGATAATTATTTTAACTACCCAATTCTTCAATGGGGGCTAATTAAGCCCAGTTCTTCGAGAATATCGTCATATTCAAGCAGTATGTTTATATTAGAAATAGAATTCTCTTTTAAAACTCAAATAAGATTTTTCTCCTTTATATTGAAAAAAAAAATAACGAAGGTTAATAGTTATTTCTCGCTTTTTATTTTTCACAAATACCCTTCAAATATGTAATACCCATTTATTGAGTAACCACACATTTTATTTCCATGCATAACCACCATTTTATCTCACTTTTTACCATTATCTATTTATATCTATATACATGTTCAAGCACAATGGGAGGTTAATCTCATTTATGGCTTTCTGACATCGCCGTTGCATAAATTACTAATCATTAAAAGAAAAATGACTCCGTTTTGTTCTCCACTTTAATTTATTTTTCTTGTCAAAAACCTTTCAAAGGCTAAGCCTCTAAAACCTTCATAAATAGAAAACTACCCATGACTTTTCAAATTAAAACATTACCAACTGCCCCCAAAAAAAAAAAATTAATCATATCAAAACAAGAAATCTTATTTGTCTCACTTTTAAGTTTGCATTATATTAGGTCAATTTATTGAGTAACCATCCACTTTCTTGCAAAGCATAACTACCATTTTTGTCTCACTTAGCACAAGCACGGATATCGTACTGGGCATCCTCAACTATACTATATATGATAATATATATATATATAATATATATATATATATATATATATGTGTGTGTGTGTGTGTATGTATGTATGTTTGCCTTACAATTTTTAGTAGTTATATATTGGCTTTCTACACGGGTGAACATGATACGATTGTGTGCTCATGTTAGATACAATTGTCACGGGCCGAGAGTTTCCTTGGTCTCGGAACGACCCGCGAGCACCTAGCGAGCAGAATTCACCAGGCCAGCCTTCTTTCTTTAGTTGTTCCACGAACGATACAGTGAATGATTCTTCGTACGAGATCCTACCACGCCTAGCTTTGTTTGGGTGTCTAGTCCATCGAGTAAGACAACAGTTCTCTTTAGGTACAACAACTGATTTCGGCCTGCCATGGCCTTGTCAGGAGAGTGGCATCAGCTCCCGACCAATTTGTGCACGGGAGGCCTACCCTGTCTTTAGAGCTCCTAAGTGATATAATCATTCTATCCTAGAACTCATAACACCAACCGTCCTGACGCCACTCTCATGGACCAATTGTATTCTACCTAGTGCCTCACACTCTTCACCAGATAATCCCAAGCGCCACTCACAAGTGTCACAAGTACGGAAGGATTCACAGACCGTGACACAATCATGCACAATACGAAATTGAAAGTGAGACTGTTTCCACATTTTCAATTTGAATCTTATTAAGTAAGAAGTATTTTTGTCTCACTTTTAGCTTTGCACTATATAATGTCAATTTATTAAATAACCATTTCTTTCTAAGCATAACTACTATATTTGTCTCACTTTGCACAAGTACCGATATAGTACCGGACATCCTAAACCATATCGAGAAATTAAGGCAATATTATTATGTATATATGTGCTTAACCTATAATTTTTTGAAGTTAAATGCTAGCTGTTTACACGTGCATACACGATATGTTTGTGTGCACATGTTTGATACAATTGTGCACAATACGAAATCGAAAGTGAGAGTCGTTTCCACATTTTCAATTTGTATCGCATTAAGTAAGAAGTTTTAATTCTCTCACCTTTAACTTTGTATAATGTTGATTTATTGAGTAACCACCTACATTCTTTCTAAGCATAACTACTATTTTTGTCTCACTTTGCACAAATGCCGATATCAAACTGGACATCCTCAACCATATAGAGAAATTAAAGTAGGGGTGTGGCTTTTTTAGTACCAGAGAACCAAGTTTCTTTTCTAGCATTATTTTGTTTTCCCTTCAAATCTAACACAAATAATTTGATAGGAAACCATCAGTTTCGTCTATGAATAACTCGATATTAAGTGAATCATATGCTTCTCTGATTCTGGTCAGGTGGGATCTTCCACCTTCTGGGTGGATTAAAATGAATATTGATGGAGCATCCAAAGACAATTCGTCGACAGAAGCATAACTTTGGGTTTTGTGATTAGAACTCAACTTTGCAAAACAAATTGGATTTCATAGGATCATTATTAAGATTGACTCTAGAACGGATTTTCTTAGTCCAAAGCTTAGATTAATTATGTTGGCCCTACTTTTCTTAAAGATATCAAAAGATTGTTGATCTCTCTCTTTTTCTGAGTTTAAAGTCTAATATAACTTTCAAAAAAGAAATTGCCGTGTTAATTGGCTTGTTAATCTTGAAATCCACAAACACTTGAATACTAATTTCTTTTCATTATCTTGTACAAAGTTACTTTATGTTTTATTACGTGATAAGAAAGGGATGGTAGATTTACGATGTTAAGTTTTTGTATTTGTCTTTAGCCTTTCTTCATACCAAAAAAAAAAGACAATATTATTATTTATATAAATATTTAACCTATACTTTTTTGTAACTACATAATAGCTCTCTACAAACGCTTGCACAACATCGTTGTGTGTGTGTGTTAGATATGACCGTGTACGGTACGAAATTGAAAGTGAGATCATTTCCGCATTTTTTATTTGAATCATATTAACCAAGAAGTATCAATTATTCCAATCTCACTTTTATCTTTGCACTATATAATGTCAATTTATTTAGTATTTATCCATTTTCTTTCTAGCCATAACTATTATTTTTGTCTCACTTTGTTCAAGTACCGATATCGTACCAGACATCTGAACCATATTAAGACATTAAAGACAATATTATCATGTACATATGTATATGTGTGCGTGTGTTTAACCTAAAATTTTTAGCAGCTACATACTAGCTCTCTACATGGGTGTGCAAGACACAATTGTGCGCGCATATCCAATAAGATCGTGCATGGTATGAAATCGAAAACGAGACCATTTTCACATTGGCGATTTGAATCATATTAAGCAAGAAGCATTATTTGTCTTAGTTTTAACTTTTCACTATTCAATATCAATTTATTGATTAACCACCCGCTTTCTTTCTAAACAGACTACCATTTTCGTATCGTTTTAAACAAGTATCAATATTGTATCTTGCCGATATCGAGAAATTAATGACACTATTATTCTATACATATATATTTAACCTTTAATTTCTAACAACTACATATTAGCTCTTGACACGTGCATGCATGGTACAATTGTGTGCGTGTGTTAGATACGGTCATGCATGATATGAAATCGGAAGCGAGACTTGCTTCCATATTTTGGATTTGAATCATATCAAGCAAGAAGCTTATTTGTCTTAGGGATATGTTCAGCAGAAGTCCTAAAACTTGTTCAGAAAGTGCAATTGAGTCCTAAAACTTACAAAAAGTTCAATCAAATCCTAAAACTTGTCAAGTTAGTTCAATTGAATCCTAAAGTTAACACCGTTAGCATTTTTGTTAAAAATGCTAACGTGTCATTTTAAATTATTTTTTATTTTCCACGTGGATTTTTTTAATGATTTTTTATTCATTTTTTTAAAAAATAGATTTAAAAACTAAAAAAATTAGATTGATTCATTTTATCTTATTTTCACCAAAAATTAAAAAGAAAAGTTATAAAAGTTATTTTTAAAATTGTTTTTAAAAAAATCAGCCTTCTACTCCCCTGCCGCTGCCGCCACCACCGCCGCCCATCGTCGGAGGGGCTGAGTAGGCGAGGGCCGACGACTGTCGCCCGCCCTAGGTGAGGTTCGCCCAGATCTGGCGAGCCTTGCCGGCCTGAGCGAGGGCCGACGACCGTCACCCGCCTGGGTGAGGTTCGCCCAGATTTGGCAAGCCTCGCCGGCCCAAGCGAGGGCCGACGAGGCCTCGCCCAGGGCGGGCGACGGTCACCGGCCCCTCCGGCGATGGGCGGTAGCGGAAGTCCACCGATGCCCTTTTTTTTGAACAGTTTTGTTTTTTTAAATAATTTTAGATTTTCCTTTTTTAAATGAATTTAGATTTTCCTTTTTAGTTTTTAATCTAATTTTAAATATTTTGAATAAAAATAAATTTAAAAAGCCATTTGAAAAATAAAAAAATCATTTAAAATATGATATAGCGCCACGTCAGCAATTTCCGTTAATTTTCTTGACGGTGTTAATTTTAGGACTCAATTGAACTAACTTGACAAGTTTTAGGACTTGATTGAACTTTTTGTAAGTTTTATGTCTCAATTGCATTTTCTAGACAAATTTTAGGACTTTTGCCGAACATATCCCTTTGTCTTACTTTTAACTTTCTACTATTCAATAGCAATTTATTGAGTAACCGGTTGCTTTCTTTCTAAGAATGATTATCATTTTCATCTCGCTTTACACAAGTATTGATATTGTACGTCACCGATATCAAAAAATTAAATATGCTATTATTCTATATATATGTTTACCCTTTAATTTCTAATGGTTACATATTAGCTCTCAATGTGTGCATGCACGATATGATTGTGTTAAACACAACCATACACGACACGAAATTGAAAGCGAGATTCATTTTCACATTTTCGATTTGAATCATATCAAGCAAGAAGTGTTATTTGTGTCACTTTTAACTTTGCACTATATAATGCCAATTTATTGAGTAACCACCTACTTTCTCTCTAAGTATGACTACCATTTTCATCTCGCTTTACACAAGTAATGATTTTGTACGTCGCCGATATCGAGAAATTAGAGATGTTATTATTCTATCCATATATGTTTAACCTTTAATTTCTAATAGTTACATATTAACTGTCGACATGCACATGCATGATACGATAGTGCATGCGTGTTAGATACAATCATGCATGATACAAAATCAAAAGCGAGACTCGTTTCCACATTTTCAATTTGAATCATGTTAGATAAGCAAAATTATTTGCATCGCTTTTGACTTTGCACTATATAATACCAATATATTATAACCACCCACTTTCATTCTAAGCATGACTACCATTTTCGTCTCCCTTTACACAAGTACTGATGTCATACCTTACTAAGATGAAGAAATTAAAGACGCTATTATTTCCAGATATATACATTTGACCCATATTTTCTAGTGATTACATACTAGTTCTTGACATTAGCGTGAATGATACGGTCCGACTGCGCGGGTGGGCACTAGGTTTGACCTGACTACGCATGCGTTGGATATGATAATGCTTAATACGAAATCGAAAGCGATACCCCTTTTTGGCACTTCCAATTTGAATAATTAATTATGCAGATATAGGAATTTCTTGATCTTATCTAATAAATCCCAATATATTACTCTTTTTCTGGGCAGTAATTTATGACATTACTTCTTTTTTTTTTTGGGCAGTATTACTTAAACAAGTTTTCGCACGCGCGGGGTGCGCGCGTGAGAAGTTAATTCAGCGACGCGGTAGATTTGAAAAAGTACAAAAATGGGAGACAGGACAATTTTCGATTTTTATCCCCCCTCTTCTTCCTCCCTTCCTTTCCCGCTCGCCCCCTCCACCGACGACGCTGCCGCCAACCGCCGCTGCTCCGCCACCTCCTCCGCCGCCGCCGAGCTACGGCCACCACCGCCGCCTCCGCCCCCGCCTCCCCCCGGACGACGGAGCCGGCGTCCCGCCTCCGTCCGCCCCCGTTTCCCGGCGTGCTCGACTCCTTCGAGCCTCGCGGCGGTTTTGGACCGGCGGAATCGAGGGCTTTTCTTCGCCGCGCGCGCCCCCCCGAAGTGACGGTTGACGGCGGCGAAGGCTCCTCGTCCGACGGGGAGCGGCCCCGGTCGGACACCGGCGCGGTCCGCCCGCCCTTCTGCTTTCCCCCGTTTCTTCTAGTCTCCGATCGGGTTGCCCGCTGTCAGTGAATTGCGGGGTTGGTTTGTCGTCCACTCCGGCGGAAGCGCGGAGAACGGCTCCGGGGATTCGGGTGAGTAAATTCAAGTTGCTGCATCTTCGGTTGGTTGTTTCTTCTTACTTGTTTGCAAGTCAACGTCGGTTCTTGAGATCCGCCGGGATGTCTCTGTTCTCGCCTTCTGCTTGTGGATGTATGTGAATTGTTCTCATTTAGGGCTTTTTGGCCGGGATCCTGTTGGGCGTTTGAATGTCATGGTCTTTTTTTTTTTTTTTCCAGTTTGTTTTGTTGTGCAGTTTGAATGTTTAATGGTGATTGGTTTGGCCGTTTGGGTTCTTTATGATTGTATGAATTCTTTGACTTTTCCAATTTTCATCTTTTAAGTATTCCGCTGAGCCGTTGCATTGCACGAACTTTCCTTGTGACGTATCTTTCGGACTTAGCATTTGCTTTTGCTCCTATTTGTGCAGAGTATTGTCGTTGGGAAGTCTGGTGCTGAGGCTATTTGAGTCAATGCCCGTCACTAAGAAGGTTTTTCAGAAGCTTTTGCATTTTTTGTACCCGTCCTTATCGGCGCATCTAGGTTCTAGGCATGCATAAATTTTTTGCAATGTTGTGAAGGAGAGATTTTGAATATCTGGAATTTATTGATGGTTTGATACGAAATGGAGTGCAATCACGTAAGATTTTTTACATAGCTGACCGCACTTAGCGGCATAAGGATTGGTTATTGTCAATGTCCTTGTGACAGCGGTGAAAAATTATTCCTTGACAGGGCATATCCTCTATAAAAGATGATACGTCTATTTTATCCTTAATGGATGTCACACTTTTAAGATCTTGATGCTTGAAATTGTTTTTCCCGATGTCTATAAAAAGAACAGTGACACATACCATCTTTTGATGATGTTTTTCTCCTCAAAATGAAAGGAAGGTCTGTTGGTCTGTGGTCCATTTCTCTTTAAGCTTGGATGTGATGTTACAATTGAAATGTATTTGATAGTACTGTTTTCTCTTGCATTAGAATTCAGAATGTAGCCAGATTGGGCAAGTGTTTGGCAAGTTGATGAAGCAGATGGGAACTCCTAAGGACTTTGAACTTCCAGAATGGTTCACTAAGGAGAAGCCCGCACCATACAGTTTTATAAGGCGCAGTATCCACTAGTGAAATGCAGTTCTTGCTATGTTCTCCCTTCACATTTCATGTCTAAGTGATGCTATGTACCGTCGATGATATTAATTTGAGTAATTAAATTGCATTCAAAGGGGTATGAGGTGGGTAGCAATTTTTTTCAAAACAAGCAACGTGAGAACAACAGGTGAGTCTAACAGCTGATGAAGGACAGATATGGTCTTCTCTTTTGTTGTTGACTTCACTCAAATCAAAGCTCTTTTACTACTGATCCTGTGGTGAATTAAATGATTCTATAGTCTAACTCAAAGTTAAATCTTATAACATCTTACTTGTAGGAAGCATACAAAAGGTTGTTTAAATTTTGGAGTTCATTTTTTAAACGTTTCATGTTAATTTTTATTACCTCCTGGGTCACTTTAGTTTTTAAAAGAAAAGACTACTGCATCTTTATTAAGACTAATTAAGGAATTCAATTTTTTGGGTGTTTGTCGGGAGTCATGCTGCATGGGAGGATAGGAGCAGCAAATAGCTCTCTTTTTGTCATCTTGGAATTTTTCTCTACTTCCTGCCCAAATTATATTCTATCATATGAAAAACATTTTAGTTTGCTTGGTTGTGATTCAATTCACCTCCTTCCCTCCCCTTGTTTACCAAATTTGATGGCCGCAACTCATTACTTCCTCAATTTCCCTCCTTTCCATCTTAATTATTATATTTAGTTGCTCCCTATGGACTTTATTATGCTGGATTATATGTGTGAACTTTCCTTTGGAGTCTCCTGGACATTGTGCTTTGTTGACTTGACTAATGGAAGACATATATCTCACAAAGAGGATGAAGAGGCGTCTTGATGATGATGGCATATTTTGCTCTTGCAGCCCATCTCCTGGTTCTTCCGTTGTGTGCAATAAAGATTGCCATTGTGGGTAAGAATTCATCCTTCTCTCTGACTTGGGTGCAGTCAAAGTCTTTACTCTAGCTGTGATGCTTCTAATTAGTAAAATCCATTTAAGAATATGGTCTTTCAAGTCTCATTTTTATTTGTTGCCAGTGCATGTCGACAAATTAATGAGCTACTGATACTTAAATTGACTGTCAAGTTTGAATTATCAAGCTACTAATTTTCTGGCGATGACGTGTTGCAGTTTCATGGTTCTCTTAGGCAGACAACAAAAATGATGCTCTAGTCAATACAAGTTTTAGTCAATACAAGTTTCATCTTTGGGTTATCTAGCATGTTATTCGGCGTCTATAGCCATGAAATGACTCAAAGTAATGCAGAGAATTGGCTTGAGTAGTTCTTCCTCTAGCTTACTGCAAGAGTTAGATGAGAATCTGTGATTTTGAATTGGTTATGCTCATGCAGAATATTGTTTCTTACAATTGGGCGAAGTTGTGCCTGGACTTGAGATCGAGCCTCTTTTTCTATTTTCGGTAATGCCCCCTTCAATATGAAGATGTGCAATTTCCTTCCTATCCTATATCTAAGGATGACGACCTTAACCGACCTCACATGGGTTGTTTACTAACAATTATGTGTATCAACCATTTATAGTCAGCTACCTATAAGAACAATAAGTGTTTTTGGACAGTATCTGGCTAATGATCATCTGCGAACCAGAAATTTTTAACCCAATGTGATTTCATGAATTAAAGGTGAATGCTTTCTATATACAGGATGCTGCTTTCTAGCTGCTCCTCAGGATGCAAATGTGGAAGCTCGTGCATTAATAAACCTTTTCAAAATCGGCCGATGAAGAAAATGAAACTTGTGCAGGTATTCCTTTTATACGAGGTGATTATAAGAGCATGGAAGATGATCTTATAGTTGCCAACAGGAAATTTACTAATGCTATTAATCTGTTGAACTCATTGAGAAGGCAACCAGATATAGTCAACTCTGCTATTTTCCACGACCTAATTCTTGCAGTGTATTGGCATAGCCTGAGGATAAAAGTGGGCCCCATGTCTGGGATTAAGAGTTTTGGCATGGACTATATTGTGTATTTTATTTAAACATAGCTCAGCAGACAGGTATATTTATGAGTTTGCTTAATGTGGAATGTGATAAATACAATTGTTGCTGCCTGGCGATTTTCTTGTTTTACTGCTGGATATTCAATTTGTTGTTATAACTGCTCTTCTGCATGACGGCAAAACTGTTTTTCTTTTTAATTGTTTCCATCTTGGTTGTTTTAACAGCTCTACTATACTCAAGACTTGTCAATTTTTTCTTAAAGTAGGCATTGTTCTTTCATGTCTGTCAACCTACAGGAACTGCTTGGTCATGTGTTCATATTCTAACCTGAATCTATAATGCTTTCGTTATAAGCCATGTGATATGCTAAATTTAAGTTATCCATGGGTGTAGACCGAAAAATGCGGTTCTGGAATAGTAGCAGATGAAGATATCAAGCAGGGGGAGTTTGTCATTGAATATGTTGGAGAAGGTAAGGCCTTGAAGTTGCTGCTGAAGATTGTATGTTCTTTGGAAAGTAAAAATTTTAAAGACTCTATTCATACCTTTTGTTCTTTTTGGGTAATTATATTGTGCCAAAATTGCCTGCTTCCCAGAATACAGAAATGATGTTATTAGATATTCCAACTTTTTGAGTTTTGAGGAAACAAAAGTAAAAATGGGCAATCTATAGATACTAATTGTTAATCTGAAGTATCAGTATAAGAAGAATGTTGATTTTTTTCACTCGAAAAATTATATTTAAAGTACAATATCTTTTGTGAGTTTAAGCTGCTGTGGAAGTTTTTTATGTTTTATCTTCAGAAGCAACGTTTTGAGAACTCTGGAGCTCTTCCAGATGTGTAGTAACTTTTGGTTACTGTCTGTTTATTTTACCAACTAACATTGTCTTCTTGGGTATGCCTTTTGAACTGACTTCTTTAAATAAACCAATTGCTTAAAAGATTAAGCAGCATGTTGATCTTCTTTGATGCAGTCATTGATGACAAAACTTGTGAAGAAAGGCTTTGGAATATGAAACATCGGGGTGAAACAAATTTCTACCTGTGCGAAATAAATCGAGACATGGTAATTGACGCGACATACAAGGGAAACAAGTCGAGATACATCAACCATAGTTGTTGTCCCAATACTGAGATGCAGAAATGGTTCTCCACTCATTCTTTTTCCTTGCTTGTATTCCACTTTGCTCATAGAAAAATACAGCATGTTAAACTTTTTCTTTACAGGATAATCGATGGTGAAACGAGAATTGGTATTTTTGCGACTCGCGACATCAAAAAGGGCGAGCATCTTACCTATGATTATCAGTATGAAGACTTTCACTATGCTTTGGTGTTATATCAGGAGCATCCTGTTTTTCTGTGCTATTTTGTAAGAATGGTCTTAAATTACTTAGATTCTTGTAGCATTCTAATATGTCTAGCAGGTTTGTCCAGTTTGGTGCAGATCAAGATTGTCACTGTGGTGCTGTAGGTTGTAGGAGAAAGCTTGGTGTCAAGCCTAGCAAGCCTAAGATGTGTTCAGAAGCAGCGTTGAAGTTAGTGGCATGCCAGGTTGCACCCAAATTGGAGGGAGTCTTATCCAGAAATGATGTATGTACATGCCACTTGTTGGTGATAAATTCTTGTAGCACTTTACACATTCTCCTGGTTTTACAAGGGCTTAAGTTTGGGATTTTGTGAAATCATATGTGGGGAGTTCAAAGTTCAAGGAAAAGGAACATTTATTCTTGTAGAACTTTACACATTATTTTAGTCCCTGTCTATGGACATTGTTTTATCTATAAAATAGCTTTGGCATCCTTATTTTATTGTCTTTTCTGGAGGTATATCTCTTGTACTTTCCTCCAAATACTTGTTTTCATCTTCTTCTTTTTTTTTTTTTTTTTTTTTAATTATATTGTGCACATTACATTTATTTCACTAGATCAGACAGCAGACTGACTTCTTGTTATTGATTTTGGAAGGTTTGCCAGAATGGACGTCTGCATGCAGGTTTTGCAAACTTTTCTCTATATATTTTTGCTAAAGCTTTTAAATCACCAGCATCCATTTTCTCAAGTTGATTTTTTTTCTATTAGGAAATTCAAGGTACATTCGCTGTCAACGATCTCCTCACAACTGCGTAGGGGAAGTCATCAGAATTACTCGTCCAATGAATGAGAGGTTGGTTAGTCTTTCTTGATCCAGTTTTACTTGAACCGTTCTTTTTTCATTGATTTATTCTCTTTTTCTTTCCCTTTTCTGCAATGACAAAATGGTGAATTTTCAAAGTGAATTATATGACAGCATGGTCATGTTTATTTGTTTTCTACTGTATTTCCTTATGTAAATTTTGTCTGATTTGATCTCCAGGACTTTTGGGATTATCAGACGCTTTGATAACTTTTCCAGGAAACATTCTGTAAGATCAAGTCCCTTTTTGTATAATGAAATCTACTGCATAATCAAGTCTTAGTATATAATGGAATCTACTGCATGATTTTAATGTGAAACCACTTGGTTGCTGCAGATAATGTTTGAGGATGGTGCTGTTGAATTTCTTGATATGTCAAAAGAAGATTGGGAATTTGTGACTTTGTAACCATATGTATCGGTAAGCATTCTACTCAGCCTGTTACTGTTATGCTATCTGTATTTCTGAGTAAACAATTTTTTATGGCATGTGATTGGTATGTCCGAGCCTTAATTTTTTTAAGTGCATGCTTCCCATGTTAAGTAATCTCTAGAATAAGGAACTGACAATGTATGGGAAGCAGATTCTCCATGATTGATAAAGATCTTTGTGGCACTGAAGTCAAAAAAAGTGTTTGAGATGACAAAATAAAGAAGCATCTGGCATTTTAACCTAAAGGACACAATCTAGCCCTCAGATTTTTGTCTGAAAATAATCTAGCTTCTCAGATTTTTGTCTGAAAATGGTTCGTAATCTGTGATGAGATTATGCTTTGCTGCCAATGCTAGTTTTTGGATGCAGAATGTCTTGGTGAGATGTCATTTAATTGATTATAGACTGTTGCTTGGGCTTGTTGCTACCCCCCCTACTGTACGGTAGCATTGTCAACACTATAAGTGTGGTTCAACACTACAATAGTGTGGTTAGACGGTCTGTGATCCCCAAAAAGCACTAGAACTTGTATGTATTAATGGGCCAAATATTGATCCACGGAGTTAATATTCTTGATCAAAATTAGAAGCAGGAAAGGAATTTGTTGTCTTTGGTAGAAGGAGCAAAACCACCTCCATTCCATTTGAATCCATGACGCATGGATCTGTAATTTCTATCTTCACGTCTAGATTACTATTTGTCAATAGGGTTCCCGGACTATTAATGAACTGTCCTATATTGGACATATAATATACCCTTTATTTCGTAGCTAGAGCAATTTATTCTTCCATCTAAGGTGGTAGTTGAACTTGCCTCAAAATGCTTCCTCGGTGACTGTATCTGGCTTAAATTTAAGCAGGAAGTTCCTCTATTTTGCTCTTACAATGCTCCTCTTTCGAATTATTGGTTGATTGTACGAGTAATAATGCTCTACGTTTGTTTTTTGTGTTTCCTTGTGATACTTATGTGGCACGTTTTCAAAAGAAAGTAACTTGTCTTCCCGCATGTGCCCCTTGCTGATTGGAGCATGCTGTTCTTCCATCGTCCGCTTTGCTGCTGCTGATGGGCTAACCTTTCGAGCTGAATTTCAGGTCGTGGACTATTCGAGATCGACAATGCTCAAAACCAACTCCCCATGCTCTACCTGCAATAAAGTGTGCATAAGCAGTTCTGGCAGGATGCATGAGAATACTGTGCCGCCCTCACCCAATGCATATGCGTCCGAGATGAAAATCCCATTCTCTCTCTCTCTCTATCTCAAGAATGTTGTTGTTCCAGTTGTGTAACAATTAAAATTACTTTGGTTACCATTTTTAAAGTTCGATTCCAGCAAACTTTAGGTCTCCCATTTGATTGACGTTCCGGGGAGCACCCCGGTCTGTGACATTAGGTGAGGTAACAATAATTGGATTAGAAAGCCGTTTTTCTTTCTGTGATGCATCTGCAATTTTTTGCCTCTGTACAGGCTGAACTTTTTCAACCCAGTTGAACCTGAAGCCTCGTTACTTGTTTGACCACCTCTTCTTCCACCCACCCCCCTCTCTCTCTCAAAGGGAAGGTGGGTTGGTGTGCCGCCCTCTTGCCAACAACCCCCACGAGAATTTTCAAATCTTCTCGGACGGATTCGGGGGACGCAATCATGACCGCGTCGGTTCTGCGTGAGCTCGCATCTATGCACCTTTGGATGAGGTGAGATCCACTTGATCGAACGGTAGATGCGAGCCGTGCTCGCGTGGTTTTAGATGTACCATATTCTTTCTCAAACGTGGGGGAAACCGTGGATCTCATGGTGTTACGATATTCGTGGAGATCTTGTGCCCTTTGTCATGGCTCATTACCAACTTTCCAGCTAGCGACCTGCGGCTGGTGGGGACCATCGTCCGGTCGTACCTCGCCCCATGATAAATGCGCACGTTGATCTTCCGATTTGCTCGCCGAGGTGTTCATTCCTTTAATCGTATTCCTCCGAAAGGCTCTTGTTCCAAGACCCGTCGGCAGATTCTCTCGAGCTTTAGCATTTTTCGGGACGCTAACACAGTTTTTCTCTTTTAACTTCGTCCTCGGGCGGCGTAGCCGGCCACGCCAGATCTGACTACCGGCACCAGGCGAGGGCCGTGGCTCGAGCGACGGTGGCCGGAGCCAGATCATTTTGTTCTTTAAATAGCTAAATACCAAGTTGCTTCCTAGTGCGTGCCTTTTCTTTATTCCTCACTGTTCTTTTCTTGACGTTCTGGCCACGCTGTCTGAATTCGTGAACTCCACACCATGTGCGCGCATTATTAAACGGTGCATAATAGCTTTGCATATATTCCGTGGACATTGCTTGCATCTTTCACATTCGTCTCCTCCATCTCTCTCTCTCTCCGCCGCCGTCGGTAGGGCTTGATCGTCCCTGAGAAAACCACATTGTTCATACCTTCACGTCCATCAAGATGAAGGCGATAGAGAAGATCAGAGAGGCTCTCGACGGCAGAGGGGACGAGGGGGAGCCCGTGTTCTCGTTCGAGTTCTTCACGCCGAGGAAGAAGGCCGACGTCAACGCCCTGCTGGACCTCATAGGCCGCCTGGTGGTCCACGGGCCGGCGTTCTGCGACCTCACGTGGCGGACCGGCAGCTTCGCCTCCGACGACATCACCCTGGACATGGTGGGAAAGATGCAGAACGCGGTCGGCGTGGAGACCATGATGCACCTCACCTGCACCAACATGCCCGTCCAGAGGATCGACCGCGCGCTCGACAGGATCAAGTCCGACGGCATCCGGAACGTGCTCGCGCTCCGCGGCGACCCGCCGACCGGCCAGCTCAAGTTCGTCCCGGTCCCGGACGGCTACGGCAGCGGCCTTGACTTGGTAAGTAAAGGCCGACAATGCATGTTTCACGTGTCGACTTCGGGGTTATCGAACCCGTTTGACTCTTGTCATTGCGAAAACGATAGCATTTCCTACCGAACGTGCTCAAAAGTTAGATTTGTTGTGATTTCTGCCTCAAATCTCAATGATTGACAGCTTCATTTACCCATGTACGGCCCTAAATATTCACCCACTAGGCATTTAAAACCTAGGAAAGAGAAATGCTAGATATCCTTTTTTTCCCTTTTCGAAAAATGTTAGATATCCTAATCATTCAGAAGTTCGGTCCAAAATATCTTTGTGCAAAAATGAACGTCTTTTCTGACGAAAGAGGCGTTTCTTTTTGAACTGCAGAACCAACAAATCATATGTAACAATTAATGCTTTCGCGTACCATGCTTTGTATGTGGCTCTGTATCGGTCTTTATAATTTTTTTTTTCTGGATCTGGTTTTATAATTGCAGGTGAAACACATCAAAGACAAATATGGGGATTACTTTGGCATTACCGTTGCTGGCTACCCAGGTTCTTTGATCTGCTTTACTCAATTGTTACATTAAAAGCCTGCATATTTCCCTTTGTTTCATTAGTCGAGGCCACTATATCATAACACACTGTCGTTTAATGTGTTCAGAGGGCCATCCTGATGTCATAGGAAGCAATGGCGTGGCCTCGGACGAGGATTACAAGAATGAGCTCGCCTACTTGAAGCGAAAGGTCCGGTTTCTTCGGTGAATATTGCTGTTGTGTGTGTCCCAATCGGTGCTAATTGGTTCTTATGGTTTTTTCATGTCTCCCCTGAATCTTTTTGTAGGTGGATGCTGGAGCGGACCTCATTATTACTCAACTGTTTTTCGACACCGATATTTTCCTCAAGTTTGTGAACGACTGTCGCCAAGTCGGAATAACTTGTCCCATTGTTCCTGGCATCATGCCGATTGCCACCTATAAAGGCTTTGCGCGCATGACTAGTATATGCAGAACTAAGGTTAAAGTCACCTTCTTCTCTATGTTATCATGATATATATCCTCTTCCAGTACTTTCAGATATTGCTCGTGTTTTTACAAGGTTTCAGGCAATTGTATCCTGCGTAGGAATTGTAGTGTTTCCATTGCATGGATAGGGACATCTTAGCAGCTTCTTCCCATATAAGTATGCTTTAATCAGATTCTTTCTTGGGCTTAGGCTGAGGAAAAGTAGTAATGTTGACAAGTGTGATTTAAAGATGATAATCAAGCTATATGATGCATGAAAACAGGACGCTCTACTACTAAGTTTGAGAGGAGGGTTCACGATGTGGTGTAGAATCAGTTGATTATGTTGATTCTGCTAGTTTTGTGATAACTAAATGTTTTGGTATTGCAGATACCAGCTGAAGTTTCTGCTGCTTTGGAACCAATAAAGGATAATGACGAAGCTGTTAGGAACTATGGAATTCACCTTGGAACAGAAATGTGCAAGAAAATTTTGGCTAGTGGAATCAAGACTCTTCACATTTATACCTTCAACAAGGAAGCCTCGGCCGTGGCAGTACTAATGGTTGTTCCGAATACCCTTTGACTGTTTAGAAATTTTGAGACAGTCCAGTATGTTCTGGCTTTTATCCTAACTTGCACTGCATATCTTAATCAGAATCTTGGCTTGATTGGAGAAGCCAAAGTTTCAAGGTCTCTTCCCTGGAGACATCCTGCGAAAGTCCTTCCTGTTGAGGAAGATCAACACCCGAATTCAAATACTACGGAGGCTGAAAAGAAGTTTTAGCATCAGTATATTGGCGTTTCGTCGATGCAGCAAATTATCAGCATCTCACTAATAGGGCGAGTCATCCAAAGGGCTAACATTTCAAGGACCACGGCATCGGACCAATGCCCTCTCAAATGGGGGTGATAGAGGAGCAACTGGGACCGGAGAGGTTCTCGTTCCGATTCAGGTCATTGTATCATTGATTATTTTGAAATAAATTTATTTCTCTCTCTCTCTTCATTTCTAAATTTATATTGGGCTAAATATCGAAAAAAGGTAGTTGATGCTTGTGGTGTCTTAAGTCGTTCAGTGTCAGTTGAGATGTGTGTTTGGAAAAACATTCGAGGTCAAAGCTTGTAATTGTAGAAGAGTCCATGTTGAGCTCTCGTAGAGCACTCCTTCTGTACTATGTTGGTGGTAAGAGCCTACATATAAACAAGAGTGCTCAGTCTTAGAGATGTACACTTGAGACCAACAATTCCATTATTGTAATACAATTACACCATTTAACAAGATTTCTCTTCATTACCTCTATTGCTCCTTCACTTGATCACTTGCCAAATTCTTGTCTCACACTCACATACACATTAGAGATTTACATTTTCATAATCCAACAATTAGTGTTGGAGCAAGGCAGCCAGGGGACATGAACCTAGCAATCAGGAGCATGGTACACGAAGATAGTGGTTAGGGATCATTGTACGTGAGCAGGCTTCAGGGACCGGAGTGCATTGAAGTTTTGCCCATGTGCAGTTAGAGATTGTGATATATCCAAGTGAGGTGACTGATAGCAGTATCGAGAAGCTTAACAACTTCAATAATAATAATTGGAGTACCATGTGCAGTTTTATTTGTTGGCTCAAGACTTGTGGTATATTGTTGGCAGTGGCAACACCACACCAGTTGAAAAAAAAAAAAGGAACATCAAAGTAGGTAAGGCACTATATGTTCTTGTTGTGACTATTGAAATGAGTTATTACAGCACATCAAGAGCACAAAGACCCTAAAGGAGGTACTTAGCAGCGTTGTTCATGAGGACGGACATGCCAAGTTGCAATGGTTGACAATTCATTTGCTTGAATATGTGACAACAAATCAGAGTTGCCGAAAGAAAGAATTGGCATTTGGTGGAGTCATGCAGGAGCATGCTACATGCAAAGAATGTTCCCAAAAATTTTGGACTGAATGTATAAAGCTAGCAATGCACTTGGTCAAAGATTATCCTGGACTTGGCTTTTTGTCACCATAGGAGAATGTTATAGGAATCCACAAGTCCATGGTAAGTCATTTTAGAGTATTTGGTTGTGTATACTATGCATCCATGCTAGGCCATCTACATAGCAAGTTCAATAAGAAGGTAGTTCTCTCCACATTTGTGGGATACGATGATCAAAGGAAAGGGTGGAAGTATTGTGACCATGAACTATCAAATTCAAAACAAATCGAAAAAGAGGTTCATGAAAGAATGAAGAATGGAAGAGAATGATGAGCTTGATAAGGACCCCCAGATTGATGAAGAAAATGAACTTGTAGCTGGAAGAGAAAGTCGGAGCATAGTCATCAGAAAAATCAAAGGCCATTGCAAATTGATGTATGTTCAAGAATGATAGAAGAGTTTCAACCAAGTTAGGTACATGAACCTGAAGGGTGGGTAACTGAACTTAGGAAATCAACAAGGCAAAGAAAACTAAATCCCAAATATGCAAATGCAATGTTGACAGAAGATTTTGAAGTGATTGAGCTATTTACATACGAGGAAGCCTCACTTGATGTGGAATGGAGAAAGCCATGGAAGAAGAGATCCAAGCACTAAGGAAAAATCAGACATGAGATTTGATGTCAAGATCTAAAAAGGTACGTCCTATATCTTATTAGTAGGTTTATAAACTCAAAACTTGATCAAATGGATTGATAGAAACATATAAGGCATGATTAGTTGCTTGAGAATTCTCTCATAAGTACAGTCTAGATTATAGGAAACATGTTCCATTTAAGACCATGGTTAGAAGGAAAAATGGAAGCTGTGGTCTAGCCTCGTGGTTGGTATGAGTTAACAGGACTAACAAATTCAAATAGGCAAACATGTTCCATTTAGGACACATGACGTACAAATGCATGGTATTGTCTTTGTTGAAACTCAATTTCATGAACTTCGTGTCTGATTTTGTTGATGACTCCGAAAATCACCATGTCTGTAGATCCAACAAGTTTTCCAATATGATTGGACACAAAGCCTCATATTAAACTGTTGACCAGTTGCAATCTGACTTCTTCAACCCTTATTAGTTGAATCCCTCTCTCTCTCGTTATAATTATTCTTTTTATGGAGTGGAAACATCATTCGGCGAAAAAACCGGGGGTTGGTATAGTGGGGCCCTCTCCAACAACCCCCGATCCAAGCATTCTCATTCCCAGGTTTTGGTGGTGGGTAGAGAGAGCCGTGGATTTGCTATCTACGTTTGTCCTACCTGCATCTAGACTTAACCTTGACCTTAGCAAATTAATGGGTTTGTGCTTTTCCTCAGGATCATTCTTGCGAGCGTCAACTTGCATGCTCTTGTAATTACTCAGTCGGTGTCAAAATGCTTGTAAAAAAGCCCGTAATGCTGCATCTGTAGATTTTGTGATTAGTGAAACTTTTTGCATGGAGATTCGGCCAGGTATGTTTAGTGTAGTCTAGTCCTTGGACCGAACAGAGCTTCAATGTGTCCATCCACGACCATCTTCAATTGATTAAGAATTAAGTTAGCTTTTGGAGTATTGTCTTCTCTGTGAGACACAAAAGTAGAGATGCAAGGAAGGATAAGAGTTGGGTTGGTGACATTCTCAGAGCCCATTTCAGGTCTACAGATCTAATCAAAAGATGGAAAATTGGAATCTTTGAAATCCCATGGCAAGAAGTGGGACCATCCTAGAACCCAAATCTCAAAAGGGTGTTCTGGTCTGGCTTTTGGTTGTTGAAAGTTTAATGAATCTTCAATTAGGTGTCCATCTTTCAGTTGAGATGGAAAAAGTACATCTAAAAAGGATTAAAAAAATCTTTCAGTTGAGATAGGAATCTTTCAATGGAACCAGTTGAGATGTGGAATGAATCTTCTATTGGGTGCATCTAAAAAGGATTAAATATCCAATCTTTTCCCAGTTGCGCTGGGAATGAACCAGCAGCCACTGCAATGTAATGGGAACTTGGCATTGGAGTGACTGTAAAAAGGCCAATCTTCTATTGGGTGCATCTCAAAAAGATTAAAAATCCAATCTTTTCACCAGTTTGAGATGGGAATGAAGCAGCCACTGTAATGCAATGGAACTTGGTGTAGGAGTTGCCTGTGAAAAAGAGTCCAGGTTTGAGGAGGTGTCTGTAAAAAAGCCAATCTTCTATTGGGTGCAATGCAAAAAGATAAAAAAATCCAATATTTTCACCAGTTCGAGATGGGAATGAACCTGCCACGGTAATGCAATGGATCTTGGTGTTGGAGGTACCTGTAAAAGGAGTCAAAGCTTTGAGGAGGTGTCTGTAAAAAAGTCAGTCTTCTGGTGGGTGCAATGCAAAAAGATTAAAAATCCAGTCTTTTCACCAGTTAGAGATGGGAATGGACCAGCCACTGTCATGCAATGGAACTTTGGTGGTGGAGTTGCCTGTAAAAAAGGTCAAGCTTTGAGGAGTGGTGAGTGAGGGGAGGGTGCGTGGTGGTTGGGTGATGGATGTGCTTGGGTTTGGGTGAATGCTGATGTGGGCCCTCTTACCAACTCTTTCCCCCATTAGGAGTCCCCTGCTCTCTTTCCTTGTATATATAGACACTGAATCCCAGATCTCCATTCGTCTCTCTCTTTCTGTCTCTCTCACACAGCCATTGATGCGTTAGGCAGAGTAGTGGGCGAACCTCAGCCTCTTGGTCACATTGCCCCACCGAATATCTCTCTCAGCCCTGTCGGTGCTCTGTTTTTATCTTCACCCCCAAGAACCAACCGGATCTCGCTCGTTTGAGCACGACCCAGAAGAAGGAGAAGCGCAATGAAGGTGATCGAGAAGATCAGAGAGTCCGCCGGCGTGTGCAACGGCGGCGGCAACGGCGGCGAGGGGAAGGTGGTGTTCTCGTTCGAGTTCTTCCCGCCCAAGACGGAGGACGGCGTGGACAACCTGTTCGAGCGGATGGACCGGATGGTGGTCCACAACCCGACCTTCTGCGACATCACCTGGGGCGCCGGAGGCTCCACCGCAGACCTGACCCTCGACATCGCGAACCGGATGCAGAACATGGTCTGCGTCGAGACCATGATGCATCTCACCTGCACCAACATGCCCGTCGAGAAGATCGACCACGCCCTCACCACCATCAAGTCCAACGGGATCCAGAACGTCCTCGCCCTCCGCGGCGACCCTCCGCACGGCCAGGACAAGTTCGTCCAGGTCCAGGGCGGGTTCGCCTGCGCCCTCGACTTGGTTCGTTCCTCTGTTCTTTTTCTTGTGCAATTCGGGAGTTTGTGATTGATGCACTTGGGCTTGATTGGTTTCGGCAATGTGGTATCTAGATTCTGAATATGTTAGATCGTCCCGTGTCATGTTGTCGTCGTCATTTTGTTCCGGATCTGCTTACTTGTTAGGATTAAAATGCAGGTGAAACACATCAGAGCCAAATATGGCGATTACTTCGGCATTACTGTTGCTGGCTATCCAGGTTGTTTAATTTGCTTTGCTCTCTTCACACGTTTCGTGAAAATCTTATGCTATTGATTGGTTTGTAAGCATGGTGTGAGGATCTAATCTTGTACTATTTTGTGGAATCAGAGGGCCATCCTGATGTCATCGGACAGGATGGCCTGGCTACATTGCAGGCTTACCAGAATGAGCTTGCCTATTTGAAGAGTAAGGTATGGTGGCATCGCGCCAATTTGGATCGATCCAGTGGTCGTATGAGTTTGTGACTTCCGTGGGCATGTCTTCATGTCACCAGTGATTTTGTGTAGGTGGATGCTGGAGCAGATCTCATCATTACTCAACTGTTTTATGACACTGATATTTACCTCAAGTTCGTGAATGACTGTCGCCAAGTTGGAATCCATTGTCCTATTGTTCCTGGCATCATGCCAATAAACAATTATAAGGGTTTCATTCGCATGACTGGTTTCTGCAAAACAAAGTGTGTGACTTTCTTCTGTATGTGCTCCATTTGCTCTACTGGTGTTTGTGGATATTGCTGATGCTGATATGGTTTGGGGAAAGCCGGTGTTCTGCATGGGAAGTACAGTAATTCACTTGGATAGAATCTTGACAAATTCTCCCTGTCCATGTCCTATTCAGTCGAATAATATGAGTTTTTCTTGAGTTAATTTAGTATGCAACTAGAATTCTTCACCAATCTTTTTTCTTTTTCTCTCCTGATTCAAGATTGAACTTTTAAGACCAATTCTGTATTGGGTTTTCTAAAGTGGCTGAGAAAATACTTGAGTATGCGGATTCATATCCTTCTCTTGTAATATTTGTCTTTTTCTGGAGCAGGAAAATGATGTAAGGATAAGTATAGATGAGAACGTGAAATTTTAAATTTGACAAAATTGGCTGCCACTTAATTAAATGGAAGATTAATGTGGCAGCATATTTAATGAAATATTATTATGGTTTGGACCATCTTTTAGATGCAAGGAAAAGAGGCAACCTTATCATGCTTGGTAATACTATTGTGATGTGGATTTCTTTTTTAGATCGGATGAAAGGGAGAGAGGCAACTCTTATCTCATGGCTCGAACTTAGCTAAAAGGAAATAATGATGAATGAAATCAGAAGATGATGATAATCTTGATGCAATGCAGAATTAAGTATTTGCTGATTTTTCCAGTTCGATTATCATTAACTGTTTGAATGGTGTATGTTGCAGATACCAGCTGAAATAACTGCTGCCCTGGAGCCAATCAAGGACAATGAAGAAGCTGTTAGAAACTACGGGATTCACCTTGGAACTGAAATGTGCAAGAAAATTTTGGCTAATGGAATCAAGACGCTACATCTTTACACACTCAACATGGAGAAGTCAGCATTGGCTATATTAATGGTTGTTCCAATATCCTTGAGCCTTTAACTTACATTGTTGAGTAGCTTTGATCTCTTCAGGCTTTTATTAACGTATACTAAGTATGTCATCAGAATCTTGGCTTGATTGAGGAGTCTAAAGTTTCAAGGTCTCTTCCTTGGAGACGTCCTACAAACGTCTTCCGTGTTAAGGAAGATGTTCGGCCCATATTCTGGTACATTAGATGGATGAGAAATTTACTGTTAAGTTATATGTAAAGTAGGGATTATTATTTGTATGATGGGATGATTGGACTATGGCAGGGCAAATCGTCCAAAGAGTTATATTTCAAGGACCATGGGGTGGGACCAATACCCTCGTGGACGATGGGGCGATTCCCGGAGTGCAGCGTATGGGACACTGACCGACTACCAGGTATAGCGTGCCATCAATTATGCATGTGGTTGATTTTTACGATTGTTGAAGTAGTAGAAGATTCTTGTTATACTTTTCTGTCACTACATGAGCATTTAAAGTTATGTTTGTGATGTTGCTGCATCTTCAGTAAATTTAATGGAGTTCTGCAGTTTTTGAGTTCTTTTGGAGTTGCTAATATAGAGATTACTCACCCTTCCTTGTGATTTCCTTTATTTACAATGTTTGTTCTGCTTTAAAGATATGTACAGTTATTTTGTTTATGATGTTTTGCAAGGCTTACACTCACTATGATCTATAAGTGGCACTAACCATTCTATAAATTGTCCTTTTTGGGTACCAGTTCATGCGTCCACGTGCCCGTGATAAGAAACTTCATGAAGAATGGGTTGTTCCCTTGAATAGTATCGAAGATGTTTTTGAGGTGAAGTTGCTGTATTTTTTGTTGTTCCTTTTTGTTTCAGAATTATGAGAACATATTGGATCTGAATTTGTGTATTTTGTATTATTGTGCACCAGAAATTTAAGAAATTCTGCCTTGGGAAGTTTAGAAGTAGTCCTTGGTCCGAGTTGGATGGCCTTCAGCCAGAGACAAGAATCATCAATGAACAACTGGGAAAAATTAATTTGAAAGGTTTCCTAACAATTAACAGCCAACCAGCGGTTAATGGGGAAAGATCTGATTCTCCTTCTGTTGGTAAGAAGACATGCCATGGTGTTTCTTTGAGTTCCCTGTTTATCATTGTTTCTAGATAAGTTGAGCTGGTAGAAACCATGATTTTACTTATCTAGATAATGGATTATGAGCGGTAAAGATGCAGATTAGTTGCGCACAGCAATTTCTTGAATTGGTTTGGTTTTTAAGTTGTCACATGCATTAAGCTGTGAATTTGTCTTCGACAATCATTGTGCTTCAAGCCACCATTTGTTGAGTTGTCCTTCTGTGGTATATTTTATCTCGTTAGGGCATTTGCAAAGTTCAATCTGAAATTATGAGCAATTACTTTTGTAGTAACTATGCCTAGTATGGATGAGATATAGAATTTGTTGGAAAAGGCAAGCAGGGTTAGGATCTTGTACTGGTAGGTACTCAACAGTGGGCTTCTTCAGTGTCCTGGAAATATTGAGTAGAAAAACAGAGGAATACAGCATATGGTTTAAGAGAAAAACAGAGGAATACAGCATTGTTATTGAATATAGAAAAAATGCATATGTTGTATGTTGGTGGATGGTCTTAAACTTATTGAAGTTTTATGCCAACAAAGGCTGGGTGATGGTGGTAATATGCAGTTCTTTTAAAGTAATTTTATTATGAGGACACTTCAGAGGTACATACTGAGGGGCACACAGTAAAATTTGTCTTGAATGAGAAGATATCGAGTTGAGGAATTTGAGATGCATTGGTAGAATCTGGGTCTGTGAGAGGGCTTACATGCAAAGGGGGAAGAAAGGGCTAGTAAGTGACAAGCTAAAAATATTAGAGAAATTTCCAGGACATGGTAGATCTTATTAAGGACATGGACTTAGTGAGGTTGAAGATCATGACATATAGTGCCCAAAAAAAAAAAAAAAAAATATCCAGTGAAAAAAAGACCTGGTTTTTCTTGCTTTTGAGAACTGGCTCTCTTTGTTTAGCAAATTTAAGAAGCTTAAAACATCTTGAACCTTGGAGTGTTATGGAGAAACTTTAGTTTTGATTTTCCATAGATTTTTGTGCTGTTTCTGCATCTGTTATTAAGTAGTCAAGGACTACTTCACATTGCTTGAGTTCGGTTTGCTTAATTGTAATTGTTGTGGTCAGATAAAAGAAGATGATTTTCCGAAGAAAACTGGATGCACTAGGGATGCGGATCACTATGTTCTCGTGTCTTTCTCTTGCCATTCTAATGCCTCGCAACTGATGTTTTGGCGCAATTTTAATTCAGGATGGGGTGGGCCTGGGGGTTACGTGTACCAGAAGGCCTATCTGGAGTTATTCTGCTCTCCAGAAAAATTAAACATCCTTGTGGAGAAATGCAAGGGATTCCCAAACCTGACCTACATGGCTGTTAATAAAGGAGGTGACAAATGGATATCCAACGTCGGGGACTCCGATGTGAATGCAGTGACTTGGGGAGTCTTCCCAGCAAAGGAGATCATCCAACCGACAGTGGTTGATCCAGCCAGCTTTTTGGTCTGGAAGGATGAGGCATTCGAAATCTGGTCGAGGGGTTGGGCTTGTCTGTACCCTGAAGGCGACCCATCCCAAAAATTGCTTCAAGAGGTTTGCGTGCACTCATCATACACGCCTTTTGTATATAGACCACATCATTTGCCTGCCTGTACATTCTCTCGTTTTTTTGTATCTCCCTCCCTTTTGGAACTTTTGTGATGACAACAAATGTGTTTATCTTTGCAGATACAGAGCAGTTACTTCTTAGTAAGCTTGGTAGATAACGATTACATGAAGAGCGATTTGTTCGCTGTGTTTGAAGATATATGAAGCGTGTTGCTTGCCGAGTTGCAGTGGAGATGCCTGTATTTTAATTTTCCTCAAGGTGATTGTTGTGGGAATAACCTGTTGGGGATCTGGTATTGCAATTTACCACCCGAAGTTGTAATCTTGATAATCCAGCAGATGATTTTGTCTTTCAATTCTTAGAAATATTGATTTATAATTTTTCTCAGCCTTTCATACTTGCATGCAGTTCAGGTCGACATAGTCCATCAGCATTCTCAGCATGAACGATGCAGAGTGTTATGATGATAATGATGATATGCCGTGAAATGATATACGGCGAAATTTCCTTGGATTTTACGTGGTTCTAGTCTGGCAAACATTGAACTTGTAAATTTTGTAAATTGCAAGATGTTTTATCGCGCGAAAGAAGTTAAGATGGTTTGTAACATGACAGCGCTGCTTATGACCCCTGGGTAACAGCTTCCTGACGTAACACAGAAGCACTGGTATGTTAGGGTCTTGCCTCGCAGCTTTAGGAAATTTTGTGCTATAAAAATTCGTTGAAAAGCCAGTACAGACGTATATCAGCACAAGAGAATGCCGCAAAAAGTGTCTTATCCTCTAAACCAAAATTGATTAGTCAAAATCTGACTGCTCGAAGCATCTTGCTTCCTCATCGTCGCCAGCATTATAATTGCATCTCCATTCAAAATCATTCTCATCGAAAAATGGCAGGTCTCTGCCTGTAACATATGTTCATGAAAGAACTGAAGGAAAATATCACCTCTAACCCTCTAGCACTTTACAGTGTGATGATATAAGCTGAGAGGATGCTACTGCCCATTATTCAAAAGAACAGGACAAGAATGAGAAGCACATTGCCACACACGATCAAGATACATTGGCATTCTTTAGAGATTTGCATACTACCACACCTAGAGATGTCTGCATGAAGCGATCTCCGAGCACAGCATTACAGGAAGCATCGGTCTTCAGATGGGGCTGGACTGACTCCCAAATCTTTTTCTTTTGAACCTGCAAAATTTTGTGCAGAACAATCAAGAAAAAGACAAGATGTATATATTATATTTTTTGTTTCTCGCTCATTATAATCTTTAGTCCACCAAGTAGACATATTTTTACTTCTTGTTACCCTTCTGACAGGCTGAAAGGCCTGTGACCCTTGGATTATTTGTGTCGTTGTGAGTGCAGAAATATCATACTTCACAGATAAAAGAAGCATGCAGTGGGAAAAACCTACTACATCTTCAACGCAGCCTTTTCTAATCGAAAGCTTTTTGCTTTTTGCTTTTTGAGCTTTTCAAGCTTCTCTCATTGCTAGTACTTTAGATAATGTAATTACTACTGGACAGGATGTTTTGGGACATTAAGGCAAGATCAACTGATGTCATGTTTAACTGATGTCATGTTTAACTACAGCAAGAATGTGCAATTACATGATAAAAATAAGGCATAACCTACTAAACCTTCAACGTAGCCTTTTCTAATTGATAAAAACATGGGAATTGCTCTCTCTCTCTTGGTATGCAAGTAACAAAATATTGGTTTTGACTGATGCAAGTGGGTAAAAAAGAATGTTGTAAGACAAGCTATTTTATTCCTGATATTGATATAAAAAGGGGAAGATACTAGCAAAGTCATATGCAGATGATCAATGAACGCTCTGGAAGCATTACAAACAAAAGCAACTAAAGCACTTGGCAAGAGAAGGAAGAATGACCAATTAAACAAAGATAAAAACGAAAAGGTCTTCACAGCGGACAACTGTAATAAAAATCAGCTAATGACTTAATACTTGTTAACAGACAAGAAAACTATATATCAAAATCTCCAAGGAAAGTCATCCAAGTCCAAAAGGAATTTAAAAGAATCCACTCAACCAACTCCAGCAGGTTTGAAAATGAGATTTAATTTAGTTGAGCTGTCCTAAGGCAAGATTCCCAAATATATTGAGGTCAATGATATCACATGCTCTCCCTTCCCAGTTTCGCTATGAGAATTTATTTATGACACCCTAACAGTACTTGCAGGAACTTTGGCATTGATATTTTATTTTTGGGTCCTAACAAATGAGCTAGTAGTGGGGCTAGTCCTCTGACTTTGTTTTCTGTTTATGTAAAGACCACTTACTCATATTCCAAAAGGGGAGAAAGAAATCACAGGACACGTTATAGGTAGCATGCAATGGGCAAAGGCTTGAGAATATGCTTTATAGTGTAAAGATCCCATTCCTGAAGGGCCAATGTTACAGATTGATCAAGATGAAAACCACTTTAACTGAATCAACTATCTCAAGAACCAAATTGTTGTGCACAAAAAATAATGCTGTTCAATTAAATGTTGCTTATGGTACTTAAATCAACACCA
This sequence comes from Eucalyptus shirleyi, assembly GCA_017140165.1. Taxonomy (NCBI): domain Eukaryota; kingdom Viridiplantae; phylum Streptophyta; class Magnoliopsida; order Myrtales; family Myrtaceae; genus Eucalyptus; species Eucalyptus shirleyi. The sequence continues at coordinate 17,231,747 of CM029448.1, read as the reverse complement.
AACATGACCAGAAAAAGTAGTGCTCTGGTGATACATCAATCCTAAGCTCATTCCAGTTCTTTTAGTTGGCCTGTAATCACCATGACAATGGTCAAAGGTGGACGGACACACGCAGAGGCTGAAACATTTGTGGGGAACAATTGACCATACATTCAATGGCCAGTGCATCACAAGATATATCTTTCTAGAGAATTATATTATAACAGTGTTGAAACAAAAAAGAGAGACTACTTGACGATTGTAATGCATCATGCATTACTCCCAGAGATAGTAAATAGAAAAGTACCTGATTAGGTGTCACAGGAGGAGGTTGATTTTCTTTCTCTTCTTCTGAGCCAAACCATATTCTCTCACCAGGGATCGAGCCATCAGGAGGCAAAAGAAGCTCAATATTTTCATGAGATGCATCAGAAGCAGCCAGAAGCATTCCGTTTGATTTAACTCCACGCATATTCCTTGGCTTCAGATTTGCTAGCACAACTACATTTCTGCCCTGCAAATTTTAAACAAACATCACTAACATGACTCATCCTGACAAAGAATAAAAGAAATGATAGCATTCCAAGTCATAGCCTGTTTTATTGTCCCAAATCTGGTCAGTAATTGAAACCACCAAAATGATAACTATGTTTTGTACTCTAGGTTTGCAGGGTATTGAGCATCAAACCTGTCTAATGCTTAAAAGTGTTGAAGAGAAGAGGACCTGAAATGCCATGTGCAAAAAACTGGATCTGTTTGGACATGCTCTACGCACAAAAGGCAAACTGCACTTTCTAAATCTAGCAACCTTTCTTGCCATTTGACGAAAAGAACCTTTAGGGCTATGTTCAGTTGATAGTGGACCTATAACTCATTAATATTGAGGGAAGTCACTTTTAGTTCACTACAATTTCAGTCCTCGAATTTTTTACCTTCTTTGAAAGTAATGCGTTGCTTTTATTTGCTTGAATTTTTAAAAAAATGAAAAATAAAATAAAGGCTGTTGTTATATCAGCTGTTAATTTTCTTTTTATATCAATGGGTGCCCGGGGCTCTTTGAGCACCTAACTAATACCCATTGTGTGTGACAGTCCTCCATCATACACTCAGCGGGTCATTATCAGAGACACATAGGTTTCTTCCCCTGGGTGCCCCCAAGAGAATGTGCAAGCAAACCAAGTTTTGAGTGAGAAGGATGAATACGTTTGCCACTTGAGGAACCCCCTGAGGTTTCCTTATATGACATGTTAACTTAATTTCGCTGTGAAAGGTCATAATAATATCAAACTAGTTATGAAGTTTCTAGTTTCATATCTATTACAATGGAAGTGTACACCAGTTGATCAAAAATTCTGAAATTCCTTTCCTGTAGGAGATCAATTCTGTTCTGCTAAACCTCAAAGTAGGAGATCTACTTCTGACTACAAGCTCATTAAAAGTGGGGATTGAAATTACGTTTTTATTCAAGAAAAGTCACTTCAAAATCATAGAGCCTACTTGGTCAGATCATCAACAATACTATTCCCTAAGAAAGGGAGAAGGCACCACGATAGGCCATTTACTGCAGATACTAAACTGAAGAACTACTCAAAGCTTCCTCAGACCAGGCAATACAATTGGCCATTTCATATTTCCTATGGCAAGACCACAGTTCCATCTAGAAGACCTCCATGAGATAGAGGACTCTACAGTGGTCAGGATAAAGATAAATTAAATGAACAAGAAACTTGCAAGTAATAAGTGAACAAGCTAAGATGGTAGGCTATATTACTTTGACTCAATAAAATGGCACCATTAGTCTCGAGATACGTAAATAATGACACAGGATCACTATCTGACTGAGCCTTTATCTATATTGCAATTTCTAACGGTGTATAAGAGATCCACATCATCAGAAGGATGTCTAATTTGTCCCTTCTAATCATAAGGTGTCACAGGACAAACACCCAACTTACCTCCAGCTCCACCCTCATCTATATTTTTTGATGTAACCCCCAGTGGAAGTCGCAGATTACCTTTGCAGGACTCCCTTAAATTGCAACACCACTTCCAGTCTTGTATTTATTCAGATGACTTGATCTTATAAAGGTGAATAACCTATGAAAGAACTGCTTTTGTCTCCAGCTTCCAACTAATGAGCCCTAAATTTCATCCTTCAGAGATTCTTTGATATAATGAAGTCAGCCAACTCCTTCTTTAAGGCATCAGTGCAAAAATAGATAAGACTCCTTTTCTAAGGCTATGCTTCCAAGCCTCTCATTCATAACCACACCAAGCAGCTCTTTATAATCAAAGTAGCTCCAACTAACAGAGCAGTCATGCTCATTTCATTGCCACACATGGTACTTCACACGTTACACTTACCGAATTAGCTTTTCAGACTTCTCAATAAGGTTAAGCAGAATGTTCTTGCAGACATGAACTAAACAGATCGGTCATTCTGTTCATCAAAAACTTGCTCAAGCTGCTAACTATAAATTCTTCGACTTTGAAGCCTGAGCAGCATGTGACTCCTACCTATTAAAAGCGCAGAACACCAAAAACTGAAAAAAAGTAACCTAAACTGAATCTCATTAGTCAGCAGGTAAATTGACAGACCTAAATGCGAAGAAATCGCAAGCACAACAAAGGAGAAGCCGTCAATCCAAGACCACGAAAAGTGCATCTGTCATGTCAGACCAGGTTCATTCTTGCCTTCCACACTACAGATCGATCGAGCAACCATCCGAAACCTCCCAGGCAATCCAATGAAATCGAGAGTACAAAACATACGCGCGGACCATCTCCTTCATCCTCAACCTTCAAGAACAGCGCCAGGCCGCCGCAGTACACAGAGACAAAGAAGAGCCGTAGTACCTGAAGCTCCTGGAGAGGGACGTACTTGACGAGGCCGCTGCAGATGATTCTCGGTTCCGGCTCGCCGACGTCCACCTCTTCCACGTACAGCGTGTCGGCCTCCTCGTGCCTCCACGCCTTGAGCACCTGTCCCACCCTTATGTCCAACGCGCCCGCCGCCTCCCCTATCTTCCTCATCCTCTCCTCCTCCGACTCCGGCTCCGGCTCCGCTCCGGCTCCGCTCCCTTCGCCTCCGCCGCCGCTGGATCCGAGGAGCTCGCCGCGGCGGCGGCGGCGGTGGCGGCCTCCACGTCATTCGCGCTCGCGCTCGAAGAAGCCCGGCAGAACCGCAGCGCGGCTCCCCCGCCGCCTCTCGACGCGAAGAGAGCGCCGCCCTTGACGGCCGCCGGCGCCGGCGCCGCCGTGGGGAGGGCCAGCGGCGGCCGCCGAAGCTGGCGGCGGCGGCATGTGGAGAGGAGGAGGAGACCGCCGCACCTGGCGACGTTGCTGACGGCGGCCATCGGCGCCATTCCGATCGGTGAGGGGAGACGCCGTTATCTCGTTATCCGAGGATTCCAAGTGCGCACATCATCTGCGTTCGGCTCATTTCATAAAGGTAAATTTTAAGTCTATAACATAAGATGATAAATTGTTTATATTTTTTTTTTAGCTGGGGTACATGAATTGAAAATCCTAAAATTTATATAAAAAGTGCAATTAAATATTAAAATTTTTAATAAATATAATTAAATATTAAAATTTATCAAATTCATCCAATCAATTCATTTCATTTATTGGGTTTTATGAAAATTTTATGATTTGATTACATTTTCATAACAAATTTTAACACTTAATTAAATTTTATGAAATTTTAGTATTTTTTTTTTGGTGACCTAGGAACCCTATACAGCCGGTGAGGGGGTAAGTGAGATGACCCATTTAAAACCCAAACCATTCACCACTAAGGGGGAAAACCCAAACCAAGGTATTGGTGTGAAATATTTAGTATTTAATCGTACTTTTATGATAAATTTTAGGATGCGATTACCATTTTTAAAATTTTAAAATTTGATTGTGCTTTAGTATTGAGTTTTAAGATTTTCATTATATTTATTCTTTTTTAGTTTAATTCCCTAAGAAAATAATTGGTGTTACTAATTTGTTAATTTCGACTTTGATTTCGATCATTTCGTAAAAATTTGATGTCGCGTTTGAGAGCACGATGATGGAATGTATTTTTCTTTTATTACTGGAAAATTGATGCAAATCGTGAGAAAATATTGGTCAGTTGCTAAATTCCGTGAGTATTAATGCTCTGACATGACACAACACTTACATTATAATTAGGTACACCACAACACTTATATTATAATTAGGAGTGTACCGGAAAATTTCTAAAATATGTGGAAGTTATGGAATCAATAGCGTGGAGTGGATTTCAAGGTTTAAGGTTACACTAGCCTATGTCCTGTACCTAAGGTACAGGGCCTACATTTCTTAAATAAACTCATGAGTATTTGATTATTTATGAATTCCTCTTTTTTCTTTACGAAATCTCCGCATTTAAATTGCGTTTGGTTCAGCATTTGCAAAGGGCTTTGAGTCTAATGCAAATGCTGAAAGCTCAAAGCTACTTGGGGAAATGTAATTGTGTTTGGTAAATAATTTTAGCATTTGGCAGAATGCTAAAAGTCCAAAGCTAGTCCTTACTAGTTTTGGGCTTTCAGCATTTTGAAAGCAAGTTGAAAGTTGAAAACCGGTTTTAAAGTTGAACCAAACGGTCCAGCATTTCTCCAAAGAGCTTTTAGGCCTGATAGCCCTTAGAAATGCTGAACCAAATGCAACCTTATACTTGTGAAAGCCTTAATTAATCACCAATCTTTACCGTCATTTTGCACGGGCGTGACGAGTTCGGCTATGTTTGCCGTGATACATTTTAGTTCATACTCTTATGAGAATGGGATGGATTCTCACATAAAGCTTACCGATCTAAATGATGGTTGGCTTTTATTTGTCTTTTTTAACTTTCGGATAGTATTTACCGTTTTAGGATTATATTGCTATTAGTCATGAACTGCTATTTTGTACTGTGCTCCTTTCATGTTTTGTAATAAATGTTCAATCCGTCAATAAATAGATTTACCACAACTTTATATTAAGTTAAAATATTTTCTTTAAAAAAAAATACAAAGTGACTAGTGAGAGTCCTAGCCCCTAATTCCAAAAATCGAAAAAAAAAAATGAAGAAAACGAAAAATAAAAAACATAAAAAATTTATATAAAAATGTCTATTGATCGCGCCACATAGAACGAATTAGATATTTCGTATAGATCTCTGAATTAAATATTTCATATATATAAAAAAGAACTAAAATATTATTAGTTCATCTTTTCTTTTTTCTATAAAAGAAAATCAGCAAACATGTGGAGAAAGTCATATTTCTCAATCGAACTCGCAAGAAAAAGAATTAAATATTTCATATATAACTCTGAAGCTCCACTGATTTCGCCCGTTGAAATATTAAAATGTTACGACATATTAACAAGGGCGATGACAAGTTGTATCGGACACATCCACTCCAGCAATTAGAGGTTGTTCTCGCCATGGCGCCGCCTTCAGGGCTTCCATGGCGGTGGCGGCGGCGGGTTGACGGGGTAGAGTGGTGGGACGGCAGAGAAGATGCTGTTCTTGTCAATGGCACGGCCGCCGCTCTCCGTCAGCGACACAAGGGCCGCCACGAGCCCCGCGTTCCCAGCCAAGGTGGGCTCGGTGTAGCTGTAGTTCGTGCGCACGTCCTTGAACTTGTCGAACCGATCCGGCCCCCGACCATCGCCCCGTTGATCGTGTTGGGGTTGTTGTTGCGGGTGTCGCGCCACTTCCAACCCCCGGTGCACGAGTACTTCTTGTGGTCGTTCGGGATCGACGCGCCACGGTGGTGCACGTGCTTCGGGTACTTGGAGCCGAACCCAACCACATAGCTCATCTTCATCGGGTTCTTGCCTAGGATGTAATCGATCTGAGTTCAATTGCCCCGACCAGAACAAACACGTTAGTGATCAGAAGTATGATCAGAACTCGGTTCGGAGTCGATTTCGATAAGCATTAGCAGTCACCTGAGAGGTGGCGAAACTCCGGAGAGTGTCGGTCGTAATGAAGTTCGGGCCGCAGTTCCATCCCGGGACGCCGGTGGCGTTCATGTAGTCGACGTAGAGGGACGCCAGGAACGCGGCGTTGGCCATGTACTGCAGCGGCTGCGGATTCCCGTGGTTCAGCTCTATCATTCCTCCTGCAAATCGAAAGGCGATGATGACCCGACTTAAATCGGACTCGGTTCTCGGTCGGAAAAGTCGACGCTGAGATCGGATCAGAAAAGAATTGGTCACGCTTACCTTTAGTCCAGTTGAACACATTGAACTGGTGAAGGTACGAGCACATGGTGAGGCCGGTGACGTTCTGGTACATGCTGAGCATGTCCTCGTATGGGTAGCCCGGGTTCAGGAACACGCGTAGGCGCGTCAGCAGCAGCATCGCCGCCGGCAGCTTGTTGTCCCAGCTGAGCACGCTCAGGTCCCGGACCATGTAGAACGCGTGCGAGTTCTTGGGGATGCCCGGGTTCGTCGCCAGGGAGATGTAGGACTTGTTCCCGGTCGCGTAGTACAGCCACGCCGCGCCCCACATGTACTCGTCGAAGTAGCCCGTCGACTTGTAGTAGGGGTCGATGTAAAGGTTGCCGCGGGAATAAGGGGTCCGCCTCCCGGCGTCCCGGGCAAAGGCGAAGACTGTTGCGGCGCCCTTGACCAGCTTCCGGGAGTAGGCGTCGTCGTCCCGGAACACGATCGAGGCGGAGGCCAGGGCCGCAGCCATTTCCCCAGCGAGGTCCGGCCCCGTGTTAGTGCTCTGCACCGGCCGTGGATAGTCCATGTCTTCCGGCCTAGTCCAGCAGTTGTGGTCGTCCGGGATCTTCGAACCGTTCTGAGATCCGCCCACCTGGAAGAAGAACAACAGCATCAAATGGAGTTCCATAAGAATGAGCATTCCTAAAGCTGAATTGCAGCACCCAAGGTCTGTGAATCTAATCAAATCCAATCAAGATCAGACCATCGGACCGCGCCGTCTATCATCTCGAGCATCAGAGACCAGCATTAGCGAACAAGACGATCGGAGTTTTTTTCCGGCGGCACATATCGGACATTACCTGACTGTAGATCTTGTCGATCTTGGAGGCGGAGGAGTTGAAGGTGAGGAGGAGGTAGTCGGTGCCCCACTTGATGAGGTCGCGGGCGTGGTTGTACTCGCCGACGGCCTCGTACTTGTGGCTGTACTCGATCACGCTCCAGCTCAGCATCGACATGGCGAAGGCCATCGGGAAATGGAACTTGGTGTTGTCGCCGGCGTCGTAGTACCCTCCGACCAGCCCTCCCTTCACGTCGGTCGTGGCGTTCCCGTCCTGCAGCCCCGAGTTGCCCCTCCAAGGGATGGGGTTGTTCTTCGGCAATCTCCCGGCTGCACCGGAAAAAAGAAAGAAAGGAATTCAAAACACTTCGCGACATTATCAATCGGCCAACCCTTGTAACGTAGTAAACACGGACACATACACTTTTGGGCATTGAAGAAGAGGAGGGCCTTGTGGAGGGCGACGGTGTAGTTGTCGGGCGGGGGTGGCCGGGGCTTGTGCCGGGGCACGGTCTTGGCGATGATGATGGGGAGGGCGATGAGGAAGAAGGCGGCGACGAAGGCCCAGCCGGTCCACTTGAGCGCTTTGCGGCTGCAGACGACGCAGCCCAGGTCGACGTACTTGTTCTTCTGGGGCCGCTGGTTGTGGTTGCCGAGGAGCCAGCTCTGCTGCGTCTCGTCGAGCTCGTGGTGGTGGGGCGGCGGCTGCAGCGCCGCCCGGTCCCACTCCCGGCTCCGCTGGTCGTCCTCGGCGGCGGAGGAGTCGCCGCCGTTGATCTCGAAGGACCCGCCCCAGTGGTTCCCGGCGTGCATCTTGACGGACGATCCGAAGTCCTCCTTCGATCGGCGGTCAACGCGTCACCGGAGAGCCGCCACCGCCGCCGCCGCTGCTTCGTCGTCTTCTCCGGCGGGTTCGTGGTGCGACTGCGAGGATTCGATGCCTGCGCAGGGGGTGATGATATGGAGGGGAGGCCGGTCGGTGGGAGCGAGTGAGATTTGGCAACTCCCCCGGTCTCTCCGATTTTCTTGATTTTCTTGATTGTCTTTTCTTGATTTTCTTGATTTTTTTCCGGGTCAGTTTATGCGTTCTGTGCAATGAACAGAGAGAGAGAGAGAAGGGAGCGTTGACTTCGAATCCCCGATTCTAGGTTGTCTTTTTCTTTTTCCTTTTTTTTTTTCCCGTTATTATTATTCTTTGGCTTTATTCTTTTTCATTAAAAAAAAAAAAAAGAAGATAGGAAAGTCCAGTATATACAGGGAATGTTGAACTGGCCCCCTCTATCTTTCTATTGTGTCAAGCACGCCATTTGACATATTAAAGCCGCTCCTTTTGTACGCAACCATTTTTTTCCCTCTACCCCTGTGGGAACGGCATTCGAATTTTCCGACTCGATTGATTCACATTCGATGTGACTGGAATCCCCCGGTAAAGTTAGGGGATATAGCCTCCTCGATATTTACTTCGAGTTTAATACAATTTCAATATAGAATCTATCATAAATAATGCAAACCACCTCATCCATGTTTAGCCTCATTGACATTGCTTCAAGTATGATGCGATTCCAATAAGGGTTTAATCGCATTTAATGCTTTGAGATCTGTCACATGTAATTTTTTCCTATTACAATCCTCGACCACTTTGAGGCATGCGAATCACCCTGTAGAGTTAGTGGTGATATATAACCTCTCGACATTGTTTCAAGTATGGTGTGATTCCAACTCGGGATCCCTCACATTCAATGCCTCGGATCTTTTGTTGCATAAAGTGAATAGGACCATTCTATTTTTCTTAGAAGAAAGAACCATTTAAGAATCTCTTAATTAATGTTTTTAATTACACTGGGGAAATAATAGCATTTATACTGGTAACGGCAACGGCGGATCGAGGAACGTGGGACGTCCCCTTCACTTTCGTTGGCCGAATTATTTTATTATTGTTTTTATTTAAATAATTGTCCACATCTATAGCATGGACTTGAGAATAATGGTCTTAAATTGAAGTTAGTCAAATCTTGAGTTCGATTTAGACACGCATCTCTACTGGTCAAGAGGGCATATGAAAAGGAGGGACAGCTAAGATTGAGAGTCGTGCTTGTTCATGCCCTTAATTTAAATACCCTTTTTTTTCCCCTTAATTAATTCTAATTTAATTTGGACCGACCTACTTGCCCGTCGTCGGATAGCGAGTGGCCAACTTCGAGTTCGAGGTCGAGATCGATCTCCTCCCCGTTTAATTTTTTTTAATTACGCGATTGTTTATTGACACCTATTGACTTGGATAATGAATTAAGTCACAAATAGGACGCGTTTATCTCCCCTTTTTCAACGACCGACCGAGTGTTTGATGGAGGGCATTGCACCGCCGATTTGGGTCTTTTTCTCGGTAAGTGCAATCTCGCATCACTTACATACGCGATTATGATATGCCTAATAAAATTATTTAGGCCATGTTTGGTAACACTCCTACGAACAATTGATTTCATTCTTTCGTTCTCTCAAAAAAAAAAATAGAAATCTATTTAGTCAATTTTTTTGTTCTTAGGAGAAAAAATTCATTTTTTGTTTTTGTTTTTGAAAATAAATTTGGAACAGAATCAAGAAATACCAAAAAGTTACTTCTTGTTCCCAATGACAATTCCTATAATCAAGCCTAATTTTTTTCTTTTCTTCTCTTTTTTCTATTTCCTTTTTTTCTTCTTCTTCTTCTTTTGGCTGGTTATTGGAGCATTGCCAATCCTCAGAAGACATTTTGGTTGGGTGAGACTCGTTGGCCCAAGCCTTGTTGGTGGCGGGGCAAGCTTTGCCCTTCACCCCAGGTCGACCTCACCTTGGCTAGGTGTCGTTGACTTGGTAGTGGCCTGGCAAACCTCGTCGATGGCTGAGCAAGCTCGATTCACCATATTTGGACTTGGCCATGGCTCAAGGGGCCGATGATGCTTTGGGAAGCTCACTAGCCCTCATTTGGCCGATCACCGGCCATGGCTGACAATTGGAGAAAGGACAAGATAAAAAGGGAAAAAGAAAAGAAAAAAGAGAAAAATTTAATAAAATTATTAAAAGATTAGAAGAAAATGGTTTTGATTAGAAATTTTAAGGGTTTTTTTTTTAAATGCATTTATATTTTGGGACTAAAAAATTTTGGGCAGTTTATCAAGCGCTTTAAAATGCTTAGAAATTGTTCTTGAGAACAAAATTAAGAAAAACAAATTTTGAGTAAAAATTATTCTTAGAAACAGAATAGTTACTAAACATACCCTTAGTCTATCACCACCTGAATGGGTGTCTCACGTGTCTAGGAGAGGGATGATTGTAATTTTGCAATGCTTAAGTAGGCTAAATACATGGTTACAATGTGTCTTTTATGATGTAGTCTCCCTCAATCTAATGGTTTAGGTTTTTAGTATGATATTCTAACATCATTTAAACATAAAAAGCTCGTATCATTTCACGTGTTGCTAGCATGGCGTCATTGACTAATTGAGTTGTTAGGTTCAAGTGTTTATTAGAATGAATGCACATGTGCCATCACCGGAATCATATATGTATTTGGGATAGTACGTTATTACTGTCACATGATATAAATTGTCAAAGTTAATCCTTCCCAACACAAAAGATAAAGAGAAAAAGGTAACTTAGCGCGATGTGATCTTCCTTTCTAGTAGAATGAAAGAGAGTGGATCGATGGTTTTTATTTTTTATTTTTGGTTAAAGGATTGATAGTTGAAGTAGCCATGTTTTATGAGCATTATCATAAAGGTCTCACTTCCACTACAGAATGTTTAGCCTAAGCCGTGAATACTTAACCATAGCCCTACATGCTGCAGAACCCATTTTGTCAGAATTAGCACATGCACTACTTCTGCAAGTGTTATTCAAAGCTCTTGGATCTCAAGTACGTTGAATATTAATTTATATCACTAGGCAACTGAAGTCAATGGCGTAATACCTAATTTGTTGTAAATATGATAAACGCATATTATTATTCAATAAGCATTTTTTTAATTTTAGTTATTTTTAATGCTTAGAGAAACGAATTATTGAAATATCTCTACATAACTAATAACAATTTATGTTAAATATTTTGATTTGATAATGAAAATATTTTTCTTTAATTCATTTGGTTATATAATTCAATTAGAGTTAAGACTATGCCCACCCACTTGACTGGATTGATACTAGGTAGACCCATCAAATGGTGTAGGTTGGGCAAAAAATGATTCGACATAAATAAACACATTTAACCCATTTTCATGCATTTTCAGGCAATACAGATCTAGTGACTTTACTCGACCTGAGCCATACCCGACTTATATCCGTTTTGTTAAAACACATCTATATTTAATCCAATCTATGCTCATATCCAAACCGGTGTGAGAGTGCCGAGTGAGCAAGCGCAAGATTGAGTGATGACAAGAAAAAATGAAGAAAGAGTTGTAAATGTGGGTTGAGTCTAAATAAGTTATGAATCCATTTATGACCAATTTAACACTTATATTATGTTTAAACTTATTTATGATCCATGTACGTTATATAACTAACCCATTTAATTTGACATCAATATGGGTTAAGAAATGGATAGGTGGGCCTAGTTCGGATTCGTCTTTATGTAATGTGAACTCACTTATGCATGCGTGACCAATTTAATTGAGGGGACCATGTCGTCTAAACAATAAGTTAACATATACTAACCGCTTTAAATTTGATTTAACTGACTTTTATGATCTTTTACTAGCTATTAGTTAAAGAAGAAGGTATTACTCATCAAATTCATTACATACCAAAAATGTTACTCATGGAAGAGAAATTTATCAAAAAAAAGTCAGAAATTTTTTGCACTTTTATAATTTCAATCCTAAATCTTTTCATATTTTGCAAATTAAATTCATTTGGCTAATTTAGGCCAAAAATCACTGACGTGAATAACTGGCTTCTTATGTGGTGTAGTCAGCGTTGACATTGATAATATTTAATAATATTTAATATTTTTATTTTTTTATTTTTATTTATTATTTCTCCTTTTCTTTTTTTCTTTCCTTCTTTCTCTAGTAGGCGATTGATGAGAGGTAAGGATCGAAAAGCTTGACCTTGTCGATCTCTGGCGAAGCTTGCCTCTAGTGCTCATTGGCAATGGTGAGACTCTCCCAAGGTCAACCTCATCAGCCTCATCATTGGCCAATTGTCGACCATCGTCAAGGCTCAACGACCAACCAGAGAAATAAGGGAAGGTAAAAAGAAGAAGAAGAAGAAATAATAGAAATAACAATAACAATAACAATAACAATAACAATAACAACAACAACAACAGCAATAATAAATTAAAATTCTAAAAGAAGGGTCCCTTCTTCGAATTTGGCGATGTGTGGCCTTGAGAGAGAGAGAGAGAGAGAGAGAGAGAGAGAAGAAAGAAAGAAAAAAAAAAGAAGGAAAAGAGAAGGAAATAAAGAAAAGAAAAGAAAAAGAAAAAGAAAAGACAAATTAATACAAATATTTGAAAATTTTTAAAAAAGTTTACATCAGCACTAGCTGTATCATGTAGGACGGTTGACTTCTACATCAACAGTTTTTAGTCCAAATGGATTGAATTAGTAAAGTGAAAAAGTTAATGACTAAATTGGTTTAATTAAAAAGTTTATAACTAAACATATACTAATATATGGGTTTATTACTTTTTTTTGGTACTTTTCCCTAAAAGTTTGTGGTTTTTTTTACTCAAAACAAAAAAGTTTAGGACAAAATGAGATTGAATTTAAAGCTGGTTTTTTTTTTTTAAAAGGGAATTAAACTCTAGTTTCAATAATCTAAATCCAATTTAGTCGCATAATACACTTGTGTCATAATTATTCCATTTCGTCTCTCTATCTCTGAACCTAGGCTAATTACTCGAAAAAAATTCATGGCAATCTAGACTAGCGCAAAAACATCTTGTTTTGTATTCTCTTCTCGAGCTATATGATCGGAGCTAATCTATTTTTTTTTTTTTTGGTTTTACTCTAACGCTCACTCTCAGACTTTTGCCTTACCTCCTTACAGGGTGTGAGAGTCGAAACTTACTCCTGAAACTATATTGTCACCACACTAACCTCCGGAGAAAGTGGAGATTCGAACCCCACCTCACCCCTTCCAACATAGAGTGGCCACTGAGGCAAACTCAGTAGTTCGGAGCTAATCAATCTTCACAAGCTATGACTATTCGAGACGATAGAGAGGGGGACCCAACAGAGGAGCATAATGGTCACTGATGTCATCTTGTTTTACGTTCACGGGTTGACATGCTGCGCTTGGTCGTTTGCTTAATGCGTGAGTCGTCAGCGTCTTGCCTTACCTAGCATTGTTGTCGTGCACGAGTCTTGTTGCGAGACTTTTGCCTGTTCTATCATGCACGAGGCGCCTTGTCCTAGTCTTGCTATTTCCACCCGACCACACCTGAGAAACATCAATCCATCCCTACAAATAGAGACGCTGCGAACTTCCGCAACTCCTGAAGTTTTTAGCTTCTTGGATCATTCGCTCATTCCATCGAGAGAAAAGAAAAGAGAAGTAAAGAGAAGAAGGAAAGGATGAGGAACGAGCAGGTGATATTCAGGGACTTCCTCGCAAAGGGAGCCTTCCCTAAGGAGTCGGACATGGAGGTGACCGAGTCGACCGTTGATGTGACGAGAGCTGTTGCCGAAGGCTCCGAGGGAGTGCTGGTGAAGAATCTCTACCTCTCCTGCGATCCTTACATGAGGGGTCGCATGCGGAAGCTCACCGACCCGGCTGAGAGCTATGTCGCCTCCTTCCAACTGGTTCGGTGAGCCCAGCTCGACTCTTTTTTCCTTTTTTGTTGTTCGGTGAGCTATGTTGCCTCCTTCCAACCTGCTATCATCTCCTTTTTAAAGGTTCATCTTTTCTTGGTTATAGATTCACGCTCGTGAAGAATAATTGGTTCCGGCCCAATAGCTCAAGGAGAAAACCTCATTCATAATAAGTTTGGGCTTGGAACGTGCATGCATAAAACAAGGTGGTTTCGTGCTAGGCTAGGCTACCTTGAATTTTTCGAATAATTAACCTTAGTTTAGAGAAAGAGAGACAAAATGGAACAATCATTACATAAAGTATTGTATACATACTAAAGTTGAATTTGAGAAAATTACTAAAAAGTCCTAGATCTATAGCACTTTTGCAAATTCAACTATAATTCTTTTAATTGTGTCCATTGAGTCCTAAATATTTTTACGTCTTGCTAATTAAGTCCATCTCACGATGTTGGTGGAAAATCATTTAATGGCGGTTAAAGACTAGGGGTTGAATCTGTGACGTGGAGGTGCAATGGACTTGATCGTCTCAATAAAGTCGATCGACAGTGATAAAGACTGGGGGTTGAATCTGTCCGAGAAGGCAACCCCATTCAAGAAAACGACCCTCATAAACAAATCCATCTTGTTGTCTTCTCTTTATGGAGCAATGCGTTGATGCTATCGTGCAGACGTGGTTCAGACAGTATGAACGCTATCTGTTCGCGGGTTCACAGTGGACGTCCGACGTCATTGTCGTCGGCTTTTTCTGGGGTTTTTGAAGTTCCTTGGCAGGCTGAGACGGTCAAACGGAGCATGAGTGCCTGCTGTATTGTGTTGATCTGATGCATGAGTGGCTGCACTTGCTTGGTTTGTTTGCTTGATGCGTGAGTTTGACCGGTTCTTGCTTTACCTAGCATCATTGCCGTGTGCGAATCTTGTTGCGAGACTTGTCTGTTCTAGTAGGTCTTAGCATCTCCACCCCATGACAGCTGAGAAACATCACTCCATCTCTGCATATAGAGACGCTCCAAAACGCCGCACCTCTCCTAAGTGTTGATATTTGCGGAACCGTGTGTTTGATGTGTGTGCAAGTGTGTTTTGTGTGTGAACTTTCAAGAGGGCTAAGGAAAGAACAATATGGGTAAGAAAATAATTTGCAGCAAGGGAACACAAGGGAACAACAAAAGAAAGCTTTTTTTATTTAGTTGTAGTACAAAGTACAAAGGAAGGGGAGGAGTTTACCTTTTGCTCTGCCTTTTCACGCTCCCCCCTCCTTCCCTATTTATAGGGACACTCCACCGACTTACACATCTTCTAGGAGTTTCTTTTACAATTTTTTTTTCTAGAAAACTAGGCTTTTTTAAGGCAAATATCTCTGCCATTTTCAGAGATAATTTCATAGTCTTCTAGAGTTTTTTTTTTTTTTAAATTTTCTAGCTCATATTTATCTTGAAGTTTCTAGAAAATTGGATCAATAATTTAACACTCCTCATTGATCCAATTTCGTGTTAATCCAAGCATTTCTCATAATATCTCGAACTTGGCTTGCGATAGTGCTTTAGTTGGACACCTGTTTAGTAGGTATACAGCAGTATAAACTGCTTCTACCCAAAAAGTGTTGGGAAGGCCTTTCTCTTTTAGCATGGACCTTGCCATCTCCATGACGGTTCTATTTTTTTTTTTTTTCAGCTACTCCATTTTGTTATGGGGCGTAGCCAACAGTTAGTTGATGATGGACTCCTTCATCTTCACAAAATTTATTAAACTCCTTTGAATTGTATTCTGTGCCTCTGTCACTTCTTAGGACTTTGATTATTTGGCCACTTTGATTTTCGACGTGGTTCTTGAATTTTCTGAAAATAGAGAAAACCTCAGATCTTTCTCGAAGAAAGTATACCCACGTCATTCTTGTATAATCATCAATGAATATGATGAAATATTTATTTTGACTGGGTGTGGGTGTCCTCATCGGACCACACACGTCCGTGTGGACAAGTTCCAATGGCTCCTTAGCTTTCCATGAAACTCAGATGGGAAGGACTATCTCTGTTGTTTTCCAAGAAGACAGCCTTCACAAACATCTGAAATTTCTGTGGTGGCTGGAAAATCTCTCTTCATATTTTTCTGATGGAGAATTTTTAGCCCAACAAAATTGAAGTGGCCAAATCTTCGATGCCATAGCCATGAGTCATCAAGTTGAGCTTTCATGGCTATATCTTTGACATATTTCCACTGAATAGGAAAATTGTTATTTTTCATCCTAACAAAGGCAATGATATTTTTATATTTAACATAGATAATGCAGGTATCTCTATTAAAATATAGAGAATACCCACTTTGTATCATTTGGCCCACACTTAATAGATTTTGTGCAAGACGAGGGACTAGATATACATTATGTATATGTTTTGGGCCTTTATTCGTTTCCACGATGGTGCCTTTTCCTTTGACATCTACTAATGCACCATTGCCCAATTTTACTTGGGATTTCACCGACTTATCAATATTAGTGAATATAGTTTCGTCCCCTGTCATGTGATTGCTACACCCACTATCGATGTACCATGTTTCACTTTTATTGTCATTTGCCGCTTGGCCTACGTAGAATGTATTTTCTTCACTTTCTTTTTTTTTCTACATAGTTTGCTCGATTATTTGTTTTCGAGCGACAATCTTTTTCTACGTGGCCATATCTTTTACAAAAGCAGCATTGTTTTTTATTTTTAAACCAACAATCCTTCTCCAAATGATTTGTTTTCTTGCAAATACCACAAGGTGGATAATTTTCTTTTTTATAATTTCTCCTCCTCTTTTGTTTTTCCATGAGCTCCTTCCATCATTTTTAGTTTGATGAGACCGTATATTTACTTTACACTGAAAGGCACTTTCAATTGAATCTTCATCTTGTGCCATTAGTCTTTTCTTATGTGCTTCTAGAGAGCCAATTAATTCACTTATTGATAGGGTCGTCAAGTCCTTAGTTCTTTCTATAGTTGTGACTATGGGGTTGTATTTTTTAGTAAGTGACACAAATATTTTCTCAACAACCCTTTGATCAGTTATTCCATCTCCGTAGGCTCTCATTTGATTAACGAGTTCCTTTAATTTTCCACAATATTCTCGTATGGTCTCATAATTTTTCATTTTAGAATTCTCAAAATCTCTTCTTAGTATTTGAAGGCGAATAGTGCGTACCTTTTCCGATCCTTGAAATTCTTCTCGTAGTATATCCCAAGTCGAGAGAAGAGCGAAGCAAAGAGAAGAAAGGATGAGGGGTGATGTTCAGGGACTTTCTTGCGAAGGGAGCCTTCCCCAAAGAGTCAGACATGGAGGTGACGGAGTCGACCATTGAACTGACGAGTGCCCTCGCCAAAGGCTCCAAGGGAGTACTGGTGAAGAATCTCTACCTCTCCTGTGATCCTTACATGAGAATCCGTATGCAGAAGCTCACCGACCCGGCTGAGAGCTATATCCCCTCCTTCCAACCTGGTTCGGTGAGCCCGGCTCAACTCTTCTTTTTGTTTTGTTCCTTGTGAAAATTCGTGTCGTTTTACATTGGTTTCTGAGAATTTGACTTTGCATGCTTTTGCTTGCTACTGTTCTTGGATCGTTGATTCTCAGGCTGGCTAAATAGTATTTCAGGACTGGTTATACGTTGCATTTTTGTCACAACTGTTATTCTATCAAAGGATTGTTTCTTTCTTTATATCCTATTCTTGTTTACGGGTTGAGTTCTTGTAATCTCTGAGGTACGACCGATTCGAGGCGTCTTTGAAAGCATATCCATTGCTCTAAATGTGTCCCAATAGTTCCTGAAAAATGTGTTGGAGGATTTGGTGAATTCAAAGAACCGAGTTTATGCTCGTAGGTAGAGAAGCTTTCACGTTTTGCATTTGGGTGGTCCGATAAAATCATATTTAACAAGCCAACACGGCTTGCTTTCATCACTTCCATTCACTGTGTTAGGATGATGCCTGATGAAAGTAGCTTGCACAGGGTATAGAACAAAGAAGTACATAATTGTTTGAAACGAAACAACATTGAACACGGCTCTGTAAGCATTGTGCTTGTGATTCTGATGAATTGCTTTGAAGTTTATGTTCGCCAAATGCGTCACATCTGTGCAGTCTGTTACGGGATTTGGAGTGGCGAGAGTCCTGGAATCTGGGCCATCCGAATTTCGAGAAAGGCAATTTGGTTTGGGGCCTCACCGGATGGGAGGAGTACAGTCTACTTCCTGCACCAGAGACTTGCTTTAAGATCAAACACACCGACGTTCCCCTCTCTTACAACACCGGTCTTTTGGGTACACTCTTCGATATCTGCTCTTTCAATGTTATTGAACTATATTTTTCGCTCTAAGTCTTCCTGTTGATGCACACTTTCGACAGTTCTATTGCATGTTCTGCAGAGCTGTTAGTTGATTGAATTATGCAACGTGTGTAATTCAGGAACTTCTTGATAGCTTCTCTTCTGGATAAGTAGCGCTGTCTCGTGATAGTTAGCCATAGCCGTAGCGCTCCTGCTCTTCAGCTTTGGCAAAATTTTGACACTCAGTCTAGTTTCTACAAACCTGAACTCTGCAGGCATGCCGGGCCTGACTGCTTATGCTGGGTTTATCAAGTTATGCTCTCCTAAGAAAGGAGAAACTGTTTTTATATCGGCCGCATCAGGGGCAGGTGGTCAGCTTGTTGGCCAGTTTGCGAAGTTGTTCGGTTGCTATGTTGTTGGCAGTGCCGGCAGGAAAGAAAAGGTGATCTTCTTGCATTTGTCCGACATATCGAATTTCCTCAAATGACAGTTGTTTAGGGAACATCCCCCCTCCGACATGGCGCTAATTCGGTTTTCCGATTACATTTAGCATCTGCAAGGATCGCTGTGTCGGATGTATATCCTCATCAATCCGCTAAAATAAATGCAGAAGTACTCCCTCTGTTAACTAATCTCTTCATTTCCTCTTTCATTTCCGCAAAATAGGTCGGCTTGCTGAAGAACAAGCTTGGATTCGACGAAGCTTTCAACTACAAGGAAGAATCAAATCTGGATGCAGCATTGAAAAGGTTAGTTCGGAACACACTAATGACGATTGAGCGAACCAACCACCTTACGTGTATGCGCACGAGCGAAGCCGACTCCAGCTGACGGTTTTCCATCTCGAAATCTTTCAGGTACTTCCCTGAGGGGATCGACATCTACTTCGAAAATGTCGGGGGAAAGACATTGGATGCGGTGCTACTCAACATGAAGCTTCATGGTCGAATCGCGGTATGTGGAATGATCTCGCAGTACAACCTCGAGCAGCCTGAAGGCGTGCACAACCTGATGCAACTCATTGCGAAGCGGGTTCGAATGGAAGGTTTCAATGTGCTTGATTATTGTCATCTCTATCCGAAGTTCCTAGAGATGGTTTTGCCTCCCACTAAAGAGGGAAGGATTGTATATGTTGAAGACACCGTTGAAGGGCTCGAGAACGGTCCAGCGGCCCTGGTCGGGCTGTTTTCCGGACGCAATGTCGGGAAACAAGTGGTCCTGGTTGCTCGCGAATGAGTCACTTGTTGTACCTTTTCCACTGGCATAATCTCTTATGATAGAACTCTAGAGTTGAAGGTTTTTACTAGCACAATTGTCTTTGGATTACCGTGAGAATAACATGTTGTGAGGTACAAATTCTCGAATGAGTGGAGCCTCACAATAATTTACAATTACTTGTTATTTGATTCTTACAGTATAATAAAAATTATCCCATAATCATTTCTTTAAGCTCAACTATTATATTTTTTAAGGATAATTTCAACTATTAGTTAAAAATTTCATGAAAAAAATAAGAAATATGATTCATCATTTTGATTTATATCATTGGATCCATGATTTCTAGGTTTTAAACACGCACAAAATCCAATTATGGTCTGTTCATTATCTTTAGAGTATTTTCAATTCCAGCTCCCTAACTATGAGGATTCTAATCGATAGACTAAAGTCGTGTATGGTTTTATTGCATCAACTAAATCCTTGCTAAGATGAAGAAGATTACTGGAAACATTACGTTGTACTGGAAACATTACGTTGTACTAGAAACATTACGTTTTATATATTTATTTATTTCATACAAATTACTCCATCTCTAAAAAGATATTATGATATTGGGGTTATCGTATGTTAAAAAGGTCCAAATAATGTATATAGATCTCCATATTGAGCAAACAAGATTGAGAATTCATATTTACGTATCATAGTTTGGTTTTAGCATCTCTATCAAGTCGTGTCACTGAAAAACATCACATGTTGGTTAAATTAAATAATGAAATATATGTAAGTCTAACTAGTGTGGTTTTCAATTTTGTTGGCAGAAGTACAGCGTAAGTGCCGTAACTTAGCACTACCGAGGAATACTTAAGTGCCATAACTTTAAAATGGTACACTTGAGTGCTAGTTTTGAAGTTAAATGGGACACTTAAGTGCCATTCCGGCGAAGATCCGACCAAATGGCTTACGTGATGACTTTCCGGCGAGCTTGGTCCAAAACGGCGTCGTTTTGCACGCTAACGTGGCGAAGAAAATGCAAAAACGACGCCGTTTCGTGTCTACATGTAAATAATAATATAAAAATTAATTAAATTAAATTTAAAATATTCAAAAAAATTTAAAAAATAAGAATATTTTAAAAATTTTAAAATTTTAAAAAAATAAGAATATTTTAAAAATTTTAAAAATTAAGACAATTTAAAAAATTAAGAAAATTTTAAAAATTTTAAAAATTTTAAAAAATTAAGAAAATTTTAAAATTTTTTAAAAATTAAGAAAAAATTTAAAAATAAAAAAAATTCTTTTAAAAAAGGGGGGAGGTCGAACGTGGCGGCTCCCTCGCCGCCGCCGCCGCCTCCCTGCCGTCGCCGAGAAGGGCCAGCGATGGATGGGGGAGGGTTGGCCGGGGTCGCCGGCCCCCGGCCGACCGACGGCGAGGGCTATGAGCCCTCGCCGGATCTCGGCAAGGGTCGCGACCCTCACCCCAGATCTGGGCGAGGGCTCGGGGGCCCTCGCCGCCGGTCGGCCGGTCTTGCCGGCCCCTGGGTTGCCGACCCTTCTCGGCGGGGCGGGGAGGCGGCGAGGGCCCACGAGCCCTTGCCTGATCTCGGTCGGCCGGGGTTGCCAGGCCCTGGCCAGGGGCCGGCGAGGGCCCGCAAGCCCTCGCCCAGATCTGGGGCGAGGGTCGCGGCCCTCGCCGCGATCCGGCGAGGGCTCGCAGCCCTTGCCGTCGGTCGGCCGGGGGCCGGCGACCCTGGCCGACCCTCCCCCCTCCGTCGCCGGCCCTTCTCGGTGACGGCGAGGAGGCGGCGGCAGCGGGCGAGGAGCCGCCTCGTTCGACCCACCCCCCTTTTTTTTAAATAATTTTTTTAATTTTTTAATTTTTCTTAATTTTTTAAATTTTTCTTAAAATTTTAAAATTTTTCTTAATTTTTTTTTAAATTTTTGAATATTTTAAATCTAATTTAATTAATTTATATATTATTATTTACACGTAGACACGAAACGGCGTCGTTTTTTCGTTTTCTCCGCCACGTCAGCGTGCAAAACGACGCCGTTTTGGACCAAACTCGCCGGAAAATTGCCACATCAGTCATTTGGCTGGATTTTCGTCGGAGTAGCACTTAAGTGTCCCATTTTACTCCGATATTGGCACTTAAGTGTCCCTCCGTGCCAAGTTATGGCATTCCAGATGTCCCAACCTCCAAGTTTGCTACATAATTGTGTTAAAACGCGTTAATTCCTCTTAAAAGTTGCCATTCGCATAAAAAAAGGATGGCTACTTATTCGTAATTATTATTTTTGTGTACATCATTAGTCAATTTTTCATGATAAATAATTGGTATTTTATTTTTTGCACAGATAATGCATCTTTTAATTTCTCTACTGTAAAAATTTAGAATTCCTCAAATTTTCATGCATTTTATTTAACCACCTTTATATTTCCGATTTTCCACCCCTCCATTTTCTCAATATCCACACATTTCCCCCCAGAAAGCATAGAGTGAAATCGGAATCGCCAAACGCTCCTGCCAAAGCCCTTCGTTCCTCCGCCACCGACCATCGACTGCCGCCTTGGAAGCCCCATCGGCGCCGCCGTAGGCCGGCCACTCCGTGGCAACCGCAGTCGCACTTCCCGCCGCGTAGCAGCGACCGCCGCAGTCGCCACGGCCGCTCTCCACCGTACACAGCCACCGCAGCATCGGTTGAGCGCTCGCGGCCGCCGCCACAGCCCCCGAGTCCGTCACTCTCTCTCTCTCTCTCTACAGCAACTTTGCGTTCAACTCCTATCAAACTGAATTCGTCACCTTTTTCAAGCTTTGCTTATCCAAGTGATTGAACTGCGACTATGAACCTTTTGGGATGAATTGGCCCTGTGCTGCGGCCGTTCCTAGTTGGTGTTCAGTAGCGCAGAATGAGTGGCAGCGTGCCAGCCCTTGGCGATTTTAGCGTCCGGAATGCAGTTAGATGTTTCGACTGATTTTGCCAACAAAGTTATGACCTTGGATGGTTTCATAGAGCAATGCTAGGTATGCTAAGACGGGTCTACTAAATCGGTACGTTAGGTGATGCAAGTCGCGGCAGACTGCGAATGGGTTTTAATACAAGCTTGGCCCGTCGCATTGTACCAATTAAGTGAACCGGGCTTAGTATGCAAGCACCATTAAGTTAGTATGCAAGCGTTAGTATGGGGGCTCTTTGTCGTCGTCGTTGAGGTGCGTTTGTTTCTGAAATGATGACTCTTAGGAGAGTTACACGATGAGAATTCATTTTGCGTGTTTTGTGATGATTGCACCGTGGTTACTGTCGGTGCTCCTTTGTACTTGACTCAGGAGGTGTTCTTCCACACGACCTGGAGATAGAGTATCCCCTGAATTTGTGAGGTTGAGGCAAGAGACCCCCCACCGATGCGGAGATCATTGGCAAAATCCTCCCTGGTGAACCCTTCTCTTTTCATTCTCCCCTCAATATCTTAATTGCTTCTGCATGGATGGCTTTGTGTCACTTGATGTTTCTCTAGGTGTAAGTAATTGAGACATTATATATGGGCATTGACGTTTTTAATAATCCGTACTGCAAATGGGTTAGGTTTGCAAATATCATATATTGGTTCTTCCATCTTACATTCTCCTACTAGTTCTTTTAAATTACGAAATATTTATCAAGTTCCCTCTATCAAGAAGAATCTATTATCAGTCTCTCAATTTACCAAAGACAATGATGGGGTATTTGAATTTTATCCTGCTTTCTGTTGTGTTAAGGATCGATCCTCAAGGAATCTCTTGCTCAAAGGCCAGCATAAGAATGGACTTTATTATCTTAATAATACACGTACCACCAATAAGGTCCCTCTGCAGTCAAATAAATCACCACCACTCCATCCTGCTTCATTGGTGAACGAGTTTCTACTTCTATTTGGCATGAGTGCTTGGGTCATCCGACTGCCTGCATGATTTTTTCAGTTATTTCAAAGCATGACTTGTCAATATCTCCGTCTTCCTCATCTAGTTTCTGTGAATCATGTCACTTGGCCAAGTCGCGTCATCTTCCCTTTTCTAGATCATCAACTATTTGTAATGCTCCTTTAGAGATACTTTATTCTGATCTATGGAGACGATCTCTCGTTACTTCAGTTAATGGTTTTCGTTATTATATCATTTTTATCGATGCTTATAGTGGATATACATGGCTTTTCCCACTTACTATGAAATCTGATGCACCGTCTACTTTTGTGTAATTTAAATCTCAAGTGGAAAAATATTTCAATTGTAAGATTAAGGCCCTTCAAACTGACGGAGGTGGTGAGTATAAGAAAGTTGATCCTTATCTCCATCTTCATGGCATCCTACATCATCTTTCATGCCTGCACACGCAAGAACAAAATGGTCGGGTTGAGTGCAAACACCGTCATATTGTGGAAACTGGCATCACATTGCTTGCTCGAGCTTTTGTTCCTCGTATATATTGGAATGATGCCTTTCTCACCATGGTCTTTCTAATTAACCGCATACCTACAACGGTCTTGAGTGGATTGTCTCCTTATGAGAAATAGTTTGGCTAGAAACTTGATTATTTACAATTGCATGTTTTTGGATGTGCATGCTACCCTTGGCTGTGCCCTTATACTCGTAATAAACTTGATGACAAAACAATGCAATGTATCTTCATTGGCTATTCTCCTCATCACCGTGGCTATCGTTGTCTTCATCGTAGCATTGGCCAAATATATGTCTCTAGCCATGTGATTTTCCAAGAGAACTTCTTCCCATTTGCTAAATCATAATTTGGTCAATTATCATCACCATCGCCTAGTTCTCCTGTTTGCATTGGTTATTCCTCTACTAAGCCCCCACACATCAATTCATAACCAAACTAACATCAGAAGTAAAATCAAATGCACATCCAATCATGGTAACAATTTTCATGGAAAAAAGTTTTTAACGTGAGTTACATAGAAGTTAAAGAAAATTCAAGAATGCACAATATCACGTCAGAATTGCAGCAAAATATCGAGATGTCATGACACATTAATAGTGATTTGACCTAAAATCTGAAGAATATGAAATTTTACCACAAGCGCGAACAAAGAGAGACGAATAAATTTGTTGAGGATCCAATTTTAGAGTTTCTTAATAAGAAAATCATAGAAAAGTGACAAAGGTCAGCTTTGATAAGGGAAAAAATAGGGTCATGAATTTCATTTTTTATGACAGATTTCTATCATGCGAATCACAAGAGAAGTTGAGTCCAATTGATACACAAATCATGTGAAATCAGCATCATAAGAACAATTTTCACGGAGGAAGCTTCTCAAAATTTTTAACACGTGAATTTCTAAAAATTCAAAAAACATGAAGAGGTCAATCAAAAAATAGAACATGGTAGCATGTCACACCCCGTCACTCTACAACAATATTAAAAGCAATTGGACAAATCTACTATCTCATCTTTAAAACTAACAACAATTAGCCACAGAAAAGACAGCATTTCTAATCAAATCAACTCCAAAAATCAAAGACAGCACTTCATTATATTGTAACTAAAAGCACGTGAATTTACAAAATCCTGGAAGAGATCAAGGTCTATCAAAAGTAGAATAGGGTAGCAAGGCAAACATACAACCATTTTTTTTGCAGTTTTTATGTGAAGGACAACCTTGACCCAAAAATAGACATGAAACCGGGAAAAGGCTAAACTCACATTAGCTTTTAACCTGAAGAAACAACAAGACAACATAAAGGATAAGAAGATAGGAAGATAAAGGTTCACGATATTCAAAGTTTATTCCCAGCACGGTACAACAGAACCTAAATCAAGAAGACCTTATCCAATCGATAAGCAACCAATTATGAAAAAAAAAAAAATGAAGCCATCATACAAAACAGAGAAAAGCCAACATAATCTAATGTTAAACTGCAAAAACCCAAGCTACCCTTAACAGAACACCAGATGGTTCTCACGTAGATCAAACAGTGTTTAGTTATGGTGCATGGATCCAGAGGCATATCAGGTGTAGGGGCAAGGGTAATGCTTGTCACACCTTCGAGCAGCTTTTTTTATATGATGAAATAGATAGTGAATGAAAGCATCCTGTGTCTTGGCTTTTAGACGAGAAATCAATATTTCTAGGCCAATTTCTCTAATTACAAAGTAGCTTTCGAATATACCATTGGCGAGCGAGAAAAAGAGAGACACAACAAGTCGAGAGCACAATTCAAGAGAGAGAGCGCCACAGTTTGTGCATGAAAATGTAACAATTAAGAGAGAGATAGAGAAAAAACGCGATCCAAGCTAGAGATAGAAAGCCGCTTCGATCAATTTGGAGTTATGCCGAGACTCTACTCGGCGCAAGCCCGAATTTTGTATCTCGAGGGTGTGATCCGCAACTAAGGCGTCGGATTGTTAAGCGAGTGAGCGTCAAGGAGGGATAGAGAGAGATCGAATCCATGACCCAAACGGATGCAAATAGAGAACGAAATCGAAAACCCTAACAGATTGAGGAGGATGGAAAGAGAGCTCACCGATCGAGCAAATCTTCGATCCGAGAGAGAAGAAATGGTCGAAGTCGATCGTCACCGCGATCCGCTGGATCCCGAACCTCCTTCGATCGAGTTTTCAGAGAGCAAGCGTTTTGATCTCCGAGAAAGAGAGGGATCCGGGCCGGAAAGTAGGAGAATCACCAGAGCAAGAGCGAAACGAAACTCCTCGCAATCCCCAACCGTCGGTCTTCAATTTCTGATCCTCGCTAATGAGAGAAAAACCCGCCTTCGACTTGAGCTCAACGGAGAAGTGCGGAGACGGATGAGGAAAACTCCCTCCGATGGACGCGAGCGAAGTCGGGGGTGTCCACCACCACATCAACTCCACCAAGTCCATCTACTATCATGGATGACTCCTCATCACATATTCAGCAATCTTCTGGATCCTCTTCTTTAGAAGCTCCACCTTTACAATCTTCTCAACCTCAACCGCCAACTTCTACCCATCCAATGGTCACTCATCTAAAAAATAACATTCGTAAACCAAAAGTTGTTCTTTCCACTAAGCACCCACTTTGTTCTTGTTTTCACTCAAGCTTGACACCAAGTGAACCCACTTGTTTTTCTGTTGCAAATGAAGACCCCAACTAGCAACAAGCTATGGCCAATGAATTTAATGCTCTCATTCAAAATGGCACTTGGGAATTGGTTTCTCATCACCCTTCTATGAATGTGGTCAATTGCAAGTGGATTTATTGCCTAAAAACCAAGTCTGATGGCTCCATTGATAGATACAAGGCACGACTCATTGCGAAGGGCTTTACTCAACATGTTGGCTTGGACTATGATGAAACTTTTAGTCCAGTTATCAAACCGACAATGATTCGAGTTGTTCTCTCCTTAGCTATCACATATAACTAGTCTTTACGTCAATTGGACATTAAGAATGCCTTTCTCCATGGCACCATTAAAGAAAAAGTCTACATGAAGCAACCCCAAGGATTTGTTGATCTACATTATCCTGGCCATGTATGTCGTCTTCGGAAAGCTTTATATGGGCTAAAACAAGCCACAAGAGCATGGTTTTCTTGGCTAAGTTCATATTTGTTATCTATCGGGTTTGTGGCCTCCACTGCTGATTCTTCATTATCCATACAACATCGCTCTAACCACATTCTACTTCTTCTCATCTATGTGGACGATATTATTATTACTTGGAGCTCTACCTTCTCCATCACCGAATTAATCACTCACCTTGGTACTGAGTTTGCAATCATTGATTTAGAAAATTTATCATACTTTCTTGGCATCGAAGCCCATAGATCCTCTACTGGGCTGTCCCTCACTTGATCCAAGTATGCCACCACTCTTCTAACTCGTCCAAGCATGGCTAATTTAAAACCTTGCCCATCACCTATGGCTCCCTTGGCTTCTAAGTTGTCGAAACAAAGTGGTGAACCACTAACTGATGTCTCCACTTGTCGAAGTACGATTAGGGCACTGCAATACCTCACTCTTACTAGGCCAGATTTATCCTTTGCCATTAATAAGTGTGCCAATTTATGCATTGTCCAATTGAAGATTATTGGTCAGCCGTCAAACGAATTTTGCGCTATCTCAAGGCTACTATTCATTACGGCATTACCTTGCGACCTATTTGCCAATTGACCTTCCCCGTTTACAGATGCCGACTGGGCTGGTTGCCCTGATGACTGACAATCTACTAATGGCTATTGCATTTATTTTGGTCTCAACTTGCTTTCTTGGAGTTCTAAAAAGCAACCAACCATTGCTAGATCTAGCATTGAATCGGAATACAAAGAGGTGGCTAACATAGCCTCTGAATTATTATGGCTATCACAACTCCTTCGAGATCTTCAATACACTCTACATTGGCCACCACTTGCTCTTTGTGATAATGTAGGGGCAATCTATTTGGCTGTCAATCCCATCTTTCATGCCCGAACCAAGCACATAGAAATTGACTATCATTTTGTTCGTGATTTAATTAAAAAGAAGCAATTGGAAGTTTGCTTCATTCCTACACAAGTTCAAACAGCTGATATCATGACAAAGCCTCTATCCATCTCTCGGTTTCTTATTTTACGCGACAAGCTCACAGTGACTCTGCCACCATTTCGCTTGGGGGTGTGATAAAGCAAATCTCCCATGATACAGCAATATTCTACAATTCGTGCCAATCCCATTGATTGAGTCGGTCTTCCATGAGTTGTGTTAATTCTGTCGATAGAGCAAATCTTTCACAATCTGTACTAATATTGGAGATTCTTATCATTAATATTGTAGATTGTTATCTTTATAAAATCTTTTTAATTGTGTTTTTCTTGCTCATGTACATATTATAAATATAATACAAATCTCCACACCGATTGTGTGCGATCTAACTCAAATTTATACTCTTTCACTTCCTTGAGGGGATCGACATCTACTATGAAAATGTCGGGGGAAAGACGTTGGATGTAATGCTACTCAATATGAAGCTTCCTGGTCAAATCGAGGTATGTGGAATGATCTCACAGTACAACCTCGAGCAGGCCAAAGGCGTGCCCAACCTGATTCAAATAAGCATGAAGCAGGTTCGAATGGAAGGTTTTAGTGTGCTTGATTATTATCTTCTCTATCCGAAGTTCCTAGATATGGTTTTGCCTTAGATACAAGAGGGAAGGATAGTATATGTGGAAGACACCTTTGAAGGGCTCGAGAAAGGTCCAACAGCCCTGGTCGGGCTGTTTTCCGGTCGCAATGTCAGGAAACAGGTGGTCCTGGTTTCTCATGAATAAGTCACTTGTTGTACCTTTTCCATTGGCATAGTCTCTCTCGCTTGTGTTTCTGATAGGATCTTCTCCTTTTCCATTGGCAGTCTCTTGTGATAGAGCTCCGTGAGTTATTAAGTTCAACTGTAATATTTTTTAGAATAAGTTCAATTACTTATATTTCGTAAATAAATAAGAAATACGATTTATCGTTTTGACTTATATAGTTGGATCTACAATTTCATTTTTTTATATACACACAAAATCCAATTATGGTCTATTCATTATCGTTAAGAGTATTTTCATTTGTCGCCCCTATTTTTTAGGAATCTAATCGATAGACGAGTCATCTTTGGTTTTATTGCATCAACTAAATCCTTGTTGAGATGAAGAAGATTATCGGAAACATTAAGTCATATTTGTTTATTTATTTCATACAAATTACTCCATCTGTAAAATATATATATATATATATATATATATATATATATATTATTCCATGTTTATGTATCATACATTGATTTTAGTGTTCATATATTTTGACATTTTTAATTTTAAAATGTATGTACATTTAATCGGTGTCATTTTCGAGTTTGGTATATAGTTGTGCTTAAACATGTTAATTCGTGTTAAAAGTAGTCATTCATGTAAAAAAGATTACTACTTATTTGAAATTATTATTTTTTGTACTCCATTTGTCAAATTTTCATGATAAAATTAATTGGTATTTTATTTTGGGTTGATACATGAAAAAATCCAAACTCGTACATATGTAACAAGTTACCTCAAACCAATGCTCTTGCCACAAAAAAACTATAAACCAGTACATTTATGATAATTTTACCTTATGTTAGTTTTCATTAATTGAATTAATACAACGAAAAATCACAAATTGGTACACTTGTGATAAATGGAGGGTACATGCTCGTCTGAATTGTTATGTGTCATCCAACTCAGCGATTTGACGACAAAATTTACTGGAAACTAATATAGGGTAAATTTATCATTGGCGAACCAATTTAGAGTCTTTTGTGACAAAATAATTAGTTTTCGGTAAATTCATTACAGTAGTATCAATTTAGAGTTTTTTTTAGGTTGGTACCCCACCTGATACTAGCAAGGCCAACCATCATTAGCCTTTAGTAAGGTTGGGTCTGAGGCGAGAAGACTTCTTTTAAGACTTCTTCCACCGAGAATCAAGGTTGAGATTAAGCCGTTTTGGAGAAATACGGAGCCTTTTTGTCTCTTTGATTTGAATAGAAAGGTTGAGAATGACCCTCCTTGAAGGCTAGTGAGGGCTAGCCTTGCTCGAGGTCATGAGGTCGCCCTTTGCTAGATCCTAGTGAGGGTGACCTTGCTTGAGGTTGATGAGGGCGACCTTCGCTAATTGTAGCTTGTGGCTGGTCGCCGGCCATCACCAAACCTGGGCAATTGGCAATGAAAGAAATTTATAAAAAAAAAAAAAATGAAAGAAAAAGATAATAAAAAATTGACAAACATATCAAAAAATTAATAAAATTTGTCCACATAAGTAACATGTTCATGCAGCTGCCATCATCTCCTTTTTAAAAGTTCATCTTTTCTTGGTTATAGATTCACGCTCGTGAAGAATAATTGGTTCCGGCCCAAAAGCTCAAGGAGAAAACATCATTCATAATAAGTTTGGTGCATGCATAAAATAAGGTGGTTTCGTGCCAGGCTAGGCTACCTTGAATTTTTCGAGTAATTAACCTGAGTTTAGAGAAAGACAAAATGGAACAATCATTACATAAAGTATTGTATACATACTAAATTGAATTCGAGAAAATTACGAAAAAAGTCATAGATCTATTGCACTTTTGCAAATTCAACCATAAATCTTTTAATTGTGCTAATTGAGTCATAAACATTTTCACCTCTTGCTAATTAAGTCCATCTCACAATGTTGGCGGAAAATCACTTAATGGGGGTTAAATACTAGGGGTTGAATCTGTGACGTGGAGGAAGATATTAACATCATGCAATGGACTTGATCGTCTCAATGAAGTCGATCGACAGTGATAAAGACTGGAGGGTTGAATCTGTCCAAGATGGCAACCCCATTCGGGAAAACGACCTTCATAAAAAAATCCATCTTGTTGTCTTCTTTATGGAGCAATGCGTGGATGATATCGTGCAGACATGGCTCAGACAGTATGAACGCTATCTGTTTGCGGGTTGACAGTGGACGCCCGACGTCATTGTCGTCGTCTTTTTCTGGGGTTTTTGAAGTTTCTTGGCAGGCTGAGGCGGTCAAACCGAGCATGAACGCCTGCTCTTCTGTTTTGATCTGATGCATGAGTGGCTGCACTTGCTTGGTTTGTTTGCTTGATGCGGGAGTTTGTCAGGTTCTTGCTTTACCTAGCATCATTGCCGTGTGCCGATTCTTGTTGCAAGACTTGTCTGTTGTTGAATTTTACTAAGGCAATCAGAAAAAAACATAAGGATTACGAGGTTCAGTAATGTGCCTACGTCCTCGGACAAAACTCCTGACTCTCTTATTTTTTGTCATAACATTCTTCTGCAATTTGTACACAAGGTTCGCCGCAACAAAAAAGAGAAATTTCAAAAATAGAAAAACTATTAATACAGAGATTTGCCCATAATCTATCCTTTCCTTGAATAGGAGAGCAAATCTCGCCAATATCGCCAATATCTGGTCTATAGGGTCTTGGTATTTCCACCCCATCACAGCTGAGAAACATCACTCCATCTCTGCATATAGAGACGCTCCAAAACCCCGCACCTCTCCTGAGTTTTTAGCTTTCTTGGATCTTTCGCGCATTCCGTCGAGAGGAGAGAGAAGCAAAGAGAAGAAAGGATGAGGAACAAGCAGGTGATATTCAGGGACTTTCTTGCGAAGGGAGCCTTCCCCAAAGAGTCAGACATGGAGGTGAGGGAGTCGACCATTGAGCTGACGAGTGCTGTCGCCGAAGGCTCCAAGGGAGTGCTGGTGAAGAATCTCTACCTCTCCTGTGATCCTTACATGAGGGGCCGTATGCGGAAGCTCACCGACCCGGCTGAGAGCTATATCCCCTCCTTCCAACCTGGTTCGGTGAGCCCGGCTAAACTCTTCTTTCTTTCTTTTGTTCCCTGTGAAAATTTGTGTCGTTTTACATTGGTTTCTGAGAATTTGACTTTGCATGCTTTTGCTTGCTACTGTTCTTGGATTGTTGATTCTCAGGCTGGATAAATAGTATTTCAGGACTGGTTATACGTTGCATTTTTGTCACAACTGTGATTCTATCAAAGGATCGTTTCTTTCTTTATGTTCTGTTCTTGTTTATGGGTTGAGTTCTTGTAATCTCTGAGGTACGACCCCATTCGAGGCGCCTTTGAAAGCATACCCATTTTTGTAAATGTGTCCCAATAGTTCCTGAAAAATGTGTTGGAGGATTTGGTGAATTGAAAGAACCAAGTTTATGCTCGTAGGTAGAGAAGCTTTCACGTTTTGCATTTGGGCGGTCCGATGAAATCACATTTAACAAGCCAACACGGCTTGCTTTCATCGCTTCCATTCACCGTGTTAGGATGATGACTGATGAAAGTAGCTTGCACAGGGTATAGAACAAAGAAGTACATAATTGTTTGAACATGGCTCTGTAAGCATTGTGCTTGTGATTCTGACGAATCGCTTCGAAATTTATGTTCACCAAATGCGTTAGCGCGTGTCGACATATCTGTGCAGCCTGTTACCGGATTTGGAGTGGCAAGAGTCCTGGAATCTGGGCATCCGAATTTCAAGAAAGGCGATTTGGTTTGGGGCCCCACCGGATGGGAGGAGTACAGTCTTCTTACCGCGCCAGAGACTTGCTTTAAGATCGAACACACCGACGTTCCTCTCTCTTACTACACCGGTCTTTTGGGTACACTCTTCAATCATCTAACGTATCTGCTCCTTCAATGTTAATGAACTATATTTTTTGCTCCAAGTCTTCCTGTTGATGCACACTTTCGACAGTTCTATCGCAAGTTCCGCAGCACTGTTAGTTGATTGAGTTATGCAACGAGTGAGTAATTCAGGAACTTCTTGATAGCTTCTCTTCTGGATAAGTAAAGTTGTCTCGTGATAGTTAGCCATAGCCGTAGCGCTCCTGCTTTTTAGCTTTGGCAAAATTTTGGCACTCAGTCTAGTTTCTACAAACCTGAACTCTGCAGGCATGCCAGGCCTAACTGCTTATGGCGGGTTTATTGAGTTATGCTCTCCTAAGAAAGGAGAAACTGTTTTTATATCGGCTGCATCAGGGGCGGTTGGTCAGCTTGTTGGCCAGCTTGCGAAGTTGTTCGGTTGCTATGTCGTTGGCAGTGCCGGTAGCAAAGAAAAGGTAATCTTCTCACATTTGTCCAACATTGAATTCCTCGAATGACAGTTGTTTAGGGAACATCCCCCCTCCGACATGGCGCTAATTTGGTTTTCCGATCACATTTAGCATCTGCAAGGATCGCCGTGTCAGATGTATATCCTCATCAATCTGCTAAAATAAATGCAGAAGTACTCCCTTTGTTAACTAATCTCTTCATTTCCTCTTTCATTTCCGCAAAATAGGTCGACTTGCTGAAGAACAAGCTCGGATTCGATGAAGCTTTCAACTACAAGGAAGAATCAAATCTGGATGCAGCACTGAAAGGGTTAGTTCGGAACACACTAATGACGATTGAGCGAATCAACCACCTTACATGTATGCGCACGAGCGCAAAGCCGGCTCGAGCTGATGGTTTTCCATCTCAAAATCTTTCAGGTACTTCCCTGAGGGGATTGACATCTACTTCGAAAATGTTGGGGGAAAGACGCTGGATGCGGTGCTACTCAACATGAAGCTTCATGGTCGAATCGCGGTATGTGGAATGATCTCGCAGTACAACCTTGAGCAGCCCGAAGGCGTGCACAACCTGATGCAGCTCATCACAAAGCGAGTTCGAATGGAAGGTTTCAATGCGCTTGATTATTATCATCTCTACCCGAAGTTCCTAGAGATGGTTTTGCCTCCCACTAAAGAGGGAAGGATAGTATATATTGAAGACACCGTCGAAGGGCTCGAGAGCGGTCCAGCGGCCCTGGTCGGGCTGTTTTCCGGCCGCAATGTTGGGAAACAGGTGGTCCTGGTTGCTCGCGAATGAGTCACTTGTACCTTTTGCACCGGCATAGTCTCTTATGATAGAACTCTGGAATTGAAGGTTTTTACCAGCATAATTGTCATTGGACTACTGTGAAAATAACAATATATTGTGAGGTACAAATTTTCGAAAGAGTGGAACTTTATAATAATTTATAATTTTTTGTTATTTGATTTTTTTTATTCTTACAATATAGTAAAAACTATTCCATAATAATTTCTTTAAGCTCAACTATTATATTTTTTAAGGATAATTTCAACCATTCGTTAAAAATTTCATGAAAAAGATAAGAAATATGATTCATCAGTATGATTTATATAATCGGATCCACAATTTCGAGAATTTAAATACATGCAAAATCCAATTATGATCTATTCATTATCTTTAGAGTATTTTCATTTCTAGCTCCCTAACTTTGAGGATTCTAATCGATAGACTAAAGTCATCTATGGTTTTATTGCATCACCTAAATCCTTGCTAAGATGAAGAAGATTATGGAAACATTACGTTATACTAGAAACATTATGATATATATATAGTATTTTCATTTCTAGCTCCCTAACTTTGATGATAGACTAAAGTCATCTATGGTTTTATTGCATCACCTAAATCCTTGCTAAGATGAAGAAGATTATGGAAACATTACGTTATACTAGAAACATTATGATATATATATATATATATATTTCATACAAATTACTCCATCTATAAAAAGATATTATGATATTAGGTTTATCATATGTTAAAAAGGTCTAAATAATGTATACAAATCTCCATAATAAACAAACAAGATTGAGAATTCATATATACATATCATAGTTTGGTTTTAGCATCTCTATCAAGTCGTGTCACTGAAAAACATCAAATGTTGGTTAAATTAAATAATGAAATATATGTATACCTAAACAATGTCATTTTCGATTTTGCTATATAATTGTGTTAAAACGTAATTCATCTTAAAAGTTGCCATTCGTGTAAAAAAAAAAGATGGCTACTTATTCATAATTATTATTTTTGTGTACGTCATTCGTCAATTTTTCATGATAAAACTAATTGGTAATTTATTTTTTGCACAGATAATGCATCTTTTAATTTCTCTACTGTAAAAATTTAGAATTCCTCAAAATTTTCATGCATTTTATTTAACCGCCCTTTACATTTCCGATTTTCCACCCCTCCATTTTCTCAATATCCACATTTCTCCCCAGAAGGCATAGAGTGAAATTGGAATCGCCAAACGCTCCTGCCAAAGCCCTTCGCTCCTCCGCCACCGACCATCGACCGCCGCCTCGGAAGCCCCATCGGCGCCGCCGTAGACCGGCGGCTCCGTGGCAACCGCAGCCGCACGTCGCGCCGCGTAGCAGCGACCGCCGCAGTCGCCGCGGCCGCGCTCCACCGTACGCAGCCACCGCAGCATCGGCTGAGCGCTCGCGGCCGCCGCCACAGCCCCCGAGTCCGTCACTCTCTCTCTCTCTCTCTCTCTCTCTCTACAGCGACTTTGCGTTCAACTCCAATCGAAATGAATAAGTCACCTTTTTCAAGCTTTGCTTATCCATGTAATTGAACTGCGACTATGAACCTTTTGGGATGAATTGGCCCTGTGCTGCGGCCATTCCTAGTTGGTGTTCAGTAGCGCAGAATGAGTGGCGGCGTGCCAGCCCTTGGCCATTTTAGCGTCCGGAATGCAGTTAGATGTTTCGACTGATTTTGCTGACAAAGTTATGATCTTGGATGGTTCCATAGAGTAATGCTAGGTATGCTAAGATGGGTCTACTAAATCGGTACGTTAGGTGATGCTAGTCGTGGCAGACTGCGAATGGGTTTTAATACAAGCTTGCCGCGTCGCATTGTTCCAATTAAGTGAACCAGGCTTAGTATGCAAGCACCGTTCAGTTAGTATGCAAGCGTTAGTAGGGGGGCTCACCGGCGTCATTGTTGAGGTGTGTTTGTTTTTGGCATGATGACTCTTAGTAGAGTTACACAATGAGAAGTCTTTTTGCGTGTTTTGTGATGATTGCACTGTGGTTACTGTCGGTGCTCCTTTGTACTTGACTCAGGTGTTGTTCTTCCACAGGACCTGGAGATGGAGTATCCCCTGAATTTGTGAGGTTGAGGCAAGAGACCCCCACCAATGCGGAGATCATTGGCAATATCCTCCCTTGTGAGCCCTTCTCTTTTCATTCTCCCCTCAATATCATAATTGCTTCTGCACGGATGGCCTTGTGTCACTTGTCTAAGTAATTGAGACTTGAATTATATTTGGGCATTGACATATTTAATAATTGATCCAGTAAAACTTAGTTAATATTGCCATGGTCTTCATCTCCACTGTCCTTCCTGATGATACCGATGTAGTTCTTTTGAGTTCTCTGTTCCTTGAAACCCATAATATAGAGTCCTAAACTTTGCAATGACTTGTAGAGGACTTTTCCCTGTTGTTACATGCTTTGAATCATTGTCAATTTCCAGAAGTTGCATTTGATGGCAATTTTCTTTGTAATTGGCTTATGAGGGGGTCTTGTCTTTGAACTGATTAATGATACATTGGAGACTATAACATATGCTGATATGGTTGCTTTGCACAGGTTGGACGTCTAACTCAATATGGAGTGGTTCGTGTCGAGAAACTTGGTTCCAGTTACACTACAATGGTCCAGTCTCATATATATGGAAATTGCACTGGTGGAGCAGAAGAGTCATCATTAAAGGTGCTTACTAAATCATTTTTTGTGTGCTCTGATTGGTAAAATCAGCCCACTTTTTTAGGTTAACTTGTTCTTGGAAATGAAGTAGCATAAGTAATAAACATAAGAAAAACACAAGTTCTGCCCTCTTTCTTTTTAAGGGAGGCCTGAGGTTGTCCCCTCCTGTCAATGTATCCTTGTAGGTCCAGTAATAATAACATGTTTTTGGAGAATGGGTTATTGCTTGTTTAAGGAATTAGGGATTAATCTTTTTTGATGGAGTTTCTGTTTCTTGTGTATTCAACGCCATTATTGATCGTATATATGCCTTTAACCTTAGATTTGCAGGTGCTTTTTTAAGTCATTCTTTGTGTTTACTCTTTCATATTCTTTGAATTTACTCTTAGGTTGATGCACCTTTACTATACCATCTGTAGAAAACATGCAGCAGGTACTGCAATTGAATGTGCCTTGTAAGCTTTTTATTTAACAAGGGAAAATGATAGGATTGAAAAGGTGAAGTTTGATGTAGGCCTATTGCTATAGAGAGTTTCTTAGGAATCCCTTTGTGCTTTTTAATGTAACAGTTCAATTACATGTGCTCCATGGGTTGCTTGATTCGACTTGTACGCCTTTCATCCAAAATCCTTGACATAATTTTTCTCTGTGGTGCTTCTCAATATCTAAAAATAACATCTGCTGTAACTGTATATCTCCTCAACCTCCTTGGTAGATATGGCCTTTTCAGTCAACTTTCCTTGCTCACTCATATGGAATTCTCTTTTGTGGTTTGAGATATTTGAAGGCTTCATTTAGAAGCTGCTCTCCTACGATGGTCATTGAAGACAGAAGAATATGTTGACACAGAATGCGCTAGGTCTGCTGATGTTAGAAGGTTCACATTTGACATTGGTGGTAACCTAGTTTATTAGTGAAGTAAACTTCTAGATCAAGTGCAGATGCTGAGTATACAGTTGTGACAGGAGATGTTATCAGACTTATTTTACCTGAGAAATTAGTTGAAGTTGTAGGACTAAAAGTTGAGCAACTGATCTTACTCTATTGTGATGAAAAAGCGACTGCTATTGGCATTGATCAGTCTGGTTCAGCGTGCTAGAACAGGACATATATTGAAATTAACAAGAATTTCTCAAGTGAAACTAGACAACAGGCTCATTTGTAGATCTTTCGTGAAGTCCATAAAGTGACTGGTAGATATTTTCACCTTAGGCTAAGAGTATATTCATTTTTATTCCCTTGTTTGCAAGATGGGCATGGAAAATATCTAGCCTCCATCATGAGGGGGGCATACCAAGAGGGTTTTTTCTTTTTGGTGGGTGGCTGACATGTAATATTAGGCAGTGTCATATTGATAATCAAGACATATGTATTGGGTGTAACTTGTATCGTACAACTTACCTTTCTACACTCTTCTGTCTTCTTTCAATCCCCAAATCACGTCAGAAAAGTATTCATTTTGAAGTTCCCATGGCATATGCAGATTTAGTGGTCTATTGCAAATTTTTAGAACTGTTGGTGTATGGACAGACCTGTATGTGCAGGATGCTCCCCGATGATTAGCCTTCCAGTTTATCCTTCACCTCAACCAACTTCAAAATTCATTGCAATCATATCTGTCTTAAGTTTCTTTTTTTGTAGTTGCGGTTGTTTGACTTGAACTTGGTGATTGTATTGCAGGTACAGGGTGATGCTCATGCTGCCTTACATGGTGGGCAGGAAATAGAAAGATCACAGAAGCCCAGGATCGGAGAAAATGTTTCAAGAAATGATAGGTTCAATTTTCTAATTAGCACAGTAAGTATTACTGGATGGAAGTAGTTCTTGAACATGAAACTTCGTAGAACGCTGCTCCGTAAATGAAGCTAATATGAGAGTTATTCCTCTAATTTGCCATATATTAGGATAGAAAATCACATTAGCAGGAAGTTGACTGATAAGTAGAATCTAATTATATTCCAGGAAATTTTGGAGTGTGAGTTAGTATAATTGTGTGAAAGCTTGTCATACACCGAAGGTAAATTGGCATGAAAATCATGTGATGAATGTCTCATGTCACTTTGTCCATTTAGGTAAATGATGCAGCACGAATAACCAAGCAAGCTGAGAGCCATCATCAGTGGAAATAGCTGTACTAGAATCAAGTTTTCTTGTAAATAGGCATTGTATTTTCAACAACTCAAATAAGAGACCTAATGGGTTTACAATTCTTCTTTTAGCTTGAGTTGTAGTATCAAGTAGATTTCTTGGGTTTCTATTTATAATGGAATTGGTTTCTAGGTTCCTATTGCTACTTGGAATAGGATTTGAAGGGCTTTTTAATAACATTATTAATTCATCACGTTTATTGAAGTATTATAACTCCTATGCTTTTTTTGCTATTGTGATGCAGTTTTATATTTAAGCATGATGCTTAAGGTGTGGTGTTTATGAGCTTTATGTGTGATGTTTAAAAGAATTTACTGTTCTTTATTTAGGCACTGTGCTCAAGACCTCCTAAGCATCATAATCTAGGGTTCTTAAGCATCATTTCAATGAATGAATTTCATCACACAACTCCATAGCAAACAACTGCTAAAATGTCAAAAGTTATCATTAATATCATATCATATTTAAAAATTCTGTTATAATGTATTCCAACTTGAAATCAGATACTTATAAAGAAAACATAGATCCTACTTCAAATAGAAATGAGAAACCTAATGTCCTGTTTAAATAGAAAAGGAACTTGACTAAATTCTTAATGACTTGGATCAAAGCCAACTGATAAGACTATTAATCTATTAAAACTCTTACTATTGAAACATAGGTCCATCATCATCTCACTAGCAAATTATTTCATTTCGTTTGCTGCATCATCATGCTATATACTCTCCCTAATTCTTCCTTCCA
Source organism: Eucalyptus shirleyi (assembly GCA_017140165.1). NCBI lineage: Eukaryota > Viridiplantae > Streptophyta > Magnoliopsida > Myrtales > Myrtaceae > Eucalyptus > Eucalyptus shirleyi. Next base: position 17,192,480 of record CM029448.1, on the reverse strand, counting down.
AGATCCTCATTCCATTCATGTTATGACCGGCTGCTGAAATGCTGAGCTGCAACTAGTCGCTCTTTATTGCATGACTTCTTCCTCAATATACTTTGTCATATACTTAGTCTAGCTTCCGTTGGTAGTATCTAGCTTTGTCAATCACCCTCAGAAGGCCCTGCTATAATTTAAAATCCATTTGACTTCATCTTATCAACAACCGTGCCTAATCAGAACCCCCAAATAAGTTTTGACATGCAAAGCCATTGGGAATGGTTTCAGTTTGCAAATGCACTCTTGGTTTTGTGTAGCAACTTAATCTTCTTCCACTTGTTGACTTTATTGAAGAATTTTTACAGACATTTCTTCAGGTAATATATTTGTGCGTTTTCTCATTGCTTTACTTCTTAAAAACGACAGCTCTTTGATCTGAAGGACAGCAAACAATCAGTTTATGGTGCTCTGGATGCCTGGGTTGCATGGGAACAAAAATTTCCGCTTGCTTCAATTAGGAGGGCATTGATTGTTCTTGAGAAACAACACCAGTGGCATAGGATAGTCCAGGTAATCTCAGTAGAATTTCCCTGAGAAACATTTGCTGTGAGCTGCTAAAATTGTTAAATTTTGTATGATGAATGTCTTGTTGATCTTTGTTTCAGAAGAAGCGTGAGATTTTGTAGTTCTTTTCTATTTTTGTTCTTTGAGCTTGCCGCACTCAAAAGGTAGTGCACTATGAGCAGTCGGTCTGTCTGACTTTAGACCTGGTTTTGCCTTGCACTTTTAGGTAATTAAATGGATGCTGAGCAAAGGACAGGGAAACACAATGGGTACATATGGAATGTTGATCCGGGCTCTAGACATGGACCATAGAGCAGAAGAAGCCCACAGATTTTGGGTGAAGAAAATCGGTAGTGATCTACATTCTGTACCATGGAGTCTGTGCACCAGCATGATAGCGATCTACTATCGAAACAATATGCTGGAGCATCTTATAAAGGTAGGAATTCTGTGGAACTTAAAATTCACATGCTTTGAGTAAAAGGACATTATGACGTGAAACTCTGACCGACGAGCTAAACTTTAACTTACAAGACCATGGTAGTCTTTGACAAGAAGATTTTCAGAAATTCTTGAATTCACGAGATGTTTGCGGCGACATCCTGATAATGATAACTACCAAATCTATGAGGCCTCAGCGAAGTTCTGAGAGGAAATTTTATGCATAAGCATGGAAAAATTAAATTTTACATCAAGTTTCCTGTGAACTACTTAAAAGAGAGTTTCTGCCGCTCAATCTCATATTAAGAAGGTTCATACGGAAATGATTTTTGGATTGCATCCTCCCCTCCGTCTCTCTCAAATACCATCTTTGGCTACACCAAGCTGTCATTTCCTTTTTGGAACAACTATTAAAGAATATTTAAATTTAAAAAATTCAGTGATTTTTGAATAGTTGCCCGTTGTCTATCTATTTTGTTTATTATGTTTAGATGATTATGATTAATTAGTCCATCTCTAGCATGTTAGGAGCTGGCTTTTCTTTTTGTTTTCCTACAATTCTCTGAACCTTATACATTTTACCTTGTTAAATGTGAAGCTTTTCAAAGGCCTTGAATCTTTTGATCGGAAGCCACCAGAGAAGTCAATAATTCAGAAGGTGGCAGATGCATACGAGGTTTCAGGCCTAGTTGAAGAGAAAACGAGAATTTTAGAGAAATATGATTATCTTTTCACCGAATCACCCAAAGGCTTCTTGAAACATACCAAATCCACTTCAAAGAAGGGGAAGAAATCAGGTCAGTAATCTAAGAATATATTATTTACCGTCGCCATACTCAAATATTAAAGTCATATGCAAATCTCGCAGATTAATTTCTGTGTAATGAAAACAAATGGTGCTGATTGGAGCCAATATATGATGGTAGTGAATTTATCATCTCGAGTCCAAAAGAAAGAATTTCGTATTGGTTCATGTATGTGAAATCAAAGTTGTGGATGGGATTTGTTTTCCTGCCAATGGTGTTATGATGTCTAATATTGGTGTGGTGATAATAAATTCTATGCATACCGTTGCTCAAATTCCCGAAAAGTTCATGTGATACATGTTCTTTTGAGTGTTCAACATCGATGGTTCTGTTGAGCTGTTTTCCTTTTGAGACTTCTCTGAGCATATAGCATTTCGCATCTCTTATATTTTTCAAAGTTGGACCTGCCATTTAATCCATGTATCGTCTCTTAATACTGTCCTTCAGGTCAGAGGACAAAGACGGACCTGCCATTAGAGCCTTCAATGAAGACAGACACACACAACCAGGATTAATGACGAGACCGGGGTGCGGCTTTTGCTGAGCATTTCCTGGTGTCCTTTGTCATGTGATATTCAATGGCCAAACCTTTTGATGGTTGTGGCATTTGGAAGCCTCCTAACAAGAAGAAAAGGGAGACACGGCGATGGCTATAGACCATAAGAGCAGAATCAAATGGATTTGGTCTTTCACACATAAGGAATGTAATCAAAAATGACATTGAATCAATTTTTTCTTCTATACCGGAAATGTGCACGAGGCCGATTTCAGAAATGAAGATGGAGAGTATCAATTTTGACTTAGAGAAAGTATATTGGCAGAACAAACGTGTTGTGTGGATGCTATGATCGATTTGTCATTTCACAGTATAATTATGCTTTTCAATCATAGCATATGAGGTGGTTAGGGGAGTGAATGTAGTCTGCAACACACCAATTTTCTGGCTCCTAAGCAATTGTTGGATACTAAAAATGCCACGTCCCAACTTCTCGGTTAAATTTCCACTTTGATGTTGTGTCCGGATTGTATTAGTGTGTCTGTGCCGAAAATGCCCACACCGGATCGGCGCGGCATTTCTTCCTTTTAGTCCTGTGTGACATGAGGACTTCTAGCAAATCAAGCAAGAAAACCTCGACACCAAGCTCATCGTACCATCTGGGTTCTGAACCCACGATGCAACCGTTTATCTTGGATCAGAAAGGTAGACACGAGGTTTGGAAGATTAGCCAAAGGAAGGGGAAGGAAATCTACCCCGACTTGGCCAAGTAGGATAAAATCATCAACAATATCAAATATAAGAAGCTTACATGCAGTGAGAACCTTCAGAACATTTTCATATCAGACTCGAGTTGCCCAAACTTCATGGCGAATGCAGCAAGGTATCTTACTCGGTTTTCCCATGTATTTCAATTTAAGGTATCACAGGAACACTAAGTTCATAATCGTTTCGGAGCTGGTAAAATTGTTACTTACAAGAATCGTAGAACTGAATACACTCTTTCGGTGTTTTTAGTATAGTGCTCCAGCGGCATGTCAGTTTGAAATGTCGCTCCCAGCCATGCATCATGAGATGTCTAGACAATGATAAAAACGCAATTTCCTTGGATTTGGCCAAAATCAGAAGAAACATGAATTCATTTTGATTATCAGTGTTGTAAAGCACTTCGAATAGAGATTGGTGAATCTAGCACAGAGCCTCTGGATATCAGATCATGGTTCAAGAATAAAATAATGACTGTTATATCGTCGTGAAAATGCCGCCGAACCTTCCTGTCGATTTTGCGAAGATCTGAATAACGCATTTCTCGCTTTCTTGCGGCTTCTTGGAGAGCAGCCTTAATCAGCCTTTTGGCACTTCCCTGGGGGGGAAAAGAAAAAGAATAAAAGAAAAACAGAAACTTGCCCATAAATACTCAGGAAGATTAGTCAGTTCAGAGTGCCAACAGAGCTAATTTATTTTCCAACACTTTTAAGGTAAAATAAAGATGGACTTCATAGGAATGCCTAGTAATGTAAAATTCATGCAAACTAATAAGAAGAAGCAATCTCAATGCTCATGCGAAAACTGTCATAACAAATGTTAAGTCTCCATGGAAGAAAAATGTTCATGAAAGTTCTACAGAGAGAATATCTTACCGCCCGAGGATGGCTGTTGACAATCTCTACTGCTTTCTCATTAGTCAAATGTTCCCATAGGCCATCAGATGCAAAAATAAGAAAAGAATCATTTGGATGAATAGGGTGAGAGATAATTGCTGGATCAGCAGTTAAAATAGGCATCTTCAAAGGCTGAGGAAGTCTGAATTTCGGACTAAGCGGTTCCGTGTTGAACCGTGCATGCTTCAGGTACACATCACCAATAGACCTAGAAATCTGTGCATTTAGGTGCACAATCAGATCAGAATTATACCAGTTTTTTTCTATTCAAAAGATGACATCAACAACAAAAGGCAATCAATATCAAGTTGTAGATAAACTCCATGGCTGAAATGTACTTATTGTAGGAATATCAAGTGCATTCAGGTGCATAATCAGATGAGATTCATATTGGTTTTTTCGAATCAAAAGATGACATCAACAGCAAAAGGCAACCAATGACATCAATATCAAGTTGTACATAAACTCCATGGCTGAGATGTACTTACTGTGGGAATATTTAACTATTAAATCTTACATTTATCTAACAATTTAAACTTTTGGAGCAGTTGGTTGTGATTCCACAAGATTTCCACTTATCATCATAGAAGGCATCAAGTTTCCCCTATGTGACTAGCTAGCAAGTTTCTCTATTATTTTTTCATATGAAAAATAAATAGCATCTCTCGCTTCTTTTAAGCTATAACATCCACAGACCACTTAACATAACTACCTTTTGTCAGCTATTTGATAAATAGTACTCAATAATCTGAACCAACTTCAATTCTCAACACAAATCCACATAACCTTCCAAACATATTTATCATAGTAATTTTTTATCATTACGCATAAACATGTCAAAACCAACTTTAATCGTGGATTTGGGGTAAGTATGAATTGCGTGATTAAACAGAATTAAAAGGTATCTAGGTTGTCATTGGTCGCGAGGAAAGGAGTATCTAGTTTGTCCCAGAATTTCCAATAGACAGTAAATTTCAACCCATAATTAGAAGCACACAATCTCGTCTACTCTTCACTACATAAAAAGTTAAAAACCAACAAGATGACAACAACGACAAGTTTCATGCTCTAACCACCACGGAACCTGAAAACATAGAATAGCAAAATTTACAGCAGTCATCATTTAAAAGATTCCTTCACATGTTGTGAGAAGGTGGAGCCCAATGCTCTTGTGATACTTAAAGACTGAGGGAATTAATGGGAAATCTGTCCAAACGATCCTCCATTTGGAAGCTTAATTAAGAAGAGAAAGAGACAGAATGGAGTGCTTTCTTTCTCCATAAAAGATATAATTCATTTATAAAAATTAGAAGATCTTCCCAATCAGGCTTACATTCAGATCTTCATACCATAATTAACTGAAGATCAACTCCAGACATTGTTTAAAAATTTGAAAATTGGATCTAGGTACAAGCTAAAACAAAACAAAGAGAAAATTTTCAATCAGCCAGCAGCATTGCATAAATTGTTGAGCTAGAGACAAATACCTGAATTATGCCTTTCACTCTCCAAACTCCATGTCTGGGAACAACAATTTGGGGGTCATTTGGGTGTAGCTCTTTAAGTTCCTGCCTGACAGACTCAATATTCGCATTATGCTCTGCTGATAGCTGTATGGCAGCAATGCCATCTGTATTGCCAACCTTCTTGCCCAATACTACCCGAGAGTCGCCAAGGTTTGCTACAAAGAGGGTCCTCTGATGTATCACTCCAACTAGACAGCAGGAACCACAGGAAGCTATATTCGGCTGAGTACTCCATAACTCTGACACAAGGGCTGTAAATCCCTCCTCCGTTTCTTGATATGCCCTTTGAATGGTGTCGCGTGTCACAACTCCCTCCGCTTCAGCTGATAATGCTGCATCAACACAAAGCCTAAGAGCGCCAAGATAAGAAGGCCCCTCCTTAAATAGCACAATTACACAAAACAAGGGAAAAGACAAGATACGGCAAAAAAAGCTATGGATGCCTCCCCATTAACCATGGCATCCACTGGTCTTTCTCTCAATCCCAGTTTCAACTAGGCCCATCCTACAGGCATAGCTAAGTTTAATAAGATGAAGAACATGCACACTCGCACAGGAGAGATGATTCAGATCCGGATGCATTTAACTGTGCCTGATATAAGCTTCTGAAAGTTCAAAAGCAGAAGTTCAGCAAAGTTCTCTCTCAAATTCTCTTACCAAATTGGACCCGGCTACATCCTACTCGAAATGAGTCTGGTAATCCAAGATTCATTACAAATTGAACATAATTATGAGCCAAAACTAAAATAAGTAAATTAATAAAATCTGCATGCAGTACTTCACAAAGGGTATGCTTAGTCGGCAAGAACGAAAATGGCTATGTGCGCCAACCTCTATAAGCCCAAACGATCAGAACCCAATAAAAATTTCAGCAAACCCAGAAATCTCTGCACAACTTCAACACGAAACTTCCAACGAATGAGAAAACCCACCACATAAAAATCCTCAATTCATCAACAACATTCCGATCGATCAAAGGGTTCAACCTCGGGGAAAGTTGATCATCAAGAAACGGACCTTGGAAGTGCCGGAACAGATGATCGCACACGTACCGGGCGGCCTCGGGCCCGCCGTGGCCGTCGTAGACGCCGACGAACGTCCCGAACCGGCCGGACTCGATCTGGCTCTGGTCCTCCAGCACCTGGTTCGCCTGCACGACGGCCATGGAGAACTCCCCCGTGGCGCACCTCCCCAGGTCCCGGAACCAGAGCAGCCCGTCCTTCCCTTCCCTCCCCCAACCGCCGCCGCCGTCGCCGGAGCCGGCATTACTGTTGGTCCCAAAGGGGTTCCAGCACGAGGAGAGCAGGCTCATCAAGGCCTCGAGCATCCCACATCGCTCGTCGCCGCCAATGCAGTAGCCGCCGCCGCCGCCGCCGCCGCCGTCGGATCCGGAGGTGTCGAGGTCGCCGGAGTCGAGGGTGGCCGCCGGGGAGATCGGGGGTTTTTCCAGGGCTCTCTGGAGGTTTCTAGCGGTAGCGCGTCGGGTGGGAAGAAGAAGACGAAGAGCTCATCGCTACCTGACTTTCTCTCTCTTCTCTCCTCTGTCGTGTAGAGAGAGAAAGAGGGGGGGGATGTACGTGCGCGCGTGCGTCGACGCTTCCTGCGATTTGTAAATGTAACACGATGTCTTCTGGACTAGAGGGATATTAGGCCAACAATTCGGTTGAAAGAACCCTCCCGACATAAGTGAGCCCCCCCTTAATTATTGGGTAGGAGTAGACTCCTAAACTCCTAGAGTTCAGACGAAGCAATTTAAGGACATATTCAAGTCGCTTTAATTATTGGGTAGGAGTAGACTCCTAGACTCCTAGAGTTCAGACAAGCAATTTAAGGACATATGCGAGTCTAGGAGTAAACTCCTAGACTCCTAAAGACCTCAAATAAATACACTTATAATAAATTTATTTTGAATTAATTTTCGAATCATTAGAAGCCCTAATTAATACATCCGTAAGGATTTACACACAACTTGCCACGTCAATTAACTCATTGTCACTCAATAATTTTATGATAAAATTTGGCGGAAGTTGACAATAGATTAATATGTTATGAATATACTAATTTGGGGTTTTCGATGATTCAAAAATTAATTTGATATAATTTTAGTAAGTATAACAGTCTTTTGTGAGAATAATAGTTTGTTATGAGTTATAAATTTTTGAAGGGATGAAGCTTATAAAGGGTGAGACTTACAAAAATTTATGATTATTTATGATTTGATTTTTTGTGATCCAAAACTTATTATTACGATATATTAAAAACAGTTATCTAATCATTTCTCATATTTTTATCATAGGTCCACTAATTTATCCATGCTATTAATTCTTAAGGCTGCGTTTGATAGTCCGGATTTGAGTCTGAATAGGATAATTTGTTATCCTATCCAATGTTTAAGAATGTCCACTGGATCAGACAAATCCGGATACATCTAGATAAAACATTGGCTAAAAAATCCGGGGGAGGGGGTGGGATAAGCCCGGATTGGATAAAAAAAAAAAATTAAGGAAAGAAAGAACTTAACAAAAAGAGAAGATATCACAAGCATCTACGTCAAATGGACGCCTTCGCCTCTCCGATTCATTTGTCAGCCCTCTTCTTCCACTTCTTCTCCCATCTTCGCTTCTCGTACGCTAGCAATTGGGTGCCCCTTCCTTTGGATCATGGACTTGCTGAATCTGATGACCAAGTGCATTGGACGTCTCAAAGGAAGAGGGGAAGATGGTGATGGTGATGAAGCAACTATAAATTTTTGGTATCGTTGATAATTTGGGATCTCGATTGATTTGAGGCAATGCAAAGACTACTTCGGTGGTCGCCTAAAATTCCCCCAAAGTAGTCACCTAAAATTCCCCCACCCCCCCTCTCTGTCATAGTCTAAGATTTACTGATTTGCGATTGCCGTTGCACGGCGATGTTGGTGCTCATTGTTTTCAATGGTGGCCACTGCAGAGGTGGCCACAATTCCTAGATCTAAGACTTTTCCATATCCTTTAATTAATTGAATTTTTTATTTTTTAATTTTATAATTTAATTGAATATTATATTTATTTTTTAATCTTATCCTGAAGTGCGCCAAACACTTGATAGGATTAGATATGTCCGCCTTTATTATTCAAAGGATTTAATATCCTACTTTATCCTATTTTATCCCGATTATTATCCCGATGACCAAACGCAACCTAAGTATGTTATGACGTTTTATACTCAATTACCATTGAATTAAAATACCATAATAATGTTGGGTACAATGTCGCATCGTGCAAGACCCATTGTCCTCCTGTGATTTGCAGATTCGTATCGACTCGACATACTAAATATTCAAGCATGATCGGCGACCGCTATTATTAAATTCTGGAATGTGGATCATACTTCTGTCGTTTCATTGATTAAATATATGTCGAATCTTATAAATGTTAAGCATGATTAGGCACATCTAGAAGCTCTTCCATCTTCAAGTATAATTAATTCGTTCAATATGAAAAGGAGAAGCAAAGCGCAGAGAACTTATTCGAGGCGGCTCCTTCGGCTGGCTGGCCGGCCGGCCCGCCTTCGACGGAAGGCTCTCTGCATTGATAATGTCATTCGGAGTCCGACCAAAATGCAACCTCAATCGACGGCTCATTCAGTGATAAAGGATGGGGAGGGGCAACCTGCGCTAGGTCCCATTCCCCTCTACAGCGCCGGACGGACCGATGCATCGACCATTTCGGCGGAGGAATGGAAGTACACAAAGCGTCGAATCGTCCGACTGCCTTGATATCGAAACAGATCTCATGGCTACTTTTATTGCAAAGTTCAAACCGAAACGAGAGGTTACAAACATGCATGCTCTGTTGTCCTCTTCTACAATCTGGCAGCAGGTTTCTTTGAGCCCCGTCCTGCTATGAATTCCTGCATCTTCTTGAACTGCTCCTTGGTCATTCCATTGTAGTATTCATGGGCCCTTTCCTGTGGAATGCAAACGGAAACATGTCATTGCAACGAATATTCAAGGCGAGAAGTACGCGTAAAAAGGGTGCTCGGTTCGACAGTGTTGAGTTGAGAGACAAGTAAGACTGGTTGGTAATTGACTGACTGCTAGGGACAGCTAAAATGCCACGGGGAAATTAGTCACCAGGTGCCGACACCGGCGACTCTCTTTCTTCTTGCTCCTTTTGTTTCGTAGCGCATTCAAAACACGGAATCTAGATTATGCACTGGGAGGTCTAATCTCGACCAGGTCCGTACGAAGAATTTCAGAAAGCTCCAACTTTGACAGAAGTCTAAAGTGCCATAGTGCCCCCATCAGAAACATGGTACAATCGAACAAAGAGGCCAAGAGTAGAAGACGAAATTCAAGAAGGTGTACGACAGTAACAAGAGCTACGGCACCTCTCACATTAGCCGGTTATGTGGAGAACTTACTGTTACTCTTGACTTGGTCTTCAAATATCTCCTCTTTCAGAATTCTAGTTTCATTAGCTAGTTTTGGTATTTTCCACAGAAAAATAGAACTGAAGATCAGCTCTTTCTTAACAGACTTGATACGCACAAAAGATGCATTATAGAATTAATGGATCCATAGATGCTGAAGAGTAAGAGATGTAATTACCTTCTCCAATGCAAGTGCATGGCCTAGGTCCAGCTTCAAGCCATCGTTTATGACCGACTTGTACCTCAAAACCAAGTCATGGTTGTTCTTGATGATGGCCTCGGCAATTTCTTGTGCCTTCTTCAGCAACTGCCCTTCTTCGACCACGTAATTTATGAGGCCCAATCGCTCGGCCTGCTCGGCAGTAAGAGGCGTGGCAGTAAGAGAAACTTCGCGAGCTTTATTGGGTCCTATGATGCGCGCGAGCTTCTGAGAGAGACCCCACGAAGGAAAGATTCCAAACCTGCAATGACACGCATTCGACAACTTCAACCAATGAAGAAGCCGCTTCTGTGAATTACCCAGAAGCTAGGCCACCGCAATGGAGCGAGAACAAAACACCGAAAAGAGTGCTCTGCCACGGTAATGGGAAAACCACCGAGTGGTCTTCTCTCTAGCCAAACACCAGGAAAGTATTTCATTTCAAAAGAATAGAAGTCGAAGCTCTTGGGAGTTGGGACCAATCCTATGTCCCTTGAAGAACCAATCTTTCATCGTAGCTTGTCATACCCAAGTTCATCTTGTCTAATTCTCAAACAACCCATTTGTGGAGAGCTACACTTTGCATAGCAATTACGATAAATTGATCTTCGATGCGATGCGACAAGCTACGAAGAGAAATTGGTCTCTCGAGGAACCATAGGAAACCCCATCCAAGCTCTTGGCAACGAATTTTGCGAACCACTCGCGACAAATTTTGGCATGTCGCCATGATTTTACAAAACAAGCATAGCGAGCTCAGCACATCATCACTGATCCTATCAAACCAAGACGCAGAGGTAAGATAGCCGCGACCCGACAAGTTGACGACAAACCTCCTTCTACGAGACGCAAATTCAGCAGGAACTTGGACACACGCACGTTGGCAACATCAATTCGCATGAACCCGAAAGCGATGGCCAATTGCCCGAAGCAAAACAGGGAGAAAGCCAACGAATCGCTCACCTGGCATGGGTATCGATGAACTTGGCACCCTTCGCGGCCACCAGGATGTCGCAGGCGAGCGCGATCTCGAACCCGGCCGTCACCACGAACCCGCCGATCGCGCCGATGATGGGCTTGGGGCACCGCTCCATCTGGGCCACCGGGTCCGTCTCCGCGTCCTTCACGTCGCCCTTGAACACGTCCTCCGCCGCCGTGAGGTCCACGCCGGAGCAGAACGCGCGGCCCGACCCGGACAGCACGATGACCCGCACCGAACCGTCGGCGCCGAGGCTCCGGAAGGCCCGGGCGAGGTCGACCATCATCGGCCGGGTGAGGGAGTTCAGGGACTTGGGGCGGTTGATGGTGACGGAGGCGACGCCGTCCGGACGGCGCTCGACGAGTATCAGGGGCTGGGGGTCCGCCATCGCCGCCGTCGACCGGAAGGAGTTCGACGAAATGCTTTTCTTTATGCGGGAATGGATTTGCCGATGCGACTCTGTGCGTCGATGTGCGTGCCGGGAGATGGGTGACGCTATGTACCACGGACACGCAATAGCACAGACACGGGACGCAGACACGTGAAATGATACGACGCAATACGTTGTTACATTATTTTTAAAAAATAAATAATTCTAATATTTTATGACACATTATTATTAAGGGATAATACCCTAAAAAATCTCAAACTGTTATACTTGTAACAAATTTATCCCAGATTATTTTTTTTATCACCAAAAACCTCAAACTGGTATATTTTTAACAAATTTATCCCAAACTAGTACACTTGTGACAAATTTACCCTATGTTAGTTTTCGTTAAATTTTATTCTTAAATTATTAAGTTAAATGACACGTGACAGTTAACCAGTATACCAATTTAGGATTTTACGTTCCTTTTGTCACAGTTTACAATTTTTACGTTTTTTTTGTCCTATTAATCCAATTTAGCATAGGGTATATTTATCACAAATTTGGGTTTAGGGTTTTTTTGCAATCGAATAAATTAGTTTGAGGTAAATTTGTCATAAATGTACGAGTTTAGGGTTTTTATAATAATCGGGGTAAATTTGTCACAAGTTTACCAGTTTAGAGTTTTTCATGGTCAAAAAAATAGTTTGGGGTAAATTTATCACAAGTGTACATTTAGTTTTGGATTTTTTAAGGTATCAACCATATTATTAAATAAATATTTTTATTTTTAATTAATTTAATTTAAATTCACAAATAAATAAATAAATTACAATAAATTTATACTAATAATATTAATAAATCTATTCTTAAAAAATTTGAAAAATATATTCATAATTAATGCATAACCATATTGAAAGATGTTTTTAACTTTAATAAAAATTATAGATAAGACTAATGACTAAAAAAAATCAACTTTATTTAAATAAATTTATGGTATTTTATAATCATCAAAATTTATTAATATTAAACATTTAATATTTTTATTTTTTGAAATAATTTGTTAACTCATTTATTTATTTTTATTACAAAAATAACTTTACCGTTCAAAATTATTTCCCCCTCTTTTTTCCTGAACTCTTGTCCCCAAAAATCGTTTTCCTCCCCCATTTCTCTCTCCCCTCCCTCCCCCGTTTCTCTCTCCCCTATACCCCACACCACCCCAAAATCTTGCCCTCGATTCGTTCCCTCCTCTCTCTCTCTTCCTCCCCCACGTCAGAATCTGCCACCCCCAGATCTTCCGTTGATTTCTCCCCTGCTCTCTCTCTCTCTCCCTTCCCCTCGACAGCACCCGCCCCCCGCTCCACGCCCCCATCAATCACCCCCATCCACCCCCCCCCCCCTTCCCCCACGGTTTATCTCTTCCCCACCCCCACGCCACCTCCCCTCCCCGGCCCCGATTTCTTTCATCGTCACGCCACCCCCTCTCCAGCCCAGTTTCTTTCCATCATCCCCCACCACCCTCCCCCTTGCTAAAACCCTATCCACGACCTCTTCTTCCTCCTTGTCACATAGCTCTTTCTTGGTCGCCTCATCACAATCGCTCGCTGGAAGGGCCCTCTTTCGCATCTGTAACCTTATCGCCAGCCCTCCATCAGAGCGTCGCAAACGCGGCCCTCTGGATCGCCTGCTCTTCCTTTGGCCCTCCCTCACCGTCTCAGCCTCGCCTCCATCCTCCATCGTCATCCTCTCTCTCAGACACGCGCGTCAGAACGTGTCGAGAAAGGTTAGACCACGTGTCTGGATTCCCAACATGTGTTGACCGCATCTCCAAATGAGTTCGAGAGTGTCAAACACGTCAACACGTGTCGGACACGACGCGGAAGCTCCGGCAACGTGTCGGTGCATCATAGGTGACTAGGCCCATCCCTAACATTAATTAAATAATAACTCGAATAGATTTAATAGTACAATATGGAAAAAAAAAAGTTGAAAGGTAAAGTTGGTAACTTGTAGTTGATCATATGGTAAGTGCTCTAAATAATGTTAGCCGTTTCTTATTTGATTAAAAAAGCGATAATTTACTAGGAAATAAGTTTCAAATACAAATACGAAAGCTAAAATTAGTTGGTAAATACTTCTAAAAATATGACCAAGTAAATCTAATAAAGCCAGTAAATTGAAATGAGAACTAGTTACTTTGACAACAGTTGGTAACTTGCTAAAGTTGAACATTCTGAATTATCAAAATCAATGTAGATAAATGTCTCGAATAAACCCAACCGTAGGTAGCTGTGTTGGTTGAGAGTCTCTTATTCATTGCCAAGATCGAGAGTTCAAAACCCGCAGTTGCTAGCGTTGTACGTGGGAGGCATGATGTTGGAATCATATGCTAGTCTCTCCCAAGGTATAGGGGCCTAGCCCTTTGGTGTTGTCCGGGCACAAGTAGCCCATGGTGGAGTCCTCGGTTACCAAAAAACAAATGCCTCAAATAAGATTTAATAATTTTGAACTAGTGGGTACTCAAAAAAATTGGTAATTCCATTTAAGAGTTAGTAGTTTTAATAAAAGTTGCCAAGTTATTGAAAAAGTCGATAATTTGAAATCGATCAAATGAATTGACGCAAATTAGAGATGGTAACCTTATTTAAAAAAATAAGTTGGTAATTAAATGTAAGAGTCATAATTTGGACACAGTTAAATCGTATAGACATTTGTAAGCGCCTCAAGTAGGAGTTGATGACATTAGACTAATTGATACATTCATCAATGAAAGAAAGTTGATAACTTCTAATCAATAAATCCAACATATTTGGTTTGTAACTTGTATAAAAGTTTGTATAAAAGTTGGTAAGTTGAAAAGAAATTGTTGAGAAGTAACTCAAGTTGGTAATTTGGTGTCAAGGAATTGGTCAATAACTTCAACAAAAGGTGGCATGCGGAAAATCGCTCAAATGAATATCAATGCTACTTTTTAACTCAATCGAAAGAAGTTGATGATTCTTTCAAATTGAGATCCATAGTTTCACAAGATCCAGCATTAGTACGCTATCCAAAATGTAATAAATACTCAAATAAAGATTGGTAATTTTTTAATATGATAATCGGTAACTTGCCAACAAATTATCAGATGAGTAATTTACCAGACGATTTTTGGTTACCGATCTCGTCCAACATTCAACATCGCATTTTTGCTTTTGCCATAGTCAACTATCGACCAGAACCGGCATGAAGATCTTGATGAAACACTGTCTTGAGCTTCCATGCCTGAGGAAAGATCATCTTTGATCCCAAGTATTAAGTAACATATATCATGTCAACTGGATAGTGTTGAATACTGTGGATGATTTACTGTTTCCTCTATGTAATCACACTCCATATACTCTTTCTCTAACCTAATTAGGCGAAATCCGAATCAGTCACCAGCTAAAATACCCATGCATATATCTCTTACTTGGTGCTACTTATTTGATCAGGATTTGACGAGTTATCGAATATTCACCGGCGTAATATCTTGAACTCCACCATCCAGAAAGACGCTTCTTGATCACGTCATTCGCAGCATTGGAAAGATGGCATGGATTCACCTGTCCAGATTAACTGTACAAGGCAGAGCGCATGGTATCAGACCCGGGAATCGACCCGACCGTAGTAGCACAACGAATTTGGATTTTTGAAACCTGCGAGAAAGGTTTGCAATCGCAATTGAGAATGGATCGTCTTTCGTTAGTTTATCTTATGCAGACAAAAGGAAGAAGGTATCAGAGATTGCAATGTGGCACCGTACGGTATGAAATGTAATTGTCAATGATGTCTTGCCCGATGCAATACATGTCGGCATACATGAATTTCGATCCTTCCAAACTAGAGCCGAGGTCTGCAACGAGGCTTCTCAGTTGGGCATTAAATAACCGAATAAGTCGATGCAACTATTGGGGTAGCTCCATTGATGTCCCTTTCAAACGGTGCGCAACCTATCAGCCCCACATTCCCTGCGCCAATTTTCCTCGCCCCAAGATCATAAAGTCTCTGCGAATAACATCAGCCACTTTTATGAAACATTTATAACGAATGACTTTCAGGAACCCGATGAATGGCTGTGTACTGTGTAGTAGAGAATCTACTCATTGTGGAAAGGGGAAGTAGAGTTGCAAAGTATCCTAAAATCTGTATGCTACATCAACTGGAACTGGCCAGTGTCTATGCTCTCTGTTCTTCTCTCACTGAATTCAAAACCGATGATTTTGGCGCAGAAAATGGCAAAAGAATGTGATTCTGGTAAAGGAAGAATTTTGACAGAATGACTCAATGATGTATAGTGTGTTTGAAGTAAAGACTTAGTTCATTTCGTCAGGAAAATGCTGATGAATTCGGCGAAGGAATAATCACGATGCTTCACCATAAGATCAACCACAATACCCGGATTGGAGGCGGAGAAGAAGAGTTACGATCTTTGATTTTACAAGTTAATAATGCTAAAAAAATCTTGCTGTATCTGTAAAAATTGCAGCGAACAAATCAAGACCGTGACTTAACAGGGGACAATTGAAAGGTCAATGATGAGCATATAGATGAACGATGAGTGGTCTAATAATGTATCCAGTGCAGGCTACGTTACTGAATAAAAGCCATTTGCTTTGGGGCTCTCAGCCTATTGCGTCGAGGGTGGGCGGCATTGAATGTCACCGCCAAATCAGAACCAACCCACGATCATAGAACTCGAATTACAATCCCAATGCACGATAGTCTAAGGCTCTGTTTGCCAAGTTGCCAAACAATAATAATTTTTGTTATTTTATTCCCAAGAGTAGGTTTGGAACAGAAATTCATTTGATTAAATTTTTATTCTAAGGAACAAATTTCTATTTTTTTTTTTCGGAAGTAGATTTGGAACAAAATCGATAAATAAATAAAAAAGTTGATTTTTTGTTCCTAGGAACAATTCTAGAATCAACTAACCTATTTTCTCTCTTTTCTTTTCCTTTTTTCTTGTTCTTCTTCGCTTTTCTTCTTCTTCAACTACCACCACCGTTACCGTCTGCCACTGCCACCGTTCGTCGCCGGTCGCTAGCAACTAGTTGGGCAAGATTCAACGAGCTCGTCGGAGGCTTGTTAGGCCAGGGCGAGGTTCAGCGAACCTACCAATGGCCAAGCGAGCCTCACCCAAGCCTCCCTCAGCCACAGGCGACACTCGACCTCACTTAAATCTAGCGAGGCCAAGCTCGCCCAGTCGCCTACAGGGCTCAACCTTGCAGACATCATGAGCCTGGGCAACGCTGACCTTGCGGTGGCCTAGTGAGATCGAGCCCTGCCAGCGGCTGGGCGAGGTCGGCCAACGAGGCGTGGCCTCGTCAAGGGCCAGCGATGCTCCAGCGAGGCCGCCAACCCTCGTCTGGCCGGTCAATGGTCATCCCAAGGCCAATGATCGGCAAACTTGAAGGAGAATAAGAGAAAGAAAAAGAAGTAATAAAATTATTAAAAATTTATATAAAAAAAGATTTGGATTATAAATTTTTAGAACGGTACTAAACACAATTTTATTCCGGGAATTGAAATTTTAGACAATTCTCAAACAGCTTAAAATACTTAGAAATTGTTTTCGGGAACAGAATTAAAAAGAATAATTTTTTATCAGAAATTATTCCCGAGAAGTTACCAAATGCGTCCTAATAACCTCTAGGGTATGCCCAAGAATTCTGCCGTCAATACCGAAAGTGTCCACCTTCCTTGCTCAAGAGTCGGCTTCACATCCACGCATTTGCTTACTCTCACGGATCTATGAAACTGTGCTCGACCGATTACCCGGCTTGAGAAGGGACTCATTGCGGGAGTTTCGGCCGACCCGGTTCCTTCACAAATCAAAAGAGAAATTGTTTACTTACACTCAACCCCCCACGAACCTTCACTCCCCTCCAACTCTTGTAATCTATCTTGGAAGTTGATGCAGATCACTCGAAATAGTAAGTCCCGCCCA
This sequence comes from Eucalyptus shirleyi, assembly GCA_017140165.1. Lineage (NCBI taxonomy): Eukaryota > Viridiplantae > Streptophyta > Magnoliopsida > Myrtales > Myrtaceae > Eucalyptus > Eucalyptus shirleyi. Next base: position 17,175,078 of record CM029448.1, on the reverse strand, counting down.
CGACTGCATTTATGTCATTGAACTTAAAGTAGTAAATCCTGACTGGAGACACAGAAAAAAAAAAACGGAGAAGAAGAAGAATAAGAATAAGATAGCTGGAGAGTTCATGTAAAAGCTTGATTTGAGCAGCAACATTTAATTTATTGGCTGCGTCTGTAATCCGTGATTCAATGGCCATCTCTAGATTGGGTTGGTTTTGGAGAGTTATTGCGTGCAAGTGCTACCCCATCACTACATCTTGAACTTTTCAAGAAATGGGAACTTCGAGGTCGAAGTATTTTGTTGACGAGTGTTCTAAGGCACTTACGAAACATGCTTGTTGAGGAATTGTTTTATATCGATTATGTACATGATGAGGAAAGTTATCGGATTCAGAAAATAAGTTGATAATTTGATTTTGTAGTTATAATTCATGTACGGTTAAACTAAATGAAAGTTAGTAACATCTCAAATAAGAGTTTATAATATAGAGCTGGTTAATAAATTCATCAGCAAAACAATAGGTCAATCAAAATCAATTAAACCAAATAAATTTCGTTTGTGCCTTGAATAAAAGTTGGTAAGTCGAAAAAAAAAAGATTGATAAGTAACTCAAGTTGGCAAATTTCTACTGGAGTTAGTAAGTTACTTCAATGCTAGGTGGTAAACCGGAAGTGGCTCACACAAACATCGAGTATTGCCTTAAACAAATGGTAACCTAAAACTAGGCCATAACTTAATCCGATTAAAATTGGCAATTCTTTCAAACTAAGATTGATCATTAAATATAAAAATGGGCAACTTTAACATGATAAGCAAGCCAATAAGTTATAAATTATCAAACATAAGTTGGTAATTTAATATGTGAGTTGATAATAAGTTATCATATAAGTAATTTACAAGTCTTTTCTGTTACCAACTTCATTTGACATTCACCTCCTTTTTCATAATTTTAAAAGCATGGAATAGTGTTCTCTTTGCCATTTGATTTTCGCTTGAATTCGCGGTCACGAGTTCATTTGAAATTTGGGTTACAAAGCGAAGCCGCAGTTGAAGGATGACCAGAACATCTGGAGGGCAGTTCAAATCTTATAAGTCCGGACTCCCAGAGATCCTTAAAGACAGTGATATTCGAGTGCGAAAGGTACATGGCCACTCTCAATGTTTTTACTCAAGTTCAGCTTCTTAAACATCTCAACTCAACGAATTGCCTTAATCAACAAGTATCAGTCAAAATGGGCACTTGCAACTGCAATTTCTTGCTTCCATGGAGCAATGAGCACAATCTGACGAAACACACTGTTTTGAGCTTCCTTGCCTGAGACAAGAACATCTTTTTCCCCATGTGTCAAGTTACATATATTATTTCAAATGAATAGCGTTGAATATCTGTGGATGGTTTACTGTTTCCTCTATGTAAAACCCTTTCTCTAATCCAATTAGGCGAAATCCGAATCGATCACTAGCTATATCCATACATATATGTCTCACTTTCTGCTGCTTATTTGATCAGGATTCAATGAGTTGCCGGATATTCATCGGCGTGATATCTTGAACTCCACCATCAATAAGACGCTTCGCAATTATGACGTTCGCAGCATCCGAAGGATGGTATGGATCCCAGAAGACATACTTCGACCTGTCCGGGCAAACACTAGAAGGCGGACCGCAAGGTATCAGACCCCCAAACCGACCTGCAGCGTAGCAGCATGACGAATTTGGGTTTTCAAAACCTGCAAGAAAGGTTTTCCATTGAAATTGAGAATCGATCATCGTTAGCTAGCGAATCTTAGACAGACGTAAGGAAGAACTAGAGATCGCAGTGTAGTGCTGTACCGTATGAAACGTAATTGTCGATAATGTCTTGTACGATGCGATACACATCAGCATAGACGAATTTTGATCCTTGCAGACTTGAGCCAAGGTCTACAACAAGGCTTCTCAATTGGGTATTAAATAACCGAGCCATCTGGTTCGGGAGGTCGATGCAACGATCTGTGGTAGCTCCATTGGTGTCCCTTTCGTACGGTATGCAACCTATCGGTCCTACATTTGCTACGACGATTCTCCTTGCACCCAGGTCATAAAGTCTCTGCAAATAACATTAACCATCTTTATAAAGGATTATTACGAATATAACTTTCGGGAATAAGAATGCGCGAAAGTTACCAGAAGTTGCTGTCTATATCTGGAGATCATTGCGTTTACGAAAACTTCTGGAGATATCAATTTCTGCTTAGCCACGGAGACCACCGGCGTCAAGTAGTTATTGATGAGATCATTCGATCCGATGGTGACCGAGAAGAGGGCTGTCTCAAACAGCTCCGTGGCTGCAGAAATGCCGATGCCCGAGATTATGTCTTGCCTCGTATTCTCAAAATTATCTAACTGTGCATCCAAGTTTATCCGACCGCCCTGTCATCCGGTTAAAATAGTGTTACTTTAACTAATCAATTGAGTACTGATGTTCGCATTTTTGTTGGATAGTTGCTCAACTGCAGAACGAAGATTATGTCTAATCGTGTCATGGATTTGATAACTACAATCATGATTCGAGAAGATAACAATGCTCACAAATAAATGTCCAGTGTAGTTAAGGATCCCGCCTGCACCGGAAGCGTAGTTGACCCCCTGCAAGATGACAGGCCAAACCGTTGTCGGAGCCAGGTATGGAGGAGTATAATCCTGGAAACCCAACTCTTCGCCTGATAGTGGAAAACAATGAGCAGTTCAGAATACGATCGTCAGAGAATCCAGCCTTGTGTCTACAGTTTGGCAAGATCCAAAAACTTGCCTATGATGTCGATGATTGTTCTTCCGTTTGTGAACCGTCCCGTCGGGCCGCCGAAGTCGATCCCATTGGGGATGTAGTTGGCCTTTGAAAGTGAAGAGATGTAGTTGTTGTTTCCAGCATCAACCAAGGAATCTCCGAAAACGAAATTTGCCAAAACGTTCTTGGCGAAGCAACTTCGGAGCAGGAACAAGAGAATCAAAGTCCTAAAAGTTAACCCGATGAATGGCTGTCTAGCCGAGAATCTTCTCATCGTGAAAAAGGGAAGTAGAAATGCAAAGTACGACGAACTTTGTATGCTCTATCAATGTGAACTGGTAAGTTTCTATGCTTTCCCTTTATCTCGGTAAATTCAAAACCAAAGAATTAATGGCCAAAAGGATGTGATTCTGGTAAAGGAATAATTTGACAGACGACTCAATGCTGAACACCGTGTAAGAATCAAAAGTTGTTCATTTCTTCATGAAAATGCCGATGAATTCAGTGAAGAAACAGTCACTAATCCTAGACGCAGTTCCGACACCTCGCAACCGAAGATGAGAACAACCGAGAACAACAATAATCTTTGATTTGACAAGTTGCTAATGCTAAGAACTTGCTGTATCTGTAAAAATGGGTCCAAAGAACAAGTATACCCAGAGAGCCTGAGGAAAAGAAAGGTTTTGTAATGCAGTGAAAGAATCAAGACTGATTTAACATGGGACGGATGAAAGGTCAAGATTCGCATTCAGATGAACGATGAGTGATCTGTATTCTATCTAGAGTACTCTACTATGTCAACATTAAATGTCACTGCGGAATCAGCACCAACCCGTGAAAAGAAAGCTCACATTAGAGTTCCAATGCGCACAGTTTTCTATTAACCACTTGGGGCATGGCTGAGAAACCATACTCGATCCGAGGCCGGCGTGAGATGGGACCGGTCGAGGTATTTTCGGACGACGCGGCGTCAGCATTAGTAAATGAACATGAGGAAGAAAAAACTGTTGGAGTCCATGCACTGTTTACTTCGCTCAACTGCCAACGGGACCTGACTCCCATTCAACTTGCCGAATCGATCTCGGAAGTTAATGCCTGTCGCTTAAAAATAGCAAGTCACGCCCATTGCTGCATTCATGCATTTGTACTTGAAGTAGTAAATCCTGACCGGAAACTGAGAAAAGAAAAGGCAAAAGGAAGAATAATAGGACGGCCACACCGTTAAAGCTGAGCTGCTGTTCTTCGACCAACAGCAAAAAAGCTTGACTTAGAGCAGCAACATTGAATGTATCTGACCGCGTCTGTAATGCATGATTCATTGGCCATCGCTGGATGGGCTGGTTGGAAGAGTTACTGCGTGCATGTGCGTGCTAGCCCATCACTACATCATAATGACTGCTCTGCCGATTCTCAGTACATGCTGATATTGTTCTCCCCCACCTTGAATTTTTCAAGAAATGTGAACTGTCACTGTGCATTATTCCATGCCCAGGTCTTGTAGACGAGCGCCCTCGGACACATAGTTAAAAATGGTTATCTCATGAGGACAGTGTGTGATTTGCAATATTTCCATATTTGGTTACTTAACAAGTGTTTTTAATCACTATTTACAAGCAAACTTAAGGGGGCATACAATTTGCTTATTTCTCTCTTGTCGCAAGATTATAGAACGTTTTAATCGATGAGCATACTGATGGTTATGCGTATTGAGTATCTTAGTGCTTGCGTTTGTGACCACTCGTTTGCATACCAACCATGATAATTCGCACCATTACTTATATTTCATTACAAATTTAGTGTACCAAAATTGGACCTATCAAAATGAGTCCAAAACTCATGTAATAACCCAAAAACATTTAAATGGGTCATAAAAATTTCACGAGGCATGAGTTCATTACGAACTCATTTGCAAGCCATTTAAGGCTTAGCCCATTTAAGAGGCCTCTTACTTTTTCAAGTCACTTCATATGATATATGGAGATATGTCAGGCTAACTTTTATAATTTTTATTCTTTTCTTTTTTTCTTTCTTTTCCTTTCTTTTTTTGAGCCAAGGATCCGTGGTCCTCGCTAGATCTACGCCAAAAGTTGATCGGTACACATAGAAGACAAAAAAGGAAAATAACTAAAGAAAAATAAAATAAAATAAATAAATATTTTTAAATTGAAAAATTATTCACTAGATGAGAAAGTGTTTTAGCAACATAACTTTTTAGAAAATAATAAGAAACAAATTATTATAAATTGGATTCAATATGAAAGTATTTTAGTAATATGAGTTGAGTTAGGTATATGTATGAAAAATTTTATTACGAATAAATGGAGTATAAACAAATTAATAGGCCAATTTGGGTTAGACCATTTATTTATAATTATCCTTAAATTGAGGGTGAATGGCAAACCAAAGAAGGAGGAATTGCTTGCATTTAAACATAGAATTTTATATGAAATTCTATTTTATTTATCATGTGGATTGGGTTTATTGAATAAGATAAAAATAATAAAATCCAATTCTGGAAGTCTCTGTATAATTAGAGCAATGAGTAAATTATGCCCATCGGTCTACACTAGATGAAGAATAATCGAACACCTATGTGTCCATTTCACTCCTATGAATGAGATTAACATAATTGAGCGAAAGGAAAAAAGAAATTCAGAATTTGGCTTCTCTAAAGATGCATTATCGACAAGGTTAAAAATCAAAGTAAAGAATTGGTTTGTCGCTACAAAATATGTGAATTAGCAATTAGGTCACTGCCTTCTCGTTGAAGCTAAAATACAAGTTGCTGGACTTCACAGCTAAGATTCACCTTTGAGGCGCATCTCTGCTGCCGCTGCCGCCGTCGCTAGCATCGCCACCGGCACCTCCTCCTCCTCCTCCTCCACCTCCATAGCCTCCACTTACATCACCACCTCTGCCGCAAAAAACAGCCACCAACTGTCCCCCACCTATGCTTCCAAAGCGATAACTTGGACCACCACCACCACCAAAGTCCACCACCTTCCCCATCACCAATGCCACATTTGAATTCTCCTTCTCCAGCACCACCTCAGCCACCTCCTTTGCCGCCACCGGAACTAGCACTGCCGCCACCGACTACTCCCCCAATGCCATCGCCTTCCCCATCACTTTGCCACCTCCTAGGCCGCTGTCAACACTCCTACCTGCATCGCTTCCACCCCAAAAAATTCCCTCTCCAGCACCATTTGCCTTTTCCAGGTTCAATTTCGACTCAACCACCCTTTCATCCCTCCAAAATCCTACACCACCTTCTTTGCGTTCCAGAGCCACCGCCAACCCCTTCTCTACTACCACCGCCACCTTCGCCACCGCCAGGTCCACCAACACCTTTTCCGCTTCCAAAACCACCAGTGCCGCCTCCAACTCCTATGCCATCACTTTTTCCATGTCGGAAAGGCGTCAGTGCCTCCTCCGGCACCACCACCTTCGCCACCTCCCACTCACGGCACACCACACTTTCCTAGCCACCCCCAGCTCCACCAAATCCTCATCCACCCACTCCCACCACCAGTTTCCTACCCTACTCCAAAGCCACCCCGAACTCCTAGATCGACAACCTGATCAAATACTCCTCCGGCTTCGCCACTTGATCTTTTGCTCCACCATCCTTATGAAATGCTAGACCTACAACTACACCACCTCCTTCTCTTCAGGAGAAAATAGCACCACAACCCAAGCCTCCTCCAGTGTTGTCAGACCATTATAGACCGCACAGATTACTCCAACATCTTTGTTGACAAAGGGAGAAAAAGCACCACCTGCACAACGTACGGTTTCGAGGATGCTTGGTCCTACTTTTAGTATGGCATACGAGCAAAATATAGGAGATGATTAATGGTGCCATCCGAGACGCTCCCTATCCCTGCGTTTCGTGGGCTACTCGTGCTCGCCCCCACCACAACATAAGGAGGACAAAGTAGAGCATATTTAGAAGCGGAGATTTACAGAGGCCAGTGAATATTATCATAGCCGTGTCCCCTTATTAGCTAGTATTTAGTGTCCATTGAGATGCTTCCCCTTATACATGAATGCGTGTGTTAAGGCCTCATTGTAACTTTCCTAATTAGAGACATTCAAGTTGTTAGATGCAATTTAAACTCAAGATGACAGGGTCTTGTTCGAAATTAACGATTAATTCCGACCCAGCTCTTCATAAACAAGCCACCGGGTCAGGGGCCACCCGTTGGGGGTTGGGGGGGGGGGGGGTGGTGGGGGGGGTGGGTGGGGGGCGCCAATTGGAGAACAAGTCCACAACACCTTCCAGGATCAAAATCTAGAAAGTACTGGAAAGCAAAGAAGAAATGGTGTTCACCGTTTCCTCATGCAAACAAAAACATAGCTGAGAAAGAAGCCGACCAAATTCACACCTTGAAAACGTTCAGCCAATCCCAACGAATCCAATGATTGCACCTTCAAAGCTTTGGATTATTTTACACATGCAAGTACTGATACCCAGCCAGTACATCTAGACTGCCTGACACTGCAATGGTACGATGAGTCAGTACCCACCTCACACCCCATTAATCGCGTTAAAGTAGGATACTCCAAATTCGGGGGTCCAAGAGTTACCCTGTGCAAGCCCTTTCACATGCATCATTTATGGATAAAGTGCCAAAAAAATTTCAAGCAGGAAGCATGATGGGAATTAGTTAACTTCACAGACATGACCTTCGTATTAATTCCTCACCAAGCAAAGAGGAACCATCTGTCGATCAGATCAGATTGTCTCGCCCGAGACCTCCTCTTTCCTAAAAGCCAGACTGTTGGCTTTATTACATGGTATATTACGTACTAAAACTTAGAGAGTAACCCTGAGAAGGAGATACCGTTACAATCATTGTTGACTCTGTAACACCGTATAGAAAATATGTATCTACGACACATGCTTACAGTGGGAGCACGTTGCAACTCAATTGTCCATATGACGCACTTCAATCACAAATCTACGTGGGAGACAGCTTTTCCAAATGGCAGCCTTGATTACATAGCAATCAGGTAGCAATTCTTGGTCTCAAAGGCGCAGCATACAGTTGTTGCATTAGGGTAGGAGGTCTGAAGAGATCTGAGGTTACATCTCAGGCTAAAGGATCATCTTCCAACTCTTGAGAAGTTGAGATTAAAGTTGGGGACCTTAAGAAGTGATATCTCCCAAATTCAGTCGTGGAAGTTGACTGATCGAGTACCCATTTGCAGAATTCAGTTCCATGTTCGGTCCATCCAAGAGGGACTGGTTGAAGTTGAGGGGCAACTGAAATGTGATTTTGAGGTCCAGAAAGCTAGTCAATATCCTTTGATCTCTGAGGCATGGGAAGTTCAAGAGTTATGATGAAATAACATCTTTCCGACTCTCTAATATATTGCACTTCACCACTCATAAGCCTCAAAATCTTCCTGCACATGCTCAGCCCCAAACCTTCCTCGGTCATCCAACGACTGCTATGGAACATGTCTTGAACCAGCTCAGGAGGTAGACCTTCACCAGGACACACAATCCTTCATAAAGAGAATAAAATGATATAATTAGATTCACATTCATCATATACGCCACAAGATCCAATCGGTAGGTTAAGGTACAAGAAGTCCACACAGCTTTTTTCCATATGCACTGTTGAATGCTGCTAAATTTTAAATAGACATATGCAACTATTTGTTTACTGAGGCTAATTTGCTCATGAGGTATACGAATATAGGTACTGATCAGTGCATTCTCAATCAGCCAAAGAGGCATGCACGGTGATATTGCAGGATTCACATAATTACCACTATTGAGAAACTATTAAGAAAATCAGCATTCACTTTCATTATAGGGCAACTACACTGAAAGGTTTGAAGAGATTGAGAAGCTTCTATTAGTCCCCCTATAACAAAATAGGCCATCATTTCCCCAGATTACATCCAAGACAGGACATAGACAAGAGTTCTTTAATATCTGGTGTCTGTCAAGGAATACCATGTAGATAAGTATAAAGCTATCCAACGGAGCATGTATCTCAAAGAATATGTTTTTCCCCTAATGCTGACTATGCCATAATTCAGTATAACTGAGTGAAAGAAGATAAATGAGCAGCAAATTTATTTATCTATCAAGTAAACAAACAAATTTACAATTTATTTCCCATGACTTCACTGCCCAGCTCACCTCCCTGTACGATAGAAGTTTGTAGAAGTCTAAAAAATAGAATACACAGCATAGTAAAATACTTTTCAAAACCAGAAAGGTCACAAATCGCCTCAAGCAAGCTCGTAGTGGTCAAAACAAATTTGTTCAAAACATGACAGAGTTTCAATCTCCACATCAGGTGATGATCACCAAAGACACTGGATAGTCATTTGATAAACACACATTGATTGAGAGAAACAGAACCTTAAAAATTGTCAATATCCCACACTGACAATCCATGATAACAGCAATCCATCATTCTAGTATCTAAATCATGCATCAAATCTGACAACCAATTAACCCTCAAGAACACTGAAGAGTTAACAGAGATGAATTTTGGAAAGAAAGCTGTATCAGGAAACCATCTCAGAGTTAGACAATGCATTATCTACAGAACATGCTCAAAACAGATAGAAACCTATAAAAAGAATACCTAAATTCGTTGTGCACAAGAGTTAGTCCTCCATCAGTTTGCTTCAGACTTGGCCGCACGTGAATCTCCACCCAACCCTCAGGAGATGGAGCATGTCTCACCATATTTAACAAGAAATCAGCCAATACTTGTTGAATTCTCAGCTGATCACCACAGACAGCCAGAGTTTTGATTTCATCTGGAATATCACGAATCAATTGCAAACCCCGTTCTCTCAGCAATATCATTACTTGGCTAACCACAGCATTCATAACACTTCCAAGAAAGAATTCAGCCTTCTCAAGCTCCAATGAACTAATTAGAAGAAAATAATTGATTAGACCACGTTTTCACCAATAGCAGAATTGTGCTAAGCCAATAGATGAGAAACTAAGATTCCCTTTGCCGCAGAAGTTCAGATGCAGCAAACAATGTTACTCTAAAGTTAATTTTCTTCATGTCGATGAAAAAAGATAAGACTGTTAAACGACTATTTGTTCAGAATGCTTCAAAGCAGCCAAACCAATGAGACCAAAATATTTTTAAAACACATCTGTCGACACACAAAACTGACTAAATAACAATAAGAGGGAGTGTAAAGATTCATCATACTCGGTTTGTACTCCAAGTCATAATGGGAATTAGGAATTAAGTGAATAGGTCATCTTAAATAAGCGAGCTGCATTGAGTCAGTAGCATGAGGCTTAGCTTAGAGCTAGGTCAAAAAAGGAAGAAGAAAGCAGTTGAAAATTTTCAAAAACATTACTTTTTTCATTTTATTTAAAAGGTTACGCAGATGAATAACAGTACACAGTCAAAGTTCATCCCATCAATAAAGCTGTGGTATTTTATCAAAACTCAGCGACCATTTCCAGTTTAGATTCTAAAACCGGTCCTGTTCAAACAACATTCATAAACAAAATTTACATTCCAAACCTTCCAAGTATAAGACAAAAGGAACATGTCCACACAGGAGTAATTCAAAGCAAATATCTTCATGCATTAGCTTCTCCTAGGAAAGACCAAAACCTCAATGATTTATTGAAAATGGTCAAACAAACTCACCCATCTTCAATGCTTCGCAGATCAGCATCATTTATTATCCTCATCATCTGCTTCTCACAAGCAGCACTAGTCTCCAGAAACTGCTTTTGATCCTCAGTCAAGCCTGTGGCCTCCAAGAGTGAGTGAGTAAAACGTATGCCACTCAGAGGATTTCTTATTTCTTGACACATATAAGCCAACTCTTTCATTCTTGAAAAGCATTTCTTGTCCTGCTGCCTCTGAACTTTCAGAGCTTGTTGCAGCTCAGGACTTGCAATTTGCAAAAAGCAGAAGGCTCCAATTACCTTCCCATCCATGCTGACCCTCTTATTAGCAGTCAAGAGCGCTTGCACATATTTACCATGTCGGTCAAAGAAAGAGAAAGGAAACTTGTCTGCATCCTGACCTCCAATTGCATTATGCAAAACAATCATGAATTTCGTCAATGCATCTGCACCTTTGAGCCGACAGCAACTGCCAAAGACCTCCCCAACAAGCATCTTTCCCATAATCTCACCACGCGTCCAACCAGTGAGGTTTTCCACAGCAGTGTTCCATTCAGAGCAGCAAGTATTATCATCGCAAGCAAATATTGGAGGGATCAAAGGATTGGGACTATGAACGATAGCCTTGTAATCACCTTGGATGTGTATAAATTTGTCCATTACTATTTTCTGACCAGTAATATCTTGACCAACAAAGCAAACTCCAACTATGTTGTTCATATAATCCTTGCTAGAGCAAGCATTAACCACCACGAAAATAGCCTTCTTGTGGTGTTCCGCCCCGAACGTTTTCAACTTTATCTCTACATTTTTATCCTCTTCACCTGCACAAGTAACGCCCCCACAATTCGATGAAATACTCAACATTGCAGCTTGATTGGCCCAAGAAAATTACCCATTTTCTTGCCAGTCAAAGTTAACTTAAAAATAGAGATGTGAATGAAATCTACCAAACGGTTGTCGTTGGGGTAGCCCCAACGATATTCTGTGGTGATTAGTTGGTGAGGCCCCAAAGTATTTTTGGAATCCCAAGAATGACATGAGATTTTATTTCAGGTCAAACTACAGTCTTAAATAGCATGTTGCTGATAGGAATGTTGCAGTCACAGAGTTCCCGGTTGTAACAAGATTTTAGAGCCAAGATTCTGTGATACCCTTACTCTTGGAGATGAAAAGTGATGTGTTCTAAGCATACTTAAGGCAGTGTCGTGCCTGTGTCAAGAAGAATCATAAATTACAAGCATTGGAATCGTTGCTAACCACATGAATTCCGCCTTTCTATAATATCATGCTAAGACCTCATGTTCATATTCTGTACAGTGACAAAATGACACGCATCATCTAGGGGGATTTCAGTATACTGTTTGCTATTCATGATGACAACGAATGCAAGATGACTTACTCAAGCAATATATGAGATATTAAGTAGCAATCGGTGATGAAAAGAATCTGCACATTTATGAGGCAATGTTTGACTCATCTTGGGTTTTATTTGAACTGCAATCAATCATGGCAACAGCATCCCCAGGTGATATGTAAATAATCAGGATGACAGCATCTAGGGAGTTGGAATCCGTTTGAAATGCTATAGGCTAGAAGTTACTGCTAGTGACATTTTTGCTGAAATCTCTAGCAAATTTTGATGGTTTAGACTTTAGAGATATTTTTATACTTTCCCTACATAGTTTCAAGAGAAGATTGCATTAATAAATATAAAGACGAGATGTACACCAGGCTTGCTAATTTCAAGGAGTAAGCGAAGGCCAAAAAGATATTCCAGGAGTAAGTTCCACTACACGCTTGAAGCAAACAAGTTGATGTGATTGTCAAGTATGTTGTTGCGCAAGACATGATGTCTTGATTCAAATTGAAGCTCTCATTAGGTGCTCGTAAAAAAATATGGATCAGCTACCACTGGTAAATTTTCAGGAGTAGCTAGGCTCAATCCAGGTCAAGACATAGTCAACTCCTAACCAAGATATAGGAAAAATGTCTTCCCATTCAAGGGATGTATCTACTATGTGGGTGGACAGTTATCATCCTTTATCAAACAAGTAATGAACTTCACCTAGATGCTCTATCATGTCATGCAGAACATCTCCTACGAACTTTACAACTGGCATCAAATTGTAAAAAGGCTTACCTTGTAGGGCATGTTGCAAAAGTTTGTCAACAATCTCTTTTGATTCCTTAAAAACAAGATCGTGAAGCAAGGACTTCCCCATCGCTTCTTCAACCGAGAGCCCTGTTAATTCTGCCATCTTTCCATTCCACCCATTTATGCGGCCATCAACATCCACAGCAAATATAGGAGCAGTTGCAGTTTCTATCAAACGAACCATCTCCCTTGCAACCGAGCTTAATTCATCCACGCCTTGCAACTCAAGATCCACTTCTGGAGCATTGACGACAGCCTTGGAGTTACTGGGCTCAGCATCTCTAAACGAGTCACGCAAAATGAGCTGCAGAGAGTGAATTGCGTCCATCTCTGCATTCTCCCATGGCAAACTCCGGCTCTTGACCACTTCCAAAAATGCCTTAAAAGAAGAACGCGGGTGCATCCTCTGCCCATCATCTTTATCCTCGGGATGATGTTTAGCACCACCCCATTTTATCTCTTTTGCTGTATGGGAACGAAACCAGAACAGAAAATCCCTCTTAGTGATATAAGCAACAGCCATCCCACATACTGCATCCCCAAGTGAGGCTGCCCCAGGGTATCCGGCATCACCCAAACTGTCTGTGCTCAAACCAGTTGAGTCTCCATGAAATGCTAATAACCACTCCACGATATCCTTTATCTGGGCTTCCGTTGGTGTCACACCAAGTGGGTAGTACTTTCCTTGATAAAAGAGTGCCGAACCGTCGCATTTCACCAGGTCCATGATACTAGGGCTCTGAGTGACAATTCCAGTTGGGGAATCCCGAAGAAGCATGTCACACAACAAGGTTTGGGTCCTCAAAACATGCTTTTCAGACAATTGAGATGCCAACTGCAATTCCATGTTTAATTGAAGTCCAAAGGCCTGCATCAAGAACTCACAGGCATATCGGAGTGGAAAAGGGATGCACCTGGCCGATGTGTGATGACAAACCACCAGACCCCATAGCCTCATTGAGTTTCGACCTCCAACGGCTTCTTCATCATTGCCATTTATAATGACAGCCATAGCTAACGATGCAATGGAGCCCATGTTAGCCATGTACTGCGCATGACAACCATGAGGAGCACGGAGTGTCGACCCAACCAAGCACAGAGGTTGCATCAGACTCTCGTCCTGTACAACAAGAACCGGCATAGCATTGCAGTCCGCAATCATCCTAACTCGGTTCTGCTTAAACAAGAACCTCGATGCCTGCGGAATATCAGTGGCAGGATAGTGCAAGCCAATATATGGCTCCAAATCCGCCCCCTTGCTCTCAGCCACAACCTCCCCATGCTCATCTTCATGAAACTTGTACACCATAACCCTATCATACCCAGTAAGTTCCCTCACGCTCTCAACCACGGTGTCGCACAACAGCTTAATATCCCCGCCGGGAAGCGACTGCAGGTGCGAAATCGCCCTCACCGCCAACTTCTGCGACTGCACGGCCCCAGCAATGGACAGGGCAGGGTCCTCTGTCCTGGTGGGCTCCAAATCGATCACAATGCCCACATCAATCCTGTGGAGAATCGCGTAGAACGCCTTCCCGGAATTCTTGGAGTGAATCCAGAGGGGATTCAGCAGCATAATCTCCCGCGCGCCGAAGGCCTTCTCGAGCAGGGCCCCGCTGGAGGGGGTGAAGAGCGTACGGACGTCGGTCCCAATCCCGAGCACCTCGGGCTTCTCGAGGCTCGGCACGGACTGCGGGGTGAGCCCCAGCATGTCCCGCGCGTTCTCGCTGTAGGCGAGGATCCGGAACGTCGACTCGTCCGCGGCAATCATGCAGCCGAAGGGCTGTATGTGGCCCCCCCGCTGGATCTTCGACAGGTAGGCGGTGATCTGCTGCTCGGGGACGGACTGCGTGGTCGTCCGGACCGACTGCGAGTAGTCGAAGGACCGGCCGGACTCGCCGGACTGCTCGAACACCGCGTGGAGCCGCGCGTCCTGCGTGTACTGCGCAATGGCCTTGCTCACGGAGTCCGTCGTCGGGTGCGCGCCCCGCCCCGCCCCCGCCCCCGCCCCCGCCGCCGGAGGCTGCGAACTCGCGGCCTTGCTCGTCGACGCCATCCTCCTCCTCCTCCGCCGCTGCCGCCTCCTTCCCCCGCTCTACTGAAGCGACGGCGTGCGGCGGCGCGGAATCGCCGGAGAATCTCGCATTCCGCGGCGGCAGAAATGGCGGCGCGGCGGCCTCTCCAGCTTCTTCTTCTTCTTCTTCTTCTCTCTACTTTCTCACTCTAGCTTCTAGAGAGAGAGAGTGGGAGTCGGGAAAATCTCGGTTTTGCTGCTGCTGCTGCTGCTGCTGCTGCGGGGAGGAGAGAATGGAGCGATGTTCGTGGCTTGTGCTTTTGATTCTCTCTCTCTCTCTCTCTCTTTTATTTTTATTTTATTTTTATTTTATTTTCCGATTGTATTTATTGTTAATTAGTTTTCTCCTTTCTTTTTCGGGTAATGTCGCGTTGCTTTTGTTCACGTGCGACTTCGCTATCGGCCCTGTCCGAGCTGGAAGTGAAGCTCGCGTGCGGCCACGTGGGCGACGTGCAAAGCAAGAGAGAGAAGCTAGAGAGAGAGAGAGAGGAATTATTTAAGATGAGATGAGATGAGGTATGAGAGCAAAATTGGGACGTACCTTTTTCTTTTTCTTTTTTTCTTTTTTCTTTTCCCTTCCCCACCCCCATCTCATTTATTTGTTCCCACCCTGAATTTGGCAATGTCAATGGTTTTTTCCTTCTTGAAGTAGGATGATGACACAAGTACTACATGAATTTTGCTTCAATATACAATGTGATCTATAAAATTTTAATTTATTTAATGGAATTTATGAAATTTTGATATGTGTGCAAGTTAGTTAAATATTATCTTTTCATTAATTGATTCAAGGATTGCGTTGAAGATTTTCATAATATTTATAAATTTACTTGAATGTATATCAAAAGTTCATAGACAACGTTTAATAAATTGAAAGTTTAGGAATGACATTACATATTAGACTGAAATTCATGAACTATATTAAACAAATTGAAAATTTAGGGATCGCATTTCACATTGAGTGAAATTTCAAAGACCATTTATGTTATTTTCCCTCTTTAAATCAACTTTTAAATAATGAGTTCCTTCCTCTCTATTTTTATTTATTTATTAATATCATTGAGACAAAGCCCCGTGATGTGTGGACCCTCACATTGACTCTTGTCTTGCAAAGAAATCTCAAACGAATGCGCGATAAACAAGTGTCCGACCAACTCGCAATCTGACTAGACGTAATGTTTGCTCACATGCCCTTCGAGACTGCACCGATAAAATGCCAAAAAAAAAAAGAAAAAGAAAAAGAATATGGCTCAAGAAGCAACTCTCTCGGGTGGATTCTGGGCTATCTACTTTGAGGGGGAGGGGCTAATTTCCAATCCTAATTAGGGGTCGGTTTGTCTTATTTGGACATTATGTACATTGTCCCTATATATCTCAAGATTGAAGATTTGTGAGTCCGAGGTGGGGCTGAAAAGCCATGCCTCTCCTTGGCATTTATAGAAGAGTTGAAGCCGCAGCCACGTGGGCTTGTTTGCGGAATCTTTTTTGGGCAAATTGAATGGAGGGCTGCCCATTCGTCAGTAGCGACATTCAATGGAGTGAGTGAGTGACCTAGTGAAGTGAGGTCACAAGGTCATACTCCAGCTCCAACCACCAAGGATTGAAGTTATGTTTCCCTTCAATTCTCTAGGTCATAAGTGCCTCCAACTCTTCAGAATCACCATCTGGATCCCACGTTATCGTGGAGATTTCGTGTTTCGCTCGTCGCCAAAAGCCGCGCCGTCACATAATTATGAGGGGCATGGTTTGCTTCCTCCGGTCAACATCTGATCGGCAACCTCGTTGGCTTCTCTACAGTGGTGGTTAAACTCACATGACCACTATGGCTAGAACAACTAGCATTGAGAGGATCGTGTTATGAGATAAATTGGGAAGAATCGGACAGTGAACTGCCATAGCGGCTGGCTTTACTACCCAAGCTTTTGAATGTGATGCTTGGGAGCTAAGCTTTAGTCCACATGGCAAGACTCATATTTGAGCTTCAAATGTGTTTGGTTGTTCCCATTTTCCTCCTGAATTTTTCAGCTCAGTTGCTACAGAAAATCATGGTTCAAGACCCAACTTTGGGGATAGAACTAGCAAGAGATTTTACTTTTTTGTGTTCAGCTTGAACAAGTCATACTTTATGTGGAAAAATTACCCATTTAATCTTAAATTTATCGTACGAATGTCAATTTGATTATAAATTTTTCAATTTTGTTAATTCAATCCTATACCTTTGAGTGAAATTCCAATTTTAATGATTCTGGTGAATTTTTTTGCAAAAAATTGCTAATATAACGGTCGAATCATCACCGAAAGTCCTACATGATACACTATCACGTCAACGGTTTTCAAAAAAAAATTAATCAAAATGATATTGAAATCTTGCATCAAAGTTCCAAAACAAATTAGTAAAATGGAAAAGTTTAGAATCGAATTGATATATGTACAATAAATTTATGATTGATTGAACAATTTTTATGTTTTAGGCCGAACTCATTTCGCCATAATCCAATTTTGGGTGGCATTTGCTTCTTTTGGTGCAGTGCACATGGACAATCAGTAGCTGGTAGCCAAGCATGATTGAGGCAGATCCTTATCTACATGAGAAGATCCAAAAGATAATGATGATGTTCATGTTCCAAACTATGTTGTTTTGTTGAACCTTCAGCTTTGCATCCCACATCCTCTCATTTTTCTTCTTCTAATGACTAGGAAATGTGCACCTTAACATGTCCTTAAAAGGTTCAAGGGGACAAGAGGTCTATTCTAAAGTGAGAGACCTCATAATGTCACATCCTGTATTTCTACTCACCCAAGAAGAAAAGATTGGATGGGAATCAAGAAACTTATAGATGATGAAAGCAAACACTACTCCAGTACTTCAGTGCTAGCTACCATCAGATAAGGAAAAATAGTAGCTCTCCACCTCCAGAGTGATTTAGGATGGTGTCATCAACCACAAGCTTTGCTTAGGCCTATTAATCGACTGCTCAACTTATATCTATGGTTGATAGGCCTGAGCGAACCTCATATGGATGGACCTCGGTCAAAGCTGGCACTAAACTTGGGCAGGCTTGGGGGTAAATGGAGAGAGAGAGAGAGAGAGAGAGAGAGAGGAATTATTTGAGATGAGATGAGGCAACTGGTCTCCTTTTTTCCACCTTTTTTCTTGGCCTACCCATCCCCATTTATCTTTTGCATTATTGATTTGACAAAAAGTTTTATATCACTTTCCAAAAAGAGATTTTTTCTTTCTTTCTTTATTTCCTTAATATAGAGATTTCGAATGCGTAATGGACAGGGAAATCAAATAGACATAACAACCTCTTGCTCCGCGTGCACCCCAAGCAATGATAACAATGTTCTAATTCATGCTTTTAAGATGTTCTTAAGAAAATCAAAGAAAAAGGGTTATTTCCAAATTAGCTCCTCTAGGCTCGATTGTAATTTCAAGGGACTATTTTCCAATTATAATTAGAAATTTGATGTGTTATTTATATGAGTGTCCAGTTGACAAACAATCTAACCAAATGTAACGATCTCTTATTCAGCATACACTAAAAAATCATGAAAATATTATAGTTAATGCTTTCGAGATGGCTCTAAGAAAATATGAAAATATTGATAGTTTCTTGTGGAACTCTAAAAGACTAATTTCAAATTCTAATTATGGATTTGTTATCTTATTTAGATGGACATGTCCCTTTTATGTCTCAATGTGGAGGATCATAGTACGAGGTGGGGTTAGATCATGCATCCTAGAGGCATCCACACAAGATTTAAATGTTTTAGCCACGTGGGCTTGTTTAAGGAATCTTTTTTGAGAATTGAATGGAGGGTTACTGTAGGTTTATAGCGATATTGAATGATGTGATTTAGTGAGTGAAGTCACACTCCAACCACATTAGTGAGTGAAGTCACACTCCAACCGCATTACTGGAGTCATGCAATTGGAAATTGCTATGAGCATTAATCAATATTTATATCCCATGAGTCACACGTTGTCACCTAAATTGAATGTGTTGATTACTTACTTTACCACATAGGATTGGAGTTATGCAATTGGAAATTAATATGGGCATTAATCGACATTTGTATCCCACGAGTCACACGTTGTCATATAAATTAAATGTGCTGATTACTTTCTTCAACACAAAGGATTAGATATATGCAATTAGAAATTATTACGCGCATTAATCAACCTTTTGTATTCCACGAGTCACACGTTGTCATATAAATTAAATGTGCTGATTACTTATTTCACGCCAAAGGATTGGAGTTATGCAATTTGAAATTACTACGCGCATTAATCAATCTTTGTATTCCCACGTTGTCATATAAATTAAATGTACTGATTACTTACTTAAACATAAAGGATTGGAGTTACACAATTGGAAATTACTATACGCATTATAATATTTGTATCACATGAGTCACATGTCATATGAATTAAATGTGTTGATTACTTACTTCACCATAAAGGATTGGAGTTATGCAATTGGAAATTACTACACGCATTAATCAACATTTGTATCCCACGAGTTACACATTGTCATATAAATTAAATGTGCCGATTACTTTCTTCAACATAAAGGATTGGAGTTATGCAATTGGAAATTACTACGCGCATTAATCAACCTTTATATTCCACGAGTCACACGTTGTCATATAAATTAAATGTGTTGATTACTTACTTCACCACAAAGGATTGGAGTTATGCAATTGGAAATTACTACGCGCATTAATCAATCTTTGTATTCCCACGTTGTCATATAAATTAAATGTGTTGATTATTTACTTCAACATAAAGGATTGGAGTTATGCAATTGGAAATTACTATAGGCATTATAATATTTGTATCACATGAGTCACATGTCATATGAATTAAATGTGTTGATTACTTACTTCACCATAAAGGATTGGAGTTATGCAATTGGAAATTACTACACGCATTAATCAACCTTTGTATCCCATGAGTCACACGTTGTCATATAAATTAAATGTGTTGATTACTTACTTCAACATAAAGGATTGGAGTTATACGCATTATAACATTTGTATCATGTGAGTCACATGTTGTCATATGAATTAAATGTGTTGATTACTTACTTCACGAAAAAGGATTGAAGTTATGCAATTGGAAATTACTATGGACATTAATCAAATTTTGGATCCCCGCAAGTCACGTTGATTAACTACTTCTAATGCAATTGAAAATTACTGTGGGCATTAATCAACATTTAGATCCCACGCCGTCACATGTCATCAGCATGATGTCATCACATAGATTAAGCGTGTTGATTACCTACTTCACGCGGCAAATTCCAAGGCACGAAAAGAACTCTCGTTTCCTAACCTTAGTAATTGCGACCATGACATTTGGATTCAAAGAGGTCCCTTATAAAAATAAAAATGATCAATTTAATTACATTTAGGATGCATTTATCTTGCGAAATACCTATGATTTTGAGAACATTTAAATAAAAAAAAATCATTTGTATCGCCTATGAAAATGAATGCATGAAAAATATTTTTATTATCCATAAAACTATTTAGGCATGAATACTTGTTGATGTTAAAAATATTTTCATTGACTGTTTTTTTTATATATATAATCAATTATTTTTTGAAAAAATATTTTCCAAATCATTCTTTTTTAGCTAAACAAACAGATCCTTAAATTGATTTGATTTTTTATTTTGTTGTTTGTTATTCACCCGTACTTTTGGCATTACATATTTTTCAAATTGATTGTTGTTTGTATCGCTTACAAAATAAGCCTACACAAAATGCTTTTGTTATTTACAAAAAAAAAAATTTAGATATAAATTTATGTCAAATTGTTGTTTGACTCTCTTCCAACTTCAATATTTTGTTGTAGTTTCAATGTTGGGTCGCACGAAACTAAGCCCAACTCAATATTCTCCAGCTTCGATTTGGGTCAAATACAAGTCCAGTCCAATCATCCGGAGCACCAGAAATTATGTCGAGAAAGGCCATGGCTATGCTTCAATCTCGCAACGCTTTCACCAGAAGTCCCCGCATGAGCAGAAACCATCCTGAAAATGATGAAACCGCTTCCTATCTCGCACGGTGATCGGGCGCTCGTAGACCCTCGAGATCAGTTTCATGGCGGCATGGCAATCGTCGCATATCCTTAGGTTCTTGGCGATCCGGATTGGAGTTCCCGGGCGGGTGCTGATGAGCCCGAAAGCTACAGCGATCTTCTCGCTGTGATAGTGCAATGTGCTCTCCTTTTGTTCTTCGTCGAAATTGAGCAAGACCTGAGTGGTGTCGGGGCTATAGCCTAATGATCTCAACTTGCTAGTGATTTCCTCCAACATCGAGCGGATCTCTTCGGCTCTCGGATGAGCCTCGTCTTCCACTAGGAATTCGTGAATCCCTCCATCGAGCTCGATCCAGCTGCACCCGGGGTCCTTCCTAATGTCCATCTCCTTCATCTTCAATCTAATGTCAGACACTCCCTCCCAGTTTCCTTGAGAAGCAAACATGTTGGAGAGAGCCACATAAGATCCGCTGTCGTTAGGAGATAACTTCATCAGCCGTTGCGCTATTCGTTCGCCCATCTCGACGTTCCCGTGCATCTTACAAGCACCTAGCAGGGCCTTTAGTATCACATCATCCGGTTCCATGGGCATGTTCTGTAGAAGCTCCTCGGCCTCATCCAATAGCCCGGCACGGCCCAACATATCGACCAT
Source organism: Eucalyptus shirleyi (assembly GCA_017140165.1). Taxonomy (NCBI): domain Eukaryota; kingdom Viridiplantae; phylum Streptophyta; class Magnoliopsida; order Myrtales; family Myrtaceae; genus Eucalyptus; species Eucalyptus shirleyi. The sequence continues at coordinate 17,153,751 of CM029448.1, read as the reverse complement.
GCAACCATAATGCTCAATCCGAGGCTCCAATCCAACTACATTAGTCATATGGTTGAAGAATGATCTACCCTCCTCTACTAAACCCGCATGGCTGCAAGCTGTTAATACAGCAATGTAGGCGACATCGCTCGGTGTCACTCCGGACTATTCCATTCTCGAAAAGTAATCAAGAGCATCCTTTGCTCTACCGTGCATAGCGAGCCCTCCGATTATGGCATTCCAAGTTTTCGGGCTCTCTTTTGGCAGCGCCTCGAAAACTTGAAGTGCCTTCTCAATACTCCCACACTTCGAATACATATCGAGCAGAGCAGAACCAAGAACGTCGTCAATCTCAATCCCTTTCTTCTCTGCATATAAATGGACCCATTTCCCCAGCTCCAGCGCCCCCAAGCGCGAAATCGCCGGAAGAACACTAACCCATGTCACATAATTCGCACAAACATCCCCCATCTGCATCTCGCGGAACATCTCGACGGCCTCCATAAAAAGCCCATGTTGCGCATACCCAGATATCATCGCGTTCCACGACACCACACTTCTCTGAGGCATTTTATCAAACAGCTCCCGAGCAGCTTTCAAATCCCCCATTCTCACGTACCCATCAACCATCACATTCCACAAAACCACATCCCCCTCTTGTCTCCTGAGATTCGTCTCCTTCCCCGCGCCGCCGCTTCGAACAATTCTCTCATCAAACAGAACGTAGGCATCCTCCACGGCACCGCAGAGCACGTACATTCTGACGAGGTTGCTAAGAACGAACTCGTCCCCATCCAAACCGCGCTTGGCAACCATCCCGTGCACCTGCCTCCCTTCCTCCACCCTCCCCAGCCTCGCGCAGGCCTTCAGCACCGACGGGAACGTGAACCCGTTGGGCTCCACGTCGCCGTCCCGGACCATCTCGCGGAACAGGACCAGAGCCTCCAGCTGCTGCAGAGCGTCGCCGTCGCTCTCGGCGAGAGCCCTGATGATGGTGTTCCAAGAGAAGCAGTTGGAGCGGGGCATCCGGTCGAAGACCGCCCGCGCGTACCGGAGGTCGCGGCGGCCGGAGAGCGCGCAGAAGCGGAGGATCTCGGCGGCGGCGAGCGGGTCCTGGACCTCGCCGGTCTTGATCATGCGGGCGTGCACCTGCTTGAGGTCGGCCATGGACCTGCATCTCGCGATCTGAGGGAAGAGGGACGAGGGGTGGTGGCGAGCCGGCGGTGCTCCGGCGGCGGGCGCGTACACGGTCGAGTTCATGAGGCAAACCCAGAGAGAGGAATGGCTTGACGAGTTTGCGCTTAGAGCATGATTTATTCTAACATGTATAAATCCAAATTCTCAAACAAATTTTTGTATCTTTATTGTTCTACGTGTTAGCGTAATTTATTTTCATAATTTTGTGTATGTAAAAAAGTCATGATCAGTGAATTGGTGATGATTCATTGTAACTATTCGATTAAGTACATAAGACATTTGATAGATCTTGAAACTAACTTTAGAACTTATGATAAGGTAAGTTTTAGATTCTAAAAACTATAGAAATTCTTAAAATTAGGGAATCTAATCCATGGGTAGATTTTGTTTTCGCATGGAACTTAAATGAAGTCTGAAACCACTTACCTTTATGCAATTAAGGGTAAGTATGATTTCAAGGTAGAACTTGGAACTTGAAGATGAATTGATGAGAACCTATCCATAACTATGATCTTAGATTCTAAAAATTGGGGAATTTGTGATAAGATAAGTTTTAGATTCTAAAAATTATAGAAATCCTTAAAATTAGGGAATCGATCCATGGGTAGATTTTGTTTTCACATGGAACTTGAACGAAGTCTAAAACCACTTACCTTTATGCGATTAAAGGTAAGTATGATTTCAAGGTAAAACTTGGAACTTGAAGATAAATTGATGAGAACCTATCCATAACTATGATCTTAGATTCTAAAAATTAGGGAATTTGTTTTCATGACTTGGTCTCAAGTTCTCGATGGAACCTAAAACCTATAACCTAGAAAATAAAACAAGTTTTTATATTTTTCTTGATTTATATATTTGCACAATCTTACGGTATTTTATGATTGTGACCTTTACTTTGTTAATTTTTTTATATTTTTCATGTATTTCAATATAAGTTATGGTCAGTATAGTATAATAGCAAACGGTGGCTATTAAATATGTTAATTTACTACAATCGTTCAGTTAATAATACGATTCTAGTTAGACCTTATTTCAATAGGTTTTTAATTTTACGTGAAACTTGTATGGAATTTGAAACTGTGTACTTCTACTTGCAATTGCATTAGCATTCTCTCCCCGCTCTCTTCCGTCACAACTGCTGGGCCTGTTCCTGGGCCCGGGCCTGGGCCCATCAGGCCATATAAGCCCGGCCTGAAGTAGAATGCCTGCTGGGCCTGGGCCCGGGCCCATCAGGTCCTATACGCCCGGCCTGAAGCCGAATGTCAACGAACTCCATTCGACCCGATGAACGGCCAGGATTGAATCAGCCTCCCCCAGGGCTCAAAAACCCTAGCGATATAAACTTCAGAGCTCCCTCACTGTTCGGCAGCCATAACCAGAAGCTCCCGAAGCTAAACGCGTGCCTCCGCCATCTCCAACCGCGCCCGCCGCAAGCTCTGTCGGAGCGAAGATGAAGGTTGTCGCCGCGTACTTGCTGGCCGTCTTGGGAGGCAACACCTGCCCCTCCGCCGACAACTTGAAGGACATTCTAGGATCAGGTCCTCCCTCTCTCCCTCTCTCTATCTCTCTATCTCGATGTTTTCGCTCATTTGACGACGGCGCTAGATGTGGTCAAGGGTTTAGCAGTCTTTAAGTTTTCATGGGTCGATTAATTTAGGGACGAAGTTAGCCGGGGTGTGTTCGAGTTTGGATCTTTCTGCATGTGAAGAGAAGGGTTGGGATTACTTGATGCGTATCTGGTGGAGGGTTTTGGCACCCGGGGATTTGGGATTTGCTTTTGTAGTGTGCTTTTGATGCTCTTTCAGATGCTCCAAGTGATCAGTTTGTTGGTTTAGGCCACGATGATGAGATCTCCGGTATCCGATTGTCGCGTTCGGATGGCTTTAGCCGTCGTGGCGGATGTGGATTACAGTAATTATGTGTAGGCAAAAGATGTTCATTGCTTGATTTTGCGATGTTGCTCGGTGTATGTTGGGCCTGCTGATAGAATCTTCTGCTGCTGGTCATCGTTCTGTAGGGATGGGATAGTAGACTACGGCGTATCGGGAACGAAGAAGAAATTTCAAACTGTAATTTAGTTTTATGGGACGTGGGAGTCTTTGGTGTACAATGTTGTTACTAAGATCTTCCCAGATTTATAGCCCTTTCGAGGGGAGCAACAGTTTGCTGTTGTGCTGAAGGATTGCCTCGTGGATTTTTTACAGTTGGAGCTGAGGCTGATGACGATAGAATAGAGTTGCTCTTGTCTGAAGTCAAGGGAAAGGACATCACTGAGCTGATTGCTGCCGGAAGGGAAAAGCTGGCCTCCGTGCCCTCTGGAGGCGGTGGCGTGGCTGTTGCTGCAGCTCCAGGAGGTGGTGCTGCCGCTGGAGGCGCCGCCCCAGCTGCTGAGGCAAAGAAGGAGGAGAAAGTTGAGGAGAAGGAAGAGTCTGACGACGTAAGCACTATTACTCATCTCTCTGGTTTCTTGAGCTTGTTTCATGCTGAAGATCTTTGTCTTTTGGTTGCCATTCGATTTAACCTAACTCGGACATTCTCTTTGCTGCAGGATATGGGCTTCAGTCTCTTTGATTAAGAATGCAGATGGCGATTTTTGCTTGCAAATGTGTGTGTCGTGGATATAGGCGCAAACATGCGGTCTCTGTAGTCCATAGTTAGAAGTTCTTGCTTTTTCTTCTTCTGTTTGCTGCTGGACCCCCTTGAAATTTTTGTTTACTCTAAATGAGATGTTTTCGGGACCTGGGATGGAATTTTTTCCCTGAAATTCGTCCATTTTGGATACTTTCTTGATTATAATTAACTGCTCATCCAGTTTCGATTCTTATTTCTTGGCGAGGCGGAAAGCATTGAAGACTCACTCACTAGTCATTCGACCCGTGATTTAGAACCCATGACCGCACCAGGATCTCTCATCTCGGTCCTGCAACACATAAGGTGCTCTAGCATATGAGCTTTTCTTTCAGTCTTTTGCCCTGGTAGTGTTATGGCTGTTATCACTTTCTAAGAACCGAACGATCTGTCTACTGAAAAGTGGATTAAGATACGCTAATTCCTAGCAGGAACTGATTAAGCTATTCAACTTTTAATGATCTGTGCATTTTCAACGTTAGTTATAAATACCCTTTTGGTAATTTTGACGAACGGATTGGGGCTCGGGATTGGTTGTCGACCTGGATTGCCGATATGAGGTGGGTTCTTGGGTTCGGTTCAGACGGTGAGGACTTGGGTCCTCGGCCGGCCTTGAGTCCTCGAGCTTGGCTATCTCCAAAGCACTAGAGAACTCGGATCTTGCTTGGTCGCTTGAGCTCGAAGCCGGGTGGCGATCGGGTCTAGACCCTCGAGGTTCCGGTCCAGTCGGCGAGTTTCGGGGCCGGCGACTAGGGTGAGCATGGTCGGGTTGGTCCGGCCACCCCTAACCCTAGGACTAACCCGTACGGTGTCGGTCCTCAATTTTAGGGACCAGAGGACCGACTCCTATTGAGCTTGGGACCAGGGGGACCGGACCGACCCGATGGGTTCGGTCGGTTAAATCAACCAAGACCGATCGATAATTTTTTTCGTCTTAATTTTTATACTCCCTAAAAAAGCAAATCCACAAATTCAAATGACACATCTATCGACAATGCGGCATTATGCAACTAAACTATAAATGCCAATACATATTTAGCAAATTTAAGATGACGCAATAATAGAAATTTCATACCTGCTAACCACTCATTAAGATATCGGACAAGATGAAAAATTCTTGTAACATCTATCTTTAATATTCATAACACCATATGCAAAAGTGTTTTCCTACATTTGATCATGTAGAATCCACTCAACCAAAAAATGAATTTCACACCACTTGACTAGCATTTGATCATGTAGAGTCCACTCAACTAAAAAATGAGCTTCATACCATTTGACTAACAAATCATCGTAGCAACTGTAGTACTACTCTACTCTTCAAAAACTTCTACAAGTTGACACAAATTAAAAAGCAAAGTGCAAGTGAAGTTCATTAGTAGAATACAATTAAACCATAAAAAGTTCAAAATACTTAATATAAACCATAAATATATAACTTCACATCTTGTTAATTCACTCGAACTTCTAAACACCTGAAAACAAAACAAACGACACATAATTAATACTCAACAAAAGTTTTAAATTGAAATTACTATTAGTACTATTGATAGAACATGTCAATATAATATAATATAACAGATATTTTACTTAGATTTGAATATATAAAATAATTATATATAATATACGGGGTTGGTCAAGGGGTTGGACCGACCTAAAACTCTGTGGGACCAACTCAAGCCGGCCGCCTTGATGTTGGTCCTGGAATTCGGGACCAAGGACCAACCCGGTCCCTCATGGACCGGACCCAGGACCGGGCGGGGTTGGGCCGGTTCAGGGTCGGTCCAGGGTCGACCCTAGACCGCTGCTCACCCCTACGGGCGACTGGGTCTAGTGACTAATATAGCATGCGAACTCTGCATATCCAATCCGAATTCGTCTAAGAACATAGCAACATTGACGAATTCTATCGACGCCTGCGATATGATACTTTCGCTATCCTCCTAAAAATTTGTGATTAGCGAGTTAATCCTTGCTGACTCGATCATGCAAAGCGTGACGTGGCACATGCACGAGGGATTAAGAAACCCTGAAGAAACGCTCAGGAGGGATTAACACAAAATCAATGCGTAATTAATTTTTTTTTATTTTTTATTTTTTTTAGCTCTGTTCCCTCTCAACGCCACAATCCCCACCACCTCAGGAAGAAAAGAAAAGAAAAGAAAAGAAACAAAGAAAGAACATTCGGGGAATCCCAGGTTTCATTCTTCATCCTCCGTCCTCCTTTTAGCCTATTCCCTCCGATTCCGGTCGGTAATGTCTCCTCGGATATGGAAGGCAAACTCCGTTCTCGTCTCTCGCTCCATCTCGTGTGCATTTGTGCCGTCCTGAACTTTGTTCACGTCCTAGGAAGACGTTCCGAGCCGCTGTACATGATCGCATGCGGCGCCTCGAGACGAGGTTCCGACTCGGATGGCCGGGCCTGGTCACCGGATCCCAGGTTCCTTGCCTCGCCGGCAGTGGCCGATACGGTGCCTGCTGAGGCTGAGTTCCAGGACCCTTCCCTGCCTTCCGCCGTCCCGTACATGTTTGCCAGGGTCTTCACCGCCCCGGCCTCCTACAGATTCTCGGTCCCGCCGAGGGCTCGGCTGTGGCTCCGGCTCCATTTCTATCCTTCCTCTTACAGCAACCTCGATCCGTCCGACTCCTTCTTTGCAGTCGGCGTGAACGGGTTCACGCTCCTGAACAATTTCAGCGCTTCCATCACGGCACAGGCGCTCACGCAGGCGTACATCATCCGAGAGTTCTCGCTCGCGCCGGTCGGATCCGGCAACCTCAACATCACTTTCACGCCTTCCGTGGAACATGGAGGGGCATATGCGTTCATCAATGGAATCGAGATAATTCGGATGCCTGACATATTCGAGAAGGCGGCAACGATGGTCGGGTTCAGTGATCAGGCCATCTCCGTCGAGGGATCTTCTTTGCAGACATTGTATAGGCTTAATGTGGGCGGACAATACATTCCGCCGACCAATGATTCCGGCCTCACGAGGACATGGTACGACGACACCCCCTACTTATTTGGTGCCGCGGCCGGGGTCACTTCTGAGGCCGACAGGAAGGTGAAAGTTCGATATCCTCCCGACGTTCCAGAATACGTCGCGCCGCTCGACGTGTACAGCACGGCAAGGACGATGGGTCCGGATCCGAAGGTCAACAAGAACTACAACCTCACCTGGGTTTTCCAGATCGACACGAATTTCACCTATATCGTCAGGTTCCATTTCTGCGATTTCCTCCTCAATAAAGTTAACCAGCGCGTGTTTGATATCTTCGTGAACAACCAGACGGCGCAGGCGTCGGCCGATGTTATCGCGTGGTCTGGTTCCGGGGGAGCACCGGTCTATAAAGATTTCGCCACTTATGTTAGCGACGACCCCGGCGATGAGCAGCTGTGGGTGGCTTTGCATCCGAGCGTTTCGATGAATCCCGAGTACTTCGATGCGATCCTCAATGGACTCGAGATCTTCAAGGTGAATGACAGCAACGGGAATTTGGCTGGTCCTAACCCGGTTCCCTCGCAAATGCTTCTCCAGGCCGAGGCCGAGGCCGACAAGAAATTCGCTCCTTCGGGTCCTTCGAGCACCGGCCAAGTAATTGGTGGGATCGTCGGAGGGGTTCTAGGATTCGCTATCGTCGTTTCGGTATGCCTTTTCGTGTGGTATTGGAGGAACGAGGCCGACGGAATGACCCCTGGAGTCGGTAAATGGCTGCCGCTCCATGGAAGTTCCCACAGCAGATCGACAATTTCCGGCAAGAGCAATGCCAGTACCCACCTCTCGTCGCTCGCGGCAGGCCTGTGCCGACACTTTTCGCTGTTTGAGATCAAGCACGCTACCAAAAACTTCGACGAGTCGCAGGTCATTGGAGTGGGAGGGTTCGGGAAGGTCTACAAGGGCATGATCGATGGAGGGTCGACCGCGGTCGCCATCAAGCGTTCGAACCCTTCTTCGGAGCAAGGAGTTAACGAGTTCCAGACCGAGATCGAGATGCTCTCGAAGCTGCGGCACAAGCATCTGGTCTCGCTGATCGGGTTCTGCGAAGAAGACGGCGAGATGATCCTGGTATACGATTACATGGCCAACGGCACGCTCAGGGAACACATATACAAAGGCAACAAGCCGCCGTTGTCGTGGAAGCAGAGGCTGGAGATCTGCATCGGCGCCGCCCGCGGGCTGCACTACCTGCATACGGGGGCGCAGTACACGATCATCCACCGCGACGTGAAGACGACCAACATCTTGCTCGACGACAAGTGGGTGGCGAAGGTCTCCGACTTCGGGCTGTCCAAGACCGGGCCGAACATCAACCAGACGCACGTCAGCACCGTCGTGAAGGGCAGCTTCGGGTACCTGGACCCGGAGTACTTCAGGCGGCAGCAGCTTACCGAGAAATCCGACGTCTACTCCTTTGGGGTAGTCCTGTTCGAGGTCCTGTGCGACCGGCCCGCCCTCAACCCGAGCTTGCCCAAAGAACAGGTCAGCCTCGCGGACTGGGCTCGGCACTGCCAAAGGGAGGGGACCCTGGACGACATCATCGACCCGTGCATCAAGGGGCAGGTCACCCCAGAGTGCTACAAGAAGTTCGCCGAGATGGCCGGGAAGTGCTTGGCTGACCATGGGCTTGATCGGCCATCCATGGGCGACGTGCTCTGGAGTCTCGAGCTGGCGTTGCAATTGCAGGAGAATCCCGACAGCACGTCGGCCAAGTTTGTAGTGGAACATGAGGACGTCGTGCATAGATCCATGCCCGGCACAGATGGAGAGGCCGCCATGAGCAGAGAGATCCATGATTTGAATCTGAATGCAGAGTTTTCGCAGCTAGTGAATCCTAGTGGAAGATGAACTCTATTCTTTTAATTTTTTGAAACATTCAACTCATTTCTGTAGGATTATTTCTCAGATTATTCATGTAGTCTAATCCCATCTCCAAGTGGAATTTTCATTTTTCCAAATGAGGGGAATCCTATGTGGTCTAATCCCATCTCCAGTGCCGGACTCGCAATAAGGGTTAGACCCGTCCTTACACGGTTTTTTCTCCGGTTGAGAGCACGTCACCAAACACGAAACGGGATCATTTACATCCTATCCTATTGCAAATCTCAACCACCGGCTGTTTCTTTTGCCGTCGTTTCGTAATGACTCCTGCTAAGTTTGGGTGAGGATTGCAGACTGATCTGCATATCCTTATATGGGATCTAAGATGGCCCATCTGCAGTTGCACCATCTGTTGGACTTCTCTTCTATGCAACTAGACAGTATAATTGATAGATTTTTATCTTCAGTAGCCGTATGTTTTATGAATTGAAGAAACATTTTGCGCTCGGGCTTAAACTGCATTGATGGTGCCGATCTAGGGGAATGATCAGGTAATTTTTCCTGCACATTTCGAGATGATCTAGGAACAAGACTTTCTGTGACAGGATAAATGCGACGGGGAATGCAACAGCGGGGTTAATCTGTCGGAGGCCATTAAGGATTGCATTCAACAGCACTCAGCTTCTCTTCACCTGTGATTCTTGCTTGGGGCTTTACGTGGCCAGTCCCCTCGGGACCCGGCTCGTTTCTTCTGCGGGAGGTGCAGCTATCCATTACTTGGTTGAGCTGACTAGCCTCAGATTTCAGCTTTTATATCATGCATTTGAAGTTCAGTTTGATCATGCTCAGTCGCAGGGACAGTCGAGGAATTTTGATTGATAATTTCAGATCTTTCTTATGTTTTAAAGAACATCAACTGGAGCGTTACCAAACCAGACTCAAAGGAAATTTTCTCAACGCCTATGGCATTCGTTACTCCAAAGCATACAGATGATTAAACACCCGGATGCCCTCGTTGAGCTCGACATCTGAAACAGGATTGCCTCTGCGGAAAGAGCGGGAACCATGCAGAAAGCCGCATTTCAACCAGTCAGCTAGGTCATTTCAAAGTTCCGTCAATTCGGGTGTTTTAGAAGAGCGCTGCCACGCGATGGAATGTATTCGTTGCCAGAGTCATTGCCATGAGAAGCCATCTCCACTGATGAAAAATGAAGGAGGATGGCCAGTTGCTGCTGCACTTGGGGAAGTAACTCCCTTGTTTCTGCGTCTACTTTCTGCAACATGGACAAAGAAAATGAACCCTTAAAAAGGACAGCCTTTCCGAGCGAAGGCTGCGCAAAAGTCTTGAAGTGAGGGTTACAGTATAGATAAAGTAGGACCGATCAAAAAAAAAAAAAAAAGTGAGGTTTCACTTATCCTTTTGAGTAGGGCTTGGGGAGAAAAAAGAGGAAAAAAGTGTGAATGTTGATTGATAATTCAGGCTTGATTTCCCACCTCGAGTTTCATCTGCTTCCGATAAAAATTTGCAATCTTGTTTAGATTTTTGGAATATACAGCAATGTGTAATTTAGATTGAATTCAGCCACGACGATACCGCCACAAGATTACAAAGATGGATATCCGATGTGTTTATTTTCTTTGGCCGGTGTGGCTTGTTGGAAATCTGACAAGACAAAATTTAATGAAAAAGTACTTAAACAATGTGGCTAGGCATGGAAAGTTCCAACTTTCCTTGTTCTTTCAAACCTGACAGAATGCTTGCAAGATTTGTCTAAAGTTTGACTCTCCTTGAAATCCTAATTTATACCGACGATTTCGAGATAAAATTAAGAGGTGAATCTTACAATAAAAAGGAGAATAAGCTGAAATGGCTCAAGTTCATGTCAACAAGGCCAAGACGACATGGAGCCATGGAACGCCCTTGTGAATGGCTTCGAGGGTATACTCCACAGTGGCTGTCCGTCGACAACACTATTATTGCTTGATCATAGCAAGCCATTTCACTTTTGACAAACGTACTCAAAATTTGTTTTTGGAAGATTCAAGAGCTAATTCAGTCCCTCTGGCTAACTTTAGTTGGGTATTATTGACATGGATGTCGATCGGCTTATGTAACACAACTAATGCTATCGTAAACATTCTTTAATAATATTTTAATAATCTTTATTTTTGTTTTTCCTTTTTCCTTTCTGTTTTTTCTCACTTGTTTTTTTCCTGCTCTTTGCGGATGCTCTTCAACTTCCATTCATTGACGCTTCCATATTCTTCAAGAAATATCATTGATTTAGCAGTAAATCAATTAAGAGTATTTCCTCTTTTTTTTTTTTTTTTTTTTTTTTTTAACTACTAAGAGTATTTAAAAAAAATTATATTTAGTATGAATTTATGACATATTAAGAATATCAATGAATGAAGTGGACATTTCAATTTAGTTTATGGATTTTTTCATCTAAATATTAAGCAATAATTATACAAATAATTCATGAACTTTAATTAAATATTAATGTGCTCTCGAACTTTAATTTGTTTAATGTGGATTTGAACTTTATCTCAATGTGTAATGAGATTTCTTAATTTTTTTAATATTCATTTTAGTCCATAAACTATATAAAAATATCAAATATCGTCTTTTTGTTAATTCAAGTTTAAGAACAACATTTAATATTTTTATATTATACATGGACTAAATTGAATTTATACCAAAAGTTTCGGGACCATATTGTATATTTGGTCAACGTTCAACGTTCAACGACTATTTATGTGATCCCTCCAAAATATTAACTACACTATCTCTAATTTAAAAAAAAAAAAAGAAAAAAGAAAAAAATCAATGTAGGAAATGGTACGAGATAGGGTTTAAGGACTGGTGGCCTGCGTCGTCGTTTTTACAAGGGGTTTTAGAGCATTAGCTGTTCACGAGCTCTTACGTTCGCCATGCTTCGAGCTCTCGCTGCCATCGCTGGTTCTTTGCATTGATCGCAGCGCGCCAGCTCGTGCTCTGTAGCCGCGCTTGCTCCGACGTCCGCACCGGCGATGGAGGAGGCGGACGACGGCTTCGGAGCTCTGTACGTCGACGACGTTGAGTTCGCAGCGAGCGAGCCCGCCGGCGGCCTGCTCGGCTGCTCCGATTCGTGGGTTCGGGCTGTGGGCGGAGAGGAACCGAGCGGAAATGGTGGGGGAGCTGGAAATGCTGGTGGAGGTACTGGGTCGGAGCCAAAAAGTGGTTCCGAGGTGAGACGGTTTGAGGTGAGTGATTTGAGAGAGGATGGTGGCAGGCGCGAGGAGGAGGAGGAGGGTGGCGGGAGCGACAGCGAGGAAGATTTAAACATAGTTGTGAACGATGAGGATTGCCGAGCACTCGCGGGGTTGAGCATGCGGAGCGCGAGGGACGGAGGCAGGTTCGGTGATGATGCCGACGGCGATGTTGATGGCGTCGCCGCTCATAATGGTGTGGGGTTGAACGGAAGGCGGAGCGATCAGTTAATGAATGGAGGGCGGGATTGCGATGGTGCACCCAGTGAGAGAGGAACTGGATTCAAGCAATTGAAGGTTGTCATTGGTTATGATTCTTGAAATAGTCTTTCGCGCATTTTGTAGGCTATGGAGTGGTAGCTTTTGTTTTTTGGGTGGTATCTGTAAATTCTGCCTCAATTCACTGACTTTTGTTCGGTTCCTCAGCTATGGAGATATGAATAGTTTGTGAATCTTGTTTCGGGACCTATCATAGTAGATGGTGCTTTCCACTTTTTACTGGTGCAGTGAATGGAGTTGAAGATGCTTTTTACTAAATAAAAGTACAAAAAGTCACAGTGGTTTAGGATTTCGCAGTTTATTCATGAAGATTCATGATTAGGATTCAAAAGGATGAAAGAGAGAAGTAGTCAGAATCTTTTGCCATCTTCCATTTTTTCTCTATCCACGATAACCTGTTCAAGATCCCAGTAATATCTGCTTGTTTGTAGTAGTAATCACGTTCCTAGCTGATGCAAGAAAATCAACTGCTGCCACATTGATATTAGCCTTCCAAATGAACATCTCTGTTATTGTGCCCCTGCTCTTTTTCAACAACCATGGGTTAGATGAATTTTTCTTCTGCTCTTTTGGCACTAATGAATTTTATTATTTGGGCTCATGATGTATTCTTTAACTCTTGGATGAATAAATTATAATGTTTCCTTCAGTATTCCTTTGGTAGAATAGTTCCTTTGCTTTTTTTGGTCGAAGATAGAATAGTTGTTGATCTGGTAAATTTTATGGCTAGCATGTTCAACAAAGTTAACTCTCTTGTTGGGTTGCCGTGTTGCAGTTTAGAGAATCTCACAGGACTGGATATGCACGTGCAAACTATTGGAGAGCTAACGAATCTGGGGGGATGATGGCATTATCCACGTCAGCAAGAGGTGATTTCGAGAAAAATGAGGACCAGGATCATAAGGAAGTCAGTGGCAGGGTCCATGCTCGTGCTCCATCTAATTTAGCAGTACCTCAAAAAGGACGTAGTTTTTCTCTTCCCTGGTATAGGTCAGTAGATGTGTTACAGTTTTGTCCCATTCTCTGTGCTTTTTTCCCCTCTTGTATGTGTTTTGATTTGGCAATGTTGATTACAAGTGGATGTATTCTGTTAGATGGCTTCATTCTGCATGTGTTTTGTCCCTGGAGGAGTCAGCAGAAGAGCATTATCTTAACTAATGATGCTTGTACTATATGTCTGATTTCCTTTCCTGACGATTATACATGAGGAATTAGAGTAATAGCTAGAGTATGGTCAAGTATGCTTCTATTATGCAGCTTCTTTCATATTTCCAGGAACATAATTGATGTAAATATCGATGCACTCAAGGAGAAGCCATGGAGGTATCCAGGAGTGGATATAACTGATTATTTTAACTTCGGTCTTGATGAGGAAAGCTGGAAACAATACTGTAGCTCTCTGGTAATTTTATGGCCTGTGGTTCATTCAATTCTGCTGATGTCAGACCTTCTTAAAGCATTACTTTTTACTCTTCTCTTTGAGTATGATTAATTCAGATAGAGTAATCAAACTGAAACTGACTGCAGGAGCAAGTAAGGCAGCAGAGCTCTTTGCTGTCTAGGATCCCCACTTACGAGTCTTCAAGCCTCAATCAGGTACTAAATCTGATTGGCCTCTGTGATGCCTTCCTTCAAATCTCACTGATGGAATATTCAAATCTGTTAGGACTAGATTCTGTATAAAAATGGTTTGCCTCATCGCCCCTACTATTTCATATTCCCCCCAAGTTACATCTAACAAAATCATTTCAAATTTTATATGAAACCAACAGCAAAATTACCGAAAATTGTTATAGGACCTCATATATCCTCACATTGACTTGCTACTTCTGTAGCCCTCCAAAATCACTTGCATTTATTCGAAGAAAATTGCTAAAATCATAGCAAAGACCAAATATCAATTAAGAGTGACTGCAATTCCCAAAAGGACCATTTGACCTCTAAATAAGTTTTTTTTTTTTTTTTTTTTTTTAACAGTTTCTTTATGTAAGAAGGCTTACAGTATTATTTGAGGTGCATTGTGATAATTTCGACAATTTTAAGTTGTAAATTGCGAAAATGAAATAGCAGGGGGAAAAATGAACAGACATGAAAAGGCTACAAAGTTTAATTAAACCTTAAGAAAATGTTCTTAGCAATTGTTATGGCGGTTTATGAACAGGAGGAGTTAGTTCAGGAAGGTATGGCTGATGGAGCTGGTCAAGTTGGATCAGGAAGGACACATGCACCCTCAACTACAGTATCTCTTGATAGACAAAGCCTGTTGACAATGGTGTGTATAATTTATTTGACTTGATCTTCATTTAATTACCATCCACTAGATTTCATCTGAGTTTCAGTGTTAATGACTATGTCGTGTCATGTCTGTATTTCTCCAGCAAAAAGGCAAAGCAATTGAGGTTGCAGAAAGCCTTGGTGAACGACAGCCATCTATGGTTCTAAGGCGCCTGCGATCATACGATGCTGATGTAGTAATAGAGGTGTGTCTAGAGTTTCATTTAGTCTTGGTGGCAAGTTTGACAATTCCTTATTAATTTATTGCTGGGGCAGGTTGCTTTGCCAGATCCCCCCAAGGATTATTCTATGTCAAACAAAAATGGGCACAATACGTTCTCCAGAGAATTGGATAGTGGGAAACTGCATGTGGATGATAGCAGAAATACTTTCCAGCCTCATAAAGCTGACAATGAAGATGCATTGATGCCTCATACTGTGGATGAGGACCTATCTGTAGATTGTCTGGAAGAAAATGCTAGAAGGTTCAGACAGTCAGTTAAAGGGACAAGGTATGGGAAGCTATGTCCGACTTTTCGAGAATCTGTTTTTAGAGAGCATAATGGAACACGCTTTTGAATCCCCAAAGCCTGTGAGCTTAATCTCACTGATAACTCTGGACCTTTGTGCCTAGTGTATCACTGATCAAAAAATTATTGAACACACCTCTGGGTGTTGTTTTGTACAGCCGTCAGTGAATATGACCCTTTCAAATCATATAAGAAATGTAGAGCTGGGTAGAGCAATTAGGAACTTACTTCCATCGGTGGATGAAAGGAACATAATATGGTCTATCACATTCTCTGAGTGTTAAAAAAAAAAGAATATTAATATTGTATCAGCACCTGTTAACAAATTAAGAGGATCAGCACTCGTTAACAAATCAAGTCATTGCGTCTGTGCTTTTATGTGTACTAACGTACGGTAGTGTTTGGCTTCCTCAGATTTTTTCAATTAGTTGAGCTATTCAGTAATTTTTACATTAATCTATACATTGTCCAAGTTATGGAACCCTGGAAAATCTCTTTGATCTCCCTAGGTGCTTTGAGCTGACAAATGCATCTAGTCTCGTTGATGGATTGACTTCTGGAGACAGGAAGAACTCTGATGGTGATGACTGGGACAGTCAAAAGGCGTATGTCCAAGATGCAGAAGGAAAAGCTGTAGCTGAAGAAACAATGAAAAAAGCTACTCAAGGGGTCTGCGGCACCTCATTTATAGCAGATTCATGCATAATTCAGGCTGAACCATCTCTAGGGGACCGGATTCAGCTTAGTTTGTCTTCACTATGCTTTGAAAGTGAATCTGAAGCATCTGAAGATAGCGTTTCCGTTGATCTTGGAAAAAAAGATGATGTTTATCATAGAAACCTGTCCTTTGGCTCAAGCAATGACTTTCACGACTCAAGTACCTGTGACAAAGCTTCTGTCAAAACCAAGCCAACCCATGGTACATATAATCCGAGATGCAGAACTCACTTTCGAGTGGGAAATGTTGGTGAACCAGATGCTTTCAGTGATAGTGATGATGTTGCATCCAACTTGTCTGACTCTAGGGGCATCAATGAGTGGGATGACTTAGTGGTTGATCATAGCAGATGGAATAGGAGACAGGGTGCAATAGATCATTCTTATGAAGAACATGTTTCGTATTCTGGAGAAAGGGTGTATGGTAGTGAAAGGTTTGATGACCATTCCATCCATACTTTTCACAAGTTGTTGAGCAGAGGTCAGCACACATCAGGAAACGAGCTAGATCAACATTTCAGAAGGAGTCAAGGTGAAGGGGAAAACTTTTTTGGAGGCAGGTTTAGTAAAAATGGTAAAGATCTTGAAAGGGATAGGAACCATAAAGTGAAATGTAAATGCATGGAGGAGAGGAATTCTTCCTCACATAAAGAGTTGAGCCAATTAGTTTCCAGGTATTCCACTGACACTGCTAAGGGAAAGGACACTCGATCAAGGCTGAAGAGTGAAGATCTTCAGAGCAATAAGAGAACCAATCATAATGGTAGGTTTCTTGCTAGGCACAAGGAAGAGTTCATGCTTGAAAACCGTAGAACCTCTCTCTCTCCCACGGAATGGGAAGGGGATTATTTGGAGAATAACTGTGGAAGAGAATTACTTTACTGGAGAGGACTGAAGAACTTTGAGAGAAGAGGTGGACATAGAGGCAATCCCCCATATGGTAATGATTGGCTCATGGAATTGGAAGATGAATGCCAGGAATACAGAGATCATGAGCACCTCTCCTCCCAGCTGTATGGAGAATCTCATGCATCTGAGAAAAGAAGATGGGATGATACCATGTCACCAAGGGATGAACTGAATCACTCCAGATTATTTGGACTGTACAGGAAGTTCCGGAGGCAATCCCTGTCTGATGAAGGAGGAGAAAGTCGTCGGTCTCATGTTTATAGTAAGATTGATGGTGCTGATGATGGTATTACTTTTTCTGGAAATCATACGTGTGTGGGGAGAAGAAAATATGGATTCCAGAAATCACTGCCTCGGAGGAATGATGATAAATTCCATCTGAAGCATCAAGACGATCAATTACATGCTGAAGAGGCATCATTATTTTGTGGGAGATCGATAAATAGATGCGTCAATCTTAAATATAAAGATGCAGATTGTGGGATGGTTGATAATAGTATCAAAGAAGAGAGGAATTGGTACAGAAGGTCAAGCAGAGAAAATAGTGCTCTCTTTCTGAATGAAGGATTTCCTGTTAGCGATAAGACTAAGCATGGTGAGACCATGTCAATCTCTGGGAATCCAGTTAACTGGTTTGTCAGGGAAGGAAAGGTAAAGTTGGGGAAACTGAGGTTAGAATTATGTATTGTTATCCTTGTATACAGTTTCAACTTAAAAAAAAAAGGGCTTCTCATTCGTTTTGAATTTTCACTGCATGCCTCTTGCTTCTCTCTTTTGATTGCCCCACATATCATCCTTGAAATGTTTAAAATGGTTGAGGTGGCTTTGTAGTTCTCTATAACACTTCCCTATTATGTGTATCCGTGGTTTGAAATTTTCTATATTTTGATAAGCCTTTTTGAGTGCAGTCCTTGTCTTTCTCACTTCATTCCTTTTTTCAAGGGTGCTCCAGGGTTTCCCTGTAAACTTAGTTTTGGTGCAGGCATATCTTTCTCTCTTTTATATAGGGGTTGCTGTGATAAATCTGAAATTGCTATGTTAATTTATAGTTTTTGTTAACTTGATGCTTAAAATAATGGCAAAACAGGGATAAATTGAGAAGATTTACAGAAGAAATATATGTTGGAATTTTAACCAAAGTGGAGTGGGGCACTGCTGCCCCATGCAGACTGCCTTACCCTGTCCACCCCATTGCCCATCCCTAGACACACAACAGGACTTGAACCCTGCCCCTTGGATGGTTTGATAGGAAATGCCGGCCTGCTAAATGAGCTGGATGAGCTCACTTAGAGTAACAGAGTAGGGCTGGAAAATTTTCCTTTCAGATTTCAGGAACACCTTTTATAATTCATTCTTCTTTTATGATCAATTTGTTCTTCCTGCTCTTTTGTGTCCAAAATGCCATATTAGATAGGTTGAGTTAATGAACGAGGAATATTATTCTTGTGTCATGAGTGTGGCTCACTCCATTTGTTCCTCAATTAGCTCCTAGCTCCTTTCACTATTGTTATTCATTGCCAGCATGAGAGGCATTGTCTTTTTACTTCAGTAATTTGCTAGGATATAGTTGAACTGGAGAAGATTTTCAATTCTTGGTCTTATGAATTCGTATAGTCATTATCATCAAATGATTAATCTGCGAGTATTGTTACTGTACTGGAAACTTTTAATGTTGAATTGTCTTTCGTGTAGACAAGTGTCTGCTTGTGGGCTTGTTCATAGGAAAGATAGAAGTCTACACGCAATTTCTAACATATGTTTGATTAGCTGGGTGTCCACAATGACTGCAGTATTTGTATCTTGCAGTGCTGAATGTTACACGGTCTAATATTTATGTATATATACAATGGACAAGTTCCCTTAGGGCAGTTGTTAACATAAAAAACAGCTTTATCATGTTTAATTTTCTCAATATGTGAGTTTATAGTGCTTTGGTTATTCTTAATGTCAGAAACTTAATATAGTATGTGTGATGGGCTCAACTAGTTCCCTTAGGCCATCCTTGATTAGAATGGTGGATGATAAGATGTAAGAATGGATATAGGTATCTCCCATCTAATCGACTGGGTGCCCGTGGGATGATTTGGACCTCTATTGATGGTAAGAAAATTGGGGCCTGTCATCTTTGACAATATTGCCAGTGATTTAATGCATGGGCATTGATGTCAAAGTTGAGGGGTGGCAACCTTGCCAGCATGCCCGAGAGAGAAAGAGAGAGCCATCGACGTTGTGAACAATGATGGGGACACGTCCATCATGTTGACCATCAGTAGTGGGGGTACCTCTCCCTCTCTGCCCCCTGGCACTCAAAGTCTCTTTAAGTGGATTTTTTGTTTTTTATTTTTTTATTTTTCCAATGGGGGAATCCTATCTAGTCTAATCCCATCTCCAAGGACGGACTCACAACTTGAACTTATATGGTTTTTTTTATCTGGTTCAGAGCACATTCACCAAACACAAAATGGGATAGTCTACGTCCTATCCTATCACAGATCTGAACCACCAGATGTAGCCTTTTGCTGTTGTTGCGTAATGACTCCTATTATGTTTGGGTGAGGACTGTAGACTGATCTGCATGAATCCTTATATGTAACATAATCTCTTTGAGAATCATCCAAGATGCTTCCTTAAATGGCCTGTCTGCAATTACACTACAAGACTTCCAGTTTAATTTGTTGCTGGCACTCATATCTGGTGGACTTTTCTTCTATGCAACTAGATAGCATAATTGATAATTTTTCATCTTCAATAGCGGTATGTTATATGAATCAAACACCATAACTTGGTTAAGCTGACTAGTCTCAGATTTTAGCTTTTGGCTTTCCCTCTTATACCACGTATACGAAGTTCTTTGTCTTCTCAAATTCTTATGTGCTTAAGCACCTCGGTTCATTCCAATAGATTTGTCTTGTACATGTGCTTAATTGACCTGAAGGAAATTCCACTAACATATCCTCAGTCAAAACAACTGTATCAGCTTATGAATAATCTGGAAGAAGAAAATAGAGTTGGTGATTGGATTGTCGGTATCTTGAAATAAGGGCCGTGTAGAAATTTACTTGAAGTCTGCAAGGCTGCAGATGAATTTGCAATCAAGTTTCTGATTTAGTTAAATAGCTTAGCCAATCGAATATAGAAGCAAAATTGGTTCTCTGGAATGCATGGACTTGCTGAGGTATGATGAACTCCTGTTTATCTATGTACATGAGCAGGTTCCATTTCATATGCATGACCTGCAATATTCTTAGGTTACCAAATGTATGCATCTACCTCAGGACAATATTTGGAAGATGTTTAGGAATGATATTCCGCTATACATTTTTGGCATCCCTGTAGTTTTATCTTGCAAAGAGTGGATGTGTACTGGTCATTAATTTTGAAAAGTAGGTAGTTTTTTTGCCTAGCCATTCTGCTGTATCATTTAATTCTGTACTTTGTGCAGAATCATTTTGATGCAAGCTTTTGAAAGAGTCCCACACTCAATTTTTTTTTGTTTTTGTTTTTTCGAATAATCCACTTGTTATTTTAACATGGCTTGATATTTCTACTGAGGTTATTTATTTTTTATTTATTTTTATTTTTTTAACATTTGGTGTTTCTTCATGGCAATATGGGATGCAGTCCTCCAGAAGATACAACACACAGAGAAATCAAAGGCACCATGTTAGTAGCAAAATCATGGATCTCAGAGTAGCTGGGATGGATCCAACTTTGAGGTACAGAAATACATCACGGAGGAGAGAGGCAGCTGAATCTGACTTGCCAAACTCTGTGAGTCATCAGGCTGGTAAGAAATGGGTTGACAAATTGCCGGTTAGTGCAAAAATTGAAGATTCGGAAATTGAGGATGACCAGATTGGGATGGAAGAGCCAAGTACTGATATTGCTTGGGAGAAGAATCATGTTCCTGGTGACATAGCTGTGACCTGCAACGTGAAGAATAAAAAACAAGGACCTAAAAAAAGTCCCGAGGTGGATAAGACTATTGGTGGAATTGATGAAACACGGATTGTTGAGACAATAGCAAAGATGGAAAGAAGAAAAGAGCGGTTCAAGGAACCCCTCGCTTACAAAATGGAAGTCGAGGTGAAAACCAATCACCAAGTTAATTTGATGCCGGAAGTGACTGAAACGAAGCATGAGCGACCAGCTCGCAAGAGGCGCTGGGGTGGAAGTTGAACACCTCATAACATGGGCTTCATTTCAGATATCGTTGCTTCACACATTACACAGGACGGGTCTTGGAGATTCAGGTAATGTTGAAGTCTGTCTCAATCATCGTTTACCATTTTCTACCTTTGGGGATTAAATGCCTAAAAACTTCCATCGTCTTCTATGGTTCTAAGATCTCTATTGATCATTGCGATGCTTATATTGCATCCGTGCTGGAAATTCTTTAGATTTTGAGATTGTGGAGACAGTCTACAACTAATGTCGGGCTCTATCCTTTCCAACGTGCTGATGAGCAATCCCCTTGGAGATTGCAGAAACAGTCTGCAGTCAATGTGAGACTCTATAAGCTTTCACCGGATGACAAGCAACCGCTCTGCTCCTTAAATTTCTCGAGGAAGCTATGAGGAAACTTCGCTGCATTCGAGATGCTGCATGAAGTAGAAGACAGCAAGGAAGGGCGTGGAGTATCTGAATGCTACTAAAGACTGCAGGTACAATGAGACATTCATATCAATGACTCTCCTAACTGGGACAAGACAGTTGTTGTTGGTTACACTTGGGTGAAATTGCATAGGTGTCAGAGGAACTTCACAAGTTTTCTTGGAATACAGTTGCATTCTTTAATTTAAATGTGTTCAAGTCTGATCTCACAACGAGATATTCATTGATTCACTGGCAGTGAGGATTGGTCAAATCAGTATTCATGGAGGGGAGATAGTCATGCTGTTAATGAAAAAAAATTATTGTTACCTTGGCTCCACTTGTTTTGCGAAAAATGAATGATTTGGAAAATACTTTATTAAAAATGATCGTTTATATTACTTAAAATAATGAGTCAATCAAAATGGGGTGGCTTTCCTTCTTTAATGAGATTACTCTTTTGCACTACAATGAAATAAATAAATAAATGGTTTATGGTGATAAAAAGTTCTAATAACCTCAAAAAACTACTATATTGCCCAAGAATTTTCAAAAATGAAAAAAATAAAATAATGGGAAGGTAACTAATTAAGATATGCATGTTCGCAAATGTTTCATGCATTGAAAAAAAAAGTTGAAAAGTAGGAAAAGAAGTTATCATTTATCATTTGCCGTTTACTATTCAGGATTTTGAGTCAGATTGTTCCTTATAAATTCAGTGAAATTTTTTTATGTTTTAATTTAGCCTTTTGTTAGCTTATTATTAATTTCGTCTCTTATATTTTATTTGTGGTTTTGTTGTCCACTTTCTCATTTAGTTTAGTGGTATGGAAACGATTGGAATGAGTCAAATGGAATGATAATGTATATTCAATATCTGCAATGGGTAAATAAAATGTGATATACCATATTTGGTGATACCTTGGAAATAGAATGTGGGGTTTTTTACCTTAAATTTGAATCATTATTAAATTTTATAACAGAAATTAATTTTTAAAGTTGCCAAAGAAAGGAAAATGGAAAAAAAAAAAAGAAAAAGAAAAGAAAAGAATGAGAGATATATTCTATGCCATATTTCTTCCTTTAGTTGTCCTTTTTTTCGTAAATATTCCCCCAATTATGGAATTTGCTTCTTGTTTCGATCATACACATTCCCTCTAATTCACTCTCACCTCTTTCTACATTAACGAAACATAGGAATAAACCTTTTTCCCATGCTTGGTACCTATTTCTATTTCTTCTCATTTTAGGTTACCAAACATCATAAAGAACATATACAAAAGTCTTGTCCCGTTCCAATTCCTCATTTCTAATTAACAAACACAGCCTTAGTGCGATCTAGGAAAAGGGAGAAATTCCAAGCGTATGTTCACCCTTCAAGCTGATATAAAAGTTGTTGAAGGGTCAACAATCGTAATAAAATAAAACTTAGAGGACTAATATGTAATGATCAAAGAGTTGGATGACAAATACGCATGACACCCAAAATTCGGAAAATTTTTTGTGAAATTCTCCAAAAAAAAAAAGGATTAATACCTTGAAAAATTCCAAACTGATATACTTATGATAAATTTACTATAAACTAGTACCCTAAACCGATACACCTTTTGACAAATTTATCATTTGTTAGTTTCTTTTAAATTTTATTATCAAATTACTAAGTTGGATGACACGTGATAGTTAACTAATGTACTTAGTTTGTGATTTTACTTTCCGTTTATCATAATTATACAATTTTTGTGGGTTTTTATAGTATTTATCCAATTTGATGAATTATATGTTTGTTACAAATGTATTAGTTTAGAATTTTTAGCGGTTGAACAAATTAGTTTTTGATAAAATTGTTACAAGTTTGTCAATTTGAAGTTTTTGGCGATCATTTGAATAAATTTGTCACATGTATATTAGTTTAGAATTTCGTGGTTAAAAAATTAATTTGGGTAAATTTGTTACACGTGTATTAATTTGGGATTTTTCAAAGTATTAACCAAAAAAAAAAAAACCTGACTCAAATATATTGATTGAGTATCGTCAGCCACTAAAAAAAAAAAAAAGAAGAAAAATCAGGAGAAACATCAAATTCATCACGCCGGTCCGTTTCCGCAGCCGGATGACGGCGACGGCGAGACGAAGCATCTGCAAGCAGGGTCCAGTGGTCCACCATATTTTTCAAAAACAAAATAAAAAGTCGGAAAAAAAAAATACAAATTGAAAACGGCAAATGGGAAGAGGAAGCAGAAAGAAGCCGCGAGCGAAACAGAGTCGTCTTCTTCTTCTTCTTCGTGAAAACCACTCCGCTCGCTCTCTCACCAACCCCCATCTCCGATTCCCTCCCCTCCCTGAATCGAAGGGGAACCACCGGCGGCGACTGCGGCGGCGGCGGCGGCGACGGCGACGGCGGCTCCTCCGACGGCCTTCAGGTACGCCTTCCTTCGGCGATCGCTTTCTCGTTGCTGGATTCCGCGTCGCCTCCCGATTGCGTGAACCTCGATTGCTCGCGGAAGAAGCGTCGGTTGCTTCTTCTTGTTTTTTGGGCGCGGTTTGAGGTGGGGAAAGTCGTCGGCCGATCCGATTCGAAGCGCCGAGGGGTCGGTTCGGGCGAGAGCTTCGTGCCTGGTTCGTTCGTTAGTTGTTGACCGGGTCGCGGATCGACGTCTCCCGGTGCTGCTCGTTGGCGGCTTCCGTTTTGTTAGCGCGGATTTTAGTCGGTTCGGATCTGGAGTTGGTGAGTCCCGAGAGGTTAGGACCGCGCATAGCCTTGTTGGACTGCTTATAGTTCTCTCGATTCAGTGATTTCTCGATCGTAAGTGACCAAATTTCGGGAGAATTGGTGTCGTCTGGGTTTATAAGTTTCGCGAAATCTTGGATTCCGTTTGTCAAGTCGTGTATGGATGGTTAGGACGTATGCTCTCGTGTTATGTGGATTCGTTATCGTTGCCTTTGCACGAGCCCTGTGGATGTCAAGTGTTTGGTTGGGGCGGCATATATCGAGTGAAGGTTTTTTCCGAATTCTCATGTTGAACTTACTAAATTTAGTTCTAGAGTTTGTGGAAATCTGGGCAACTATGGAGTGGAATTTGGCACCTTTTCCTACTGTTTGTGGACTGTTCCCGTGTTGCGAACTTGTTTATGCTAGTTTCTTTACAATATAGTTAGCAGAATTTGTTGTCTTGCAGTGTTTGTTGATTGGCGCTGGGGTGAAGAGTTCAGTGGGAATTTGCATCAAATGGCGAGGATAAAACCCCAAACTCTACTTCTTCAGAGTAAAAAGAAGAAGGGCCCTTCTCGTGTCAGTGTTCCTATGATGATTCTGTATGGCTTATTCATTGGGTTGGTCGTTTTTTCGTTGTTTGCAACATATAGGCACTGGTCAAGAAGGTAGGGTTCTACACCTTTTACCCCCTTTGATGGTTCAGTTTCTTAAAATGATATTGTCTATAGGTTACTTATAGCCCGCTACTGAGGTCAAACTGATGATCATTTTGCAGGTCTGTGGAACGGATGGGGACTGGCCTACCAAATTTCGAGGTAATATCAGCTCTTTTCAACTATTTAACAAGAAACAATCTTGAAGTTAATCTTCGCAGTTTGATGCTTTCATATTGATATCATGAAATGTGTTTGATTTATTATGGTTTTTGTATTTTAGGACACATATGTAGATTCAAAGAAGTACGATCTTCCTGGTTTCGCTGTAAGTTTTTTTTTTTGTAATTCTTTGCATGAACATGCTCGTAGGACTTATGGCATATAGAGAGGAAGAATTATCACATGACATAACCTTCATACATCTTGTCATGATGAGACTTACTGCTTCTCGACCTGGACGACTTCTCTATGGAGTGAGTTGAGATGGGAACCACTGTGTCCATTCCCGCCTGCACCTCAATAAGCTGGCTCAGTAACTGTCCCATGCGTGGTAGGGCATGCGTGGAGCTTTTGTTGAAGCCCCACCCCCACTCCACAGGAATAAATCACACACAACTTACCCTACAAGTATGCTAATTTAACAGTGTAAACTGTACAAAACCCATGAATCTTGAACTTTCTTTTATGTTAATGCTGAAGATAAACATAGCTTTATATGAGATGATGAGGAACTCTTTGATTATATGTAATTTGTGGAATATGGAGCGGAGGCAAACAGGTTTATTAGTCAAGTCTGTTGATAATTGAAAGCGCATCATATGTCTTTCAAGCAATGCAATAAGCTACCCTTATTATGATCTCAAAAAAGAAAAAAAAAAAAATCGTATCCATCCCAAGCCTGAATGTGTTATATTCATTGTCAGAATCTCATGCTCAGATTGCCTAAATGTCCAAGATACTTTTTTAAGGTTATATTCATTGTGCTAATAAAGTGGAGATCTTTAACAACATATCATGCGCAGTGACTTCTCAAACCTGTCTGTGTTCCCCTGAGCATGGGCTGTCTTGTTTTGTCTAGTTTGCAACATACCCTGCATGATGTCAACCTGTCCTAATGTAAAGGGAGAAGATTAGTTACGGCCCCTTTCCTGAGTGGAGTGTCACTCTACTTCACTGTAGTTAATGGTTCTAAGGATTTGATATTGAGAATAGTGGCGTGTTGAAGCATTTGTATGTCTCCTTTAGCAATATTCCAGACTCTGCAAGATTGCTGAACTTATGTGGTCCCTCCTGCAAAATGCAAGAATTATTATCCTATTCTTTTTTCTGATTAAATTTTCCTATTTTGTGTGCAGATTTTGAATACATCAAAAGGTGCTATCTTTGTGGAGCTTTACAAGGATGTTGCCCCTGAGATTGTGGATAAATTTCTTGACTTGTGGTGAGTGTGTATCTGAATATTTAGTCATGCTTGGTGGTCAAGGCTTAACTTAGGACTTATGAAGAGCTACATGAGTGCATTAGTGCTCATCAGCTGATTTGATGGCTGTTTAATCTTGATTGATTTTTAGTTCATGTGCTTGAATATCTCT
Organism: Eucalyptus shirleyi; assembly: GCA_017140165.1. Classification (NCBI taxonomy): domain Eukaryota; kingdom Viridiplantae; phylum Streptophyta; class Magnoliopsida; order Myrtales; family Myrtaceae; genus Eucalyptus; species Eucalyptus shirleyi. The sequence continues at coordinate 17,127,609 of CM029448.1, read as the reverse complement.
CTATTTTTTCCTACCTCTTGAGTCTGTTCAGAGTGTGATATATGTCGATTCAATCAGTAATGTTTCCTGTGAGATTAGTCATCTAACTGTGGTTATAGTAGCAGTGGCTAAATGCTTTGGCTGCTGCATGTGTACTGTTCTTCTACTATAGGTTTTGCACTCCGTGATTGGATGGCAATTTGGTTCTTGTGCAGTGTGATTGCTGAATACATAATTCTTTGATGAAACTTCCTTTTGAGTCCTTTGGTGAATGTAGTTCACTTTCAAATTATTAGAATTACTGCCTGAGGAGAATGACAGAGGCAATATTTATTTGAGTCTAGCCAATGTTTTCAATGAACACTCACATTATGCGCACTAACAGCCTGAGCTTGGATTTTTGCAGTCAAAAAGGGCACTTCAAAGGCATGCCTTTCCATCATGTGATTAAACATTATCTTCTTCATGGAGGGGATTCTGAAGGACTTGGGGCCGCAGAAGATTGGATTTCCCGAGGAAAGCTTCGGGGCAAGCTCGTGACGAGGTATCTTGATTTGATGTGAACCATCACTGTAAGGTTTATTTAACGTTTGTTTTGTATTTTACATGATCACTTATTTTTTTTCTCTTGATGTGCAGTCCTAAGCATGAGGCTTTTACGCTTGGTACTTCAAAGAGTAAGCAAGACAGCAAGAAATTTGAGCTTTTTATCACAACTGCTCCCATACCAGATTTGCATGACAAGCTTATTGTCTTTGGGCGGGTAATCAAGGGACAAGATGTGGTACAGGTAATTTCACATCTCTGTTCAAGAGTTACTTGTTTTTTATTCCAATTCGAGAAATAACTGTGCAATTGGCCCATCATGTTTGTTTTCTTCCAGGAAATTGAAGAGGTGGATACGGATGAACGATATCGGCCCAAGTCCAATATATTGATAAAAGATGTAATTCTCAAACGTGAAGTATGAAGCTTTAGCCAAACAGGTGCCGTGTGTTTTTAACATGTGCTTCTCTGAGATTTTGCTAACCAGGATACATGTTTTCTGAGGCAGACCCCATTCCTCAGGACTGTTGTTTTATCTTCTACGACAGGTGTATTACTTGCTTTGTTGTTTTCAGGGATCTTTTGGATTTGTAGCGCTTTTCTTTTTTTATTTTTGTTCCTTTCCCGGGTGGGGATGATTTGTGGTAGGGATTAGTTTCTCTTTTCAGTAAAAATTACATGGAGCTTTGATTTGTGGAGGGTGCAGGAATGCAGAGTTAGGTTCAGCATTACACGAACAATGTGCTGCTGCATCTTTTTGCTTGTAATTTCATCACTATATTCTATTAAGTTCTTAGTTCTTTCTAGATATGACTGTGAAACCACGGAATTCTTATGTTGCCTCCTTGCTGTGGAAAATATCTATCGGAACCTGCTTTGCAATTTTAGATTTTGAGGAGGAATATTTTATTTTTTATTTTTTTTGTCTGTAAGCTCCTAAATGGAGCGAAGGGAGTAATTTGAAAGCGGAGAGACTTGGCTTTGGTTCAGAATTATCAAGAACATGGATTAGTTTAGTTGCTTATTACTTAATAAGTTTTGGTTCAACTTAGGATTCACATGACAAAATTTCTGGAATAGAAATTGATTTCTAGCTAGAAATTGATTTTAACTTCTAATTTCTTCTTCAAATCTATTTGTAGAATAGAAATCTGTTCTAGAAATAGAAAAATCAAATTGCATTATCAAACAAATTTTTGTTCCAAACTCGTTTTCGAAACAGAGAAATAGAGAAGTATAAATTTTATCACGCGAAAGACTTAGAGAGTCCATCATCCAAGGTCAGCCCAATTACATACGCGAGCTGTTCTTTGTTCCAAACTGCTTTCTAGTTAATGGGTCACGGAGATGTGTATGCTCCAACAAAACCTATTTCAACGTCTGATTTAGTGGTCCTTCCCTGATGAACGTATATTTTCTATAATTGGAATTTCATTGAATCCATGCTTATGGGCCTTTTCTATGTGAGAGCTAGGAGCACTCGCTTAACCTTCAGAGTCAACGGTAATAATAGCAGATGTAGCATTCTACTGAATATGCAACGTACAATGGGTGCAAATAACATTCTTTTCGAAGAGAATAATCAGATTTTTAACGTTTAATAATAATCTTCCATATAAAAATAATAAAAAAAAAAACCGATTCTTGAATGGGTTTTAGTTGCAAAACTAGCAGTGCCACATAGCAAGCTGGTTTTATCACTTGAAGGGGCAAAGCGTGTTCGATTCGTGCCAGCTTATTTCTCTATAAACCATCCTACTCACTGAAAAGAGGCAATTCTTGGCTTTGAGTCGTAGCAAGCTGCGGTACGATATTGGTATCAATTGCAGCCTTGAGACATGCTACGCCGGATTTGTTCATTTCTCATAACTGCATTTACTCAAGTGAGATGCCATTCCAATTTCCACATTCTTTGCTTTACAAATCAACACATTAGTTCTTAATTCTCCTCAAGTAATCGGATACTTCTAAATTGAATAAAGTCAAATTCTAGCTGTATCTGAGAAACTTTTCAGGAGGGATTAGATGTTCCTTCTTGTTTGTCTAAATCAATCTACTCAAGTTACCTTTGATTCCTACCCATCTTTGAGCATTTTTCACGTTGATCTTGCATATTAATCTCCTCGACTTTACCTCTATATCCTGAAGCTATTTCGGGACAGCAGCTCCTCGAATTTCATGCAGGGCATAACATGACGTGTTGACCAGGTCAGATCTGACTGTTGTTTGGTGGGTTATTTCCGCAAAGCGGCTTCAACTGTTTCTTTAGTTGATTTGATGTAATTGTATCATGGCTTTGAGTTTTTGTCAGGCGTTTGGTTTCTAGTTTCAAGCTCCATCATGCGAAGCATTTTCTGCTCTCTCTCTCATGCCATTTTATGATATCCATGACGTTAATGAACTACTTGACATCATCTCGTGAAATTAGTCTTATTGATTTTATTGCTATTTGTTTCGCAATAGCAAATGCCCTTTTTTTGTCTTTGCTGTAAATCTAATGTGGTAATCTTGGTACTTTGCTGTGTCATGCGTTGTAGTTGGGGCTTCAGTAGATTTTTGGATCATGCAGTGGTATTGATAATCGATATGATTGAGGGAACTATTCAAGCCGGTTCTTCTGCATACGATATTGATCATCCAGAGTACTTAACCTAAATAATCAAATTTGATACCTCTGCTTAATCCATAAGTACTTAAACTGACGCATTAACTTAGATGTAGTGCAACCAGCTGCTTTCATTTCTCCCACTTAATGGTAGCATGTATTGATTTATTTGACATGCCTCGTTAGATCCTAACAGATGTATATATTGGGTCCTTCAGACACCACTTGCTGAGAAGAACTGAAAGCTCAAATCAAAACCGCGTGGAAACAGCTCCTCCAGCGGGTGATCAAAACAGCTTAATCAAATGCAGGCACCGTCAGCGGCCCGAGACCATGTTTCGCTCGAAGTTTCGCTCGGGATTTCTCACACTGATGATGGACTCGTGTCTACCATTCAGAAAAGGATGGAAGACGCTTCTTCCTTTGTTAATATCTGCAGAGTGCCAGATCAACTGCGCTGGGGAAATGAGAGGCACTACTCCCCGGAATTGGTCTCTATCGGACCTTATCACCGAGCCATACGGAGTCCCATGGATATGGAGAATCACAAGTTGCGCTACTTATTTACACTCCTAAATCGAAACCCCGACATAGGATTGACCTTGGACAAGTGTGTGAAATCGCTCAAGGAGCTGGAGAACCGGGCGCGTCGGTCCTACGAAAGAGATTTTGGGCTCTCCAGTGACGAGTTCGTTGAAATGATGCTTATTGACGGGTGTTTCATCATCGAACTCTTAATCAAGTGCTCGAGCAGGACCCTCCGACGTAGGAATGATCCACTCTTTTGTACTCCGGGGAAACTCTATGCCTTGAGGTGTGATCTGGTGCTGCTGGAGAATCAGATTCCTCTGTTCATTCTTCAGCGGTTGTTTCAGATCGTGCCGATCCCGAAACAGTGCTCGCATTCTCTAATCGATCTTGCCTTTCGGTTCTTCAAGAGCATGATCCCCGGAGAGCAGGAATATCTCCGAGAAAAGCTCAGCGAAGAAGCTCATCATTTGCTGGACTTAATCCACCACTGGTTGATACCAGCGAATTACACAAAGAAAGATGCACCGACGCCAAAAGGTCTGAATAAGTCTGCAGTCGAACTTCAGGCTGCCGGAATCAAGTTCAAAAGATCGGCGACTAAAAGCATGTTAGACATTGAATTTAGCAAGGGCGTCCTCCATGTCCCGGCTGTGAGAATCAATCAGAGCACCGAGACCCTTTTGAGGAACCTAATCGCCCTCGAGCAACGTCGGTGCATCGACACACAGTGCGTGACTTCTTATGCTCATCTCATTCACGACCTGATGCCCTCGGAGAAGGACGAGAAGCTGTTCTCCGAACGGCGTATGGTATCAAACTATCCGGACAGTGACAAAAGGGCTTGGAGACTGTTTGAAGATCTGTGCAAGGATACGAAAATAGAGGATTTCCACTACGAAGAGCTCCGCGTACAGATGAACGAGTACATCAAGAGGAAAAAGTGTAGTCCATTGAAGTGCGACCAGAAGACTGATCATAGTGATCTACTAGCAAGGAAGCCGAGCGCACTCGTCGTCGTGGCCATTATCGTCCTATTCATGATATTCATCGGGACGCTGTTCTCTGCATTGTCGTTCTTCCTCCACCATAACTAGCACCCCCATGGGGGCGAATGAGTCCGCTTTATCGTCACATTATGTTAAGCTCCTCTCTTCTTACACGGTTTCAAGTTTCTGTTGCTTCGTGCACAAGTTAAGTGTCGGGGCGGATGTTGCACGTCCGAGTCTGGACAATGTTCATGATCAGAAAGTCGATCGATCGATATAATCAGTGAATAACGGCGTCGCGAGTTCATTGTCATCTTGTACTGCAGGAATTTCCACTGAAGCAATCGTTCTGGCTGAAAGAGAAGCAGCGGCCCTTGTTTCATTTACATGCTTTCAAGAATGCTCTCATTTTAATGTCATCTTATGGCCAAAAAAGCACAGTGGAGTTGCAAAAACAAATTTGGCCTTTTTGTACTTATGTAAAATAAATATTCCATTTCTTGTTATATTTTCAAGATATTTAACGAAATAGCTTAACTGACCAACCTTCAACTAGGTCCGGGTCGGTTCATATAGAGACCGGGTAAATTTCAAGTTTAAAAGAATTGGGAAACCGGCCTTGGTAGAACTGATTTTCATCGGTTTTTTAACTTTTTTTTTCTTTTACTTTATTTATAAGAAAAGATAGACATGTTAAAAGATGGATTTTGAATGGAAAATCTAGGAAATCCATCAATGCCTAAATCATTGTGACATGGATTATTCACATGAATTTTTTTCCCTATATAGCAATTATGCTACATAAAGTTAGGCCTAGTTCTCAAGTTTACCCTAAAAGCGATCGCCCTAAAAAATTGAGAATCTGTTTTGATAGAGTAAGTTCTAGGTTTTGATTTGGAAGTGAACAACTGTAATACTAAAACTCACTTTCTTGCTGATAAAAAAAATTAAAAATGCTTAGAATTGAATAAAAAATAGATAAATTGGAGATGGTGGGCTGATCCAAATTGCTTAATCGTGCTATCACAAATCACCGATCAACTTCAATTTTTATTTTTTTTGTAAAAAATATTAATGATCAGCTTGGGCCAACCAAGCTGGCTACCTAAGCAATCATTGCTCCTGAAAATTAACAAACTGGCACCAGCCTTAAATTTTGGGCATCCATCGTTGGACGTCCGTGTTTTTCAACTCTTGTTAGTCTTATCATGTATTTGAAAATAGGGCCTGTTCGCTTTGAAATTGTCTTTGAGATGACGCTTTTGCATTTTTCATGTGAATTATTCAATGGGATAGCAGCCGCAGTCAAAGTCAACATCAGAGCGTGGCCCCAGAACTTTTAGTTCTTTCTTTTTCATTCAATTTAGTCCCATGTGATCCCCATAGATTTGCACTTGTAGATAAGATGGTGGTGGGGGTGGTGGGTCAATTTGGCCATTGAAAATCTAGAATCGAACATGATGTATGACTCGGATTGTATCAAGAATCTCATATCTGCCGCCGCATCATTGGGCTCAATCATAATTTACTAAATATCAGTCACCTCCTTGTAAATTAAATAAATGGGGGGGGGGGGGGGGGGAGAAAGCAAAAGGAAGGAAAGTATATGGCAATTGTCATGTGACCACTGGAATGAAAGCATATCCCACATTTTGATTTAGAAACCGTTCTAGTTAATGACGAGCATGTGCCTTATGCTGTTGGTTTCCAGGGAAAGGTCAATAGGAATATACATAGGCATGATTAGTGACTTTAGAGGTTTCATATATAGCATGTACAGTCAAGTTTAGACCGCCTTGGTATAATTATAGCTAAATTGCAACTACACCGTGTTGCAAAGTATCGTAACTTGTGCATTTAATAATACATGAATTGAAACTACATTATCTTCAAGCCGAACGGGAGAGTTTCTTAAAAATCAATAAAAGTTGTTGCAACTTTGGAGATATTATGGTTATGGAGTATGTCTGTCAAAATGAAAAACTGCAACATCTTTTTTCATAATTAAGACTGTCAGGAAAAAAGAAAAGAAAAGATAACCAATTAATCCACATATTTTACTCTCGAGGGAAGAATTCCCATTTTAGAATCGAAGATTTTTAATTTGTCATAGAACAGTAGTCGAATATTCTTTTTCCTTTTTTCCTCTTGCTCTCTCTATAGGGATCCCTGTATTTATTTAATTGATCAATATCTCGCCCTACCCACAAACCTCTGTTTTTTTTTTTTTTTTTTTTTTTGGCTGACGACTCTTTTTCAACAGAAGAAAGATCAAAACTTCTAGAAAAGGACTAGGGAATAAAATTATTATACTAGTGGAGGGGCATGATAGCTTAAGGGAAAATAAAATTTTAGCCCGAGTTGGGGGGAGGGGCCCCACACATGGGCCCCGCTCGACACGCATACGGACAGCAGCGAAGCAGGACAGATCACGTTCCGACAAGAATCACGTACCACATATATTTGTTTTTGGTCAGAAATCACGTACCACATTGCACGGTCGTGTCGTATGCTAATTATTCAGCCCCGTCCCCACGCAAGGGAAATCATCCCCTACATCTACGGCACCACGTACACCCTCCTCTCTCCACCGTCGGATCCTCCGAACGATCCCCACGCAACGGTCGATGCAGGATCGCATAACGTCGCGCTGTCGACAGCACAGTTGCCGCATTTGGCGCGGTGCGTCCCTTGAAAAGGCACCTTCCTGTGGGGTGGTAGTCTCTGTTCTTGATCGATCAGTTCCTCTCGCTTGGCCTCTCGATCTGCTTTTCTTGGCCAAACCCAGGAAACCCAGAGGGAGGAATTTCTAGGAAGTGAGGTGTGGTCGAGCTTGATCGAGAGAGAGAGAGAGATGGAAGGGGACAGGAGAGTCGGGGTGGCGGTGGACTTCTCGCCGTGCAGCCACAAGGCGCTGAAGTGGGCGGTGGACAACGTCGCCCGCAACGGCGACCACCTCATCCTCATCACCGTCCGCCCCGAGGGTAACTACGAGGAAGGCGAGATGCAGCTATGGGAAGCCACCGGCTCTCGTAATACAATCTTCTCTCTCTCTCTCTCTCTCTCTCTCTATGTTTGTGTGTGTGTGTGTGTGTGTGTGTGTTGGGGGGGGGGGGGGGGGTGGCGATCACAGTTGGTATGATGTTGATCCGCGTGATGTGTTCCGCTTTTGCAATTTCTTGTTCTTCTTCTTTGGCTGGAAGAGATGGTTTTCAAGAAAGAGATCATATATAAAAATGTACTCTTGCTTTTTTTTTTCATCGTGGGTTTTTCATTTTTAGTGGTTTTTGGTTCTGAAGTTCCTTTCCCAGATGAATCGATAATTGTTTATGGGTTCTTGGTTATGATATCTGGATTTCTTGGGAAATAAGTTCAGATAAACCTGGAATGGACCCTTAAAAAAGGAGTCTTTATCTTGAGAGATGATCTGTTTCTTGAATCTGTCATCTTTTTGGATTAGTCTAGTTCATTGATCTCTGGGTGTGGGTGTCTGTCGTTCGGGGTTCACTCATTTTGTTTCTTGGGCAGCTCTTATCCCTCTGAGTGAGTTCTCTGATCCCGTTATCATGAAGAAATATGGGGTGAAGGTCGACCCAGAGACGATCGACATTGTCAGCACTATCGCTAGGCAGAAGGAGGTAAAATTCTGGATGTGAAATTGTAATCTGACCTCGCATTTTTGCATAAGCTGTAGATCTGTCTTATAGAAAAGTGACAATTGATTAGATGTCTGTTTGTGCAGGTTGTGGTGGTTATGAAGATCTACTGGGGAGATGCTCGCGAGAAGATCTGTGAAGCAATCGACAAATTCCCTCTGAGCTGCCTCATCATTGGAAACAGGGGCCTTGGCAAACTGAAGAGGTAACAATTTGATTGCATCCAACTGATACCCCTTGGTGCTGTTGAATATGCATTGGCAATGTGCACCAATATGTGCTAGGATAAAAATGGTTAATTTTGGCTTATGGCTCAATTGATTGGCTTGAACTTGATAAAGATATCGTGAAGATCCACTCTGCTTATATGTCTTGACAAGACAGCACGATGCAGGCAAGGAATGGAAAAGCTAGTGTTTCTCTTGGAATCTAGTGCAGGTGTCATTAATGATTATTTACCAGCTTAGTCTGTTTGCTAACACAATTTTATCATATTCAAAAAGTGACATTTACTAGCTAACATCATTCTTATACAACAAGAGAAAATTTTCCCTGGAAGTGCTATTTATTCTCAATTTGGCTGTAAGGAGGATTATTTCGAGGTGAAGAAGTAGCGTCTGATTTTCCCTTCTAGACTAAGTGGCCTCGAGTTGATTATGCAATTGAGATGTTTCTCCTCCTCCCTTTGAATGTTTTGCTGAAAAGACTGATGCAGTTTTTCTTTTGTACCGGTGCAGGGCCATACTGGGGAGTGTGAGCAACTATGTTGTGAACAATGGATCTTGCCCCGTGACTGTCGTGAAGGGCACAGAACACGAGACCTAAATGGATCGCATGCTCTTCCAGTGTTTGATCAAGAAATAAATTCGCCTGCATTCTCTAGCTTGTTGGGTCCCTAGTCCTTGAGTATATACAGGATGGAATCCATGGAATGTAAGTTATGCTGTTTCGATGCTGAGGCAAAGTTGTATGAATTTCATGGTTCGTGTACATGTCATTCTTCAGTTTCTGCGAAGTAAAACTTTGTCGGACCCAAAAAAATTTGATCTTGGACACTTTGGTTGTTTAATACTGGCATCTAATTTGCAGAGGTGTAGCCCTTGGTTATAATCTTGGAGTTGCTCTTCATGGCTTTTCATCTTATTTTTAGTCCTTCTAATCGCAAGCAGGGGTTTGATTTGGCTGAGGACCTCAAGCCTTTCTCTGCTCTGAATTATGTGAATCAATGTATATATGTTGATGAGAGGGATGTCTAAATGGATTTAGGAAGTAACTTTGAGGAGGAAAATTGCACAAGTTCTTCTCTTTATGAAAATTTAGAGGACTCGAACCATTCATATAATCAATGAAATGACTTGAATAGGTGATTCTGCAAAGCACTAACTCTCTGTTAGAGTAATAGGTGACTGCCATTCTGGCACCATGCTCTTTATAATGTTTGCACCTGTTGCTAGCCGATCTCGGAGGCTTCGGAGTTTAGCTGTTCCGGCAAGGTAGCTGGCCGGAAGTCTTTGCTTTTGGTGTCGAAGGATGCCATGTGTGCAGATATCAGCCAATGGAATTAGACTGGATCATGAACTCCGCGGCAATTTGCTAGCTCGGATGAGACCGAAACTTTGTCTGACTTATTGACTAGAAGCTGGCTCGGGCAACAAGTTACCGTCAAACTCGTGGCCCGATCCACCCGTTTGGCTATGCCTAGATATGATCTAGGGAAAACCGACCTGTATTGGTCTTAAAATGGACAATCTTGGTGTGAGTTTCGTCCCATGTACTTCGGTTAAATTTAGTAGGTATATTCTGGGACTAATGCATACAAGCTGAATCATGAACACCATCGTTAGTCTCCGAGAAATGAGGCTGAAACATCTCAGAAAACCTGAGACCGACATGTTCCTCCTCGTCCTGCATTCATGCTCAGCTACTTCTTTAGGAGGAGCAAGATAGAAATCTAATCTCTGCAAAATCTCTTATGCTCCATTTTTTTTTCTTTCTCCTCCTTTCGAATCAATTGACCGGCGCAAAGCTAAAGCGGCCACCAATGGAAAACAGGAACATTAGAATCCTTCTCACAATGTCCTTTTCTTTCGTTTTGCTCAACCCCGCCGGGGCAATCTGTGTCTCTCGCGACGCCACTACTGTCGGACCATCTCTGTCGCCCGACTCTCCTCTGAACTCCGGTGCCTCCCCATACCACCAACCGTCTCCATCACCGGAATCGATTCCTCCTCCACCATCCACGGCCGCTCCTCCGCAAAGCTCACAGGTCGGACCATCTCCGTTGCTCAACTCTCCTCTGGACTCCAATGCGTCCCCAAACCGCAAATCATCCCCTTCGCCAGAATCGATTCCTCCTCCACCCTCCGCGGCGGCTCCTTCACAAAGCTCACAAAGCTCACAGGCCACGGATGCCGATCCTCCATCAACCAATGCAGAGGCCACCACCATGCATAGGGGCAGCAGCCCAATACAGGCCGGAGCGGCCAACCTCGATCTAAAAAAGGTTTGCGACACGACCGATTACCCCGCCCTCTGCATCTCCACCCTCAACCCGTTCCTGGTCGGGAGCGCGCTGCTGGAGGGGCCCATTGTGCTGCTCCATGCGGCCATCAAGGCGGCGACCGCGGAGACCAAGCTCGCGATGATGGTGCTAGGCAGGCTCATCGAGACATCGCGTGCAGACGCCAGGACCTTGATGATCCTCAAGGACTGCCATGACAACTACAGCGACGCGCTGGACAACTACCAGGCCGCAACGGACGCGATCCCGAACTGGGACATAGGGACCATAAACACCATGCTGAGCGCGGCGGTGACGGACTACGAGACGTGCGAGGACGAGTTCTCCGGGAGGCGCTCCCCGATGGCCAGCCGGGATAATAAGCTTAGCCGTATGGCTGATAATTGCCTGGCCATTGCTTCCTTGATCAAATGAGTTAGCTGTTGGGTGCCTAATATAAGATCCAAAATGCCACTTAAGTTAAGAAAGAAACTTTTCCATTCTTTTAAATAGGATAATGAGTCTTTAGGAATAAGAAGCAAATACATACTTTACAGGAATTGTAAGGGTCTATACGATTATAATTTTTATGATGAGTATTGTAACCTTGTGAAAGCGGTTTTTATGTAACTAACCAACATGCTAATCGGCTCTTTTATGTATGAGAAATTGTAGAAATTTTTATGTTATGGAGTAATTTGGCGTTTGATTGAGATTAGCAGATGAGAATCACTCTCAGGCCATTAAATTTCTCCACATTCTTTGAGTGATTAGAGATTAGGAGTCCGACCCAAACGGGTTGCTTGAGTGATGAACGTGTTTGTCTTATCCATTCAAAATTTAGGTTCCAAACGCGGCAATTGTGCACTCTCTACACGAGTATGAACCATGTCCTCCATATATAATTGATGTGTGAAGATTTGAGGGCCCGCGAGAAAAATTGTGCATTTGAGGATATCCCCGGCCACAAGTGAGGGCCGGCAACCTTCACTGGTCATAGTCAAGCCTTGCCTATGGCCGACGTTGGCCCTTGCCGACCATCACTAATGTCTTGATGATCGGCAAAGGGAGGAGAGGCAAATAAGAAAAAAGAAAAGAAAAGAAAAAAGTTCAAATTAATAAAATTAAAATATATTGCAAAACAACATTGTTTGTCCATGTCAGTTGCCGCCTGTGCCAAGTACGATAGCTGGCAATGATTGAACCGGCAAATAAGCTCTTTTTGATCAAAATTGCCTAAAGGGATTGCATTAGAAAGTCATCAAAAAATTTAAAACTAAATTTAGCAAATTAGAAAGTTTGTGACTATCGGCAACCATACAATAAATTTAGGACCTTTTGTACAATTTTCTCCTATTTTCATAACTCTTACTTAATAATCAATAAAACATCATACCTCAACAATACATAAGAGAAAAAAAAATATTTTCGATTGGTGAGATTACATCTATTGGCTTATATATCAAATTACATCCAAATTAACAAGCAAGGCAAATCTATGTCAATTTATTGTTCTAGATTAAATGAAATGATTAAGTGCTTTCTCTTCCCCCTTCTTGTTAATGTCGAAAAAAGTGGGGTGCCATGAAACCCTATGACGATGTGGCTCAAGCACAAAATTCCATTCTACCCGACTTTTTTCATTACGTTTAAATTACATGTTTAAGAAATTCATAAACAAAAGGTAAGCAAAGGGGAGCCACTATGGAAAGTGAAAGTGTCATCGCATGGCACTCCTCTTGAAGTTACTTATTCCATGAGGACACCGATGGTCTATTCTCAATCATTAAAGTTGTGCAGCTTTGTTTTTCCACTAAAGCACCTAGCAACATTGCTTTCCCACGATAGGGCCAATGAAATAACAAAGCTACTCTTTGCTGAAGCTCATACCATAGGCTGAAATTCCTTGTTTGATGTAACGGAACACAAACCCACACACACGAAAAACTAATCGATTTATAGAAAACATTTTTCATGTACTAAAAAGCAATAAGTTTAGATTGGAAGAAAATGACTTCCCTTTCTAGCAAGAAGGATTTCACTCTCTCTAAAGTACTGAACAAATGAAAACTACCCTTTTCCTTGAAAATAAATTTCTGATATTACGAGATTTTCAGTGAAATAAAAATACCCTAAATCAAGCATATGTTCATGCATGCGTGTTGGGATACCTCTCATTGGTGGTGTCCTGATTGGATCAATCCCCACTCTAAAAAGTTGACAAACTTTGTGATTATGGAACAATTAATATTGATAATTACTGATTTCCGTTATCTTTATTGTTAGAGACAAATCATAAAATTCCACAGTAAAATTTCCCTAGTCCCTTTGATTTATGGGTCGAGAAAAAGATTCATGCATGCCGAGATAGAGAGAATTATTAGACTTTGACATTTCATAGGAATGTTCTCGATTACGCATGGGGTTGGGCAGTAAAACTATAAAATGTATGGTTAAGAAACATTTAGGCTCCGTTTGTTTCATAAAAAGTAAATAACATCTTTATAAAAATAACCACTTATATTGATTGAGATAATGAGCCAATATAAAATGTTTTCGTTACCGACAATAATTTATATCCAATTATTTTCGTGAAAGATAAAAATAATTTTTGTTCAGTTAATTTAATAAAGATATAAGCGATATTTTTAAGAAAATGTCATTTAAATCAATTTTTTTCGGAAAACAAAATGAACGGGATCCAGGGAAGATTGACTAGTGTGGTTTTACTCTTCTCAACCAATCGAGGCACGTCACCTGTGAACGAAGGGGAAGACCGCAAAGACAAAGCAGACGTGAGAATCAAGCTAGGTCAGTCAACGAGTCAACGCACGATTCTACACTATACATTCCACACCCTCGGCCAAAGTTAATCCTGCCTCACTTCGAATCCACCCACAAAATCTGAGTCCTTTTGTCTCGATCTTCCTCTCTATGCTTGCACAATTTGGTTATCCAGATGCAGAACACAATCTCAGAAGTAACGCAGTCACTCCCGCCCGGATTCAGATTCCAGGCCACTGATGAGGAGCTTCTGTTGGACTACTTGAAGCCCAAGATTCTCGGACAGCCCGACGGACGCCACTACGACATGATACCGGAGATTGATGTACTGGAATTCGAACCTTGGCAATTGCCCTCCCTGTTCGGTCACATGTTCAGCGGTAAGGAGCTGTTTTTCTTTTGTCACTTGAAGCGCAAGTACTTGAACAGCAACCGCTCCAACCGGACAACCAAAGCTGGTTATTGGAAACCGACCGGCGAGGTGCCCACTATTGTGAGCGAGGACACTGAGGCACAGATAGGAATCAGGAAGACACTAGTGTTCTACGAAGGCCGCATGCCCAAAGGCAAAAGGACCAACTTCGTGATGCACGAATATCTCCTAAAGCCCAAGTGTTTGGGCAACAATCATGATGAAAATGAGGTAACATTCCGGTTTTCATTCATCTGCACAACGCGATTGGTTATAAATAACATTTGGGACATGCTTTTTTAGTTATGGTTTGTTTCTCTGTTGTTCATGAATTTATATACAGATGCTGCCTTATGCGTTATGTCGGATAAAGCAAAAGAAGGACAAGAAGCTTATGAAGGGTCACGCTCCGACGATCAACCCTGGAGGCTATTCAAACAGTCATTGCACAGACACTAGCAATGTATCAGAGACCCTTATGAATCAAGAAGGGGACTACTTGAGCTTCTGTGACAACCTGCACAATGAAGTTGCTGATAACCAAGAAGCTGTTTATGCTCAACCCAAGGTGAAAGACCCCCATTCTATTTTGTGGAACTTATTTAGGATTGGATTTAGCCCGCAGTCCTATAGAACATATCCAAGTCCCAGAGACTCATTGGTTTCCCATGGCCAAATTAGTAATGCTTGCATTAGCATATAAGCCACATCTGTGGGACTCTTTTCATTTCATACTTCAAGATTGTTTCTACAACAAAAAATGCAGAGTACTCAAGATGATTTGTTTCATACGATCGACATTGTCTTCAATGCAGATGTCAGTGGAAGAGTTAATGGAATCGCTCCCTTCATCTCAGCCACTGGATGGCATTTTATCATACTACAACACCACTCCAGCCTATCAGCCCCAGGCAGCAGCGGAGGAAGGATCATCGTCCTTCTTTGATTTCTCACATGACAATGATGGCAATGAGTTCGGCCGCGGGTACATGCCATCTCCATACAGCAATTCCGCATATTATTCCAGTTTCGACTGTGGCAATGTCTGAGGACTTCTCTACTACAATGTGCGACAATGGTCGATCATAATTTGCAAGGAGTTTGTGTGTATGTGTGTGTTTTTGCTTGTGATGTATTTTGTATCGTGAGTGGCTTTTGGAGTGAAGCGAAACATATGCAGTTTCGTACTTTCTTGCTGTCCCAGATTGAGAGTCGTGCTTTTTTTTTTTTTTTTTTTTAAATTTAATATAAAGTTCAGATTGTGTTTTCTGCTAATTAAGATGTAATACTTTTGATAGCGTTATGTTATTCAGGCTATCCCTAGTTCTTGTCCTCATTTAATGAAGATATTCATTGGAGGAGTTGAAGGACTCTCAAAAGATAGATGCAATTAGCAGAATGGTTAAAAGCTGTGGAATTTGGAGCTAGAAGTTGAAGTGGGAAAGTTATGCCCGGGGGGTTTATCTTTTTCATATTTTTTAAAAATAGAAATACATCTTTTCATCAAAACAAACACCTACGTAACAGTACCACTAAGATTCAAACAAATATTTCTTTAAGGAAAAATACAAACCTCAGTGGCCGGATGCAGTAAGGGAAGTGGAGTACCGTCCGGGCTAGGCCATTTCAGAGATGTATCTGTGTTGGTGCCTCTTTAAGTGGCCTGTCCTATTACTAGATTTTAAGGATAATTTTGCAGCACATTCCGGGCATACAGCCTTCTTCTCACCATTGGAGAGATCCACGATTATTGGGTTTGAACATCTTCCAAACATTGGGCTCTCGCCTACGAAAATTTTCGGAATTGGCGAGCCATTTAGGAAGTGGGCTGGCTGCTATCACTTAGGAATGATTAGTTATTGGGTGGTCCAGTTCTCATCTAGGAATCGGGAATTGGACCGGCAGAACTGGTTCTCATATCTCTGGAATCAGGAATCGGACCATTTGGTCCTGGAACCGGTCCGGTCCGATTCAGAGTGGGTAATAGAACCGGTGGCTAGCTACCTGGAAGCTTGTCGGCTACTGTGAAGACGATTCTGGGAGCTGCAAAGCCAGCAAGGAGCCTCGTCGGAACTGGCGCGGGCGGCCTAGCGGAGGCGAGAAGCGTTCCGCTGATTCTGCTTGCTGCTGTTGTTGGGCTTTGTCGACGTCGGAAGGACACTGCAGAGCTGGGTTTTCAATGCTAATCTCGGGGGATTGGCGGCGCGGTGGCAGGAAATGCAAGAACAAGCTTCGGTCCCGACGTCTGGCGGTTGGACTGGCGTGTCGGAATGGAATGCGGGAAGGCCAAGAAGCTCGTCGGTGTGGCCAACAGGGATCTTCACCGGAATTGGGCGGCACTGGGCAGAGAGCAACAACATCACCGCGGCCACAGGTGGTGTCCGGCGGAGGTTGGTGGCTGCGACGGGAGGCTACGACTGGCCGGACGTTTCGCTAGTTTCGGCCGTGTGCAAGAACAAGAGCGAGGGGCCAAAGCTGCAGGACGTACGGATTCGGCTAAGGGAAAAAGAGAGAGAGGGAGAGAGAGGGAGAAGATGCTCTTTTTCTTTCTCTCCCTCTCTCTCGCCTTTCTCTTTTGTCGCTTGTGAAAACCTTCTTCTGTCCACGAACTCTTTTTCTTTGTGTCAGACTTCTTGGTGCGCGATTCCACCTGAAATTGAGAATCAGCTCGAAATTCATCTACTCTAATTTTATAGAATTGGAAATCGGACTGATGACCTTGTAATTACACATATCGGTTTTATTTGCTTACCCCTACTATTGCTAATTCCACCCATTGTGAATTCAAAAAATAAAAAGGACCATATACAGAAATTGAGATTTTTGAGAATTTACAAGAGAGGGATAAGTAAGGAGAAACAAATGATGGTGAAAATGAGAGAAGAAAGAGGAGTTGAACTATGTAGCCAATGTGATTATTTGACCATTTTTTTTTTAATACTTTATACGGTGATTGCTGTGACGCTTCCTAAGGTCTGCTGTTGCTGCAATGCAAATTGGACAATAATCGAGCCATTTCGCAATGCAGCGGTAGCAAAAGCAATGGCCGCAATCCAATTTTCCGTGTTGATCAGGATAGGCATCCTGCAATTATATTAGCAAAAACGAGAGTATAATGAGTGGTCAATATATTCCATTTAGCCTATATTTGTCTTAAAAGTTATGTATTGATCGAAATTTTTTGCCATTCTTCTTTTATCTCGATGTTCTTACATAATGAAGTGACTCTCTGACAAGTCAGATACAATATGTTTTGGGCCTTGAATTCCATTGATTAGGCATGCTTGCGAGCATTGTTCTAGTTTTATGCCCTTTTTGGCGCTATTTTAGGCTTTTATTTATCTTTCTAAATGCTTTACTGGTTAATGTAACTTTTTGGGTTTTACAATGTCACTTAGGGTTAACAGGGTACTTATTTGATCTATTCTATGTATGAGGTAGCTTTTTGTCATGTTTCACATAATGAAAAAGAAAAGTGATTTTTCTTTGTTAGTGCGCAAGTGAGCAGTGTTGTCTTAGTGCATGTTGGCAGATCGATGAATCTGTGTTTACCTATAGTTAATTGTATCACTTAGGATCCCCAAAAAGGTGCTGCTTTAAATAGATGGCCCTTTGTAGCAATCAAAAAAATAATTCGATGTTATTAATGTAATTTGTGTGTTTGTGTGTTTAAGTGAGAGAGAGTATCCACTGCCCATATAACTAATACATCTTAATCTAATCACCATATATATCCCCATTTCATTATCAAGATCCCCTACTTATTCTAATATTCATTTTGCTTATATAAATTAAATCTCCCACCATATATAAAAGGTTTTAATCACGTTCATATCTAAAATATCTTGACGGATGGTGTTTGTAACTCAGAAATCGGTTGGCTTTTATTCTAGTTAACATCATATTGTCATTAATTATCAACAAAGTTTATATCTTCTCATTGTCAAAACAAACATGGGAGTGTTTCACTACTTAGGTTTCATAGTTTTCTTCAAGACCAATTTATTTGTTATTTTAGTTAATTATTATTGGCGCTAATATTACATCACTATTATTGGCGCATGCTATCATGTTGCCTTCTATTTAGTTCCTTAAAGTTAGACGCAAAGAAATTACATATTCAACAATGTTAAATATATCAAATTTAGTTGAAACTCAATCAATCTCCGCAGAAACTATTACATGAACCACTTCAAAGACGAAATATGCATTATTCATAATTTTATTGCTTTCCTTTTACAAAGTGGACAAAAGTTCCTCCTCAAGAGCCATTTCTCAATGCAGCCATAGTGAAAGCGATGCCCACAGTCCAACTGTCCAAGTTTATCTTCAACAATGAAGTCATCCTGCAAATAGTCCAGCAAAATAAAAGGTACGATTTAGTAACATATATGTATACTCATAGTTTAAATTTAGCTAGGACAATTACTTATGGACAACAATATTGTTCCTCAATTCTATCTTAATAGTTTATTGAGTAAATGAAGTGGCTCTTACTAGACAAATACAACAGGATTCGGCTTCAACATTGTATTCTTCCGAAGTCGAGGTTTGGGGTTGATATTGCTGCGACCTGAGATGTGTAGAGATGGCTTCCTCACTCAATCCTATGGAAGCATCTCCACCCTGTTTGTTGAGGTGGACCAATTCTTAATCAAAAGCATATGAAGAAAACCTAAGTATTTCATAGTCACCTCTTCTTAAGTAAATTATTTCTCAAGTATCGAAAATATTGCTTGCTCAAGGGCTAACCAAAGTCAAAAATAGATGTCCCTCTACATCAATTCGACATCAATGCACGTCTAGATTGGCTTTTAGTTGAATGAATGCAAAATACACAATAACACACATAAATGTAGTGAAGGGGCTTGAGCATATATATACCCATGAAAATGAATTACAACAACTTCACTAATTGAGACATTTCAACGTTGGTTAGTATGAGAGATAAAACTCGAAAATCACGTCCATAACAAAATTCAAGATTTAGGGTAACATATATTATTACTCGAAAACTTCTATGTCCACTACAAAACTCATGACGCCACTGCAAATGTGTGAAGTCATACACAAGTAGCAATCTCTGTTTAGTTGAACTTTTTATAGTTCATAGTACTATAAAAGATATTATGTATATACCATTTGCAGAAAGTTATAATTTAGGAAACATTTTCTTCAAAACGATTGCATGTATTGTTTATAAAGATAAATGAATGAAAAATATTTTCATCGTTCATAAAAGTATCTAGACTATCATTTAGGTGGAAATTTAAAATACATGCAAGCCAGTACAAATCTCCGAGGAGACAAAATAAGAGGTAATGAAAATTATGACATTACTAGCTTGTGGTTAATCATTGTCAAAAAAAAAAAAAAAATCCAGCAACATTGCATAAGACATTCCTTCTTCTACATGACACAAAGTGTCATATATTTTAAACAATATTTTAAAAGGTATACTTAGTTACATATTATCTTGATATGGCATGTAAATTAAAAGTTCATGTCTAATATAGAAATGAGAATCACAAGTTTAATACAATGCGATTGTCTTTTGGCATTAAGAGCATGATATATGTGGAAATGCATCACGTAATTGGTAGTAAAAATCGGTCTCAATTTAAAACTCTCAATCTCAAATGCTCTTTTCAAGGAATTACATTGACGAAATTTCCAATGGGATTATCATACTTAATTTAGGAACCAAATTAAGAATTATGCGAAAATTTGTTGAGTTTTCAAATCTAGTACTATAAATAAGATATCGTCGTTCCTAGAATGAAACGTGAATACATAGACATAATAATATTACATTTTTTGGAACGTACCTCGTGTGTTCTCAATTGGATGGCAGCCCACGGTGATGGAGATGATATCTCGGGATGAGGTCTAGCTCGCCTCACCCCTCTACTCGCCCATCCCGGCAATCTAGATGTCGCAGAAGTAAATTGACTGTTTATAGATAATCTTCCCCGGCCGTGTCGCCCTACGGAGTTCTCCGTTGTAACATGGCCATTTGATTCAGATTGTTCATTTTCGGTCTGGCCAACTGTGTGGTTATTTTCATTTTCCATTGTAGAGGCCTGTAAATGTAAAATTCTTTTGTCAGAGAATTATAATAAAAATATTCGTATATATATGTGCATGGGTATACGCTGTTCATTATGCCAGAATAGCTCTAAAAATATGAACCTAATATGTTTTATTGACGAAATATTAATATATTAAGTACTAAATCATGAGAAAAAAGGATGAGATTACCTCGGGGAAAAATATAAAATATTTTCTAGCAAATGAACGGATTTCATGTTATTTCTTTATGCTTACATTAACGATGTTATTGATACGAAATCATACATTTGTTGTCAAATGGTGAATGAATCCACTAAGTGCGTAGAATTCCTTCGTTTGGAAAAATTTACATAGACAAAAAAATGCTAAACTATGTATGATCGACCGTGTAATGACCATTTAGCATTTGTATTAAAACTATATACGAACATAAATCAATTTACTAGAGGGGGTGTATGTATTATATCCAAGTTAGTAGTATATACATCGAAAAAGTTTGTTTCTGTTGAGGGAGGAATTCCTACTCGAAGTATTGGAGGGACTAAGTTGGAATGCAATTGCCCTCTCGGTAGACATAAAACCAGAAAAAAGATTTCAAATGATATAAATTTTCCTTCAATGCCTGCACATTCTTTTAGTTGATTTATCATAGGAGAATGAGTAAGACAAGTAATTGACTTACACATAGTGAGATTGAAATCGAAAATTTTGGAAACGGGATTTAAAAATTTTCAAACCAACCTAATTATCATATTTATAATAGCCTGCAGAGATATTATTGTAGTTGACATTATATCGTAATAAAGCGATAATTTTCTAATTGTTCACTAAGGACAATTTTGATAAGACTCATAGACAATAAAGCCATTGAGGTTTTGAAGAAATTGCAGAATAAATATTAGGGACAAGTTTGCTAAAAGTTTTAAAACTAGTCATGAAAGTGCAATTAAATCTTGAAAGTTGTAAAAAGTGCAATAAAATCTTGTCAAATTGGTTTAAACAAGTCATTTGATTAATTTCGTCCACTTTAACTAATGGAAAATGCTTACATGCCTTATTTTATTACTTTCTTAAGACACGTGGCAATGACGTGGTGCCTACTAAGTGCCACATCAGAAAAAAGCGTTAAAAAAATTATAAATACATACAAAATTAGATTAAAATAAAAAGAAAAAAATTAATATTAAAAAAAAAAACACAAATTCACCCACAGCTTGGCCAAGCCCTTGCCAGTGGCTGCCGCTAAAATTGTTGGGAAGGGCCAGCGAAGGTCACCCTCACCGGCCCCAAGCGATGCCTTGGTGGCTCTCGACAAGGGCCTACTAGCCCAAATCTGGGTGAGGGCGTGACCCTCACCCTAGATCTAAGCAAGAGTCATTTGGCCTTGCCCAAGGTTGCCCACCCAAAGCAAAATTGCTAGAACGAACCTTAATAATAATCAAACGAAATTGGTAGAATGAACTTTACAAGCATAGAAGCACAGATAGTCCTAACCATTTATTAAGGCTTTTAAACAAATTCAATACCATAGGGAATGGAAAAAAAAGAAGAGGAAGAGAATATACGTACTTGATTTGAGAAGCACCAGCCAAAAGTAAACCTTGATGGAAATTAGCCTGCAAGAAATGACCATTCATGAAAAAAATGATAAGTACATGTAAAAAATTATTTATTTAGATAAAAAGGTGAGCAAATAATCATTGATTCCCCAGAAAACAAACTAAGGTCACCGATTGATCATTGAATTGATCAAGTGAAATAAATTTTAGAATTTGAATCTACGCGTATGACTGTCTCGACAATCAAATATAATGAATGGGTTTATAACATCCAAATAATTTGGTTGCTAGTAAAATATCCTACACCCTCTAAGATACGACAATCTATTAGATTATGTTGTTAGTCTTTAGAATGCAATTATTTACCTTGAAATTGATACTTCTCATACAATCTCTCTATCATTATAAGCAAAATTTGTAAAATGCAAAAATAAAGACTTTGACACAAAAAAAGAGAAAGCATATAGACATCGATACCCTAATAAAAATATAGATTAAAAAAATAATAAAAAAATCACTTGAAGAAATATGCTTCATCTATGAAAAACATCCGAGATTTGAACAATGGATGTAGTATACATACTTTTCATATTCTTTTTCACATTTGAAATAAAGAGGAAAAAAAAAAAAACCATAGTGCACGAGTTGAAAAAATACCTATATCATACCATATGCTAAGAAGAAAGAAGGATATGAAAGGGAAAAAAAAAGATCGGGGAAGCACGTGAAAATAACCTGGAAGTTCTAGACTGATGTGAGAGTTCAAGAGAATTTTGATGTAATTTGCATAGACTAAGATGAAAAGATGAGATGATACCAAAATGAAGACAAACTTAAGAAGACAAGTTGGTAGTGCATAACTTATCTCTATTTATATTATCCTTCCTCATGCCTAATTGAGTAAATTCAAATTTACCATATTGGAGAGCTTTCTCAATTTGACATCTCTTTTTAGTTGCTAAGAAATCCTAATTCGAATTGTCATCTTACATTTGTATTTGTATTTCATTCTTGAAATAGTCTCGTTTTATTGAATTAATTCTTTTCTTGGTCTACTATTCTCCCTCTCCCACAATATTTAGAATGGTTTGATCTTGGTTAATCTTAATTTTTTTCATAGATTCTCAAAGTAATCCACCAAAAGAGAGCGAGACCTTTTAATATCATTCCTTGTAAACAGTAATAATTTTCTTATCCGATTCAGACGGTATTAAGGTCCGAAATCTACTATGAGATTTGCAAGTTAAAATATGTACATGTTATCATATTGGTAAGTGATATATCTAAGTTCGTTAATTTGATTTCTTAAAATGGTCAATTGATGAATCTTTTAACTTAGGTACTAACTGACTGTACATACCGTTAGAATTACTTAATTTTCATCTACTTATTTATATATTTTTCTCGTTGGCAACCGTTAACAATTATTTTATATTCTCTCAATTTGAATTTGTCCGTTATTTTTAAGTATATGAAGCCAATATTGTTACATCAGCGACATAAGATGTCATTTTTTAGTGATCATTCCAGATTTCAACTTAGACACAAAAAGATGCAATTCAATTATTGACGAGATATAGCTTACTAATTAACAATGCAACCCTACCAAATTTTGCCAAAGAATAGGAAAAACTTCTAGAAATAAAATGGTTGTCAATGGTTCATATTAAGATAATTATTTATCCTCATGAATTTTGGTGGAAGGAAATCCCACAATAATAAATTTGTTGAAGAAAAGAAAAGTATATGGATGCAAGAAATTATACACATTGGCCTTTTAGTGGTAAATACAAGATATTTTACCATATACTCTCTTTTGCCGATTTTAGATAGGTCTACTTTGGGACAACTTGCTCACACATGCATTGACACACATATCCAACAATAAACCTCATAACATATCTTTGTGCGTTCATTTTTCCTCATCAAGGCTAATTGGGTCAGTTCAGGTTTGCTGTATTCTATTCATTTCCCTAATTAGCTATAAACTTATATGATTATACATTAATTATTTGACTAATTTTGTGGCAGCACAATCTAATCATTATCTATTTTTAGGGCACTTGAATTTTCTTTTTCTTGCCATTTATTTAATTTTATTTGCATTTGAATTCTTTCCTTAATGCCTTTTTCCTTCTCGTTGTTTTTAAAATTCATTCCTCTAGTAATTTTTCTTTTTCACATTCCAAAGAGAAAAACAGCAATATAATAATTACGTAGACATCCTCATGTATAGATTCATTTTTTTTTTTTTGGCAAAATCCTTTGATTAGTGATTGACTTTGGAAGCTATGCTCCTCATCTCTACCTCTCTTTGTATGCGCGTTTGTTTCTTTATTATAAATAATTTAAATCATAAGTTACTTAAACATCTCAATAAATTTTTCGATATTTTCCTGGCCATTTTTTTTTTTTGGCTTAGTCGATAGATGCATTGAGATGTTTTAAATTTTATTGAGAACAGTTGTTGCTGCAGGTGAACAGTTGTTCAAGCAAAATGGGGAAGGCTGTTATAAATGCAGCGGATTCTGCAGGACTCAATCTTATCCCAATGTCGTTTGGCTGTGCCAAAGAGGCTGGAAAAACCACAGAGGTGTGTGGCAAAGAGATTAAGGTGCACGCATCTTCATATAGAGAAAGCGTTGTGGTGTTGGTCTTTTGTGAACACCCGAATATGCTTGATGCAGTGAACAATAACACATCTTTAGAGAAAGTATTGATAGAAATTCATTTGCCGAAAGAGATGTCTCATTTTTCAAAGTTCCATTAATATATGGGTGGAAGGATCATCTGATTGTTTGGAAATCCAATAATTTTTTTGAAATTTGCAAATCTTAACAGGATACTGCATGAGGCAATATGTCACTGTTTGCTTGATAAGTTCAATTAAATTCTTTCTACTATGAAGGTAACGCTGAGCTGTATTGCAATGTTGGTGTTCCATTTGTAATAGGAACTACTGGAGGATACAAGGATTGGCTTTACTAAACAGTCGAAGATTCAAATTTATATGTAGTAATTTCCCAACAAACGGGGAAATAGCTGACAGAACCCACAATCCATGTTCAATTTTAGCTGTCTATGCACTTTCTTATTTTGTCCTAATTATTCTCTAGTTTTTGGTAGGTTGTGGCATTTCTTGTAGCGATGGAGATTATGGCAGAGCAATTTCCAGGAGCCTTCTCTGGGTATCCTCTAAAGGTGTTCAATCCTCATTCTTCCGCATCTGCTTTCCCCTCTGCTCCTCACTTTGCTTTGTCTTGTATGGTTCATTCTTTTGACTAGGTCTCGATTAATGATTTTATGGATGTTTAAATGCACATGTAGTTGATGTTAAAATTAGAATTCTCACCATTGTTGGATTAGATGCTTTCAAGAGAGCCATTGGTTGTAAGATCAACTATGCATGAAAAAAAATAAAATAAGATACTAAGAATGGGAGTTTTGTGAGTTTTGTCCTACAATTTGTCAATTAGGTACTGTTGATCTCTTTATTTTCTGCATTATATCAACACAAAGATAAAATGGAAACACAATGATACAAACATGACACAACCTAAATCACAAAGCAGAAAAAAGACGATGGCGAGTGCGGTTATAGGTGACTCATCGTTGGTTTGCTAAGCCAATGTGGAACTCAAGGCATATTAGGTGCTGTTAATCTTACTGATATGGGTCTGATTCTATCCTGTAAGCTTATCTATATATAGTTTCTATCCTCCATTAGATTTGTTGTATTTTACCTGTTATCATTTAACTCGTCATGTTCATTTGCTTGGTTATCAAGTCGAATGATGGTTGAGTACTTCGCCATTTGTTGTGATGCGACCCTTTAACCAAAATGGGGAACGAGATAGGAGTTCGAGTGCTTATACACTGAACCACTATCTTTGCTAAAGCTCGAGGGAACAAATGAGGGAGAAAAAAGATTTTTTGTTTGGTGAGAAATAAACTTTTTATATTGCTATCTCGGGAAGCACGAGAGCTGGAACCTGTGGTAATTTGAGTCCCTCTGGGTTTTCTGGAGTTACCCTTTTGTTAAACTCTTATATTTTTGATTGGGGGACATCTTATGTCCTTAAAATGCTATAGTGCGGTTTCACCCCCTTCCTACTTCTCCTCACTTTTTCTTTGCCAGTTTGAACAAGTGCATCGTTGATGTCTATTTTGGTGCACTGAGTTGTAGTTGAACATTTTCCAAACATTGGGCTCTCGCCTGCGAAAATTTTTCGGAATTGGCAAGCCACTTAGGAAGTAGGTTGGGAGCTATCACTTAGGGATGATTGATTTTTGGATGGTCCGGTTCTCATCCAGAAATTGGGAATTGGACCGGTGGGATTGATTCCCATTTCTCTAAACCAGGAATCGAACCATTTGGTCCTATAACCGGGATGGTCCGAATCGGAGTGGGTAATGGAATTGGTGGTTGGCGACCTGGAAGCATGACGTAGGGGTGAGCAGCGGTCTAGGGTCGACCCTGGACTGACCTTGGACTGGCCCAACCCTGCCAGTTCTGGTCCGGTTCCCAAGGGGACTGGGTCGGTCCTTGGTCTTAAAATTCCAGGACCAACACTGTGCGGGTTGATCCTTGGTCCTAAGAGTTTTGGGTCGGTCCAACCTTGGACCAACCCTATATATTATATATTATATATTATATTATATTATTTATAATTCTTTTATATATTCTTTTATATATTCAAACTTAAGTAAAATGTCTGTTATATTATATTATATTGAGATGTTTTATCAATAGCACTAATAGTAATTTCAATTTAAAACTTTTGTTGATTATTATTTATGTATCATTTGTTTTGTTTTTAGGTGTTTAGAAATTTAAGTGAATTAACAAGATGTGAAGTTATATATTCATGGTTTATATTAAGTATTTTGAACTTTTTATGGTTTAATTGTATTTTACTAATAAATTTCAGCTGCAATTTGCTTTTCAATTTGTGTCAAATGGTAGAAGTTTTTGAAGAGTAGAGTAGTACTACAGTTGCTATGGTGATTTGCTAGTCAAGTTGTGTGAAGCTCATTTTTTGGTTGAATGGACTCTACATGATCAAATGCTAGTCAAGTGGTGTGAAGTTCATTTTTTAGTTGAGTGGACTCTACGTAATCAAACGCAGGAAAACACTTTTACATATGGTGTTATGAATATTAAAGATAGATGATTACAAGAACTTTCCATCTTGTCCCATATCTCAATGAACGGTTAGCAAATATGAAATTTCTATTATTGTATCATCTTAAATTTGCTAAATATGTATTGGTATTTATAGTTTAGTTGCACAATGCTGCATTGTTGATGGATGTGTAATTTGAATTTGTAGGTTTGCTTTTTTATGAAGTATAAAAAATAAGACGAAAAAAATTATCAATTGGTCCCGGGTTGACCCTTGATTCGGATCGAACCTATTGGGTCGATCTGGTCCTTGGTCCCAGGCTCAATAAGATCAGTTCTCGGTCCTAAAAATTGAGGACTGATACTGTACGGGTTGGTCATAGGGTTAGGGGGTGGCTCAGACCAATCCGGACCATGCTCACCCCTAGCATGACGGCTGCTGTGAGGATGATGCCGGGAGCTGCAAAGTCAGCAAGAAGCCTCGTCGGAATTGGCGTGGGCGGACTAGTGGAGGCGAAAAGCGTTCCGTTGATTCTGCTTGCTGTTGTTGTTGGGCTTTGTCGACGTCGGAAGGACACAATAGAGCTGGGTTTTCAATGCTAATCTTGGGCGATCGACAGCGTGGTGGCAGGAAATGCAAGAACAAGCTTCGGTCCCGACGTCTAGCTGCTGGACTGGCGTGTCGGAATGGAATGCGGGAACGCCAAGAAGCTTGTCGGTGCGGCCAACAGGGATCTTCACCAGAATTAGGCGGCACTGGGCAGAGAGCAACAACATCACTGGGGCCACAGGTGGTGCCCGGCGGAGGTTGGTGGCTGCGACGGGAGGCTACGACTGGCCGGACGTTCCGCTAGTTTCGGCCGTGTGCAAGAACAAGAGTTGGCGCGCGATTCCACCTAAAATCGAGAATCAGTTCAAAATTCATCAATTTTAATTTTATAGAATTGAAAATCAGACCGAGAGGTCTGATTCAATCGGTTCAATTTGCTCATCCCTACTATTGCTAATTCTGCCCATTGTGAATTTGAAAAATAAAAAAGACCACATATAGAAATTAAAGATTTTTGAGAATTTACAAGAGAGGATAAATAAGGAGAAATAAATGAAGGTGAAAATGAGAGAAGAAAGAGGAGTTGAACTATATAGCCAAACAGTCACATGGAATTTGATCGTTCGACCACTTTTATTTTTATTTAATATTTTATATGGTGATTATGCAGGTGTAGAATGTCGAGTGAGAATGGACGACCCTTATGCTCGAGGTGCTCACCCTCATTTGATGCAAGTTCCCCCAAATCCTTTCCCGTGTGATGTTGGGAAGTTATTTTGATTTGATTTATTAATGAGATTCTATCCTATATTAAAGTCACCGCTAGTCTATTTAAGTCGATTAGGAACCAATTAGGACGTAGAAAGATGTCTCACTTCCTACGTAATCAGAAATCTAAGATCAAGAACTTGATTACATTATTTTTTAATAGTAGTGCCCTTTTTGATACCTTAACTCAATTGTTTGTCAACTAAGGGGAGTCAGGTGATCTTTGCCAAGTTGTGAGTCCTAAGGTTCATTTCCACCTAGTGATAATGCACTTTATTTGATTGATCTTAATCCTAAAGTGTGATTTAATCAACAAATGAAGTTAAACGAATCAAAACATAAAAACTATATACGAATATCAAGACAACACATCAAGATGGTAGGAAAAGATGAGTAAGAATAAAGTGCAGAAAAATAACCTGATATAAGTTGAGCAAAAAATATTACATAGCCTTATTTGGAGCCCCGGAAATGATTCCACATGGAACTTGATTTTAGATACTTGTCCTAAACTAAAGAAATCTAATTAAGCATAAACTAATCTACAAAAAATCTATTTATATGAACATAATGCTTATTCTAAGCTAACTTGATATGATATCTATTCCTAATCCATTTACTTGGAGCCTTAGCTTTTAAACTACTACAATTTTTTTGTTTTTTTTTTGTTTTTGTTTGAAGTGACAATCCTAAACCATGGAATTAGGTCAAAGTGAACTTATTCAAACTAAACCTATCTCTTGGGTTATTCAAACTAAGAAGCTAGATCTATACCTTAGTAAATATAGAACACAAACTGTGAGATTAATCCTAAAGCTAATAGAATCGCATGATCTCTCTGAGATCTTCCTGTTCGAAGTCATGGTTCTCCCAACATCACATTGAAAACATTTTGATCTAGATTTAACAGTCACCATCTCAACATTCACATCATCAATTAAGCATTAAAATGTACAATCTAGACTCACCAAGCCACACTATCAATCATAGCAAGAAGATGGAATCATTTCACAGTCGGTAAAATTTCCGAATTAAGTGCTGTGTTTCATCCTAAACTGACCATTATGTTCATCTGTCATGGCCTAATTAAGTCGACTTTGATTTTAATGATTCACCCATGGATTTGTTGCTTAAGATGTCCACTTCAATTCATTAGTTGTCAACTTTTCAAGCTTAGGCCTACATTTTCCCGAAATCGAAGATCAAGTCCACACGATCAGACCGTGCCCTGCATTTAAACCGGTTCTTTACACACCTATTTGACCTATCAAACCAACCCAGAAAAGTATGAAATTTTGCGGTTGGAAAGCTTTTGAAGACTTTGAAGTTTGTCATATTTGCAGGTTCAGAACTGATCCTGAGACCTGTGCAGTGCAGAGAACAGATCGACCCAGCAAATATGTAATTTACCTCGTCCGAAGGCTCCGGAAGTCCGTTAATACTTCATATTCATCACTATCACAAATTTCTAACTTTAAGGACCCCAAAACCCTAAAAAAACGCTACACTGCTTAGTCCGGAATTTCCAGACTAACGGTTCAGCGAGAATATTTTCCATAGCAAATGAGTAGTCTTGGCTTTGAATTGAAATATTTTTGTCTATTATGAAAACATTTTTCATTGACTAATTATTCAATATTTCCATTGACCTTGAAATTTTATTCTTTCGGGGGTGGTAGGAAACGTCATAGGTTTATTTAAATCATTATTTGAATTCAAGTTCTAAATGAAAGTTCTACGCATCACTTATTTAAGAACTTTAATCCTAATATTGTGTACATGATGTATCATCTTTCACTTAACATTTTAAATTTTGAATGGCGCATCTAGATCAACAATTAATTCTTGCGACCCACGTACTTTGACATTTTATCAATTCAAATCATTTGAACTTTCAAGACGTGTAAACGTTGGTGTGCAGATTCTTATCAATTATATATATATATATATATTATTATTATTATTATTATTATTATTTTTTAAAATTTGATTAGGATTCTAAATTTTGGTTGGGAAGCTTGTTCGTTGGGAAACATGCTGCCTATTCTATTCTGAATTATGAAATGTTACTGAGATGGAAGGAGAGGATTTTCCTTATTTATTTATTTATCTTCTTCTATATATTCGTCCCTCTATCTACTGGTTCACATTCTCGTATCAATCTTTTTCGTAGGAAAATGGCTTGAGAATGGGAAAGGCACCGCAAGAGAAACTACAATAAATGGCTTAAGAATGCCTCTAAATTCAAGAATTTTCCTCCAAGCGTGCGTACTATTAGCCTCTGGATCCAGCTGCCAAAAGCTAATGCCTTTCATAAGAAAATAGCGGTTTACCCCAATTGAAAATAGCGGTGTACCCGTGCAATCCACAAGGATCCCGATCGAAGCAACAAGAACCAAAGTCCTTTTTCTTAAGGGCAAGTGATTCCAGAGTCGGTCTAAATTCTACTTAGAACCTAGAATCAACCATGTCAGAATCAATTTTTTAATTTTTGAAATCTGAAATCTACCCTGTATACTGTGAAACATGGAACTTACTTCGTTAATTGGTTTGAGGTTGGTTCAATGATCCACTCGAGAACTGACCACTTTATTTATTTTTATTTTATTTTTATTTTTGTTTCATTTTTGTTTGTTTGTTTGTATTTCATTTTAATTAAGCAAATGAAAAGGAGCATAACAATCAAAATCCCCATTTATCAATAGCAATAATCCATAAAAAAAGATGAACACGTAAAATAAAATAAACAATAAAAGAAACTTTTTTTGGTTGAAAAAAATAAAAAGTTCAAAACACATAACATAAAACCTAAATTATAGAACTTCAATCCTCAATCATCTATAAAAAAATTGCTCCAAATTCTAATTACCTGAAATTGAAAGAAACAACAAACTTGGTCGATCATTTACTCATAGTTTCAAATTATAATTACTAATAATTAAACGGAGTTAAAAGCAACATCGCCTTATAGTTTTGCGAAATCAATCAACTAAATCACCGCCTCAAAAACTCAAACACAAAAAAGCACTAGTAGTAACTCCAGTGAGAGTTGCCGCATAAAACTAGTTGATCAATTTATCGGAAGGAAACCGAGTCATTCAAATAGAGATTTCTAAATCATTATATGACAAGGGAAATTTAAGGTGTTGACAAGAAAGATAGAAACAAATTAGTGAAGAAGATAAGACAGGTTAATAATTTGTAAACCAGACAGAAAGATTAGTAATTTCGTACGAGTGTTGGTAAGTCATCAGCAAGTGATTGAAAAATCGAAGGACATGTAACATATTTTATCAATAATTTTTTAACACTTGGTAATTCTTTCAGAAATTTATTATGATGGAAAGAAATTCGTTTATTTTTAGAATGGAACAATAGAATTGCCCACAGGAAAAAGAAAAAAGAAAAAAAAAGAGAGTACTCGAGCAAAGGCTGAGAAAAGTCTTCCTAGTCTTTAAGGACTTTGGATAAACCCAAGCAAACTCAAGAGTTCCGGTCTCCACATGTTCTTTGAATTCCAGCTAAACTCAGCATACACTTCGAGGCCAGTTTAGAGAAGGTACATTCAGAAAAAGATATGCCTTTTGGATTCAAAATATAAGCGCAATCGGCAGAAGTTGAGAATGGCAAACTAGACAGCAAACCCA
Organism: Eucalyptus shirleyi; assembly: GCA_017140165.1. NCBI lineage: Eukaryota > Viridiplantae > Streptophyta > Magnoliopsida > Myrtales > Myrtaceae > Eucalyptus > Eucalyptus shirleyi. The sequence continues at coordinate 17,095,889 of CM029448.1, read as the reverse complement.
AACTTGCGCACATTTTGACTAAACGAGACAAATTCTATGCGACATTTTGATTAAACCCAAACTATTGGTTCGGTTCCTGGTTCTTCAGTTATTGAATTTTTAGTTTCAAAAGGGAAAATTTTTATAAGTCATCGACCTTTGGGATTTGAATACAATTAGATGTAGTAAACACTTGTACAAACGTCATAAAGTTAAAAATTTGTATTCTACTACGTTCTATGCTTGATTTCGACGTAATATTGCATATCATTTTCAGTATCCCATAAAATGAAAAATTCATGTTTGACGTCTTGCAATTGATTACTATATTATGTTGGCAAGATATTGAGACGTGCTAACATAATTGATCATTCTAAATGAGATGATGAGCTACCGACACTAAAAATGTTAAGTAATATGAAAATGGTGGATATCCTATACTTGTAAATAAAGTAATATAAGCTATTGGCTCACGAATTAATCATATTTACTTTCTTTGTTTTTTTTAAAAACCCCACTTAGTTGTTATGTTCAATATATAGCAAACTTTGATTCCCCTTGAGACCGAATAATCCAGTCACCGGATTTTTTTTTTTTTTTTTGATCAGAAAAGGAAATATATATTGATAAAAGTCACGTGGGAAAGACAAAGAAGCCCTGCGCAAGGGCATCGTTACAGAGGAGATCGAGCATAACTTGGGGAGGGGAAATAAACCAAGCGGAAGAGAGGGATCCACGGCCATGAGCCTTCGCTGTCCAATCTGCTAGAGTATTTGCCTCCCGACGGCAGTGCTGAACACAAATATGGGAGAATCGGCGAAGGAGATCCAAACACTCGGAGAGGAGGGCGCGGCACTCCCACGGCGGCAGGCGACCCCGATTTAGGGTTTCAACGAGGACGATGTTGTCGGATTCGACAATCAGGTGAGAATCTGTTAACCCTTGCTGAAGCAGATCTTGAAGAGAGAACGTGAACGCCTGGATCTCCGTTTCGAGGGCAGAGGAGGCAGAGACCGAGCGAGTGATTCCACCGAGCAGTCTTCCCGAGTGGTCACGGGTCAGGCTAGCAATCGATCCTCTGTTTGACGCCGTGGGAAAGGAACCGTCTAGATTGATCTTCAGCGAGCCCTGCGGGGGGGGTTGCCAAACCCGAGTAGGGCTTAGCCAAGATGAATGGCCCGTGGAAACCTTGTGATGGAGTCTATTCTGGAGAGAGGCCATGGCAAGAGCAGAATCGACCAGCTGATCGGTGGAGATCCGAAAGCGGCGAAAGATGGCGTTGTTCCGTGCCTTCCAGATTTCCCAAAGGAGGGTGGCGACCTGCTCCAAATCTGGTAAGCCTCGATTGTGACTGAGGAAGTTTGCTAGCCATAAATCCATGCGAATAGGGTTATAAGCAAAAATATTGAGTTGTACTTTAGCATGAGTCCAAATTCGTTAAAAGTAATAGTGACCGAGTCATCGCGTACTTAACTTATTTACAAAAATATCACATGAATAAATACACTTCATATGTTTCCTAAACTTTTTGCTTCCCCCACTCCAATATACAAGAGAAGCACCAATTGTAACAATCGAAATATCTATAGTTGGTACCATGAAAAAACCCAAGCCGATACCCCCACATCCCATTTACTCTGAACAATTTTCATGACACAAAAAATTGCAAGCTTATTTAAATTACATCCAAATCAAAAAGTGTAGCAAATTGATGTTGATATATTGTTCTAGAAACAATGTGTAAGATTAAATGAGATAATTAAGTTTTTTCCTAATTAATATAAAGAAAAATGTCTAATTAAAGTTAAGGGAAGTGAAGGCAATGGAGCTTTATAATGATGTGGCTCAACCATAAAATCTCGTTCTACCCAATTATTATTGTTGGTGTTGTTGTTGTTGTTGTTGAGTGTGCCAATAATGCACCAATGTTAGGACAATTAGCCACAAATTTTAGAATGAATAAGACAAATTAATTGTAGTGAAGAGGAAGATCTCCGGTCAAAGTAACTTAGTATGACCCTTTATATTGATAGATTATTCTAAGCTCCTAATCAAGAACTCGTATGTACCGCTTCATCGGATAACTCGCACTTCAGTTGGATCGGATCAAGTACACGATTCCAAGCTCCAAATCAACTAAAAAGTGAATTTGCTCATTCAACAACCGAAAGAACGAAAATGTCCCTTGGAGATTTGCATATGGAATGGTGTCTTGTTCCGTTTTTCTCTCCTTGCAAAGAGGGAAAAAAGAATGTTTTTTCTAATTCTTGCCGAGTGCTGCAAAAGGATATTATTCCGGCTTGACAAGACCTCCGAAGCGCTCAATGCAACGAAGCCGACCTCCACTCTCTCTCTCTCTCTCTCTCTCTCTCTCTCCCTCCCTCCTCTTGCAGCTCAATCTCCTTTGTCTTTCCCTCTCTTGCTTTTTCCCGCTTCATCTTCTCGCTCTTTTCTGTCGTTTGTTTAAGGGGCGAGCATGGGTCCGGATTGGGAACTTGGCACAAGTTATTGTATTTTTCTTGTTCTATATTGTCGTGCTATCCTATGACATTCCGTGACATCAAATGATAAGTGTGTAATATGAAATAACTAATCTAAGCTTTCATTTCTAACTATATACATGAATGAGACTTTTACTTTATTAGTATTTAATAATTTTTATATGTCTAAATATAAATTATAATTAATAGATTGTAGCAAATGATGATCATTGAATGTAGTGATCCACTGCAATCGTTCAATTAAAAGTATAGGTGAAAATTGGATAGATCCTGAAATTGACACCATAACATGTGACAGTGTAGGATCTGAGTTCTAGGGTATGTAAAATAAGTTTCAAGCTCCAAAAATTAGAGATCCTGTTTTGATGGGTATATTCTAGGTTCTAGGTGGAACTCAATTAGAACCTAGAATCACTCACCTTTGTTTATTCAATTTGCTTTTGCTGCTCAAGGAAACGACAATGGAAGTGGGTTGAGTTGGCAAAACAAGGGTCTCAACTTATTCAAGAAAGTAAGTCATATGTCAACCGACAGAACATGTAATGAACGTCTGAATTTAGGTTATACAACCCTGAAAAGGTTAGCGGTTGGCTTAAATCCACTGGTTCTCTCAACCCAGTCACTTATTGATTAGCTTTGCGAGATTACTTAGCCCATCTTACCTCTTATTTTGGAGGAAATCCAAACACGTCGATCTTGCGAGGTTGCACCTTCCTTAGCCAATGCGATCGCGGCCTCGTTGGCCTCATCATACACGTGATAAATCACCATCTCGATCCGTGCCACGGTTTTGAGGATGTCGTCCACCGCTTCCTTGACCTTCTCTGGCGGCTCCGGCCCGGAGCTGGCCCATCTCACGACGCTGAGATCCGTCCCTTCCACGACCAATTGTTTCACTCCTCCAGGAACGTCGTCCAGCAGCCTCATGCCCATTCTCAGCGCCTCTGCATTTGCCACCGTGGCGTCTGCTAGCTCGCCAAGGCTGCAGCTGTATGTCGCGACCACGTCCTTGTACTCGTCGCGGAGGATTCCGCCACAGCCCGCAGGCGAGACCCCGTCACGGGCTTTGCCGCAGAAATTCAGCTTCAACCAACCTTCGGGAGGTGGCTTCCACTCGCACCGGTGTTGCCGCGGAAAGCGGTATCCGCTCGATTGACCGAGGTCCTCAAACTGACGCCAAAAGAACTCCTCCGAGATGCTGCAAATTGTCCATGAAATTACAAGCGGTTAGGAATTGCAGTCTACCGGAATGAATCAAGCTCGCATCATCTCAATCCAAGCTCAAATATACACAACTTTGATCTCGCATGTAGAATTTCCATCTCATGATCATTCATATTTCATATGAGTAAGTTCTTCCTCGAAACAATGAGTAGTCTCGTTCAATGGACTAAGCCTACCTTTGAAGTGACTAAATGGTTAAAATCATACGAATCCAGTGCGACAAAGGCAGCGACGAAGGCACAGCAGATCATTTTTCAAGAGTGGGTATTGGACTTAGGTGAAGGCTGAATTGAACTATTCTATTTAAGTTGTTTATGTTTGCAAGGACATAAACAAGAGAAGATGTCGGATTGAAAGAGATTAGGAGACTCTGATGTGCAGAGATTCTGTTCACATGTAACACATTAAGATTGACGTTGCTTACTTTCTTAGATCCTCGTGATCTAGGCACTCTTCCTCCTCGTCATCGGATTCCTGCTGCCGCACTTTTCTCCTCTGCTTAAACTCATCTACAAGAAGGAGGTCAAGTCCATCAGCAATTTCAGAATAAGGCCACGGAAATCATAATAATCACGTTAAGCTATTAAAAGAAAAGGTGAACGCTTTGCTTTGATGAAACTACTTTGAAAGCACATGAAAATACCCTATTACATACCAAATCATCGTGATCTCTGATCATTTTTAAATATGTGAATCTCCCAAACAAGCTGAATGAAGTCATTTAAATTCGGGCCAATTCTATAAAAAAGCACGAACTTTAGGTGTTATCTCAAATTTGGTCCAAATTTTATTTTGTCTAAAAACAAAAGCACAAACTTTAGGTGTTGTCTCAAAATTGACCAAAATTTTATTTTGTCTAAAAAAAAAAGCACTAACTTTAGGTGTTGTCCCAAATCTGGTCTGAATTTTATTTGAGACAAAATAAAGTAAGTCTATTACAAATAGGCTTCACATTTCTATTTAACTATAAGATGTACACGCTTTTAATATCTCGTTTTAAGGCAATGTAATCTTCTGCTTCCAATTCAGCTTTTGACATTGCAAACAGCTTGCCAATTGTTAATTGATCTAATGGCCCTAGCTATGTGCCTCGTTCCCTGGAACTGAAGCTGCTGAATTATTTTTCCCATGGGAATCATCTGTAAAGTTCACCTTATTGGAGGGCAGACTTAAATCTAACACTTTCTCCAAACACTTGAATGCAGCATCATTTTGCTGTGTTGGATATTATTGTGGACGTGGAAATGCCATGTTGGATGACTGTGGAATGAAGGTTAACAGAGGGCCAGATTTGGTACACAAGTGAAAGTTGTGTTTTTTTTTAGACAAAATAAAGTTCGGGCCAGATTTGGGATAACACCTAAAGTTCGGGTCAGATTTGAGATAACACCTAAAAGTCGTGCTTTTATTTATTTATTTATTTATATATTGGAATTGGCTCTTTAAATTCCGATTCATGATGGTTCTAGGCGTGACAGTTTCAGAATCAGCATGCTCGGACTCTGTAAATCTTTGGTCAACCAATTGGACGTGTTTCAAGCGGGTTTCACTCGATGATCACCGGTAATTGCAGTTGGTTATTTATAAAGAACAAGTTCTATAAAGTTCTCCGTATGTCATTAACGAATTCAAATGTCAATCATTGACAAGCTAACAAACACCAATGAAACCACGCACCAATTGATTTGAAGCCGACACGAAACATCTATGATAATTGAGTCAAGAAACTCAGAGATACCTGGCAAGAGGCTCTCCAAATCAACATTGGGGTCCACGTCGAAGAAGTTGAAAGAGAGGTAGCCAAAGATGTAGCGATGATAGCCATGAAAATCGGTTGGGATATCGAATCTCCTTGCATACTTGCTGAGTATGCCTGTGTACACTCGGTGATGCCAACATTGATTTGCGAGCCCCGGATCCGGGTTCCCAGGATACAGTGAGTTTGAGAGAATCATCATCCGGTTCGACCTGGACGCGCACCAATTGGCCTCAAGCAAGTTACCCACATGCCAAATGTTCGCGGAGGGCAAGAAGAACAGGGTCGGCTTGTCGGCAGGCCTCCGGAAGTGCTCGTTGGCAGGCAGGACCCGGAGGCCCAGCATCTCCAGGGCTAGGCAGTCGGCAGGCGAGAACGCGGGATCATACAGCTCGATGTCTCTTATCCGGTCGGGGAAGTCGCCCTTGAGGAGGATTGCGAGCGCAAGCTGGTACTGCGAGTTGTGGTTCTGCTCAGGGCTGCCAAGGGCATAGATCACCATCAGGACTGGCTCTGGGTCCGGCCCAAGGACCCGATCAAGGTGCCTCCGGAACTCTGGGTCATCTCGGAAGAGGCCGGCGACGTGACCATAGTACTTGGTCTCGGCCAAGTCGTGGGCGGTGATCAGGACCTCTTGTTGGATTCTTGTTGCTTCGTCCTTGACTTCGGGATTATTCATGTTTCCGTTGCCTCCTGTGTCTTTGCGTTTGCGTTTCTCAGGAGAGCAGGTTCGCTTCGACGATAATTATGTATGTGCGTGAGATGGATAGACTACCATATATGGATGATACAAGACGATATTAGGATGCGGTTGGGTCAGCATTTTGAAAGCCCCTCGAAGAAAACTTGGGGTGTTTGGCAATCATTTCCTAAGAAACTTTGGGTTGAAAGTTGGCCTTCAGAATGCTGAAATGAATGTTGTGGGGCTCTATTAGTGAAATTTTGTGGAGTTCCTTTTTTGCCCTTAAAAAAATCGTTAGAAATCTAAGTTTAACCCTTAAAAAAAAAAAAAACCTAGGGTTCGTTTCTCTCTGTCATGCCCCAATCCTCCGAGAGCGTGCCTATCCCTCTACGGTCGATTAAATAGCAACGTTCTAGGACGCATTGCTAACCCATTCATTTTAATATGCATGCGAAAGCAAATAAATAATCCCTAGACAACAAGAAGATGCGATAGGAAAGTAGGGTCATAATTTTTCAAAACCAAATCACGTTTATATATACATATCATAATAAGTCATATACAACCAAGCTATATATATATATATATATATATATATATATATATATATATATATATGGTCTACAAAACAAGGAGGGGGGGGGGGGGTTTCAAACAGCTAATAATCTTCCTCTTGCTCCACGTCCTCACTAACATTGAAGCTTGTAGCCGAGTACACCGGACTTCCAGGGTCTTCAAGATTCGGGTCTACCGCATCTATGACCAAGCCTTTAGGAGGATCTGCTGTGCCTTTCTCAAAAGCAACCTCTAGCACATACAGAGGCATCTCAGATTCTGGTATGGGTCTCTCTCTCTGGCCATCCTGAGCTTGGCGGTACTATTATCTGTATCAGTGGGGTACCTTTTTGGGTAGGCCCGCATCAACCTAGACCATGGACCTTATCAGCTCATAGGTTCAGCCCCTAAGGCTCCCATGCAGCGGAGTGGTCCTCACCAGCTCATAGGTCCAACCCCTAAGGCTCCTATGCAATGGAATGTAAGACCTTTGTTCTGTGACCTTCTTCAGCTGTCCAAAATGCTCAAGAGGAGCTGTCATCTATGGGCTTGAAATATTATCCTACAATGGGGTGAGACGATGTCTTAGCAAGTTCAATCCCCTAAGATTTGATTTGGAAGAAAATACGCCCTGAGAGCTGCTTAAGCACAAACACAAGTCAGATGACTTACCTTAGTCTTAGTCTCTTCCTGTAGGTCAGTACAATTTGAATAATTATTCAATCATTTCAACCAATTAGATCGAATCACCAATCAATCGACTCAGTTGATTCCATATCAACAAGACCATCCCCCGGTCATCTCAATCAATATTATCTATAAAGTTCGATCATAATTATGACTGCTTACTCTAAGCTGATAATAGATAGTATAGCTGATGTACTGATATAGTATACTAAATAATGTTCACCATGCTTGACAGAAGCTACCAGATATACTAATATAGTAAATTATCCTGATCATCTAATAATTTCGCCATTTTAATTATACCCGATAAAAATACTCGTGTGGGTACATGGTCAGTCTTAGCCAAAATACAATATTTTCACCTTTTAAAATCTCACTACTTTCAACAGTCCACAAATCCATTTTTGGCGTTGTAAACCGACTCTTGGTGATTTTCTAATTAATTATTGAAATTAATTAATTTTGGGATAAATACCCCAATCACAAATCACATTCAATTTTTACAAAATAACAGTCAATTAAATAAACAGATTACACCACTGCAATCAGCATAAAATTCTGGTCATTGGCTGTCCCAATCTAATTTCTGAAAAATAATTAAATAATTAAATAATTACGAAAATTAATTATTAAATACTAAAAATGCACATTTAGGCTCGTAAAGCCTAATTAAAAACCAAGACGGATCCGGAAAATTTCCAAACCACTCTAGATAAATACCAGAGCTTGTCTAGGCTTTAATTATACTACTCTAACCACCTAACATGCAATAACAATTAATTAAATTGCTAATTTAATCAAACTATCCACCTAATCCATACTTAGCCTAAACTAATCAATCCTTAAACGTCATTAATTTACTAAGTAAGGATTAGTGATTTAAACTCACTTGATTAGAGATCTGCTCAGATCAAAATGATGGGGACGTGGAGGGGGTCGAGAAACTCCAAAGTAGGACCACCAAATGGGATCGGGAAAGCCTTGAAAACGGGCCAAAACAATGGCTGGAAATCCACACTGTTCGGTTTCTGTCTTTGGCCAAGAGAGGGTTGGATAGTGCTGGCTTAGGGCTGAGACAGGTAGGGACAGAACTAGTGGAGTTGCTACAGCTTGGACGGGCGAAGGCGGTGGTAAACGGCTGCTCCGAGGATCACTTTAGTGTTAACGGTGAGAAATTTTGCCCAAAATATTGATGTTGCATTTTCAGTTGCTTTTTTTTTTTTGCCAATGTTAATTGTTTTTCAAAAAAATTATGTATGTGGATAGTTTGTCCTAAAACAATGTCGTTTTGCCCCCAAAAATTGATTTTCCATATTAATATTAATTAAATTAAATTAAAGTAAGAAACTAAATTGAAAAAAGGGAGGGGTCAACATTCTTTGAGGGCCTCTACAACCCTCGCCACCACCGTTGCCCCACCATTGTCGAAAAGAGCTGATGATGGTGGGGCGAGGTTGGTGGGGGTTGCCGATCCCTAGCCAATGGCTAGGGACCCTGGCTAATAGCTAGCGACGTTCCTTCCCTAGATTCGACGAAGGTCGCTTGCCCTCACCTAAAGGGGCCAAGGGTAGCCACTTGCTATGACAGGGGACAACCATTGCTAGATCTTAGGGGAGAGCCATGAGCCTTCGCCCTAGACCTTAGGCTCTCGCCGGTGGTTGGCTAAGGTTGCTAACCACTAGCTAGGGCCTAGTTGCCATCCCTTTCTGACGATGGTGGGGTTGTGGCGACGATGAGAGCCATAAAGGCCCTTGCTAAATTTTGCACTCCGCTTTTTATTTTTATTTTAAATTAAATTGAATTAAATTAATATTTATATTAACAGTCAATTTTTGGGGAAAACAACGTCGTTTTGCACATTGATTACTGAGTAGACAACTTCAGTAAGCCATATAGACCACATTTATTGTTAAAATAAGCCATGTTAGATTTACGGCTACCTTCATCGGAGTTGGCACTTAAGTGTCCCATTTTTTTTTTTAAATGACATTAAGTGTACCTTTTGACACTTAAACTCCTACCCGTGCTAAGTTTTGGCATTTGTGGTATACTTTAGCTAGAAAAAATGATTAGTAATATCATACCGTTGTCAGTAGGCCATCAACAAATGATTGGAAAATCGAAAGATGTGCAACATTTTTTTTTTTTTTATCAATAATGTGAAGGCACATGTGTAAGTAGGTCCCGTTAAAAAAAAAAAATTCCTTATGTTGGAGAATTAATGTGGTGTAGAACAGTTGTTATATTTTAGTTAACTCATAACTCATTGACTTAAGTTTTTGAGTGGAAGTGGGTCCAAGATGACATGTTGATGAGCTCAGATATAGGCTCCCTTTAGGAGATCTCCCCAAGTGAAGGTATTGGGTTTCTGCTATGTGCTCCAACAAATGGTATCAGAACCCATGGTTACGGTTTCCAAGTAAGTGGGCATTGTGGTGAGCGATGTGGGCTCGTAGAAAGTTGATGTAGAAGAATGCTTGAATATGGGAGAGCGGACCTAACATTAAGCTCACACGTAAGGGAGTTGTGTTAGAAAAATTCCACATCAAAGAATTGATGTGATATAGAGCAGCTAATATATTATGGTTGGCCCATAACTCATTGGTTTAAACTTTTAATTGGAGGTAGATCCAATAGAATATGTTGGTGGGTTTGGACATAAGCTCATTCTTGGAGATCTCCCTAAATGAAGATATCAAGCTTCTACTACGCCAAATTTCCATATGTTCTTGAATTCCAGGTAAACTCAGTATACACTTTGAGGCTCGCTAAGAGAAAGTACATTCAGAAAAGATATTCTATCCTATCGTTAGTAAAAATATGAAGAATGCTTGAATATGGGAGAGCGGACCTAACATTAAGCTCACACGTAAGGGAGTTGTGTTAGAAAAATTCCACATCAAAGAATTGATGTGATATAGAGCAGCTAATATATTACGGTTAGCCCATAACTCATTGGTTTAAACTTTTAATTGGAGGTAGATCCAACAGAATATGTTGATGGGTTTGGACATAAGCTCATTCTTGGAGATCTCCCTAAATGAAGATATCAAGCTTCTACTACGCCAAATTTCCATATGTTCTTGAATTCCAGGTAAACTCAGTATACACTTTGAGGCTCGCTAAGAGAAAGTACATTCAGAAAAGATATCCTATCCTATCGTTAGTAAAAATATGAAGTAATATGAAAATTGTGGATATCCTATCCTTGTAAAATAAAGTAATATAAGCTATTGGCTCACGATTTAATTATATTTACCTTCTTTGCTTTTCTAAAAACCCCACTTAGTTGTAATGTTCAATAAATAGCAAACTCTGTTTCCCCTTGAAACCGAATAGTCCAATTACCCAATTACAAGGGGAAATTAAGGGGTAGAGATGCCAGCATCACTCTAGTAAAAGTAACAGTGATCGAACCATTGCGTACTTAATCTTATTTAAAAAATATCTCATGAGTAAATACACTGCATATGTTTCCTAAACTTTTTGCTTCCCACTCCAAAATCCAAGAGAAGCACCAACTATAGCTATGGAAATATCAACAGTTGATACCATGAAAAAATCCAAGCCAGTACCCCGCAGCCCTTTTACTCAAAACAATTTTTGTATCACTAAAGATTGCAAGCTTATTCAAATTACATCCAAATCAATAAGTACAACAAATTGATGTTGATATATTGTTCTAGAAACGTCGTGTAAGATTAAATGAGATAATTAAGTTTTTTTAATTAATGTAAAGAAATATGTCTAGTTATTGTTAAGGGAAGTGGGAGGCAATCGAGCTTTATTATGATGTGGCTCAACCATGGAAAGTCATTCTACCCAACACTTTTATCTTTTCGTTGTGTACGCCAATCACGCACCAATATTAGGACAATTAATCATAACTTTTAGAATGGATGAGACAAATTAATCGTAATAAAGAGGAAAATCTCTGGTCGAGGTAACTTAGTATAACCCTTTATTGATAGATTCTAAGCTCTTAATCAAGAACTCGTAAGTTTCTCTTTATCGGGATAACTTGCAATTCAGTGGGATCGGATCAAGAACATAATTCCAAGCTCTAAAACAAGAAAAAGTAAATATATTCATTCAACAACCGAAAGAATGAAAATGTCCCTCGCCTTATTTCATAAAGTAGTTTTTGCAAATGGAATGTTGTCTTCTTATGTTTTCCTCTCTTTGAAAAAAAGAACAAATACATTTTCTACTTTTTTGTAATTTTTGCAGGATTCTTCGAAAGGATATCTTTTGGGCTCGACGAGACCTCTAAAACATGCAATGCAACAAAAACCAAGTCCTCTCTCTTTAGAGAAGGACACTAAGGGCGCGAATGATAACCATTATGGCCAGAAATTAATTTCTAGAAGAGAAATAGATTAACCTATATTTATTTCTAGATGAGTTTTTAAGTAGAAGTACCTGTTTGATAACAACACAAAATTTCTCCATTTCGAACGACAGTGACCGGTGGACAGTGGCGGTGACGATGGCAAATGGCGGACCGGTGGATGGTGGGCAGCGACCGACAACCAACGATTGGCGATGGATGGCAGCTGATGACTGGTGGTGGTCAGTGGCCAACAGTTGATAGACAGCAGTGGCGACCATTAGTGGACGGTGGTTGGTAGTGACGAATGGACAACTAGTTTGTAGTAAGGACAAATAACGAAAAGAATTTTTATTTCTCATTTCTGTTCCAGAAATAGAAAAGTAGAAAGTTTTTATTTCCGATTTATATTCCAAATCTATTTTTGGAACAAAAATCTATTTCAGAAATAAAAGAATGAAATAATTTTATCAAACGGATTTCTATTCCATAAATAAGTCTAGAATAGAGAAATTGTTTTTGGAATAGAAATTCTAGTTTGTTATGCACCCCCTAGAAGTGCCAACAATTGTGTATGTCACTCATTTTAGTGGCAAAAGGTTTTTTCCGAATCACTGAAGTGCCACTTAAAAAAAAAATCACTTAAATACCAATTTCGATGTACATATGATGTAGCTATATTTCATTAATTTTTCAATCATACGTGGCTTGCTAGCATGCTCAATTAGTATATAACCCATAAACAATGTCATCTAAAAGTTATAAATAGTCATAATTTGAGGGCCAATTTTTTTTAAAATGATCACTTCAGTACCGATTGTTATTAAAAGAAGGATCACTTCAGTGGGCCACGTGGAAATGCCAATGTGAATTGGATTTTTCAAATAGTATGCCAAATCATATAACATTTTTAATTATAAAAGTCACGTATTATTTTTGATTGGAGTTTCTTGTGATTAGTACTTAAGTGATTGTTTTTTTTTTCCTGATTTGACATTTAAGTGATCATGCGAGACTTTCGAGTGGTGTACATAAATTTTGACACTTCTAGTGTTTTTTTGTCCTCTCTCTCGCACTCTCCACCGTTTTTCCCTCTTTTTCTTTCTTGCTTTTGCCCACTTCTTCTTCTTCTCCTCTCTTTTCTGTCGTCTGTTATTCAATTTGCGTCAGCTGCTCAAGGAAAGGAAAATGAAAGTGGGTTGGGTAGGTAAAACAAGGGTCTCAACTTATTCAAGAAAGTAAGTCGTATGTCAGCGGACAGAACATGCAGTGAACGTCTGAATTGAGCTTATAACACTGAAAACATGAGCGGTTGGCTTAAATCCACTGGTTCTCTCAACCGAATCACATTGCGAGATTTTTTAGCCCATTTCACCGCTTATCTCGGAGAAAATCCAAACACGTCGATCTTGCGAGGTTGCACCTTCCTCAGCCAATGCGATCGCGGCCTCGTTGGCCTCCTCGTACACGTGATAAATCACCGTCTCGATCCTTTCCACGACTTCGAGGATGTCGTCCACCGCTTCCTTGACCTTCTCTGGCGGCTCTGGCCAGGTGCTGACCCATCTCACGACACTGAGATCCGTCCCTTCCACGACCAATTGTTTCACTCCTCCAGGAACGTCCTCCAGCAACCTCATGCCCATCCTCAGCGCCTCCGCATTCGCCACCGTGGCGTCCCCCAGCTCCCCGAGGCTGCAGCTGTACGTTGCAATCACGTCCTCGTACTCATCGCGGAGGATCCCGCCACAGCCTGCGGGCGAGACCCCGTCGCGGGCTTTGCCACTGAAATTCAGCTTCAACCAACCTTCTGGAGGCGGCTGCCACTCGCAGCGGTGTTCCCGAGGAAAGCGGTATGCTTCCAATTGACCGTATTCCTCGAACTGTTCCCAATAGAACTCCTGCAAGAGGCTGCAAATTTTGTCCATGAAATTAGAAGTGGTTAGGAATTGCGGTCTACCAGAAGGAATAGTTCCATCATCCCAATTCAAGCTCAAATATGCATAACATCGATCTCGCATGTATAAGTTCCATCTCATGCACATTCATATTTCATACGAAAATGTTCTTCCTCAAAACAATGAACAGTCTCGCTCAATTGACTGAACCACCCATTGAAAACACTAACTGAATAAAATCGCATGAAATCTCAATCCGACACGGTTCACACATGTGCAAATTGTCCAGACATACGAATCAGTGCGACAAAGGCACTACAGATCATTTTTCAAGAGAGTATGTAAATCAGGTGAAGGCTGAATTGAACTAATCTATTGAAATTGCTGTTTATGTTTGAAAGGACAGAAACGTGCGAAGATGTGGGGGTGAAAGAGATTAAGGGACCTTCGTGGGCAGGATTCTGTTCACATGTAACACATTAAGATTCACGTTGCTTACTTTCTTAGATCCTCGTAATTGTTGAGGCACTCCTCCTCCTCGTCATCGGATTCCTGCTGCTTCTCTTTTCTCCTTTGCTTAAAATCATCTACAAGGAGGAGGCCAAGTCCATCAGCAATTTCAGAATATGACTACAGAAATCATCGTAATCTCATTGAGCTATTAAAAAGAAAGGTGAACGTTTTGCTTTGGTGAAACTACTTTGAAAGCACATGAACATGCCCTCTTACATACCAAATCATCCGGAATCCACATGGTGATCCTCAAGAATATGAATCTCCCGAACAGGGTGAATGAATTCATCTAAATTCTTGTTCATGATGGTTCTAGGTGTGACAGTTTCAGAATCAGCATGCTCGGACTCCATAAATCCTAGGTTGACGAATTGCACTCATTTCAAGTGGGTTTCACTCGATAATCACCAGTAATTGCAGTTGGTTATTTATCAAGAACAAGTTCTGTAAAGTCCTTCAGTACATCGGTAATGAATTCAAATGTCAATCATTGACAAACTAACAAACACCAATGAAACCGTGCACCGATTGATTAGAAGCCGATATGAAACATGTATGCTAATCGAGTTAAGAAACTCAGAGATACCTGGCAAGAGGCTCTCCAAATCAACATTAGGGTCCACGTCAAAGAAGTTGAAAGAGAGGTGGCCAAAGACGTTGTGATGATAGCCATGAAAATCGGTTGGGATATCGAATCTCCTTGCATACCTGCTGAGTATGCCTGTGTACACTCGTTGATGCCAACATCGATCCGCGAGCTCTGGATCCGGGCTCCTAGGATACAATGAGCTTGAGAAAATCATCATCCGGTTCGACCTTGACGCGCACCAATTGGCCTCAAGCAAGTTGCCCACGTGCCAAATGTTCGCATAGGGCAAGAAGAACAGGGTCGGCTTGTCGGCAGGCCTCCGGAAGTGCTCGTTGGCAGGCAGGACCTGGAGGCCCAGCATCTCCAGGGCCAAGAGGTCCGCAGGCGAGAACACGGGATCGTACAGCTCGATGTCTCCAATCCGGTCGGGGAAGTCTTGCTTGAGGAGGATCGCGAGTGCGAGCTGGTACTGCGAGTTGTGATTCAACTCGGGGCTGCCGAGGGCATAAATGACCATCAGGATTGGCTTCAAGTCCGGCCCAAGGACCCGATCCAGGTGACTTCGGAACTCCGGGTCGTCTCGGAAGAGGCCGGTAACGTGGCCATAGTACTTGGTCTTGGCCAAGTCATGGGCGGTGATTAGGATCTCCTGCTGGATTCTTGTCGCTTCATCCTTGACTTCGGGGTTATCCATGTTTCCGTTGCCTCCTGTGTCTTTGCTTTTGTGTTTCTCAGGAGAGCAAGTTCGCTTCGACGAGAATTATGTATGTGCCTGAGATGGATAGACTACCATATATGGATGATACGGGAAGATATTAATCATTCTCTCGTTTTAGGTTTTGGATTCTTTTTTATTTGAATCATTATTTGAAGGGTTAATACTCTGAAAAACTTCAAACTGATACACTTGTGACAAATTTATCATAAACTAATTTTTTATCCTAAACTCATACATCTTTGACAAATTTACCAAAAACTAGTATACTTGTGATAAATTTATCCTATGTTAGTTTTCGTTAAATTTTATTGTCAAATTATTAAGCTGAATGACATGTAACAGTTGACTAGTCTATCAATTAGCGATTTTATTCTCCGTCTATCACATTTATACAATTTTTGTGAGTTTTTGCAGTATTAATCCAATTTAATTGATGGTATATTTGTCACAAATATACTAGTTTATGATTTTTGGAGGTTGAATGAATTAATTTTGGGTAAATTTTTCACAAATATACCAGTTTGAGATTTTTTATGGTTAAATGGGGTAAATTTGTCATAAAGTATACCAGTTTGGGGTTTTTCATGATTAAAAAATTGGGGTAAATTTGTCACATGTGTATAAAATTGTGGTATTTCAAGGTATTAACCCTTATTTGGATTCAAGTTCTAAATGAAAGTTCTACACATCACTTATTTAAGTAGTTTAGTCCTAATTCTGTGTACATGGTGTATCCTTCTCCGAGCATCTTAAATTTTAACTTGTCGTGTTTTAGGTTGACAATTAACTCTTGTAACACGCGCACTTTAACTTTTTGTTAATTTTGATGGATCTTGTTCATTATACGGTCTAGTCTATTTTAACACATGAAATGTAACTGGTGCAAGAAGAGGATTTTTTTTTTTTTTTTGGGAATTGCCAGCTTCATCTTCTTCTATATATTTGTTGTCATTAGAGGTCTTCGGATTTCCCCCCTTGCAAGATCAGATACTTCCTTACAAACGCCTGAGATGACACTGGAGGCCGAAGCTAGGAAGGCTCTCGCAGAAGATCGAAATCACTAATACAGACTTGAGAGCAAGACGAAATTCTACCACGCCGACATGTCTCTAGTGTTAAATCGTCTCTTATGTTTGAGCTCACAGTTGAAACCTGGCCCCGGGTACTAAAGCGCGTCGAAAATCGAAGGGAAAGTCCTGGTCCAGAATCGGACTTACTTGCTCGACTCGGTGGATGCAAAAATGGGAATGTTGGACCTGGACAGTCGAACATACAAAAGGGTTTCATGCTATGAAAATTCAAGAGGTGGATTTTGCCTTTTGAACTCATGATTGCCTTTGCCCAACCCTCGTCAATTGAGCAATCCCGGGGAGTAATATAAAGCCTCGAATTAAATCATTTCTTCAATAGAAAACCCTGGACAGTGCAATTGGTAAAAGGCAACCTCCTGTTCTTTGCAATAAAGAATGGTGCAATTGTTACAACAAAAATCTCTTTGGGAACCTGAAGAATTTTGGAAATTAAACGATTGGAAGTTTACTGTACTATAGAACCTTTCAATTTTGTTTTATGACATTTTCATTATAGTTATGCCAAATCAGCGTGGCCTCTTTTGATTAAAATGATTCATACTTTTCATATATTATGAAATGTCACGACATCATAAACTATACAAAATTGCATTTTTACAATGTTTTTGGACTTGCTCGCCGTAGAAACACCATGAGCCTTTGTAATATATCATAAAACACGCAAAAGAATTGCATTTGAACTTGGATGCGACTAAACATTGTGAACTTGTAAAAGACAAAAATTATTTTATCATGTTATGCTTTTTTAGTTTCATAAGGGCAACATGTTATAACTTATAAGTCAGAAATTTGTGCTTTAGGACCTTTTCGACTTGAATACAATTAGATGTAGTAAACACTTGTATAAGCGTAATAAAGTTAAAAATCTGTATTCTGAGACATTCTATACCAGGTTTCAACGGAATATTATATACCATTTTTAATAATATCATAAAATAAAAAATTTACGTTGATGTCTTGCACTTGATTACTATGTAATGTCGGCAAGATTTTCATGAGCGTCGACACAATTGACCGTTTTAAATGAGATTATGAGCTATCGACACTAAAAATGTGAAGTAATATGAAAATGGAGGATGTCCTATCCTTGTAAAATAATGTAATGTAAGGCCCACTTAGTTGCAATGTTCAATATACAGCAAAATAAATTTCCTTTTGAGACCGAATAATCAAGTTACCTGATTTCTTGGGGAAATTAAGGAGAAGAGATGGCTTCATCACCCTGGTAAGAATAACAGTGACGAAGCCATTAAGTACGTAACCTTCTTACAAAAATATCAATGAGTAAATACACTTCACATGTTTCTTCAACTTTTTGCTTCCCTAACTCTAAAATCCAAGAGAAGCACCAACCATAGTGATAGGATACACAAGCGAGCTATGTTAGAGAAGTCCCACATCGAAGGATTAATGTGGTGTTGAGTTATCAATATATCTTAGTTGGCCCATAACTCATAGGTTTAAAGCTTTTGAGTGAGGTAGGGATGAATGGTTTCGGGTTCTCCACAGGTTTCTCTTGGAACTTGGAATTTACTTGTTAAAATAGGTTCTTTTTTGAAACCTAAAACTTATCCTACATACCCTCGAACCTGGAATATACCCTATCATAGATTCTAGGGTCGGTTCCAAGGTCTACTCAGATTCCACCTATATAATTAATTAAACAATTGCAGTAAATTAAAATATTTAATGACCATCATTTGCTGCTACAATTCACTGACTATAGCTTACATTTAGACTCATGAAAAATGTGAACATTAATAAAGTAAAAGTGTCAATCATAAAATGGAAGTTCAGATTAGTGCTTTCAAATTATATTCTTAAGCAAACGACATGGAACAAGAAAAACATTAAAACTTGTTTCAAATTTTAGGTTACAGGTTCCAGGTTCTAGGTTCCAGGTTTCAAGTTTCAAGTTTTGCCAACTAAGAACCTAGAACCTACTAATTGAAATAGGTTCCTTATTTTTTTGAAACTTGAAACCTATCTTGGATATCTTGAAACTTGGAACTTGTAATTTCTCACTAGTCTGATTCTCAAGTCTCAAGTTCTATTGTGAAGCCATACTCACCCTTAATGTTGACGAGTTCGAACTTGGGCTCACTCTTTTGACTCGGGATTGATCAAAAAGTCAACTTGAAAGTCAACAATTTGACTTTTTGGGTTTTATTTTTTTGAAAAAGAACTAGAAATTACTTGAAAATAATAATGCAAAAGAAAAAAAATGAAAAACGACACTTTTTGACTAAGAAATGGGGCTTCATTGTAATAAAAAAGCCTAAATCTCGATTTTTAAAACCTTTTTCGATGTGTTGACTAAAAATCAAGTGTCAACAGATTTCTATTCCAGAAGCAAGTTTGAAATAGAAAAATAGTTCTAAAATAGAAATAAAATAGTTATCATGCTAGTGACAGCCCTTGGCTTGGTCAAGTGAGGGCTTGCAGGCCCTCGCCACCAATTGGCAAGGATTACTAGCCTTGGCCACCATCATCGGCCCTTCCCAACGACAATAGAGAGGGGTAGCGAGGGCTTGCATAGCCTTCGTCTTTTGCGATCTGCTTCTCCTTTTTTTAAAAAAAAAAAATAGTTTTAACTTTAATTTAATTAATATTTATATTAAAATTCAAATCTAGGGTAAAAAGATGTAATTTTTGGCTTTTCTTTTCATGTCAGCATGCAAAATGCCATTATTTTGCACTTGCCTTGCTGGAAAAATGCCATATCAACATTTTGGTTGGATTTTCTCACCATTGACACTTAACTATCAATTTTGCTCCAATTTTTGTATTTAAGTATATGTTTCTGAACTTTTACCACTCAAGTGTCCCATGTGCCAAGTTTTGACACTCTAGGTGTTGAGCTCCCGTACACTACAAGTGTCAAAAGTTATATATGACACTCGCTTTAATGCCAAAAGTTTTCGCCAACTCATCTAAGTGCTAAATCGGAGAAAAACTGATCACTTAAGTGTCAATTGTGAAAAATTTCAATCAAATTGATTACATGTAATTTATAATTAAAATTATAATATGACTTGGAAAATTTTTTAAAACTCCAATCTGCGTGGAATTTTTGTGTGGTATACTTGGCATTGAAGTAATTGCTTTTTAACAATAACCGGGACTGAAGATATCACTTTCAACAAAAATTGGCATTCAAATGATCACTTTAAATAAAAGTTGGCACTTAAATGATCACTATTTACAACCTTTGGACGATGTTATTTAGGGATTATATGTTGACTAGGCACGCCAGTGAGCCAAATAAGATTGCGAAATTAATAAAATATAGCCACATTGGATTTCCAATGACCTAGACCAGAGTTGGCACTTAAATGATTTTTTTTTTTTAAGTGGCACTTAAGTGATCCAAAAAAAACTTTTGGCACTAAAGTGAGTTTAGTACACAACTTTTAGCATTTCTAGTATATTTATCCCTTAGATTGTCAAAGCAAAAAAAAAAAAAAAAACGTTGATAAATCTTGTCATAAATTTGACATTTATCATATGTGAACTCTTGAGATCTCTCTCATTCATATTGCTAGTGTTGCAGCTGCCGCTATGCAAATTGGACAATAATCTTCACCTTGAGCCATTTTGCAATGCAGCAGTGGCAAAAACAATGGCTGCAATCCAACTTTCCGAGCCAATCTAGATTAGGATAGGCATCCTACAAAGATTTTAGCAAAACGGAGAGTATAACAAGTGGTAGATATATTCAAATGAGCCTATATTTGTCTTAAAATTTATGTACCGATTGACAATTTTTGCTAATTTTCTTTTATCTTGATGTTCTTACATAACGAAGTGACTCTTATAGGTCAAATATAATATGTTTTGGGCCTTGAATTCCATTGATTAGGTGTGCTTTGGAGCACTTTTCTAGTTGTATGCCCTTTTCTGCGTTATATTAGGTTGTTATTTATTTTTCTAAATACTTTACTGGTCAATGTAACTTTTGGTTTTCTAGTATCACTTAGGGTTAACAGGGTACTTATTTGATCTATTCTATGTATGGGGTAGCTTTTTGTCATATTTCATGTAATGAAAAAGAAAAGTGATTTCTCTCTATTATTACATATGTGAGCGTGTGTTGTCTTAGTGTATGTTGGTAGATCAATGAATTCGTACTACCTATAGTTAACTGTATCACTTGGGATCCCCAAAAAAAGGCGTTGGTTAAAATAGAGATGGCCCTTTGTAGTGAGAAAAAAAGTAATTCGGTGTCATTAACGTAAAAATAAGAACTTCCACAAAGAAAAAAAAATTTCTCGAAGATTAAGAAACTTTGTGTGCTTGTGTGTTTAAGTGAGAGAGAGTATCCACTGCCGATATATCTAATATATCTTTGCCCAATCAATTGCCATATATATATATATATATCCCCATTTCATTATCAAGATATCCTACACATTCTAATTTTCATTTTTCTTATTAAATTAAATCTCCCACCACATATAAAAGGTTTTAGTCACGTTCATTATCCGAAATATCTCGATGTATGGTGTTTGTAACTCGGAAATTGGTTGGTTTTTATTCTAGCTAACATCATATTGTCATTAATTATCATTGAAGTTTATATCTTCTCATTGTCAAAACAGAAATAAGAGAATTACTATGTAGGTGTCATAGTTTTCTTCAAAACCAATTTATTTGTTATTTTACTTAATTATGACTAGCGCTAATATTACATCATTATTATTGGCGCATGCAATCACAGTCCTTTCTATTTAGTTCCTTAAAGTTAGACACAAAGAAATTAGATATTCAACAATGTTAAATATATCAAATTCAATTGAAACTCAATCAATCTCCTCAAAAACCATTACATGAACTACTTCAATGAAGAAATATGCCTCATTCATAATTTTATAGCTTTCCTTTTACAAAGTGGACAAACGTTCCTCCTCACGAGCCATTTCTCAATACAGACATAGTGAAAGCGATGCCCACAGTCCAACTGTCCAAGCTTATCTTCAAAAACATAGTCATCCTGCAAATAGTCCAGCAAAATAAAAGGTGCGATTTAGTAACATATATGCATACTCTTAGTTTAAATTTAGCCAAGACAATTACTTATGGACAACAAAATTGTTCCTCAATTCTATCTTGATATGTTCTTGGGTAAATGATGTGGTTCTTACCAGACAAATACAACAGGATTCGGCTCCGACGTTGGATTCTTCCGAAGTAGAGGGTTGGGGTTGATATTGCTGTGACCTAAGATGTGTAGAGATAGCTTCATCACTCAATACCGTGGAAACATCTCCATCCTGTTCGTTGAGGTGGACCAATTCTTAATCAGAAGCATATGAGGAAAACCCCAAGTATATCACAATCACCTCTCCTTAAGTAAGTTATTTCTCAAGTATTGAAAATATGCTCGCCGAGGGCTAACTAAAGTCGCAACTAGATGTCTATTGATCTCGATCAATGTCTACATCAATGCAAGTTTGGATTGGTTTTTTGTTGTTTGAATGAACACACATAACAAGCAAGTATGAATCTCTGGGAAGACACAATAAGAGGTAATAATAATTATGAAATTGCCAGATTGTGGTTAATCATTGCCCAAAAGAAAAATAATTTATATGAAAGATCCATAACACATTACCTTTATCTACTAGACACGGAAATTCATATATTTTATGAAATTCTTGAAAAGGTATATTTAATTACATATTATCATGATATGGTTGCAAATTAAATCTCATATCCAATATAGAAAAGAGAATCACAAGTTTAATACATTGCGATTATCTTTTGGCAACAAGAGCATGAGGTATATGGAAATGCATCACACAATCGGTAGTAAAAATCGGTCTCAATTTAAAGCTACTCTTTTCAAGGAAATATAATGATGAAATTTCCAACGAGATTACTGTAGTTAATTAAGGAACCAAATTGAGAATTTCACAAAAAAATCTGTCAAGTTTTCAAGTCTAGCACTATAAATACAGCCTCGTCGTTCCTAAGATGAAACATGAATACACAAATATATAATAATATCGCATTTTTCAAAACATACCTCATAGATTCTTATTGGGATAGCGGCCCACGGTGATGGAGATGATATCTGAGGATGAGCTCTAGCTTGCCTTACCCCTGTACTCGCCCATCTCAGCATTCCGGATGTCGCAGAAGTAATTTGGCTTGTTAGATTTGATGATGCTAAGCCTTGTGTTCGTGCTGAGTTTTCCACAATGCTTTCTAGAAGAACATTCTGTTCAATTGTTTCATTATCGTTATGATCCATTGTGCTATTACCCCGTTCCATTGTAGAGACCTGTAAATGTAAATTCTTTTGTCAGAGTATTAACAATAAAATATCTGTATATATATGTATGTGTGGGTACATATTATTCATTATGCCGGAATAGCTCTAAAGATACGAACCCAATATGTTTCCTGACGAAATATTAACAAATCATTGACCATATCATAAGGAAAAGGATAAGATTACGTCAGGAAAAGATATTTAGCTTTTTTTTTTTCTAGTGAATGAACGGATTTCAAATTATTTCTCTAAGTTTATACTAAACCTTTTTTATGGATACCAAAGCTTACATTTGTTGTCAAATGGTGAATCAACCCACTAGGTGTGTAGAATTCCTTCTTTCGGTGCTTTTTCATATAAACAAAAAGGTTAAACTTGTATAAAACTATATATGAAACTTAAATCAATATACCAGAGGGGGCATACGTATTATATCCAAATGAGTGGTATATACATCTAAAAAGTCTGGTTCTGTCGAGGGACGAATTCCTAGTCGAAGTATTGGAGGGCTGAGTAGGAATGTAATTGCTCGTAGTATATATAAAACAATAAAAAAATTTCAAAATGCTAAAAGTTTCTTTCGATGCCCACACATTTTTTAATTGATTTATCACTAGAGAATGAGTAAGACAAGTAATTAACTTACAAATAGTGAGATTGAAATTGGAAATTTTGGAAACGGGATCTAAAAATTTTCAAACTGTCCTAATTATCATTTATAATAGCTTGAAAAAAATTATTATAGTTGACCTTATATCATAATAAAATGATAATTTTCTAGTTGGTCACTAGGGACAATTTTGATAAGACTCATAGGCAATAAAAGCAGTGAGGTTTTGATGAAAATTTAGAATAAATATTACGGATAAGTTTATTAAAAGTTTTAAAACTGATAATGAAAGTGTGATTGAGCCTTGAAAGTTATAAAAAGTAAATAAAATCTTAAAACTTATCAAAGTAGACAAAGTTAACAAAAAATTCTGATGTGCCTTATTTTATTACTTTCTTATGACACATGGCAATGACGTGGCACCTACCAAGCACCACGTCAGAAAAAAAGCATTATAAATTTGTAAATACAAAAAAAAATTAAAAAGATCAAAAGCTAAAAAATAAATAAATAAAAAAACAAAAAACAGAAACTCACCCATGGCTTGGCAAAGCCCTCACTAGTGGCCACTACCACAATCGTCGTGAAGGGCTGACATAGGTTGCCCTCACTGACCCAAGCGAGGCCTTAGTGGCTCCCAACGAGGGACTATTGGCCCAAATCTAGGGGAGGGCACAACCCTCCCCCCATATTTGAGCAAGGGTCATCAGGCCTTGCCTTAGGTCACCCACCCCAAGCAAATGGCTAGAATAATAATAATAATAATAAATGGCTAGAATGAACTTCACAAGCATAGAAGCAGAGACAGCCCATGACCATTTATTAAAGCTTTTAAACATATACAATATTGTATGGAATGGCAAAAAAAAAAAAAAAAGGAGAATAGTATACATACTTGATCTGAGAAGCACTAGCCAGAAGTAAACCTTGATTGAAATTAGCCTACAAAAAATGGCCACTCATGAAAAAATGACAAATACATGTAAATAAATTATTTTTTATTTTTTTTGGTCGAAATGTAAATAAATTATTTGTATGGATAAAAAATGAGCAAATAACCACATACTCACTAGAGGACGAACTAAGGTCACCTATTGATAATTGAATTGATCGTGTGAAATAAATTTTAGGATGTGAACCTACACATATGATTGTCTTGACAATCAAATTTAAGAAATGGCTTTATAATATCCAAATAATATGGTTGCTAGTAAAATATCCCACGCCCTCCATGATACAATGATCTATTAGATCTATTGTTAAGCTTCGAAATGCAATTATTTACACTTGAAATTGATACTTCTCATACAATCTCTCAATCATTGTAAGCAAAATTTGTAAAATGCAACAAAAAAGACTTTGGCATGAAAAATGAGAAAGCATATAGATCGTTACAAACGTTGATACCCTAATGAAAATATAGATTACAAAATAAAATAAAAAATCACTTGAAGAAATATGCTTCGTCTATCAAAAACATCCAAGATCTGAAAAAATGGATGTAGTATACATACTCTTAAAAGTCTTTTTCACATTTGAAAAAAAGAGGAAAAAAAAACACCATGGTGCACGAGTTGAAAAACTACCTATGTCATACCATATGCTAAGGAGAAAAAGGGATATGAAAGGGAAAAAAGAGAGCAAGAGAACACATGAAAAATAACCTGGAAGATCTAGACCGATGTGAGAGTTCAAGAGAATTTTTTGACGTAATTCGCATAGACTATGACAAAGAGATGAGATGATACAAAATGAAGACAAACTTCAAGAAGATAGGTTAGCAGTGCAAAACTTGTCTCTATTTATATTATCCTTCCTCATGCTTGATTGAGTAAATTCCAACTTACCATATTGGAGAGCTTTCTCAATTTGACATCTCTTTTTAGTTGCTAAGAAATCCCAATTTGAAATGCCATCTCACATTTGTATTTTTATTTCATTCTTGAACTAGTCTCGTTATATTGAATTAATTATTTTCTTGGTCTACTATTCTCCCTCTCCCACAATATTTAAAATGGCTTGACCTTAGTTAATCATAATTTTTTCATAGATTCTCAAAGTAATCCACCAAATGAGCGCAAGACCTTTTAATATCATTCCTCGTAAATGGTAATAATTTACTTATCCGATGTAGACACTATTAAGATCCAGAATCTTGTATAAGATTTGTAAGTTATATATGTACTTGTTATCATATTGGTACATGATATATCTAAGTTCGTTAATTTGATTTCTTAAAATAGTCGATTGATGGATCTTTTAACTTAGTTACTAACTGACCGTACATACCGTTAAAATTACTTAATTTTTATCTACTTATTTATATATTATTCTTGTTGGCAACTGCTAACGGTCATTTTATATTTTCTCAATTTGTATTGGTTCGTTATTGTTAAGCATATAATGCCGATATTGTTACATCAACGACATAAGATGTCATTTTTTTTTAGTGATTATTCCAACTTTTGACTTAGACACAAAAAAAATTGCAATTCAATTATTGACAAGATATAGCTTACTAATTAAAAATGCAATTCTACTTCTTTTAGCCAAAGAATAAGAAAAGCTTCTAGAAATAAAATGGTTGTCAATGGTTCATATGAAAATAATTATTTTTAAGTCATGAATTTTGGTGGAAGGAAATCCCCAATAATAAATTTGTTGAAGAAAAGAAAAGTATATGGATGCAAGAAATCATACACATTGACCTTTTCATGGGAAATAAAAAAGATATTTTACCATATACTCTCTTTTACCCATTTTAGATAGGTCTACTTTGGGACAACTTGCTCGCACATGTACTGACACATGTATCCAGCAATAAACCTCATAACATATCTTTGTGCATTCATTTTTCTTCATCAAAGCTAATTGGGTAAGTTCAAGCTTGTTGTATTCTATTCATTTCCCTAATTAGTTATAAGCTTATATGATTATACATTAATTATTTGATTAATTTAGTGGCAGCACAATCTAGTCATTATCTATTTTAGGGCTTTTAAATTTTCTTTTTTGTTGCCATTTATTTAATTCTATTTACATTTGAATTCTTTCCTTAATGCATTTTTCCCTCCTATCGTTTTTAAAACGCATTCCTTTAATAATTTATTTTTTTTTCAAATTCCAACTGGTAATACAATAATATAATAATTAGGTAGATGACCTTATGTATAGATTTTTTTTTTTTTTTAGCAAAATCCTTTGATTAGCGATTGACTTTGGAAGCTATGTCCTCATCTCTACCTCTCTTTGTACGTGCATTTGTTTCTTTGTTATAAATAATTTAAATCATAAGTTAATGAAACATCTCAATAAGATTTTCAATATTTTCCTGGCCCTTTTATTTTTTGTTTTGTTTTTGGGGGCTTAGTTGAAGGATAAATTGCATGTTTGTTGTTGCTACAGGTGAAACAATTGTTCGGGCAAAATGGGGAAGGATGTTATAAAAGCAGTGGATTCTGCAAAACTCGATCTTATCCCCATGTCGTTTGGCTGGTCGAAGAGGATGGAAAAACCATAGAGGTGTGTGGAAAAGAGATTAAGGTGCACAGACCTTCAGATAGAGAAAACATTTTGGCCTTGATCTTTCATGAACACCCGAATATGATTGTGGTTGACTACAATGTGCCCGATGCAATGAAAAATATGTTGAGGAAAGCAAGTGATCAAACAATTAAATAGACAGAAAAAAAAATGTCGAACACGAGATTTACGTAGTTTGGTCATAGAGACCTACGTTCATAGGAAGAGTATTGACGAATTCACTATAGATCAAGCAATAGACGGAAATTACACACTCGAGTCACTCAAACACTATATCGGTATTTCACAAACTTCAATTACACCCAATAACGCACATAGTATTTAGCCCCATAATTTCGCACGAAATAATCTCTCAATCTCGTGAAATAATTAACAAATCTTAAACTCGTAAGATTTAATTGTCTTGAACACTTGTATCTTCTTGGATGTAATTCATGAACAAACCCTAGCTCACTGCCCAAGCACTTGATACGGCGCTTCAACAATCTCTGACAATGCATGTGGTTAAGAAATAAGATCTAAAAGACCTGCATGCGTGTTTAATTCCTACAATGCATGTAGTTTCTAGATACATGCTAGGGCCGATGCATAATATCAAGGAAAAACCCTAGGATCACATAGATCGCTTGGTTAGGAGGCTTATAAGTCTTATTGGCCATGCGAGAACACAACTGATCAATAATGACTGTAAGTAATAAAATGAATTGGGTAGGTGTCTATAGAGAACCTATGCATGAATTCTAAAGGCCGACCCGAGGCCCAAATTCAATTGATCCTAAACTTTGTCTCGTTGAAGCATGTGATAGTAACTTTGGTGTGTTTTTTGGTGTTTTTAAGTGAATGTTTGTTTTTTTTCATTGTATGTACATAGTTATTGTTCTTAGATTAGATTTAAAGTAAGATCCTGAAGACGAAGATGACGAGAAGACGGATGAAAGGTCGATGTCCAATCTGATGATATCTTTGTATCATTCATCCCCGACATGTGTCTCGGGTTTCTTATTGTCTATATAAAAGCCCGACAAGTTGCAGGTTCTTTTCTTTTTCATTCTTTTAATTGTGTTTCTTTTTTATCTTTCGTAGGATTGAATGATAGATTTAATGTTTTCCTTAGTTGTTTACTTACCGTCTTGCAATTTCAATTTAATTGATTGTTTTCTTTTCACTTTTCTTAGAAATAGAATATCATGAAAATGACCAACCATGCATGATCGCCTAGTTTAGAACAAACAATCCTGAAAAATTAAAGAAGAAATACATGGACATCTTAGGTAAAGACAACATTCTGTTAGGTACTGAAAAGGTGCTAATATAATTACTGGCGTAACACAAGTTTCCGAACCTAGATATCTCATTGTATAGGAATCGAGGGAACACTCCTAATCAATTGGGTTTCTAGCCAACCCCCAAAAAACGAGGCTAGCAGCGACTCCCGTCTCATTTAAGGTTATCTTAAACAACTAAACTGTATAAATGAATTCATCGTGAGGAGTATGAACCTTAAGAAAATATTCATAATTGTAATTTAGCATACTTGAGATGGTGAAGCCAATAAAGATGAAGTGATGCCATCTTAAATGGATGTACATCTCAAGAGGGCTATCATGGTTGTTACAAAAATACATTTACACTCACCTTTATGTTCAGATCCCTTTCGACCTTAAAATTGTCGATAGGGACATACTACAACGTCTAGATAGGGTCATGATACATTCCGCTATCATGCGGGATACAAGCTTGGCAGAACTGTCGATCACGATTAAGTGAACTTATAAGAGGTTTGTTTAGGGGGTGAGGTGATGACATTCTTGTGGTTGAAAATCGTGAGGGAACTTTCGTGGTCAAGTATCCCTAAACCCAACTTTTCCCCTTCCTTTCCTCGTGAGGGGATGACGGCGAGATCAGGTCGCAATAAAAAGAGAGCAAGATTACCTATGGTCAATACAATTGATATCATCTTTGTCCTATCTAATCACCATATATCCCCATTTCATTACCAAGATCTGCTATATAGTTTAATTTTCATTTCGCGTCTATAAATTTAATCTCCTACCAAATATAAAGGTTTTAATCGTGTTCACTATCTGAAAAATCTTGAGGGATGATGTTCGTAACTCAAAAATCAGTTGGCTTTTATTCTAGTTAACATCGTATTGTCATTAATTATCATCAAAATTTATATCTACTAATTGTCAAAATGGATATGGGAGTATTTCACTACTTAGGTTTTATGGTTTTCTTCAATACCAATTCATTTATTGTTTTAGCTAATTATTATTGGTGTTAATATTACGTCATTGTTATTAGTGTATGCTATTGTCATGGATTGTGATTCTCCCGTACTCACATACCCTTATGAGTGGAGACTGAGGTTACTGCATGAAGAGCGAGTGATGCAAAGGGGATGAATACAATTGGTTTACGAAAGTGACATTAAGACGGTTCATGCTAGGAGTTTTAAGATAGAATGATTACATCTCTACTAAGCTCTGAAAGTGGAGTTGGCCTCCCATGCACAAATTGGTTAGGAGCTTATGCCACTCTCTTGATGAAGCCATTGCAGGCCGAATTAGTTGTTGATGCCTAAAGTGTTTTGCTTTCTCACTCAATGGACTGAATGATCAACCTAAGCTAGGTGTGGTATAATCCGATATGGGGATGCTATTCGCTACACTATTATTGGGAACAACTAGAGAAGAAAGGCTGGTCTAGTGTTATTGACTCACTAGGCGCCACACAAGCTATCTTGCTATCAAGAAACTGCTGGCCCGTAACACTACCATATCGCTTTTTATGTACTTCTTAAAGTTAGACAGAAAGCAATTAAATATTAAACAATGTTAAATATATTAAAATTAGATGAAACTCAATCAATCTCCTTAGAAACCATGGCAAGAACTACTTCAAAGATGAAATATGCCTCATTCATAATTTTATAGCTTTCCTTTTGCAAAGTGGACAAAATTTCCTCCTCATGAGCCATTTCTCAATACAACCATAGTGAAAGTGGTGCCCACATCCCAACTTTCCAAGCTTATCTTCAACAATGTAGCCATCTTGCAACTAGTCTGGCAAAATAAAAGGTACAAATTGATAGCATATATGCATACTCATAGTTTAAGTTTAGCCAACACAATTACTTAAGGACAACAAAATCATTCCTTGATTCTATCTTGATCTATTCTTGAGTAAGTAAAGAGGTTCTTACCGGACATATACAATAGGATTCAGCTTCGACATTAAATTCTTTTGAAGTAGAGGGTTGGGGTTGATTTTGCTGCAAACTTAGATGTGCACAGATGGCTTCCTCACTCAACCCTATGGAAACATCTCCACCTTGTTCATTGCACCAATTCTTAATCATAAAGCATACAAGAAAAATCTAAGTATTTCACAATCACATCTCCTTAAGTAAATTATTTCTCAAGTATCGAGAAAATATTGCTCACTTGAGGGATAAGTAAAGTTGCAACAAGATCACCCTTGATCTCGATCAATGTCTACATTAATGCACATTTGGTTTGGTTTCTAGTCGTTTGAATGCAAAATGCACAATAACACACATAAATGTTTTGAAAGGGCTTGAGCTTGTATATGCTTGTGAAGACACTAAAAATTTCACTAAGTCAGAGGTCTCAACATAAGCATGAGTGATTAAACTCAAAAATCATGTCCACAACAAAACTCGTGATGCCACTGCATAAAATGTTCGAAGTCAAACACAAGCGGCAATTTCTATTTTGTTGAACTTTTTATAGTCATGGTACTCTAAAAGAGATCATGCATATACTAAGTAAAAATTTCAATATCTTTTAGGTGGAAATTTAAAATACATGCAAGCAAGTAATCTCCAAGGAGACACAATAAGAGGTAATGACAATTATGACATTACTAGATTGTGGTTAATTGTTGTTGCTATATATATCCCATTTACTTAGGGCCATGAAATGGATGAGTTGGGTCGGGTCAGGTCAAAAATGGTTAGACCCATATTAACCCACTTAACCCATTTTGACCCATTTTCATGTAATGTAAATTTAACGACCAATATTTGACCCGACTCATACCATACCCGACCTGACCCATATTCATTAATATTTAACTCAATCTAAGAAAACCCACTCCCACCCATTTAATCCATTTTAAGCTCTACACACACACACACACGACCCATATTCATTAATATTTAACTCAATCTAAGAAAACCCACTCCCACCCATTTAATCCATTTTAAGCTCCACACACACACTTCATTAATATTTAACTCAATCTAAGAAAACCCACTCCCACCCATTTAATCCATTTTAAGCCACACACACACACACACACAAAATTCTTGATAAGAAAAAGTTTGATAAGTTAATTATTGACATGAAAATAGTATTTGTTTATAATAGATTTTATAGGATGCGAGAATGCGTAACTTCTTATGTGACACACACACACACACACACACACACACACACACACACACACACACACATTCTTGATAAGAAAAAGTTTGATAAGTTAATTATTGACATGAAAATAGTATTTGTTTATAATAGATTTTATAGGATGCGAGAATGTGTAACTTCTTAATTGTGATTTACCAAATTAAAAATTACATTATAATGTTCAAAATTTCTATTTCAATATTGATTGAATTTTGAGCTAGACAACATCAAGCTTCCTTTAAAAGTACTTCTCCGGTATGTATATGGATATCTATCTATAAAAAATATTTAAAAAAAAAAATCGATCTCTTAATTATTTTTAAAATTTTAATTTTTTATTATTTATCTGCTTTTCTCTTTTCTTTCTTCTTCTTCTTCCTTCTTCTTCCCCCTTGTTCCTCTGCTGGCGATGACCAGCCCGAGCTCGCTTGATCCTAGCAAGCTTGCGACTCGTGAGATTTGGGTGAACCTGAGCTCTGTTGTGGCTGGCGAGCTCGTAGCTTGCCATATCTAGGTGAGCTTTGGCTTTGCCAAGGCTAGCAAGCTCGCAACTCGCTAAATCCAGGCAAGCTCTGGCCTCGTCAACGATCGGTGAGGCTTGAGCCTTGCCTAGGTGGTCGCCAGCCACGAGCTATGGAAGGAGGAATAAGAAAGAAAAAAAAAAGGAAAGAAAAAGAAATATAAAAATAATTATAATTTCTATTTTTATAAAAAAAATTATAAATTAAAGGAGAAGTTGGGTTGGAAATGGGGTTTTAGGTCCAACCCATTTAACTAGTCTTTTTAAAATGTAAATGACCCATTTAAAATGTAAGTGACTCATATACTATCCATTTATGATTTAAATGGGTCAAATATGAGTCTAAGACCTATTTTGATACCTCTACATTTACTGTCCATAAGACATTACCTTTTTCTACATGACACTGATTTTCATATATTTTATGAAATTCCTAAAAAGGCATATTTAATTACATATGGCTTGTGAATTAAAGTTCATTTCCAATATAGAAATGAGAATCACAAGTTTAATACTATGCGATTGTCTTTTGGCATCAAGGGTATGAGGTATATGGAAATGCATTGCATAATCGGTAGTAAAAATATGTCCCTATTTAAAGCTCTCAATCTCAAATACTCTTTCTAGGGAAATATATCAATGAAATTTCCAACGAGATTATCATAGTTATTAAGGAAACGAGTCAAGAGTTGCACAAAAAAATTGTTGAACTTTCAGGTCTAATACTATAAATAAGACCTTATCGTCCCCAAGACGAAACATGAATACATAAAAATATAATAGTATTACATCTTTTCAGAACATACCTCATACATTCTCATTTGAATGGTGGCCCACGGCGATGGAGATGATGTCTCGGGACGAGCCCAGGCTCGCCTCACCCCTCCACTCATCCATCCCAGCATTCCAAATGTCTTAAAAGTAAATCGACTGAACAAAGTTAAAGATTCGTGGTCATTGAGTCTTGTGGAGGTCTCTGTTGTAATGGCCATAGCTATTAGAAAGCGTACCACTTCCTGAAAAAATGTTTGTTCAATCAAATCTATCATCATTATGATCATTTGCGTCGTTCCCTTGATTTTCTATCATAGAAACCTATAAATGTAAATTCTTTTGTCAGAGTATTAACAATAATAATATCTATATATATGTGTGTGTGTGGGTAGACGTTGTTCATTATGCCAAAATAGCTCTAAAGATATGAAACCAATATGTTTCCTAGCGAAATATTAACAAATCATGTATTAGATCATAAGAAAAAGGATAAGATTACCTTAGGAAAATGTATTATATTTTTTTTTTAGTGAATGAACCGATTTCAAATTATTTCTCTATGCTTATATGCTGACACCTAAATTTTGACTAAGTATTTAGG
The DNA here is from genome assembly GCA_017140165.1 of Eucalyptus shirleyi. Classification (NCBI taxonomy): domain Eukaryota; kingdom Viridiplantae; phylum Streptophyta; class Magnoliopsida; order Myrtales; family Myrtaceae; genus Eucalyptus; species Eucalyptus shirleyi. Next base: position 17,062,605 of record CM029448.1, on the reverse strand, counting down.
ATTAAATTGCATAAGAAAGTTAGGGACCAATTGGACCCCAACAAAAATGATTTTCGCATCAATTAGGCCTTAATTTTTAGTTGCATCCATTAAGCTTTATTTCCTTTTTTTATTCCTTTATTTTTCACTTTTTTCGGATAATCTTTAATAATAATAATAATAATAATAATAATAATAATAATAATAATAAATAAATAAATAAATAAATAAATAAATAAATAAATAAAAGAGAACAAGAAGAAGGGGCTAGGCTTCAAGCCCAGCCCCTTCTTCTTGTTCTTCCCCGCAAGAGCCCCAGGCCCACTCCCTCTTTTCTTCTTCTCGACCCGGCCCCCTTTTTCTTGTCTTCTTCCTCCTTTTGCCTCTGCAACACATGTGCAGAGGAGGCTGGACGCTCGCGATGTCAGATGGAGGAGGAGACAGCAATGCACGTGGAGCGGCACAAACGACGGGGACACGTCTCAATGCGGTAGAGGAGGCGGCCTAGCTAGAGACACCTCAACAATTGGGACGCTGGTTCAGCCGAGGGAGCCCGCTCAAAGCACGAAGGACTGGCGGTCTGAGCACCTCCGTCGACTGGCCTCCTCGCCTATAAATAGGGCGTCGAGGGGGGGGGGGAAGGCAACAGACACACGAGGAGAGAGAGATCGAAGGCAGCAAGCTCCGAGGACTTCCCTCAAGAGACATCAGGGGAGGACCGAGAGTGAGCAAGCTGGAGATCGAAGGAGGGGAGGTCGGCCAGAGAAGGAGGGCTAGATCTGAGCAGAGGGTGGTTGAAACCAAACGGAGAGAGAGTGAGTGAGATCTGGGGAGGGCGGAGGTCTTGAGAACCAAATCTGAGGGAGAAGGGTCCGCGGGATCAAGCCCTGTCACAGCGCGTAACGCCTGGCTCGACGCCGCCGCTATTCAGCCTTCGACACCGTCACGGCAAGCCCAAGTCGCTGCTGTCCGCAATCCACCGCCTGAACCGACAACGACCGAGCTTGGTGCTTTGATTGTCGTCGCGATCTACCCATTGCCGCTCGCAACGCCTGCTGCTAACCCACCTTGGCTTTGTGGTGACTCCTATTTAAAATAAAGTTGCAAATTATAAAACTTGGGCCATAAATCGTGAATTGGTGAGCTTAGTCAAGCTAAGCTTAATAGACTTAGGGCCTATTTGGTAATGTGCCAAACAGTGCCAGATTCTGATTTTTTGTTCCCAAAATCAGTTTGGGACGAGAATCACGTTTGGTAAAATTTTTGTTCCCGGGAACAATTTTGGACAAGATTTGAGAATAAAAAAAAAAAAATTGATTCTCTGTCCGAGAATCAGAAAAAGAATCAAAACGGTGGAACCCTCGCTTTTCCCTTTCGTCATCCCGGTTACCGTCCGCCACCGCCTGTCGCCGTCTACCGCTGCCGATCGCCGGTCCGACAAGGTCGCCGGAGGCAAGCCCAACCACCGGCGAGGCCGAGCCTCGGCGGGGCTGGGTGAGCCTCGGCCAACTGCCAGCGAGGCTCGGCCAACGAAGGCCAACCTCGCCGAGGGCCGGCGCTCTGGTGAGCGTCGTTGGCCAGATGAAGAAGAAGAAGAAGAATAGGAAAAAAGGAAAAAAAAAAAGTAAAAAAAAAAAAAAGAAAAGAAAAAAGTAAAAAAAATTATTTAAAAATTATTTAAAAATTCAAAAGAAATTAATTTTGAACAGAATCAATTAACACGGTATCAAACACAATTCTATTCCAAAATAAAAAAAAAATTTGGACAGTTACTAAACGCTTTTTTTACTCAAAATCAGTTTCTGGGAACAAAATAAAAAATAATCATTTCTAGTCAAAATCATCTCCCGGGAATAGAATCGTTACCAAATGCGCCCTTAGCGAGTTATTAGCTTCCGCAAGCGCCCACAGAATAGGGCGTCGAAAAAGGAGGTCGCAACATTATAGTAATGATATTATGGATTCCAAAGCATACATTTGTTGTCAAATGGTGAATCAATCCACTAAGTGCGTAGAATTCCTTCTTTTGGTGATTTTACATATAAAAAAAATGCTAAACCATCAATGATCGACTATATAATGAACGTTTAGAATTTGTATTAAAACTATATGTGAAACTTAAATCGATATAAAGAGGGGGTGTACGTATTCTATCTAATCTAGTAGTATATATATATCGAAAAAGTTTGTTTCTGTCGAGGGATGAATTCCTACTCGATGCTTTTAAATCATGATGCTCATATCATGATAAAATGATAATTTTCTAATGGTTCACTAAGGACAATTTTGACAAGACTCATAGGCAATAAAAGCATCGAGGTTTTGATAAAATTTTAGAATAAATATTAGGAATAAGTTCACTAAAAGTTCTAAAACTTGTTCTGAAAATACAATTGAGTCCTAAAAGTTATAAGAAGTGTAATCAAATTTTAAAATTTGTCAAATTGGTTTAATCAAGTCATCCGTTAACTTTGTCCCATTTGGCTAATAGAAAATACTGACGTGTCATATTTTATTACTTTCTTAAAGTGCATGGTGATGACATGGCACCCACCGATCGTCATGTCAAAAAATTAAAAAATTAAAAATACAAACGAAATTAGATTGAAAATTAAAAAGCTAAAATTTAAAAGAAAAGAAAATCACAAACTCACCCATGGATTGGCCAAGCCCTTACCAATGGTTGCCACCACAATCAATGAGAAGGGCCAACAAAGGTCACCTAGGCCTTCCCAAAGCCCAGCGACCTTTGCTAGCCTTGGTGAGGCCTTGGCTAGGGCTTGCTAGCCCAAATCTATGGGAGGACGCAAACCTTGCCCCAGATTTGAGTGAGGATCACCAAGCCTTAGGCTTGTCCACCTTAATCGAAATGGCTAGAATGAACTTTAATCATAATCAAACAATATGGCTAGATTGACCTTTACAAGCATAGAAGCAAAGATAGCCCATGACCATTTATTAAGACTTTTAAACAAATTTAATACCATATGGAATGGGAAAAAAAATGAGAATATATGTACTTGATTGAGAAGCACCGGCCAGAAGTAAACCTTGATCGAAATTAACCTGCAAATAAGTGCCATTCATGAAAAAAAAATGATAGATACTTGTAAAAACTTATGTAAATAGATAAAAGGTGATCAAATAATCATAGATTCACTAGAGAACATAATAGAAGATGTATCTCATATTATATGAGGTACATCTACATTGTTATATGGATTGAGAATAAAAATGAACTAAGGTCACCGATTGATCATTGAATTGATCATGTGAAATAAATTATGGAATTTGAACTGACTTGTATGACTATCTTGACAATCAAATATGCAATGAGTGCTCTCAACAGCAAGGGATTTTCCTTAAACAAAAAAGTGTCATATGCAAGGAAAACATAACATGTAATACTAGCATCATTTGCAAAAGGAGATGTTAATGCTTCTGTTGTATACAAATATTACACATGTCATGTTATGCAATAAATGCATGTAACATCATATACTTATGACAAGAAATGTTATAGATATGAATCATGTATAATCATAAACAATTCAATAAGTATCATCAATAATCATGATAAATCTATCAAAAGATTTGCAAGCCAAGGATAATCCCGAAACTTTGATACTCTTACCCAATGATGATGAATAACAAATATCATGCCTTTCAATATAATGTCAATCAAAACTTACTTGAGATCCTTCATAGACAGTGTCAGGATGTGGATAGGATCAGATTAGGTAATCTTTTGTAGATCTTGGCAATGCAGATTTTTACTTCCAGTGATATACAAGCCGGTTACTAATATTAGTTGATCTTCCATCCGATTCATACAAAGCATTCTTTTTCCATATTTTCTTCGTCTTTTTGAGCTTCGGATAGATGATATGATTGCCGTTGGATTTCTTCTTTTTCTTCAAGAACATTTGGAGTTCTTAAATCAAAGAAGCTAAATCCTCATCATCGTTATCATCATCGCCGTTGTCTTTGGAGGACGATCCTTCAAAATCTACATGAAAAGTGTTAGCAATATATGTAATAGACGTTCTAGCTTTGGATTTACTTGACTCAATGTTGCATTTGATTTTGTAAACCCCGAGTGTTCCAATAAGCTCATCTAACATCAAGTGTCGTGATCTTTGAGCTTGACGATTGCTATATGAACTCATTGTTGTGGTAGAGCTCGAAGAATCTTGCTTGAATTTTCCTCATTTGTGTAGATCTTGCCATGATCAGCAAGTCCACTCATGATATCATTGTAGCGCATGAGATTTTCTTTAATATCTTCATGTGGCTCCATCTTGAATGTCTCATAATTACCAAGTAAGACTTTCCTCTTCATTTCCTTTACTCCATTCTTCAAATTTGACTTTGGAGTAGATCCCAAATCTCTTTAACTGTCACACAAAAAGAATTACTCATAAATTTCATATGAAAAATGCACAATATATGGAGTGAAAAGCTTTAAGAGATAAGCACAAGTCTTCTTTGATATCATCACGAGTAGGAGCATGTCCAGCTAGTTGTGATTATTTTCTAATTGCTTGAACAGGAGGTCTTGCTGATGTTGGAATTACCATTTTATATTTGATCACATCAATCATTTGCTTATTCATCACAACTATTGCTTTTGTTGCACCTTTCATTTTAGAAGAAGTAGATGTGCTAATTGTCGTGGATGAACGAACACATTGATGAGCTAGAAATTAGGTGGTCTTTCTTCTTGCTTGTAATGAGATTGTGTGGAATGAGAAAAAAGAAAGAAAGAAAGATGAACATAGAACTCCAAGATAGAACAAATTCATTTGTTCAGAAGAACCCATATAAGAAGCAATACTATAAAGTAAGACTACTCATTTGGATTAGGATAATCTTCTGTCCAAAGAACTCAACCAAAGCAATCAAGAATTTTTTCAAAGCCAAGGAGAGTTCATAAAATTTTGAAAAAGTGTCTTCAATACTTTCAAAATACAAATCTCATAGACTTCGATTTAAAAACAAAGAAATCCTCCAAAGCAATGAAGTAATTCCAAAAATCTTGACTTGAAAGAATAGATCATCACAAATAGAAAATCAGAAAAATTGCCTCTTATAAAGTTAGCAATAACAAGATCTTTATACTCTGAAACACAACGCTTCAAATAACAAGCAATGAGGCTTTGATACCAATTGTTAGGGCTAACAATACAACTTAGAGAGGGAGAATAGGTTGTTCTCAAACTATGAAAAACATTTGCAGAAGATAGTAAGTTCAACTTCAAACATTGGCAAAAACAAATTGTAGAAATTAGGTGTGCACGCTACTATTTTACAAATCCTAATAATAAAGGTCTGGTAATGCATATGGTAAAGAGATAGAAGATTCGCAAGTAGATATATAATGGTTCGGCTTTATCCCCAAACCTACATCCACTCTCCATATTAATTAGTCGCAAGTTGGGCTTGATTACACTAATAATCTATTCAACAGGTTATAATTGGCAAGCACTTATCCTATTATATGATAAATCACACTATTAGGATTTTGCTGCTACTCTTACTCTTCTACACTTGATTGTTCACATGATTACTATACGGCAAGACTATCATAGTGATCTTTCGAGAAAATAAGACAATATGAACAAAGAAAGTAGCTTAAAGCAAATATTCAAATTTTATGTCATGCTCTCTAACAATTTGGCCTAGAAGCTCTTCTCTTAAATAGTCATCTTCAATCTTTCCGTTGGAGATGCTTCATAAGTCCAACTAGCTATTAGAGATCTATTGGTGCTACTATCAGAGGTGATACTGCTGATACAATACTTTTTCCTCGAGCATTTGCAAACTATCGAGAAATTAGGTCTGTAGCTACTGTTTTGACGTTGACTGCTTTGACATTTCTAACAAATGCCCGTTCCTCTTCCCTGATAGACTTCTTGATCTTCCGCTATGCATTTCCACCCAATAATGACTATAATCTTTTCTCCAATGAACATCCTCACATGGTCATTGTTCAAACATCACTAATGACATGATATATCCTGCATCAACACAAATATTGCCATCAGCTGATCTTTAGATTTGTTGGTGCTATTCACAAAAAACCATATGAACAACTTGCAATTAATCATCCAATTATCCTCTTGAGTATCTCAGCTTCCAAAGACGTCACCTTGATGATAGATCGACCACAATACCTTTAAGTTATTATGAACACCTCGTCATTTTTAATGTGTTCTCTTCCTAGTCAAGATCCTCATCCTTGTACCTAGTCTTCGCTGAACTCACATAGGTCATTGATATCATCACAATTCACCTCATATGTATAGGGCAGCGGCTCTTTACCAACAATCTACTACTCTGATAACAATCCGTTGCGCCTAATAGCAAAGCTGATCTTTCTGGTCCTTCTAAGCATATGGGCAATTTGACTCTACCAAGCTATTCTTCTTTATGATCCTTCCAAGCTTTACTGAACATCCTTGTTCTAAGCGTGTTCACCTCATCGAGTCTATCCAATTGTCCACCCGATCTTTGTACCTTCCAGCCATTACAAGCATTACCGTTCTTCATGGCTTGTTCACCCTCTATCAAGATTCTTCCAGATGTTCACTTTATCTAAAGATCCTTCCTTCTAGCTTGAAGACATCTTCAACACCTAATTTCTTTTTCATTTTAGATTTGGGCAAAGCACTCTAAACAGTGGCAAAGCACTCCTCATTTCAGAATTTATGGTGTTGTTTGTAATATCATCTACATATCAACTTGTGCATATATCACCTAGTACTACTCAACCAAAACATACATTAATAGTCTTTTATTGTTTTTGTCATTTTCAAAACAACGTAGGGATTTTCCCAACACATAAAAACCTGCCCAAAAGCGTCAAAGCGCATCGAAAATCGAAAGGGGAGTCCTGGTCCCGTATTGGAGTTATTTGCTTGACTCGGTGGATGCAAAAATGGGAAAGTTGGAACTGGACAGTCGAACATTCAAAAGGGTTTCGTGCTTTGAAAATTCGAGAGGTGGATTTTGCCTTTTGCACTTCTGATTTCCTTTGCCCTACACTTATCGATTAAGCAATTACAAGGAGTGATAGAAAGCCTCGAGTCAAATCTTTTCTTCAATACAAGACCCTGGACAGTGCAATCGGGAAAAAGGAACCTCCTGTTATCTCCAATAGAGAACGGTGCAATTGTGACTGCAAAAATCTTTTTTAAAGAATGGGCAGCTGGAAGATTTTTGAAAATCATGAAATGGGAAGTTTATTGTACTGTAGAATCTTTTATTTTTTTTTAATGACTTTTTCACTATAGTTATGACAAATCAGCGTGGCCTCGTATGATTAAAATCATTTACACTTTCGGTATATTATGAAACGTCACGACATCATAAACTATACAAAATTGCATAACTATATAAAATTGCATTTTTTACAATGTTTTTGGACTTGCTCGTGGTAGAAACACCATGAGCCTCTGTAGATTATCATCAAACACACAAAAGAATCCCATTTGCACTTAATTGCAACTAAACATTGTGACGTTGTAAAAGACAGAAATTATTTGATACTGTTTTGCTTATCTAGTTTCAGACGGGCAACATCTTATAAGTCAGAAGCACAGGACCTTTTGGACTAGAATAAATTAGACGTAGTAAATATTTGTAAAAGCGTCTTAAAGTTAAAAGTCTGTATTCTACAACATTCTATATAATGTTTCAACGGAATATTACATAGCATTTTCGATATAGCATAAAATAAAAATTCACGATTGACGTCCTGCACTTGATTATTATATAATGTCAGCAAGATTTTGACAAAGCGTTGACACAATTGACCATTTTAAATGAGATGATGAGCTTTCGATGCCAAAAGTGTGAAGTAATATGAAAATTGCGGATGTCCTATCATTGTAAAATAATGTAATTGAAGCCACGCTTAGTTGCGATGTTCTATATACAGCAAAATTTGCTTCCCTTCGAAATCAAATAATCAAGTTATTTGATTTCAAGGGGAAATTAAAGGGTAGAGATGGCTCCATCGGTCTAGTAAGAGTAACGGTGACAGATTAGCCTTCTTACAAAAATATCGCACGAGTAAATACACTTCATATGTTTCCTAAACTTTTTGCTTCCCTAACTCCAAAATCCAGGGAAGCACCAACTGTAGGTATCGAAATATCAAGAATTGATACCATGAAAAAATCCAAACAAGTACCCCATGCTCCAATGACCCCAAACAATTTTTGTATTGCAGAAAATATTCGACATCCAGATTATTAAGTAGAGCAAATCGATGTCGATATATTGCTTTAGAAACATTGTATAGGATTAAGAAAATTATTAACTTTTTTTGTAATTAATGTAAAGAAATATGTCTAATTAATGTTAAGGGAAGTGGGAGGCAATGGAGCTTTATGATGATGTGGCTCAACCATGAAATCTCAATCTACCCAAAATCTTTTCTAATTACTTATAGATATATGTATTAGAAATTTTATTGACAATATAGTAAGAGAAAAGGAGTGACTAAGGAAACGTGTGGAAGAAAGAACAGCATAACTGAAAGCAACATTCGCACGGTGGTCTAGTTGAAAAGTGCCATCCCTTTGGGAACAAGGCTTAGAACTTCAGCAGGAAGTTCCAAAAGGTTTTGTCATTTCTATTTCCATATGAGGACACTAATGGAGGTCTAATCTCAATCATTAAAGTGTGCAAAATTGTTTTTACCAAACAATATTAATGAAATAAAATAGTTGATATATATATATCTCATAAATATCCATATAAATTCTAGAAACTTTTATATATCGTACCTTAGATCAAGTATAAGTTCATGCATGGATGTTATGATATCTGTACTTCATTGGTGTCCCAATTGGATTAATCCCCACTCTAAAGGGATGACAAACTTTGTGATTATATAGCACTGAATATTGATAAATATATATATATATATTGATACATGCTGGTTTTGATTATCTTCAATTGTTAGACACAAATCACAAAATCTCAGCACCCCCCCCCCCCCCCCCCAACTCCTTGTTCAAACATACCCTCTACAAACAAGGGGAAAACATGAATAGTTTCTTTTTGACAAGTTGAGGAATTAGATTGTACAAATTGAAAATTTAAGACTAGAATGAACATTTAGGAATAGTTTAAGAATCATGTTGAACAAATTATAAACCAAAGATTATATTGCACATTAGGTTAAAGTTTAAGGACTATTAGCATCATTATTTGGAAAATAGAAAAGTCGAGTATAGGTAGAGTTTTGTGGATATTAGGATAATGGTAATGATGCTTATCTGATAAAAAAAAAAAAAAAGGGTCCAGTAGTGGTGGAGACCTGATGCATAATTCCTAGTTTGATTTATAGGTTGAAAAAAAGATTTATGCATGCTCCACTGATATTGATATATTGTTCTACGAACGTAATATTAGATTACATGAGATGATTATTATTTTTTTCTCATTAATGTAAAGAAACATGTCCGATTAATTTTAAGGGAAGTGGGAAGCAATGGAGCTTTATGATGATGTGGCTTACCCATGAAAAGTTCTACCCCATTTTCTTGTTACTTATCTATATATTAGAATTTCAGAGACAAATAGGGAGCCAAAGGGAGTGAATGATGAAACATGTGGGGAAAGAGTAAATTAAAGTGTCATCGCCATGTAGGTCCAGGATAAAAAGTGCAACCCTTTGGGAACAAGGGTTGAACTTCAGCAAGAAGGCCGAAAAGCTATTGTTATTTCTATTTTCATGAGATCTCAATCATCAAAGTGTGCAACATTGTCTTTTCCTCAATAAAATTAATAAAATAAGATAGTTGCTCTTGTTGAAGCTCAAATCATAGGCTGAAATTCTTTGTTTGATGCACATAAAATTCCAGAAACTTCTATATATCATACCTTAAATCGAGTACATGTCCATGCATACATGTTAGAATGTATGAACTTATTGGATTAATCCCCAACCCTGAAAGGTTCACAAATTTTGTGATTACGTAGCACTGAATATTGATAGCGATTTTGATTGACTCTAAATCATTAGAGACAAATCACCAAATCTCACACTAAAATTTTCACCCATATAAACATATTATTTACTCAAAAAGGAAAAATTCTGCCAAAAAAGAAAAATTGAATAAAGTTAGGGTTTTGGAGATGTTAGGAAAATCACCCATGTTTGAGAGTTTTAATGCATAAGAACCGTTGATTATATGAGGAATTTGGACAGATTCGATCACCATAAGTAACTTATTCTACTGGTATCATGAGATCAACGATGCTTATCTAGTAGAAAATGCTGCACTAGTGATGAAGACTTGATGCAATAAATAAATCCCTAGCTTTAGATTTATGGGTTGAGAAAAAAGATTTATGCATGCCTAGAGAGAGAGAGAGAGAGAGAGAGAGAGAGAGAGAGAGAGAGAAAGTCGTTAGACTTTTGGCTTGTTCTCGATCATGCATGGGGTTCTGCAGTCAACTTCATGGAGGAAGCTAAAACATATCAGACAGAGGATGAGGGGTCCAGGGAACACTGAAAAGTGTGGTTTTACCCTTCTCAAGCAAGCGAGACAACTTTCGACCAAAAAAGAAAAAGAAAAAGCAAGCGAGACAACTCAGTTGGGAAGGCAAGACTACAGAAAAAAAGAAAAAGAAAACAACAACAACAACAACAATGTCAGTCACTGAGTCAATGCACGGGTCCACACTATAAATTCCTCACCCTTGGCCAATGTTAGTCCCACCTCGCTTCAAACCCTCCAACAAAATCTCAGTCTTTCTGTCTTGTTCTTCCTCTCTCTGCTTGCGCAGGTTAGTGATACAAATGGAAAACACAATCTCTGAAGCAATGAGAGCACTTCCTCCAGGATTCCGATTCCACGCCACTGACGAGGAGCTGCTGATTCATTACTTGAAGCCCAAGACACTTGGACGACCCGGCGAACGCTACTACGACATGATACCGGAGATCGACATATGTGAATTCGAACCTTGGCAATTGCCCGCCATGTTTTGTCACAGGTTCAACAGTAAGGAGCTCTTTTTCTTTTGTCGTGTGAAGCGCAAGTACTCTAACAGCAAGCGCTCTGACCGGACAACCGAAGCCGGTTACTGGAAAGTGACCGGCAAGGAACGCGCCATCACGAGTGAGGACACCGATGAGCCGATAGGAATCAAGAAGACACTGGTGTTCTACACAGGCCGCGTGCCTAAAGGCAAAAGGACCAACTGGGTCTCACATGAGTACCAGCTTAATCCTAAGTGTCTGGGCCATAACGAAGACGAGGTAAGGTTTTGGTTCTCATTCATTGCACAACTAAACTGGTTATAAGCAACAATTGAGATATGCTTTTTACTTACGGGTTATCTCTCTATAACTAATGTTGTTCTTGATATATATATGCAGATGCTGCCTTACGTGGCATGTCGGATCAAGAACAAAAAGGAGAAGAAGCTGATGATGGGTCACGCTCCAACAGTCAACCCTGAAGTTTATTCAAGCAGCCCTCACGCTCCAACAGTCAGCCCTGAAGTTTGTTCAAGCAGCCCTCACGCATACGCTAGCAATGTATCGGAGACCCCTGTGAATCAAGAAGGGGACTATTCCAGCTTCTGTAACTCCCCCAGCGACGAAGTTGCTGATAACCAAGAAGCAGTCGATGCTCAACCCGAGGTGAGAGAGGCGCATTTTATTTTGCAGAACTTACTTAGCACGGGGTTCAGTCCCAAGACCTATAAAGCATATCAAAGTCACAAAGACACTGGTTTTCTATAACCAAGATACTATTGACTGCATTATCATATAAGCAACATCAGTGAGAGTATTTTCTTTTCATACTTCAAGATTGTTTCTGTAAATAGACTTAAGATGGGTTGCCTAATATGATTTGCATTGTTTTGGATGCAGATGTCGGTGGGAGACTTCATGGAATCGCTCCCTCCATTGCACCCACTGGATGACATTTTATCAGACTATACTCCTAATCCAACCTATCAGGCCCAGGCAGGAACAGAGGAAGGATGGTCTTCCTTATTTGATTTCTCATATGACAGCTATGGCGATGAGCTAGACTATGGCTACATGAAATCTCCATACAGCAATTTCGCAAACTATTCCAATATTGACTGGGCAATGTCTGGGGACTTCTCTACCACAACACGCGAAGATGGTCGGTCATAATTTGCAATGAGTGTGCGTGTGTGTTTTCTAAATTTGTGATGTCTTTTTTTTTTTTTTTTTTTTTTTTTGGGTCGTTTACTTTGTGATTAGTATTGTTTAGTGTGGCTTTCTGTAGAGAAGGGAAACATAGACAGTTTCATATTTTGTAGGTGTCTTAGGCAACAGTGGCCGTTACTACCCAGAAAATCACATTTTGGTCAGCTTTAGAGGAACTTTTTTTGAATTTACTGTAACTTGTAATTAAGTTCACTTCTCTACGACAACAATGTAACAATCTGTATAATTATTTTCTTGCATCAAGAGTTTTGAAAGAAAGAATCATGTTATTTGTACAAGACTCACCACACAAAAGAAAATTCATTACAAAAAGGAAAATCACTACAAAAATTTATCCTTTGTTTGTAATAAAAATGAATCTTTATGTAATGAAAATTAGCTCAATATTATAGTTTTAAAAGAAGTTCATATCAATCGCCATGAGTTAATGACACTAGCAAGTTACATTGATAAGATCCTTACACAAAAGCAATTCCAACTTTCGAAGTTGGAAAACCTTATCCATTTTTTTCATTTACTATGTAGCTATCCATGTATAATCTATGTCTTAAAGTTTTCTTTAATTGAATGTAATACAGACTAATAGTAAATGTATGAGATCAAAATTAATATAATGCTTACATGATTATTGACTTATTGAATTTGATAGAGCTTCTTGAAGTTTATTTTAAATCAAGTCATCCAATTTCTTACTAAAAATATTAATTTGTTGATCGTCATTAAAATAAAAAAGATATTATATATATAGAAAATGAATCTTTATCATCTTATGAATTCACCTCTGATCCATTTTGAATGATAGGGAGAAAAAGTTCCATTTGGGATGGGTAAAATCATAATTCATAAATAAATAAAAAACAAATAACTAATCTTAAAATTTATGGAAGGTCGCCTTTTATTGAAGATAAAAAATAAAAAAGAGAACAGAGAAGATCATATGATGGACACATTGTACTAAACCTGCTAATTCAAAAACGAAAAAGCAATGCTAAATATATTCAAAATGTCTAAAAAAAAGAGTTCTAATCAATGGGGGTGGACTAAAAAGAAAAATCATATAAACTTTTGTGGAGGCAATTGGGAGAAAAACAGAGTTGGGCGCATCATCTTTTTCTTCCATCTTCCTACCGAAGAGTTGGAGAAAGACGACGTTGCTCGATCAAGATTTCACTGCGATCCATTACGAACCACGAATTACTCGTCAATCTTGCTCGGTTCTGTCGGCTCGATTTCTTGTTCGACATCCGGCGCCGATTGGGTTGGAGCCGAATCGAATTACCCGAGCGATGATTGACGAGTCCTTCATGGGCCGTGCGTTCTTCAAGATTAAAAATCGGTTCTTTTCTTGGCCTCGGCCTCGGATTGCGGGTAAAATTCGACTTCCATCTTCCTCGTTCTGGAACTTGGGCAAGTTCCCCATTTGCGTGGAGTGAGTTTTCTGGGGTCCCTGCTTTTCTAGGAGGGTTTCCGTTTCGTTATCTGAATTGGGTCTGACTTGCACATTGCTATGTATTCCGAAAATCTAAACAAGATTGCAAATTTAACCTGGAAGCGGACGAAACTTGAGGTGGGTGACAGCCATGAATGATCCTTTGGTTCATATGCAGCAATTCCGGTAGATGCAACGGTTGCTGGGTAGTTCTCGATCACTGAAATTTTTTCCCCTTTTCAAAATGGTTTTCAATTTTTTTTCGCGCCTTTATGTTTGGAAATTACAATATCGAGCACGACCCCAGTGTAGGTTGTGATTGTCTCTTCTCCCCCCGCTCCGCCTTCCCTCTCCGTCTTTTACATAATTGGGAGGCAGTTGAGCTGGTTCTTGTTGCTTTGCTCCTGGGGAATTGACATGCTATGAAGGGTTTACTATCAGAGATTTATGCTTGCCCCTATTATGAATCTGCAGGTGCATTGCCTTGTCTATGTTGCGTAAAGTGAATGTTGAAATGAGGGGGAGAAAAGATTGGATGGGTGATGTGTTAATTTACCATGATGTCGATTCGGGCCTTTTTCTATATTTTGATGCAGTTGCAAATCATTTAATTGGAAAAGATGCAACTACAAGAATAGGAAGAATCACAACAGGCACGAGACTTTACAGCTTTAGCTCTTGTTTAATGGTTTTTTCCCCTGAGTGCAGAATTCGTTCGGAGAAATGATGGAATTACTTGCTGCAACTGGCCAGCCTGCTTCATTTACATCAGAAGATGGCTTGTTGGAAAATCGTTAGCATGACAATTACTTTGGTAATGAATATATTTCCATCACTTAGCAGCACTTTTCTAAACACCCAAACTGTCGGAAGTTTGAACTGAAGCTAATTGGTCTAAATGGTGCTTACGTGTTGATTTGTAGGAGTGATGCATCGATGTCAGATATATCTTAATCCTGAAACTAAGTGAGCTCCTATTATGCAGTAAAATATTCAAAAGAAGAAAACTGAGCTTGGATAACAAGCTCTTTTGATTACTTCAGGCCTGCTAAAAATTTTTATTGGGAATCCTAATAGATAAATACTATTGTTAGTGGAAGTTTGACAGGAAGTAATGCATGAGGGAGCTGAAGACCTTGCTTTTAGCTATGGACCTTGAGGGAATAACTTTTGAGAGGGTAGCATGATAGTAGAGTTGGTAGAAGATGTAAACTTTCCAAAGAAGTTTTGAAACTTGGAGAACAAGTCCGAAATTTTTCAGTCGAGAACAGTTCTTTCCTCCTTTCTTTACCATGTTAGTGGCAATCCCTTATGTCTTTACTATAACTCTTTTGTTTGTATGCAAATGCTTTTCTGATGGACTTTTATTTTTTATTTTATTTTTTTTGGCTTAGCCATGAACATTTTATTTGTTAATATGAGTAAAAATAAGTGGGGAAAAATTTAAGATTTTTCTCTTCCCTCCTTCTGCCCTTTAGCACCTTAGTCCTTGTTGATTTTGAGGGGACATAAAAAATCATGAAGAATCTCACATTGGGATTGCTTTGAATGATTGAATACATGGCTTGGAAAAATTGAATAGTAGAAGTGTCTTATGTATAATATTTAAGTATTTACTCATTTTAAATGGGATTCTCCTGTGTATTTGTATGGGGTCTTTCTGTAGTCCTCCAAGCATCACTGATTTTGCCTGCGAAGTTACTACCTTGATGAAAGGTGCTGATGCTTGTTATTGCACAAAATGACTTGTGAAGGTTATTGTCACAGATTACTGTTTGTACGGGACTGTAGACATACCCATTGGTATGACTCAGGAAAAACCAGCTAGCCATTGATATGCACAGTCACAGGATATACAGAGGTTAAGATGTGGGATCAACCAAACGGTCAAACAACTTCCTAGCCAGGGTAAGATCCATGGCATCTCTATTGTAAATAAGAATGGATAGAACTCTGGTATGAAGCAATCCGAAGCAAGTCAGTATTGCTCTCTTCAAATTTCTTTCTCTCTCACCTTTTAGTTAGTAGTTTTGTTCTTCTTCTTCTTCTTCTTTTTTTTTTTTTTTTTTTTTTTTTTTTTTTGAGATGGAAAGCATAGAAACTTCATTAGTTGATCTGCCGGTGGGATTCTGATTCAGACCAACAGACAACGAACTTGTCAATCAATACTTGAAGACACTTGGCAACGAAACAGTTGAACAGATAATTCCTGAGGTTGATGTCCATCAATTGCCACCTTGGGATTTACCTGGCAAGATAAATGGTAAGACAAAATCAAGACTGTCCCGTTCATCTTTAAAAAATGTGAGAAGTTCATGGTTGGTCCATTCTATGCCTTCTGGGATTCTGTGTCTATTGGTTTGCATCAGTAGCTTGAAGATTTTTTGCTGTGGAAATATGCAGAGCTATCAAGGATAAAGTCAGATGGTGATGAATGGTTCTTCTTCAGCCGTCTGCAAAATAAGTACCCTCAAAGTAAACAGGCGAGAAGGACAAATGATCATGGCTCTTGGAAGCCAACGGACAAACCTCACAAAATCAGGACACAAGACAGAAAGAACACATTAGGTCTGAAGAAAATTTTGGTTTTCAAAAAATGTCAGTCCCAAAAATGCTCATACCAAATGGGTACTGCTTGAATACGGTATCCTCAATGATCAGGTACTCAAATCTTCTTGCTTTCCCTTCCTCTTGCAGTGAACTTTGGCGCAAACCATATTTGAATTATTTATGGATACATCTGTGTGATTAAGGTCGCTAAATGAATGTTCTCCATTCCAGGAACTTCCATTTCAGAGCCCTTCTGATTTTATTTTCTTCTGTGACATAATTTTCTGGATTAGGGACTGAGCAGCTTATTTTTAGTTGCTCTGACCTTTGCTTCTATTTTTTTCCCTGAAATGAACTAAGCTCTTATTAAACTTCTATTGATTGGTTTTCAGCTAACACAATTTTACCAAGCAAAATACCCTGACTTTTTCTTCTTTTGTTCTTTTCGCTCCAAATTTTGCTAATGCTATAGCTATCAATTGCACCATTAACTCTATTATGAAGCTGAGCAAGGATTCTCTTTTTAAAAGGAGTCTTATAAGTTGAACATGGAGTGTTACCAAAGTTGTTATGTTGACTGATATTTGATTCTTCGAGGTTGGTTTTATTATTCCTTTGGGATAAAACCATGAAGTACTTTCAGAGATCAGTGAGTAGGCTTGATTAAATTGTTAACTTGTCTTTTGTCTTTCTATATCAGAGTGACTTCGTTCTTTACCGCTTGAAGAAAAACCCTGATGAGAATGGTAAGAAAAATTCAAAGACTCAGAAGACTGACACAGGTATCTCTATTGTGCCTCAAGAAGGCAGCAGAAGTAGCCCTAACTCGAAGAGATATTGGAAATGTTGACCCCATAAGCTGGTACTAGTATAAACTCTTTTATAGAAAGCATTATATTATAAGCTTTTTTTGTGGGGCTAGGTAATTGGTGTGTACATCCACTGGCCTAGAAGGACACTCTTCAAGTGCTGATATAAGTACGCTTGTGTTGGGCTGCAGAAAGATACTTTCCCTGTGGAAAACAATGTACATGGATCAGGTGCATTCATTGATGTACATTGTTTAATTAGCTTTTGATTCCAAGCTGCTTAATATGAGTATTTCATCATAGCAGTAGGTGCATTTTTATTGTGAAATTCACCAGAAATGTACAAACGGATATTTGGATTTGTCTTAGCTACTTGTTTTGCACTCAAATTCTGTTTGTATATATGAGGCATATCGATTTGGCATCAAATTCATTCTTGTTTGATTGACTGTTGTCTTGATGGAATTGGATTTGTCCCTTTTAATTGTTTTGCATTTCATGCAGTTTGTGTGTGATTTGAAAATAATAAAATGGAAAAGGAGAAGTGATTGGCATGACCACCTGATTATGAAGTATTTGCAGTTGCAAGTACAGTCTTGGATCTGAAGACTGAAAGATGACTTTTCTGTGGTCTGTGCATTACAGATATAAATAACCAGAATTAGTAGTTACAATCAATCAACAATAGACAAACAATTGCGAAAAATGGAAATTCAATTCTGGCTAATCGAACGCTAGCAGGTAGACCAAGTTGTAGTCTCAGCTATCTTGTCCATTTTTTACTTAAAAAGTACTCTTCTGGAGCAAGGGAAGGGCTGCATAAAGACATTGATCGGTCAGACAGAGTCAAGTCAATGCTTTTGCTATGGCAACAAAAGAGCACCATCTATAAAGCTCAAAATAGTGTTTCAGGGGTCACTCAGCTTCAAGATTCAGCCACTGAAGTTACAAAAGTCTAGTTTGAGAGTGAAGTTCGCCAAGAACTACGAGGGTCCTACTACATTCTCGTTAGTATGTTGTATAAACAAATGCATAACTTTCTGTCTGTAGGACGCAGGTTTCCCTGCACCTACGAGGAATTTGTCGGTCATTACTTGAGACAAACAAATTCTCATATCTAAAGATGAACAATGCATTATTCCAGAGAACCCTTTCGTATACAGTTTTGATCCTCCTATCGAGATGTATGATGTGACACTCTCTTCAAGTTACTCTGAAGTTTAAGGGTGATAAGATATCGGTGTTCTTAGCATGGTAACCCTTGGGAAACAAACTATGTTCGAAGGTTGAGGTTTGCCTTTGTTTTCTTTCTTTGAAATGGCCCGTGTACTATTGTCTATTGCGACAGGAGAAAGAAATGATCACACAAGAGTTCGGCGATGTGTCCGTAGAATTTGGTCTCGACGAGATCATTGGCAGTGACCACTCCCAAAAATTTGTTAGGTTGTACCTCAACTACGTGAGAAGAGCTGTTTATGTCTGCGAGAGCTAGACTAGTTTTGTTAACGAGTACCGTTGGATCACTCTTTAAACGTATTTAGTGAAGAAATGTTCCAAAAAGCATGGATAGTGCATGCCATGAAATTAATCAACGCAATCAAAATTGCAATATTTCTTTATTTGGTCAATTAGCAAGTATTCCAGGAACACCTTTAAGATAAAATATATGTTTTTATACGAGAAACTTTCAACTAAACTAAAATTGAGCATTACAAGTTTCGTAGAGTTCTGCTATTTGCATGCAGTTATGAGCCGATGCGTATGCTTATTCTTGATATTTCAAGATCATCATCTGCAGAAATCAAGTAAATACCGTTCTAGGTTGAACAATCCATATATTAACCAAAATCGACACTACTGGTTCAAATTGAATACAAGAACACAATCTGTTCAAACTAACAATCTAATTGAGAAAATTGTTCAAAAAGTCCTAAATCTATTATACTTTTATCAATTCAGTCATAAACATTTTAATTTTGTCAATTGAGTCCTAAACATTTTTACTTTTTGCCAATTGAGTTCATCCGGCCAAAATTGGCTGGATTTCACTAACGTGGATGCCAGCCGTCCTACATAGCATCGCTAGCAATGACGTGGAAATTTTTTTATTAATTTGTGAATATTTTTTTTTTTTCAAATTTTTAAAACATTTTTTAATTTTTCTAATTTTTGTTTGTTTCATTTTTTTCTCTCTTCAAACAAGGGGCAACCTCACCAGCTATGAGTGAGGTTCACCCTTGGTCAGGGTGAGCCTCGCCCGAGGTCTACAAAGCAACTGGCCAGAGGAAGAAGAGAGAAAAAAAATAAAAGAAAATAAGAAAAATTTAAAAAAATGTTTTAAAAAATTCGGAAGAATATTAAAAAATTAATCAATTTTGTCAACGTTAGCGCCGGTTATGCCACGTAAGATGACTGGCATTCACGTCAGCAAATTCCGGCCAAAATTGATTAGATGAAATGAATTGGCAAATAAATGAAAATGTTTAGAATCCAACTGGCAAAATTGAAAGATTTATAACTGAATTGACAAAAGTACAATAAATTTATGAATTTTTAGACAATTTTCCTCAATCTAATTTGAAAAGAAACTTAAACTAAACTGAACCTATCAACGGAAACACTACTCTTTCCCAGTCGTAACTTGAACTGCAGCAAAACCAGCACTACTAATACTCAAGAAGCCACTAGGATCAGCAATGTAGCATCTTTGGCATCCTCTCCCATTTTAGAAACTTCAATCCAAAAATTTGGTAATGAAATTGGCCTAAACCAAGGGCTCAACCGAGAAGAGAACATGCACATGAGAAACCGAACTTGCACAATTGCTTGTGTCATTTCAAATCGAACAAGATTGACAGGAAAAAAGAGCGGGAAAGCGAATTTGCCCTATTGAATGAATACTTACAAGCCAGGAAACTACAAGATCAAGTCGCAAAAATCTAGGCGTTTTATTCATCCATTTATTAATTACGCCCCCTCGAGTGCAAGAAGTGAAATATATAATATATTACAAATACTTCAATCTTGGCGATTGACAAGCTTTTGCTTTGAATCAAGGTTTATGCATTGATGCAATTCTAGCATCAACACTCCTGTGTCTAGGATTCATCCATGAAAACAGCACCATGTCCAATAAGGCTATGATGATTTTTTTGAACAAGAGAACCATAATTGCTCTGCTAAGTCCAACCGCATCCCACGTGAACAAGCGGTCATCAGCTGGTTTTTGAACCCTCGTTTGAAGTTCACTTCTTGCGGGAATATGCCTACTGGTGGAGACTTGATGCATAATTCCTAGTTTTGGTTTATAGGTTGAAAAAAAGATTCATGCATGCTCCGCTGATATTGATATACTGTTCTACAAACGTAATATTAGATGACATGAGATTATTATTTTTTTCCAATTAATTTAAAGAAACATGTCCAATTAATTTTAAGGGAAGTGGGAGGCAATGGAGCTTTATGATGATGTGGTTTAACCATGAAAAGTTCTACCCCATTTTCCTGTAACTTATCTATATATTAGAATCTCAGAGACAAATAGGGAGCCAAAAGGAGTGAATGATGAAACATGTGGGGAAAGAGCAACTGAAAGTGCCATCGCCATGTAGGTCCAAGGTAAAAAGTGCAACCCTTTGGGAACAAGGGTTGAACTTCAGCAAGAAGGTCTAAAAGCTATTGTTATTTCTATTTTCATATGATGACACTAATGGTCTAATATCAATCACTAAAGTGTGCAAAATTGTCTTTTCGCGCAACAAACTTACACAAAAAAGCAATTCTAACTTCCAAAATTTGAAAATTCGTATCCATTTTCCATTTCTTATGTAGAATTTATAATCTACGTCTTAAAGTTTTCTATAACTGAATGCAATACAGACTAATAGCAGATGTACGAGATCAAAATTAATATTATGCTGACATAATCATCATTTTATTGAATTTGATAGAGCTCACTCAAATTTACTTTAAATTGTCATAAAATTTCTTATAAATAATATTAATTTGATGATTACTATTAAAATAAAATAAAAAAATGACAGTACCTACGTTGAAAACAAATCGTTACCACCTCATGGATTGGCCCATGATTATGAGCGGCTTCTTTTACGGCGAGTAAATCCATTTTGCACGACGGAACAAAAAATAATCCATTTTGAATGGGTGAAATCATAATTTATAGAAAAAAATACATAATTCATTTCAAATTTTATAGAAGGTCAACCTTTATTGAAAATAAAAATAAAAAGAGAACAGAGATTATAACGCTGAAACGTTAGCGGTTGGCTTAAATCCACAGGTTCTTTCAACCGAATTATTGATTGGCTTGGCGAGATCTTTTAGCCCATTTCACCTCTTATCTTGGAGGAAATCCAAACACGTCGATCTTGCGTGGTTGCACCTTCCTTAGCCAACACCATCGCGGCCTCGTTGGCCTCCTCGTACACGCGATAAATCACCATCTTCATCCGTGCCAAGGCTTCGAGGACGTGGTCCACCGCTTCCTTGACCTTCTCCAGCGGCTCCAGCCTGGAGGTGGCCCATCTTGCGACGCTGAGATCCGTCCCTTCCACGACCAATTGTTTCACTCCTCCAGGAACGTCCTCCAGCAGTCTCATGCCCATTCTCAGGGCCTCCGCATTCGCCACTGTGGCGTCTGCTAGCTCGCCAAGGCTGCAGCTGTACGTCACGACCACGTCCTCGTACTCATCACGGAGGATCACGCCAAAGCCCGCAGGCAAGACCCCATTGCGGGCTTTGCCACTGAAATTCAGCTTCAACCAACCTTCGGGAGGCAGCTGCCACTCGCAGCGGTGTTGCCAAGGAAAGCGGTATCCATTCAATAGACCAAGGTCCTCGGACTGTTCCCGAAAGAACTCTTCCAAGAGGCTGCAAATTGAGTCCATGAAATTAGAAGCGGTTAGGAATTGCAGTCTACCGTAATGAATCAAGCTCACGTCAGCCCAATCCAAGCTCAAATATAAACAACTTTGATCTCACAAATATAAGTTCCATCTCATGCACCTTCATATTTCATACGAAAATGTTCTTCCTCGAAACAACGAACAGTCTCGCTCAATGGACTGAACTCCCTTTGAAGTGACTAAATGGATAAAAATTTTCAAACTCAGTGCGACAAAGGCGGCGACAGAGGCATAAACAAGCAAAGATGTCGGGGTGAAGGCTGAAATGAACTAATCTATTTAAGTTGCTGTATATGTTTGCAAGGGCATAAACAAGCGAAGATGTTGCGGTGAGAGAGATTAGGAGACCTTGATGTGCAGGGATTCTGTTCACATGTAACACATTAAGATTGACGTTGCTTTCTTTCTTAGATCCTCGTGATTATTAAGGCACTACTCCTCGTCATCGGATTCCTGCTGCTTCTCTTTTCTCCTTTGCTTAAAATCATCTACAAGGAGGAGGCCAAGTCCATCAGCAATTTCAGAATAAGACCACAGAAATCAAAATAATCTCGTTGAGCTTTTAAAAAGAAAAGGTAAACGCTTTGCTTTGATGAACTACTTTGAAAGCACTTGAAAATGCCCTCTTACATACCAAATCATCCGGCAATCCACATGGTGATCTTTGATAATTTTTTAAGGATATGAATATCCACTTGCTGTTCATGATGGTTCTAGGTGTAACAGTTTCAGAATCAGCATGCTCAGACTCCGTTAATCCTTGGTCGATGAATCGTACGCATTTCAAGGGGGTTTCAGTCGACAATCGTCTTGGAGGATGAAGCTGGGAAGGCTCTCGTAACGGATTGAAATCACTATTACAGACTTGAGAGCGAGACAAAATTCTATGCCAACATGTCTCTAATTGTTAAATCGTCTTTTGAGTTTGAGTCCACGCATGAAACGCCCCAGGCGTTAATGGTTCAAAATGGAAGTTCTCCATGGAAAATGCATCACTGCTTTTACTAGGAGAGATGATCATGTGGGGAAGACCTATAAACTTGTAAAGTGTTTGATTCTCAACGAATAAGATGAGAGGGAAAACAAGAACGTAGTCAATTACAAATTAGATTGTCTAAGCAAGAGGAAAAAAAGATAAATCTCGTCATAAATTTGAAATTTATCATATGTGAACTCCTGAGATCTCTCGCATTCATACTACTAGTGCTGCAGCTACCACTATGCCAATTGGACAATAATCTTCACCTTGAGCCATTTCACAATGCAGCAGTAGCAAAAGCAATGGCTGCAATCCAACTTTCCAAGCCAATCTGGATTAGGATAGGCATCTTGCAATGATGTTAGCAAAACCGAGAGTATAACGAGTGGTAGATATATGCAAATTAGCCTAGATTTATCTTAAAAGTTATGTACTGATAGAAAATTTTTGCCATTCTTTTTTTATCTCAACATTCTTACATAACAAAGTGACTCTTTTAAGTCAAATACATTATGTTTTGGGCCTTGAATTCCATTGATTAGGCATGCTTCGGAGCACTTTTCTAGTTGTATAACCTTTTTTGCGTTATATTAGGCTTTTATTTATTTTTCCAAATGTTTTACTGGTCAATGTAACTTTTCCATTTCTAGTGTCACCTAGGGTTAACAAGGTACTTATTTGATCTATACTATGTATGAGGTAGCTTTTTTTCATAGCACGTAATGAAAAAGAAAAATGATTTCTCTCTATTATTGCGCATGTGAGCGTGTGTTGTCTTAGTGTGTCTTGGCAGATCAATGAATCTGTATTCACCCATAGTTAACTGTATCACTTAGGATCCCCAAAAAGGCACCATTTAAAATAGATAGCCCTTTACAGTGACAAAAAATAATTCGATGTTATTAATGTAAAAAAAGAAATCCACAAAGAAAAAAATTTCTCGAAGGTTAAGAAATTTTGCGTGTTTGTGTTTAAGTGAGAGAGGGTATCCATTGCCAATATAACTAATATATCTTTGCCCAATCTAATCACCATATATATACCCATTTCATTATCAAGATCTCCTACATAGTCTAATTTTCACTTTGCTTATATAAATTAAATCTCCCACCACATATAAAAGGTTTTAATCGCGTTCATTATCCAAAATATCTCGACGGATGGTGTTTGTAACTCAGAAATCTGTTGGCTTTTATTCTACTTAGCACCATGTTGCCATTAATTATCATTGAGGTTTATATCTTCTCATTGTCAAAACAGACATGGGAGTATTACTATTTGGGTTTTATAGTTTTCTTCAATACCAATTTATTTGTTATTTTAGTTACTTATTACTAGCGTTGATATCGCATCATTATTATTGGCGCATGCAATCATGTTGCTTTCTATATAGTTCCTTAAAGTTAGACAGAAAGAAATTAAATATTCAACAATGTTAAATATATCAAATTCAGTTGAAACTCAACCAATCTCCTTAGAAACCATTACATGAACTACTTCAAAGAGGAAACATGCCTCATTCATAATTTTATAGCTTTCCTCTTACAAAGGGGACAAAAGTTCCTCCTCATGAGCCATTTCTCAATACAGCCACAATGAAAATGATGCCCACAGTCCAACTGTCCAAGCTTATCTTCAACAACATAATCATCCTACAAATAGTCCAACAAAATAAAATGTGCGATTTAGTAACATATATGCATAATTTTAGTTTAATTTTAGCTAAGAAAATTACTTATGAACAACATAATTGTTCCTCAATTCTATCTTAATATGTTCTTGAGTAAACGAAGTGGTTCTTACCAAACAAATACAACAAGATTCAGCTTCAACATTGGATCCTTCCGAAGTAGAGGGCTGGGGTTGATATTGGTGCGACCTCAAGTGAGTAGAGATGGCTTCCTCACTCAATCCTATGGAACGATCTCCACCCTATTCATCAAGGTGGACCAACTCTTAATCAGAAGTATATGAGAAAAAACCTAAGTATTACATAGTCACCTCTCCTCAAGTAAATTATTTCTCAAGTATAAAAAATATTGCTCAATTGAGGGCTAACTAAAGTTGCAAATAGATGTCCCTTCATCTCGATCAATGTCTACATCAATGCACGTTTGGATTGGTTTTTAGTTGTTTGAATGCAAATTACACAATAACACACATAAATGTAGTGAAGGGGCTCGAGCATATATATACCCACGAAGATGAAATATAGCAATTTCACTAATTCAGACATTTCGACATCAACATGAGAGATAAAATTTGAAAACAAGCAAATAATGAAACTCAAGATCTAGGGCAACAAATATTATTACTTGAAAACATCTATGTCCACTACAAAACTCATGACACCACTACAAATGTTCGAAGTCATATGCAAGCAACAATCTCTGTTTAGTTGAACATTTTATAATTCATAATACTATAAAAGAGATAATGTATATACTAAAGCTCTATCACAAAAAGTAATATTTTAGAAAACATTTTCTTCAAAATGATTGCTTGTATTGCTTAAAAAGATAAATGAATTAAAATATTTTAATTATCCACGAAAACATTTAGACTATCATTTAGGTGGAAATTTAAAATACATGCAAGCATGACACAATAAGAGGTAATGACAATTATGACATTACTAGATTGTGGTTAATCATTGCCCAAAAAAAAATTCCTGTGACAGGTCCATAACACATTACCTTTTTCTACTAGACACAGAAATTCATATATTTTATGAAATTCTAAAAAATGTATATTTAGTTACATATTATCATTATATGACTTGTAAATTAAATCTCATATCCAACATAGAAATGAGAATCACAAGTTTAATAAGTTGCAATTATCTTTTGGCATCAAGAGCGTGAGGTATATGGAAACGAACCACACAATTGGTAGTAAAAATCGGTCTAGATTTAAAGCTCTCAATTTCGAATATTCTTTTAAAGGAAATATATTAACAAAATTTCCAAAGAGATTACCATAGTTAATTAAGGAACCAAATTGAGAATTATGCAAAAAATCTTTTGAGTTTTCAAGTCTAGCACTATAAATACTACCTCGCCATTTCAAGGATGAAACATGAATACACAAACATATAATAATATTACATTTTTCAAAACATACCTCACGCGTTCTGATGTGGATGGTGGCCCATGGTGATGGAGATGAAACCTCAGGATGAGGTCTAGCTCGCCTCACCCCTCTACTCGCCCATCTCAGCATTCCAGATGCCGTAGAAGTAAATTGGCCAGTTGGATATAATGATTCTTGGCCGTGTAATCTTGTCGAGTTTCTTTCGGAAAGCACAACGCTTTCCGAAATAAAGTTCTGTTCAATTGCTTCAATATTGTTTTGATCCATTGTATTGTTGTCTTGTTCCATTGTAGAGATCTGTAAATGTAAATTCTTTTGTTAGAATATTAACAATAAAATATTTGTATATAAATGTTTGTGGATATACGTTGTTCATTATGCCGAAATAGCTCTAAAGATATGAACCCTATATGTTTCCTGATGAATTATTAACAAATCATTGAGTAAATCATTAAAAAAAAAGGATAAGATTAACTCAAGGAAAAAGTATTTAGGTTTTTTCTAGTGAATGAACGGATTTCAAATTATTTTTCTATGCTTATACTAAACCCATTATGGATACTAAAGCATACATTTGTTGTCAAATGGTGAATCAACCCACTGAGTGCGCATAATTCCTTCTTTCGGTGATTTTATATATAAACAAAAAGGCCAAACCTGTATGATCGACTATGTAATGACCATTTAGCATGTATATTAAAACTACATATGAAACTTAAATCAATATACTAGAGGTGGGGTACGTGTTCCATCCATCGAAAAAGTCTGTTTCTGTCGAGGGATGAATTCCTACTCAAATTATTGGAGGGACTAAGTTGGAATGTAATTGCTCTCGTGGTATATATAAAACAAGAAATAAAATTCAAAATGCTGTAGATTTTCTTTCAGTGCCCACACATTTTTCTAATTGATTTATCACTGAAGAATGAGTAAGACAAGTAGTTAACTTACACATAGTGAGATTGAAATAGCAAATTTTGGAAACAGGATCTAAAAAACTTCAAACCAACCTAATTATCATATTTATAATAGATAGTCGACATTATATCGTAATAAAACGATAATTTTCTAATTGGTCACCGAGGATAATTTTGATAAGACTCATAGGCAATAAAAGCATTGTGATTTTGATGAAATTTTACAATAAATATTAGGGATAAATTCAGTGAAAGTTATAAAATTAATCACAAAAGTATAATTGAGTCCTTAAAGTTGTAAAAAGTGCAATAAAATCTTAAAAATTGTCAAAGTGGATGAAGTTAATAGAAAATGCTAATATATCTTATTTCATTACTTTCTTAAGACACGTGGCTATGACGTGGCACCTACCAAGCACCACATCAAAAAAGAGCATTATAAAATTATAAATATAAACAAAATTAAATTAAAAAATAAAAAGCTAAGAATTTTATTAAAAAATAAACACAAAATCACCCACGGCTTGGCCAAGCCCTTACCGGTAGCCATTGTCACAACCATCGTGAAGTGCTGGCAAAGGTCACCCTTGCTAGCCCTAGGCGAGGCCTTGGTGGCTCCCAGCAAGGGCCTAGTAGCCCAAATATAAGGGAGAGCGTGACCCTTACCCCAGATCTAAGTGAGCGTGATTTAGGCCCAAGGTGACCCACCCCAAGCAAAATGGCTAGAATAAACCTTGATAATAATCAAATGAAATGGCTAGAATGAACTCTACAAGCATAGAAGCAAAGACAGCCCATGACCATTAATGAAGGCTTTTAAATAAATTCAATACCATATGGAATGGAAAATAAAAAAAGAGAATATACGTACTTGATCTGAGAAGCACTAGCCAGAAGTAACCTTGATTAAAATTAGCCTGCAAAAAATGGCCATCAAAAAATGATAAATACATGTAAAAAAACTATTTATATAGACAAAAGGTGAGCAAATAATCATAGATTCACTAGAGAACGAACAAAGGTCGTCAATTGATCATTGAATTGATCATGTGAAATAAATTTTAGAATGTGAATCGACGAGTATGATTGTCTTGACAATCAAATATAAGAAATGGGTTTATAACATCCAAATAATATGATTGCTAGTAAAATATCCTACACCTTCCGAGATACAACGATCTATTAGATCGTGTCAAAGCAATTATTTACCCTTGAAATTGATACTTCTCAGACAATCTCTCTATCATTGTAAACAAAATTTGTAAAATGTGACAAAAAAAGACTTTGGCAAGGAAAAAGAGAAAGCATATAGATTATTACAAACATCGATACACTGATGAAAATATAGATTAAAAAATTTTAAAAATAACTTGAAGAAATATGCTTCATCTATTAAAAAAAAAAAAAATCCAAGATCTGAACAATGGATGTAGTATAGATACTCTTCAAATTCTTTTTCACATTTGAAATAAAGAGAAAGAAAAAATCATAGTGCACAAGATGAAAAACTACATATATCATACCATATGGTAAGGAGAAAAAAAGGGATATGAAAGGGGAAAAAAGAGTAGGAGAACACATGAAAAATAACCTGGAAGATCGAGACCAATGTGAGAGCTCAAGAGAATTTTGATGTAGTTTGCATAGACTATGACAAAGAGAAGAGATGATACAAAATGAAGACAAACATCAAGAAGACAAATTGACAGTGCAGAACTTGCCTCTATTTATATTATCCTTCCTCATGCCTGATTGAGTAAATTCCAACTTACCATATTGGAGAGCTTTCTCAATTTAAAATCTCTTTTTAGTTGCTTAGAAATCCCAATTCGAATTGTCATCTTACATTTGCATTTGTATTTCATTCTTGAGCTAGTCTCATTTTATTGAATTAATTATTTTCTTCGTCTACTATTCTCCCTCTCCCTCAATTTTAAAACTGTGTGATCTTAGCTAATCATAATTTTTTCATAGATTCTCAAACTAATGCACGAAAAAAGCGCAAGGTCTTTTCATATCATTCCTTGTAAACGGTAACAATTTCCTTATCCGATGTAAACAGTATTAAGGTCCATAATCTAGCATGAGATTTGTAAGTTAAATACGTACTTGTTATCATATTGATAAGCGATATAACTAAGTTCGTTAATTTAATTTCTTAAAATGGTTGATTGATGGATCTTTTAACTTAGTTACTAATTGACTGTACATACCGTTAAAATTACTTAATTTTCATCTACCTATGTATATATTATTCTCGTTGGCAACCGTTAACGGTGATTTTATATTTTCTCAATTTGAATTTGTTCGTTATTGTAAAGTATGTAAAGTCGATATTGTTACAACAGCAACATAAGAAGTCATCTTTTTAGTGATTATTCCAAATTTCAACTTAGATACAAAAAAAAAAAAAAAATGCAATTCAATTATTGACGAGATATGGCTTACTAATTAAAAATGCAACCCTACTTCTTTTAGCCAGAGAATAAGAAAAACTTCTGGAAATAAAATGGTTGTCAATGGTTCATATGAAGATGATTATTTGTCCTCATGCATTTTGGTGGAAGGAAATCCCACAATAATAAAATTGTTGAAGAAAATAAAACTATATAACTGCAAGAAATCATACACATTGACCTTTTATGGGAAATACAAAAGATATTTTACCATATACTATTTTTTGCCCATTTTAGATAGGTCTACTTTGGGACAACTTGCTCACACACAAACCAACAAACATATCCAACAATAAACCTCATAACATATTTTCGTGTGTTCATTTTTCTTCATCAAGGCTAACTGGATAAGTTCAAGTCTGTTGTATTCTATTCATTTCCCTAATTAGCTATAAACTTATATGGTTATACATTAATTTTTTGACCAATTAAGTGGTAACCAAATCTAGTCATTATCTAATTTTAGGGCACTTGAAATCCATTTTTGAATTTTCTTTTTGTTGCCATTTATTCAATTCTATTTGCATTTGAATTCTTTACTTAATGCCTTTTTCCCTCCCCTTTTTTAAAAAGGCATCCCTTTGGTAATTAATTTTATTTTCAAATTCCAAAGAGTAAAACAACAATATAATAATTAGGCAAACATCCTTATGTAGAGATTTTTTTTTTTTTTTTGCAAAATCCTTTAATTAGTGATTGACTTTGGAAGCTATGTTCCTCATTTCTACCTATCTTTTATGCATGTTTCTTTTTTCTCTATTATAAATAATTTGAATCATAAGTTACCGAAACATCTCAATACAATTTTTGATATTTTCCTGGCCCTTTTTTTTTGGCTTAGTTGATGGATGAATTGCATGTTTGCTGGTGCTACAGGTGAGCAGTTGTTTGGGCCAAATGGGGAAGGTTGTTATAAAAGCAGTGGAGTCTACAAGACTCGATCTTATCCTCATGTCATTTGCTTGTGCCGAAGAGGCTAGAAAAACCATAGAGTTTTGTCGAATGTTAGAAATTAAACAAAATTTATTAAAATGTCGAGATTACCAAGTTACCAATGACTATGGAGGAGTTATCGATGTCAATCAATTACTATGTTATCGATATTCCAAACGTGATATCAAAGACTACTTGGTATACGCATTGAAGAAGAGTCATCATTATGGCGTCACTTTTAAGAAGTCTGTTCATATTTCTATGATATGTCTATTTGTATCTTGAGGTCCTTTGTAAGTTCTTAGGACTTCATCTCCTGAAAACACTAGCTATATTTATAAGGAAGAGTAAAAGTCAAGTAACAAGTCTATAAATAGAAGAGTCTTGTAATTGTTCTTGTTGAGGAGAAATAAGGTGAATTAAATGAAAAGGCTATGTATCTCCTTCTCTTCTTTGTGAGTTGTGAGTATTTCACCTTCAATTTCTTCCATCAAATTGGTATTAGAGCTTACGGTTTGTGATCATAGCATCAACAAACAATTGACTTTCTCTTCAATACCCTTGTCTTGCCAAAGACATAACTGAGCTGTTATAATAAAGGGATAAGTGCATTAGAAGTTCTAAAACTTATCATGAAAATGCAATTGAGTTCTAAAAATTTCAAAAAGTGCAATTAAGTCTTCAAACTTGTCATGAAAGTTCAATCAAGTCCTAAAACTTTCAAAAGGTTCAATAAAGTCCTAAAACTTGTTTTGAAAGTGCAAACAAATCCAAAAATTTTCAAAAAGTGCAATCGATGAAATGACTTAGATTGAACCACTTTGATAATTTTTAGGACTTGATTGCACTTTTTGAAAGTTTTAGGACTTAATTGCACTTTTTGAAAGTTTTAAGACTTAATTGCATTTTCATGACAAATTTTAGGACCTCCAATGCACTTATCCCTAGAATAAAAACTCTACTTAGCACCTACTATGTGTGGGAACTTGTTGACACTAACTATGGTGAGTTAGAGGATGAAGCCACCTTGAATCAAAACCAAAGGAATGCCTTGGAGAAGGTTCGAACGAAAGATCATTATGCCCTATCAATCACATATCAAGCTTTAGGTGATTCCATCTTTGAAAAGGTGTTGAACACCGCCACTACTATGGAGACATTGGAGATTCTTCGCAACACACACCAAAAGGTATAGAAAGTTCAAAAGATTTTCCTTCAAACTTTGAGAGGTGAATTCAAGATAATTCATATGAAAGAATTTGAATCAATTGCTACCTGTTTCACAAGAGTTTTGGCGATTGTCAATCAGATGAAAAGAAATGGAGAAGACATTTTAGATGTTCGTGTTGTCATGAAAATACTTTGATCCTTAGACAAGAAGTACAACCACATTGATGTTGCAATAGAAGAATCCAAAGACCTAGATGCCATAACAATTGATGAGCTTTCGGGTTCATTACAAGCCCATGAAGGTTTAGAAAGAAAAAGATTGACCCGATGGAGGAAGTTCTCCAAATGCAATTGACCATCCAAGATGAGAAGGAGCAAAGAAGAGATCTTGTGCATATTCAAGGGGCAAGTCAAGATCATGATCGAGGTCGAGGCCGATGCTGCTTTCAAGGAAAAGGTCATGGATGAAGTAAAGGAGATGTTGCTCGAATTGATGGTAGATACCGGTATCAAAGAGGTATTTGTGGAAGAGGAAATAACTCAATAGGCCAACCGTATGATAAATCTAAAATTTGATTTTATTATTGTAATAAACTTAGTCATTATGCTTCTAACTATTGGAACAAAGAAAGAAGTGCACTAGGCAAAGAGGTAAAGCTGGTGAATGATGCCGAGCAACTTCTTTTATTGGCATTCAAAGAAGATGGAAGAGGACAAAAATGATATGTGCCACTTGGATATTGGTGCAAGCAACCCCATATGCAAGCAAAAGGAGATGTTTGTCAAGTTAGATGAGACAATTAAAGGAAAAATCTCATTCAGTTATAACTTCAAATTTCTTGTCCAAGGAAAAGGTATAATTTTGATTCGTTTGAACAATGGTGCATGACAATTTATTATTAATGTTTATTATGTTCCAAAAATGTCAAGCAATACCTTGAGTTTGGGACAACTTCTAAAGAAAGGCTATATTGGTCACATGAAAGATCTTAGCCTTGTGATAAGAGACCGAAATAATAAATTGATTGCAAATGTGAAGATGTCGAAGAACATAATGTTTACTCTCAATATAAAGAATGAAATGTCTCGTTGCCTAAAGGCGTGTGTGGATGATCCCTCATGGTTATGGCATTTGAGGTTCGATCGTCTCAATTATGGTGGACTCAATTTGTTTTCTTGCAAGAAGATGGTTTATGGTTTACCACATATTGATCATCCCAATCAATTATGTGAAGGATATGTCATTGGCAAGCATTCCAGAATTAGCTTTCCAAAGGAAGCAACTTATCGAGTGAAGAAGCCACTAGAGTTGATTTATTTTGATGTGTGCAGCTCAATCATTCCTTACTTATATTGATGATTTTACTCAAAAAACTTGGATGTATTTTTTAAAAGAAAAGACGGAAGTGTTTGATACTTTCAAACAAATCAAGAACTTGGATGAAATGGAGAGTCTCTATTTTATCAAAGGTATGAAGATTGATCGTGGCAAATAATTTACTTTAGCAATATTTAACAAATTTTGTGAAGACCATAGTGTTTGGCATTTCTTGATGGCTTCGTATTCTCCTTAATGAAAGGACGTAGCTAAACAAAAAAAAAAAAAAATGGAACCATTCTTGACATGGTTCAAAGCATGTTGAAGAGCAAAAATTTCTCTAAGGAGCTTTGGGCTAAAGCTATTTCATGTGCAGTCTATTTTCAAAGTAAATGTCTTACATAAAAACTTGAAAGCATAGCTCCATAAGAAGGATGGACCGGGAGAACACCAAGTGTTTCACACTTGAGAATTTTTAGGAGCATTGCCTATGCTCATGTCGCAAACTAGAAAATATCAAAGTTGGAAGACAATAGCAAAAAGCCATCTTTATCGAGTATGACTCATCATCCAAAACCTATTTGATTATTTGATCCTAACACTTCTAACTTGTATATAAGCTAAGATGTCAAGTTTGATGAAGATGGCACATGGGAAGACAATCTAAAAGATGAAGTGAATGCTAATGGTGGTTTGAACTAAATGGAGTTAAAGGATCATTCTACACATTTTTTTCTACAATATCTTCGTTAAGTTCATCATCACTAACTTATTCAAATAGTGTCAAGATTAGGGAGATTGTCTAACATTTATGAAGCTTTTGATAAGCTTCACCTTGTATGTCTTCTTGCAAATTGTGAACCACTTGTTTATGATGATGCTGCTAAAGAAGAAAAATGAAGGAAAGCCATGAATGAAGAAATTGAAATCACTAAGAAGAATTAAACATGAGAACTTGTTGATCTTCCGAAGGACAAGAAAGTGATCGGTGTCAAATGGGTGTGTAAGGCCAAGAATAATGAGAAAAGAGAAGTGACAAGATACAAAGCTGTATTTGTTGTAAAGGGATACAAGCAAAAGGCTAAAACTGACTATGATGTAGTTTTTCCCCCTATCATCGGCATGGAAACAATTAGATTTATCATTTCCATAACTACTCAAAATGATTGGTGAATTTATCAAATGGAAGTCAAATTAGCAATTTTGAATGGCATCCTTGAAGAAGAAATTTATATCGAACAATCTGAGGGTTTGTTCTGAAAGGTAGGGGTGAGCATCGGTCCAGGGTTCCCTAGACCAACCCTAGACTGGCCCAACCCTATCGGTCCTAGTCCAGTTCGCAAGGAGACTAGATCAATCATTGGTCCTAGAATTCCTAGACTAGCACCGTGCAGGTTGGTCCTTGGTCTTAAGAACTCAGGGTCGGTCCAACCCGAACCAACCCTGATTAACTATATATATAACGTTAAATAAACGGCATCAACAACATTAAATAGCTCTTTAGTGATGAGTTCAAGCAATTTTATATTGTTCTTTAATAACTTAGATTTTTAATGTTTTTTATGGCGTCAATAGTCATAATTTACGAATGAGGAAAATGTTTTTATAAGGAATTCCCACGGCGTCCAAAATGGCATAAATAGCTCCTTGTGGCATCTTCCTCTAATACTCGTTCCCTTATATCTTATTTGTTCTCTTAGTCTTCAATTTGCCAAAATCGAAAGAAACAACTTCTCCGCTCGCCACTCAACACTTGCCTCGCTCGTTGTGGGTCACTCATGCCGCTCGCCACTCGATACTCACTTGGCTTGCTACTCCCCGCTCGACACCCAATGCTCACTCTATTTGATGCTCACCCCACTCGACCCTCACCACTTGCCTTTTTTAGCTGACCTTGCTCATCATCAAACCCATTGGATCGGTCCAGTTCTCGATTACCTTTTCAAGAAGTACAAAAGATGAAATAAAAAATTATTAGTTGGTCCCAAGTTGACCCTAAAACTGGATCAAACATATTAGGTCAGTCCAGTCCTCAATTGTTTTTTTAAAGAGTACAAAAAATGAAATAAAAAATTATCAGTTGGTCCCAAGTTAACCTTAGAACTGGATTGAACCCACTAGGTCAGTCCAATCTTTGGTCCCAAGCTCAATAGGGTTGGTTCTCGATCCAAAAATTGAGGATCAACACTGTGCAGGTTGGTTCTAGGGTTAGGGGGTGGATCGGCTCAACCCGAACTATGCTCACCTCTAGTGAAAGGTCATGAAGATAAAGTGTTGAGGTTGAAGACAAATCTATATGGGCTTAAACAAGTACTGAAAGCATGGAATTTTAGAATCGATATATATATATATATACATACATTTCAAGACAAACGGATACTTACAATGTCTATATCAGCAGTCACTCTATTAAAAAATGTGTTGTTCTACTTGTTTATTTATATGTCGATGTCCTTGTTTCCCTATGAAATAATCTGATGACAATTGATGTTTTAAAGGCATTAATGGTGAAGGAATTCAATATAACTAATAATGGACTAATGAATTATTTCCTGGGCATTGAAGTGAAGCAAAGTGCATATGGGTTTTTTTTTTGGCCAGAAATGATATACAAAAAATATCCTTGAAAAATTCAACATGAAGAATTGTATAGCGATCAATGCACAAACGGAGTGCAGAACCAAACTTTCAAAGTTTAATGATGATGTGATGTTGATTTGAAGTATTATAGAAGCTTGATTGGAAGTTTGAGATATTTGACATGTATGAGATAAGATATCATGTACAGTGTTGGAATTATGAGTCAATATATGGAGCAATCAAAGTCATCTCATCTTAAAGTGGCAAAGAGGATACTTCACTACATAAAAAGTACTATTACTTGTGACTTATTATAATATTGGTCTAAATCCTTTTGACTTAGAGTTTATTCAAATAGTGATTATGGTAGAGATCAATTATCAAAAAAGCACTATAAGGTTTGTATTTTTCTTGTGTGGGACTACTTTCACATGGTCATTAAAGAAGCAATTCAGTGTTACTCCGTCGACATGTGAAACTGAATATGTAGTGGCATCATCTTATGTTTGTCATGCAATATTGTCAAGAAGTCTACTCAAAGAAATTAATGTGGAGCAGAAAAAAGCAATGGAGATTTTTGTCGATAATGTTTTTGCTATTGCTTTGGCCAAAAATCTAGTCTTTTATGAATGAATCAAACATATTGATGTTCGACTTCATTCGAGAATAGGTAAAAAAGAAGAAAGTCGAAGTGTTGCATGTGAAGACAAGAGCTCAAATAGCGGACATTTTTACTAAACCCCCCAAGATCGATGTTTTTTGAAAGTTTAAGAGTTTGCTTGGAATGATCTGTAGAAGAGAATTTGGTTTGAGGGAGTGTAAGAAATTAAATCAAATTTGTTAAAATGTTGAGATTACCAAGTTACCAATGACAATGGATGAGTTGCCAATGTCAATTGGTTACCACACTATCAATATTCCAGACTTAATACCGAAAAATGCTTGGTATACGTGTTGAAGAAGAGTCATCATTGCAACGTTACTTTTAAGAAGTCTATTCATATTTTTATGTTCTAACTGTTTATACCTCCAAGTCTTTTGTAAGACTCTCCTTTTCATTTCACCAAGTAAGACTTTCCTCTTCATTTTCTTTACTCCATTCCTTCAAATTTGACTTTGGAGTAGATCCCAAATCTCTTTAACTATCACACAAAAAGAAATACTCATAAATTTCATATAAGAAATGCACAATGTATGAAGTGAAAAGCTTTAAGAGATAAGTGCAAGTCTTCTCTAACATCGTCACAAGCAGGAGTATGTGGAGCTGGTTGTGATTCTTTTCTAATTGCTCGAACAGGAGGTCTTGCTGATGTTGAAATTGCTATTCCATATTCAATCACATCAATTATTTGCTTATTCATCACAACTATTGCTTTTGTTGTACCTTTCATTTCAAAATAAAGTAGATGTGCTGATTGTCGTGGATGAACACATTGACGAGCTAGAAATCAGGTTGTCTTTTTTCTTGGTTGTAATGAGATTGTGTGGAATGAGAAATAAACAAGACAAACATAGAACTCCAAGATAGAACAAATTCATTTGTTCAAAAGAATCCATATAAGAAGTAATACTATAAAGTAAGACTGCTCATTTGGATTAGGATAATCTTCTATCCAAAGAACTTAATCAAAGTAATCAAGAAATTTTTTGAAGCCAAGAAGGAGAGTTCATAAAGTTTTGAAGAAGGGTCTTTAATACTTTCAAAATGCAAATCTCATAGACTTCAATTTATCCTCAAAAGCAATGAAGTAATTCCAAAAAGCTTGAGTTGAAAGAATAGATCATCAAGAAATAGAAATTTAGAAAAATTGCCTCTAATAAAGTTAGCCATAACAAGATCTTTATGCCCTGGCTTCAAATAATAAGCAGCGAGGCTTTGATACCAATTGTTGGGGCTAACAATACAACTTAGAGGGGGTGAATAGGTTGTATAAGAACTATAAAAATAAAATAAATAAAAAATTGTGGAAGATAATAAGTTCAACTTCAAACGTTGGCAGAAACAAATTGTAGAAATTAGGTGCGTGTGCTATTGTTTAATAAATCGTGATAATAAAGGTTCGATAATATAAATAGTAAAGAGATAAAAATATTTTCAAGCAGATATATAACAGTTCGGCTTTATCTCCAAGCCTATATCCACTCTCCACACTACCAGCCGCAAGTCAAGCAAGATTGCACTAATGATCTGTTCAACAAGTTATAATTGGTAAGCACTTATTCTATTACATGATAAATCATACTATCAAGACATAGCTACTACTCTTACTTGTATACAATTGATCTTTCACACAATTACTATACGGCAAGACTAGTGAAGATCTTTTGAGAAAACAAAACAATATCAACAAAGAAAGTAGCTTAAAGCAAATATTTGGATTCTATATTATGCTCTCTAACATTTTGGCCTAAAAGCTCTTATCTCGTAAAATTCTAAATGCAAGTGCACGTATCGAACAAGTAATATAATGATGAGATAAAGTATCGTCCCACGGAGATCGATGATTAATAAACCAATTAAATACTAAAATAGACTAATTCTAAAATTTATCTAACAAATCAAAATATAATTAAGAATGAATCAAAAAAGAAATTTGTAGACTAAATGCAGTAAAATCAATTAGATAAATATGTTAGAGCATCCGATTTCACCATAACCACTAGATATGAATTTCATATTGTTATGAATATAAGAACGATATCAAACATGTGATAGCGGAATTTTCTAATCTATTTACTATCCTATCTCTAGGTATAGCAAACCTACTCCGCTTATTAATCCACTGTATCTCTATGTAAATTAAAATAAACATGAGTGCATTAAAAACTATTAATATTCCCGGTTTACAATGAGTTTTTTGGATCACCTTATCACCGAAAGCTACACAAATAACGCGGTATATTTCTATCCACGTTTAATTCATGATTATATATTATAATGAGCAGTTTCATATTATCACATCTCAGTCTCAAACATGCACATCAGATCATTCAAGTGGTGGCCAGTCACTCAAAAGCAGTAAACGCAATAATATATAACTCACATGAATGAAATCAATTGTAAAACATAAAAATCATGAAATTCACATCATCATGGTTAGGCTACATCGTAACTCTAACAAAAGAAAATTAGAACATAGTAGAATAAGAAATAAAAATAAAAATATAGATCAAACCCAGCATATTGAATGAAAGGACAAGAATTCTGTGATAACTTTTGTCTTCTCTTCAGAGTACTTGAAAAAAAAAACTCTTAGAACAATGGAAAACGATCTAACCTCTCTTCTCCATCTCTCTAAAAAAACCCTAGCTGCTCTCTCTATCTCTATTTATAGGATATATCCAAGATATCTATCTCCAAACGCTTGCAGATAACATTAGGGAACAAAATCAAGAATTTCCTAATTTGATATTTATCTTCCACTGCTGCTTTTATTTGAATTCTTGGTAATTGTCATTCTTTTCCTTATCTTCTCCATATCTCATTATTCTGCATAAACAAGGAAAATTCAAATAATCCGAAGGAAATCCAAATATTTTCTCACAGATAATGCATTGATTACTGTATAAAATAGGTAAAATAACTCTATTTTTATAAAGTTATCAAACCCCCAAACTTAACATTTTGCTAGTCCTCTAGCAAAAGTAAGACATGACACATACTCAACCTAACAACCTTCTCCATGACATCTTTCCATAATTGTCAAATTCACAATTCAAAGAAAAAACATAAATTTCATCCAAACATTGAAATCAATTTATAAGTTAAGACCAATTCTAACTATATGATCCAAGTGTGTGTGTGAGAGTCCTTATATTTTTCGAATTATATGCAATCCAAATAAATTCACATTAACATGCAACCTCTCAAAAATTCTCAATAATTATGACTAAATCTCATAAGTTTGCTTTTCATTCCTCTCTCCACTAATGTAAGCTAATTATCCAACCAAAATCAATAGGACTTTTCTCGGGTTGTAATGCAAGGCTGGGCTAAAGGCGAGATAACGGGAATTTTAAGCTCAAATCACCCATCAACATGTTAATTTCTAGGATCTAATTAGAGCCAATGTCACTGTCCAATTTCACTTCTTCAAGATAATTTTTCTGCCGTCATATATCATCATTCCCTTTTTTTTTCCTTCTTTTTTTTTTTTTTTTGAATTGTTTTATGGTGGAGTTTCTCCCAAAGTCCCTCCTAATATAACATGAAAATTTCCAACTCATTGAGTATCCAAAAGGCTCACTCAATTGAAAGTTGGAAAGGGAACATAAACGCAATTTTTTTTTTAACAATACACCCCAAACAACCACTGCAATCACTTTTTTTTTCTTCTTTTACTCCATCATTCCTCCCAAATTTCTATCAAACTCAAATAATTTTTTTTTTATCCCAAAAGAAAATCAACGTGTTCATAGGGCATGGGATAAGGATATAATTTGATCATGGCTAGGCTAAACATATATGGGTGCTAATGAAAAATTGGGTAATAATTAAGGTTCAACGGGGTGACTAGGGATAAATAAATAGGGTTGGCTTGAAAGGCTCAATCGATCCAAAAACTGCCTATATCATTTTCTCAATTAGATTTAGCTTAGGATTTCGCCTTAAGAAAAAATCAAACAAATTCTAAGATTTGGGTGAAATTTAAGAAAATCACATATTTCACATGAATGTTCTCTAGATTTACACATAATCCAAAAAGTAAGGACTTTTAGTGCTCAGTAAGCAAATCAACATAATCAGAATTAAGATTAACTCACACCTCAACTACAAGTTTAAATAAAATTTAAATTTTCCTAAGAATCGCAAAAATTCACAACCAAGAAAGCAATAATGATAAAAAAAGTTATCTAAAAAATTGTCTTCCCCCCAAACTTGAATGAAGCAGTGTCCTTAATGCGAAAAATAGAATAGGAAGAAGAAAACTTCCCTGGTTGTAGGATAAGTCCATAGATGATCTTGATGATTAAACTTTTGAAATGTGCTCTCTAAAAATTAACCTGGATAAAATAGAGAAACGTTAATCGTTTTTTTTTTTTTGCAAAACATAAACTTAAAAATAAATAAAAACATAATTAAAATACTTGGGTTGCCTCCCAAGAAGCGCTTACTTTATAGTTTTCAGCCAAACTATCTCAGATGTCGTTATTCTGAATGATGAAGTTCAATGGTGGTCTTCTGCTTATTGTAACCACCTTCAAAGTAGGGCTTCAAACGTTGACCGTTCACTTTGAATGTGCCCTCAGTGTCATGCGCAACTTCAATTGTTCCATATGGGAATACCTGTGTAACTGTAAAAGGATCAGACCATCTAGACCGCAACTTTCCTGGAAAAAGTTTAAGACAAGAGTTATAGAGTAAGACTTTTTGACCAATTTTAAACTCTCTTCTGAATATGTGCTTGTCATGCCATCTTTTTGTATGCTCCTTGTACAACTTAGAATTTTCATAGGCCTCATTGCCAAATTCCTCCAATTCATTCAATTGCAATAATCTTTCTTCACCTGCAGACTGCATATCAAAATTCAGAAATTTCAATGCCCAATATGCTTTATGCTCTAATTCCACTGGTAAGTGACAAGCCTTTCCAAACACTAGCCTAAAAGGAGACATCCCAATTGGAGTTTTGAACGCTGTCCTATAGGCCCAAAGTGCATCATCAAGTTTTATTGACCAATCTTTCCTAGAGGCATTCACTGTTTTTTCTAAAATTCTCTTGATTTCTCTATTTGAAATCTCTACTTGACCACTAGTCTGAGGAT
Source organism: Eucalyptus shirleyi (assembly GCA_017140165.1). NCBI lineage: Eukaryota > Viridiplantae > Streptophyta > Magnoliopsida > Myrtales > Myrtaceae > Eucalyptus > Eucalyptus shirleyi. The sequence continues at coordinate 17,021,469 of CM029448.1, read as the reverse complement.
GATAAGGGGTTGCAACCTTATGTGTGACTCCATACTTACTCAAAAGTGCTTCAAATTGCTTGTTGTAAAAATGTGTCCCCTTATCACTTATGATTGCCTTAGGAGTGCCGAATCGGGTAAAAATATTTTTCTTCAAAAATTTCACCACAACTTTAGCATTATTTGTTGGTAATGCTACAGCTTCTGCCTACTTAGACACATACTCCTTAGCTACTAAAATGTATAAATTTCCATAAGAAGGTGTAAAGGGTCCCATGAAATCAATACCCCAAACATCAAATAATTCACACACAATAATGTTGTTTAAAGGCATCTCATTTTTTCTTGAAATATTTCCAGTTCTTTGACACCTATCACATGAAGCTACATAGGAGTATGCATCTTTAAAAAGTGTAAGCCAATAAAATCCAGATTGTAAAATCTTAGCTGCAGTTTTTGTGGCACCAAAATGGCCACCTATCTCTCCATCATGACAATGATGTAGAATGTTTGCCTTCTCTTCATCTGGAACACATCTCCTTATGACCTGATCTGCACATCTTTAAACAAGAAAGGTTCTTCCCAAAAATAATTTTTAACATCAGAAAAGAATTTTTTCTTCTGTTGATATGATAATTGAAGAGGAAGAACATTACTTACCAAATAATTTACAAAGTCAGCATACCAAGGAATTGACTTGATGGAAAAAATTTTCTCATCAGGGAACTCTTCCAAAATTGGTCTTACCTCTTCCTTTGAATTTGGAATTCTTGATAAGTGATCTGCAATTAAATTTTCAATCCCCTTCTTATCTTTGATTTCCAAATCAAATTCTTGCGGCAATAGAATCCACCTGATTAACCTGGGTTTTGATTCTTTCTTTTCAAGCAGATACTTAAGAGCAGAGTGGTCTGAATAAACTATAACTTTTGAGCCAATTAAATAATAACGAAATTTATCAAAAGCAAATACTACCGCCAAAAGTTCCTTTTCTATTGTTGAATAATTTAGTTGTGCACCTGACAAGGTTCGACTGGCATAGTATATGGTTTGAAAAATTTTATTCTTCCTTTGTCCCAAAACAGCTCCTACTGCAGAATCGCTAGCATCACACATCAGCTCAAAAGGTAAATCCCAATTTTGTGCTGCCATGATTGGTGCTGATATTAACTTCTCCTTTAAAGTGTTAAAAGCCTGCATGCATTCAACAGAAAAATTAAAAGGAGCATCTTTTTCCAAAAGATTAGAAAGAGGTTTAGCAATTTTTGAAAAATCTTTTATAAATTGCCTGTAAAATCCTGCATGCCCCAAAAATCCTTTGACAAGTTTCACAGATGTTTACGGAGGTAATTTTGCAATGACCTCCACTTTGGCTCGATCGACTTCTATTCCGTTTCGAGAAATTTTATGTCCGAGCACTATTCCTTCCCGTACCATAAAGTGACACTTGTCCCAATTCAAAACAAGGTTAGTCTCCTCACATCTTTGTAAGACCAAAGCCAAATTATTTAAACAAGAATCAAATGATAGGCCAAAAACGGAAAAATCATCCATGAAAATCTCAATATATTTTTCAACCATATCAGAGAAAATAGCCATCATGCATCTTTGAAAAGTAGCTGGTGCATTACAAAGACCAAAGGGCATTATTCTAAAAGCAAAAGTACCATAGGGACAAGTAAAAGTAGTTTTCTCTTGATCTTCTAGTGCAATAGGAATCTAATTATACCCTGAATATCTATCCAGAAAGCAATAAAATTCACGCCCTGCAAGTCTTTCTAACATCTAATCAATAAATGGTAAAGGAAAGTGATCTTTTCTAGTGGCATCATTCAATTTTCTGTAATCCATACACACACGCCACCCAGTGACTGTTCAAGTTGGAATCAATTCATTGTTGTCGTTTTTCTGAACAGTCATACCACATTTCTTTGGCACAACTTGTACAGGACTTACCTAAGAACTATCAGAGATAGGATAGATGATACATGCATCAAGTAGCTTAATTACCTCAGCTTTCACTACTTCTTGCATCTTCGGGTTCAAACGCCTCTGAGGTTGGATAGTGGGTTTATATTGCTCCTCCATCAAAATTTTGTGCATACAAATTGAAGGACTAATTCCCTTGATATCAACTATTTTCCATCCAATTGCACCTTTATGCTCTCTTAATACTATGAGCAATTTCTCCTCCATCAAATTTGTCAAAGAAGAAGATATAATTATCGGTAAAGAAAAAACTCAATCTAAATAAGCATATTTCAAATGAGAAGGTAAGGGTTTGAGTTCAAGAATTGGAGGCTCTTCAATTGATGGTTTAGGCTTTGTAATGTGTTGTCCCAACTCTTCAAATTTAATTGTCTTTTGCCTTGAAGATGGTGGAATTGCCTCCATGAAATTTGTGTACTCCTTTATCTTCTCATTCTGAATATTTGTGTCCCTTAGTTGAATCAGACATGCTTCAAGTGGATCTTCAAAAATATTTTCCTGAAAAACCTTATTCACCAACTTGTCAACTGTCTCAACTCTAAAACAAGAATTATCATCAGATGGATATTTCATTGCTTTAAAAACATTAAATGAAACAAGATCATCTTGAACTCTAAGGATCAACTTCCCCTGTTGTACATCAATAAGAGCTCTTCTTGTTGCTAGAAAAGGTCGACCTAAGATAAGTGGTACCTCCAAATCTTCCTCCATGTCAAGAACTATGAAATCTGCAGGAAAGATAAATTTGTCAACTTTTACCAAAACATCTTCCACAATACCTCTCGGATATTTAATTGATCGATCAGCCAGTTGAAGTGACACTGTGGTTGCTTTTACCTCGCACAATCCTAATTTCTTAAAAACGGGATAAGGCATCAGATTAATACTTGCACCTAAATCACATAATGCTTTTTCAAAGTAAGAATCCCCAATAGTGCAAGGAATAGTAAAACTCCCTGGATCTTTTAATTTCAGAGGCAATTTGTTTTGTAGGATAGCTGAACACTCTTCATTTAACTTCACAGTTTCATAATCCTCCAGTTTCCTTTTGTTTGCCAGAATCTCTTTCAAAAATTTTACATAACTAGGCATTTGCGCTAAAGCATTTGCAAAAGGAATGTTAATGTGCAATTTTTTAAATACATCAAGAAATTTAGAAAATTGCTTATCTATTTTGTGTTGCTGGAGTCGTTGAGGGAATGGAATTGGCAGCACATATGGCTTGGGATTATTTGGAAAAAGTTTACTCTTACTTGTCTCCTTTGATTGTTTGTTGATCACCTCTTCTTTGTCTTTGACAATCTCTTCTTCTCCCACTTGTTTACCACTTCTCAGGGTAATAGCCTTTATGTTTTCAATTGGATTTTTCTCTGTGTTGCTCGGCAAAGAACCCTATTGCCTTTTTGACATCATGCTTGCTAACTGACCCACTTGCATCTCCAGATTTCTTATTGAAGCCTCTTGATTTTGAAATCTCACATCCGTGCTTTTGATGAAGTCATGAGTTGTGTTAGCAAGTTTGGTGACTATGTCTTCCAAATTTGACTTTGTCTCTTCTGATTGTTTGAATCCAGGTGGTCTCGTCACATTCTGATTGTTCCATGAAAAATTTGGATGATTGCGCCATCCCAGATTGTATGTGTTGGAGTAGGGATTATTCTGTGACCTGTTAAAATCCCAACAAAGTTAGAATTTTCATGAGATTGTTTAAAAGTATTACCTACCTGACACTCTATGCTAACATGTCCTCCACCACAAAAATCACATGTCAAAGTGTGAATTTTCATGGCTGAAACACTCATATTATCAAGCTTTTTGTTGATTGTTTCAAATTGTGCAGCAATTGCAGCAAAACCATCTACTTCATGAACTCCGCTAACTTTTTGCATTGGTAATCTCTCAGTAGGCCACTGATAACTATTGGACGCCATCTCTTCTAATAAATTGTAGGCTTCTTCTGGTGTTTTATTATTTAGAGTTCCTCCTGCAGTTGCATCAATCATAGAACGAAGATTTGCACTAGAGCCATTATAAAAAGTTTGTACCTGCATCCATACAAGTAGTCCATGATGTGGGCATCTCCTCAGAAATTCTTTGAATCTTTCCCATGCTTCATAGAATGATTCATTATCCATCTGCATAAAATTAGTAATATCGTTACGCATCTTCGCAGACTTTGCAGGTGGAAAGAACTTACCAAGAAATTTCTAAGCCATATCATTCAATGTAGTAATTGATCCTGCAGGAAGAGAAGAAAGCCAACTCTTAACTTTATCTCTAAGAGAGAATGGAAATAATCTTAATTTAATAGCATCATCTGTAACTCCATTATATTTAATGGTGTCACAGATTTCAAGAAAAGCATCGATATGAGCGTTTGGATCATCGCTTGGTAGCCCATTAAATTGCACTGATTGTTGAAGCATTTGAATAAGTGACGGCTTAATCTCAAAGTTGTTTGCTTGAATTGCAGGTCTTCTGATACTTGATGTGGTGCCTTGAACTGTTGGCGCAGCATAATCTCTTAAGAGTCTACGTGGATTTTCATTATCACCGTCTGCCATCTTAGCGTGATTTTTCTATTCTCTTAGTCGCCTTTTGAATGTACGCTCGATTTTTGGATCAAGCTCAACAAGTTCCCCTTGTTGGCTACGTGTCATAAACCGACGTACACCCTGAAAAATAAAACAAAACAAAAGCTAGATTAAATTTAGAATTATTTGGTATCAATATTAATTAGTATTAAACAAACGATCCCCGGCAACGGCGCCAAAAACTTGTTCGTAAAATTCTAAACGCAAGTGCATGTATCGAACAAGTAATATAATGATGAGATAAAGTATCGTCCCACGGAGATCGATTATTAATAAACCAATTAAATACTAAAATAGACTAATTCTAAAATTTATCTAACAAATCAAAATATAATTAAAATGAATTAAAAAAAGAAATTTGTAGACTAAATGCAGTAAAATCAATCAAATAAATATGTTAGAGCATCCGATTTCACCGTAACCACTAGATATGAATTTCATATTGTTATGAATACAAGAACGATATCAAACATGTAATAGCAAAATTTCCTAATCTATTTACTATCATATCTCTAGGTATAGCAAATCTACTCCGCTTATTAATCCACTATATCTGTATGTGAATTAAAATAAACATGAGTGCATTAAAAACTATGAATATTCTCGGTTTACAATAAGTCTTTTGGATCACCTTATCACCGAAAGCTACACAAATAACGCGGTATATTTCTATCCACGTTTAATTCATGATTATATATTATAATGAGCAATTGCATATTATCACATCTCAGTCTCAAACATGCACATCAGATCATTCAAGTGGTGGCCAGTCACTCAAAAGCAGTAAACGCAATAATATATAACTCACGTGAATGAAATCAACTGTAAAACATAAAAATCATGAAATTCACATCATCATGATTAGGCTACATCGTAGCTCTAACAAAAGAAAATTAGAACATAGTAGAATAAGAAATAAAAATAAAAATATAGATCAAACCCAGCATATTGAATGAAAAGACAAGAATTCTGTCACCACTTTTATCTTCTCTTCAAAGTACTTGAAAAAACTCTTAGAACAATGGAAAACAATCTAACCCCTCCTCTACATCTCTCTAAAAAACCTTAGCTGCTCCCTCTGTCTCTATTTATAAGATATATCTAAGATATCTATCTCCAAACGCTTGCAGATAACATTAGAGAACAAAATCAAGAATTTTCTGATTTGATATCCATCTTTCACTGCTGCTTTTATTTGAATTCCTGATAATTGTCATTCTTTTCATTATCTTCTCAATATCTCATTATTCTGCATAAACAAGGAAAATTCAAATAATCCGAAGGAAATCCAAATATTTTCTCACAGATAATGCATTAATTACTGCATAAAATAGGTAAGATAACTCTATTTTTATAGAGTTATCATTAAATAGCCATCTTCAATCTTCCCGTTGGAGATGCTTCAAAAGTCCAACTAGCCGTTAGAGATCTGTTGGTGCTATTGGCAAAGATGTTACTGCCCATATAATACTTTTTCCTCGAGCATTTGCAAACTATCCAGAAATAGGCTTGTAGCTACTATTCTGACGCCAACTACTCTGACATTTCTAACAAACGCCTATTCCTATTTCTATTCCCCGATATCTTTCACTACGCATTTCCACCTAGTAATGGCGATAATCATTTCTCCAACGAACATCCTCACATAATCATTGTTCAAACATTCAAACATCGCCAATGACATGATATCTCCAACATCGACACAAATATTGCCATTAGCTTATCTTTAGATCCATTGGTGCTGTTCACAAAAAACCATCTGGACAACTTTTGATTAATCATCCAATTATCCTCTTGAGTATCTCAACTTCCAAAGACATCACCTTGATGATAGATTGAACATGGTACCTTTAAGTATTTATGAACACCTCGTCATCTTTAACTTGTTCTCCTCCTAGTCAAGATCCTCATCCTTGTACCTAGTTTTCGGTGAACTCACATAGATCATCGATATCATCACAGTCATCCACCTCATCTATATAGGGCAAATACACTTTACCAACAATCTACTATTCCGATAACAATTCGCTACACCTGATAGCGAAGCTAATCTTTCTACTCCTTCCAAGCATATGAGCAATTTCGACTCTACCAAGCTATTCTTCCTCATAACCCTTCCAAGCTTTACTGAACATCTCTATTCTAAGCTTGTTCACCTCATCAAGTCTATCCAATTGTTCACCCGATCTTTGTACCTCCAAGCCTTTACGAACATCGCCGTTCTTCACGGCTTATTCACCCTCTATCAAGGTTCTTCCAGATTTTCACCTTATCTGAAGATCCTTCCTTCCAGCTTGAAGACATCTTCAACGCCTAATATCTTGTTCACCTTAGATATCAGCAAAGCACTCTAAATAGTGATAGAGCACTCATATTAGAATTTATGGTGTTGTTTACCGACTTGTGCATATATTACCTAGCACTACTCAACCAAAACACACATTAATAGCCTTTGATTTTTTTTATCATCTTCAAAACAACATAGGGATTTTTCTCAACACATAAAACCTAGCCTAAAGCATCAAAGCACGTCGAAAATCGAATGGGGAGTCCTGGTCCTGAATTGGAGTTACTTGCTCAACTCGGTGGATGCAAAAATAGGAAAAGTGGAACTGGACAGTCGAACTTTCAAAAGGGTTTCATGCTTAAAAAATTCAAGAGGTGGATTTTGCCATTTGTACTTCTGATTTTCTTTGCCCTACCCTCATCAATTGAGCAATCCTAGGGAGCGATGGAAAGCCTCGAGTCAAATCTTTTCTTCAATACAAGACCTCGGACAATGCAATCGGGAAAAAGGACACACAAACCCTGGAGTGCCAAAAGTTGGCACAAATGAACACTTAAGTGCCAAAAGTTATGAAAGTGACACTTAAATACCAAAATTGGAGCAAAATTGATCACTTAAGTGCTACCGGCGAGAAAATCCAGTCAAAACGATGATGTGGCAATTTTCCGACGAGTTGCACACAAAACGATGTAGTTTTGTATGTTAATGTGGCTAAAAGTGTTAAAATAACCTCGTTTTTGTATAATTCAAATTTTAATATAATAATTAATTAAGTTAAGTTTTAAAATTTTAATTAATTAATTAAAAAAAAAAGGAGTGGGGAAGGAGGAGGAGGGAGGCAGCCGACGGCTAAAGGCTCAGCCCTCGCCGCCGCCGCCTCCCTTCCGTCTCCAGGGAGGTGGGGGAGTGCGGCCGGGGCCGCCGAGCCCAAGCCGACAACCCCAGCCGATCGGTGGCAAAGGCTTGCATGCCCTAGCCCCAAATTTGGGTGAGGGTCGCCGACCGTTGCCCGACCAACCCAAGGGTCGCCGCCTGCTAAGGCAACCCTCCCCCACCTTCTAGCAACGGTGGGGAGGTGGTGGCGGCTAGGGCTCAGCTCTTAATTGCCAGCTGCCTTCCTTCTCCTCCTCCATTTTTTTAATAAATATATTATTATTATTATTATTATTATTATTATTATTATTATTATTATTATTATTATTATTATTATTATTATTATTATTATTATTATTATTATTATTTTATTTAATTAATTTTTATATTATATTAAAATTTAAATTATGCCAAAATGACGTTGTTTTTGTGTGTGTCTTGCTTATTTGGCATTCCGGCGAGCCACATAAGCGAGAAAATTAATTAAAAAAAATGACACGTAGGATTTCTGGCGAGGCTCGCCGAATGTGGCACTCAAAGTGTCCCATTTTTCATAAAAAGTGGCACCTTCGTAAGTTTTGGCATTTAAATGTCCCTTTGTACCAACTTTCAGCACTTGAAGTGTTCTTTTGCCGGGGAAAAAGGGACCCCCTATTATCTCCAATGAAGAACGGTGTAATTGTGACCGCAAAAATCTTTTTTAAAGAATGGGCAGGTGGAAGAGTTTTGAAAATTATAAAATGGGAAGTTTATTGTACTGTAGAATCTTTTATTTTTGTTTTATGACATTTTCATTATAGTTATGAGAAATCAGCGTGGCCTCGTATGATTAATATCATTCATACTTTTCGTATATCATGAAATGTCACGACATCATAAACTATAAAAAATTGCTTTTTTTTAACCATGTTTTTGGACTTGCTCGTGGTAGAAACACCATGAGCCTCTGTAAATTATCATAATACAAACAAAAGAATCCCATTTGCACTTAATTGCAGCTAAACATTTTTTTTTTTTTATACCCTGGGAACCCGTACAGCCGATAGCCGGCGAGTAAACCCTGGGGCGACACTAGCGGAGGACCCACCATCCCGACCTCGCGCTTAAGATCCCGTGCATCTCGCGAGACTTGAACCCCTCCATCCTAGGTAGACATCATGGGAGCTCTTATCCAGCTAGGCTACCGCAGCGGCGGTTAATTGCAACTAAACATTGTGACGTTGTAAAAGACAAAAAATATTTGATAATGTTTTGCTTTTTAAGTTTCAGAGGGGCGCCATGCTATAAGTCAGAAATTTGTGCTTTGGGACTTTTTGGACTTGAATAAAATTAGATGTAGTAAATACTTGTAAAAGCGTCTTAAAGTTAAAAATCTGTATTCTACAACATTCTATATCATGTTTCAACGGAATATTACATACCATTTTCGATATAGCATAAAATAAAAAATTCACTGTTGACATCTTGCACTTGATTACTATATAATGTCAGCAAGATTTTGACGAGCGTTGACACAACTGACCATTTTAAATGAGATGATGAGCTTTCGTTGCCAAAAGTGTGAAGTAATATGAAAATGGCGGATGTCCTATCCTTGTAAAATAATATAATTTAAGCCCCACTTAGTTGCGAACTTGCGATGTTCAATATACAGCAAAATTTGTTTCCCTTCGAAATCAAATAATCAAGCTACTTGATTTCATGGGGAAATTAGAGGGTAGAGATGGCTCAATCGGTCCAGTAAGAGTAACGGTGACGGATTAGCCTTCTTACAAAAATATCACACGAGTAAATACACTTCATATGTTTCCTAAACTTTTTGCTTCCCTAACTCCAGAATCCAAGAGAAGCACCAACCGTAGGTATCAAAATATCAAGAGTTGATACCATGATCCAAACAAATACCCAATGCTCCAATGACCCCAAACAATTTTCGTATTGCAGAAAATATTCGACATCCAGATTAATAAGTAGGGCAAATTGATGTCGATATATTGCTTTAGAAACATTGTATAAGATTAAGAAAATGATTAATTTTTTTTGTTCTAGTTAATGTTAAGGGAAGTGGGCGGCAATGGAGCTTTATGATGACGTGGCTCAACCATGAAATCTCAATCTACCCAAATTTTTTTCTAATTACTTATAGATATATGTATTAGAAATTTTATAAACATAGTAAGAGAAAAGGAGTGACTAAGGAAACATGTGGGGGAAAGAACAGCATAAATGAAATCGCCATTCGCGCGGTGGTCCAGTTGAAAAGTGCAATCCCTTTGGGAACAAGGCTTAGAACTTCAGCAAGAAGTTCCAAAAGGTTTTGTCATTTCTATTTCCATATGAGGACACTAATGGAGGTCCAATCTCAATCATTAAAGTGTGCAAATTGTTTTTACCAAACAATATTAATGAAATAAAATAGTAGGTATATATATCATAAATATCCATATAAATTTCTAGAAACTTCTATATATCGTACCTTATATCAAGTTTAAGTTTATGCATGAATGTTATGATATCTACACTTCATTGGTGTCTCAATTGGATTAATCCCCACTCTAAAGGGATGACAAACTTTGTGATTATGTAGCACTGAATATTGATACTTGCTGGTTTTGATTATCGTTAGTTGTTAGACACAAATCGCAAAATCTCACCATAAAATTCCCCCCTCCTTGTTCAAACATACCCTCAACAAACAAAGGGAAAAATAAATATATTTTTTCTGACAAGTTGAGGAATTAGATTGAAAAGATTAAAAATCAAATACTAGATTGAACATTTAGGAATGGTTCAAGAATCACGTTGAACGAATTATAAACCAAAGATTATATTGTACATTAGGTTAGAATTTAAGGACTATTAGCGTCATTTCCCAAATAGAAAAGTCGGAGCATAATTAGAGTTTTGTGGATATTAGGATAATGGAAATGATGCTTATCTAATAAAAAAGGCTCCACTAGTGGTGGAGACTTGATGCATAATTCCTAGTTTTGATTTATAGGTTGAAAAAAAGATTCATGCATGCTCCACAGATATTTATATATTGTTCTAAAAACGTAATATTAAATTACATGAGATGATTTTTTTCTAATTAATATAAAGAAACATGTCCAATTAATTTTAAGGGAAGTGGGAAGCAAGCTTTATGATGATGTGGCTTACCCATGAAATGTTCTACCCCATTTTCTTGTTACTTATCTATCTCATAGACAAATAGGGCGCCAAAAGGAGTGAATGATGAAACATGTGGGGAAAGGGTAAATGAAAGTGCCATCGCCATGTAGGTCCAGGATAAAAAGTGCAACCCTTTGGGAACAAGGGTTGAACTTCAGCAAGAAGGCCGAAAAGCTATTGTCTTTTCCCCCGACAAAATTAATAAAATAAGATAGTTGCTCTTGCTGAAGCTCATATCATAGGCTGAAAATCTTTGTTTGATGCACATAAAATTCCAGAAACTTCTGTATATCACACCTTAAATCGAGTACATGTCCATGCATGCATGTTAGAATGTCTGAACTTATTGGATTCATCTCCAAACCTAAAAGGTTCACAAATTTTGCGATTACGCAACAATGATTATCGATAGTGATTTTGATTAACTCTAAATCATTGGAGACAAATCACCAAATCTCACACTAAAATTTTCGCCCATATAAACATACTATTTACTCGAAAAGGAAAAATGGGAATGGTTCCCTTCTGGCAAAAAAGAAAAATTGAATAAAGTTAGGGTTTTGGAGATGTTAGGAAAATCATCCATGTTTGAGACTTTTAATGCATAAGAACCATTAATTATATGAGGAATTTGGGCAGATTCGATCACCATAAGTAACATATTCTGCTGGTATCATGAGATCAACGATGCTTATCTGGTAGAAAATGCTGCACTAGTGGAGAAGACTTGATGCAATATATAAATCCCTAGCTTTTGATTTATGGGTTGAGAAAAAAGATTCATGCATGCCTAGAGAGAGAGAGAGAGAGAGAGAGAGAGAGAGAGAGAGTCATTAGACTTTTGGCTTGTTCTCGATCATGCATGGGGTTCTGCAGTCAACTTGATGGAGGAAGCTAAAACATATCAGACAGAGGATGAGGGGTCCAGGGAATACTGAAAAGTGTGGTTTTACCCTTCTCAAGCAAGCGAGACAACTTTCGACCAAAAAAAAAAAAAAAAAAAAAAAAGAAGCAAGCGAGACAACTCAGTTGGGAAGGGAAGGGAAGACTACAGAAAAAAAATAAATAAACAATGTCAGTCACTGAGTCAATGCACGGGTCCACACTATAAATTCCTCACCCTTGGCCAATGTTAGTCCCACCTCGCTTCAAACCCTCCAACAAAATCTCAGTCTTTCTGTCTTGTTCTTCCTCTCTCTGCTTGCGCAGGTTAGTGATACAGATGGAAAACACAATCTCTGAAGCAATGAGAGCACTTCCTCCAGGATTCCGATTCCACGCCACTGACGAGGAGCTGCTGATTCATTACTTGAAGCCCAAGATACTTGGACGACCCGGCGAACGCTACTACGACATGATACCAGAGATCGACATATGCGAATTCGAACCTTGGCAATTGCCCGCCATGTTTTGTCACAGGTTCAACAGTAAGGAGCTCTTTTTCTTTTGTCGTGTGAAGCGCAAGTACTCTAACAGCAAGCGCTCTGACCGGACAACCGAAGCCGGTTACTGGAAAGTGACCGGCAAGGAACGCGCCATCATGAGTGAGGACACCGATGAGCCAATAGGAATCAAGAAGACACTGGTGTTCTACACAGGTCGCGTGCCTAAAGGCAAAAGGACCAACTGGGTCTCACATGAGTACCAGCTTAATCCGAAGTGTCTGGGCCATAACGAAGATGAGGTAAGGTTTTGGTTCTCATTCATTGCACAACTGCACTGGTTATAAGCAACAATCGAGATATGCTTTTTACTTACGGGTTATCTCTCTATAACTAATGTTGTTCATGATATATATATGCAGATGCTGCCTTACGTGGCATGTCGGATCAAGAACAAAAAGAAGAAGAAGCTGATGATGGGTCACGCTCCAACAGTCAGCCCTGAAGTTTATTCAAGCAGCCCTCACGCTCCAACAGTCAGCCCTGAAGTTTGTTCAAGCAGCCCTCACGCATACGCTAGCAATGTATCGGAGACCCCTATGAATCAAGAAGGGGACTATTCCAGCTTCTGTAACTCCCCCAGCGACGAAGTTGCTGATAACCGAGAAGCAGTCGATGCTCAACCCGAGGTGAGAGAGGCGCATTTTATTTTGTAGAACTTACTTAGCATGGGGTTCAGTCCCAAGACCTATAAAGCATATCAAAGTCACAAAGACACTGGTTTTCTATAACCAAAATACTATTGACTGCATTATCATATAAGCAACATCAGTGAGAGTATTTTCTTTTCATACTTCAAGATTGTTTCTGTAAATAGACTTAAGATGGGTTGCCTAATATGATTTGCATTGTTTTGGATGCAGATGTCGGTGGGAGACTTCATGGAATCGCTCCCTCCGTTGCACCCACTGGATGACATTTTATCAGACTATACTCCTACTCCAACCTATCAAGCCCAGGCAGGAACAGAGGAAGGATGGTCTTCCTTATTTGATTTCTCATATGACAGCTATGGCGATGAGCTAGACTATGGCTACATGAAATCTCCATACAGCAATTTCGCAAACTATTCCAATATTGACTGGGCAATGTCTGGGGACTTCTCTACCACAACGCGCGAAGATGGTCGATCATAATTTGCAATGAGTGTGCGTGTATTTTCTTAATTTGTGATGTTTTTTTTTTTTTTTTTTTTTTTTTTTTTTTTGGTCGTTTACTTTGTGATTAGTATTGTTTAGTGTGGCTTTCTGTAGAGAAGGGAAACATAGACAGTTTCAAATTTTGTAGGTGTCTTAGGCAACAGTGGCCGTTACTACCCAGAAAATCACATTTTGGTCAGCTTTAGAGGAACTTTTTTTAAATTTACTGTAACTCGCAATTAAGTTCACTTCTCTATGACAACAATGTAACAATTTGTATAATTATTTTCTTGGATCGAGAGTTTTGAAAGAAAGAATCACATTATATGTATAAGACTCACCACATAAAAGAAAATTCATTACAAAAAGGAAATTCACTACAAAAATTTGTCCTTTGTTTGTAATAAAAATTACCAATTGGTAATGAAAATTAGCTCAATATTATAGTTTTAAAAGAAGTCCATATCAATCGCCATGAGTTAATGACACTAGCAATTTACATTGATAAGATCCTTACACAAAAGCAATTCCAACTTTAGAAGTTGGAAAAACCTTATCCATTTTTTTCATTTACTATGTAACTATCCATGTATAATCTATGTCTTAAGGTTTTCTTTAATTGAATGCAATACAAACTAATAGTAAATGTATGAGATCAAAATTAATATAATGCTTACATGATTATTGACTTATTGAATTTGATAGAGCTTGTTGAAGTTTATTTTAAATCAAGTCGTCCAATTTCTTACTAAAAATATTAATTCATTGATCTTCATTAAAATAAAAATGATAATGTCTACATAGAAAATAAATCTTTATCATCTCGTAAATTCACCTCTATCCATTTTGAATGATAGGGAGAAAAAGTTTCATTTGGGATGGCTAAAATCATAATTCATTAAAAAAACAGATAATTAATCTTAAAATTTATGGAGGTCACCTTTTATTGAAGATAAAAAGTAAAAAAGAGAATAGGGAAGATCACATGATGGACACATTATACTAAACCTGCTAATTCAAAACGAAAAGGCAATGCTAAATATATTCAAAATGTCTAAAAAATTAAGTTCTAATCAATGGGGGTGGACTAAAAAGAAAAATCATATAAACTTTTGTGGAGGCAATTGGGAGAAAAACAGAGTTGGGCGCATCATCTTTTTTCTTCCATCTTCCTACCGAAGAGTTGGAGAAAGACGACGTTGCTGGATCAAGATTTCACTGCGATCCATTACGAACCATGAATCACTCGTCAATCTTGCTTGGTTCCGTCGGCTCGATTTCTTGTTCAAGATCCGGCGCCGATCGGGTTGGAGCCGAATCGAACTACCCGAGCGATGATTGACGAGTCCTTCATGGGTCGTGCGTTCTTCAAGATTAAAAATCGATTCTTTTCTTGGCCTCGGCCTCGGATTGCGGGTAAAATTCGACTTCCATCTTCCTCGTTCTGGAACTTGGGCGAGTTACCCATTTGCGTGGAGTAGTTTTCTGGGGTCCCTGCTTTTCTAGGAGGGTTTCCGTTTCGTGATCTGAATTGGGTCTGACTTGCACATTGCTATGTATTCCGAAAATCTAAACAAGATTGCAAATTTAACCTGGAAGCGGACGAAACTTGCGGTGGGTGACAGCCATGAATGATCCTTTGGTTCCTATGCAGCAGTTCCGGTAGATGCAACCGTTGCTGGGTAGATCTCGATCACCGGAATTTTTCTCCTTTTCAAAATGGTTTTCAATTTTTTTCGTGCCTTTATGTTTGGAAATTACAATATCGAGCACGACCCCGGTGTAGGTTGTGATTGTCTCTTCTCTCCCCGCTCCGCCTTCCCTCTCCTTCTTACATATTTGGGAGGCAGTTGACCCGGTTCTTGTTGCTTTGTTCCTGGGACATTGACATGCTATGAAGTGTTTATTATCAGAGAATTATGCTTGCCCCTATTATGAATCTGCAGGTGCATTGCCTTGTCTATTCTTGCATAAAGTGAATGTTGAAATGAGGGGGAGAAAAGATTGAATGGGTGATGTGTTAATTTACCATGATGTCGATTCAGGCATTTTTCTATATTTTGATGCAGTTGCAAATCATTTAATTGGAAAAGATGCAACTACAATAATAGGAAGAATCGTCACAGGCACGAGACTTTATAGCTTTAGCTCTTGTTTAATTGTTTTTTCCCGAGTGCAGAATTCGTTTCGAGAAATGATGGAATTACTTGCTGCAACTGGCCAGTGTGCTTCATTTACATCAGAAGATGGCTTGTTGGAAAATGGTTGGCATGACCATTACTTTGGTAATGAATATATTTCATCACTTAGCAGCACTTTTCTAAACACCCAAACCGTCGGAAGCTTGAACTGAAGCTAATTGGTTTAAATGGTGCTTACATGTTGATTTGTAGGAGTGATGTGTCAATGTCATATATGTCTTAATCCTGTAACTAAGTGACCTCCTATTATACAGTAAAATATTCAAAAGAATAAAACTGAGCTTGGGTAACAAGCTCTTTTGATTACTTCAGGCCTGCTAAAAATTTTTATTAGGAATCCTAATAGATAAATTTTATTGTTACTGGAAGTTTGACAGGAAGCAATGCATGAGGGAGCTGAAGACCTTGCTTTTAGCTATGGACCTTGAGGGAATAACTTCTGAGGGGGTTGCGTGTGATGGTAGAGTCAGAAGAAGATGTAAACTTTCCAAAGAAGTTTTGAAACTTGGAGAACAAGTCCGAAATTTTTCAGTTGAGAACACTTCTTTCCTCCTTTCTTTACCATGTCTGTGGCAATCCCTGATGACTTTACTATAACTCTTTTGTTTGTATGCAAATGCTTTTCTGATGGACTTTTATTTTATTTATTTATTCTTTTATTTATTTATTTATTTATTTTTTTTGGCTTAGCCATGAACATTTTATTTGTTAATATGAGTAAAAATAAGTGGGGGAAAATTTAAGATTTTTCTTTTCCCTCCTTCTGCCTTTTACCGCCTTAGTCCTTGTTGATTTTGAGGGGACATAAAAAATCATGAAGAATCTCACATCGGGATTGCTTTGAATGATTGAACACATGGCTTGGAAAAATTGAATAGTAGAAGTGTCTTATGTATAATATTTAAGTATTTACTCATTTTAAATGGGATTCTCCTGTGTATTTGTATGGGGTCTTTCTGTAGTCCTCCAACCATCACTGATTTTGCTTGCAAAGTTACTACCTTGATGATGAAAGGTATCGACGCTTGTTGTTGCACAAAATGAATTGCAAAGGTTAATGTCACGGATTACTGTTTGTATGGGACTATAGACATACCCATTGGTATGACTCAGAGGAAAATCCAGCTAGCCATTGATATGCACAGTCACAGGATATACAGAGGTTAAGATGTGGGATCCACCAAACGGTCAAACAACTTCCTAGCCAGGGTAAGATCCATGGCATCTCTATTGTAAATAAGAATGGGTAGAACTCTGGTATGAAGCAATCCGAAGCAAATCAGTATTGCTCTCTTCAAATTTCCTTCTCTCTCACCTTTTCATTAGTACTTTTGTTCTTCTTTTTTTTCTTTATTTTTCTTTCTATTTTTTGAGATGGAAAGTGTAGAAACTTCGTTAGTTGATCTGCCGGTGGGATTCCGATTCAGACCAACAGATGAGGAACTTGTCAATCAATACTTGAAGACACTTGGCAACGAAACAGTTGAACAGATAATTCCCGAGGTTGATGTCCATCAATTGCCACCTTGGGATTTACCTGGCAAGATAAATGGTAAGACAATCGAGACTGTCCCATTCATCTTTAAAAAATGTGAGAAGTTCATGGTTGGTCCATTCTATGCCTTCTAGGATTCTGTGTCTGTTGGTTTGCATCAGCAGTTTGAAGATTTTTTTGCTGCGGAAATATGCAGAACTATCAAGGATAAAGTCAGATGGTGATGAATGGTTCTTCTTCAGCTGTCTGCAAAATAAGTACCCTCAAAGTAAATGGGCGAGAAGGACATGACTATGGCTCTTGGAAGCCAACGGGCAAAACTCAGAAAATCAGGACACAAGACAGGAAGAACACATTTGGTCTGAAGAAAATTTTGGTTTTCAAAACACATGAAAGTCCCAAAAATGCTCATACCAAATGGGTACTGCATGAATACAGCATCCTCAATGACCAGGTACTCAAATCTTCTTGCTTTCCCTTCCTCTTGCAGTGAACTTTGGCACAAACCATATTTGAATTATTTATGGATACATATGTGTGATTAAGGCCACTAAATGAATGTTCTCCATTCCAGGAACTTTCATTTCAGAGCCCTTCTGATATTATTTTCTTCTCTGACATATTTTTCTGGAGTAGGGACTGAGCAGCTTATTTTTAGTTGCTCTGACTTCTGCTTCTATTTTTTTCCCTGAAATGAACTAAGCTCTTATTAGACTTCTATTGATTGGTTTTCAGCTAACACAATTTTACCAAGTAAAATACCCTGACTTTTTCTTCTTTTGTTCTTCTTTTCGCTCCAAATTTTGCTAATGCTATAGCTATCAATTGCACCATTAACTCTATTTTGAAGCTGAGCAAGGATTCTCCTTGTAAAAGGGGTCTTATAAGTTGAACATGGAGTGTTACCAAAGTTGTTATGTTGACTGATATTTGATTCTTTGAGGTTGGTTTTATTATTCCTTTGGGATTAAACCGCGAAGTACTTTCAGAGATCAGTGAGTAGGCTTGGTTAAATTGTTAACTTGTCTTTTGTCTTTCTGTATCAGAGTGACTTACCACTTGAAGAAAAACCCTGATGAGAATGGTAAGAAAAATTCAGACTGCTGCTTCTCATTTCTCCTTTGCTTAAAATCATCTGTAAGGAGGAGGCCAATTCCATCAGCGATTTCAGAATAAGACCACAGAAATTATAATAATCTCGTTGAACTATTAGAAAGAAAAGGTAAACGCTTTGCTTTGATGAAACTACTTTAAAAGCACTTGAAAATGCCCTCTTACATAAGAAATCATCCGGCAATCCACATGGTAATCTTTGATCATTTCTTAAGAATATGAATATCACAAACAAGATGAATGAAGTCATCTAAAATCCCGTTCATGATGGTCCTAGGTGTGATAGTTTCAGAATCAGCATGCTCGGACTCTGTAAATCCTTGGTCGATGAATCGCATGCATTTCAAGGGGTTTCACTCAATAATCGTCTTGGAGGATGAAGCGAGGAAGGCTCTCGCAAAGGATCAAAATCACTATTACAGACTTGAGAGCGAGACGAAATTCTATTCTGACATGTCTCTAATTGTTAAAGCGTTTTTCGAGTTTGAGTCCATACGTGAAACTGGCCCCAGGCGTTAATGGTTCAAATTGGAAGTTCTCTATGGAAAATGCATTACTGCTTTTACTAAGAGAGATGATCATGTGTGGAAGACCTATAAACTTGTAAAGTGTTTGATTCTCAACGAATAAGATGAGAGGGAAAACAAGAACGTGGTCAGTTACAAATTAGATTGTCTAAGCAAAAAAAGATTTTAAAAAAAAAAGTTGATAAATCTTGTCATAAATTTGAAATTTATCATATGTGAACTCCTGAGATCTCTCTCATTCATATTGCTAGTGCTGCAGCTGCCGGTATGCAAATTGGACAATAATCTTCACCTTGAGACATTTCGCAATGCAGCAGTAGCAAAAGCAATGGCAGCAATCCAACTTTCCGAGCCAATCTTGATCAAGGAAAGGCATCCTGCAATGATGTTAGCAAAACCAAGAGTATGATGAGTGGTAGATATATTCAAATCAACCTAGATTTGTCTTAAAAGTTATGTACAGATCAAAAAAATTTGCCATTCTTCTTTTATCTTGATGTTTATAAATAACAAAGCAACTCTTATAAGTCAAATACAATATGTTTTGGGCCTTGAATTCTGTTGATTAGATGTGCTTCGGAGCACATCTCTAGTTGTATGCCCTTTTATTTTTCTGAATCCTTTAATGGTCAACGTAACTTCTGGATTTCCAATGTCACTTAGAGTTAACAAGGTACTTAGTTGATCTATTCTACGTATGAGGTAGCTTTTTGTCATGTTTCACTTAATGAAAAAGAAAAGTGATTTCTCTCTATAATTGTGCATGCAAGCGTGTGTTGGCAAATCGATGAATTTGAGTTTACCTATAGTTAATTGCATCACTTAGGATCCCAATATGGCCCTTTGTAGCAACAAAAAAATAATTTGATGTTATTAATGTAAAAATAAGAACTTCCACAGAAAAAAAGAAATTACTCGAAGATGATGAAATTTTGTGCGTTTGCGTGTTTAGGTGAGAAAGAATCCACTGCCGATATAACTAGTGCATCTTTGCCCAGTCTAATCGCCATGTACATCCCCTTTCATTATTAAGATCTCCTACATAGTCTAATTTTCATTTCGCTTATATAAATTAAATTGCCCACCACATATACAAGGTTTTAATCGCGTTCATTATCCAAAATATCTCGACAGATAATGTTCGTAACTTGGAAATCAGTTGGCTTTTATTCTAATTAACATCATATTGTCATTAATTATAATTGAAGTTTATATTTTCTCATTGTCAAAACAGACATGGGAGTATTACTATTTAGGTTTCATAGTTTTCTTCAATACCAATCTATTTGTTATTTTAGATAATTATAACTAGCCCTAAAATTACATCACTATTATTGGCGCATGCAATCATGTTGCTTTTTCTTTAGTTCCTCAAAGTTAGACACAAAGAAATTAGATATTCGACAATATTAAATATATCAAATTTAGTCAAAACTCAATCGATCTCCCCAGAAACCATTGCATGAACTACTTCAAAGCTCATTCATAATTTTATAGCTTTCCTTTTACAAAGTGGACAAGAGTTCCTCCTCATGAGCCATTCCTTAATACAACCATAGTGAAAGCGATGCCCACAGTCCAACTGTCCAAGCTTATCTTCAACAATGTAGTCATCCTGCAAATAGTTCAGCAAAATAAAAGGTGCGATTTAGTAACATATATGCATACTTGTAGTTTAAATTTAGCTACAACAACTACTTATAGACGACAAAATTGCTCCTCAATTCTATCTTAATATGTTCTTGAGTAAATGAAGTGGTTCTTACCAGACAAATACAACAGGATTCAGCTTCCACATTAGATTCTTCCGAAGTAGAGGGTTGGGGTTGATATTGCTGTGACTTGAGATGAGTTGAGATGGTTTCCTCACTCAACCTTATGGAAACATCTCTACCCTGTTCATTGAGGTGGACAAATTCTTAATTAAAAGCATATGAGGAAAACCTAAGTATTTCACAATCACTGCTCCTTAAGTAAATTATTTCTCAAGTATCAAAAATATTGCTTGCTTGAGGGCTCACTAAAGTCGGAACTAGATGTCCTTTGATCTTGATCAATGTCTACATCAATGCACGTTTTGATTGGTTTTTGGTTGTTCCAATAAAAAATACACAATAACACACAAAAATGTAGTGAGGGGGGCTCGAGCATATATATACCCATGAAGATGAATTACAGCAATTTCACTAATTCAGACATTTCAATATTAGCATGAGAGATAAAACTCGATAATCATGTCCACAACAAAACTCAAGATTTAGGGTGACAAATTTTATTACTTGAAAACATCTATGTCCACTATAAAACTCACGATGCCATTGCAAATGTTTGAAGTCATACACAAGCAACAATCTTTATTTAGTTGAAGTACAAAAGAGATTATGTATATACTAATGCTCTGTTTGTTTCTTAGAAAATAATAATTTAAAAAATATTTTCTTTAAAACGATTGCTTGTATTGCTTAAAAAGATAAATAAATGAAAATAATTTTTATCATCCAAGAAAATATTTAGACTATCATTTAGGTGGAAATTTAAAATACATGCAAGCAAGTATGAATCTCCAGGGAGACACAATAAGAGGTAATGACAATTATGACATTACTAGATTGTGGTTAATCATTCCCCAAAAAATAAAATCCCGTTAAAGGTCCATAACACATTACCTTATATATTATGAAATTCTTAAAAAGGTATATCTAATCACATGTTATCATGATATGGCTTGTAAATTAAATCTCATATCCAATATAGAAATGAGAATCACAAGTTTAATTTGTTGCGATTATCTTTTGGCATCAAGAGTGTGAGGTATATGGAAATGCACCACGCAATTGGTAGAAAAAATCGGTCTTGATTTAAAGTTCTCAATTTCAAATACTCTTTTCAAGGAAATATATTAACGAAATTTCCAACAAGATTAACATAGTTAATTAAGGAACCAAATTGAGAATTCCACAAAAAATCCGTTGAGTTTTCAACTCTAGCACTATATATACGACCTCACCATCCCTAGGATGAAACATGAATACACAAAAATATAATAATATTACAATTTTCGAAACATACCTCGTGCGTTCTGATTTGGATGGCAGCCCATGGTGATGGAGATGAAATCTCAGGATGAGCTCTAGCTCGCCTCACCCCTCTACTTGCCCATCTCAACATTCCAGATGTTGCAGAAGTAAATTGGCCGGTTGGATTTAATGATTCCCGGCCTTGCAATCTTGCCGAGTTTCCTTGGGAAAGCACAAGGCTTTCTGGAATTATTCTATGTTCAGTTGATTCATTGTTGTTCTGATCCATTGCATTGTTATCTTGTTCCATTGTAGAGATCTGTAAATGTAAATTCTTTTGTTAAAGTATTAACAATAAAATATATGTATATAAATGTGTGTCGGTATACGTTGTTCATTATGCCGGAATAGCTCTAAAGATATGAACTCAATATGTTTCCTGACAAAATATTAACAAATCATTGAGTAAATCATAAGCAAAAAGGATAAGATTACCTCAGGAAAAAACATTTAGCTTTTTTCTAGTGAATGAACGGATTTCAAATTATTTCTCTATGCTTTTACTAAACTCGTTATGGATACCAAAGCATACATTTGTTGTTAAATGGTGAATCAACCCGTTAAGTGCGCAGAATTCCTTTTTTCAATGATTTTACATATAAACAAAAAGTTTAAACTTGTATGATCGACAATGTAATGACCATTTAGCATTTGTATTAAAAATATATACGAAATTTAAATCAGTATATTAGATGGGGTGCAAGTATTCTACTCAAATCAGTGGTATACACATAAAAAAAAAAAAAAAAGTCTGTTTTTGTGGAGGGATGAATTCCTACTCGAAGTATGGAGGGGTTAAGTCGGAATGTAACTGCTCTCGTGGTATATATAAAACAAGAAAAAAAAATCAAAATGCTATAAATATTCTTTCAGTGCCTACACACATCTTTTAATTGATTTATCACTGGAGAATGAGTAAGACAAATAAATAACTTACACATAGTGAGATTGAAATTGAAAATTTTGGAAATGGGATCTAAAAATTTTCAAACCAACCTAATTATCATATTTATAATAGCTTGAAAAAAATTATTCTAGTTAACCTTATATCGTAATAAAAAGATAATTTTCTAATTGGTCACTAAGGATAATTTTGATAAGACTCATTAGCAATAAAAGCATCAAGGTTTTGATGGAATTTTAGAATAAATATTATGGATAAGTTCAATAAAAATTCTAAAACTAATCACGAAAATACAATTGAGTCTTTAAAGTTGTAAAAAGTGCGATAAAATCTTAAAAATTGTCAAAGTGGATGAAGTCAACGAAAAATGCTGACTTGTCTTATTTCATTACTTTCCTAACATACGTGGCAGTGATGTGGCACCTACTAAGTGCTACATTAGAAAAAAAAAAATTATAAATTTATAAATACAAAAAAAAAAATAGATTAAAAAAATAAAAGAAAAAATTAAAACACACGCACGCACACAAACTCACCCACAACTTGGCCAACCCCTCGTTGGTGGCCACCGCCACAATTGTCATGAAGGGTTGGCGCAAGTTGCCCTTGCCAGCCTTGGGCAGGGCCTTGGTGACTCCCGACAAAGGCCCGGTGGCCCAAATCTAGGGAGGGCACCACCCTCACCCTAGATATAAGCGAGGGCCATTGGGCCTCACCCAAAGCCACCCACCCCAAGCAAAATGGCTAGAATAAACCTTAATAATAATCAAACAAAATGGCTAGAATGAACTACAAGCACACAAGCAAAGACAGCCCATGATCATTTATTAAGGCTTTTAAATAATTTGAATACCATATGGAATGGAAAGAAAAAAAGAATATACATATTTGATCTAAGAAGCACCAACTAGAAGTAAACCTTGATCGAAATTAGCCTGCAACAAATGGCCAATCATGAAAAAAATGATAAATACATGTAAAAAATTATTTATATAAATAAAAGGTGAGCAAATAATCATAGATTCACTAGAGAACAAACAAAGGTTGCCAATTGATCATTGAATTGATCATATGAAATAAATTTTAGAACGTGAACCTACAAGTATGATTGTCTTGACAATCAAATATAAGAAATGGATTTATAACATCCAAATATTGTGGTTGCTAGTAAAATATCCCACACCCTATGGGATAGAACGATCTATTAGATCGTGTCGTTAAGCTTCAGAATACAATTATTTCCCCTTGAAATTGATACTTCTCATACAATCTCTCTATCATTGTAACCAAAATTTGTAAAATGCGACAAAAAAGATTTTGGCAAGGAAAAAGAGAAAGCATGTAGATTGTTACAAACATCGATATCCTAATAAAAATATAGATTAAAAAATAATAATAATAAATCACTTGAAGAAATATGCTTCATCTATCAAAAACATCGAAGATTTGAACAATGGATGTAGTATAGATACTCTTCAATTTTATTTTATTTCACATTTGAAACAAAGAGAAAGAAAAAACCATAGTGCACGAGTTGAAAACTACCTATATCATACCATATGCTAAGGAGAAAAAAGGGATACAAAAGGGGAAAAAGAGCTAGAGAGCACATGAAAAATAACCTAGAAGATCGAGACCGATGTGAGAGCTCAAAAGAATTTTGATGTAATTTGCATAGACTATGACAAAGAGATGAGATGATACAAAATGAAGACAAACATCAAGAAGACAAGTCGCCAATGCATAACTTGTCTCTATTTATATTATCCTTCCTCATGCTTGATTGAGTAAATTCCAAGTTACCATATTGGAGAGCTTTCTCAATTTGACATCTCTTTTTAGTTGCTAAGAAATCCCAATTCAAATTGTCATCTTACATTTGTATTTGTATTTCATTCTTGAACTAGTCTCATTTTATTGAATTAATTTTTTCTTCGTCTACTATTCTCCCTCTCCCACAATATTTAAAATGGTTTGATCTTAATCAATCATAATTATTCATGGATTCTCAAAGTAATCCACCAAAAGAGTGCAAGACATTTTCATATCATTCCTTGTAAACTGTAACGATTTTCTTATCTGATATACATGGTATTAAGGTCCGGAATCTAGTATGAGATTTGTAAGTTAAATAGATACTTGTTATCATATTGATGAGCGATATATCTAAGTTCGTTAATTTGATTTCTTAAAACGGTTGATTGATGGATCTTTTAACCTAGTTACTAATTGACCATACATACCGTTAAAATTACTTAGTTTTCATTTACCTATTTATATATTATTCTCGTTGGCAACCGTTAATGGTTATTTTATATTTTCTCAATTTGAATTTGTTCGTTATTGTTAAGTATATAAAGCAGATAATGTTACATCAGCGACATAAAAAGTCATCTTTTTAGTGATTATTCTAAATTTCAACTTAGACACACAAAAAATTGCAATTCAATTATTGACGAGATATAGCTTACTAATTAAAAATGCAACCCTACTTCTTTTAGCCAAAGAATAAGGAAAACTTCTGATGAATGGTTGCCAGTGGTTCATATGAAGATGTTTGTCCTCATGAATTTTGGTGGAAGGAAATCCCACAATAATAAAATTGTTGAAGAAAAGAAAGTATATGGATGCAAGAAATCATAGACATTGAACCTTTTGTGGGAAATAAAAAAAATATTTTACCATATACTCTCTTTTGCCCATTTTAGATAGGTCTACTTTGGGACAACTTGCTCACCCACGCACCGACATACCCAGCAATAAACCTCATAACATATCTTCGTGGGTTCAATTTTCTTCATCAAGGCTAATTGGATAAGTTCAAGCTTGTTGTATTCTATTCATTTTCCTAATTAGCCATAAACTTATATGATTATACATTAATTGTTTGACCAATTTAGTGGTGGCCGAATCTAGTCATTATCTAATTTTAGAGCACTTGAATTCCGTTTTTGAATTTCTTTTTGTTGTCATTTATTTAATTCTATTTGCATTTGAATTCTTTCCTTAATGCCTTCTTCCCTCCCCTTGTTTTTAAAATGCTTTCCTTTAGTAATTAATTTTATTTTCAAATTCCAAAGAGTAAAACACCAATATAATAATTAGGCAGACATCCTTACGTACATATTTATTTTTTGGAAAAATCCTTTGATTAGTGATTGACTTTGGAAGTTATGTTCCTCATTACTACCTCTCTTTGTATGCATTTTGTTTCTCTATTATAAATAATTTGAATCATAAGTTACCAAAACATCTCAATACAATTTTCGATATCTACTTTCTTGGCCTTTTTTTTTTTTGGCTTAGTTGATGGATGAATTGCACGTTTGCCGATGCTGCAGGTGAACAGTTGTTTGGGCAAAATGGGGAAGGTGCAAGACTCGATTGTCGATATTCCAAACTAGATATCAAAGACTACTTGGTATACGCGTTGAAGAAGAGTCATCATTATGGCGTTACTTTTAAGAAGTTTGTTCATATTTCTATGATTTGTATATTTGTATCTTGAGGTCTTTTGTAAATTCTTAGGACTTTATCACCTGAAAATGCTAGCTATATTTATAAGGAAGAGTAAAAGTCAAGTAACAAGTCCATAAATAGGAGAGTCTAGTAATTGTTCTTGTTAAGGAGAAATAAGGTGAATTAAATGAAAAGCCTATCTATCTCCTTCTCTTCTTTGTGAGTTGTGAGTATTCTGCCTTTAATTTCTTCCATCAAATTGGTATAAGAGCTTATGGTTTGTGATCATAGCCTCAACAAACAATCGACTTTCTCTTCAATACCTTTGTCTTACTAAAGATAATCATGATAACCGGGCTATTAGAATGAAAGCTCTACTCAGCACATACAGTGTGTGGGAACTTGTAAACATTGACTATGATGAGTTAGAGGACGAAGTCACCTTGAATCAAAACCAAATGAATGCCTTGGAGAAGGTTCGAACAAAATATCATTATGCCCTATCAATCACATATCAAGCTTTAGTTGATTCCATGTTTGAAAAGGTGCTGAACGCCACCACTGCTTTGGAGGCATTGGAGATTCTTCACAACACACACCAAAAAGTATAGAAAGTTCAGAAGATTCGACTTTAAACTTTGAGAGGTGAATTTGAGGTAATTCATATGAAAGAATTTGAATCAATTGCTAACTATTTCAAAAGAGTTTTAGTGATTTTCAATCAGATGAAAAGAAATGGAGAAGACATTTCGGATGTTTCTGTTGTCAAGAAAATACTTTGGTCCTCAAACAAGAAGTACCACCACATTAATGTTGCAATCGAAGAATTCAATGACCTGGATGCCATGACGATTTATGAGCTTTTAAGTTCATTACAAGCCCATGAAGAAAGGTTCAGAAAGAAAAAAGATTGAACCGATGTAGGAAGTTCTCCAAACGCAATTGACCATCCGAGATAAGAAGGAGCAAAGAAGAGATCTTGTCCATATTCAAGGGGCAAATCAAGATCATGATTGAGTTCGAGGCCGACATTGCTTTCAAGGAAGAGGTCATGGATGAAGCAAAGGAGATGCTGCTCGAATTAATGGTAGATACTAGTATCAAAGAGGTATTCGTGGAAGAGGAAAGAACTCAACAGACCAATCGTATGATAAATCTAAAATTCAATTTTATTATTGCAATAAACTTAGTCATTATGCTTCTGACTATTGGAAGAAAGAAAGAAGTGTAGCAAGCAAAGAAGCAAAGCTGGTGAATAATGCTAAGCAAGTTCTTTTATTTGCATTCAAAGAAGATGGAAGAGGACAAAATGATATGTGCCACTTGAATACTAGTGCAAGCAACCACATATGCAGGCGAAACAAATTGTAGAAATCAGGTGCACGTTCCGCTATTTAACAATTATGATAATAAAGGTCCGATAATATAAATAGTAAAGAGATAAATTTGCAAGCAAATATATAATGGTTCGGCTTTATCCACAAGCCTACATCTACTTTCCACACTAATAGCTGCAAGTCAAGCAAGATTGCACTAATAATCTGCTCAACAAGTTATAATTGGCAAGTACTTATCCTATTACATGATAAATCATACTATCAAGACTTAGCTACTACTTTTATTTGTGTACAATTGATCTTTCACACAATTACTATATGGCAAGACTAGTGAAGATCTTTCGAGAAAACAAAACAATATCAACAAAGAAAGTAACTTAAAGCAAATATTCGGATTCTATATTATGCTCTTTAACATTTTGGCCTAAAATCTCCTCTTAAAGAGCCATCTTCAATCTTCCCATTGGAGATGCTTCTAAAGTCCAACTAGCCGTTAGAGATCCGTTGGTGCTACTGTCAAAGATGATACTGCCCATACAATACTTTTTCCCCAAGCATTTGCAGTCTATCCGAATATAGGCATGTAGCTACTATGTTGACGCCGACTGCTCTAACATTTCTAATAGACGCCTATTCATATTCCCCGATATCTTCCACTACGCACCACCCAAGAATGGCGATAATCTTTTCTCCAATGAACGTCCTCACATAATCATTGTTCAAACATCACCAACGACATGATATCTCCAACATCGACACAAATATTGCCATCAACTTATCTTTAGATTTGTTGGTGTTGTTCATGAAATACCGTCTAGACAACTTGTGATTAATCATCCAATTATCCTCTTGAGTATCTCAACTTCCAAAGACATCACCTTGATGATAGATTGACCATGGTACCTTTAAGTCATTATGAATATCTCGTCATCTTTAACTTGTTCTCCTAGTCAAGATCCTCATCCTTGTACCTAGTTTTCGCTAAACTCATATAGGTCATCAATATCATCACAGTCATCCACCTCATCTGTATAGGACAATTGCTCTTTACCAACAATCTACTATTCCAATAACAATTCGCTACACCTAATAGTGAAGCTGATCTTTATAAGCCTTCCAAGCATATGGGTAATTTCGAATCTACCAAGCTACTCTTCTTCATGATCCTTCCAAGTTTTACTAAACATCCATATTCTAAGCTTGTTCACCTCATCAAGTCTATCCAATTGTTCACCTGATCTTTGTACCTCCTTACAAATGTTGCCGTTCTTCACGGCTTGTTCACCCTCTATCAAGGTTCTTCCAGATTTTCACCTTATTTGAAGATCCTTCCTTCCAGCTGAAGACATCTTCAACACCTAATATCTTGTTCACCTTAGATATTGGCAAAGCACTCTAAATAGTTATAGAGCACTCCTCATATTAGAATTTATGGTGTTGTTTGTAACGTCATCTACATACCGGCCTGTGCATATATTACCTGGCACTACTCAACCAAACGCACATTAATAGCCTTTGATTGTTTTTCTCAACTTCAAAATAACATAGGGATTTTTCCCAACACATAAAACCTGGCCTGAAGCATCAAAGCATGTCGAAAATCGAAGGGGGAGTCCTGATCCCGAATTGGAGTTACTTGCTCGACTCGGTGGATGCAATAATAGGAAAGTTCGAACCGGACAGTCGAACATTCAAAAGGGTTTCATGCTTTGAAAATTCAAGAGGTGGATTTTGCCATTTGTACTTCGATTGCCTTTGCCCTACCCACATCAATTGAGCAGTCCCGGGGAGCGATAGAAAGCCTCGAGTCAAATCTTTCCTTCAATACAAGACTCCGGACGGTGCAATCGGGAAAAAGGGACCTCCTGTTATCTCCAATAAAGAACGGTGTAATTGTGACCGCAAAAATCTATTTTAAAGAATGGGCAGCTGGAAGAGTTTTGAAAATTATAAAATGGGAAGTTTATTGTACTGTACAATCTTTTATTTTTGTTTTATGACATTTTCATTATAGTTAAAGAATGGGCAGCTGGAAGAGTTTTGAAAATTATAAAATGGGAAGTTTATTGTACTGTACAATCTTTTATTTTTGTTTTATGGCATTTTCATTATAGTTATGAGAAATCGTGTGGCCTCGTATGATTAATATCATTCATACTTTTCGTATATCATGAAACGTCACGACATCATAAACTATAAAAAAAACAAAAAACAAAAAAAAAATTGCTTTGTTTTTTTTTACAATGTTTTTGGACTTGCTCGGGGTAGAAACACCATAGCCTCTGTAAATTATCATAATACACACAAAAAAATCCCATTTGCACTTAGTTGCAACTAAACATTGTGACATTGTAAAAGACAAAAATTATTTGATAATGTTTTGCTTTTTTAGTTTCAGACGGGCAACATGTTTTAAGTCAGCAAGATTTTGACGAGCGTTGACACAATTTACCATTTTAAATGAGATGATGAGCTTTCATAGCCAAAAGTGTGAAGTAATATGAAAATGGCGGATGTCCTATCCTTGTAAAATAATATAATTTGAGCCCCACTTAGTTGCGATGTTCAATATACAGCAAAATTTGGCTGCGTTTGGTAACATTGCCATTCAAAAATTGTTCACGGGAACCAGAAATAGAAAAAACTATTTCTGTTCCGGAGAATAATTTTTTAACAGAATAACGCGTTTGGTAAATGCACAAAATTTATGTTCTTGGAATAAATAAATAAAAGAATAGAAACACGTTTGTTAAACTTGTATAATTTTCTTGTTTCTTTTAATTTTTAATATTTTTATTTTATTTTATTTTTTTTACTTTCTTCCTTTTGGCCGCGGCCTCGGCCATGGTCGGCAACCGACCTACGAGGGGCTGGCATCCTCACTGTCGGCGAGGCTTGCCGGCCCTCGACGAGGCTTGGCCTCGCCTTGGCTAGGGGAGCTTGAGCTCACCCAGATCCAACGAGGCTCGCCAGGGGCCGGTGACACTGGGCAAGGTCGCCGGCTCTCAACAGCTAATCGTCGGCCATGGCCGAGGACAGCGACCGGCCAAATAAAAAAGAAGAATGAAAAAGAAGAAGAAAAATGATAAAAAAAAAAAAAGAAGAAGTGTTTCTCGGAATTGTTCCCGAGAACAAGAAATAAGTTTTATTTTTACTTCTTGTTTCTGTTCCAAATCTGTTCTCGAGAATAAAAAAAATAGATTTTTTGTTTCCGGGAACAAAAGTATAAACAAATGCATTTTTGTTCTTTTTTTGTTCCCTATAACAGAAGAACAAAAATTTGTCTTCCGGGGAACAGAAATAGATTTAAACAAACAACCCCTTACAAATAATCAAGTTACTTGATTTCATGGGGAAATTAAAGGGTAGAGATGGCTCAATTGGTCCAGTAAGAGTAACAGTGACGGATTAGCCTTCTTAAAAGAATATCATACGAGTAAATACACTTCATATGTTTCCTAAACTTTTTGCTTCCCTAACTCCAAAATCCAAGAGAAGCACCAATTGTAGGTATCAAATTATCAAGAGTTGATACCATGATCCAAAAAAATACCCAATGCTCCAATGGCCCCAAACAATTTTCGTGTTGCAGAAATTATTCGACATCCAGATTAATAAGTAGGGCAAATTGATGTTGATATATTGCTTTAGAAACATTATATAAGATTAAGAAAATGATTAATTTTTTTCTAATTAATGTTTGTTGTGAAAATATTGCTTTAAAATGGGTTGAACAATGAAATCGGATCGAGTAAAACAACTCAGACTTTGAGGCGTGATATCACTTTCTTTAAGGATTTATTTGGCCCCACAATGTTGCTAATGGTCACCGGCAAAAATCCTCCAGGATACAACAAAGTCTCGAATGAGAATACTAAATAGCAATTCTAGTATTTCTCCAGGGTCTCTCTAAGAAACAATCGAAAAATTGGCTGCAGCTTTTCAGAAAGAAGACTCGAAAAATGACCACTTTTTTCTTTCCGAAAAATGACAAGTATATATATGAAACAATCTTGTAACTCTTCGTGAAAATTGCGAACAAACACGTCTTTAGAAAATTGTTCGGATAAACAAATACGACTCTTCGGAAGAAGTCGAAAAACAAACAATTGCAATCCTTCGGGAAAGTTAAAAACCGAATAGGTAATTTTCCAAAGGTTGTCTTGAAAAGACACAAACAAAATTCGGAATAATTTTTTTATAATAATTTTTTTAAAAAAAATAGAATTTCGAATTTTCATTTATATTTCATTTCCGGAATTCTCAAATTAAAAGGCAACCTTTGAACTAAAAATTAAAAATAAAAAAATAAATAGCAAGGGATTAATGCTAATTAAACCGCGGGCGCGCCAAGTGCTAAATGCGCCAAATAATCGCGCATCCGCACGCTGGTATGGTGGGGTCTAGTCCCACCCAATCATTCATTTAACTACAAAAGGAAATCCCACATTTTTAAACTGACCCACTTGCTCCCACTTTTTCTATGTGGGACAAAGTAAAAAGCACTCATTTTGTTTTAACAAAAAAAATTCCAACAATGTTAAGGGAAGTGGGAGGCAATGGAGCTTTATGATGATGTGGCTCAACCATGAAATCTCAATCTACCCAAAAAAATTTCTAATTACTTATAGATATATGTATTAGAAATTTTATAGACAACATAGTTAGAGAAAAGGAGTGACTAAGGAAACATGTGGGGGAAAGAACAGCATAACTGAAATCACCATTCGTGCGGTGGTCGGAACAAAGCTTAGAACTTCAGTGAGAAGTTCCAAAAGGTTTTGTCATTTCTATTTCCATATGAGGACACTAATGGAGGTCCAATCTCAATCATGAAAGTGTGCAAATTGTTTTTACTAAACAATATTAATGAAATAAAATAGTAGGTATATATATCATAAATATCCATATAAATTTCTAGAAACTTCTATCTATCGTACCTTATATCAAGTTTAAGTTCATGCATGAATGTTATGATATCTACACTTCATTGGTGTCCCAATTGGATTAATCCCTACTCTAAAGGGATGACAAACTTCGTGATTATGTAGCATTGAATATTGATACTTGCTGGTTTTGATTATCGTTAGTTGTTAGACACAAATCGCAAAATCTCACCCTAAAATTCCCCCCTCCTTGTTCAAACATACTCTCAACAAACAAGGGGAAAAATAAATATTTTTTTTCTAACAAGTAGAGGAATTAGACTGAACAAATTTAAAATCAAATACTAGATTGAACATTTAGGAATAGTTCAAGAATCACGTTGAAACGAATTATAAACCAAAGATTATATTGTACATTAGGTTAGAATTTAAGGACTATTAGCGTCATTTCCCAAATAGAAAAGTCGGAGTATAATTAGAGTTTTGTGGATACTAGGATAATGGTAATGATGCTTACCTAATAAAAAAGGCTCCACTAGTGGTGGAGACTTGATGCATAATTCCTAAGATTTGATTTATAGGTTGAAAAAAAGATTCATGCCCGCTCCACAACTATTGATATATTGTTCTACAAACGTAATATCAAATTACATAAGATGATTTTTTTTCTAATTAATGTAAAGAAACATGTCCAATTAATTTTAAGGGAAGTGGGAAACAATGGAGCTTTATGATGATGTGGCTTACCCACGAAATGTTCTACCCCATTTTCTTGTTACTTATCTATCTCATAGACAGATAGGGAGCCAAAAGGAGTGAATGATGAAACGTGGGGAAAGAGTAAACGAAAGTGCCATCGCCACGTAGGTCCCGGATAAAAAGTGCAACCCTTTGGGAACAAGGGTTGAACTTCAGCAAGAAGGCCCAAAAGCTATTGTTATTTATATTTTCATAAGATCTCAATCATTAAAGTGTGCAGCATTGTCTTTTCCCCCAACAAAATTAATAAAATAAGATAGTTGCTCTTGCTGAAGCTCAGATCATAGGCTGAAATTCTTTGTTTGATGAATTCCAGAAACTTCTATATATCATACCTTAAATAGAGTACATGTCCATGCATGCATGTTAGAATGTCTAAACATATTAGATTAATCCCCAAATCTAAAATGTTCACAAATTTTGTGATTACGTAGCAAATGAATATCGATAGCGATTTATCATCGCCTGCGGTGGCCCAGTTGAATAAGGCTCCCATGATCCCTTACGATGAGGAGAGGAGTTCAAATCCCGCTGGTCGTACGGGATCTTAAGTGTGACGTCGAAGTGGTGGGTCCTCCGTTAGCGTCACCCCAGGTTTACCTTGCCGGTTGCCGGCTATACGGGAGTTCCCGGGTCATCAAAAAAAAAAAAAAAAATATATATATATATATATATATATATATATATATATATATATATATATATTCTAAATCATTAGAGACAAATCACCAAAAATCACACTAAATTTTTCGCCCATATAAACATACTATTTACTCGAAAAGGGAAAATGGGAATGGTTCCCTTCTGGCAAAAAAAAAAAAACAAATGGATAAAGTTAGGGTTTTGGAGATGTTAGGAAAATCATCCATGTTCGAGAGTTTTAATGCATAGGAACCATTGATTATATGAGGAATTTGGGCAGATTCGATCACCATAAGTAACTTATTCAACTGGTATCATGAGATCAACGATGCTTATCTGGTAGAAAATGCTGCACTAGTGGAAAAGACTTGATGCAATATATAAATCCCTAGCTTTTGATTTATGGGTTGAGAAAAAGATTCATGCATGCCCAGAGAGACAGAGAGAGTCATTAGACTTTTGGCTTGTTCTCGATCATGCATGGGGTTCTGCAGTCAACTTCAAGGAGGAAGCTAAAACATATCAGCCAGAGGATGAGGGGTCCAGGGAACACTGAAAAGTGTGGTTTTACCCTTCTCAAGCAAGCGAGACAACTTTCGACCAAAAAAAAAAAAGCAAGCGAGACAACTCAGTTGGGAAGGGAAGGGAAGACTACAGAAAAGAAAAACAATGTCAGTCTCTGAGTCAATGCACAGGTCCACACTATAAATTCCTCACCCTTGGCCAATGTTAGTCCTACCTCACTTCAAACCCTCCAACAAAATCTCAGTCTTTCTGTCTTGTTCTCCCTCTCTCTGCTTGCACAAGTTAGTGAGACAAATGGAAAACACAATCTCTGAAGCAATGAGAGCACTTCCTCCAGGATTCCGATTCCATGCCACTGACGAAGAGCTGCTGATTCATTACTTGAAGCCCAAGATACTTGGACAACCCGGCGAACGCTACTATGACATGATACCAGAGATCGACATATGTGAATTCGAACCTTGGCAATTGCCCGCCATGTTTAGTCACAGGTTCAACAGTAAGGAGCTCTTTTTCTTTTGTCGTGTGAAGCGCAAGTACTCGAACAGCAAGCGCTCCGACCGGACAACCGAAGCCGGTTACTGGAAAGTGACTGGCAAGGAACGCGCCATCATGAGCGAGGAAGCCAATGAGCCGATAGGAATCAAGAAGACACTGGTGTTCTACACAGGCCGCGTGCCTAAAGGCAAAAGGACCAACGGGGTCTCACATGAATACCACATTAATCCTAAGTGTTTGGGCCATAACGAAGACGAGGTAATCTTTTTGGTTCTTATTCATCTGCACAACTGAACTTGTTATAAGCAACATTCGAGACATGCTTTTTACTTACGGGTTGTCTCTCTGTAACTAATGTTGTTCATGATATATATGCAGATGCTGCCTTACGTGGCTTGTCGGATCAAGAACAAAAAGGAGAAGAAGCTAATGATGGGTCAAGCTCCAACAGTCAGCCCTGAAGTTTATTCAAGCAGCCCTCAAGCTCCAACAGTCAGCCCTGAAGTTTATTCAAGCAGCCCTCACGCATACACTAGCAATGTATCGGAGACCCCTGTGAATCAAGAAGGGGACTATTCCAGCTTCTGTAACTCCCCCAGCGACGAAGTTGCTGATAACCAAGAAGCAGTCGATGCTCAACCCGAGGTGAGAGAGACGCATTTTATTTTGTGGAACTTACTTAGCATGGGGTTCAGTCCCATGACCTATAGAGTATATCAAAGTCAGAAAGACTCACTGGTTTTCTATAGCCAAACTACTAATGACTGCATTATCATATAAGCAACATCACTGGGAGTATTTTCTGTAAATAGACTTGAGATGGGTTGCTTAATATGATCTGCATTGTTTTGGATGCAGATGTCGGTGGGAGACTTAATGGAATCGCTCCCTCCATTGCACCCACTGGATGACATTTTATCAGACTATAACATCACTCCAACCTATCAGGCCCAGGCAGGAACAGAGGAAGGATGGTCTTCCTTATTTGATTTCGCATATGACAACTATGGCGATGAGCTTGACTATGGCTACATGAAATCTCCATACAGCAATTTCGCAAACTATTCCAATACCGACTGGGCAATGTCCGGGGACTTCTCTACTACAACACGCGAAGATAGTTTATCATAATTTGCGATGAGCGTAGTGTGCGTTTTTTAACTTTATGATGTTTTTTTTTTTTTTTTTTTTTTTTTTTTTTTTGGTCGTTTACTTTGTGATGTATTATTTAGTATTATTGTTTAGTGTGGCTTAGTGAAGGGAAACATACGGTTTCATGTTTTGTAGGTGTCTTAGGCAACAGTGGCCGTTACTACCCAGAAAATCAAATTTTGGTCAGCTTTAAAGCAACTTTTTTTTTTATTTTTACTGTAACTCATAATTACTAAAACTGTAATTAGTTCACTCTGTGACAACAATGTAACAATCTGTATAATTATTTTCTAGGATAGAGAGTTTTGAAAAAGAGAATCATGTTGTTTGTGCAAGATTTCAAGACTCACGACATAAAAGAAAATTCATTACAAAATGGAAATTCACTACAAAAATTTGTGATTTGTTTGTAATAAAAATTACCAATCTGTAATGAAAATTAGCTCAATATTATATTTTAAAAAAAGGTCCATATCAATTGCGATCAATTAATGACACTAGCAATTTACATTAATAAGATCCTTACACAAAGCAATTCCAACTTTCAAATTTTAAAAACCTTATCCATTTTTCATTTACTATGTAGTTATGCATGTATAATCTACGTCTTAAATTTTTCTATAATTGAATGCAATACGGACTAATAGTAGATGTATGACATCAAAATTAATATCATGCTTACATGATTATGGACTTATTGAATTTGGTAGAGCTTGCTGAAGTTTATTTTAAATCAAGTCGTCAAATTTCTTATTAAAAATATTAACGTCAATCGCTATCAAAATAAAAAGGATAATACCTACATAGAAAATGAATCTTTACAGTCTCCTCAAGTTCACCTTTGATCCAATTTGAATAACAGGAAGCAAAAGTTCCATTTTGAATGGGTAAAATCATAATTCATAAAAAAACATATGATTAATCTTAAAATTTACGGAAGGTCGCCTGTTATTGAACATAAAAAATTAAAAAGATAATAGAGAAGATCACATGGTGGACAAATTATACCAAACCTGCTAATTCAAAAACGAAAAAGCAATGCTAAATATATTCAAGTTGTCTTTAAAAAAAAAAAAAAGTTCTGATCAATGGGGGTGGACTAAAAAGAAAAATCATATAAACTTTTGTGGAGGCAATTGGGAGAAAAACAAAGATGGGCGCATCATCTTTTTTCTTTGCTTCTTCCTACCGAAGAGTTGGAGAAGACGACGTTGCTCGATCAAGATTTCACTGCGATCCATTACGAACTCGTCAATCTTGCTCGGTTTCGTCGGCTCGATTTCTTGTTCAAGATCCGGCGCCGATCGGGTTGGAGATGAATCGAATTACCCGAGCGATTATTGACGAGTCCTTCATGGGTCGTGGGTTCTCCAGGATTCAAAATCGATTCTTTTCTTGGCCTCGGCCTCGGATTGCGGGTAAAAATCGACTTCCATCTTCCTCGTTCTGGACTTAGGCAAGTTTCCCATTTGCGTGGAGTGAGTTTCTGGGATCCTTGCTTTTCTAGGAGGGTTTCTGTTTCGTGTTCTGAATTGGGTCTGACTTGGACATTGCTATGTGTTCCGAAAATCTAAACAAGATTGCAAATTTCACCTGGAAGAGAAACTTAAGGTGGGAGACAGCCACTAATGATCTTTTGGTTCCTATGCTGCAATTTCGGTAGTTGCAACCATTGCTGGGTAGTTCTCGATGGCTGAGATTTTTCTCCTTTTCGAAATGGTTTTCAACTTTTTCGCGCGGTTATGTTCGGAAACTACAATATCGAGCACGGCCCCGGTGTAGGTTGTGATTGTCTCTTCTCTCCCCGCTCCGCCTTCCCTCTCCTTCTTGCATATTTGGGAGGCAGTTGACACGGTTCTTGTTGCTTTGTACTCTTCCTGGGATATTGACATGCTCTGAATTGTTTAATATCGTAGATACATGCTTGTCCCTATTATGAATCTGCAGGTGCATTGCCTTGTCTATGTTGTATAAAGTGAACCTTGAAACGAGGGAGAGGAAAGAGTGGATGGATGCTGAATTAACTTACAGCAAAGGCGATTCAGGCGTTTCTCTACATTTTGATGCAGTTGGAAATCATTTATTTGGAAGAATCGTGACAGGCATGAGAATTATAGTTTTAGCTCTCATTTAATGTTTTTCCCTGAGTGCAGAATTCATTTGGAGAAATGATGGAATCACTTCCACAAGTGCTGCAACTGGTGAGCCTCCTTCATTTACATCAGAAGATGGCTTATTGGGAAATGGTTAGCATGACAATTACTTTGGTAATGGATATATTTCGTCACTTAGCAACACTTCTCTAAACACACAAACTGTCAGAAGAAGTTTGAACTGAAGCTGATTGGTTTAAATGGTGCTTGCGTGTTGACTTGTAGGAGCGATGTGTCAATGTCATATATATCTTGATCCTGAAACTAAGTGAGCTCCTATTAGGCAGTAAAATATTTAAAAGAATAAAACTGAGCTTGGATAACAAGCTCTTTTGATTATTTTAGGCCTGCTAAAAGTTTATTAGAAATCGTAATAGATAAATACTATTGTTAGTGGAAGTTTGACAGGAAGTAATGCATGAGGGAGCCAAAGACCTTGCTTTTAGCTATGGACCTTGAGGGAATAACTTTTAAGTGGGTAGTGTGATGGTAGAGTCCGAAGAAGAAGTAAACTTTCCAAAGAAGTTTTGAAACTTGGAGAACAAGTCCGAAATTTTTCAGTCGAGAACAGTTGTTTTTCCTCCCTTCTTTACCATGTTAGTGGCAATCCCTTAAGTCTTTATTGTAGCTCTTTTGCTTGTATGCAGATGCTTTTCTGATGGACTTTTTATTTTTTATTTTTACTTTTATTTTATTTTTTGCTGAGCCATGAACATTTTATTTGTTAATATGATAAAAATAAGTGGGGAAAAACTAAGATTTTTCTTTTCCCTCCTTCTGCCCTTTACCACCTTAGTCCTTGTTGATTTTGAGGGGACATAAAAAATCATGAAGAATCTCACATCGAGATTGCTTTGAATGATTGAACATATGGCTTGGAAAATTGAATAGTAGAAGTGTCTTATGTAGAATATTAAGAATTTACTAATTTTTAATGGGATTCTCTTGTGTATTTGTATGGGTTCTTTCTACAGTTCCCCAACCATCACTGATTTTGCTTGCAAAGTTACTACCTTGATAATGAAAGGTACCAACGGTTGTTATTGCCCAAAATGAGAAAATTGCAAAGGTTATTGTCATAAATTACTGTTCATACGGGACTATAGACATATCCATTGGTATGAAAAAAGCAGCTATCCATTGATATTTTTAGTCACAGGATATGCAGAGGTTAAGATGTGGGATCCACCAAACAGTCAAACAACTTCCTAGCCAGGGTAAGACCCATGGCATCTCTATTATAAATAAGAATGGATACAACTCCAGGATGAAGCAATCCGAAGCAAGGCAGTATTTCTCTCTTGAAATTTCCTTCTCTCTCCACTTGTAGTTAGTATTTTTGTTCTTTTTTTTAATTTTTTAATTTTTTTCTTTTTTTCCTTTTTTCTTTTCAGATGGAAAGTGTAGAAATTTCATTAGTTGATCTGCCGGTGGGATTCCGATTCAGACCAACAGATGAGGAACTTGTCAATCAATACTTGAAGTTGAAGACACTCGGCAACAAAACAGTTGAACAGATAATTCCCGAGGTTGGTGTCCATCAATTGCCACCTTGGGATTTACCTGGCAAGATAAATGGTAAGACATAATAAAAACTGTCCTGTTCATCTTTAAAAAATGTGATGAGTTCATGGTTGGTCCATGCTATGCCTTCTGGGATTCGGTATCTGTTGGTTTGCATCAGTAGTTTGAAGATTTTTTGTTGTGGAAATATGCAGAACTGTCAAGGATAAAGT
Source organism: Eucalyptus shirleyi (assembly GCA_017140165.1). Lineage (NCBI taxonomy): Eukaryota > Viridiplantae > Streptophyta > Magnoliopsida > Myrtales > Myrtaceae > Eucalyptus > Eucalyptus shirleyi. Next base: position 16,981,528 of record CM029448.1, on the reverse strand, counting down.
CAGATGGTGATGAATGGTTCTTCTTCAGCCGTCTGCAAAATAAATACCCTCAAAGTAAACGAGCAAGAAGGACAAATGATTATGGCTCTTGGAAGCCAACCGGCAAAACTCATAAAATCAGGACACAAGACAAAAAGAACACATTAGGTCTGAAGAAAATTTTGGTTTTCAAAAAACGTCAAAGTCCCAAAAATGCCCATACCAAATGGGTACTGCATGAATACAGCGTCCTCAATGACCAGGTACTCAACCTTCTTGCTTTCCCTTCCTCTCGCAGTGAACTTCAGCGCAAACTATATTTAAATCATTTAAGGATACATGTGTGATTAAGGTCGCTAAATGAATGTTCTCCATTCCAGGAACTTTCATTCAAGAGCCCTTCGATTTCATTTTCTTCTCCAACGCAATTTTTCTGAAGTTGAGACGTAGCAGCTTACTTTTAGTTGCTGACTTTTGCCCTTTCTTTCCCCCCTGAAATGAAATAAGCTCTTATAAACTTCTGTTGATTGGTTTTCAATGAACACAATTTTACCAAGTAAAATACCGTGACTTTTTCTTCTTTTTTCGCTTCGAATTTTGCTGTTGCCATAGCTATGAAGTGCACCATTCGCTCTATATTGAAGCTGAGTAAGGAGTCTCTTTTTAAAAGGAGTCTTATAAGTTGAGCATGATGTGTTGCCAAAGTTGTTATTTTGACTGATATTTGATTCTTCGAGGTCCGTTTTATTTTTCTTTTGGGATTAAACTGCGAAGAATTTTTAGAGATCAGTGATTGGACTTGAACAAATTGTTAACTTGTCTTTTGTCTTTCTGTATCAGAGTGACTTTGTTCTTTACCGCTTGAAGAAAAACCCTGATGAGAAGGGTATGAAAAATTCAAAAACTCAGAAGACCAACACAGGTATCTCTATTATGCCTCAAGAAGGCAGCACAAGTAACCCTAAATTGTCTGATGAAGTCAACAACACAAGTATCCCTATTATGCCTCAAGAAGGCAGCACAAGTAACCCTAACTTGTCTGATGAAGTCAACAACACAAGTATCCCTATTATGCCTCAAGAAGGCAGCAGAAGTAGCCAGAACAGCCCTGATGAAGTCAACAACACAAGTTGCTCCAACACATTAGTAATTGCCAAAAGCATGGTACCTGAAGAGATTCCAAAGGTCAGAAGAAGCATCAAAATGGCGCCTGTTAAAGATCATTATAGCGTGTTTAGCAAACTAATTTTTCTTCTTGTTTTTGTTTCGACAACAGGAATCTTTAAAAGAAAATGTACATCAACCACAAATGCCAACTCTCTCGCCAGAATGGAACTCATCACAATGTGATTTCTCTGCAGCTCCACAGCCTCCCACAGCGACCAGGGAGCAACTTACTCCTGATCCGGGATGTCAGGATTTGGAGTCTTATTTTGCTGATACTGAACTACTCCAAGAGATACTGGAAATGTTGACCCCGTAAGCTGGTTCTAGTATGAACACTCTTCTGAAAAAAGTATTATGTAAGCTTTTTTACTGTTAGGTAATTGGTGTACATCCGCTGGCCTGGAAGAACACTCTTCAAGTGCTGATAAAGAGTATGCCCATGTGGAAAATAATGTACATGGATCAAATGCATTCATGATGCACATTATTTGCTTAATGAGCTTTTTATTCCAAGCTGCTTAATATCAGTTATTTGTCATAGCAGTAGGTGAATTTTTAACGTGAAATTCGCCAGAAATGTACAAACAGTTATTTGGATTTGTCGAACCTACTTGTTTCGCACTCACATGCTTTGTATATATGAGGTATATTGATTTGGGATTGAACCGATTGACCGTTCTTTCGATGGGATTGGATTTGTCCCTTTTAATTGTTTCGACTCTCATGCCGTTTGTGTTTGATTTGAAAATAATAAGATGGAAAAGGAAAGTTACTGCATGACCCCCCGATTATGAAATATTATCAGTTGCGAGAAGAGTCTTGGATCTGAAGACTGAAAGATGACTTTTGTGTGGTCCGAGCATTACAAATACAAATAGCCAGAAATAGTAGTTACAATTAATCAACTGTGAACAAACAATTGCGAAAAATGGAGATTCAATTCTGGCGAATCGAACGCTTGCAGGTAGAAAGATGTCACTCTCAGCTATCCTGTCCACTTTTACCTTAAAAAGTTATCTTCTGGAACAAGGGAAGGACCGCATAAAGCATTCGTCAGCCAGACAGAGTCAACTCAATGCTTTTGCCATAGCACCCAAAAAACGCCATTTATAAAGCTCATTAGACCAATAAATAAATAAATAAATAAAGCTCAAGCTAGTGTTTCGAGGGTCAGTCTGCTTCAGATTCACCTACTGCAGTTACTAAATTTTGAGTTTGAGAGTGAAGTTTTCAAGACTTAAGAATTTCGTACTCATTCCCCGTCATATTTTCAATGAACAAATACTTAACTTTCTGCCTGGAGCATACAAGTTTCACCCCACCTGTGACTATGAGGAACTTGTTGTTCATTACTTGAGACAAACAAATTCTCATAATTAAAGATGTCCAATGCGTTATTCGAGAGAACTCTTTCGTGTACAAATTTAACCCTGGTATTTGCCTCTCCTATTCAGAGGTTAAATGTGACATTCCCGTCGAGTTTACTCTGTAGCTTACGGGTGAAAAGATGTTGGTTTTCTTAGCATGGTGACATGTTTTGTGAGACAAACTATGTTCGAAGGTCGAGGTTTGCATTTGTTTTTCGGCTTTGAAATGGCTCATGTACTGCTGTCTATTGCGACAGGACTCAGGAGAAAGAAATTATCACAGAAGAGTTCGGTGATGTGTTCGTAGAATTTGGTCTTGACGAGATCACTGGCGGTGATCACTTCTCCAATAATTTGTTAGATTTTACCTCAACTACGTGAGAGCTATTTATGCTAGTGAGAGCTAGACTGATTTTATTAATGAGTACCGGCGGATCAGTCATTAAATGTACTTCATGAAGAAATGTTCCAAAAAGCATTGATAGCGCTTACTACAAAATCAATCAACGCGATCAAAATTGTGATATTTCTTTATTTGGTCGCTTAGCAAGCATCCCGGGGACACTACTTAGATAACATGTACGTTTTCATACGAGAAACTTTTCAACTGAACTAAAATGGAGCGTTACAAGTTTCGTAGGGTTCTGCTATTTGCATGCAGTGTTGAACCAATGCCTATGCTTATTCTTGATCTTTCAAGATCATCATCTGCAGAAATCAAGTTAATACCGTTCTGGGTTGAACAATCCACATATTAACCAATATCGACACTACTGGTTCAAATTGAATCTGTTAAAGGAGTCATCTTACAAGAACACCATCCGGTCAAACTGACAATCTAATTTGAAAAGAAACTTAACCAAACCTATTAACGGAAACACTACTCTTTCCCTGTCGTAACACAAACTGCGGCAAAACCAGCACTACCGACGCTCAAATAGCCACTGGAATCAGCCAAGTAGCACCTTTGGCATTCTCTCCCCTTGTTAGAAACTTCAATCCAAAAACTCAATCAAGAAATTGGCCTAAACCAAGGGCTTAACTGAGAAGTGTACGTGCACATGGGAAACCAAGCTAGCACAACTGCTTGTATCATTTCACATTGAACAAGATTGGCAGGAAAACAAAATAGCAGCGAATGCGAACTTGCACAGTTGAATGAATACTTACAAGCCTGGTAACTACATCAGGTTGCAAAAATCTAGGCATTTTATACATCCATTTATTAATTACATCCCTCAAGTGAATGAAGTGAAATATATAATATATTACAAATACTTCAATCTTGGAAATTGACAAGCTTTTCCTTTTAATCAAGGTTTATGCATTGATGCAATTCTAGCATCAATACTCCTGTGTCTAGGATTCATCCATGAAAACAGCACCATGTCCAATAGACTTCATGATTTTCTTGAACAAGAGAACCATAATTGCTATGCTAAGTCCGACTGCAGCCCACGTGAACAAGCGGTCATCAGCTGGTTTTTGAACCCTTGTTTGAAGCTGTTCGCTTCTTGCCGGGCTATGCCTAGATGGCTCTGCTCTCTCCACGACAGGGTTTGAATTAGCAGGGGGTTCTCGTGCTTCTTCAATAACCCTATCACCCGCATTGCGTGGAGGCTCTTCAGGAGAACTTCCCCCGTCGCTCCGTGCTTCAGCAGAATGGTCATCAGAAGGCTGAACCTGAGGAACAGGCGGTGCTTTGCTCAGCATATACTCATGAATCTGTCAAGAGAGTAAACTCAATAAGTATTTCTGCTCCAAATGATCAAAAAGTACATGTGCAAGGGCGAATTATACCTCCTCAATCAGCTGTTGACGCTCAGCATTACCGCATCTGGGTGCTGCTTCACGAGATTTAATAGCCAAGGCACGTCTTTCTTCCTTCTTATAGTCTAGGGAGCCCAATGCACCATTAGGGTTGGTTGGCATGAACGCAATGAGTGCCAGTAACGCAGTCCGTACTGCCAAAACAAAGAAGAAATTAGTATGGATTGGACTCTGAAGCTTCCAGTGATCAGCAAGCTAAGAATCTAAAAACTGCCTGAGTAGACCTTATGTCAGGTAGAATTGTCCAATGTATTCTACAATTATCTAATCCTAGCACCACTCAGGTTATGTTAAAAAAGACAGTAATCCAGAAAAATAATTTACGGGAGCTGGTGAAATCAATTGGGGATGTTGCACACATTCCTTAAGAGAAAGCCAAACGACACCCATATCCCAAGCACCTAATTTACCCCTACAAAAGCAGAATGAAAAGATGACAAAATTTCTACTCCATGCAACTGTAGAGTATTTTTTAACAGACCTTTAATAGTTTGACAAGCAACCAAATGCCTGGCAAAAGAATGATACCTAAGCAATGCCTCCGGGTTTGAGATTCGCAATTTTACACTAGCCTCATAACCCATGACAATCAAAAACTTACCACTCCATGATGGCTGCCAGTGCTCAGGATGATGATTGGATATGCTCAGGCATATCTTTGTCTGTGTCTCAAAGCGACCATTGGGCTGTAGCATAACAAAAACACATTTGAGCGAATCGCACAGTAGGGTCAAACAAAGGAACAGAACATGAAGTTTCCTGAGGGGTAAAAATAAAATGAGACAAGATACGGAAAGAAAACATTACCGTCAACAACATGAATGAGGGTGGCTTGAATGGATACTCTGCAGGGAGCTGGATGCGGCCATGGTAAATACCGCCTTCGAATTCACTGTCGCGTGGTCCCCTGATAGCAAATTGCCACTCAAAGATGTTCTCCTGCAAGCAGAGAAGACATCCACAAGATTAAGCAAACCCACCACTGAACAATTGCTTAGGAGAGAAAAAAACCTAAGGCAAGCCAACCTCACGTCGACTATCGCTCAAAAACAAAGAATTAAGAAGCTCCAGGGGTCAGGAGTAAGGAAAATCAACATGTAAGCAGCAATTCTGCGCGCATCCCTCGACTCTCATACAATAAATCAATCAGGCGGCCACCGAATTAAACAACTTATGGAGGCCGGTCGTCAAATCACGACAACCTCGCCTAAAAACTCCAGACGGAAATCATCCGAAGCGCAAACGGATCAAACGAAATCGACACACCTCGCTCGCCGTATAAACCCCGAAAAAGCAATCGAATCGGCCGGATCCCAACAACCTCGCGTAAAAAACTCAAGACAGAAATCGAAATCATCCGAAGCACAAACGGATCGAACGAAACCCCGAAAGCAATCGGATCGGCGCCGGAACGACGGAACGATCACGTTTCCGGGCCCGATCTCCCTCCCTAGCCCGAATCGGACCTAACACCTCGACGATGTACGTAAGGAAGAGATCGGGAAATCGGGAGCAGCGGGGGACCTCGAGGGGGAGGCTCATGAAGTCGTCGGAGGGGTTGGACTGCATCTCCTTGATCTCCTGCAGGATCCGCTTCACCGCCGGGTTCTTCCGGTTGTACTTGTCCTCCGCCATGTCGCTCGCCGCCGCAGCCGCCGCCGACGATGGTCCCGATCGATTCGAATCGCGCGCGAGGCCGGGGAGGAGCGGTGGCGATCGATCGATCGATGTTCTTCTTCTGCGGGTTCTGCTTTTCGGTTTGGGGGATTTTTTCTGAGCTGCGAGCTTGCTGTAGATAGAGAGAGAGAGAGAGAGAGGACCCCGTCGTCTTGACTCGACACGTCAGGTGGTGGTAAGACGGATGACGTGGCGGGGCGTGATTGGACAGCCGGACGACGCCTCTCTCGTTTTACTGGTCGCTGCGAGTGAGCTGGGAAATCGTCGGTTGACGCTTGCTGGCAAAAGGCGGATTGTAATATAATCATTTTATAAGTCCCCGTGAATATATTTTCTCCGATTTCAACTTTTTATAGTTAAAAAAAAATATATATATACTAAAACTTCTCATAAATGATTACTTATATCGCACACAAAAATAAATAAAAAAATTTCAAGAAAATATTTAGACATAAATTTTTATCGATAATAAAAAAAATTATTAACTAAAAAGTCATTTATTTTTGCAAAATAAACATACCATAAATGAAAAGTGAGACACTCTTGGAAAAGGGCTAACGCCACTCTAAAACTATGCCCATTGTTACACTAGCAGCCCAATTCTTTTTGTGCCACAAAAAATTTTAAACTATACTCAATTGATAATGATGCTTCAAACTTTTTTTTTTGTCGCTAAATCCTCTAAATTATATCCTCTCTTATGTGTTCAAAGTATTAGTGTGCATTGTTGTCAAGCTAGCAAAATTTAGGTTTTTTTAGAAGTAGAAAAAGTAAATTTTGGCAAATCAGTACAAGTTCAGGAACTTGGTGATGCTAAAATAATTTGGAGCATTATTATCATAATGAGCATATTTCAGGATTTTTGGTAATATATTTCCTTTTAAAAAAATCGCCCCTCACGTCCTTAAATTCCCTATGGCCTTCCCTTTTAAATGCACATTTTCTTTTCTTGTGAATTTTCAAAAGATAAAGTAAAAACTCCAGGCCCTAAAATCTAAGAAACTATGTAATCTATAGACAGTATAAAGTGAATGGCGTTTCTTTGAAATTCTCAACATACGGTACGGAATATTTTTCAAAATAGAGAGCATGAAACACAAAAATTTTAAATAAAATTTTAAGAACGTAAAATTGTATGGTTTATGCAATCTTTCCAATTGAAGGAATAGCCGATGGAAAATTGCTGGGCTCACCATTAACCGGTCATTCGTTTTGATGGATGGGCTATTATACTTGAATGGGCCTTCTTAACAAGTTATTGGGCCTCTTCTTTTGTTGTTCCCAAAAAATGGGCTAAACTAGCCAGAAAGCTAAGCTTAGGCTCGTTTGTCTCCTGTTTGGTACCCACATTAGATAATTGTGATCTCCAGATACTGGAGATTTTTTTTTTTTTTCCGACCAAAAAAAAATCTCCAGTATCTGTACGTAGGTCATGTGGTTGAGAGAGAGAGAGAGAGAGAGAGAGAGAGAGAGAGAGAGAGAGGGCTAAATTAGCTAGAAAGTTAAGCTTAGGTTTGTTCATCCCCTATTTGGTACCCAGATTAAAAAAAATTTGGTCTCCAATATCCGTCCGTAGGTCATGAAGAGAGATAGAGAGAGACTGTTTGAATCATTAAATGGATCTACATTCACATGAGATCCACTATTTGAAATGCTTTAGATACAGTTTAATACGTATAATAGATTCCTTGTATGCCTACGTCTCACAACTCCTCATTTAGGCTGCGCATGATAAAATTTCTGTTTCTTGATTTCTCTGTTTCTCTGTTCCCCGGAACAGGTTTGGAACAGAAATCCGTTTGGTAACGCAAATTGATTTCTCTATTTCTGAAACAGATTTCTGTTTTAGAAATTGTTTTGGAGAAGAAATCAGAAGCTAGAAATTGTAGCTTCTCTGTTTCTGAAACAGAAATAGAAATTTTTTTTTGAGACTTTGTTTAAGAAACATGCATGACTTATGTATTTCATTTCATGACTTATGTATTTGAGACTTTGTTTATTTATGTTTTTAAGTTGCAATTATGATGATATTATTGCTATAGGCATTATTCTTTAAGGAATGTCATTGAAAGATCATTTAGGGCATTGAAGAATCGTTTTTTCATTTTGAGGCACATGCCCTCATTTGCACTTCGAAAGCAAGCACATATCGTAATTGCATGTTGTGTCATCCATAATTACATCCGTGATCAATACAAGATGGATAAGAACTTTTTCCTATATGGAGATCCGATGTACGTGGCTGAACCTACGCAGGATGTGCTTGCAAACATTCAGTTGACCGAGGAGGGAAACCAAATAAATATGCTTAGGAAAACCATTGCCAATAAAATGGCAAGGGAATAATATGCCAGAAATTCCATAAAATTGTATTTTCAACTTTTGTAATGTATTAGTATTATTTCGACTATTATTTTGTATTTGAGGATTTCCTATGTTGTTATCTAATCAATTTCTATTTCTAGCACAACTTTCATTTTATTAATTTCGCATCGCTTGCAAATTGCGCCTCCTTCCATGTCAACTAGTACCTAACATAAAATCACTTTGTGGTCTCAAAAGAATACAAAAAAGTGTAGTGACTTAAACCCGAATCTTGAATGAGGAGAATAAATACATTCACTATTTGCATATTAGCATTTGAAAATACCAAATCTTTTATAGTTTGCATATTAGCATTTTTTATACTAATTACTAGCTTTTATTTACATAAATTGCTAATGTTTTGAAGTTTCTAACTACTCTATCGAATTACCAATATAAATTAAAGTGATTTATCAACTTTTATCAAATTAAATTACCATCATAAGCACCAAGAAGAGTGAGGTAAAAGGATGGGGACAACATGATTCATAGAAATAGAAATTTTTTTCTCGTAATCAAATGGATTTGTTTCAGAAATAGAAATTTTGAGTCGTTATCAAACGGATTTCTTGCTCAAACTTGGTTGGGGAATAGAAATTGAGAAATTGATTTACGGTCGAGAAATTAATTTCGTTTCGAAATTTTATCATGCGCAGCCTTACAAACTTGGCTAAGTTTCAAGATTACAGTACTGTAAATCCTTGGCCTTATGTCCCTAGCCCCGATCTCTCCAATCGATTTTTTTTAGGGCGATATCTTTCCTCAGTATACTGCGGGACGTGTTTTGCTCTATTCTTGGTTGGAGACCAAGCCTGTGATCAATGTCTTACAAATATGTACATCACTCATACGAAAATAAACAAAGATGATGTCCAATGACTTTTCTTTTTAGGTAGAATTCCCAGCCAGGACAGAGGGGAGAAGAGCACGTATGTGAGAGCTTTTCTTAGTAAGTTTCTATCGTGTGATTTAAGTAGCACCTCGTAACAAAGACAAGCATTTTGTCGATCTTGCCTTGTCTTGAGAGAGAGAGAGAGAGAGAGAGAGAGAGAGAGAGAGAGAGATGGCCAAGGAAAGTGACCCTGCCCAATTGAGAAAATCCAATTATTGATGATCCACACAATCAATCTTGGGCTAAACCGAAGTCGCATTTGTCTTTACCGACATCAAATCTCCCTTGATTTCGGGTGTCCTGTCGGGGCAATGTCCGAAGAAGCGACGGAGAGAAGAAGACGGAAAGTCCCATATGCAATTCTTTCGGCTCACTCTCTGCAACACTTCGGACAATGTTAAGTGCTCCGGGAGCTGTCCGTCCTTTTCCTCTTGCTTTCTTCTCAAGTCCCTCTATTCTTTTAGGGCGAAAAGCAAAGTATATCGGTTTTACCATGTTTGTCTTGTCTTGTGTGGTTTTAGCCAAGTTGGAAATGTTTCCTCGACTTGGAGAATTACTTCGGATCTACTCAGCAGCTAAGGATCGAATAAGTATGCGTGTGAAGAAAATAAGAGGATTCAAGAAAACTACAATACATAATGTTATTACAACTAGATTTCCTATTCTATATTTCGAATATCTAATCTAACAGATTGACTTGATCAATTTATCTGCAATTGAAATAATCGGAATCAAATCATATCTACTACTCTAATCTAATCTTTCAATAACAGAATCAAATCATACTCAAATCTAATCTTCCGATAATATTAAATAATATTATCAATCTTATGAGTGTGGACGTTGACTGACTCAATCCATTAGAACTGCTAAGTGAAAGAGTTACCATCTTTGGGCTTCTGGCTGCCTGGATTTTAGACTCTCTTCTGAGTTAAGCTCGGTACGTATTCCTCGTCAAGACTTCAATCAATCTTGACTACATGTGACTCAAGAGGTGCTGAGAAAAAGTTAGATCTGAGGCGTGAAGATCATCATTGTTGCTTCAGTTCGGCATTTCCGGCAGTAAAAGTTTGCAGGACAGGGATTAGTTAAAGTACCTGCAATTCGGGTCAGCATTTCGGCCCTTCGACATGTTTCGTCTCTTCCTCATTTAGTGATTCATGGCGTTCGGCTGATACACAAAAGATTAGTTTAATGTTCGCATGGCACAAATGGTAGTCCAACAGAATTTCTGTGTGAATAGTTTATTCTTGCATTTCCGGCTTGCAAATATGCTAAACTGGACAAAGAACTAACTCGAGCTCTCAATTCAAACCCCTTTTTTCTTTTCTTAAGTTTTTGTAAGTATGAAAATGAGATTATTCCCTTTGTCTGTTTTGTGAGCATCGATGTAATGAGAATGGTGTTCTTTCATTTATGGCCCCAGTGAATGGCAGCCCTTGCCCAATTAGACGAGGACCACCAACCCTCGCCAGATCTGGGGGTGGGCCTCAACCCTCGCCCCAAATTTGGGTGAGGGCTCACAACGCCTCGTCGCCAGTCAACTGAGCTCAGCCCTTAGCCGCATGCCTCTTCCCTATCACCCTTTTTTTTATTAATTTTTATATGTTTTAAATAAATTTATTTTTAAATTTAATTTAATTAATTTTATATTAATTATTGACCACGTCAGAAACAAAATGATGTCATTTTTGCATTTGTTTAATCACGTCAACATGCAAAACAACGCCATTTTGCACTTACCTTACCAGAAAATTGCCACGTCCACATTTTAGCCAGATTTTCTCACCCTCAACACTTAACTAACATATTTTGCTCCGATTTTGGCACTTAAGTGTCACTATCCTAACTTTTGATACTTAAGTATCCCTCAATGCCAAGTTTTGGCACTACACATGAGGAAAAGTATTTAAAAAAGCCTTAAACCTTTTGTATTTGTGTTAATTTAGTCCTAAACCTTTTTTTGTGACAATTAAATCCTAAATATTTTTATGTTGTGTCAACTCAATCCTTTTCGATCAAAATTGGCTGGATTTTGTTGACTGGGCGCCGACTAGCTAACGTAGCTTAATCGATGCTGACATGGACAACTTTATTAATATTTTAATAATTTTGAATTTTTTTTTTTTTTTTTTTTTCCTTCTCCTCTTTCTTCCTACGGCCAGTTGCCTCACATGGTCGAGGTCAACCTTGCCAACCACCTCACCAGTGGCTGCCCTTGTCGGCCATGGGCGAGGCTCGACCCTCACCAAATCCGGCGAGGCCGAGCATCACTGCCCAAGCCTCAAGGGTGACCTAGCGCTAAGCAGGCAAGCCTCACCCTCGCTAGATCTGGCAAGGTCGAGCCGCACCCATGGCTATCGAGGTCAAGGTTGATCTCGTTGGCCGTCGCCTCTGCCCAGTCACCGAGGTTCAGCGACCAGCTAGAGGAAGAAGGAGGAGAAGGAAAAATAAAAAAATAAAAATTCTAAAATTCTAAAATATTAAAATATTATTAAAAGTTGTCCATGTCAGCGCCGATTAGAACATTCAACTGGCCAACATCCTTAAAATGAATCGTGACATGCTCAAACATCCGATTCCCGAAACTGAATTCAATTTCATGGTTAAAATCGACCAAACGCGGTTTTAGTATAACCAAATATATCGGGTAGCTTTTAGGGGTTTTAGTGTGTTTGACCCATGGTCAATAATTTTTTATCCACATTTGTGCATATTCGACTTGTAAACAACTCTCGGTTGTCGTAAAAATCGCGAGGTTTCAATTATATGTACCAAGTATAAAATCGACAGAAAATCGGGTTATCGTCATTCGACCTAAATTTCACAATCATGCGGAACCACCCGCAATTCAATTACATGTTTCCGTTGAATTAACTTATATCCAATCACTATCGATTATAACAATGACGTATTTAGCCTTGCCAATTATTACGGTTGAACAATCGATTTCCGATTGAATTCTCTAGTCCGCCACGTTTACATCCCTTTACGGCCTCACTTAATAAATTAGTCAGCTCATGAGAGGCCCGCTCAAAGCAAAATAATCATAGGTGTATCGGCGAAACAACTACTTTCTATTATCAAGATGGGGTTGAATTTCAAGATGTAACAACCAATATCGAATCGGCGTTGATTTTGGCGTCCTGTCGGGGCAATGTCCAAGGAAGCGACGAAGAGAATAAGACAAAAGTCGCATATTCGCATATGCAATTCCTTCAGCTCACTTTCTGCAAAACTTCGGACAATGTTAAGTGCTCCAGGAGCTGTCTGTCCTTTACCTCTTGCTTTCTTCTCAAGTCCCTTTATTCTTCTAGAACGAAAAGAAAAGTATATCGGTTTTACCATGTTTGTCATGTCTTGTGTGATTTTAGCCTAGTTGGAAATGTTTTCTCGACTTAGCAGCTAAGGATTGAATTATATGCGTGGATGTTGATTGACTCGATCCATTAGAACCACCAAATGAAAAGTTAACATCTTTGGGCTGCTGGCTTCCTGGCTTTTAGACTCACTTCTGAGTTAAGCTCGGACCTTATTCCTCGTCAAGACTTCAATGAATCTTCACTAGTTGCGACTCAAGAGGTGCTGAGAAAAAATTAGATTTGAGGCGTGAAGATCATTGCTGTGGCTTCAGTTCGGCAAGGCTTGTTCTCAGGAAAATTCCTTACGGAATAGTTTAAGGAACGTTAATCTGATTTCCGGCAGTAAAAGCTTGCAGGACAATCGCTAAGATATTGCAATTCAGCATTTCAGTCCTTCGAGATGTTTTGTCTCTTCCTGGTTTTGCAATTCATGGCGTTCGGCTAATACACAATGACTAGTTTAACGTTTGCAAGACAAATGATCATTCGACAGAGTATCTGCGTGAATAGTTTATGTAAGAATAATTATGGCCCACAAGCTATTATAAATTGTTGGCTTAATAATTACTTACATGCTGAAAACCGATGGAAGACTAAAAGATAAAAAAGACTGAAAAGTCACAACTGTTATGAAGTTATAACGAGCTTATTGAATGCATTTATTGATATTATTAATCAATAGGTTAATATTAATTTAAGTAGCAACAAAGAAGTTGCGACTTTGCTAATCTCATGAAGATATAACGTGCTTCAATGGAAGGCACGCATTAAATCTATCTAATGATTGTACTCACTTATTGCACCAAATTGAAAGATAGGGTCTGGTACTCTCTTTCCCCATAACAACGAAAGTTGTATTGAATCCTCTACCAGATCAAAACAACTTAAGGTTAAAGTGGGTTATTGGAGAGAAATCATATTTGTTCATTTTTTTTTTCTGCAACAATCATTTTCTCAAGGTTATTTTTCTTTAAATAAAGGACATCTCTAAGGGAACCTTGAGTGAAACCTTAGCACTGTCGTGCTTCTTGTTACGTAGGACTACACGCCACTTGTATCGTGTATTTATTCAGCATCATATCAGGGGTACATTCCGCATAACAAACTGTGAGCAATATTTGCGGTTTTAGATGGCAAGTTCAGCGTTTGCTTCTGCAGAACACAGTTTTTACGGAGTCAAGGACAAGTTGAGTCCTTCGAACCGAAGCTATGGAGGCGTCGAAGAAGAAAGAATGCAAATCCTTTTTTCAGAAGCGGAAGATTGGGAAGAGTCCCCGGACATCAGCTCCTTTTCAGATTACAGATTTCATGGCAGTGACGTGATGAAGAAGCAAGCTCCTTTTTCCGAGTATCAGCGGCAAGAGCAGCTACAACAATTGTTGTCGGATTATGGGCTCCTTGATAATCTGCAATACGATATTGCCTCTCCCCCTATCCAGACTAGTCTAGATGAGATCGCAAAGTTCAGCAGAATCTCTACTGAGCTGCAAGATATCACTGAGGCCAGGAAGGACAAGCCGTTCCAGTTTCCTTTAACATCACTCGAGCTTCTGAGGAACTGTGGAAGCAGGTTGCAACGGCTGAGCGGAGATGGGGTACTCAATTTAAACACTGGGAACAACAAGGCTGAGCTGTCCACTTCTGAAACCATGAGGATTGCTAGCGCCAAATTTATCCAGTCATCTTCTGTGGCAGCCGTTGATCTTGCGCTGCCTGGCCATCCTCATGATTATCTTTTCTCTTGCTCATCAGAAGACGAGGTAAGGAACGTACAACTTGCCGAGATTCTCCTAGGTGCTGCTGAGAAAGTAGGATGTCAGCAGTTCGATGCAGCGAGCAAATTGCTCAACCAGTGTGATGAGTTATGCTGCAACACAGGTAATCCGGTAGAACGGGTAGTGTACTATATTTCTGAAGCCCTTAGAGAGAAGATTGATCGGGAAACGGGAAGAATCAGCATAAAGGGCTTGGGAAAGAAGATGAACCTCGATCTAGATGAAGACATCATGAGGCCAAGCCCTCCGATCATGTTGAATCACCAACTAGTCCCGTTCTCTCAGATACAGCAATTCTCCGCGATACAGACCATCATGGAGAACGTGGCGGAGGCTAAGAAAGTTCATGTGGTTGACTTCGGGATACGGAGCGGCGTCCAGTGGACAGTCCTAATGCAAGCCCTCGTGAATCAACGTGAATGCTCCCTAGAGCTGTTGAAGATAACAGCCATAGGTACTTGTTCACAGCAAATGATTGAGGACACAGGTAAAAGGCTGGAGACTTTCGCTCAACTGTTCCATGTACCGTTTTCTTTCAAAATAATCATGTTGCAGGACATGCTCGAACTCAAGGAGGATTGATCTGGACAAGGAAGAATTCATTGTTGTCTATGCTCGGTTCTTCCTTAAGACGATGATTGCTCAGCCTGAGAGGCTCGAGTCTGTCATGAAAGTGATTAAAAGGCTAAACCCATGTGTGATGGTGGTCACCGAAGTCGAGTCAAACCACAACTCACCAGCTTTCACACATCGGTTTACCGAAGTGCTTTTCTACTTTAGTGCATACTTCGATTGTCTCAAAGAGTGTATGGAGAGAGATGATGAGAACAGAACAGTTCTTGAATCTGTGTACTTGGGCCAGGGGATTAGGACCATACTGGCTGCTGAAGGAGAGGAAAGGACTATTCGGAATGTAAAAATTGATGTCTGGAGGGCGTTCTTCAGTCGATTCAGAATGGTTGAGGTAGATTTGGGCATGGCATCACTATATCAAGCAAATTTGATGGTAGAGAAATTTCCTTGTGGAAGTTCTTGCACGCTTGAAATGAACGGAAAATGCCTGATTATTGGGTGGAAGGGCACACCTATTCATTCTCTGTCCGCTTGGCAATTCAACTAACGAGTGTTTACAGCAGCATGATCACATACTTGCTCCATACTTGTTTGCCATAACTTAATCCTGCAGCAAACTATGTTTGATCATATTCCTCCAAGTGTTGGATAGGGAACATATCTCGTTATACGAACATATCTAGTTATAAGATCAGAATGTTCATGAGGCTGTTTTTACTCTCTGAAACGTGACAAGAGACCTTCTCTTGTTAGCATACCTTTGGTTTTGAGATTCCTTCCTCGAGTTCTGCAGTATCACGACAAGATTGCAAGCTCCATGATATGTCACTTCCCAAATAATCCCAAGAGAAGTATGATATCATGTTTCTTTGTTGTTCGTGTGTGATACCGGAAATGTAAGATCTTTTACTGATAATAAATGATTATGATGTGTTATCTACTGTAGTATGACTTATGTGCTAAGCAGGGATTTTCCTTGTCTGAGTTCTACTTATTCTTACCTGTGTCACAGATTGCTGTGAATTTGCATTTTAAATGTTGCATTGATCATGCTTTTAGTGTGGGTCAATTTCTGAAGGATTTGAGATATCACAGAAGATAGGGTTTTCCATAAGCTCTGTGTACATTATCATGGAAAAAATTAGGCTTTCAGTCGTCTGTCTTTGTTTCTTCTTTTGCCTTTACTGCACACTCGATCACCAGGATCCACATCGAATTCAGATGTAACTGAGGATAGAGTTGATGAACCCAAACTGTCACGAATCAAGGTAGTTCTTACCAAAAGAAGAATTTAATTGTTTGGATCAAGAATGCAACGATTTCCTTTAGAAGCATCTGCATATTCATTACAGTACCTATTAGTGTTCCACTTACTCTTTTTAACACTAGTTCTTATGATTCGACTTCCTACCAAATTCCATTCGTTCACATTGACTCCCTGAATATGTGCATGCACCGACGGCAGCATGTGTGTTTGTGTGTGTGTGTAGAGTAGGAAATGATGGGTGAAAGCACTCCAAAATATCGTCAACGACGCTGAATTTTCCGCACTGACTAATTGGTAATCAGGCTCAAGCAAATTAGTTATCAAGATCCATCAAGATGAGGGAAAAGATCATGACTTGGTAAGGAACAAAAGTTAGCATGCTGATCGTGAAGCAATTCACTTCTTTAAAGAATAGAAACACCTCTAGGCACTCCGGCAGGCAAGAGAATTTGAATTCTGAGCTTTGCACATGACTCGGAGGCGAATGAAGTGAATCATATATCAAGCGAAACATCTTAAAGCTTCTAAATTTAAGGAATCCACCCAATTGGAAGACAATTCTTGCTAGCATAGTGAGACTGGAATGAGTCATGCTTTGATCTGAAATGGGCACCTTAAGTGGTATCACCAATTCACATCCAACTCCAAAATAGGCATATGAGATTCTAAACCTTAATGAACCCAGATGACTTCTTCAAGCACAGCTCTTTGACAATTAAACTGAGTGTGGACAGCCACACTTTTGACCCGGTCTAAATTTTGCAATTTATCTGCTTAATTTATATTTCACAAACACCTAGTTTCATAGAATCTGTCTAGGGTTTTCACTTAACAACAATAGTAACCTTTAGCAGCTCTATGCCCCTACTGCTATCAGATGCCAAGTTCAATCGGCTTCCTTCAGTCCTAAGTAACCGTTTCCTCTCTAGTTTTACCATTGCTAAATCGGAAAATCTCCA
Source organism: Eucalyptus shirleyi (assembly GCA_017140165.1). Classification (NCBI taxonomy): domain Eukaryota; kingdom Viridiplantae; phylum Streptophyta; class Magnoliopsida; order Myrtales; family Myrtaceae; genus Eucalyptus; species Eucalyptus shirleyi. Next base: position 16,964,316 of record CM029448.1, on the reverse strand, counting down.
GGTCATACTTGTCCTCCACCATGGCTCGCCGTTGACAATCCCGACTGGATCTTTCCCGACCGACTCCGAACTCAAATCCAGAGAGTTGTGTCAATTACACGTGAGTAGTGATTTGGATTGTGAGAATGATGATATTTTTCCGTTGCATTGGTGGGGCTAACTTAAGAGCTGGTATAAAGAAAAAAGTATGACCCCATCATCAATTGCTAGCAAAAATTTTAAGGTTATGTTTGTTTTGTGAAAAATAAATTATTTGGAAAATATTTTTTTTAAAGTAATTATTTATATCATTTACAAAAATAAATGAACAAAATATATTTTCACTATCCATGAAATTGTTTAGGCATAAACTATTATTCGAGCAATATAAGCAATTATTTTTAGGAGAATATTATTTAAGTCATTCATTTTCTATGAAACAAGGAGAACCTAAGTCATGCTCACTCTAGCATCAATATTTTAAAATGAATGAAGAACCTATTGAGGTAGATCGCGAGGCCTACCTAGCCACCGGCAAGCTCGCCAGTCCTCTCCCTGGCCTAGTGAGCTTGCCGAACCAGTTGCCAGCAACCAACGGCGATGGGCAGTAGACGGCAGACGGCAGATAGCGGCAGACGCAGCGATGGCAGTAGATGAAGAAAAAGAAGAGAATATTGGCTTGATTCTTAGATTTGTTCCCAGAAACAAGAATCAACTTTTTTTTTTAATTCTTGATTCTATTCCAAATATACTTCCGAGAACAAAAAAAATATAAATTTGTTTCCGGAAACAAAATTTTTACCAAATACGATTATATTCCTAAAGCGCTTCTAGGAACAAAAAATCAGAATTAAGAACTGTTTGGATGGTTACCAAACAAATCCTATATAGACAACATGAATTGTGGTTTTCGTTGAAATTTTTAGAATACAGTATGGAATATTGTTGAAGATAGAGAGAGTGAAACATAAAGTTTTGAAGGGTCAAAAAGTGAAGTAAATGGTAAAGCAATTTTTCCTAGCAAAATAGTAGCGGAAGGGAAATTTCTGAGCTCAGCATAAACTGGGCATTCTTTTTGATGGGCTATACTTGGATAGGCCTTCTTATATATTTGAAATTCTATCATCTCGTGTCACAGAGCCTGTCAATAATTTCACAATTTACATTTTATTTATGTGCTTGGGTAAGTTTCAAGGTAAAGATACCGTGAACCCTCGGCCTTATGTCCACAGTGGCCCTAATCTCTGATATCTAACACCACTCAATCTCTCATATCAAACCTCTTGGGCGATTCTCTAGCCGCGACATGTTTCTTCAGTATAAGGTGGGGTTTGTTTTGTTCTTTTTTTCCCTTTTATTGGATACCAAACCTGTGATGAATGGCTTATAAATATAAACATCAGGGAGGAGAGCATGTACAAAGTTTTCTTAGTAAGTTTCTATCATGTGATTATAAATAGCATCTCACAACGAAAACAAGCATTTTGTCTGGTCTAGCTTTGCCTTGAGACAGAGAGAGAGGGCCAAGGTACCTATTTGAGATAATCCAACTATCGATCCACAAATTCAATTTCCAGCTAAACCGAAGTCACTTTTGTCTTTACCGACATTGAATCTATGTCAAAGTTGGCCGTCCTGTCAGGGCAATGTCCAAGGAAGCGATGAAGAGAAAGTGACCATGCCCATTTGAGACGAGCCAACTATTGATCAACATATTCGATCTTAGGCTAAACGGAAGTCAACATTTGTTTTTACCAATATCGAATCTAGGTTGGGTTTCGCCGTCCTGTTGGAGTAATGTCCGAGGAACCGACGAAGAGAAGCATATGAAAGTCCTTGCGGTTTCGGACAATATTAAGCTTCGTGAGCCATCTGTCCTTTTCCTTTTGGTTTGTTCTTTGATCCCTTTATTCTTTTAGACCCCAAAAATATATTATCCAATTTGGAAATATTTTCTCAAGTTAGAAAAATAATTAGCATTGACTTAGCAATGAAGGCGTGAAGATCACTATTGTGGCTTGAGTTCGGCAAGGCTTGTTCTCAGAAAGATTCCTTACCGAATTGTTTGAGGAACATTCATCCGAACTCCGGCAGGAAAGCCTTGCAGGACAAATGTTAAGGTATTGCAATTCGGGTCAGCATTTCCAGTCCTTCAAGATGTTTTGTCTCTTCCTGTTGTTGCGGTTCCTGACGTTCAGCTTGTACACAAGGAAGGACTAGTTAGTTTAATGTGGCCATCGCATCATCATGGAATGCAAGTCGATTATCGATTCTTTGGTTCATGACCATGATTGAGTTTGGTCCTCAAACGCATCGTGATCTGAACTGTATATTGCAGCAGTGGTCTAACCCGTTGAGCAACACAAAATCTGCATGATATCACAGCAGACTCTAGAAGATCATACCATATGGGATGAAAAATTAGTCCAAAGACTTGAAGCATTGGAACATAATGGATGTCTACTAGGGGCAACTTATTGATAAAAAGAGCGGTCTCTAGAACTAATTATAATACTCACCTAGCTATAATCATGTCCTATATTTTGCCTGGTTTTTATCTTCATGTTTTGTCTGGTTTTATCCATTGGCAAAGCGTGTCTGAGTTGCTGTCATAGCTAATTCAATTTTCCAAAGAATGTAAGTTCCCACTCCGTGACTTTTACTCAGTTAATCTCATTTATTTTACCAAATGAAAACTGCTCGTCAAACTATTTCTCGCCCCCAATTTCTTCACGGAAAGTGTTAGGAGCAAAAACCATTATTTCAAGATTCACATAATACATAATTGTCACCGTACGTGTTAAAGTGCCACACATTATTTATGTATGGAGTTTCAATGAGCCAAATTAGGTGAAGAATTTAGGCCGGACATTCCAACACAATATCGAAACTAGGTTTTTATCCACAAGAAAATTACAGATAGGAGGCCCTCATTCGCCAATTCCATGTGCAGTTCTCAGTCTGGTTCGCACATGAAATGGGTGTTAAATTATCTCATCTCACTTGTCTTTGAGGCTCAGTAAACCTTATGATCACGTAATGTCGCTCTAGCTATCAGCTTAGGTCTTCGATAGTTGATTATAGTCCCATAAAATTTCACGGTGCAAAAACCACACTGTTAAAATCTATCGCCTGCTATGCAGGTTGTCTCGATAATGTCAAAATCCAGGCTAATGAAGTCAATAAACAGTTCTTCTTAACTGAGAATCTTCCAAGGATTTTTTCCCCCTAAATAAAAGACATCTCAAAGGGAATCTTGACGTATAACATCAATACTCTTGTGGCTTCTTGTTGTGTAGGAGTACACAACACTATGCATTGTGTACAAATGTCAATATATTGTCACAGGTACAATGGGGCTGACAAACCGTGAGCAAAGTTTGCAGTTTTAGATGGCAAGTTCAGCGTCTGATTCTGCAGAACACAGCTTTTCTGGAGTCGAGGACAGGTTGAGTTCACCAAGCCGAAGCTATGGAAGAATCATTGCAGGAGAAGGATTGCAAGTCCCTTTTTCCGAAGCCGGGGATTGGGGAGAGTCTGGGGACATCAGCTCTTTTTCCGACTATGGAATTTATCACGGTGACTTGACAAGGAAGCAAGCTCATTTTTCAGAGAATCAGCAGCAAGAGCAGCTACAACAATCTTTTTCGGATTATGGGCGCCTCGATAATCTGCGATGTGATGCTCCCTCTCTGCCAGTCCAAACTTGTCTAGACGAAATCGATAAGTTCGCTAGAATGTCAACCGAGTTGCAAGATATCGATGAGGCTAGGAAGGACAAGCCGTTCCAGATTTCTATATCATCGCTCGAACTTCTGGGGAATGATGGAAGCAGATTTAAACGAATGGCCAGGGATGGGGTACTCGAGCCACACACTGAACACAGAAAGGCAGAGCTGTCAACTTCTGAAACCATGAGGATTGCTAGCGCCAAATATATCCAGTCGTCTTCTCAGGCAGGTGATGATCTTGCGTTGCCAGGATACTTCTCTTGCTTATCAGAAGATGAGACAAGGAACATGCGACTTGCCGAGATCCTCCTAGCTGCTGCTGAGAAAGTGGGATGTCAGCAGTTTGATGCGGCAAGCAGCTTGCTTGACCAAAGTGATGAGTTGTGCTGCAGCACAGGAACTCCGGTGGAACGGGTTGTGTACTATTTTTCTGAAGCACTTAGGGAGAAGATTGATCGGAAAACGGGGAGAATCAGCATAAAGGGCCTGGGAAAGAGGATGACCCTTGATGTCGAAGAAGAAAGCATGAGGCCGAGCCCTCCAATGATCGCATATCACCAACTAGTCCCGTTCTCTCAGATCCAGCAATTCTCCGCAATACAGACCATCGTGGAGAACGTGGCTGGCGCTAAGAAAGTTCATGTTCTTGACCTCGGAATACGGAGCGGCATCCAATGGACTGTCCTAATGCAAGCCCTCGTGGCTCAACGTGAACACTCCCTTGAGTTGTTGAAGATAACAGCAATAGGTACTCATTCGCAGCAAGTGATCGAGGACACAGGTAAAAGGTTGGAGACTTTCGCTCGACTGTTCAATGTGCCATTTTCTTTCAAAATAATCTTGCTGCAGGACATGCTAGAACCCAATGAAGATCTTTTCGATCTGGATGAGGAAGAATCCATTGTTGTCTATGCTCAGTGCCTCCTTAAAACAATGATTCCTTGGCCCGAGAGGCTTGAGTCCGTCATGAAAGTGATTAAAAAGTTAAACCCATGTGTGATGGTGGTTGTCGAAGTAGATTCAAACCACAACTCACCAGATTTCTCAAATCGGTTCGCCGAAGTGCTTTTCTTCTATAGTGCGTACTTTGACTGTCTTAAAGAGTGTATGGAACGAGCTGATGAGAACAGAACATTCCTCGAATCTATGTACATTGGCCAAGCAATTAGGACCACACTGGCTGATGAAGGAGAGGAAAGGACTATCCGGAGCGTAAAAATTGATGTCTGGAGGGCTTTCTTCAGTCGGTTTGGAATGGTCGAGGTAGATTTGGGCGTGGCATCACTATATCAAGCAGATTTGATGGCAAAGAAATTTCCAAGTGGAAGTTCTTGCACGCTTGGCATGAATGGAAAATGCCTGATTATGGGGTGGAAGGGCACGCCTCTTTTTTCTCTTTCAGCTTGGCGATTCAAATAACAAGTGTTTGCAGGGGTGCGTTTTGCATACTTGCTTAGTGCTTGTTTGCCGTTGCTTAATCTGGCGACAAACTCATCTTTATAACCTTTGCTCATATTCTTGCAAGTGCAGGGTGGTGAACATTTCCCGTTGGACAATAAGAATGCTGGCTTGGCTGTTTTACTCTGTTCGAATGTGATAGGAGAGCTTTTTATATTAGCCTATCTTTGGTTGGAGATTCCTTCTTCAAGGTGTGCAGTACCACGACAAGATCGCAATCTCCATGATATGTCGCTTCCCAAACAATCCCGAGAGAAGTATGATATCATGTTTCTTTCTTGTTCATGTACGACACAAGAAAATTAAAGATTTCTTACTGATATTATATGATTATTATGGGTGTTATCCACTGTTGTGGATAATCTGCAAGTATCTTTGCGGTCTGAATTTCCTGTAATTGCTACCCGTGTTGCAGAATGCAGATGTGGCTGTGTATTTTCCCTTTTACATGTTCCATTAACCATGCTTTTAGTGTGGGTCAATTTCTGAATGGTTTGAGATATCACAGAAGATTGCAGTCAGCATGCTGATGACCACGAAGCAATTCACTACTTTAAAGAACAGAAACACCTCTAGGTACTATGCCAGGCGAGAGAATTTGAGTTCTGAGATTTGCACATGACACTGAAGCGACATGAAGTGCATAATGAATGAAGCTAAACATCTTAAAGATTTTGAATTTTAGGAATTCACGCAATTGGAAGATAATTCTTGCTGGCATCGTAAGACTGGAATCAGTCACTACTTTGATATGAAATTGGAGAAATGGAGATCACAAGTGGTGTCTCCAATTTCCATCCAAGCACAACCACTGTGAAGAAAACAGCTGAAATTCTCGCTTAATGAAGTAAAACTTTAGTCTTTTCTGGAAGAAGCATATGAGATTCTAAAACTTGATGAACCCAGGATATTTCACCGAGCGCATCTCTTCGACAGATTAAACTGAGTGTCTAGACATCATTTTCGAGTTAGAAAAGACACTGTTGATGGGGTTCTCGACGAAGATGATGTTGCTCATCTACTCTTAACTCCATGGATGATGTCGCTGTGTTTCAGGACGTTGCCTCAAGACATGAGATCATCTTCTAGTTAGAATTCCATTTCTACTTATAGGCCTCCTGTGTTTCTTAGCCATAATGGCTGAGTTCACAGCCTCATCGGTCGGGCGAAACACCAAACTGACTCAGAATCCACAAAGATCCCGAGATTCAGCAGCTGGAGTAATCTTTTGCTGCTGTTGATTCCCGACGCAAAATTCTTTTAGTAGTTATAGTAGGAGCCTCCAGTAATGCTCATCTCCGGCTTTGAATGCGGTCCTTATACATAATCTATTCAGGGTCATCCATCATAAACGGTAACCTTTAGCAGCTCATCGTCCAAATGGGTATGACTGTTTTTCGTTCTCAATGCTGAACTGCTACCAGTTGCCGAGCTCGACCGGCTTCCTTCAGCTGCAAGTAATCATTTTTCGCACTAGCTTCACTATTGCTAAACAGGAAAATCTCTTCGGCTGCTTCACCAATCCTACACCTTATGATTGGAAACCAGTTTGCACAGAATTCCACCAAGTCATGCGAAACACTCAATTTGAGCTATAGTTCTTACTTTTGTGGAATATGATACATTATTTATTCTTGATACTTCTAAGAGTCTATTTGGTAACACTCCGGAACAATTGATTCTATTTTTTTATTTTTAGAAACAAAAAAAGAATAGTAATATGTTTGGTAAATATTTTTATTCTCGAGAATAATTTTTTTTTTTGTTTTTAGAAATAGATTTGGAACGAGAATCAAGAAGTAGAAAAAAGTAACTTTTTGTTCCCAAGAACAATTTCTAAATTCTAATTTTTTTTTTTTTCTCTTCTCTCTTATTCTTCTCTTTCCTTTTCTTCTTCTTCCTTTTGGCCGGTTGTTGACCTCAGCCATGGCCGGTGACTAACCAAATGAAGGCCAGCGTCACCAGCCCTTGGCAGTGTCTAGCCATGGTGAGGCTTATTGGCCCAAGCCTCCCCCAGCCATGGCGAAGCTTGGCCTCATGGTGGCTAGGCAAGCCTCCGACGAGCTCACCAGACCTCGTCCTAGCTTAGTGAGGCTCTAGTGTCCAGCCACAAAGGAGGAAGAAGAAAAGAAAAATTAAAAATACATAACAAAAGCATTAAAAATAGGAAAAATAAATTAAATTTTCCTACCAAAGGCATTTTTATCTCAAGAATAAAAATTGTTATCCCATGGCAAGGCTCATTGGCCCGAGCTAAGGCTCGGCCTCCCCTTGGCTGGACAAAGTCGAGCCTCACAATAGCCAAGCAAGTCTCCAGCAAGCTCACCAGATCTCGCCCTAGCTTAGTAATGCTCTAGTGACCGGCTACAAAGGAGGAGGAAGAAGAAAAGAAAAAGGTAAAAGTATAATATAATAATAATTATAATAATAAAAGTTTTAAAAAATTTTAAAAAATTAAGAATCCTAGTAGAAGTATTTTTATCCAAAGAATAGAAATTTGATAGTTACCAAACATTTTGAAAAACTCAGAAATTGTTCCAGTGAATAAAATAAATAAATAAATCATTTCAGTCAAACTTTAGATACCATTTAACGGCCACAATTGAGTGATATGCACCCAATTGGCCCGAGTCGCGATCGTGTTCGCCCGATCGATCGGCTGGGAAGCAACTGTGCTCATGGGCACAGATGATGCAAGTACTGCTAAAATGAAGGAAAGGAAAAAAACAGCGCAGATCGCCACGTACGTGCCAGCAAGTCCGTACCGCCCGAGCACCGAGTGGCCCCGAAAAAGCCTACAAAAATCCAACTTTTTTCAGACGGGCAAGTCAAAGGAGAAGCTGAGAGACTGGCTGAGAAGTCATGGAGGCGGGGCTGGAGCAACTGGCGGAGGTGGAGGGGAAGACGGCGACGTGGCTGAAGAAGCACCGCCTGGTGTACACGGCGGCCACCAGGCACCCTTTCATCCTCAGCATCCGAGATGGGTCCATCGACCTCAACTCCTTCAAACGGTGGCTGGTACGGTCGCGTTCGTGCTTCTTCGTTCACTTCGTCTCTGCAGAAATCGCCTCGTCCGCTGTTGCATCTCGAAACACCCATTCTTAACCATCCCATCCATCCATTCAGTCACGCGTTGGTGATGTTCTGACTTTGAGCTTCTGGGTTGTCTTGATAATCTGCTGATGAATGTCTGTTGAGGCGAAAGATGTGAGCTTTTGGCGTTCTTGGGACGTGAATGGTTTGTGCAGAATTTTCGTTGATTAGGCGAAAATCGCGCTTACCATGGATACTAGATGACGCGGATTAGATGTGCCGATGGCTCTTTCATGTCAGACTTCGGGTTGGGATTGTATGTGCTCTGCTAAATGGCAGAGGAATTGCGAGATGTCTCCGATTTCTTGTGTGTCGGAGACTGATGTATGTTTCTTGGTTGTTTTCACAAGCTATGAGGAAACGGTGGAGATTTGTTTCGACGTGGGTCGTGACTAGGCTAGGCAGCCTGACCCGATTGTCAATTCGGTGTCGATTGTTGACATCGGGATGGACTTGCGGCTCTGTAGCCGAGCCTGTTTGAGCTTTGCTTTTGGAACAATCAGTTGCAGAATCTAATTTAGTGAAGTGTTTGATTTTCAAGAAAGAACATGAAAGGATCTTACATTTCAATTTTCATCCTGATCTGTCGGTACTTCGCTGTAATATAGTAGCTTTTCGTTGCTTAAAACCGGACAATAATGGGACTGTCTGCGAGAATTTATAATGTGAGACTTGAGAATCTTGAGGCAATCCAAATGCACCACAATCTGCACTTGTTCTAATGCGAGACTTTAGATCAAGAATTGCTTGTTAGAGTTCATTTTCCTGTGAAGCTCTGCTGATTCACAGAGCGAAACGAATACCAACTTGATGAAGTTGCAGATCTCAAGCACGTTTGCTGTGTTTCCCTGACATTTACTTGTTTTCCTGAAAAAGTTACTAAATTTCCGAGCTGGATTGAAAACCAAAATTACAGGGACAGGATTACTTGTTTGTTAGAGCTTTTGTTCCTTTCGTATCAAGCGTGCTGCTGAAGGCTTGCCACGAGTCCGACAATAACTCTGACATGGAAGTCTTTCTAAGCGGCTTGGCGGCTCTGAACGACGAGATCGAATGGTTCAAGAAAGAAGCCTCCAAGTGGGGTGTTGTACTATCTTCCATTGCCCCTCAAAAGGTGAACGAAGACTACTGCAGGTGAGTCATTGCGCAAAAACACTCTCACGGCTTCGAAATTAAGAGCTCGCGAGATCTATGGCGTGATTTTCACGTCACTGCAACAGGTTTTTGGAGAGTCTGATGGGACCGGATGTTGAGTACACGGTGGCGATAACCGCGCTCTGGGCTATCGAGCTGGTCTACCAACAGAGCTTCGCCCACTGCCTCGAGGAGGGCTCCAGGACTCCCCCGGAGCTCGCCGAGACGTGCCAGAGATGGGGGAACGAAGGCTTCGGCCAGTACTGCCGGTCGCTGCAGAAGATCGCGGACCGCCGGTTGCTGAGGGCCACCAGCGAGGAGCTCAAGAAGGCCGAGGCCACGCTGCTCCGCGTGCTCGAGCACGAAGTGGAGTTTTGGAACATGAGCCAGGGATGAAACCAAATCATGTATCTTCCACAGCTTTCAAAAGGGCATGGCCCTGGATGTTGATCGATCTTGTACATGTTTGTGGACTGTTGTTGTGTGATTACGTTCGGTGTGGTGGGAGTTTTGTCTTAGTGTCCTGTGCGTTCAATGCATCATGTTAATTTCTCTTTTAAATCTACAAAGTTAAGAAGCAGAAGCCACTTTGGCTTCGGGGCTTTGAAGTTTAAGATAGTAGGTTTATATAACTTTGTGTAGAACCACTCATCAAATGTGGCTGTAGTTTAGTGGTAAGAATTCCACGTTGTGGCCGTGGAGACCTGGGCTCGAATCCCAGCAGCCACAACTACTCAATACTTTTTTTAAATACCACAAAAAGCGAATTTTTTTTGCCATTAAAAACCCTAAATTTGTCTATTGTTACATAAATAATCTATATTATTTTTATCATTAAAAAATTTCGAAATTATATCAGTGTGATAAACATATTTAAGATGAAATTAAAATAGAATATATGTTACATAATTTCTCAAGTTCCTTTTTTGTTAATACTACAAAAAAAAAAATTATGAAGTAAAAAATTGATGGTATGAAAGGATATTTTGGATATTTGTATTACTGTAGGTATAATATAAGTTTGGAATTTAAAGTAACAAAAAGGATTTTGATGGTATGAAAAGATATTTTGGATATTTGTCTCACAATGGGTATAATTCAAGATAACTTTGTGGCCGTGGCTCCTTTTTTGTTTGGCCAATTAAATCTCAAACTTTGACCATATCCTTAAAGCAAAATATACTTTTATTTCACCAAGCATAAGGAACAAATTTCACAGCTCTTGAAGATTACAACGCAAACCAGAGGGATCCTCTTTATTTCAGATCTTCTGGGAGATGCAAAAGCTCCATACCTACTACTCACATGTCACTTTTGAGGGGACCTGTGACATTGCCATAGACCTCCCAAATCCTTCCCTGCGCAAAGCTGAGCGGGTACTTGGGCTGCTTGTTGGGGAAGAAGAGCCCGAAGTGCTTCTCCAGCTCCGGCTGCTTCTGGTTCTCGTCGAACAAGGCGAATATGTAGGTCTCGATCGCCCCGTTCGGCCTCTTCGGCGTGCCGCCCTTCACGTGCTTGATCAGATTCCCGTTGTATGTCCTCGCGTTGTCGACCGTCGCAGCGAACGCGCCCACGGATGGCCAGCCGCTCTCCGAGACCACCACCCGGAGGGCAGCCCCCCCGGCCCTCTCGAGTGCGGAGTACAGCGCGTCCAGCATCGCGTCAAACAGGTTCCGGTACTCATGGGCTCCGTCTCGGACGACGACCGACGGCGAGGTGAATAGGGCGTAGGGCAGGCTGATGTCTTTCGGGTTGCCGACGTAGCTGAAGTAGGTGTAGATGTTGGCTAGCAATGGAGAGTTGTTGTTCACCAGGAAACTGATGATCGGGTCCAGGTAGGACCTCACGTCCCCTCGGAATGCACCTTGGGATGGAGGGTAGGAGTTCCCGATCAGGGTCATGTCGATGGCGGTCGAGACCTTGATCTGGTTCTGCAGGCCGGACGATCTGAGCGCGGCCTGTATGTTCCTCATCGCGGGGAGAACGAACCTGGCGAACTGTGCAGTGCCTCCGTTGACAGGGCTCACCTCGTTGCCGACGGCGATGTAGCGGAACCTGACGCCGGGCGAGTAGTTCTTCACGTTCCTCTGCACCCACGAGTTCGCGTTGGCGGGGTTGGAAGCAAGGGCCTGGAGCTCCGAGTTGGGGACGCCGAGGATGAGCCCGATGTTCGAGCCTCTCAGGGCTTGTAGAGCTGCTTGGTTAGGGTCGTAGAGTCTCATCTGCGTGATGCCGCGGGACTTGTAGAGGGCGACGACTTCCGACGCTGGCGGCAGGTTGTTCCCGAGCATCCCATAGCAAACTCCTACGGATTGCACACCTGTTTGCAAAATCCAAAAGCTTAGCTTCTGCTAGAGGAAATATGGACGACAGAGTTTTAACGCATATGAAAGCATCGTCACCATACCTGCCGTGCAGAGGCTGGCTATCAGAAGTCCCAGAAGACAAATGGCAGGAGCCAACGAGCGACCACTCGCCATGGAGATGATTTTAGCCATGTGAAGAGATAGGAAGAAAGGCAAGGAAGAAACGAAGGACGATGGATTATGGTCTGAGCTAGAACTCCTGAAACTCTTTATTTATAAAGGAGCCAAATCACTGTAGTGGCCTAATCATCTGAGATGTTTGTTCTTAGCAAGGAAGTCGAAAAATTCCACAGCTTTGACTGGTTCAAGCCATGCTTATCTTCTTCTCCCCATCTTTTTTACTTTCCAAACCAGTTGATTCACGCACGTCGCTCTCGAGTTATCTAGATGAGGACTGGTGGGATCGAATTTGATTATGCAGAAACTGATATCGCGAGCGAGTAGACGTCGTTAAACAATCGCCCTCTTTCCAGGACGGTGGAGACACGCCAAACTCCTAGAGCCGCCTAGGAGGGTTCCCTCATGCCCGTTACGTTCTAGGATTCACTGGTCTACCTTGTCACCTCCATCTACCGTCCAGTTTTTTGACGCAATCTCACCTATTTAGGTCCCAATTGTGATGATATTGTTCACAATTTTATTCTTCTGAGGTTCATCTAGAAAAAGGGTTCGTCACAAATCAAAATAAGTAAACACTTCACCTCACTAGACCCAAATAATATGCGATTAGGTTTATTATCGTCTCATGCCATCTTAAAGTCGGAGCCGCATCTTAGTCAAGCCCTCTTTGGTTCCGGCGATCACTCTGATCCTCATCGGATTGAGTCATCATATTTACAAAAAAGGATCATCCGACGAATTCGAAAAGTGACGGGACCAACCCGGCGATGGCACGACTCGACACCTTTTTTTTTCCGCATGTTGGGTGATGATACGAAGTTTCCGCAATGGAAAGTGGGAGTAAAGTGGGGCTGCGGATCGCTTTGAAGAAGAGTCAAAAGACGTGGTGGTGTTTGCGTATGAATTCGCTTGGCTCCATATTCATTACTGCGATCCGGGGTGGCGGATGGAACGATGGCGACATGACAGCATTGGATGTTGACGTTTAGACAAGTCAAAGATTGAAAAGGGCATCTCAAACGGGATAATCGAATCTCCCCCTAAATTTTTTTAAAAAAAAAAAAAAGATGAGGTTAGAAGTCGAGAAAGTAAATTTAAATTGGTATGATACCAAAAATAACAAAAAAATCTAGAACTTACACAAGTGAGAATCCTCAGCTTCCGTCCAATATCCCATAAAATAAATGACTCACGTGTCTAATATCCCATAAAATAAATTGAGGAAAATTATCCAAAATTATAAATCTATCTTACTTTTAATTTTAAATCTTTCAATTATATCAATTGAGTCATAAGCATGTTCACATTTTATCAATTGAGTGCCATATAGAATTATTGGCATTGACATAGATAAATTTTTATAAATTTTAAAAAAAAATCTTTTTACTTTTTTTCATTTTTCTTTCTATATTTTCTTCTCTTTTTTTTTCTATGAAGTCTGGCAAGTTTCAACTAGCCCTTAATTGTGACCGACAAAGGTTAGCCAGCAATGTCAGTCGACAACCCTCACCGACCACAGGCAAGGGCTAGTTACCCTCGTCAACAATTGGATGAAGTCACAGCCATGGCCCTCGCCCAGTGGCCCACAAGGTCAACTAGCCCTTGCATGTGATTGTCAAAGATTGACCAAACCTTGCTAGGCTTTGAAGAGAAACAGTAAAAAAAAGAAAAGAAAAAATAATGAGTAATAAAAAAAATTCAAATCTAAAAACATTATAAAGTTAGGGAAAATTCCAAATAAGAACCCAAAGTAAATCAATTTTCTCAAATAATGACCCAAAGTGAATTTTGTGTCATATAAGGACCTGAAGTAGAACCATTGTTTCAAATAAGGACCCGAAGTGAATTTTATGTCAAATAAAGACTTGAAGTGATCAGGTTAATCTCTATTGAGGGTTTTAGTTCGCCGGTAGACATTTTTCGGCGATTAAAATAGGGGCAATTTTATTAGAAATTTGTGATTAGAAAAAAAAAAGGGAAAATTCTAAATTAATTAAGTTTAGGTTATTCATTTAGATGTTTGCGTTTTTTTTTCTTCTCCCCTACTACTTCTCAACCAAATTGCTGCCCAATCATCATCGCAACTCGATTCTTATCGCTCCTCACCTTGCTTGACCAATGGAGAATTTGTGTTTTTGCAAACAAACAAAGAAGCATTTGGTTTTCTTCTTGTTTTTGAATTCATGCCTCAACCAGCAGACAATTTTGGGTCTTCAACTTTGCGGAGGATGGGTACAAGGAATGGGAGAACTTTGATCTTTGACTTTGCAAATGATGGATACAAGGAACGAAGAGACCATAGAAAACCTAGGGTTTTTTTGTTTCTATTTTAGGATTTGTTAATTTTCCCTATATTGTTTTTTGGACAAAATTTGCCCAAACTCTGATCGTCAGAAACGTCACATACTTGATTCAACTCCAGGTGAATATTTGGCTAACCAGCAAGCTCAGGTTCTTATTTGAAATTAATTCAACCACTCCGGGTCCTTATTTGATACAATGGATCCACTTTAGGTCTTTATCTGACACAAAATTCATTTTAGATCTTTATTTAGAATTTTTCCATAAAATTATACATGTCAGTGCCAATGTGCCACATATGATGGCTAGTATTCATGTCAGCGATTTCCGGCTACAATTGGACGAAAAATGATAAAATTAAAATTTTAAAACTAAATTGGTCAAAATATAATAAATTTAAGATTTATTTGACGATTTTCCCAAATAAATTGCTAAAACGTGGTAAGCAATTTGGATGATCGGCTTATAACATGAATCTAACATGAAAATTAGGGGTATCAACGGTTCGGTTCGGTTTTTTGAAAAACCGAATTGAATCGAACCATTAGAAAAATCTTATGAACCGAACCGAATATGAACCAAACCAAAATTTCGGTTCTGTTCGGTTTTTGGTTTTCAACTTTGGTTTTCGGTTTTTTTTTTTTTTTTTTTTCTGTTAAACTCAAATTTCTCCACTTTTATTTATCCACTTTTATTTGTCGATTCGGTTCAATTAACCGATAAAAACTGAACCAAACCAAAAAATTTCGGTTTTTAATAAAAATCAAACCGAAAAAACCGAATTTTTTGGTTCGGTTCGGTTACTAACACCCCTAATGAAAATTTACTATAAATAAATCTACCATGGATCTAACATGGGAATTTTCTCTTAAAGGAAGTTGGAAAACCAAATCTGAGAAAACGCTAAAATCTGTGAATCTTGCCTTTTGCAAATCCACTAAAATCCCTAGTGCCAATCTTCCAAGTTGTTTGGCTACATGCGATTCCATGGAAAATATTGGATGGGCCTTTCTAGTATAACAATCTTTGGATTACTATAAAAAATAACAGTTTGTTGTGAACCGAAAATTTTTGAAGAAATTAATCCATAACAATTTATAATTATTTATTATTTTGTTTTTTTGTGACAAGAATAGACTATTATTAGATTAAGATTATCACACAATCATTTCTCCCGAATGAAAGATTAGTTGATGTGCTGGCTTCGAAAGAAAATAAGAGAGGCTAATGATAATGGAGAGATTCTCCATGTATGCTAAAATCACGTACCGTATTCGGTTCCACATGGACCGCTTCGTAATTAAGGCACCGTTCATGAATAATTAAAAGAATATTTTTCTTTTATCGATTATAAAAGTGGACGGACGAAAGCAAATTTCATGACATGAACTATTATCTCGAGCTAACAAAAATAAAATCTCATCAACTAATCATTTTAAGTAAATGAAACCGATTCTCTATGTCCTATCGTGATTATTAGATAAAAAAGAAGATGTCGAAAACACCACCATGACATGGCATGTTTCAGTAACTCCCTAACTGCTGCTGCTTCTTCCTCTTCCTTCAAATGCTATTCCGGATCGGAATCAGATTCGGAATCGGAATCGGAATCGGGATCGAAAGCATACAACGGCCTGCGCCGGCGCGGCACCACTACGGCTGGATCGGCCGAGGAACTGTCGCTTGAGCTCGAACCCGAACTACTCGTGTCCAAAACCGGTCCGATCATTGAGACGGAGGACGGTGACTTGTACTGAACGAGTCCTTGCTGCATTGTCTCCGCCACCGAATCAGACGAGGATGTGTCGGTCGAGCTGTCCTCCGTGGAAAATGGTTCCGAGGCTGCATGAGGACCGGACGGCGCCGGCCACGTCGAGCTGTGCTGAACAGGAACCTGTCGCGAGGTCTCTTCCCCCGAGTCCGACGAGGAGTCGTCGGTTGAGCTACTGTCCTCCGAAGCTGAATCGGAAACAGGCGGTGCGCAGGACGAGTAGTCCCGCCTGCATCTCTTGCTCGAGGTACTCTTCGGGGAAGACGGTTCGTCCGATCCCGAGTCGCCGGTGCTGTAAGAATCGGTGCTGGATTCGGATTGCTGCTTCCTTTTACTCCCCCTGCGGCACCCGGCTGGCTTATCTTCCCGCCCTTCGGCCATCTCTTCCTCGCCGTCGACGACACCGGGGATTGCCCAGTTCACTACAAAATCACGTTTCGATATCCTATTCCAGGTTTATAAGCAGTGGGGTCATCGATGATCTAGGCGCGACGCGACGCGACAATGTCGAAAAATTTCAGACATGCAAACATGAAATTTGAACGATCGCAACCAACACGAACAGAGTCATATGAACAGACAGTAAACAAAGATTGGGTTGTATACAAAAACATAAATTTTTTGCTAAAATTCAAGTATTTATGAAACGTACCTCCATTGAATACTCTGACTGTCCTTCAGTCCTGATGGGGAGCTTCTGAGAAAAGGACGAGAGGGCAATCAACTTACGTTCACCGGCCTTCAAATTTATACACGAAATTCAAATTAGAGATCACGCCTGTTGATAGAACTAGTAAATCTTAATTGCATTGTTAATTAAAAGATAAAATAGTAATTCAAAAAAGGGTAAGTATAACTTCCATTTATCTCTCATGGATTCTAAAATCTAAATACGAAAAATAGGTTTTGCTAACCCTAGAAACAATTTATATTCCTTTCCTCAAATCACACATAAATCACGGTTTTCCTTCTCGAATAATAATTAGCAAAAGAGTACATGCATTTCCTGGGTAACATTGATGAATTAAATATTTGGGAAAGTATTTTATCGAAGATTGGTCCAATTTGAGAGATGATGAATTCAATATTTCTAGATTTAACTCGCAAAATAACATTAAAATCTTTTTAAGTTTGAATAATGGCAGAGATTTAAGGGATCATGGTGTGAAGTGTTAGATGTTCGATTTATTTATAAATTATGATCTCATCCCAGATTTTTCATTGAAATTTAAACTCATAGTTTGATGTTAAAACTGTCTTTTCATTAAACTTTTTTCTTATTAAAACACATTTATCATAAATTTCATGAAAATGGTGAATTATAATCGTATTTTAATTCAAAAGTAAAATGATCTGTACCATCTTAAATTATGATTTCCTCGATCTCTAACACTTTCCAAAATTTAAATTTATACCCTTCTTATCTATGGTAAGTTAAAACTTTCTTATTCCACACAAATCTATATTCATCTCTCAAATTAGAGCCAAATATTTTGAAAAAGAAGATCTTAATCGTGGTTTGTTTCGTAGAAGATATGACATTTCTAGAAAATGTTTGCCAAGAGGCCATTTTTCTAGGAAATTGATAATATTTTTTCGATATTTGGCTAAAACCTAGAAATAACTAGAAAATATTTATCATTATTTGATATAGAAAATCTAATTTGATTTTTCTAGAAAAAGACACCAAAATATTCGGATTTTTTTTTTCTTTTTTCTTTCTTTTTCTTTCTCTTCTTCCTTGGATGGTTGCCAACCATAGCGATAGCCAACGACTAGTCATAGGTCAGGGGCGAGCTTGCCCAAGAGGCTTGAGCTCACCAAGGCCGGTGAGCTCATCCCTCACTTGTTGCCGTGGCCAACTACCAACGAAAGGAGAAATAAAAATGAAAGCAAAGAAAATAAGAAAATAATTAAAATTCTGAGTTTCTTAAAAAAAAGAAATAAAAAGGAAAAATAAAAATAAAAAATAATTAAAATGAGTGCATGGAAGAGAACATGCGGTGAAAAAAAGATGAGAGATCTCCACTTTTTGAAGATATTTTTTCCGTTGATAGAAAATAATTTTCTTGACTAGTTTCTTTTCAATAAAACCAAACGCCGGAAAATTCGAAAAACTTTTTCCTATAGGTTGTTTTTTGTGAAAATCCTCCACTTCTTATCATAATTAAGTTTATTTCTTAAAGCAGGCTTCAAAACATATTTTATGTTTCACCACCCATCGTTGCAGCGTGGATGATAGGGCTGCTGGACTCCAACACAAGAGGTCCCAGTTTCAAAGCCCCTGCTTCGCAGGGAGGCTGAAGCGTTGCGTGGTGTCTTGCCCGGGGTGCGTCGGTGGTGATTTCTTGCGTGCCTCCCCAGGATTTACTCCCCGGCTGTCGGCCGTGCAGTGGGTTCCCTGGGTCACAAAAATATATATATATATATATATATATATATATATATATATATATATATATATGTTTTTTCCCAAATGCATAAGTATCTTTTATTTCCCCCCCCCTCCCCGACAAAAAAAAAAATCCATGCACAGTGCGGCTTCTTTGAACGTATTGTGCTAAACTTTTTTTTTTTTTTGATAGCTCGTCGGAGAATGGAATGATGTTACAAAGAGCAAGGAAGAACTCCTGGAAAATGTAGGTACAGCAGACAGGTGTAGCAACAAAGAAAACGGAAGCCTAGCTGTATCATTACATCGCGCGTGCTCCAACTTGAGCATGAAAAAGGGATACTAGGAAAGCGGATGTAAGCCACTTGGGGTCTGTTCTTTTTGGGAGTCATCTCTGTCAGTGAAAAGGACTGACAACAGAACAGCCGGGCAAGTTCACTGTATTTGCTAGGATAGAACCTTAAGGTTGCGTCTTGGGAAATTGGCCCTAGGTTTGTCCCCCCAAGGATGCAACTTGGATGTCCAAGCGCATCTATTTTTTTTTTTTTTTTAAAGTTGGCTTTCTTGATGTATTGGATTGGAAAGATCAGGAGTAATATGGCGTCAACATTCTTTTCTGTTAAGTAAATCAATCGACATATCAGTAATTTTTAATAAAATATCCATTTTAAAATAATTAGTTTCTAAACCATTCATTTTTACTTGTTTTTTTCATGTGTTGTCACTTGCATTCAAATTAATAATCATTTAGATGTCTATCATCACAAACGTCTTATGTTTAGCTTGTTCCTTTTAGAAGTCACGATCACTATATGCCACTTGATATGTATGACAATGAATGCCACTCTGGACAGTGCAACTAAACATGACACAAACACACATGCATCAAATTAAATCCTTGGTAAAATACCACAAAAAAAAATTAAATTTATGTCCACTATAACACCAATATCCCAACTTTTTTTTGTATCGTCAAAAATTCTAAACTTACCCACTATATTTCAATGAGAGTCTCGGTACACTCTGATCAGCCACTGATTTTGTGTCTATTGTGCAAATTATGAGTCCCATTTTAACAGGCAATAGTAGGAGCGAGCATTGAAACTGGAACAAACCGGTCGCTTTTGAACTGTCCCGATTGCCGTTTCCTAAAATTTGAAACCAATGATTATCCGTCCAATTCCAAATGCGGACCTAACCACCTGGACACACCGATGTTATTTTTTTTTTATTAGCAAGTTAATGATACTTAATCATATTTTATCACTCCTTTAATGTCTTCCCATCGTTATTTCATTGATCAAAGATCCAAAACACTAACAAATAGTGTTCACACCATGCAACAACACTTGCAACCTTGCAAGGATTAACAAGAAAAAAAAAATAAAGATATCACCGCCGATTCCTAAACCCACCCAGGAACCAAACCCGACCGATGGGTCCTGGGACCGATTGCACGATTTGAGAACCGACCCTTCTACATTCCGGGGTGAAACCAATCATCCCTTGGCAATAGACTAGTATTAAAAGACTACTGTTCATCAAAGGAAAAGTAACACTAAACGGCAGATTACAGCAATGCCTGGAACTTTCTCATGGTTCCAGCAATAGAGGTAAATTACCATATCAAAAGTCGAAAAATATCATGGTCACAGTACATATATGCCATCCTCTGTCTAGTAGTATGCTTTTGCTTCTGATAAACTACCGATACTTTTATCATCACATGCTCAAAGATCAATGCTCTGTATTCATACATGTCCAAACACACTCAGGAACTTCATCCTCTGTCTAGTAGTATGCTTTTGCTTCTGATAAACTACCAAAACGATACTTTTATCATCACATGCTCAAAGATCAATGCTCTGTATTCATACATGTCCAAACACACTCAGGAACTTCAACCTCTATCTAGTAGTATGCTTTTGCTTCTGATAAACTACCGAAATGATACTGTTATCATCCCATGCTCAAAGATCAATGCTCTGTATTCATACACGTCCAAACACACTCGGGAACTTCATGGGAATTCAATGAAGCAATTCAAGAGAAGTCAACACAATGAGGAGAGAAGATAGCAGGGGACTAAATGTTTGATGAGACGATCCAAAAAGGTTGGTAGGAGAAGAAACTGACTGGTGTCAATGGAAAGATTGCACAACCAATCATACAAACTCCTGCTGATCAAGTAATCTAGAAAAGTTCATGACACTATATAGAAGATGATCTAATGGTATAGACAGAAGTCATCTAGCATATGTCATTAAGTAGAACTAACAACAAATATGCCGCACCAGCAAACACAATGTCAACGATATCATCTGAAACTGAAACAATCATCAAAACCAGGCAAGCCTTGTAAAAAGTGCTAAAATCCAGAAAAAGATTGTACTTCTGAGATAAAGCAAATACCTGCTTGACATTTTACAGCATGAAAAAAAAAATACCAGGAAAAGAGGTATCGGGATATCACAACATGCAATCCCAGAATAACATTTCCACCAACTACTGGATCTACAAGCAAAAGATAAGGAAACACCTATGCATCTTAGAACCTCCCAGTCTGCAGGATCTACTGAACCTCCTCTCAGAGCCTCCCCAAAGGAGATATGAGATTAACCATGGCCAAGGGACCAATGGAGCTTGTGCGTGCTTAAAAACAATCACATCGCATGCCACAGTCATGTCATGCACAACTCCCTTAATCCATACTGCACCTTCAGCGCCTTTTCCTGTGCCTTCTGCTCTTCCTTCGACTGCTATCGTCATCAGAATCCGATTCCGAAGCAGACGAAGAATCAGATGATTCAGACGATGAACTGTACCGCCTACGCCTCCTGCTCTTCTGTTTCTTCTTCTTCCTCCGCCGCCTCCTCTCTTCCTCCGAATCGGATGATGAACTGTCAGCTGAACTACTCTCCCTGGAAGAGTAATCCGATCCAGATGCCGACTCACTCTCACTCTCGAAAACAGAAGCCTCACTGTCACTAGCAGAATCTGAATCAGATTTGTATTTCCTTTTACTTTTCTTAGAGCGCTTCTCAGTCTTCTCCTCCTTGATATCCGGATTTTCCGGTTCATAAGATAACCGTGCTTCCGCCTGCAATTTGGGATTCTTAAGCA
Organism: Eucalyptus shirleyi; assembly: GCA_017140165.1. Taxonomy (NCBI): domain Eukaryota; kingdom Viridiplantae; phylum Streptophyta; class Magnoliopsida; order Myrtales; family Myrtaceae; genus Eucalyptus; species Eucalyptus shirleyi. The sequence goes on along the minus strand of CM029448.1, from coordinate 16,942,848 downwards.
GCTGGGTCCTCGACGGCCGTGAAATGTAGACGCGCTCATTGGTGCATTGATAAGTCCAATGCCCCGACTGATAGCACTTCTGGCACTGCCCCGAGCCACCAACAGTAGACACCGAAGCCTTCAAGTCTTTCCGCTCCCCTAGTTTAACAGCCTTCTCAGTACTCATCAAATACATCTGCCTCTTCGCTTCCCTTTTCTCCTGCCATCTACTGGGCCCTTCCTCTTTTTGCCCATAAGCATTGACATTACGCGCGGCGGCCGCAGCAGCCCGTTCGGCCTGAGCACGGCTAAGACCCTTCGCGGCACTCATGGCGGCAGCCTTGATTCGCTCAGCCGCATCCTGAGCCTTCTGTTCATCCTTACTCGACATCCCCTAAAGCACAATTCTTTAGCTCAGAATCCTCTTAAATCTCCCAGGCCCAACAAAATGTAATTTTTTCCAGCCTACAGTAAGAAAAAAGGATTGCCCGAAATTCTTAAGCGCGAAACAAGCTCACAGCCAATTCACCCACGAAAAACCATTCACCGAGATCGATCGATCGATCGATCAATGACCAAACAAGTCCAATCGAAATCAGAAAAAACACCAAGAAGCGCTTAAAAAGGGCCAAGAACCATCGATCGCATGCACACGAACTCGCTACTGCCGTTCCGGGCCTACGATTTCATCTTGCTGCACAAGAAGGGACGCGTTCGATTCGCCGCAACCCTAATCAAATGTGAGCAAAACCCTCGATTCCGAACCATGCGACGAGACGAGGTAAAACCCTAAAACTGCAGCCCCGGCGACCACCGGATTTCGACGGAGATGAAAGGGAGCGACTCGGGAGGGGAAACCGAAGGGGAGCGTACCTGAGGACGGAGCTCTGAGGAGCGGATCTGAAACCCTAGAGAAGCAGAGAATTACAGGATTTTTGGAGACAGGGAGATATAGATTTTTCTCGTGGTGTAACAAAATGAGCAGAGAGCTAGGAAGAGGATTATCATTGGGACAGGTGAGAACCTGAGACTGTGGGCTGGGCTCGTGTCCATATCACTGGGCTGGGCCCATAATTAGTGAGGCTCCATTTATTTCTTAAAAAAATAAATATTTCAAAAAATATTTTTCTTAAATAATTGTTTGTATTCGTTAAAATAATCAATTAATGATAATTACTTTCATTTAGGAAACCTCTAGCAACAAGATAAAAAAAAAAAAAATGGTTCCAACAAAAATAATATATATCTAAATATTCTTGTGAACAAGAAAAATTATTATTATTTAAATAAACAGAAACCTGAGATCGTGGGCTGGGCTTGTGTTTGCGTCACTAGGCTAGAACCCAAGTTGGTAATCCCTTTATTTCTGGGAAATCAAATGGGTTGAAAATATATTCTTCTTAAAATGATTATTTGAAATAATTAATCAATAAAAAAATATTTTTATTGTCGATAACAATTTATGTTAAATTATTTTAGTGAATGAGAAAAATATTTTTCGTTTATGTATTTTCGTAAGTGATATAGACAATCATTTTCAGAAAAGTACTTTTTAGATTTATTTATTTCTTTATCGTGAAACCTCGACTAGACGCTGGATTTATGCGCCTGACCTAATCCACCTCCCTGTTCCGGCCAAACTTGCCAAGCATAACGACTCAGCTAGGTATGTTAATAGACTTTTGATGAATAGTTTTACAGGCCAATCTATTACATCAATCATGCTAATTCCCACGCCATGCTCGTCTTCACCTTCTCACCATCTTCAGGTTTTTCTTTCTTCTGTACCATTTTCCACTCATTTCCCCCCGCGTGTTTACGCAGATGGTCTTAAAAAGGTGCACAAATTGTGATTTTCACCCGCTAACCCAAAAGCAGTCGTATTCTTTTTAAAGTTATGAAATGTGGGTTGTTGGCTAAATCTACCATCTAATCAGATTGAACCAAAATCTGACAATTGAAGCATTCATAGACACCGTCTTGCCAGTCATGTAATAGACTTCAAAAGCAGATAACTGCATATCCTTCTACAATCTCCTCATTAAGTCGATCGGACTCTGTCCAATCTGCGCAGACCAACAGTCACAACAAAGGCATGGATTGCTGAAGAACTTAATCATATGTAAAGATCACGATTCACTCCTTTTCCCTCGAACCGCGTGATCAGCCGCACTGAGAAAGGTGAAACCAAGAAAGCGAAGAAGTGAAACATAATGCTTTCAATATCAACAGGAACTGAAACATCAAACTAGCTCTAGCCGTCTCTTGCCATGTTTCAAACTAACTCTAGCCATCTCTTGCCATCTTAAACTCTCTGCCGAGAACACACAAACGTTGCCAAGTTCGCAATCGAGACTGCTTTAGAAGTGTATACAGTCCCGGACAGAACAAACTTTACAAAGATCCTATGGTCCACGCTTATTTAAAGAGGACAGAAGGGGAAACCAAGATTCTTCTCCAAACAGATAGGCCCGCCTCTCGGCACGTCAAAATATCCCTGAAAGGAGGTTTGCAGCGGTAGAAATCGCAGCTCCGGTGATGGCACACTGCACAATCCGCTCGTGGGAAGTGTCATCCGCCGTGAGTGCGAGCGCCACACCTGTGATAGCTCCTGCAACTGCGCTGTTTTTCTGCAACATACCATTTGATAAGTTGCCGCATCCACAGAGGAACACAGTTCTATAACAATACACCGTTAAGAACTGGAGTTGTGAAAAACAATTTGTTAACAATTGAACATCAGAAGTTTTAATGGTAAAGCCAATATGCCATCCCAAGCTCAACAGCAGATGTGAGGCTCTCATCTGATGCACGTGGCACAAATGCAAACCGCTACAAAAAGAACGTAAAAAAGCTCGCTGCTTGCACTTACAAGCCGTCATGCGCCGCACGCTAAGTATTGAATAATCAATGAAAAGTCAGACTCATTACCCAATCATGAGCTCCGCGGGTCTCCTTCAACCCATATGTCAAACCCGAGTACACCCCCGCAGCCAGTCCTGGACAGCAGATCAAACAACCATCTCATCACTATCGTTGCTGAGTTCACATATTTTCACTCGATCAGGATTTTCAAGCCAAGCCCATGTTAACGAATCTCGAGAAACAGTTCTTGGGCTGAACATCATTTATTCCTAACCATCCCTAGATCCTCAACTTACAAAATCACAGAATCAAGAAATTGATACATGCTTACCCCATTGCAGGGATTCTTTACCAGTGCTCATCACCTAGATGAACCAGACGAGAAACATTGATCAAGAGGACAATAATTTGAGATGATACAGAAAATCAGATCAGTTTATGCTTATGAGACTCACCATGGCCTCCAGGGAATTCCTGTTGGTTGCTCCTACGCAGCACACAAGAACGACGATTAGAGTAAGGCAAACTTACCAGTAATCTAGGATTGATACATTGAGTACAATTATATGGAAAGAAAGTCATCATCCACATAGCAATTAGCCTTCAATCTCCATTTGACAGATTAGAGATAAACAAATAGACAGGAATTCAGCATTCGAGCGTCGTATACCTCTCAGCTCGGGGAACCGATGCTTCTTTGCACCTGGAATTTCCGGAAGGCCATTGCTCGAATCCAGTCCTGCGCCTATTAAATTCAACATCTTCCCTCAGTTTGTCATCTCAACCCGAAATAGACACCATCGCAACACCTAACTGACATCTCGTTCATACTGTTCTCAAAAACTCATCATACCTTCAACCGCCGTGAAGTAGGCTTCCCGCGACACGGCCTGAATCGCTCCAATCTGCGAGAAAAGTTCCGAACATCACGAAAAAAGCCGACGCAAGACGCTAACTCCAACTCCTTCGATCACGCGGGAAAAAAGTTCATCCGCTAATCACGAAACGGAAAACTCGATTACGCCCCACATTTTCCAGGAAAACGAACGCGCAATCTAAAACATGCGGTGCTACTACGAAGACTCCGCGCGTCACCGACGCAACAATTCCCGAGCAAACACGGACACGATCTCAACCTAACGCACGCCGGCCGCGACGTAGCGCGACCGAAGACATCGATCCCGCCGTTCACTACGTGTCCAAGTCCGCTCATTCCGCTAGTAACAACAAAAAAGAGAGAGGCGATCGAGAAATCTACTCGACGATGCTCCGGCAAACGCGGATGCGATCGCAACCTAAGCATATAATCTAGTCGTTCGCTAGCGGCAGCAACGGAAAAAAGGAGATGCATTACGCCGGCGGCCTTGATGAAGCTCTCGGCGATGCGGTTGAGGAGAGGGTGGCCGAGGTCGAAGAAGCCGCCCTTGTCGAAGTTGAGCTCGCTCAGCAGCGACTGCGTCCGCGCCTCCATGTTGCTCGTCGTCATCTTTCCCCTCCCCTGATCTCCTTCTTCCTTTTTCCTTCTTCCTTCTTCCTTCCTTCTTCCTTCTGCGTCGATCGGAGAGAGAATTCTCCCTTTCAGTTTCGCTGCGACGGAGCGATGGCGAGTGAAAGTGAGGGGAGTGAGGGGAGCGGGAAGAGAGAGAAAGAGTGGAAGGGGACACGTGTCGCCTCCGCGCACACGCGTCGGTTATTTGGGCGACGAGCACGCGAGCGGCGTGGCGACTAGGGGAATCGGTTTTGGGGGCCACGTGTCGCGGCAGCGAAGGGAAAGGTGGAGGCAAACAAAAATTAAAAAAAGTGAAATTAGAAAAAACACAAAGCAAATTCGGTTATTTCCGGAAAATGAATAAAGAGTAGAAATAACTAAAAAAATAAAATATGAGGGGAAAAAAAGGCGGTAGACGTGCTACTCGAGCACTGATCAGCTCGAGCTCAAACTGCTCGATTAAGATAATAAGATGTCGAGTTCGAGTTGGTCGATACTCGGCTCGAGTATTGAGAAAAGGCATGAAATCTAGAAAATGATATGGGGCACCCACGTATATGAATGTAAGGAAAAGAGTTACAACTTAATTAATCTCGAGCGGAAATTCATTTTCTAAATTGATTATGACATAAGTCGGGTCAAGTTGGGCTTGAGCACTCCATTGCGGTGCATCGGCTCTTTTGGGGGGAGGGGAGGCATCAAGTCTAGAAATAGGGCACGGCCTTTTGAGTCTCAAGCCTAACTAGACTTGGGCAGGGTCTGCCCATTTCCATAGTGGACCACCATAGGCCCAATATTTTGGTTTTGGACTAGGTCTTTGAAGCCGAATACAACTATAGTTGGTGTTGAGGTTTTTTTTACATCAGTTGTGTAAGGAGCAAGTAGTCGATTTATAAATGTGAGGAAAAATCCCATCTCTTAAGCTAGCTTTTAAGGATGAGAGAAGCCCAAGATTATCCAACACTGATATGAGAGCCCAGCTTACCAATAAGTCTTGACACAACAATCATTAGGAGAGAGTTGTTACGGCTTTGATCGAAGTCCCGATGTGTAAAAGGAAGATTGTTGAGATTATCCCAATGTAAAAAGGAGATTGTTAAGGTTGTCCCGCATCTGCCAAGAAAAGAAGAGCAGTGCCGACAAATTAATGAAAGGACTTGGCCATGGTCTGTCCATTTCCATGGTGGACCACCATAGGCCCAATTTTTTGGTTTTGGACTAGGCCTTTGAAGCCGAATCCAACTATAGTTAGTGTTGAGGTTATCCCACATTAGTCGTATGAAGGGCAAGTAGTTAATTTATAAATGTGAGGGAAAACCTCATCCCTTGAGCTAGCTTTTGGGAATGAGAAAACCTAAGACTACCCAACACTGGTATTAGAGCCCAGATTATTAATAAGTCTTGACCAATAATCATTCAGAGAGAGTTATTGCGGCTCTAACCCAAGGCCTAATATACAAGAGAGACCAAGTTACTAATAAGTCTTAACCCAATCAATAGTCACTCAGAGAGGGTTGTTGTCTTAACCCAATAGTCACTCGGAGAAGGTCCGAGGCCTAATGTACAAGAGAGACCAAGTTACTAATAAGTCTTAACCCAATAGTCACTCAGAGAAAGTTGTTGTCTTAACCCAATAGTCACTCGGAGAAGGTTGTTGCACCTCTGCCCAAGGCCCAATGTATAATGGGGAGACTGTTGAGGTTGTCTCACTTTAGTTGAGAATGAGATTGTTGAGCTTGTCCCAACTGAAGGCCCAATATGTGAGGAGAAGATTGTTGAGATTGTCCTTGTGGAAGGAATACATAGTTAGCTTATAAGTATGAATGAAAACATCATCCATTGAGCTAGCTTTTTGAATAAGAGAGGTCTAAGACCACCCAACACTTAACTCTCTCCCCCTCATTTCCACCATTCTTCAATCCTCTCACGTATCACGTAGCACTTTCTAACACACTGCATTATAAATATTACGTAGCAACAATCAATTCCAGCTATCCCAACTGAATCCGGATTCATAACGCGGTAAAACTCGTTCAGTGAGTTCCTTCACGACAGAACCAAAAAAGCTGTCATCATCAGCTCAATAGCGACTCCCAGAGGCTCAATGATAAGCAAGGGCAAATGAATTTAACTGATCCCTGTCGGAATCATCACGCCTTTGGACGTTTTTAGGTATTTTCATGCAAAGAGAGCTCCATTGACAAGCTGAGAAGATTAACCGAGTACACGATGATTGTGCAACTCAAAACATGTACTGAAATCATACGGAAGAGCTATCAAAACTTTCTTAAGAGAGGACAAATTCCAAATTACAATTTACATCATTTCATGAATGAGAATGTAAAGACTACAATGAGGAAAAACTTTCGAGCTCTTGGCATATGGGAGGGGGGGAAACAACAGAAAGGCGCGGAAAAAAGCTTCAACCTCCTCTAAGCCAACCCCTTGATTATCATACCCCACCACTGAAACTGGAAAAAAAAAGGGGGGGAAATAATTAAAAAAGAGAGACGCTACAAGAACAGAGCTTATATCGATGCCCCAACCACATCGCATGTTCAGGCCACAGGGCAAAATACAGAGGGAAATCGCGACAAAACACGTTCGGAGGAAGGGAAACAATTGCCCGAGTATTTTATAGAAGCAACAAGTACATTAGCCGACTCAACACGTAGGTAAGACAGGCGATTCGCCACATAACCAGGAAGTCCCCTCCCCCCTCTTGCCCTGCGTCACCAAAACAGCATCTATTCCAACATCGACCGGAGAGATCAAAACCGTATATTCTGTATATACCCTTCTCTTTTGCTATTCTTGGCCAATGCTGCTTAACAAACTCTGGGGCCGATTTGCCTTGTTGCAGCTCCATAGTCGAATGAATGATAAGATTTTATCTCAAGACTAAATGTGAGCTAGGATCCATTCACAGCCATCTCTGGTGATGATTTTGGCTGTACCAATGGGGTGTCCTCGCTCCCCAACTGTCTATTATCCGAGGTGCTTTGTACACACTCCGAACAGCTCCGAGGACTGGCAGATTCCTTTTCCTTGTGGGTCTCATCATCTGAACTGCTACTATCTGAAGAGCCTCTAGTAGGAGCAAAGTCCTCATGATTTTGTTCATGGGCATTTTTGTCTGCATCCCCGGCCTGTGGAGAACTATGCATGTCGCTTGCAGTCTTCTTACTCGGTAGCACTGCTTGACTTAGTGTTGAACACAAAGCTGCAAACACACTGTTGTCTTTTGATTTGGGGTTTTTGTTCAGCCGTGGCCTCTTGGATATATCAGGCTCCTTATCCTTAGGAGCCAGTTTTCTTTTCAACCTGATGGAATCCATGGTCGCTTCCTCGTCATCTGGGTTATCTTTCTGTCTCCTAGGTGGTGGTCTGTAGTCTTCATCATCTTCATCGTCATCATAATCAACCAGCCCACCAGTTCTTCGACTATAAACCAAGGTTAATGTACGCATTAGACCATAAACATAGTGTATGACATTCTAGAAAATTCTGAAATTTAAGGCATCCAAGCACCTTATTGATTGATGGCTTGCTGAAACTCCATTGGATAGAACAGGCTGCGGTTGTACCTTCCGAGATTGAGACGCGGATGCTGATGCTGTATCTTCTTCATCACTGAGTAAAAACAAAAAGTCATGAACGAGAAAACTAAGCAAACGAAAGGACAAAATATCATACAGAGTGTGTAAATAGACCTGTCTTCATTAAAATAGTCCTCCTCCTCTTTCTCCAAAGCACGCTCATCTATTCTTTTCCGGGGATCTGACACGTTAATAGGGCCTCTAGTTCCACCATTCTCCAAGCACTGGAAGAAAACCAGTTAGAGATTTATACTAGACTAGTTTCCTCCAAAAGCAGAGAAGAGGGATAGGCACAATACATCATACCTGCTCGTACTTGACTTTGAAGGACTGAATACATGGCAGGTGCTCAAACTTAACCAATTCGTTCCAAAATGAATCAACTATATATTTAAGCAACAGTTTCAGATTTTCCTGCATGAAAAGGGTCGTCAACTTGATCACCACGCGCAAATGATGCCGTTTGCTTATTCAAAGCACTCTTTTTTGTGCGGAGAAAAGACTGAATGAGTGAAAACATGGCACAGGCATACAAACCTTGCGGATGTACTCAAGAAGTTCTAAGACCACGGAGTTTAGCAGGTTGTAACGATCACCATTTCTCACAAAAGCATCAACAATTGGTTTGAGAAGGTTGTTCCTAACTATATGGCTTATAATATGCTCATCCTGCAAATTGAAAACACATCACCAAGTTGCCAGAAGAAAACACATAAGACACATCATAAAATTCATCAGTAGTTCATTGATTATGTATCTTTCAGATTCTATGTTAAAACTTCTATCCATGATCCTAGTGCTTTCATTGATACAATGCAAGGCCTGCCTCATGCTCGAAATTATAGATCAAGGGAGAAATCCCGTGACACTACTCATCTATTGCTATATTCTACCACAAAAATTAACATCAAAATGGGCAACAACAAAGAAACACCTACATGGCGAGAGAGGATAGTACGAAAAAACCGGACAGCAGCAACTACAAGGTACTTTTCTCTTCTTTGCATCAGCAACAAAACCTTATCTGCCACATTATTTAGAAGAAAGTTACATCTGCAACCAGAGAAGAGAAGACATAATTAGTTCTCATGTCTAATCATCGGAGTGTTAAAATTATATGTGATCAACATGCTAGATTAATGAATTAACACAATCATAAGGGTGTACAAATAAGTACTTTATCCTATATGGATGGTGCAGAACGCAAAAGCAAAGCAATTCACATATGTTTGACAGTATTTCAGGCTTCGTTCTCTGCTGATTTTTGACTCTTCCAGAACCCATTTCATTTCTCAATGAATGAGATATGACCGAGGGGCAAGATGCTACAATGACGTCAATTAACTGCCCCAGATGCTTCTCATAGAATATCTCAATAACACTGTCCCTCTGAACAAAGAAAAAGCAAGATCAGTCCAGGTTCAGAGAAACAAATTTTTCAAAGAGCTTTCACTGTGCAAAAATTGAGCAGCCGATCCTTGGCACAAAGCACAATACATACATACATACATACATACATACATATACATACATATACATATATATATATATATATATATATATATATATATATATATATATATATATATATGAGATAGAATGACAGACAAATAGGACAGTGCAACATACATATTTATCCCCTTTGAGTAGTCCAATCAAGTCGTACAGAAAACAAAAGGCCCAATGGTTCAATTACTGGCGCTAGCGTTGATGGCAAAGTCTTTTCTGGCACACGATAAACTTGCAACTTCATTTTCAGACTGTTGGCTCACAGGATGAAGTTTGAACATGTTTATCTACCCTGTTCAGCTAAATAGTTTAATGGGAAATTAATATTTCTATAATCATGTAAATCAGCCCAAGAATACAAATCCTCTCCTAAATAGCGTAAGAGCTGTTGGGGTCCAATCCTATAGTTGTCGTCTGTGGTTCTTCGGTTAAATTTATGGATTCAAAATTTTGACAAGAGCAGCAATGACATTGTTGCCTCATGCTGTTAATTGTGGTGGAAGTTTGGGGTTTGAGTTGGTAAATTCAGCCAACAAATTGCTTTTAGTTCGTCAATTTAATTACATTAGAATAGACACGTTGTGCATTTTCATTCAAATGAACCACCACGACAGGATTTTCTACATTTTGAAATTTTTTACCAGCAATTCCCCAGCTAAATTTATTTGATAACCAATTCTAGTTTTTTTAATCATACTACTTATCTATATTTCCACTGCCAAGAGCTCATAATCAGTTGAGCATACGGCAAAAGATGCAAAGTACAGTGATTCACAAAAAATCCAGTCAAAAGTCGACATATAATTCCTTACTGATAATATCAAGATCAACCTAATAAAAACACACTTGGCTGATGAGATAAAACCTCAGAGATGGATGTACTTATTAAATTGAGAGGAAAATTAGCAAGGGACTTAGAGAGAACAACTGAAAGGCAAAACAGAAACCTTGAATTCATAGAATATCCAACCACCATGACAAACTAGGAAAATAAAAATCAGATGAGGGAAGTGTATGATTAGGTAGAACCTGTCCTCCTGATAGAGTGTATGAGTCAAGCAAACTTCGAAGAATCTCAAGAAACTGGCAATGCATGTCATCACCAAAATCTGTCACCATTCCTTTAACCTACAAGCCACAAGCTATATTTTAGCAGGAACACTATAATTGTTTACTCTTAATACAGAACCAAATTCATTGTGACAGGTAAAAATCAACCATAACTCTATACATTTAAGCCAAAAGTAAGGTTTGTCTCACTTTTCGTTTTCCAAATTTACCCTCGCATTATCTACTATCTTTTAAAGGAAAAATACCCTTGTTATACTTTAATTCATTGTTCTCATCAAAAAACCTTTTCAAGGGCTAAATTGTAAAAGCTTCAAAAACTGGAAACTACCAATCACTTTTTAATTAGAAAACTACCCGTTACCTAAAAAAAGAAAAGCCACTCAAATTCATTCACGAAATGCTTGCAGTGCTCATAGCTCGTTGGTCCTAGTATTACTGATCATACAAAAAGGCTTGCACTAGAACAATACAAAATGTACTCTGTTTTACAACTATTACAGATCGACCTTCAACCCACTTAGACTTTTAGGTTGAATAACTTCAGTTTTCAAAAATATCATCTCATGCAGTGCATTGACATATCCTCATGAAAGCCATACCAGAAGTCCCAAAAGCTTCGCTCCGTCACCGTCATCTGGGCGTACAACATACGAACGCAAAAGATTTGGGTCTTGATTCATAAAAAGAATAATAATATCTGTCCTGCATCCACCAAAATGGCACATAATTAGGATGACATCTTCAATAGTGCATCTGTCTTCTGTTTGCCATCTCTTTCTTTTGTCATCTGTGCATATTTATCTATGTGAGTGATGGATGGAATTACATCTAGGAGTATTTACCCAGTTAGAATAAGCCTATTGTCGTCACTCTGCAAAGCATCGGCAATGATTTTAAAAATGCCCACGCCCACAAGATCCCTACAAGATATGAGTCTCGTCAAATAAGATACATGTATAGCAACAACAAGGGCAAATCAAAAAATAATGCATGAACCACTGTAATCTCAAAATAGAGAATGAAAACAAGAATCTTCAGAAAAATAAAATCCTGCTCAAATTGTACCTGAAAAGCCGGAGCTGCTGGACCATTTGTAAGCTCTTGCTTAAACTACAAAAGTCATGCAAGAAATACACCTACACCAAGAGAGTAACAACAGTGTGAACATATGGGATTCAGATCTAGGAGAGAATGGCTAAGACTTAGAGTAGATATTTTGTTTGGTCGTCATATCCAGGCACACTCCCATTATTATTGTAGAAATCTCAAATATGCAGGAAAAAATTCTGTATTGTACAAACAAATATAGAGGTCAAAATGTTCGAGAAGTACAGACGAAAAAAAGTTACATGATATAAACCATTCTCACAAACAAACTGATCCATGACACCAAAAAATTAAGCCCAAACAGCACTTAAGCTAGATTAGATGCTTAATTGGCTGTGTGAGAGTTAGAACATAAAAATCAACATTTCAAGCCATCTTACAAAATAACATCAAAGTTTCCAAATGAATAAATGTACATATATTTCCATCAGCCAACAAGTACTATGCATCCAGATACACATAATCTCTCACTTCACATGCAACATGGTCTAATGGTCCTATGTGCATCCTGCACGTTCCAAGTTATCCTAATAAAGCTTGTGTGCTGCGGTGGAGCAAAGACAGGAATAATCTAATTTCTTGTCATCCTACCATACCGAAATTTTTTATAGATAAAGACACAGGTCAACCTATCATAAACATATCAAATTAGAGGTGAGCTCCCTTTAAAAACAAAACTACTTTGAGCAGATTTGCACACAAAACTCTTCCACATGATTAATAGCAATGACTACATTTAATTTCAACTAAAGTGTATATAGTCAAAACATTTGGAAGGAGTGTGTTTCGTGGAACATGGCATTACTTATTTATAACCTTCCATATGGAAATTGAAGAAATTCAACTGTCTTGCAGCAACCAACTTCAGAATAGGATATTGATCATTAAAGAGAGCTAATGGTACTGATTATCATCGTACTATAGAAAATCACAAGTTCATGATCAGGCAATAAATTATTCCTCATGTAATCATAAAAATGTATGCGCTAAATAGTAGCTGAAAAATGATCAGCAAAAATCTTTTCCATACGTAAATAAAATGACCGAGCAAAAAAAAAAAAAAAAAGGAGACCAATGATAGAAAAAAGGGGAATTAGCGCAACAGCAGAAATGGACACTAATATCCCGAGGGATGTTCCCAAATCCTTCCTGTCATTTTCTTATAAAAAGTAGTGATTTCTTAAGCATAGTCTAAAATACACATTCTACATTAAGGCATGTTTGTATTCCTTTAATCATTCCACAGACTGGAGCGTCCAATTCCAACCTCATAATAAACTTGCACCTACTGTACGGTTTATCTAATCTTGTCAAAGGCATTCAATAAATTACGATCAGAGTTAAAGCCATTCAACATGACTTAACCATTAAAAAGTTGTCCAACTGTAATCAATAAGAACTGAATAACAACAAAAACACGAGAAACCATTAACCTCTCAAGCAAAGTACAATGAAAAGTTCAGGTTTACATAAAAAATCTGATGCGTCATTCAAATCCCAGATGTTAATCCAAAGGAAGTCATAGACCAATGAATAATGTTGACAATATACTTACCAAATTTTTCTTCGACTCTGATGGGGTTGCCGGATTATCTAACCTTTCAAACAGTTCCTGGATAAAGGTACTGTCATCCTTTAACAAAGAAACAACCTACAAGAGAACATCTATTCAGTACAGAAATATACCAACAAACTTAAAAGACATCTTTTTTATACTTACAATGGCATTATTTGAATGGATGATGGAATTGAGGTTTGCAATAATTGTGTCATCCAACATTCTAGCCAAAACAACATCCTAAGGAAGACAATTCAATGTCAGAAAAGGATCCACAAAAGGAATCCTGTGAAACAGTAGTTGATATGGAAACACACCTTCAAGTAACCAACTCTATATGTCTGGTGTATCTTCGATAGGACAATTGGATCTCTAATTGGAATTGCCTAAAAAAGGAAAATAGCCTGTTAAGCAAAACTTTCCATATGGATTGGTAAACTTGAACTTGTCGCACCACTGCCAGTTATAACATCTCACCTCTTTAAATACAACATGTTCTTTCAAAAAATTGCGATGCTGTTGGACATGAGGAACCTCAGGATCATCTGCAAACAAATACAGAACATCATAGTTGTCTCATGATAGTAACTTAAAAAGAAAAGGAAATGGTCTATGATAAGATGAACAGCACATTCAACATATACGTTTAATAAGACAATTTTTTAAAACAGCAAGAAGATGATTCAATAACTAGCTAAAGAAGCAACAAGATCAAACAAGTGTATTAATTATGGCTAGTTAAGGTCATAACAGTCCTGTCCCTTCTCCAGTATGATCAGAATATTTTCCGTACTTTTTTCTCCTTCCTAATGATTACTATTTAAAATAAGTTTAAAAATTTCAAGAAACGTAGTGCGAATGGCACTTCAAAGTGTCTCGCACAGGTGCAGGGATGCTAGTGGAGCCATGGTATAGCTAACTCCAATAACATCATATGTCCATGTAAGTGTCATCTCATTATTGCAGACGTTAATAATTCTCTAGAAGCTTTTGACAGATTTTCTCATTTTCTCATGAAAAGGAACTTACATTCGAGGAGCCAATAATGTCCATAATCAGCTCATCTCCAAAAATTTTCTCAAAGATCTGAGGGCTGTTGAGTAAAACTGCACAAACAGAGTGAAATCAGTCAGGCTGAGGAAAAATTATTTATGAAGAGGCCAACAAATTAAGGAGTGAGAAAATGGTGTCTAGCTAAAAATTCTTACTTATCCCTTTGACTATTCTACAGATCATCTGAAGATCACTGAGGTTTTCCAAGTCTTCACACAATCTAAATAAGTGCATTAGCTTCCGGAGAAACTCTTGCTGCATTAAGATAGTAACTTCCATTAAACAACAATGGTTTTCAACATCAGAATTTCGTACACATCAAAGGACGGATAGAGAATGAAAAGGCTTGTAATAAAAGCAATGTCCAATGCCCACCACAACTCACAAGACTACTGTAGTATTCATATGCATATGTACAACAGCAAGGAAATTGATAATAAACTTAACCCGCAATGATACTGGAAGAACAAAACTAATAACATAAACTGCACAAACTTTATAATTTAATATTTATTTATGTAGGCTAAATATCAGATAAACTCAAAATAAAAAGGCCTACCATGACCACACCTACATTGATGTCCATTGGACTGGCAAAGTTAACAGAAGCTTACATCATTCAGAATAAGATCTATCAGCTGCATCTTATCAGTAACCCGGCCTTCATACACAGTCTGCAAGACAGAAATCAACTGAGATAAGTCGTGCAGTCAATGAGATTATAAGTAAATGGAAATTTGAGACACAAGAAAGTCCAGAAACTAATAGCTTTTGCTAAATGGAAACAGAAAAGGTATAACTTTTCTAACCTAATATAAGTAAATACGCATCCTTCAAGTAAAACTGAAGAATGAAACTACCACAAAAGCCTCCAAAGATATATATATATTTGTATATATATATTACGATTACTAGCTCTAAACTCTTAACTAAGTACAGAAATACATCTGAGATACTAAATGCAACTCAATAAGCACCATCAGTGATCACAACCAAGAAGAATTGCTCATTTTGTGCCTCAAAGGGAGCTCTGCCTGCATGCACATGCGTGTTTTTGTGTTTTGGGGGGGGGCATAAACTTCTTCCTTCATTATGTCAAACAAGTAGCTAAAATAAAGCATCAACATCTTGCACTTAAATCCACCCCCTAGGGTTGTTTTGCAAGATGACCGAGATGGAGAGGAACTTGCAACTCAATCTGATATCAAAAACAGTTATCGCAAAGGGACTAGCTAATCCTCATAAAGCCCACTCCTTATGTTTCCACCTCAAACACCAGTAGCCGCAGGAAGATGGAACAGTGCAGCTAAAAGTATGGGAGAGAGTGAGGGGGGGAGAGGGAGAGCAGTACCTTGTGTATTAGATGAAGAGTGGATAGCTCAACAGGCGGCAACTCCCTCAACTCGCTATTCACACTATGAAATGTATTGTCTGTGGAAGAAAAACTAGAAAAACTCAGAGACACATAAAATTGCAGTTATTAACATCGTTTGAAGATAACAAAAGCAAGGAAAAATGCAAAAGTGGTAAAACTAACAGGGTTGGGAATCACACTCACTACGATCTCAATGTATGTTATGTGAATTTCGAAACGTTCAGGACAAAAATCAGAAAAATTAGATTCCTGTCCGAAGAGAAGAAACCAATTCACTGACTATCCTACCACCAATGCCTAGCAAGGCAAATAAAATCTGAAATCTCTACATTACAAATGCTTTTTGCATTTTCATATAATATCTTTGTGTAGGTCTCAAATTCTAGGGTAACTGAAATCTTTTACTTGAATCGATGGTCCCTTTTCAGAACTAAAGTCACACTCACCTTATATCACATGAATTCATCTATTTCACTAAGATACCAAGAGACCAAATTTAACGAGTCAAGTATCTTTTCCGCTGAGGTATGTGACCCAAGATTTGTTATATGTTTTTACAACCAGACCCCTGCTGTTGGGTAAGAGCTATGTAACCAACAATTGGGATTGATATCGGCAGCAACATTAATAGATTCTCACAACTCTACAATCACAAAGTTCTAGCCAAAAAGGTCATCAGCGAGCACCTATCAAGCATCAGACAACACTCTTCAAACACTACTTCAGATATTTACAATAATACTTCCTCGCATTTCGACTACAAACCCCAGTTCAAACAGGTAAGCAGTAAGTAAATCCGACATATGCACCAACAAGCTTCCTTCAAGCCCTACTAGATGCAGATGATTGCCTAGGGGGCTGTTATGCTAGTACGTATAAAGATCTTCCAGTTATGTTCAGGAGAAAAGGGTATTGCTTCAAGTCATGGGTGAATCTATTTGGGACAAGGAAAGGAAAAAATCTCAGGATTAACCTATATCAGTTTCCCAAGGCTCCTGTCACAATGCTAATTCTTAGAATGGCAAACCTTATAGAGAATGACCAGAAGCCAAACGGATGTGACTTTCAAAACACATCCACACTCATGTTGCTTATAAAAAGAGGGTGCAGTTATGCATGATATTTTTTAGTTACACTTATCTTAAGATGTACTCTTTGCTACCATAAGTACAACTCATCCCGACATTTGAGTTGCATGTCTAGCAATATCAGAAAATAAAATTCAATCTGTGTTTGAGCGTTTAATTCAAAAGGTACTTTAAACTATTGTTTGCTAAACCACTTTTAGGAATTCTTAAAGATCTGATTTGAAGGTCTACCCTTACAGCTTATCACCTATGTGCAACTTTCCAATCCCCTCAATTTGAACACTAAATCGAATTTATCATACTGGACCAAACAAAATCAATTCCACCATGGACGACAAATTTCCTTGTCGAACAAAACAAACATAAAAATTTCCTAGACAACCTGATAGAACAAGAGTCTTTTCAAAGGCTGGTTCCGGATCCTAAACTCCAATTCAACTTCTCATGGAGATCATCATTACCATCCTCTTTTTCAAAACCAGAAAAGTAGCCTAACCTCAGGTTTGTCAGAGAAAATCCCTCTCTTCATCAAACAAGTGGGGTACCAAAGTGTCAGAGCTTCATCTATACCAGCTTTCTACCAAACAAAAAAAAAAAAAAATCAAAGATGGACTCTGACAACAGCATCGTGTTGACAATTGCCTTTCAATGCTGTGAAAATTCGTGAACCCTAGAAACAATATCCACAGTTTGGGCAATTGCCGAAAAGCATAAACCTTTTCGAGACAAGCCAGCTCCAGGTCCTACGCAGTAACTTGCGAAAATCAACCAACTTATAGACTTAGAGATTGCCATACTGCTCAACTCAAGGACCTCTTCAAAAAACCACCCCCACCTGCATCAAGCCCCTCACATATCTCTAGCCCCTCTATATCTTGTGAAACTCATCGAAAAGAACTTTGCAGTGGACCTACATCTTCCCCTGGCAAACTTGAAATTACTGACAGAGCCCTCATTCCAGAGTTAGGTCAAAAGCCATTCTCTCTATAATCTTGTGTACATTCTCTTCTCAATCAATGAACCCAATCTATAATCTTGCTAAATCCCACACAAATAATCCATAATTTATCCTTTTTCAAACAAAAAGGTTTAGGACAAGTGGCAACGGCATAAGAGGAAAGGCATAATGCATGAGATAGGAAGGCTCTTCAAGTAGAAAGAGAAAAGGAGAAAAGGCGGCACTTGACTTTCAACGAAAAAAAGACGGTTTCTAATGAAGGCCATACCTTTCAGTGACAACAATAGAAAGAAGGTAAAATGGGAGACTGCTTGGTAGATGTATGGAAAGAGGGAAGGGGGGTGGTTTATCTAATATCATTGTCAGGTTAATGGGGTAAAAGCTAATGTTTTGCCCGAGAAGTAATACAAAGGCATTCACAGGACAATAGGGATCTATAAATAAATGCTGAGGAAGACAGAGAAGTTCATTAGTAGAGGTCATCACATCCTACCAAAGTTCATGCATTTCCAAATGGAAAGAACCTTCCTTTGTGTTTTCCCCAAATCATTGTACTCATGCTTAAGCCTTCCGAAAGCATGTCAACATCCCTTGATACTTAGAAACTCTAAGACATATCTATACATTCAACAAAAAGCGAGGTGCTGCATGATTGCAAGTAAAGATCTTCCATCGTAAAATGCAACAACAGCAACAAAAACGCACAATTAACAAGATGGAGAAGTCAGAAACAAATCAAAAGCTCTCTAAAAAGATACTGCAGTTCGCACGAATAGATTTAATTCATGTCACCGAAAAGTAGACAGACAAAGATCTTGAAATTTCAGAAAGCTACCCAAATAACATATACTCTGGGTTCATTCAAAAGCATCAAACACTCCATTTGCCAGGAAAGAACTAGCTTTAAAATATCCAGTGTTTAAGATGGAAAAAATGAACAGAACAGTATCCAAAACTAGGCTGGATGCACAGGTACTTACTGTTAAGACTGCTAAAATGCATATTCCTTTGTACATTACAGATGTGATCCCTGTAAAAAGTCGACAGTGTATAAGCACGAAATGTAAATTGTCATACTGAGAGAACAGAACTGAACAAAATGTCTTAAAACCACCAATTGTTACCATATGTAGGAGCAACCAGATGTCTCCTGAAAGCTAAGGGCCAATTCAGTAGCGTATTCAGGGTCTCTCCATGAGATGATGGAATCTGAAAGTACACATTGTAGGACAGAATAAACTCAAACTGCAGTCGAATCATATCATTGTAATCGAAAATAAAGCTCCCATGTATCATGAGAAACAAAAGGAAGTAGGACCTTCTTGCTTCCTATAAATGTCCTCCGAGCTGATACGATGCAGAAGCAATGTTTCGTTGTCTTCATCAAACACAAATATACCCAGATCTTCTGACCTCTGTACCAGTATTTAAGTTCAAAACACACTCAGCTTTAGGTGAACAAAAAATAAATCAGTTTTCTGGGAATCTAGGAGCGGCAGAGTCTCAAAGATAGCGGAGAACGAACCTCCAAATAGTCAACCACAACATGCCCGGTACCATGGTCGTCCCATTTCCCTTCATCATTCAGTTGATATACTTTAACACGCTGAAATCGAAGCACCAATGGTCATGCAAACTTAACCTTTTAACTCACCCAGCATTAACACTTGCTACACAGACTGCATTCCAGAAAGTATCTTCCCGAAACCAGCATTCCATTACTAAAGTCACGCTAGAAAGCACTCGGAACCCCTCCATTATAGAAGGGAGCTATCTAGCCCGTCCTTTCATTCATAATCTAATCATCTAAATTGAGAGCATAAGAAGCCATCCCCTCATGTCAGTGCACCAAAGATAGAAGCCCTAGCCCGAGCTGGAAATACCTCGGCACCCCACGAAACGAAGCCCCCGTTCAAGAAACCTAATCGAATCGAATTGACGGAACTCCACCTCACTCCACTGAATCACAAACAACCCCGCCGCCAATCAAGAACCGCGAACCGCCCGAACCGCCCCTAACTCGCTCTAAACCCTATCCGGCCACACCGAATTCCTCAAACGATCCGCCGCCACGACGAGAGAGGCAAGCCTCTATACAACAGTGAAACGAAACGAAAGAAGGAAAGCAAGACGACCGCTCACCTGCATCGAATTCGAGTTCGAGGACGATTTCTCTTGCCCGCCCATCGCCGCGCCCCGACGAGCGCCGAGATCGCGCGACGCCCGAACCCGCCCCCGCCGAGGCGACGCGATACGGCAGCGGGCGGAATTTCGGGCCCGGGGGAATGGGGGTGGGGCGGGGGCGCGCGCGCACGGGGGGCGAATTAGGGTTTGCGGACGCGACGGGGAGAGAGAGACAGCGAAGGGAGGAAGAGGCGGGCCCCACCGGATTGACGAAGAGACCGAGAGCTCCCCGGAGAATCGGGCGGCGAGAAGGAAATCACTCAGGCCGCCATTGACGCTGCTGCAACCTCCGATTCTCTCTCTCTCTCTCTCTCTCTCTTCCTTCTCTCTCTCTCTTCGAGTTTTTTCGGTCTCTCTCTTTCCTGTTTCGTGCAAGAGCTCCGATTAGAAGAGTAAGAAAAGGCAAAAACCCCCAAAAAAAAAAAAAAAAAAAAAAAAAAAAAGTCTCTCCCCCTCTCTCTCTCTATCTAAAAAACTGGTAAATTATAAAAGGAAATATAAATGAGTGGGGAGTTCGTAGACGCCCCTGGGTTTTGGTCTTAATTGCGGAAACGCCACTGGCGCGCGCGCGAGAGCTCGGCCCGGCTCGGGGGGCCGAAAACTCCACGTGCGTGAAATCGGAGCGCCACGTGGAGGCACGTACGCCGCCGGCGAGGCGCCTCCGGATGGATGCGGCGGAGCTGGGTCGGAAGCGGCGGCTGATATTTTTCCATTCCCGTTTGTTTTTTTTTGGGAGAGCTGATGATGGGAGAAGAACATGGATCCGACCAAATGCGATGGAAGTTAAGTGATAATTAATGGGGATAACATTATGAGCGGGTAGCATTCAAAATGTCGCAATCGGGACTGAAAATCCCTCCACTAGAGAACCACAGGGCTAGAACCATCTTGGCTCATGGTTGGCATGCTGGTAGCGTGCAATGCCTTGGCAACATGAATGAGCACACGCGTGGTTTCTTAGTAAATGATTTATTTAGCTGGCCAACAATGATTCAATTTCATTGGTAAGTAAGGTTACAGGTAAGAATAAAAGATTTCAAATTCCTTACAGGTTTAATTTAGAACTCAAAACCTACTAATTGAAATAGGTTTTTCATTTTTTTAAACTTAGAATCTACCATGCATACCTTAGAATTTAGAACATACCCCGTCGCGAGTTTTAGGGTCGATTCTAGCATCTATCCAAATTCCACATAAATTATCAATTAAATGATTACAATGAATTAAAACCTTTAATTATTCATAACTTATATTTAGACACACGAAAAATATGAAAATAAATAAAGTAAAAGTCTCAGTCATAAAATGGAACCTTAAACTAGTGTTTCTAAATTATACATTCATCATCGAACGGCATAAAATAATGCAAGATCACACGAAGATATGGACTAAGATAGACATTAAAATGTATTTTAGAATATAAGTTACAAATTACAGGTTTCAAATTCCTCCAACGAAGAACTTGAAACCTATCCATCAAAATAGATTTCTCATTTTTTTAAACTCGGAACCTATAGGTTCCCCCCATCAGTATAGTTCTCAAGTTTTAGGTTCTATCCTAAAAGCACACTTACCCCTGTTATAGATAACCGAAAGACATCATCTCGCTCAAAAGCCACAAGGCTTGAACAATCTTCGCTCACTAGTAGCAAGCTAGTAGAATCGAGCACATGCACAATTCTTTAATAAATAATTTAGTGAGCCAGCCATTGATGATTCGATTTATTTGTACATAAAGTTACCTCATATAATAAAGTGAAAGGTAACTCGATGATACCACTGCCACCATCCCTCGTGCTCGTCGGGTCAAGTGACCTTGGTGAAAAAAAAAAATTAATCAACAATTGCAAATAAATGAAGTGTGACCATTTGAGCGATTAGCACATGTTGGGAGCATACAATAAAATTCAAATACCTTCTTTTAAAGAAATCTCCAAATGAGAGTTTAAGTCCAAAACCATCAATATATTTAGTTCAAAAACTTAAATAAGTGAGTTATGAATCAACTTGAACCTATACGTGCATATAAACAATCAACCTCACATGCATCTCAACAATCTTCTCATTTCTCTAATACAACTCATATATGTATCTCAACATTTTACTCTCACACGTGCATCTTAACAATCTACTTCACACGTGTGAACTCCATGTTTTAGTATTGCTCCCCATTAATTCATATATCTTGCCTAATATCTCTTGGTCAGTGGGTACCGAAACAGAATGGGGCCCCACCAATCTAGCTGTGATACTATTTGTTAGCAGCTCGCAACAAAAATCCCATACTTTCTTCCCGGAGAGAACATCAAAGAAGAGCTCAAATTCAAATCCAAACCCATGACAAATCTAGCTAGACCCACATTTACTTAAAAATTTAAATCAATGAGTCATGAGTTATTATTTTAATACAAGTCACACGTGCATTCTAACATCAATAGCGTCCTTATGAACTTGAGAATTAATTATTAAACTTTATCAATTTGTGGGGCAAATGAAAGAGAAAACACTTGACGTTGACTTAGCTATATATATGTGTGTGTATTGAAAAATTCATGGGGGCAAGACTTGTATTTTAGGTCAACACGATGGATTGTAAAATCTTTCAAATTATCGCAGAAAAAATCTGAGCGGGGACACAAGATCAGCCCCACAGTCCAGTGCGTTCTCATCGGCGTTTGTCAAAGTCGCAAGCATCACGCACGTTCTTTTTTCTTGTGTGTTTCTAGATTAATTTGAAATTGTATTTTAATTTCTTAAGCCTTCCATCTATTTATTTTTCAATATTGAAAGTCACAATATTATTGTAATTACGTGCACTGATGATAAACAATTTTAATTACATGAATCGGATAGATTGCGTGCCTCGATTGCACAAATTAAAATTTAGCGGACATGGATGTGCAATTTTCATGAATTGCAAGGCCAAAACTGGAATTATCTCTCATTTTCACTTACGGCTCCCGACTTTCCTTTCAATATTTTAAAATGAAATGTTTATATTAAGTTAAAAATTAAAATTTATATAATTATACATGTATATAAAAGAATTTGGACAAATCAAGTTAAATAAGGTCAAAATATATGAGCCCCTAGATTTATAAAAAAAAAAAAAAAGCCAGAAAATTAATAATAAAAGTCACCATAAATGAGCGGGATGAAAAATTCTTTAGGATTCATAGATCTTCCGATTCGTATCATAACTCTCGTGATAATGTCTTTAAACTGTACGGCGCTTGTTTTCAATATGTCAAATCAAGAACTTTTTTTGTTAGGCACTTTTTGAAAAGGCATTCTTATTACAAGAATCATTTTCACATTTAATGACTGATTTTTACACCATTGGTACCCCACTAAAATATATTCATAGAAGATTCGAGTCCCGTGAATATTAGTTCGATTCAAATGAAAATTGGAAAGGCCGGACTTTCTGAATAATTTGAAAGGGAATGGATAGTTTATTACATTTCTCTTCCACAGGAAATGAAAGATCATTTTTTTAAGACAAATTTTTAATGTTAGTTATTCCAGTCTATCTAGAAGGAGCAGCTTTTATTGCTTTATTACTAATAATGAAACTTTATTTTCTTATAGACGAGATGCACTTGAACTAAAGATTCATTATTAGTTTGCCATGCTTGTGCAACTTTCATAACATTAATTTGATCTCTAGTGTAATCATTACAATACCGTTCAAAAAAATGTTTTATTAAGAAAAAGTGAGGTAAGCATACCATCATGCCCTTTTGCGTGTAAAGGATCTCTTTGTCCTTTGTTGAATTTTCAGGAAAAAAACAATTTTCGTTTTTCAAAATTTCCTTTCCCTCCCCAGTGGAGGCCAAGGTTTGAAGCCTGCGAGCGAGAGGCTGGGAAGACTATGTGGTGACTTAAGCGTGACGTCGGGATGGTGATTTCCCTGCTAGCGTCACCGGGGAGGTTTACTGGCAAGACCGTCGGTGCAAGGCAAGTTCCTCCCTGTTCCAAAAAAAAAAAAAAAAATTCCTTTCCAAGGTAATCTTGATAAACTAAATAGGGCTTATGAGAAAACTATTAGAAGTTAAAATTATTTAGATAAATAACATTCTTAATTATAAACGACCATTAGTTTTATAGAAGGTTACATAGTGATTTTGACTTTCATAGATTTTATCAAAATTTTCTATCGAACAATGTGGTCCAAGTAAAGTTGTCCAAGTAACACCCCCATGTAAATTGTAATTCCAATGACATGCTAACTTTGAAACTAAAATTGAGATTTTCTAATGTGATTATTGTTAGATCATCACATTATTCAATGTAGTTATATTCCTTATCTCAACCCTAGGGGAAATTATTTAAGTCATAAATTGCTGATATGACGTTTTAATTGGTATTGGTCGTCTTATGTAACATATTCGGTGGTCTAACATGTCCAAATCCACTCAAAATGATGTCATTTTAATAATTTTTATAATTTTTTTATAATTTTTTTTATCTCCCTTGGGGGTCATTGGTGGAGGGAGAAAGATGAACACTGGAGAAGGAAATAATAGAAAAAAGGAAAAGGAAAAGTTTAGAATTTTCTTTTCAAGAAATGCAAAATGATGTCGTTTAATTTAAAATCATCCACGTGAATTGTCAACTATATCACATAAGACGGCTAGTGTTGATTCCACATCAATGACTTCTCACGTAAAATTTGGTAGGATCAACAATAATGAAAAATCATCAAAAGGTTTATGACTCGTTAGCCAAATTAGAAAGTTTAAAATTAAATTAGTGGTTGTATAATGGATTTAAGACTTTTTGTACAACTTATCCCAATCTCAAAGCTAGCAAAGTTTACACACGATTTTAATTTTGTTTTTCTCATTGAAATACAAGCTACACTGATGAAATGATGTTTTTAAAGTAATATATCATGCATCTTTTCTTATTTACTAGGAAGACAAATTTTTTGTCTAGATTGGATTGATATGGACTTTTTCACGACCCCAACTCCATCTCTAGGGTATTTGGTGGCGGGGGTTATTTTTGCGATGTCCAAGCGCGTCGCCGTCACATTTCTTTTTAATCTTTGATTTAAGCACATGCGAAAGCATTTATACAACACCCAAACAATAACAAACAACCAGGAAAAATAACAACTTGCGAATATACAATTATATTAGCTATATTTACAACATTTTTTGTCACGAGCCATTAAATTTACAACCACTAAATGTTTTATGCTCAAAAGGCTATGGTAAACCTTAACTCTTTTAGCAAGACTGCAACTCCTCCGTACCTACAATTCTAAAAAACAACAGGATAAGTCATGAACTCAATAAGTAAAATCCCTAATTCTCTACTATGAGGACATCTCATCATCAAAATCCAGTAGGTACAATACTCGCAATATAATGTTTATGGCAGATCAATGGCAAACTTGTTGCTACACCTCGATTACATGCAAATGTCTATTACCACATACTTCAAGTGCAAGCTTACCTTCATCATATCAATGAACACCTCAATATATCATGCTTATGCACATACTGGCACTTATAACATGATTCTCGTATCGTCGTCTTGACTTGACCAAGCCTCTCAGCTCGACTAAGCTTTCAGCGTCATGCTAGGCTTCCCGACT
Source organism: Eucalyptus shirleyi (assembly GCA_017140165.1). Classification (NCBI taxonomy): domain Eukaryota; kingdom Viridiplantae; phylum Streptophyta; class Magnoliopsida; order Myrtales; family Myrtaceae; genus Eucalyptus; species Eucalyptus shirleyi. Next base: position 16,917,405 of record CM029448.1, on the reverse strand, counting down.
CAACTAGGGCATCTCGGCTTAATTGAAGCATCTTGGCACTAGCTCACTAAGGCATCCAAGCTAAACTCAAGCATCTTGACTCAACTAGGGCATCCCAAGGCTAGCTTACCCAAGGTATCTTGGGTTGATTCCAAGCATCCTAGGTCAACTAGGGTATCTTGTTTAATGAATGAGGTAGTTGCCAACGCTATGTGGTGACGAGCACTTTTTCGTCTTTAAGTGTATCACACAAGTCAATTTTTTACTTTTCTTCCTAGTTGACTCATATGTAGCCCGAAGATGTGCTCATTCAAGTGAGTGTGCCATAACTCTTAACATCATACTATATAATATGCTGGACACGATTCTTAGTTCGTGGCTTGAGCCACATGCATAAGCCGATGTCCATATCAAGCAAGACTTGGAATCGACACACTTCAATACTGATTTAAGCCCTTGCAGCTTAGGCGATTGCAATTTGACGTTGATTCCAAGCCAAGTGAACCTCGACCTCGGCCTGGGGCATGAACGCACTCAAACATACAAACATGAGCAAATCGTACAAAAGAATATTACAACATACACGCGGCTTACACGGATGAGCACACAACTAAACTCAACGATGTATGCTATCGCCCTAACCAAGAGTTAGAAATTATATTTACCTTCGATGACCCTCAATAAAGTATAAGTGATTTTACCAATAGAGGGCCGTCCGATGAGATGGTGGGCGAGCAAGGGTGAAAGAGGGAGAGGGTAATATTAAGAGGGTGTGAGAGAAAAAGAGAGAGTAAGTGAGGGAGAAGTAAGGTGGTATCGTTTGGTAGTGGGAGGAATGTCCTATTTATAGACAAATCTCTCATCATTACCCTTTAAATGGACCGATATGATTTCTTTAGGTAGCAAGCCTAAGTTGATAGAGAAAATATTGACTGGCTCTTGTCCTCCAGCATGGCAAATAAGAAGGCGATAGGAAGGTGACACGTGTTCTCATGGGACCCACAATCTGCAAAGAAAATGAGGTGCCATTTTGAGAAAATTTCAACCTTGTAGCTACAGCAGAAGATAGTCAAAGTTTTCTTTCTTCACACCTCTCTCTCTCTACTCTCGCTCTCTCTCTTTGACAAACTCTCTCTCTCTCTCTCTCTCTCTCTCTCTCTCTCTCTCTCTCTCTTTCCAACCAACGAATCACCGTAAGCAAACGACAAACCAGGATGATACCGACAAGAGGACCGCGAGCAACTAACTAGGGTGCGACCTCCCTCTCTCTCTCTCTCTCTCTCTCTCTCTCTCTACCTCCCCTCTTTTCGACTAACCGATATGCAACCTCCCTCTCTCTCTTTGCGCTCCCTCTTTCTGACTGGCGAACCACCGTGAGCAACCGACAAACTAGGAGGATACCAGCAAGAGGACCACGAGCAACTGATCGGCGTGCGACCTCCCTCCCTCTCTCTCTGCCCTCCCTCTTTCCGACCGACCGGCGTGCAACCTCCCCCCTCTCTCTCTACTCTCCCTCTTTCCGACTAACCAGTGTGCAACCTCCCCCCCCTCTCTCTGCCCTCCCTCTTTCTGACCGACCAGCGTGCAACCTCTCTCTCTCTCTCTCTCTCCCTACCCTCCCTCTTTCTAACCACCAAACCACCGCGCTACCCCTCCGACTTCGGATCTGGCCCCGACTCATCCGTTCCTTGCTCTTTCTCCCCTTACGTCTCTATCTACCCTCCCTCTCTTTGCGGCAAACCATTGTGCCCTCCCTTCGGCTCCAAATTTGACACCAACTTGATTTCTTTTGTTTTATTGTTTGAAAACTAAATGTACAAAACAAAGTCCTAATAGCCTATACTCAAATGAACTAGAACCAATCGTTAAGTATATACGATATACTTAGTCCGTACATTCATAACAATTAGATCTCATTGTCGACATAAGAATATAACATTCGAATATCGCTGCAAACCCAAGAGAGGAAAACACGCACGCCATCAGAGAAAAAAAGAGAAAAGCGAAAGCGAGAAATTACTTGGACGTTAGAGAGGAGGGCTGGGGACTTGACGAAGGAGATCAGTTGAGTGACTGGTGAGATCGTGATGCGTGCAAAACTGGAGATCAACAGGCCAATGGGTGTGAGGCGGTCAGGCGTGAACATTCTAACGTACAAGAAAAGCTAGTGTCGGATCTGGAGCCGAAGGGGGGTGCGGTGGTTCACCGCGAAGAGAGAGAGGGTAGATAGAGACGCAAGGGGAGAGAAAGAGCAGGGGACGTACAAATCGAGGTCAGATATGGAGCTGGAGGGGCGGCGCGTGGTTCGCTAATCAAAAAGAGGGAGGGCAGACAGAGAGAGGGAGGTCGCATGCCGGTCAGTTGGAAAGAGGAAGGGCATAGAGAGAGGGGGAGGTCGCACGCTGGTCGGTCGGAAAAAGGAAGGGCAAAGAAAGAGAGGGAGGTCGCATGTTGGTTGGTTGCTAAGGGTCCTCTCACTGGTATCTTCTTGGTTCGTCGATTGCTCATGGTGGTTCACTGATCAGAAAGAAGGAGGGCAGAGAGAGAGAGAGGGAGGTCGCATGCCGGTCAATTGCTTGCGATCCTCTCGCCGGTATCCTCTTGGTTCGTCGGTTGCTTGCAATGGTTTGCCGGTCATAAAGGGTAAATAGAGAGGGGGAGGTCGCACGGCAATCGGTTGCTCGCGGTCCTCTCACCAGTATCCTGCTGGTTCGTCAAGTGCTCGCGGTGGTTCGTTGGTTAGAAAAAAGGAGGGTAGAGAGAGAGAGGGAGTTCATCGGGGAGAGAGAGCAAGGGTAGAGAGAGAGAGGTGCAAAGAAAGAACTCGCAATAGATAACCCTCTCTCTAGAAGCTATAGTACTTAGGCTGCGTTTAGTTTAACTTTGAAGCCGCTTTCAGTTTTCAATTTGCCTTTAAAATGCTAAAAGCCCAAAGCTAGTAAGGACTAGCTTTGGGCCTTCAACATTCTGCCGAATGCTAAAATTATTTTTTATCTTTCAAAACTACACTCACTAATTCTTCATATTTCCAATTTTGCCCATGATTATTATTTTTAATTGAAAAAGGAGGCAGCCCTTTGCCGGACCGGCGAATGGTTTATTTCAATTTTCAAAAAAATAAAAGATATATATACACACACATATATTATATCTATCAAAGTCTGAAAGTTTTTTTTACCAAACGCACATTCAACTCAAAGTCCATTTGCAAATTTTTTTTTACCAAATACAATTACATTTCCCCAAATAGTTTTGAGCTTTCAGCATTTGCATTGGATTCAAAGCTCCTTATAAATGCTGAACCAAATGCAGCCATAAAAGTCTTCAAAATGGCGCCTGAAATTGTGGGTCCCACGAGAACACGTGTCGCCTTCCTACGCCTTCTTATTTACCACGCTGGAGCATAAAGTGTACCTAATATTTTCTCTGGTTGATAAGGTGGCAATGCTAAGGAAAAAGATGTGACAAGCCTAATTCCTAGAGCCACACTTGTTCCTTCTCTTATTGGGCCACTTGAGTCTTGTAATAATAAAATGGATACTTGCTCTCCAAGTTTTAGGTTAGATGTCATTATGGCCTATTCTTTTAGGGGACAAGCATATGACTTATCCCTTGCATTAATGCACTAAGGTTCAAAAGTATTTAATGCATCTTTATCCTAATACAGAAAAAATTCTAGATGGGCTTACTTGTCAAGTTGGGCATGTAGCCCCTTTCCCCCAAGTTTGGGGCACGTGGCTCTCCATTTCAAGGTGAAAACAATTTTGAGTAATTTTTCAATATAAATGTCATTACCTTATCAAATGGGCTTAAAAAATTATGAAATTTTACTATGTTGTAAATAAGACCTTAAATAACATTTTTTATAGAGGAAACCAAGTCCAATTTGTATTGTGAAAAGAGCAACAAATTACTGAACACAGCCCAACAATTTGCTTGTCGAGCAGATCCAACGACCACAAAGAATGACCCATTTTGAAATTTAAATCTTTACAAAACTCTTTGAAATTTTTATATGTTGTATACATGGATATCCTTTAAAAATTTCTTGAAGGAAGTATGTCTAAGTTCGAAAGGAAAAAATTTACAAAAATTCTAGAAAGCAAACTGGTCACTGTTTTAACTACACTAGGTAGGTTCCAGATGATAAATGATTGGCCTTCGTCCTAATCATTTCATCTCAGAAAAATATAAAATTAAGTATGTTATAGATTAAAAATATAAAATTAAGTATGTTATAGATTAAAATATTTTAAATAACTTACATGAAGGAAGTTTTATGAGATTCAAGCCATAAAAAGCTCTAGAAAATTAGAAAGTAGCGAAGGTCCAAGCAATTTCGAAAAAAGACTGGAAATCAAAGTCAAAACCTAAGGAGCCCAAAGGTGGCAAATTTATGGAGAGGTGGTGCCCTACAAGATTACTTTTCATCATTCCCTTAGGTTAGGAGTCACCATCCCTTCATTAATTACTTGGGACACATAAGCCTCCATATTCATTATCCTCATTTAATTGCATTCACACTCGTTCACACTTGTTTTCTATGAAGATTTGGCTAATCCAAGGCTTAGGTGTCTCATTCATTAACGGTTCCAAGTCCAAACTTATCTTTTAAGGCAAAGACCCAACATGCCATGTGTCTAGGGGTGTTAAATGGGTCATTTACCCATTTATTGACCCATTTATAGTTAGATGGGTCATTAATGGGTCAAGTCTCATTTCTCAAGACACCCATAATGGATTTTGAAAATAAAGAAACTGAGATATATGGGTCTTAAATGGGTTTGAGAGTAGACCCATTTAAGACCCATTTGGCTGCGTCTGGTTCAGCATTTCCAAGGGCTTTCAGCTGAAAACCCTTGGGAAATCTTTGGATTGTTTGGTTCAACTTTGAAGTCGGCTTTCGCCTTTCAACTTGCGCTTCAAAATCTTGAAAGCCCAAAACTGGTAGAGACTAGCTTTGGGCTTTCAACATTCTGCCAAATGCTGAAATTATTTACCAAACATAATTGCATTTTCCAAAGTAGCTTTAGGCTTTCAGCATTTGCATTGGACTCAAAGCCCATTGTAAATCTTTGAACCAAACGCAACAAACCATTAAAAATGAACCAATTTATAGAGAGAGATTCTCTCTTCTCTATTTAACTTTACAAAAATATTTTTTTTTTGTAGAAACTGAAATTATAATTTTTTTTCTTTATTCTTCCTTCGGTTGCCGGCACAGCAATGGCCGGTGACCAACTAGGCAAGCCTCAAGCTCGCCAATCTGGCGAGCTTGAGCTTGCTCGATGCCGGCGAGCTTGAGGCTCACCTGTGGCCGGCCGTCGGCCGTCGTTGTGACCAGTGGCTGGCCAAGAAGAAGAAAAACAAAAAAGAAAAACAAAATTAAAAATTAAAAATTATATATACAAAATAATTAAAATTTGATTTTTTAAAATATTTTTTTAAAATTATAAAAATTGTCCATTAAATTTGTGTTGTATAAAACTATTTTAGTAATATCATTTTTTTAAACATATATATATATATATATATATATATAAGAAATAAGCTTTTTTAAGTTTAGTTAAATGGTTGGGTATGAGTTGGGTATGGGTCAAAAAATTTGCATTAGGCATAAATGGGTTAATAGGTCAATTTGGGTCGACCATTAATGACCCGACCCAACCCACCCATTTAACACCTCTACATGTGTCCATGCTTAGTCTACACTCCTTAAATTACTACGTGATGAAGGCATTAAATGTAACTTGGAAAATATCTAAGTTATAATAATGCCATCAAATTGGGCGGGAGTTAATTAAGTCTAACCACAATATATTATCTTAGTTGGCTTAAGGTTCATGCCTAAGTCATGATCAAACGAAGTCGGATGTAGCTAGGCTCAACAAGCGAGACTGAGTTTGGACTTCTCATTTACCGTGTAAAGGGCTTGCAATTGGATCCAAGGGCCAGGCCTTGGGCTAGTCAGGCAGTCCTCTAGTCGGTCTGCTAGCCAGTTGTTTGGTCGGCCATGTGGCTAGTCCTTGGTCCATAATCGACCCTCATGGCCTATTCCCACCATTCGCATACCGATTCTTAGCCTACTAATCGAGACCAAAATAAGGATTGAAATTGAGGATGTTATAGACTTACTTTATTATTAATTGTTAACCACATACACTTCATGTGATTTGATAAACATTTGTCATTATTTTGAGTCATGGCTCTGAGTCCACACGAGAATTTCTCCAATTGTCATTATTCCTAGTCATGGCTCCTCCATTCATGTATGCTATGACTCCTCTGACAAGATCTTTGCTCACTTGGTGAGGGTGAGTTCGGCTCTCCAAATCTAAACCCTTGCTGTCCTTGAGGCTCTCAAGTAAGTTTGAGCATGAGTGGGTCTAAGGCACCGTTTGGTTTAACATTCCCAAGGGGCATTGAGCTCCCAAAATCCATTGGGAAAATTTTAGATGTTTGATTCAGCATTTAGAGGTCTCCATAGCCAAAAGCTTGTCTTTGAAATGCTGAAAGCCTAAAGTAGGTGGGGACCTGCTTTGGGCTTTTATCATTTTCGGAATGTTAAATAAGGGTTTAATGATTTTTTTTCTTCCAATATTGTCCTCACCGATAATTGCGTTTTCCCCTTTTACCCTAAAAAATTACTGTTCATTGTCTTCCTCCTTGGACTTGTTGCTCCATCGGTGAAGCTTAGTCAGTGGAACTCAGCCAGCCAAATTTGGTTGCTGAGAAGGGTTACCTGAGGTCAGGCGACCTCGGGCATTGACCCCACGCACCGATGTCGCTTGAGGCCGCGCGACCTAGATGATGGCGGTGCGTGGGTCTCGCGACTCACCGCCTCCCCCACCACAACTACTAGCTCTTGCTGCCTCCCGATCATTCCCTTCTGCTTCAGCATCTCCTCCTCTTTTTTCCCTTCTTTTTTTTTTCTTTTACTTTTCATCTCAAAGTTATTTTGCAAAATACACCAAAATGAGAGTATCCAAACATTTTTGTCTTTGTCAAATGCTCATTCTTCTAAAGATACTTGGGGAAATGTAAAGTCATTTCCCAAAAGTTGAACCAAACGAGCCATAAGCTCAGTTGGATTATCTAACTCTAGTTAGACAACCTTTGTTCAAGTCTCCTGGGGTGAGCCCCTACTCATTAGCGAATGTTAAATTGTGCTTGACTTACTTCTTTTGAGAACAAAATAAAATCTCAAACTAGTTCGACAAAGCCCAAATTAATAGAAAACTTCTTTTTAGTTGGGTTTCAAATCTACCTTGAGCTACATGGAATCTATCATGTCCAAAGCCCATTTCACATACTTAAATGAAATGTTTATATGAAATGAAGAATGTCTCTATTGGAAAAATAAGGAAGATTAGAGAGTCTCGTTATGATGATCACCTTTTAGGCTACATTTGGTAATTTGAACTTAAGACTAAATTAAATAATAAATTATCATATATGGCGTTTGGTGACCTAATATGGACCGGATGAATTGAGATATACTTGAATAAAATGTCGGATAAGAAATTCGGCACAAAGTGTGAGATAAACCCAATTTGGATGAAAAAATTTAATAGCAATCTATGTTACCTTCCAACGATTGAGTGATTGAGTGATGTATTTGACAAAATTCAACGACAAACCTACAGTTGTCGACGCTTTTTGTTGATTTGTCCTTGCTCTCTAATTAATCCACAGAGGACTTGTCATTTGTTCTCAACTCACTTGTGTTTGCATCTTACGATAGCAATTTTGAACTTTCGAGGTTCGATTACCCAAAAAGGAGAATTTATTGAAACTGATCTTCTCACCGATCAATTCTCGTCGATCAGACCCAATTGCTTGTCATAACCATTCACATTGTCAATCTTCTTTGACAATTCTTTGTTTTTAGTTTCTCCCAATTCAACCATGTCATCTGCTCCTTCACGGTCATTTTTGCTACTACCAACAACAACACCCCACATTGCACGATCGTATGCGACAGAGGCGAGGCGAGGCGAGAGGAGGGACGAGGGATGGGGCCACCGATCGATGTGCGATAAAGGGGGCAATTGGTGTGCAAGGGGGCGCATGGCTAGATCTCTATGTGATTATATTGTCGTCAGGATGCCAAGAGACACGGTCAGAAGGAGCTAGTGGGAAAGGGATGAGGCCAATAATCAATGTGTTGCCGGAGGGGTGGCCGGAGAGACCGTAGACGTCAGCGGGAACATTGAAGCGTCGAAGTCTGGAGGTACCATCTAAAGATGGAGACTTTTTTCAAAAGATTTTCAATCCTACCTTATTGGCAATGGCACCCGAAAAGAGCCGTCCGAGGGAGGCCTGCCACAGGAGCGCCACGTGGACGGGGTCCCAATCGGCAAGGCAAGCGCGGAAGTGGGGACAGGACAGGACAGCACGGAAGGGGAAAGGTGGTTCATCCGCCGCGCTTTGTTATCTCCGCCTCCCCCCTCACTCAATAACTCTTTCAACGGAACTCCCGAAGCTCCCCCCCGCTTCCTCTCCCGTCATTACAAAACTCTCTCTCCCTCTCTCCTTCTCTGCAACTCCTTCAGATCTCTCTCTCTCTCTAAGGGGCAGCCAAAATGCAGTCCTCCCTCTCCCTCTCCTTCGCCCCCGCCTCCTCCCGCCTCGCCGCCCCCTCCCCTAGATCCTCGCCCTCGCCTTCCTCCGCCTCCGCCTCCGCCGCCGCCGCGCCGATCAACCTCAGGTTCTGCGGCCTCCGCCGCGAGGCCCTCGGGTTCACCCCTCTCCGGCAGCCCGCCTCCCGTCGCTCTCCCGTCCTCGGCAGGAGGTCCGGCGGCGGAGGCTTGAAGGTGTCGGCCTTGTCGTCCGACAACGGGAGCGCGCCCAAGTCGTTCGACTACGATCTGGTCATCATCGGGGCCGGCGTCGGCGGCCACGGCGCCGCGCTACACGCCGTCGAGAAGGTATCGTCGGTGATCCCCACCACCCCCCCCCGGTTTGTTTTTCCTGCGGTTTCGGCTTCTATTTTGAGTGAGGAATGGCTTTGTTCTAGCTGGGACGAGGAGGTGACATCGTCGATTAGTCCCACTGGGTGCTGTGGAAATGCGCGTGTTTTTCACTTTAGAGAGATCGTTTATGGGTTCTTCGGAAGTTCATTTGCTTCAAAAATGAAGCTTCGAATGATGTTTATTAAAAGGAACCGATTACCCGCGTCTCATTCTTGGGGCCTACTTGTGGCGGCACGTACAAAAAACTCGCCTTTCCCTTGTACCTTCGGATTGCTAATGACGTCATCAACTAGCGTTTCTTGCGATTCTGTCACTTGAAACATACCTACTTGAGAACGTCCTGTAATGTGGCTTGGGAAATGGGTCGACAAACAGATGCCCATCGATGCAATTCCTTGTTGAGTGTTTGGTAAATTCGTGCCTAGAGGATAGTCTGGTTAATCCGTATATTCGTCACTTATGCTGGGAAGAGAATCCACGTTGTTTAATCTGTAAACTCCTCTTCTTGAAATGGCAGGTGTATATTGTTATCTTCAACTGGCGTTAAAAGCTCATGAGTAGGTTTATTCTAGTTGTAATTTTTGTCAACCTTCCATTAATAAAATCTACACCATATATTGGAATAACTTATGAGAAAACGGTTTAAGGGAGAAGATTATTCCTCTTGCTGCGAATAGTTAACACCCCACAATATGACAATTAATAGTAACTTCATTGCAAAATTGTAAATATATTTTTTCTGCCAAAGTGTGAAAAGCATAAGATCTGATTGAATTGTCTTCTTGCGGTTGAAGTAAATTTGCCTGTAACAATATGCACTGCGACCTTTGGACATTTTGCTGCTTGTGCTTGTAGCTTTGCGGATTTCTTTTTACTGCCCCACCTGGCCTTAATGCGTGCATTTGATCCAATCATTTATGTTATCCTGCTGATTGTGAGCTCTTATTCCGCTAGAGCATTGTCCAAATCTTGATTATTACTGTTGTTATAAACTTCAATTCCTGTTTGCTAATTGTGTTGCATAAAGCTATAAATTTAGGGTCTAAAAACTGCCATCATCGAAGGAGATGTTGTGGGGGGAACCTGTGTAAACAGAGGTTGTGTGCCTTCTAAAGCTCTCTTGGCTGTGAGTGGTAGGATGCGCGAACTTCAGAGCGAGCATCACTTGAAGGCTTTGGGATTGCAGGTACTTGTTGAATCAGTGAACGACAGTGTCTAGTGGAACTATGACTTAATTAACATGGCTCATGCTAAAACGAGCTCATATTCTAATGGAAGAAATGACCCAGTCTTTTGATTTCATCATTATAGGTTGCAGCTGCTGGCTATGATAGGCAGGGAGTTGCTGATCACGCAAATAATCTGGCTTCAAAAATTCGTAGCAATTTGACTAATTCAATGAAAGCACTTGGCGTGGACATATTGACTGGCGTAGGCACAATTCTGGTGAGCTGTTGCTGGCCCTCTAGCTCTCTGCTGAGGAGAGCATGAACATGTTTGATTTCTACAGCTCAATCTATTTTATGCACTTCATATTAACTAATGTCATCTTGCTATCCTCTATGAACATTCAGGGTCCTCAGAAGGTCAAATATGGAAAAGTTGGCTTCTCCGACAACGTAATAACCGCAAAAGATATCATCATCGCGACTGGTTCTGTACCCTTTGTTCCCAAGGGGATTGAAGTTGATGGTAATGCTCCTTGTATGCATCATTGAGTTTTTGTCTGAAGTCTGATGGAAAAAGAACTTTTTCTTGGAACCATAGTGTGAGATGGATGGCATCTTTAAGAATATGGTTTATCATATTGATTCCATTGCAGACCTACTTTCATGTCGTATTGTCTAAATATAGGAAACTTAGTTTATAATTCCCGTTAGTCAAGAGAAACTCATGTTACACTGTGCTTCATGCAATGGGGAAGGGCATAATTTATGGATCACATGGATTAAGTTCGCAAATTTCCAATTAAGAATGATTTTTTGTATATATATCCATCTGTTGTTTCTTATACGTGAGGTATTGTGGCCATTGCCCAACGACCTTACGGGAGTTTATTTGAAACAATTAGTTTTCTGAAAGTTATGTCTTATTATTATCATTTTATATTTGAATCAACGCTGAAGTGATCTTTGGAACAGTGGAAGATTTCATTGAGCACCATTACTTTTGTAATTTATTGTCCAACTTTTTTCTTATGTACCATTTGGCTTTATCCAGTCTCATTGATGTCCTCTACAAAGAACATTTTATTTATCAGGGCCACTAAATCATTATGATAAGCACACTTGTTTTTGCACGTTCATATTCTCATTTCCAGGATTAGGATCTGTGGCCCTACTGCATGGTGCTCCCTACTAAGTACCTGGGCTTAAGCTCCAGCAAATTTATCTTGATCTTTGGTGTAATCATACTTCTGTTTGTCTAACAATTTGCAGGAAAGACTGTAATCACCAGTGACCATGCACTCAAGCTGGAGTTTGTACCTGATTGGATTGCTATTGTTGGCAGTGGTTATATTGGTCTTGAATTCAGTGATGTGTATACTGCACTTGGGAGTGAGGTAGCTCCCTGCTCTTGCTTTTCATATTATCCTTGACTTGGAAGACACTGTTTTGCAATTTATTTGAGAGGAATAGCTTCTCCAGTATCACTTTCGTTTGTTATTTTTGTGTATAAGCTGCATTTACATGACATGAGATTATGTGATCATCCTTCTCATTTTAGTTTAGTGCTGGTTGAAGTTTCCTGCAAAACCTTTTTATATTGTTTTTGTACACATATGGGTTCCCTCCATCTAATGGCTTATGTCTTTACGTTGCACTTTCGAATATGGTATCGGAATCAGGTTCTACCCTAGATAAATTTCACACGTGAGTGCTACCAGTTGGCACATGAGAGGGTTTATGTGCTCCTTATGTTAAGTTGTGTCCCTCCACCTAGTGGCTGAAGCTTTTAATTGGACTTTGTAAAAATAACTAATTATCTTATATTTGACATTTATGAGGATATCCTTCAAATATATAAGTATTGATGCTTCATCAACTGATTGAGATAAAGGTCACTATTTCCAGTTTTTGAATATGTTTTGTCATATAGGTCCAACTTGCAGGTGCCGTAAATTTTAGTCGTGTTTTTAATGGAAAAATACATGTGCTTGATATGACTCTGTTGCACAGGAAGCCTGGATCGTATCAGGACCTAAGGATTTAATAACTAAGATTGTGTGCTTTCACACTTTTCCAGCTTATCCAATGAGAGTTGAGAGTTGACTGGGTGAATCTTGTGACATTTAATGGCATAACCTGAATTCCGTTGAGTTGTCTGAGCAGTACCATTAATTGAACTCTCTTAGTTTTTTCTACTCTATGATATACACCAGCATTTTAAATCTCCCGTAAACAGCATAATCTGATGGCTGAAATTCTATGCAGGTTACTTTTATTGAAGCTCTAGATCAGCTTATGCCTGGATTTGATCCAGAAATAGGCAAATTGGCCCAAAGAGTTCTAATAAATCCCAGGAAAATTGACTATCATACTGGAGTTTTTGCCAGCAAGGTGATCTTATTGGCTATTATTACCTGTGTAGATTATGGAGTCGAATCTGGAAATTTATATTCCATCATATCCCTTTGCAGATCACTCCAGCAAAGGATGGCAAACCAGTCATGATTGAGCTTATTGATGCTAAGACAAAGGAACTGAAAGATACATTGGAGGTAAACTAACTAATGTGGCTTCAAAATGCATAATAGAACTGATTTCTGTTGCTCCTTTAATAAAGTAAATGATGCTCATCAATGGAATGTCATCCGGGATGCATCACTCTGCAAGACTGTGATATTGATTTGGCATACATCTATGTCAGATAGGTGGATGTGTTCATATGCTTAACACTATTACCCTTACGTTTACATATAAAAGTCAATGAGTCTCCAAAAAAGCAGAATATTCGAGGTCATCAATCCTTACTCTTCTTTTAGAAACATTTCATAGTAAAAGTGAATGAACTTTTGGTGTTCTCTCTTCATCATTTAGTGATAATCACCAATTCCATGATCTCATAGCCAATTATTCATACTTTTTTTGGGTCTAAACTAATCATCCATAGTTGATTAGATCATTTATGCACGTTCTATCCAAGTAGCATATCCACTCTCTATATAACATTTGTGAAATAGAAAAAAGTTACCTTGTAGTTGTCATATGTATTTATATAATCGGTCATACTAATTATATGCTTATGGACTTGTTATCCTACAAATAACTTAATCGACCAGTAGGATGATAGGAGTTCAAGTCACCATTTATAGTTTGTTGGAAGTCAACAAAATTTTCAGATATACATATATATGTATTACAGGCATTTCCTGCTTCGGTAATTATGCAACTTGGATAATTAATTTCCAGGACCAAACTTCTATCACATCATCCACATAGCTCAGAGGATCATTGACTTTGCAAATTGATTGTTTCCTTATTCTTCTTCCTGCATTATATGTACTCCTACCACGGTGATCGTTGAATATACTTATGGTACTTGCTATAGGTAGATGCAGCACTAATTGCAACTGGGAGAGCTCCATTCACAAAAGGTCTTGGCTTAGAAAATGTATGTACATAATGAAAATTAATTTAGTTTGCTTCTATCTGTTACTCTTGGCTCTTTATTCTCATAAAGTTCTATGTATCGCGAGATCCTCCACAGATCAATGTAGAGACGCAGCGTGGATTTGTTCCTGTTGATGAACGTATGCAAGTGATTGATGCAAAAGGCAATCTGGTACGTTGTTTTATTACCAAATCAATATAAAAGACTTTTCTTCCAGTTCTGATAGGTACCGACTTCCTCAGGTTCCCCACGTGTATTGCATTGGTGATGCAAATGGTAAAATGATGCTCGCTCATGCTGCTAGTGCACAAGGAATTTCAGGTCAGTTGCTGAGATGTATACTTTCAATTTAACTAAGCAGAAGAACACAATTAGAGTTCTTCCAGTCTCATTTACGCCTGTATTGCTTTGACATGTATGTAAATCAGTGGTTGAACGAGTCACCGGAAAGGATCATGTCCTTAATCATCTAAGCATTCCAGCTGCTTGTTTTACCCACCCTGAAATCAGTATGGTTGGACTGACGGAGGTAAGTGTTATTTCTTCGAATCATAGTTTTATGTTTGTGTCTCCTTCCATAAGATTTGTGTTGTAATTGATCAAGAGAGTAATAAACAAAGTTTCCAATTGGACCTTTTCTACTGATGAATGAATATTTACTACTCTCAACTTGTGAATTTTTCTTTTCCTTTTTAATGCTGCTGAGCAGTTACCCAGCACTCAAGGGTTAAGCTTTTTTTATTTATCTATCATTATGAGCAACATTTTACATTGCAAATTGAAGAAATTACTGAAAGAATTACATCTCTCCTTTGGTCCTCCAAATATGTTTTTTTTTTCCATTTGAAACTTGAAGAACACATACCATTCTAGCAGTCCAGAATTTGTCATGAATTTGACCATGCATTTTTGTGGTTTAATTGAGCTCTTCTGAAGTTCTGCTGTTGTCTGCCCTTTTGAGTGGGCACTAAGAAACCGTCTGCACTTGTCTTAAATTCTCATTCCAATTGTCGCACTTTGATGTGCTGATTTGAGATGGATAAGTTCTGAGGGTCATCTTCATAGGCAGAAAAAGTCTTCTATAATGACCTGATACTGTTGGACAAATAGACTAAAAAAAAAGATAATTTAAGGTAATCACACTTTAAACTTGAATGCTATTAAGCATTCGAAGATATTCAAGAAGATTCTTTGGCGCTTGAGGCTGAGAAGATAGAAACAGTGTGCATAGGTGATGTTGACCGTTGGTATCCCAATAAAGCACATAAAGATGATATCAACTTTTCTATGTTTTTGAAGTTCTTTTGGAGTTCTTGAAATTTATGCTATGGGATCGCTCATAAAAGATTTGAAGCCGGGAGAATGAAATTTCACCATATGAAAACTTGAATTTTTGCATTGCGGCATGATGTGAAGAAACTCTTTTGTTTGAACTGGAATTAATTGTTTTATTTTGTGAATTACAGTCAACAATTTCCTGAAACTTCCGAAGTTATCATTATCTTTTCATCATGTTTATTTTCTAATTGTAAAATGTGAATTTGGAAGTAATTTTTTCTGTGTCTAGTTTTTTATTGCTTCAGTAATTTGGAAAGAATTTTTGAACCTGTTTGTTTTTTATTATGATGTGGAGACTTTCAATTGAGGTTCTGTTTTTAGTGACTTCTCAGCCTCATAATAACGGCACGACATGTCAAGTTAATAGAAAATCGACTCAATTCTTCTCTTTGCATTTTTTGTTGACTTCTATTTTTCACTTTCATCTTTTCTTTTCTCTTTAGCGTTCGAAATTTGACTATTGTTCAATGTTGAATGCATGAAACCTTACAAACATACAAATGTAGACATGAAAAGCCATTTATAATTTTCTTTTAATAAATTTCAACTATTGATCTTTTGTTTCAATTTTAAAATCGTGGAGGGAAAGAAAAAATAATAGCAAAATATGTGTTGTTCTGGAGACAAGAGAACTGTATATGTATGATATCGAGCATTAGTATTTCTTCTCATTATAATCAAGATATATTTCTTCCCTTTATTTGTGATTTCTGATGAAATGCTCTAACCAGATTGTTCTGTTTGCAGCCTCAAGCCAGAGAAAAGGGTCAAAAGGAGGGATTTGAAGTTAGTGTTGCCAAGACAAGTTTTAAGGCCAATACTAAAGCCTTGGCAGAAAACGAAGGGGAAGGGCTTGCAAAGGTCATAGCTGCACTTAGTTGTCCTATTTATTCTTCTTAGCCTATAAGCTTGTTATTCGAGTCCTAAGAGTTTGACAAAATGATTGTCCTTCTCATGCTGCTCCTCTTCCATCTCTGTACATCCCAACACACTCCATTGGCTCTGAAATAGATGCACACACAGATTCATTTCGAAACTATTTTCTCCCTTTACTATATCTTCACCCTTTACTGTCACAGCATTGGATTGAGCCGTCCATTATTTTCCAGAAGTGTCTTTAAGAATATTATTTCTGTATCTAGATAGCAATTGCTTACCTCTCTCGTGATTTAACTGCAGATGATATACAGACCAGACAATGGAGAAATCCTTGGGGTTCACATCTTTGGCCTTCATGCAGCTGATCTCATTCATGAAGCATCGAATGCGATAGCATTAGGCACAAGTATCAACGTAAGTTGGTTATATCAAAGATGCTACGGCTAGGTGTCTGAACTAGTGCTCTTTTAATCTTGGTCTTTGATATTGTTCCCAGTCCATCCTCTCTTGCTTGACATGGTGCAGTCATGATTCTCAAAAACTTGCCAATGCTCTTCTGACACTTACCATTAATTGATATCACGCAGGACATAAAGTTCGCAGTTCATGCACATCCTACCTTGTCTGAAGTTCTGGACGAACTCTTTAAATCAGCAAAGGTGACACTCCTTACCCACAAATGATATCGGTCATGATGTCTCACCACAAGAGTCTATGTAGAAGACTAACCTCGGCTTGACTTGTGAACAGGTGAATCATCCAGTTGCAAGCTCTGTAAGTGAACCAGTTGCAGTCTAGGATTCACAAACACACCCGAAAATATAAAATTTTTGAAAGATGTGCTTGAATTAGGGAGATTCGACAGATTGTTCAACCCCAGGAGGGACGACAAACCAACATGCCAAACCAGGGAAGATCTTCAGAGGTTTTGGGAATGTCTCAAGGCGGGCCAGGCTTAAAAGTAATTTGTTTCACGATTTTGTTATCTATTGCATATCTGAGATGCTTGTATTTATTAAAGCGTCATTGAGACTCATTGCCAAGCTTCTTTAGAAATACGGACAATAATAATTGAATAAGGGGAAGAGAAACTTGGATCCAAACATGTATACGTCGTTGCTAGGTCAGCGGTATTTTCGGCGTTTAATTTTGATGGCCATGTGGTACGATGGTGCCGCATCCCACGTGGTAGGCACGCTTCTAATGGGTTCATCGTAGTCGGTTGTCACTAAAGCGAACACATTTTCCGGATTCTATGTGGATTTATCATTGGGGAATTGCCGATGAGCCAACACTAGGGTGTAAATGGTTGGGTTTAGTTTTTCTGAAAAACCAAATCGAACTGATAAGGAATTTATTGAACCGAACTGAATCTCGGTTCGGTTTTTCGGTTCTTACTTTTGTGTTTATATTTCTTCCTGCATACACCCTTTTCTATAAATTTTTTATTTTTTAAAATCGATTTTGTAATTATTTTTTATTCTTTTTATTTTATTTATTTCTTTTTATTTTCCTCTTCTTCATTGGTGTTCATTGGTCGGTACTAGGCCGGTGACTGGCCAATGAAGAAGAGAAGAAGAAGAAAAAGAAGAAAAGGAAAAATAAAAAAATAAAAAAATGATAAAATCGAATTTTTTTTCGGTTCAGTTCGATTTTCGATTCATACCCAAGTTAACACTAAACCCTCGACAATGGCCTGTTTGCACAACTGCCTCCGATGACCGCCTCCACCTTACCGACGATGCAATCCATATAGAGATGGAAACTTCAGCAACGGCAACCCACTTCTTGCACCCCATTCAAGCGCACCTACCCACCTAACAACTAGGATTTGGCAGGCTAGGTGGACAGATTTGAAAGTCTGACTTGCACATGATCATGTCCTGAGTCAAGAGTGGTACAATGTAGAAATCAAATTGGACAATGACATTTAATTTGACCCCAAAAATTCGGCCCTCCTCTCCCTGGTCCCCAGAAGCAAATGACGGTCAAGAAACTCGTGTCATGCATGCACTACTAAAATGAATTTTAGTCGATGTTTGGTTTGCTTGATTTGAAAAATATTTGCTTAAAAATAATAATTTGTATAATTTAAAATAATTGATCAATGGTAAAATTTATTAACAATATATATTTAAATAATTTTGGCAACGATAATGATATTTTAGTTTCATTAATTTTTGTAAGTGTTATAAGGAAAATATTTGGGTAATCATTCATTTTTTGTGAGGCAAACGTTACTCAATAATCATATACTTATATATGAGTACAAACTTGAATACTATGAGTTTGCAACTAAAATTGACTTAGACTTGTATCCATTGCTATTCAGAATCAACATCTTCCGTCGTGGTCATTAAGATAATAACTCAATACCATGGTCACATAACAGTACATCGTGACGTTGTAAATTAAATTTATGCACAAGGGGAGAGGAGCATGTTTTCTTTGATTTCACTATAAAGCAATTTTGAAAATGCGCCTTTGCTTTGATAACGAAACGAAAGATGGGTTACTCGAGCTATTAGAGCTAAAAATTCCTAAGGTCTAGTAGCATGCTACTTCATATGAGATCTTCTAGTATTCGATCACAACAACACATTATGATGCGATAAAATAATTTTATGATGCATTACGACATTTTTGTACTTAGTCACGACAACACATCTTAGATGGTCCAACATAAGTAAAACTACCATAGAAATGCCCGGTCAAAAAAAAGAATAAATAAATAAATAAATAAATAAATAAATAAATAAAGGAGAAGATGAACAACAGCTCGACAAGTCAACAACTACCAACCCATCTTCTGCCATCACCAGTTGTAAGCTCCAAGCTAGAGCTGGCCTAGGCCACTTCTTGCGACTCTCACACCAAAACACAAGAAATTAAATAAATTAATTTAATAAATGGGCCAAAAAAAAAAAACAAAGATATAAACAAATAAATACAACCCGCATTCAATTCCCTGACCTGCTTTGATCTTCCTCCTCCATGTAGCATCACAGCTGTGCCTAGATCGCAAGATTCTCAATCGCCATCATCGTCCCCGCTCCGCTCTGCTCCTCTTTCTTGAAAACCCAGAAACATCCTTGATCCCCCGCCCCATCGGCGGATCAAGAACCGCCATGTTCCTTCTGGACTGGTTTTACGGGGTCCTCGCCTCCCTCGGCCTCTGGCAGAAGGAGGCCAAGATCCTCTTCCTGGGCCTCGACAATGCCGGCAAGACCACGTTGCTCCACATGTTGAAGGACGAGGTCGTGCCCGCTATTATGATGCGGTTCTTTTTTGTGTTGGGATCTTCGAATGATGATTTTGGAATGTGGGTTCTTTTGTTTTAATGTTTTATTTGATGGGATGCAGAGATTGGTGCAGCACCAGCCGACCCAGCACCCGACGTCGGAGGAGCTCAGCATCGGGAAGATCAAGTTCAAGGCTTTTGATCTGGGTGGTCATCAGATCGCTCGCAGAGTTTGGAAAGATTACTATGCAAAGGTGCGATCTTTACGTTTCTTTTTCGATCAAATCTTTTTTCTCACGATAGAACCGGATTTGTTAGTTTTTGGGAAGATTATGCTGTTCCTTAGTGCATCGGGTATGTTGCTGATCCGGACCAAAGTGTCTGCTAATGACACGGATGTTTTGACCAATTTGACTTTTTTCTTTGTGCGAGATATGAAACGTTTCTATGCTTTTATGTAGAATTTTTAGCTCTGGGTTGCTTTGGATTCGGCTAGATGCACAGGTCTTGGGACGCTTCCTATTTATGGGGTTACAAGAGTGTTTCTCTGTGGACGCTGATGGTTTGGTGCTCATTTTATTCCCCTTCGTTATCCGGCCTTTTGAAACCGGACAAAAAGAAAGCAATCCTGTATATAGATCTGTTAGCTCTTGTTGTGTCTGAATCTAATTGTCTTGATCGAACCTTTGAGTATCACCATTTCCATCTTTGGATCTCTCTTTCACGGTAGGCAATGAGGACAACTGAGGCTCCACCAATGGCAACTCTTGGACTTGCTAGCCTTCTTCCACTATTAGCTGTCTAGTAGAAGTCTACATTCTGTCATTCCGTCCAATACCTAGAAAAAACAATCTTTATTTTTCCGTGTGTTACTTTGAATGCAACTAAGGTATTGGATTTGGGACTCTTTCCTATATAGTGAACCGACAATTGCTGTGCGGCAGTTGTGCCTTTGGTGAAATGCTTGTGAGAACTGGTTTCTCAAAAACGGATGTGTTGCATTTGAATCAACTTGGTTATATCCATGGACATCCTTCTTCTTTGCCCCATGAGTTTGGAAAACGGGAAAACTATTTCTTCGACCAAAAAACTAATATCAGTGAAGAGCTGGGTTAAAAGGTGGTCATCTGTGACCATGATCGATGGATGCCGCAGATAGAGTGCTTGAACTTTTAGTGAAAAAGGATCTATTTGTCAACTATATTAGTTAAAGGTCATACAGGTGAAGATGATAAAACTTCAGCTTTAGCTGGTCGTGACCAAGAAACCACCGGTTTTCCTTCGTAACTCCCGGAACTTCTTCGTAGTGGCTTTGTTACATGCCTTATTTCATAGGGAACCTCAAAGTGGTTCTATTTCATTATATTCCATTCATATCACAATTCAATTCATTTAATATCCCTTTGGTGTCCATTGACATAAGAGATGTCGTTTCTAGTCTATATCTTTCTATTTCTATATATGGAAAGTTAAAAAATCATCATATAATAATCCAGAAAAGAAATCGAAATAGAAAAGAAAAAAGGGAGGTTTGGGATGATTTTGAAATCTTTTACATTATCTGCTGAGGATGAGAGGAGAAGGATATGCACTACAAAGTGGAAATGTTTATGGCTCTCTATTTAGTAAAGATGGATCATCTATAGCAGTTCTAACTTAAAAAGGTACATGCAGTTGTTCATTTGATGGCATTTGCACCTGCATCCCTGTTGCCAAGCTTCCTCCTCATTTAGGCCAGAGACGATGAGCGAGTCATTGACTCTCAACTCCTGTTGTCTTCTAGTTTACAGATTTAACTTGGACAGCTCTTTTGCACATGTTCTCATATGAGTTTAATATTAAATGACTGATCTTCCAAATTTTCATCTCTAGGTTGATGCAGTCGTATACTTGGTGGACGCCTACGACAAGGAGAGGTTTGCAGAATCAAAGAGGGAGCTTGATGCCCTCCTTTCAGATGAAGCTCTTGCTAATGTGCCTTTCCTCGTGCTCGGGAACAAGATAGATATCCCGTATGCAGCTTCAGAGGACGAGCTACGGTATCATCTAGGGCTCACCAACTTCACGACTGGCAAAGGGAAAGTGAATCTTGCAGATCAGACCGTTAGACCCCTTGAAGTGTTTATGTGCAGCATCGTCCGCAAGATGGGCTACGGTGAGGGGTTCAAGTGGGTGTCGCAGTACATCAAGTAGAGAGCAGATTTGATGGGGTTAGTAAATGTGGTGTATTCATGTAGTTCTTTTCTCTCTCTCTGCAATATTGCAGATTCAATTTTTAATGAGAAAGAAACCAAATCATCTGATTGCTTCTAATTTATATTGGAAACATAAGCACATAGAGAGTTCATGATCCATGGCATTCATGATTTATGCTAATTATTGGTCCTGTTTCTGAATAGACATATTTTCTTTATATAAGGACCATAGATTATCAGTCACTTTTTTTCCAGCTTGTATTGAAACTCAGTCATTGCTCCACGAATGAAGTACTCTGCCTGGCCTATAGGTTTATAATAATAAAGCTGGTATTTCTGGTTTTTCTGAGGGCCAAAAGCTCGACCTTAATTTTGGTCAATGAGCATAAACCATTCAAACTTTTCTCTGTTGATTTCTTTTTTAGGGTGGATATGTCTCGACCAAGCATTCTGGTACTTCATATGAACTTCTTGTGTCGTCGCATTGATGTTCTGAAAGTAAATTTAGCAATTTGCAAATATAGTTCAGATATTTCAGGCAAAAAGACATTAGCCTCTTGTGCGTTACTCAACACTATTTGATCACCACATGACTGGTAATTGTACAGTCATTTTGCGCTTCTGATTTATCAGCAAGTATGAAAGAGAATCGCGAGGAAATTCTTGTGACAAAGAAGCCGCCTATAGGAGTAAAACACTAGTCTTTCCATGGGAAATAGCCAGCCTGATGAGATTTCATGGTAAGCGTAAGGGAATGTAGTTCTTGGAAGATTTTTCGACCTCGATCCTCGATCAATGCTGTATGGCTCTTAAACCGTGTCGTCGGGTGGCTTCTGGGCCTTGAAGAGAATTGCAGGGAGAGAGTTTGCCCAGTAAGTATTTTCACCTGGCTGTACGTTGCAGTTTGCTGTGCTTGTTGGCCATCATCGATAATGGTCGTGATGGGGGTGGAATCGAGAGGTACACGAGTTCTCGAAAATGAGTAGTGGAGTCTCTGGCTCATTCCGCCCGCCAAAACCTAGTATGGTATCGAGACCTCCTGAGATCCTAAACGAAATACCCGGCCTTCTGTGGAAGCAATGCCTGACTGGCTTCTGTTCCTCTGGCGGCGATTTCAACTGGGTCCCCGAGTTCGATCGGATTGCCTGGCCGAGAAGAGTACAACTGAGGTCGTCGTGCATAAGGTTTAGGTTCGGCGATCTGATGAAAGTTTTGCGTTTGGTCTGGAATTAACAAGAGAGTTTCGTTTTGCGCTCTAGTATGGAATTAACAAGAGGGTTTCGTTTTGCCTCTCGATCACTATCCATTCGATGTCCGCAAAGGGCTGCGAGGTTGGACGATGTACGAGGAGTGATCTGCGCGTGGAAGTTTCTCATTGATGATTCACACATTCATGTCATCACCTAATGATTCAGTTGATGTGATGCATCAATTGCTTGACAATTCATCAACTATTTTCTCGTAAATGTCATGTTGGTCGTGTCCCTAAGTTTGGAAAGCGAATTGGCCTGTTCTTACGTCATGGGCTTCTCATAAAAGAAAATGATGTAAATGATTCATAAACTTTGATGTAATGTGTAATGTGATCTATGAATTTTTCTATTGTTAATTGTAGTCTATGAATTTTAACCCAATATGCAATATCAATCCTTAACTTTCAATTTGTTCATTTGGTCCATGAATATTTTATATGTTCAATCAAGTCCCCAGATTATATGAAAATGTATAATATTGTCCTTAAAATTGAATTAATGGAAGGATAACATTAATTATTTTCATATAATTTGGGGGCTGACTTGAACATATACCAAAAGTCTAAGAATTGTATTGAACAAATTAAAAATTATATGATTACATTGCACCTTAGGATAAAGTTTAGGGTTCATATTAAATAAATTAAAAGTTTATAGATCTCTTTGTGCATTGCAATACAGAGCATTTCCCGTGCTTTTCTTTTTCTTTTCTTATTCTTTGGGCCATCTAAACCATTTTGTTGGTCAAAAGAACTTGTTGACTAAAATGTATTTAAATGTAAAAACAAATTTTTAGGAGAAATTGCGCAAACCCTTACGAGCTTCAGCTATAACAAATCTTCGCCTTTGAACTTTTAATTAATACACAATACCCTTCTTCATTTTCATTTTGTTATAGCCGTTATTCTCCTCTTATTTCTCATTAGCATAGTGCGGTGCACATGACTTTTAAGGGTAGAGACCTATTTTCATCTCATTTTCTAGAAGGAAATATCATTTTTACACTTAGTTGATGTAAAAAATTGAAGAAAAAAATTCCAATTAAATAAATAGGAAAAATCTCAATAACAAGAAGGTCAAATGACACAAATTGATTAGTCGTTATGTATGTTTTAAAGGGTTAATTGAGGTAAAAAATGATTGATAATATTCTAAAAAAATTTTAAATGAGATGACAGCTTCAACTAAGAAAAAATGATGTACCGAATCTTAAATAATAATTTAAATATTAATTATTTTCAATCATTGTTTGCATTATTTAACCATTTAAGATATATATGATCCATTTTTTGTTATCTGACCTTTAACTTTTTGTACGGTGAAACCTTTTTTTGTCTTCTTAATTATGTTTCTTTTCTCTAAAATATCTTGTTTATTCTATAAATGCATCTCTAATTTTATTTTTTGGTCGATCCTACTCTATTACTCTTATTCTCTAATTTTCACTCTCAGATTTTTGCCATATCTTCTTGCAGAACGTGGAAGTCGAAACTCACATTTAAAATTAATTCGTCTCCACCCCAACCCTCCTTGAGAAGGTAGGGTTTCGAACCCCCCACCTCCCTATTCCATGTTGGAAGGGTGGCCACTGAGGCAAATCCCAGTAGTTGCATTCCTAAATTTCTAACGGTCTTAATTTTTATGTTATCATTGATAGTCACTTCTTCCAATATTTTAGTTAATTTATTGTACCACTTTTCTTTTTCCCTAAGGCAAAGGGGAGATTTATTTTGATGACAAAAAATATGAAAATACATATAGGCCAAAAGACATAGTTGATGGAAAATAGGTGAATATTCTCTAGGTTAGTCGAAAGATGGTTATCAGTTTAAGGACGCAAGGTGCCCCTCCTTTTTCAGCATAAGAAGGGGTAGAGAAAATGCTCTAAGTTAATATTCGAGTACCAAGTGCTACGGTGCTAAAGTAACCCATGCCATGCTAAAAAAAAAGAAGAAGCTCGAATGACCTTTAACAAAAGGAGGGTACCCTCTAAAGCGAAAAATGATCAAAATAGTCATAAATCTCCAATTTAGTCATGAACAATTTTTTTTTTTTTTTTTGCCAATTCAATCTTAAAGGCGGCTAAACCTTTCAGTTCCTTCGGCAAATTTAAATTTTTTTTTTTTGCCAATTCAATCCTAAAGGCAGCTAAACCTTTAAGTTCCTCCGGCATATTTTAACCAATCGACATTGACGTGAATAATTTTTTAATAATATTTTAATGTTTTTCGAATTTTTATTATTTTTTCGAATTTTTTCCTTCTTGCACTGAAGAGGTCAGCCTCGCCAACTATGAGCCTCATCCAGCGACGGCAAGGCCGCGCTGGCCATCTCCAATGATGATTTCGGAATGTGGGTTTTGTTTTTTTTTTTATTATTGTTTTCTTTGATGGATTGCAGAGATTGGTGCAGCACCAGCCGACCCAGCACCTGAAGTCGGAGGAGCACAGCATCTGGAAGATCAAGTTCAAGGCTTTTGATTTGGGGGGGTCATCAGATCGCTCGCAGAATTTGGAAAGATTACTATGCAAAGGTGCTATCTTTACGTTTCTTTTTCGATTTTTTTTCCCTCACACGACAGAACCGGATTTGTTGACTTTTGAGAAATTGTGCTGTTCCTTAGTCCATAGGTTATGTTACTGATCCAGACCGAAGTGTGTGCTAATGAGAAAAATATATTGACGAATGCAAAATATGAAACATTTCTACGTATCTTCATATGAATTTTCAGCTGTGGGTTGATTTGGATTCGGATGGATGCACGGGTTTTGGGATGCTTCCTATTTATGGGGTTACAAGAGTGTTTTTCTGTGGACCCTGATGGTTTCGTGCTCATTATATTCCTCTTCGATTTTCGGCCTTTTGAAACTGAAATGAAGAAAGTAATCCCGTATATAGATCTGGTAACTCGTGTCGTGTCTGAATTTAATTGTCTTGATTGGACCTTAAAGTATCACCGTTCCATCTTTGGATTCCTCTTTCATGGTAGGCAATGAGGACACTTGAGGCTCCACCAATGGCGACTCTTGGACTTGCTAGCGTTCTTCCACTATTAGCTGTCTAGTAGACTACGTTCTGTCATTCTGTCCAATATCTGGAAAAGCAATCTTTATTTTTCTGTCTGTTAGTTTGAATGGGACTAATGTATTGGATTTGGCACTTTTTAATGAGAAAGAAACCAAATTATCTGATTGTTTTTAATTTATATTGGAAACGTAAGCACGTGGAGAGTTCATGATCCATGACATTCATGATTTATGCTAATTATCGGTCCTGTTTCCGGATAGACATCTTTTCTTTATATAAGGACAATAGATTATCATTTACTTTTGTTCCAGCTTAATTGAAAGTCAGTTATCGCTCCACAAATGAAGTACTCTGCCTGGACTATTAGTTTAAAATAATAAAGCTGGCATTTATGGTCTTTCCGAGGGTCGAAAGCTCGACCTTAATTTTGGTCATTGAGCATGAACCATGCAAACTTTTCTCTATTGATTTCTTTTTTAGGGTGGATATGTCTCAGCTGAGCATTTTGCAACTTCTTATGAGCTTCTTGTGTTTTCGCATTGATGTTCTGAAAGTAAATTTAGCAGTTTGCAAATATAGTTCCGATGTTTCAGGCAAAAGGAAACATTGGCCTCTTGTACATCACTCGACGCCAATTGATCATCACATAACTGGTAATTGCACATCAGTATATCCATTTTGCGCTTCCGATTTATCAGCACGTGTCAAAGAGAATCTGCGAGGAAAGTCTTGTGGCAACGAAGCCGCCTTTGGAAGGAAAACACTAGTCTTTCCATGGGAATAGCCAGCATGATGAGATTTTCTGGTGTTTGATGTGCGCCTAAGGGAATGTTCTTTCTTACAAGATTTTTCGAGCTCAATGCTCGATCAGGGTTAGAATGTATGGCTCTTCAGTCGCGATGTCGGGTGGCTTCTGGGATCGAAGAGAATTGCAGGGCAAGAGTTTGCCCAGTAAATGATTTGACGCGACTGTAGGTTGCAGCTTGCTGTGCTTGCTGGCCGTCATCGATAATGGTCGTGATGGAGGTAGAATCAAGTGGAACACGAGTTCTCGAAAATGAGTAGCGACGGGTGGGGAATCGGTACTTCCTTTGGTGGCACCATTTGCCCAGTACGGTATTGAGACCTCTCGAATTCCCGAACGAATTACTCGGGCCTTCTTACGGAGGTGACGCCCATTTGGCTTCTGTCCCTCTGACGGCAATTGCAATTGGGTCTTGAGTTCGATTGCATAGCTTGACAGGGAAGAGTACCAGTGATGTCGTCATCCATTAGGTTTAGGTTTAGCCTCTTGATCACCATCCTTTCGTGTTTGCGAAGGGTCACGAGGTCAGACAAGGTACGAAGAGCGAAGCTTGCCATAGATGATACATGCATTCACGTTATCTTAATGATTTAGTAGCTACATAATGCATCAATTGCCCCACAATTCATCAATATATTTTCTGGTAAATGGGCAAATCGATCATGGCTTTTGGTAATGGTTATGCAGGAGATAGATAGCTCCCCCGTTCTTACCGAGCCTTTCCTCTTCTTTCCTTTCTGCCATCTAAGCCACTTCATTTATGAAAGGAACCTGTTGACTAAAACTCCATTAAAATGAAAAAGAAAAAAAAAACATTGGGAATCGGCGCCTTTGGTCCGATTCTTGGTTCCTAGGTGGAATCGAACTGGACTGGGAATTGATCACCCCTACCCGGTTTGGCGGCAGAATTGGAGGAAGAAGAGAGAGGGATCAGCTGTAGAGGAACGATGAGGGCGGGTTCATTCTTCATGTGGTTGTTGGAGCTTGAATTGCTACTGCTTTGGTTAGTGTTGCTTTGGGATTCCATTTGCTTCTATTGCTTGGCAATTCAAACGCAATTCCTCCTCATTGTCATCGTCATGATCGTCACTATCATCAAGTACTGGATCGCGAACAGGAACCCTCGCTCCTATTTGTCTACTTCTTGTTGTTGTTTTTCCTTTTTTCCTTTTCTTCCAATTTTTTTTTTTCACTTCAAGGAAGCATAAAAAATGATATTCCCTTCAAGAAAACTAGATGAAAATATATTTCTATCCATTAAAACTCATATCACTGGCTATAAAAAAAGAAAGTGGAGGGGATTATTTTGTAGTTATTAAGAGTGCGTTTGCTAATTATTCTATTCTAGAAATAATTTCTATTCTAAAATGATTTTTTATTTTATTTTGTTCTTTGAACAAATTTCTGAACATTTGAAAGCATTTAGTAACTGTCCAAAATTTCTATTCTCGAAATAGAAATGAGTTTATTATGACCCTTAAATTTTTTTGTGATTTAGAATTTCTTTTAATTTTTCAATACTTTTATTATATTTTTCTCTTTTAATTTTTAAAATAAATTTATTATAAAATTTATTTTAGTTTTAATTATTTTATTATATTTTTAAATTTT
This sequence comes from Eucalyptus shirleyi, assembly GCA_017140165.1. Lineage (NCBI taxonomy): Eukaryota > Viridiplantae > Streptophyta > Magnoliopsida > Myrtales > Myrtaceae > Eucalyptus > Eucalyptus shirleyi. The sequence goes on along the minus strand of CM029448.1, from coordinate 16,889,488 downwards.
ATTGTATAATTTTATCATATTTTTAATATAATTTTATTATGTAATTTTATTATATTTTAATATACTTTTATGTTATAATGTTATTATATTTTTTAAATTTTGTTTTAATTTTTAATAATTTTCTTATATTTTTTAATAATTTTATTATATTTTTGCAATTGGCTAAACGAAGAAGAAGATAAAAAAAAAAGAGAAAAAAAAGAACATGATTGGTTTGATTCTGAAGTTGTTGTCGAAAACAAAGAATCTACTCTTTTTTTTTTTTTTTTTTTTTTTTTTTTTTTCTAATTATTGATTCTGTTTCAAATTTATTCTTAGGAATAAATATGTTCCCCTAAATAAAAATGTTATCAAATGCATTTCTATTTTTTTCTTTCTTTTTTGGGGGAACAAAAGAATAGAATTAGGTATTATTTAGCATGTTACCAAATATGCCCTAAGAATTGAAAGGCAAAGATTTTTGTTGCTACATCTCAATCCTATAAAATAATATTTTTTTCCTTTTTCATTTGAAGAAAGTTTACTCAGCAAGTTCCATTGACAAATGAAGTGGTCTAGTGGCCTCTATATACTCAACTAAAGGAATCAATGATGAACACAAGATCGGATTGGGAAGAGAAACTCTCGATAAGAGAAAAAAGCAATTTCGGAACTGTGTATGTCCATTGAAGGGAGTCTCTATGAAATCAAACGAAAGTACCTCATCCTTCGCCATGCGAAGCAGGGCAGTCTTTCCTAAATTACCCATCCCCAAGAGCAAGATCGTTTCTTTCTCCTGCCATAGACTTGGAGGCGAGCTCCATAGAACCAATCCACCAGAAACATCGCTCCCTCTTTTTCCCCTTTATTTCGACAAAAACCCAAGTGAAAATTACCGGAAATTTCACCTCTTTCTCGAGAAAGGCGAGAGCCGGAAGCAACTTTAGCCGGAACCAGTTTTAAATTTGTACTCTCCGTTCGGATGCTTGGCGGACAAGCAGAGTTTACCGGCTGCACCGGTGAGAGGGATACGCATCCCCGGTTGATTGCACACGTGGCGCGTCGGGACAGGGAGTGGGTGACCGGCTATCCACGGTGGATTTCAGGCCTCGTCTACGTGGAAGGTGCTGATTGGGTGGGTCACGTCTGGGGGAAAATGACAAGAAAGGTTAAGTGAAATACTCCATGGAGGCCATGCAGAAAACCATTTAACGACGGACATGTCTCGTCCGGACCCACATGGAGAATATTCAAAATTATTACAGACCCTCTCTCTCCTCTCTCTCTATCTCGATCCGGGCCCACGTTTGCAGCAGACCCTCTCTCTCTCTCCCCCCGTTGAAATTTGCCCCTTTCGTTACGGAGTGGTCAAAAGAAGAAATCGCTCTCTCTCTCTCTCTCTTGGTTAAAAATCGCTCCGAAGCTCACGTTTTTTCCTCACCTCCACTCTGCTCTCTCTTTCCTCCGACGTGACGCCTCTGCCAGTTGCCTTCCCCATCACCGAAGCCGACGCCTCCCAGAACCCCGCCGTCGCGTTTTCCCCTCACTCTCCCGACCTCCGCGAAACGGGGCTCTCTGCTCATGAACCGGCCTCTGCTAATTCATTTTCCAACCTTAGAGACATGATCAACTTGCCAGTTACGAGAAAATAGTTGATGAATTGTCAAGCAATTGATGCATCATAACTACATAATCATTTGGCGACGACGGGAATGTGAGTATCATCAACGAGAAACTTCCATGCGCAGATATAGCTTCAGTCCTCGTACCTCCTCTGACTTCGCAGCCTCTGCGGACATCAAAAGGATGGTAATCGCAAGGCGGAGCGAAACTATCTCGTTCATCCTCGATCGAGCACAAAACTTTCATCTGATCATCAAACCTAAGCCTAATGCACGATGACCTCACCCGTACTCTTCACTATTAGGCTATCCCAATTGAAATTGCCATTGGAGGGACAAGCCAACCGGCTGTCGCCTTTGCAGAATGCCGAGTATTTCGTTTAGGAATTCGGGAGGTCTCAATACCGAGCATTTCTCAATACCGTACCGGGTTTTGACAGGCGGAACATGCCACCGAAGAGAGTACCGATTCCACCTCCACCACTACTCATTTTCAAGAATTCAGGTACCTCTCTCAAGTCCACCTCCATCCCAACTAGGGGTGAACAGGTCTAGGGTAAGTAGAGTCAAGATCTAGATCTTGTACCCGATCTCGTTATAATCGGTTTCCTATTTTTTTGGACTCTATATCCAACTCTGTTTGCATTAGACCTTGTACCCAAATCATATTGTTTTTTCGGTCTAGTTCCACGGTCAATCACCTGTTTTGCAACTACCCGATATCTTATACAGTTTCAAATTTTACGTTAATACACGAGAAAATTTCAAAGGGAGACTGAGGTCAACACTAAATTTTGGAGTGGCTGAGCAAAGATTCACCAATTGACAAAATAATTAATGAGAACAATATGTATCACACACGCTAATTGTGCATTTGCACAAAAGAGCCTAACAAATTCGAGATAAAATCGAACATTCCTAATCTCAATAAAATTGGTGAACTTGGGATCCCTATTGACCACCAACTGATGAACTTAGAAATCCATCAAACCACGCACACAAGCAAAGACAAAGATTAGAGCCAAGCAAAACGTCAATTCGGCCCCAAGAAATGGGGAAAAAGCATAAAATCGAGTGAACGGGAGAGCTACCTTGTACTCAAGCTTGTGCTTCTCGGAGTTCTCAAGAGGGATGTAGTACTTGGCGAGGTAGGTCTTGCCCCGTTGTTCCTGCAACAGTATGAATTAGATCACAGGAATTTGGTGGCAATGGACACCGTCCGTCAAATGGTGCGCGAGGGAGCCGGCGATGGATAGTGCGATGGTGAGCCAGCGAGGGAGGGAAGCGAGTGAGGAAGAGGAACAACAAAGGAGGAGTGCCATACATTTTTGAGAGAGTCGAGAGGAAAAAACACTATGTGATTGTGGAAGTAAGAATAGAAATCGGGGGAAAAATAGGGTTTTGAAACCGGTGAAAATCGGTTTCCGGGTGGGTAATCACTTGGAACTGGTACCCGAACCAATTCAAACTAGTTCTGAATTTTGGGAACTGGTTCCCGGACTGATTTCAATAGGAATTGGTTCCCAACCTTGTTTTTTGGGTGGGCCAGTCCGGTTTCCGAATATACCCAATTCGGTTGCATGCCCCTAATCACGACCATTACCAATGATGGCCAACAAGCACAGCAAGCTGCAACGTACAATTGCATCAAATCTTGCCCTGCGATTCTCTTCGATCCCCAGAAGCCACCACTGGATGTCGTGACTGAAGAGCCACATAGTCTAGCCCTGATCGAGTATCAAGCTCCAGAAATCTTCCAAGAACGATCACTCCCTTACGTGCACATCAAACGCCAGAAATCTAATCAGGCGGCTTCTTTGTCACAAGACTTTCCTTGCAGATTCTCTATGAATCTTGCTGATAAATCAGAAGCACGAATTGGAAATACCGGCGTACAATTACCAGTCACGCGGTGATCGATCCGTGTTGAGTAACGTACAAGAGGCCAGTATTTCTTTTTGCCGGCAACATCTGTACTGTATTTGCAAACTGCTAAATTTATTTCCAGGATATCAACGCGACAACAAAAGAGGTTCATAAAAAGTATGGGAAATGCTCGATCGAGACATATCCACCCCTAAAAAAGGAAATCAACAGAGAAAGATTTGCATGGCTCATGCTGAATGAGCAATATTTAGGTCGAGAGCTTTCGACCCTCTGAAAGACCAGAAATGCCGGCTGTATTATTACAAACTTACAGTCCAGGCAGAGTACTTCATCTGGGGAGCAATGACTGAGTTTCAATACATGCGGAACAAAAGCGAACGATAATATGTTGTCCTCATATAACGAGAACGTGTCTATCCAGAAATAACCAACTATGTGCTTGCGTTTCCAATATAAATGGAAAGCAATCAGTTGATTCGGTTTCTTTCCGAGAGAAGAGAGAAGTACCGCATCAATACAGCACATTTATTAACACCATCAAATCTGCTCTCTACTTGATGTACTGCGACATCCACTCGAACCCTTCCCCGTAGCCCATCTTGCACACGACGCTGCACATGAACACCTCGAGGGGCCTAACAGTCTGATCCCCAAGATTCACTTTCCCTTTGCCAGTCGTGAAGTCGGTGAGCCCTAGATGATATCGCAGCTCATCCTCCGAAGCCACATGCGGGATATCGATCTTGTTCCCGAGCACGAGGAAAGGCACCTTGCTAAGATCTTCATCTGAAAGCAGAGCATCGAGCTCCCTCTTTGATTCCGCAAACCTCTCCTTGTCGCAGGCATCCACCACATATATCACTGCATCCACCTAGAGAAGAAAGTGCGGAAGATCAATCTTCCGATATAAATCTAATTTGAAAATGTGTGCCGAAGAGCCGTCCGAGTTAAATTCGTAAACTAGATGACAAAAGGAGTAGAAAGTCATCGACCCGCCCATCGCCTCCAACCTAAACGAAATGATGGAACAGGAGGGAGCTCGGCGGCATGGATGCAGGGGCAAATGCCATCAATATGAACGAAAGCCCTTTGCCTCTCTATATGTACGAGTTAGAATTGCTATCAACGATCCATCCTTACTAAACAGAGAGCCTTCCCCTCTCGTCCTCAGCAGATAATGTAAACTGCCATCTCCCTTATGATCTATAACTAATGCAGTCGACAGGTAACTCCTTTTTCAGCTTTTTCATGCGCACATGGTTACATTTTAAGTATAGATTCATGATGGCTACATACTTGACCCCATCAACACTTTTTAAGATCCTTAAAGGTTCAAGCATTCTATCTGCCGCATCCATCATCGGTCGTGGTCGCAGATGACCGCCTTTCAACCCCACAAAGAACTCTCTTCGCCGGTATTAGTTTTTCGGTTTAAGAAAAAGTTTTCCCATTTCCAAACTCTGGGGCAAAAAGCATCCGACTACTCCTCTCAGTAGGATGATCCAGCCCACATGCATCATTTTTTCATAACGTATAAAAAACTATGAATGAATCAACCAAAGGGCACGCAATTACAGGGCATCCGAAAACAGGAGCTTTCGGAGGAGAGAAAAAGAGAGAAGAGCTTTACCTTAGCATAGTAGTCCGGCCAGATTCTGCGAGCGATCTGGCGACCACCCAAGTCGAAAGCTCTGAACTCTATTTTCCCTACACGCAGTTCCACTGAAGTCGGGAACTGGGTGGGTTGGTGCTGAACCAAGCGCTACCAATCACAGAACCATATGAGATCGTTCAGCTTACTTTCGATAAGCATGTATCGTCCTATACGAACGCGCCATATATATATATAAGAGAAACCATACCACAACATGCGCAAGAGTCGTGCAATCAACTCACTCACCGGGGAAATGAAGAGAGGAGGCCTCAAGGGAAACGAAAGGAATCAATGACGAAAACAGAAACATATTGGAAAGAGAAACTCTTGACCACGATAAGAGGAAAAAACAACTTCGGAATTGTGTATTTCCATCGAAGGGAGTCCTTGAAATTACCTCATCCTTCAGAATGCGAAGCAGGGTGGTCTTCCCTGCATTATCCAGCCCCAAGAACAAGATCTTCACTTCCTTCCGCCGCAGCCCCAGAGGCGCCAGAGCTTCACGGGACCAATCCACCAGAGACATCACTCCTCTGTTTTTCTTCTTCTTTACAACCGGCAACGAGAAGGAATCAGGGAAGCTGAGAGCTTTGGAGGAAGACGCAAGTTTGGCTGTAGCTTGAAAGAACTTCCAGTTTCACACTGCGGGATCAATTCTGGCCGTAGGATTGAGAACTTTAAATAATACGTGGAGAGCGGCGCGTCTATTTACAAATCACGAAGACTGCCATAGACTTGGAGGCGAGCTCCATAGAACCAATCCACCAGAAATAGACGCGCCGCTCTCAGCTTCCCTGATTCCTTCTCGTTGCCGGTTGTAAAGAAGAAGAAAAACAGAGGAGTGATGTCTCTGGTGGATTGGTCCCGTGAAGCTCTGGCGCCTCTGGGGCTGCGGCGGAAGGAAGTGAAGATCTTGTTCTTGGGGCTGGATAATGCAGGGAAGACCACCCTGCTTCGCATTCTGAAGGATGAGGTAATTTCAAGGACTCCCTTCGATGGAAATACACAATTCCGAAGTTGTTTTTTCCTCTTATCGTGGTCAAGAGTTTCTCTTTCCAATATGTTTCTGTTTTCGTCATTGATTCCTTTCGTTTCCCTTGAGGCCTCCTCTCTTCATTTCCCCGGTGAGTGAGTTGATTGCACGACTCTTGCGCATGTTGTGGTATGGTTTCTCTTATATATATATATGGCGCGTTCGTATAGGACGATACATGCTTATCGAAAGTAAGCTGAACGATCTCATATGGTTCTGTGATTGGTAGCGCTTGGTTCAGCACCAACCCACCCAGTTCCCGACTTCAGTGGAACTGCGTGTAGGGAAAATAGAGTTCAGAGCTTTCGACTTGGGTGGTCGCCAGATCGCTCGCAGAATCTGGCCGGACTACTATGCTAAGGTAAAGCTCTTCTCTCTTTTTCTCTCCTCCGAAAGCTCCTGTTTTCGGATGCCCTGTAATTGCGTGCCCTTTGGTTGATTCATTCATAGTTTTTTATACGTTATGAAAAAATGATGCATGTGGGCTGGATCATCCTACTGAGAGGAGTAGTCGGATGCTTTTGCCCCAGAGTTTGGAAATGGGAAAACTTTTTCTTAAACCGAAAAACTAATACCGGCGAAGAGAGTTCTTTGTGGGGTTGAAAGGCGGTCATCTGCGACCACGACCGATGATGGATGCGGCAGATAGAATGCTTGAACCTTTAAGGATCTTAAAAAGTGTTGATGGGGTCAAGTATGTAGCCATCATGAATCTATACTTAAAATGTAACCATGTGCGCATGAAAAAGCTGAAAAAGGAGTTACCTGTCGACTGCATTAGTTATAGATCATAAGGGAGATGGCAGTTTACATTATCTGCTGAGGACGAGAGGGGAAGGCTCTCTGTTTAGTAAGGATGGATCGTTGATAGCAATTCTAACTCGTACATATAGAGAGGCAAAGGGCTTTCGTTCATATTGATGGCATTTGCCCCTGCATCCATGCCGCCGAGCTCCCTCCTGTTCCATCATTTCGTTTAGGTTGGAGGCGATGGGCGGGTCGATGACTTTCTACTCCTTTTGTCATCTAGTTTACGAATTTAACTCGGACGGCTCTTCGGCACACATTTTCAAATTAGATTTATATCGGAAGATTGATCTTCCGCACTTTCTTCTCTAGGTGGATGCAGTGATATATGTGGTGGATGCCTGCGACAAGGAGAGGTTTGCGGAATCAAAGAGGGAGCTCGATGCTCTGCTTTCAGATGAAGATCTTAGCAAGGTGCCTTTCCTCGTGCTCGGGAACAAGATCGATATCCCGCATGTGGCTTCGGAGGATGAGCTGCGATATCATCTAGGGCTCACCGACTTCACGACTGGCAAAGGGAAAGTGAATCTTGGGGATCAGACTGTTAGGCCCCTCGAGGTGTTCATGTGCAGCGTCGTGTGCAAGATGGGCTACGGGGAAGGGTTCGAGTGGATGTCGCAGTACATCAAGTAGAGAGCAGATTTGATGGTGTTAATAAATGTGCTGTATTGATGCGGTACTTCTCTCTTCTCTCGGAAAGAAACCGAATCAACTGATTGCTTTCCATTTATATTGGAAACGCAAGCACATAGTTGGTTATTTCTGGATAGACACGTTCTCGTTATATGAGGACAACATATTATCGTTCGCTTTTGTTCCGCATGTATTGAAACTCAGTCATTGCTCCCCAGATGAAGTACTCTGCCTGGACTGTAAGTTTGTAATAATACAGCCGGCATTTCTGGTCTTTCAGAGGGTCGAAAGCTCGACCTAAATATTGCTCATTCAGCATGAGCCATGCAAATCTTTCTCTGTTGATTTCCTTTTTTTAGGGGTGGATATGTCTCGATCGAGCATTTCCCATACTTTTTATGAACCTCTTTTGTTGTCGCGTTGATATCCTGGAAATAAATTTAGCAGTTTGCAAATACAGTACAGATGTTGCCGGCAAAAAGAAATACTGGCCTCTTGTACGTTACTCAACACGGATCGATCACCGCGTGACTGGTAATTGTACGCCGGTATTTCCAATTCGTGCTTCTGATTTATCAGCAAGATTCATAGAGAATCTGCAAGGAAAGTCTTGTGACAAAGAAGCCGCCTGATTAGATTTCTGGCGTTTGATGTGCACGTAAGGGAGTGATCGTTCTTGGAAGATTTCTGGAGCTTGATACTCGATCAGGGCTAGACTATGTGGCTCTTCAGTCACGACATCAAGTGGCGGCTTCTGGGGATCGAAGAGAACCGCAGGGCGAGAGTTTACCAAAATAAAAGTTTTGCCTTGTTGGGTCCAGAATTAACGAGAGAGTCTCACTCTGCCTCTCTATTTTCATCCTTTCGTGTCCGCCAAGGGTCGTGAGGTCGGACAAGATACGAAGACCGAAGCTTGCCATCAATTATACACATATTCATGTTATCACCTAATTATTTAGTAGCTGTGTAATGCATCAATTGGCCTGCAATTCATCGAACTATTTTTCTGGTAAATGGCAAATTGATCGTGTCTCTAAGGTTGTAAAGCGGATTACTCTGTTCTCGTGTCATGGGCTTCTGGTAATGGTTATGCGGGAGATGCCGCCTCCCCTGTTCTTATACGGAGCCTTCTCTCTTACTTTCCTTTTTCTTGTTCTTTTTCCCACAATTAATAAAAATGTTTCTTTCTTTTTTGTTTGTTACCTGACCTTTAACTTTTTATTAGCTAGCGAAGCCTTTTTTTTTTCCTTCTCTACTTGATTACGTTTCCTTTCTCTAATATATTTGATTAGTTCTGTAACAACTTCAGCGAATTCCTAACAAACTGTACTTATTATGCTACCAATGAGAGTCACTTCTTGCGATATATTAGTTAATTTAGTGTACCCCTTTTCTTTATTTTTTTTCCCTACCTTGAAGTCAAAAGGCGAAGGCAAGATTTATTTCGAAAAAAATAAAAAAGAAAAAAGAGAGGGAAAGACATGAAAATACACACCACCCCTCACAAGTCATGGTCATTGCATTTGTGAACCGCTACAATAAAATGGAAGCTTCAATGAAATAACGCAACGCAGTCGAACGCGCGAGTGTAGTAACCAACATATTTAGATTGAAAATCTCTCTCGTTTTTTCTTTTTTCTTTTTTTGCGCGTAAAAAGTTGTGCCCGGATGTCCAAACGAACCTTTGGCCTGCCGTTCAAGGAAGCCGCTCTCGTTCCCCTAATCTTGATCCGTCCGATTCGCCGATCCCCTCACCGCACAACATTGTGATCCCTCCATTTCCATCTCCATTTCCACAAAGGGCGCGTTTGTTTGCACCCTGTTTCTGTTCCAGGAACAAAAATTTCTGTTTTTTTTGTTCCTGGGAACAAAAAAGGAACAGAAACAAGAAACAAAAAAAAGTTGTTTCTTGTTTCTGGAACAAAATCTAGAAACACTTCTCTTTTTTATTTTTTTTCTTTTCTTCTTCTTTTTTCTTTCTTTTTTCTTTGGCCGGCGGCTCCGCCCGGCCACGGCGAGGCTCGCCGCCCCCGGTGAGGCCGAGCCCGGGCGTGGCTGGGCGAGGCTCGGCCTCGCCTTGGCTGGGCGAGCTCGAGCTCGCCCAACCAAGCGTGAGGTCGGGCGAGCTTGATCTCGCCCAGATCCGGCGAGGCCAAGCCTCGCTCAGCCACGGCCAGGCTTGGCCTCGCCGGGGGCCGGCGAGCCTCACCGTGGCCGGGCGAGGCCGCCGGCCTCGTCGCCGGTCGCCGGCCATGGCCGAGGCCGGCGACGACCAAAGAAGAAAAAAGAAAAAAATGAAAAATAAATAAGAAAAATAAGAAAGAAAATAGAAAAATAAAATAAAAATATTAAAAAATTAAAAGAAATAAAAAATTATACAAATTTACCAAACGTGTTTCTATTCTTTTTATATTTCTGGAACAGATTTACCAAACGCACCAAAAGTAGCAATTTCCTCATAATCCCGACTTTCACAGGGACGTCACCCAGTGCCTCCCAATGCGCCACGTGTGGGCTTGGACAGGGATCCGACGACCCCTCTCAACGCGCCACGTGCGGAACTTTGACAGGGACCCTACGACTACGACCCCCGCGGACAATGGGAATCAATTTTTGCGGTATGTTAGTTAATTTAATGCACTCCCTCTTCTTTATATTTTTTCCTTGAAGTCGAAGGCATAGGCGACATTTATTTTGAAAAACAAAAGGGAAAGACATGAAAATACACGCTACCCGTCACAAGTAATGTGCATTACATTTGTAAACCAAAAATGTGATCAAGAATTAGAGTGCGTATGATAACATTTTTGTTCGTAGAAGCAATTTCAGTTTAGAAATATTCCTTAGACGAGTTTTTGAATAGAAGAATATGTTACATAACTGCATAAAATTTATATTCTCGGATTAAAAAAAGAATAAAAATATGTTTGGTAGGGCTATAAAAGTTTATGTGCCCATATTTTCTATTTGATTATACTAATGTTGATAGTGACTTAACAATTTATGTTTGGATAAAACTAGACTATTGTAAGGATGTAACTGATCGAGATACATTAAGATAGTCTCAGAAAATCCAACGTAATAATTAGCAAAAGTGGATAAAAATGATCAAGATATTTCTTCATGAAAAGAGGGGAATCATGTAGTGCTCTCGGCCGATGCGGTTCCCATCTCTCTACTCCCCATCATCATAAGCTTGTCCCCCATGAGGCAGTCCTCGGCTTTTTCCTCGCGAGATCTAACTTTGATTAGCCTCTCTTGATTAGTCACGGAAGATGACAAGAAGAGAGAGAGAGAGAGAAGCCTCTTTTGATTAGTCATGGACAATGACGAGGAGAGAGAGAGAGAGAGAGAGAGTCATTCATTTCATGATTAACATATAACTTACCCTCTGTTTGGTCCACCATCATTCTCAATTTGCGATCTAATTAACGTGCATGCTTGGATGATTACTTACTTTCGACAATTGCTGTTGATTTTGTTTTTGGGGTTTTAAAAGTGGACTTTAAACAACAACAACAATAACAATAACAATAAAGAAATCTCAAAATGCACATATGTGTTATTAATCTCAGTCATAACCCCCAAACATATCTAAATGCTGGCAATATCTCTGACACCAATTTCAGTAAGCATGCTATTCACGCCGAACATCTTAGCCATCGAGACTCTTATGAGAGACATGCATAAAGATAAGTGTCCACACACGATCCGCAAGAGACAGCATAGGTCTTTCATCAAGCAACTCCAAATGGCTAAACTAAGTGCATAAGAAAGCGGTAATGGGCATGGACGCACTCATGGCCTAGAGCACTATTCTTACATGTTAGCTATGATAAAATGAAAATTTGAATAAAACAATGCATGGTAGCCGCGCATGTGGATACGCCTGGCCGTATGCCCAAACAGTCTGATCACCGAAACGAAACGATGACGTGGACTTGCCACATCGTTTTCCCAACTTTTTTCACGATCACCAACCTCGTTGGCGCGGCAGTCGATGAGGAGGCACAATGATTTGACCAATTGGATCGGGTCAGCCAATAAGGTGCGAGTGTTGCAGGGAAAGGCATGCAATTGGTCTCCCCTGAAGACGGCTGTTTCTCCACTTTTGGTCGCTGACGCCGTCCCCACTTTTTTGGCTACCTAATAATTGGTCAAAAAGAAACACGCACACATTTATATACACACACATACATATGAAACGTGATAAAACTTTTAAAAGATCCCTTGTAAATTAGGTGACTTGAGTTTCACTTTCAAACATGTATGGGATTGCCCAGTACATAATTAAGTGGAATGAGATGCATTCGAAAGTTAAGACCCCGTTAGCCATCATGTCCGTTCATCGATACTAGATAAAAGAATAATCCATCATATGATTGTTTTAATATTGGCACGTAAAAGGGTCGCATCGATTCAAAAAGTCGAATGTTACTATTGATGTAAAATTTTATGAGATCAAAACTCAAAAATTTTCTAAAAAAGACTGTTAGATAGATATGTTATTTAATACTTAAATGTTCAACCACATGCTTTCACACTAAAGGCCAAATTTTGGGCCTAAACCTAAAATATGAAAAGATATAATAATGTGGGGGTGCATAGTATTTGCCTTGCCTTGGAACCCACCCTATTGATTTCAATTCCGAGTTTTAGAAATCTAAAACTTATCTTATAAGGTCCTTAGACACAAGTGCATCCATATTAAGATATGTGTTCATGTTTAATAATGACATAATGCAAAGCTCTTACATTTGAAAGCAAAATGAATTATTTTTTGATATCATGGCAAAGGGAAATGAAGCTCGGAAAGATGTTTTTTGGCCATCCAAACCACTTCATTTGTCAAAAGGAACTTGTCAACTAAAACTCTATCAAAATGAAAAAGAAAAAAAATTAATTTTTAGGAGATTTTACTCAAAACCCTATCGGATTTAGCTATAGTTGTTTCGTCAGAATTGTTCCCACAATGAAATATCTTTCATCAAAATTCATTCTTTGGTTTTCTTAAAGGGGATGAGGGTTCTGCGCTGACTCAGGATAAAAGATATCTCATACAATAAGGAATCAAACTTCTTTAATATGAACAACACTATATTATCTTAGACCAAGCCAAAATTTAATCGACGACAAGGCCTGATAGTTACAAGATTAGTCTTGAACTATGTCAAAATTTAATCAGTCACAAATTGAGGATAGTAAGAAATAATAGCGGAATATAATCAATGACGAGGTATCGAAATAAAGAAACATGCCAGAACGAGAATCCGCAAGCTATAATTAAGGAATTTAAAGTGCAATATAGGGAAAGTAAATATATAAGATAATATTTTGATTGATTTGTCAAGGGTTCTTGTTGGACGATTGGTGGTATTTATTGTGAAGTTATGATAACCACTCAGCAGTTGTGTCTTCTCAAGTAACCACCATTGGCTTTGCCCATATTCCTTTATTCTCATATACCCATTGCACCCATGCTTCACGTAACGTCTTCATTATGTTTTGAGAATTGTGCAGTTTTTTAAAACCCTTCCATGTTTGGGTTTCCAAATGGCAATTGTTCTTTCTACAACGTGCGTCTTCGATGTCAACTACCTTGGTAATTTGAATAATATTTGAAGCATTCTTAATAAAATATATGCTGCCAGTGCTTACACAGCGGTCCCGTTCGTCATTATATTTCAATAACTGGACACATGGTCAATTGCCGTGCGTCCGTTCTCCCGCTTTTTGATGGTCCAATGCACAGAAGATGACATTCACGTGTTATGTACATTACTGCAGCTTATTTCTACCCAAATATTGGATATTTCTCATCCCAATGTTAAGCATGTGTATATTGACAACCGATCAACTAGGGGTGTCAACAATGGCAAACCTTTGCCCTCGAACTCTTAATCACTACACAACACCCCTTTCCACTTTCGTTTCGTACTAGCCGGCAACCTCCTTTTCTTAACTGTGAGCACAGTGTATTGTGCATGACTTTTGAAGGGTAGAAATATATTTTTATCTCATTTTCTTGGAGGAAGTACCGTTTTTACGCTTTCTTGATGTAAAAAAAAAAAAAAGGCCTTACCAAAAAAAAATGGAATAAAAGGGAAAAAAGAACACAACAATTAGACAAATAGGAAGAAGTCTCAATAACAAGAAGCTCAGATGAAGAAATTGGCTTTTAGTCATGCATATATAAAGGTTTAATTGATAATATTCTTTTTTAGAGAAAAAGAATAATTGAAAGGAAATGGGGGCTTCAAATAAAAAGAAAATGATGAACCAAATCTATAATGATATTTTAGAAATTAACTACTGTCAATCATTTTTTTTTTTTGCATTAGTTAATCATTGAATATATTCAAAAAATTTTTTTGACCTTTTACTATTTGTTAGCTAGCGAAGCCTTTTCCTCGTCTACTTAACTATATTTCTTTTCTCTAAAATATCTGATTAGTTCCAATTTACCAAAAAAAAAAAAATATCTGATTAGTTCCATAAATACTTTTGTGAATTCCTAATAATCTTTACTTATTATGCTATCATCGAGAGTCGTTCTTCCGATATATTAGTTAATTTACTACTCCCTTTTCTTTATTTTTGCCCCTAAAGTCAAAGGCTAAGGCGAGATATTTCTTTTGGAAAAAAAATAAGAAAGACATGAAAATATACACTACCCTTCACAAACCATGTGCATTACATTGGTAAACTGAAAATGTAACCAAGAGTTAGGGTGCATATTATAACATTTCTGTTCCCAAGAACAATTTTTATTCAAAAATAATTTTTTTTATTTCTTTCCTTGGACGAATTTTTTAGCAAAAGAACGTATTTGGTAACAATACAAAATTTCTTTTCTCGAATTGAAATAGAATAGAAATGTATTTGGTATGATCCTAAAATTTATGTTCCCAATTTTTTTCCATCTAATTATAAAATTTTTAGTGGAAACTTAACAATTCACGTTTGGATAAAACTAGATTTTTGTAAGGATTTAACTGATCAAGATATTCTAAGGTGGCTTGAGAAAATTCAACATAATAATTAATACAAAGTGGATGGTTGAAAATGGCAGCAAAGAGACCTACTGGTTTATAATTCACAATATGAGGAGATTGACAGTAAATCTTTGTGCATCACAATAAACGGGTACATAGACCTTTTGAGCTTTTTCAGCTACAAGAAGAAGAGCAAATGTTGCCTCGTGGCATGCGCAAGGACGAAACAACTGAGGATAGAGTAGATCCTAAAGTTGGTGCTTATTTGCACAAACTTATCAAAACTTCAAGCAAATGCCATTGGAAATCCATGAACCACCGGCTTGAGGCACAAGCTTATTCAATTGTTATAAATACAAAACAAATGGTAATGCAAAGGACTCATTCAGGGCCATCTAATTTTTTATTAAAATTGAATTGTAGATAATCTTAGAGGCTTTCTCTAATAGAATCTTAAAGGAAGAAGACGTCTTCCCTCAGCTAAGTTGCCAAGTTGTTGCGAGTTAGCACTGTCTCTAAAATAAAACGACATTCACAAATCCAAATAGTAAAGCCCTAAAAGCTTATTCAATTTTGAATCCAATTTTCATCAAAAGATTTTCACAATTTTTTTATGCTAAACTAATTTTAAACTAGAATTAACACTTAAGTGTAGTAAAACTATTCAAATCAAATTTTCAAATTTTTTTGTAAATTTCAAATTTTTTATTTTATTTTCTGAAAATAGGACTCAAATCAGGTTGGGAGATGCGGCCTAGATGTGGGTCTCACTTCGACCTATGTGCCGATTGTGTAAAGATGGGCATTAGGTTATTGCTAAATTTGTTTCTCTAAAATGATGTTGTTTCTCCTTTTGTTACTGGGAACAAAATATAAGATTTTTTTTCACTTCTCGTTTTTATTGTAAGTATATTCTTTGGCCATTGATCTATTCCAAAATATAGAAAAATCAATTAATGTACACAAACAAATTCCTGTTCTTTTTATGTTCATGGGACAGAGAAATATAGAAATAAAAATGTTACCAAGTAGGCTCTTAATGACTATAATAAAATGGAAGTTTCAATGAAAAAATGCATAGTAGCCACGCATGTGTATTACCCTAAAGTTAGGAGGAGATTTGCGTAATTCTCCCTGATTTTCGACACACTAATCTATATATTTGTGAGTATAGTCACCGGCATATTAGATCGAAAATCTCTCGCTTTCTTTGCGCGTATGAAGTTGTGCCCGCCTGGCTCTTGTTCCCCTCATTCTTGATCCGTCCGATTTGCCAACCACATAAACGCCGAAATGCATCCTCACCATACAACAATTCCGCTCACCCGCACGATCCCTCCATTTCCATTTCCTTCACTTTGGAAAGTAGTCCTTTGAATAATGAAAAGTGGGATCCTACGGCCAGTATGCTCTGTTGGTACCGACACGATATGAATTTAGAAACTGAGAGTTCCAGGACCCACCCAAACTTGCTTCTTGCCGAGTAAAAGTTTCTTTAAATGAAAAAGGAAAAAAAAAATATTTTATGAGATTGACCTGTAGATACAATAAATCTTTGCCTTCCAACTCTTAATCACAAACAATACCCCTCCACTTTCTTCTTGTTATAGCCAGTGACCTCTTTTTCTTAATTGCGAGCACGGTACAGTGTCTATGACTTTTAAAGGGCAGAATGACATTTTTGTCTAGTTTTCTTGAAGGGAATATTGTTTTTACGCTTCCTTGATGGGAAAAAAAAAGGAAGAAAAGAGAAAAAAGAAAAACAACAACAACAATAAGATAAATAGGAAAAAGTCTCAATAACAAGAAAGTCGGATAAAAAAATTTGATTAATCGTTATATGCATATGTAGAGGGTTCTTTGATATATATATATTTTTAAATAATAGTTGAAAGAAAATGTGGTGCCACTCACGAAGAATATGATAAACCGGATCTCCAAAGCCGAATCGGAGAGAGCTGGAACTTCTTATCACTTAGAGTCCACAATTTACAGCAAGAACATTCTTCGCCGTCTTGTGTAGGGAAAACACACCAGAGCAAGGTGGAGAAGGAACACAATGACGTAGGCCAAGGAAGCAACGAGTTTTGGGGTAGAGGCCGTAGAAGCACTGCAACGTATCTCACCCAAAATTTTGAATTGAGATCGAAAGAAAGGAAGGAAGGGAAGCTATGGCGTGGGTGTTCATTCTTCAAAAAGGAGGAGAGAGAAATCACTAGGCCGATCGATCTAGCGTTCTCTTGCCTGTGCGGCCAGAAACTCTGGATTGTATTACTTGTGAATGAGATGAGTACAATGAATGGAGGAGACCCCTATATATACAAATAAATCTCTCATCGATCTAACGGTGGAGATCACATCTCCCAAACTACTAACTATCCACATTTATTACATACGAAATTACCATACCGCCCGCCCCAGGAGTATTCTAGAAGACTTCGAGAAAACCCTAGGTCTCGAGATACAAGCCAAGGGTCGCTTGATCCACGGATGTGTCACGGCCGTCCCTTAGAACCCTCTTGGATCGGCTTTCTTTCGGGTCGAGACAAATGCGTGCTGACCTACTCCAAAAGAGAGGAGAGAGGAAAAAAAAAAAAAAAGCAAGCAAGTATGTTGATGGCTGTAAATTTTTAAATTAAAAAAAAAAAGAGAAAATGATATATTTTATGCGGAAATATTAGTGGGGCCACTTGTGGATATGTGGAGCCACACGTCACTTGCTAATTGGTCAGGGCGCACACTGATTTGGCATTCTCGGACCATCTAATATTTTCTCGATAAGGCGCGACAGTTGTCTGATTACTTGGGACGCTTAAGTGGAGGAATTGGAGGGCTGCAGGTGCGAGATGGTCTGTATAGTCGGGTTGCGGTTGATGTTTGCGCGATCGGCGAATTGACGGACCAGAATGAGGGGATGAGGCGTGGCTCCTTGATTGGCACTAAGAAGAAAAGGTCATTTAAGAAGTTTTCATACTATTTTTCGAATTCCGAGACACTTTATACTTGCAAAAAAAAAAAAAAAAAGAAATTTTCAGTTTTTTTTTTTTGTCAGTCCTACTCTATGCCTACTCTACACTCACTCTCAGACTTTTGCCCTGCCTCTTGCAGAGCGTGGGAGTCGAAATCCACTCCTGAAATTTACGTGTCCCCACCCCATCCCCCTGAGAATGTGGGGATTTGAACACTTCACCTCCCCCTTCCATGTTGGAAGGGTGGCCATTGGGGCAAATTCCAGTGATTAATTTTCAGTTTAATATACTGATAAATAATGCATGTACGGGTTAGTGGTTTGAAAATCGGAAAAAATTATGCAAACCTTCTGCTGACTTTAGGGTAAATGCATTGTTTTATTAAATTTTATTATGGTCGTTAGTCCTCAGTTACATTTTTTTATCTACAAATGCAATGTACATACATTTTAAGGAGTAGGTGTGTTTTTTCATATCCTTTTTATCATAATAAATCTCTCCATTGCCTTCAATTTTCAGGAAAAAAAAAAAAGGGAAAAAGGAGTACAATAAATTGCGGAAGAAGCGATTATTAATGATAACATAAAAATAAAGATATTTTATAGAAAAGAAACATAATTGAGTGGGAAAAGGGAAATTTTATTTTTTTTCATTTAATTACGTTTTAGTTAACAAATTCCTTTGACGAATGAAGTGGTTTAGATGGCCAAAAGAAAAGAAAAGGAAAGGCTCCATATTGCATGTTAGGATAGGGGAGCTCACTCATCCTACATAATCATTGTGAAAAGGGATAATGACACAAACGGTCTTAAACTTTGACTCATTGCGTAATATGGTCCATAAGTTTTTAATTTGTTTAATGCAATTCCTAAACTTTGGTTTAATATGCAATGTAATATTTGAAATTTTAATTTGTTCACTATAATACTTGGATTTTTGGAATATGTTCAAGTTGTTATCCTTCCATTAATTTAAGTTTTGGGACAACATTAGACATTTTCATATACTTTAGGGATTTGATTGAACATGTATCAAAAGTTTGGGGACCATATTAAATAAATTGAAATTTTATAGACGATATTGCATATTATGTTAAATTTCAAGGACTACATTACATGTTACACAAAAGTTAAAGTATCATTAGTGTTATTTCTTCTATGAAAATCCCAGGACACAAGAACACACTAATTCGTTTTCCAACCATAGAGACATGATCAACTTGCCATTTACGAGAAAATAGTTGATGAATTGTCAAGCAATTGATGCATCATAATTACGTAATCATTAGGCGACGACGGGAATGTGAGTATCATCAATGAGAAACTTCCATGCGCAGATATAGCTTCACTGCTCGTACCTCCTCCGACCTCCTAACCTTTGCGGACATCAAAAGGATTGTGACCACAGAGTGGAGCGAAACTCTCTCATTCATTCTCAACCATAACCACGACGGCCTCAATTGTACTATTCTCGGTGCAGGGCATCCAATCGAACTCGGTGACCCAGTTGAAATCGCCGATGGAGGGACAGAAGCCAGCCGGGGGTCGCCTCAGAAGAAGGCCGAGTATTTCGTTTAGGATCTTGGGAGGTCTCGATACCGTACTGGGTTTTGGCAGGCAGAATATGCTACTAGAGATAGTACCGATTCCACCTCCTTGCTACTCATTTTCAAGAACTCGGGTATCTCTCTCGATTCAAACTCCCATCACGACTATTACCGACGATGGCCAGCAAGCACAGCAAGCCGCGACGTACAGTAAGTTCTAATCGCTTCTTGGGCAAACTCTGGCCCTGCGATTCTCTTCGATCCCCAGAAGCCAGCAAAGGACGTCACGACTGAAGAGCCACATGGTCTAGCCCGGATCAAGTATCGAGCTCAAGAAATCTTCCAAGAACTAAAATTACCTTACGCCCACATCAAACGCCAGAAAATCTTATCAGGCGGCTTCTTTGTCACAGGACTTTCCTTGCATAATCTCTGTGAATCTTGCTGATAATTCGGATATGCGAAATGGATATACCGGCATACAATTACCAGCCATGCGATGATCAATCGGTGTCGAGTAATGTACAAGAGGCCAGAATCTCTTTTCGCCTGAACCGTCTGACCTATTCTCGCAAACTGCTAGCTTTATTTCCAGAACATGAACGCGACAGCAAAAGAAGTTCATAAGAAGTACTGGGATGGTAGGTCGAGACATGTCCCCCCTAAAAAAGGAAATCAACATAGAAATATTTGTATAGTTCATGCTCAATGACTGGTATATAGGTCGAGAGCTTTCGACCCTCAGAAAGACCAGAAACACCAGCTGTATTATTATAAGCTTACAATCCAGGCAGAGTACTTCATTTTGGGAGCAACTACTGGAATTCAAAACACGCAGAACAAAAGCAAATGATAGTGTGTTGTCCTCATGTAACGAAAACATGTCAATCCAGAAATCATAACTCTCTATCTGAAAGCAATCAGACGATTCGCTTTCTTTCCCAGAGAAGAAAGAAGTACCGCGTCAAATCTGCTCTCTACTTGATGTACTGCGACATCCACGAAAAAGCATCCCAATAGCCCATCTTGCGCACGACGGTGCACATGAATACCTCGAGGGGTCGAACGGTCTGATCTGCAAGATCCACTTTCCCTTTACCGGTTGTCAAGCCAGTGAGCCCGAGATGATATCGCAGCTCATCCTCCGAAGCCGCCCCCGGCATATCTATCTTGTTTCCGAGCACGAGAACAGGCACTTTACCAAGAGCTTCATCTGAAAGGAGGGCGTCGAGCTCCCTCTTTGATTCCGCAAACCTCTCCTTGTCGCAGGCGTCCACCACATATACCACTGCATCCACCTAGAGAAAAAAGTGCGGAAGATCAATACTTCTATATAAATCTCATTTGAAAATGTGTGCAAAAAAGCAGTCCAAGTTACAGCAGTAAACTAGAAGACCAAAAATGTAGAAAGTCCTCCACTTCAAGAGGAGAGAAAAACAGAGGAGCTACGTTCAAGACGAGAGAAAAACAGAGAGCTTCACCTTAGCGTAGTAGTCTGGCCAGGCCCTCCGAGCGATCTGGCTTCCACCCAAGTCGAAAGCTTTGAACTTTGTCTTCCCTATACGCAGTCCCTCAGAAGTCGGGAACTGGGTGGGTAGGGGCAGAACCAATCTCTGCCCATCACAGGACCATGTCAGAACGGTTCAGCTTAGTTTCAATAAGCATGTAACTTCCTACGAACGCGCTACATATATCTACACATTTGGAAGAGAAACTCTCAATCCTGATAAGAGAAATAAGCAACTTCAGAACTGTGTATTTCCAGCGAAGGGAGTCTCAGCTTAGTTTCAATAAGCATGTATCTTCCTACGAACGCGCTACATATATCTACACATTTGGAAGAGAAACTCTCAATCCTGATAAGAGAGATAAGCAACTTCAGAACTGTGTATTTCCAGCGAAGGGAGTCTCTACGAATTCAAACGAGAGTACCTCGTGCTTCAGCATGCGGAGCAGGGTGGTCTTCCCAGCATTATCCAGTCCCAAGAGCGAGATCTTGGCTTCCTCCTGGCGCAGACCCAGAGAGGCCTTAGTTCCATAGAACCAATCCACCAGAAACATCTCTACCTTCTCTCTCTGAAATCAGTACCTTCTCTCGCTGCAGACGGGGTGAGAGAGAGAGAGGGAAGGGGTTGTAGGAGTGGAATGTGGGGGGAAGGGGGATGAGAGGGTGTGGCTTTTATACTGGGGAGGAGGAGATGTCTTAGTCAAGTGAGCGTGTGAGAGAGTTCTTGCAATAACATTTTTTGATCGGACGGTCAGGATCGTGGCGCTCATTACGGCCACCACGATCGGACGGTCAGGTCTGGCGCTCATACCGTCCGATCGGAACGTTCCGATCGGACGGTATGAGCGCCAGACCTGACCGTCCGATCGTGGTGGCCGTAATGAGCGCCATGATTCTGACCGTCCGATCGTGGCGCTCATCTATTGATATACTACAATCAATGGCACTTCTTTCTTCTTGCTTATTGCTTCTTCTTCTTATCGCGCCACGATCCTGACCGTCCGATCGTGGTGGCCGTAATGAGCGCCACGATTCTGACCGTCCGATCGTGGCGCTCATCTGTTGACAAACTATAATCAATCGCCACCACGATCGGACGGTCAGAATCGTGGCGCTCATTACGGCAAACCATGATTCTGACCGTCCGATCGTGGCGCTCATCTATTGTTAAACTACAATCAATGGCACTTCTTTCTTCTTGCTTATTGCTTCTTCTTCCCAAGCTTCTGCTTAGCTCATCACTTCTCGTTTTTGTTCGTAAAGAAAAAAAAGAAAAAAAAACAGAGAGAGTGATGTCTCCGGTGGATTGGTTCTCTGGAGCTCTGGCGTCTCTGGGTCTGCGCCAGAAGGAAGGGAAGATCTTGTTCTTGGGACTGGATAATGCAGGGAAGACCACCCTGCTTTGCACGCTGAAGCACGAGGTACTTTTGTTTGAATTCGTAGAGACTCCCTTCGATGGAAATACACAGTTCCTAAGTTGCTTCTTTCTCTTATCGAGAGTCTCTCTTCCCAATCTGTTTTTGTTTTCGTCATTAATTCCTTCCATTTCCGGGGGCCTCCTCTCTTGCGCTTGTTGTGTATAGGTTTCTCTTATATTTCTTAGTCTACAATGCGTAGATATATGTGGCGCCTTCGTAGGAGGATACATGCTTATCGAAAGTAAGCTGAACGATTTTCTGTGATGGGCAGAGATTGGTACTGCACCAACCCACCCAGTTCCCGACTTCACAGGAATTGAGTATAGGGAAGATAAAGTTCAGTGCTTTCGACTTGGGTGGTCGCCAGATCGCTCGCAGAGCCTGGCCGGACTACTACGCTAAGGTGAAGCTCTCTGTTTTTCTCTCCTCTTGAACGTAGCTCCTCTGTTTTTTCGGATGCCCCTGTAATTGCCTGTCCTTTGGTTGATTCATTGATGGATTCTGTGATGGTTTTTAAATGTCATGCAAAAACGAGGCGTGCTGGTGGTTCATCCTACCGAGAGTAGCAGTTGGATGCTTTTTTCCCCGAGTTTGATGACTTTCTACATTTTTGGTCTTCTAGTTTACTGCAGGACTGCTTTTTTGCACACATTTTCAAATGAGATTTATATCGATCTTCCGCACTTTTTTCTCTAGGTGGATGCATTGGTATATGTGGTGGACGCCTGCGACAAGGAGAGGTTTGCGGAATCAAAGAGGGAGCTCGACGCCCTCCTTTCAGATGAAGCTCTTGGTAAGGTGCCTGTTCTCGTGCTCGGAAACAAGATAGATATGCCGGAGGCGGCTTCGGAGGATGAGCTGCGATATCATCTCGGGCTCACTGGCTTGACAACTGGCAAAGGGAAAGTGGATCTTGCAAATCAGACTGTTAGGGCGCGCATGATAAAATTTCGTTTCTCAATTTTCTCGTTTCTCGTTCCCAGGAGCAGGTTCGGAAGCAATCCGCTTAGTAATGCAATTTGATTTCTCTATTTACGAAACAGATTTCTATTCGAGAAATAGAGAAATCGAAGAAATCAGAAGCTGAAATTTTTAACTTCTCGGTTTCGAAATAGAAATAGAAATAGAAAATTTTTTTCTCAACTTTTCAATTTAATCCAAAATATTTTAGATCACTAATATTGAAATAGAAATAGAAATAGTTAATTTAGTCCAAAATATTTTAATGATTTTTTAATATAATCATTCTAATCAATATTGATTGAAAATCTTAACCATTAGGCTAGATGGTGAGAATTGAATGAACAAGGCTTCATTTGTTGCACGTAAGAGATTTTATGCATGGTAATAGTCAATTGGTCATATTCATATCTAACGAGTCTTTCTTCACCTACTCTTCCGTGTATGCCAGCAATAACGACTCTATTTGGCTAACTATTTTTTTAATCATAAACTTCATATTAAGGTGGTAAAAAGGGGTCAAATCATTAGGGTTTCATCCGATTTTTCTTTTATAAGGAAAAGAGATCTAATAAGAAATATGTTGTTCTTGTAAGAGTGTTGATGAAAATATAGATTTTGATAATAAATTTTTAAATAATCCTAGTGTTGATAATTTTGAAAAAAATTGGTGACGATTTTTGAACACGGTGAGGATATTTTTAACAAAATTTGGAAAGAAATTGGAATTAGATTTGAAGTTAGGATTTTTTTAGGAGATTAGACTATTATAATCATGGCTATCATTAGACTTATTTGATTAATGTGAAATCAATTTCGGCAAAAACATAACGACATATTCACTACAATTGAATTTCAATTTTTTTTGCCACGTTGTTTATTTTTTGAAAGAAAATATTACGTAATAGGAAACATAAGCACATGTAATATAAATTCCATGAAATTGTATTTTCAACTTTTCTAATGTATTAGTATTATTTCGACTATTTTTTGTATTTGAGGATTTTCTATATTGTTTTAGTATTATTTTGGCCATTATTTTATATTTGAGAATTTCCTATGTTGTTATCTAATCAATTTCTATTCCTAAAAATAGAAATTTTATTTTGTTATCAAACAGATTTTGTTAGGAAATAGAAATTTTGAGTTGTTATCAAACGGGTTTTTTGCTCAAAAACTTGTCCGGGGAATAGAAATTGAGAAATCAATTTACCGGAATAAAAATTTTGTTACGCGCGCCCCTTAGCCCTCGAGGTGTTCATGTGCACCGTCGTGCGCAAGATGGGCTATGTGGAGGCGTTCTCGTAGTACATCCAGTAGAAAGCAGATTTGACGCGGTACTTCTTTCTTCTCTCGGAAAGAAAGCGAACCGTCTGATTGCTTTCAGATAGATAGTTATGATTTCTGGATTGACATGTTTTCGTTATACGAGGACAACACACCATCGTTTGCTTTTGTTCCGCGTGTTTTGAATTCCAGTCGTTGCTCCCAAAATGAAGTACTCTGCCTGGATTGTAAGCTTATAATAATACAGTTGGTGTTTCTGGTCTTTCTGAGGGTCGAAAGCTCTCGACCTATATAACAGTCATTGAGCATGAACTATACAAATATTTTTATGTTGATTTCCTTTTTTAGGGGGACATGTCTCGACCTAGCATCCTAGTACTTCTTATGAACTTCTTTTGCTGTCGCGTTCATGTTCTGGAAATAAAGCTAGCAGTTTGCGAGAATAGGTCAGACGTTTCAGGCGAAAAGAGATTCTGGCCTCTTGTACATTACTCGACACCGATTGATCATCGCATGGCTGGTAATTGTATGCCAGTATATCCATTTTGCGTATCCGATTTATCAGCAAGATTCACAGAGATTATGCAGGGAAAGTCTTGTGACAAAGAAGCCGCCTGATAAGATTTTCTGGCGTTTGATGTGGGCGTAAGGTAATGTTAGTTCTTGGAAGATTTCTTGAGCTCGATACTCGATCCGGGCTAGACCATGTGGCTCTTCAGTCGTGACGTCCTTTGCTGGCTTCTGGGGATCGAAGAGAATCGCAGGGCCAGAGTTTGCCCAAGAAGCGATTAGAACTTACTGTACGTCGCGGCTTGCTGTGCTTGCTGGCCATCGTCGGTAATAGTCGTGATGGGAGTTTGAATCGAGAGAGATACCCCAGTTCTTGAAAATGAGTAGCAAGGAGGTGGAATCGGTACTATCTCTAGTAGCATATTCTGCCTGCCAAAACCCAGTACGGTATCGAGACCTCCCAAGATCCTAAACGAAATACTCGGCCTTCTTCTGAGGCGACCCCCGGCTGGCTTCTGTCCCTCCATCGGCGATTTCAACTGGGTCACCGAGTTCGATTGGATGCCCTGCACTGAAACTAGTACAATTGAGGCCGTCGTGGTTATGGTTTAGGTTTAGCGATCGGATGAAAGTTTTGTGCTTTGTCCGGAATTAGCAGGAGACAGTCGCTCCGCCTCTCGATCTCTATCTTTTCGTGTCCGTGAAGGGTTTGCGAGGTCGAACGAGGCATGAGGAGTGAAGTTTCTCATTGACGAAACCCACATTCACGTCATCACCTTTTTTTGTTTTTTCTTTTCGGTCATCGCCTAATAATTCACTAGATATGATGCATCAATTGCCCCACTACTCATCCAACTATTTTCTGGTAAATGGCAAATTGATCATGGCCCTAAGATTGAAAACGAATTGGCATGTTCTTGTGTTGAGGGCTTTTCGATAAGAGGAAAGACACAAATAATCCATGAATTTTGATTTACTATGCAATGTGATCTATGAATTTTAATAATTATGTAATGTCATCTGAAACTTTTAATTTTCGATGTGGTCTTGAAGTTTTAATTCATTTAGATATAGTTCAGGAATCATATTAAATAAATTAAAAATTTATAGATACATGCACATTAAGCCAAAATTAAAAAAATAATTATATCGTTTTGCATTTTCGTAATGATTATGCATGTTCTTACATATAATATGGAGCCTTTCCTTTCATTTTCTATTCTTTTATTGTTCTTTTTGGTCATCTAGACCACTTCATTTGTCAAAGGAACTTGACTACGACTTGATTAAATGAAAATTTTTTGTATATTTTTTTAGGAGATATGACAAAAAACCTTACGAGCTTTAGCTATGGCTAACCTTTGACCCTCGAAATTTTAACCAATACCCAATACCCTCCTCCATTTCTCATCAACATACTGTAGTGTGCATGACTTTAAAGAGGTAAAGCTATACTTTATTCTTGTTTTCTCGAAAGGAAATATCGTTTTTACATCTAGTTGATATAAAAAATGGAAGAAAAATATCTTGCCAAAAAAAAAACGGAAGAAAAATAAATTAAAAGCCCTAGTTAAATAAATAGAAAAAAGTCTAAAAAACAAGAAGGCCAAATTACCAAAATTGAATAATCTTTATGTATATTTTAAAGGGTTAATTGATGTAAAAAATGATTGATAATGTTAAATTAGTGTTTCGAATTTAATTCATATAAGGATTTGTTAAATTGAATTTACTGAAAAAGATTTTTTTTCAAATGGATTAGAATTTCTTTGTTGAAGAGTTTGCCAATAAGGTCCTATTTGGTAACCGACCAAATAGTAAAAAAATTTATTCTTTTGTTCCCTGAAATAGTTTCGGAACATAATCGTGTTTGGTAAAAATTTGTTCTCGAAAACAAATATCTATTTTTTTGCTCCTGGAAGTAGATTTAAAACAAAATCAAGAATAAAAAAGAAGTTGATTCTTATTCCCAGGAACAATTCTAGAATCAAGCCCATATATATATATATATATTTTGTTCTTCTTCCATTTTCTCCTTCTTCATCCACTACCACGGTTGTCGTCCACTGCCCACCGTCCGTCGGTTGCCGGTTGCCGATAATCGGTCTGGCGAGCTCACCAGGCCAAGATGAGGTCCGGCAAGCTCGCCGAAGGCAAACCCAACCACCGGCAAGGCTCACCCAGCCCCGCCGAGACTCGGGCAACCTCACCAAGGCTCGGCCAAGCCATGGCTGGGCAAGTGGCCTCGCCCAAATCTAGCAAGGTCGAGCCCCAGTGGTGGTTAGGCGAGCTTGGCCGGGTGAGCTCGGCCAAGCCTTGCCCAGCTGCTGGCGAGACTCGGCCAACGAGGGTCGTTGAGGGCTAGTGATGCTCCGGTGAGGTCACCGGCCCTAGTTTAGCTGGTCGCCGATCATCTCAAGGCCAGCGACCAGCAACTTGAAGAAGAAGAAGAAGAATGGAAAGAAAGGAAAAGAAGAAAAAAAAAGTAATAAAATTGTTTAAAAATAAAAAGAAAATAATTTGGTTATATTTTGAATACGGTACTAAACGTAATTCTATTCCGAGAATCATAAATTTTATTCAATTACCAAATGAGTTTTTATGCTAAGAAATTGTTCCCAAAAACAGATTTTTTTTTTCTGTCTTACTTTACTCCTATGCTAACTCTTACTCTCAGACTTTTATCCTGCCTCCTTACAGGGCGTGGGAGTCAAAACTCACTCCTGAAACAAATTCGTCTCCACCCCAATCCCTCGTAAGAATGTGGGAATTCGAACCTCCCACCTTTCCCTTCATGTTGGAAAGGTGGCCACTGGGTAAACTCCAATGGTTCCCGAAAACAAATTAAAAAAGAATCATTTCTAATTAGAAATTATTCTCAGGAACAAAAACTTTACCAAACGCATCATAAAAGATAAAAAACGGGCTCATATATTTATTTATTTGTGGGGGCAGAAACGTCTTCTTTTAAGCTTTACCAAAAAAAAAAAAAAAAAACGTCTTCTTCAAAGAGAGAGAAGAGCCGCACTTGCTCAAGCGTGGCTTAGGTAAAAGTTGTTTACTTTGTGCACACATATAAAAACGCCTAGGTTTTCTTCAGCGAGAAAAAAAAAAAAAAAAGACGCCGCGCAAGAAACCACACAAGCCGAGAAGAGAAGTAACGCAATGAAAAGCAAGCCGCCGTACGAAGCATGGAAGAAAGAGCGCAGTTTTTGTTTTTCACCGTGCGCTAGCCAGCGTATGTATTGCTTAGGGCTTGAACATCGAACATTTGTGCTGTGAATTTATGTCTATTTATTTTTAAATATTTTGGATTTAAGCTTAAATTTCAGTAGAAGACACTTGAACCTATGAGTGATTATAATTTTAATTTTCCGATTATAATGAATTATTTGTTATTAGCTCTCCGCATATATATAGATATCAATACTCAAATCAAATCATGTAAATTTCTAGTGTCATATTATTTCTAATTTATTTCTTTTGGTATTTTTACATTAACTTAGTAAAATATGATGAACCGAATCTTAGTGATATTTTAAATATTGTTGTCAATTTGCATTATTTAATCATTTAAAATTTACAAAAGCTATTTTTTGTTATCTTACCATTAACTTTTTGTTAGTGAAGCCTTTTTCTCCCTTTTCTACTTTATTATGATTCTTTTCCCTAAAATATCTTTATTTTCATGTAGATAATCACTTCTTCTTATATTTTAGTTAATTTATTATACTCCTTTTTCCTCATTTTCCCCATAAAATCGAAGGTAGAGATTTTTTTTTGATATAAAATAATATGAAAATACGCACTTCCCTTTGAAAAGTCATACGCATTACGTTTGTACATAAAAAAATGTAACAAATGGTTCACGACCGTAACAAAATAAAACTTTAATAAACAATGCATTTACCCTAAAGTAGCAGGAGATTTTCCATAATTCTTCTTGATTTTCAAACGATTAATCTATAGATGCATTAATTATCGGTATATTAAATTGAAAATTTCTTCCTTTTTTTTTTCTTTTTTTGCAAGTATAAATTGCCCGGAAGTCGAAAAATAGTATAAAAAAAAAAAAAAAAAGCTTCTTAATGACTTTGCCTTTTTGGTGCCAATCAAGGAGCCACACCTCATCCCCTCATTTGGATCCGTCCGATTCGCCGATCACAAAGACGTCCAACGCATCCCGAGCGTACAATCCGTCTCGCTTCCGCAGCCCTCCAATTCCTCCACGTAATCGGACGACTGTCGCGCGTCGACCACGCTGTCATTTCTCCCCCCCGCGGGGACGCAACCCACCCAATCAACACCTCCCCACGTGGACGAGCCCGACATCCACCATGGATAGCCAGTCACCCTCTCCCTCCCGACGCGCCACGTGTGCAGTCAACCGGGGATGCGTACCCCTCTCACCGGTACAGCCGGTAAACTCTGCTTGTGCGCCAAGCTTCGAACGGAGGGTATAAATTCAAAACTGCTTCCGGCTAAGGTTGCTTCAAGCTCTCACCTATCTTGATTCTTTCTCATTGTCGGTTGAGACTTCGGGGAATTTTCACTTGGGTTTTTGTCGAAAGAAAGCAAAAAAAGAGGGAGCGATGTTTCTAGTGAATTGGTTTTATGGAGCTCTGGCGTCTCTGGGTCTGTGGCAGAAGGAAGCCAAGATCTTGTTCTTGGGGCTGGATAATTCAGGGAAGACCACTCTGCTTCGCATGTTGAAGGACGAGGTACGTTCGTTTTACTTCGCAGAGACTCCCTTCGATGGAAACATACAGTTCTGGAGTTGCTTTTTCTCTTATCGTGGTCGTCGGTCGAGCATTGTGCTTTTTTGTCTGTTCTTATTTTGGTCGTTTATTCCTTTTGCTTCTCGAGTGTTCTCTGCACGTCCTTTGGTGAGTTGATTGCATGACTCTTGCGCTTGTGTGGTATGGGTTTTATAGTATATTTCTTAGTATACAATGTATAGATATATGTAGCGTGTTCATAGGATGATAACACGCTTCCTGGTCCTGTCATTGGCAGAGATTGGTTCAACACCCACCCACCCAGTTCCCGACTTCAGAGGAACTGAGTATAGGGAAGATAAAGTTCAAAGCTTTCGACTTGGGTGGTCACCAGATCGCTCGTAGGGTCTGGCGGGACTACTACGCTAAGGTAAAGTTCTGCTCTCCTTTTCTCTCCTATGTAAGCTCCTGATTCGAGACATCTCTTTAATTGCATGCCATATGGCCGATTCATTCATAAATTCTGTAACAGTTTTTGAATTTTAAGCAACATGATGCATGTGGGGCAGATCATCCTACTGAGTATTCTGATGCTTTTGCTTAATCATGTTAAACTCATCACTTCGAATGCTTCATTCTTGTCTGTGGATGTGTTTCTTGACTTTTGAGTTGACATATAGTCGGATGCGTGGCTCTCAACTTTCAGTTCACTGATTTTATTTACTGCATTAAGTTTTCAATAGGTAACCCTGAAATTGAACCTTTAGTTTACTTTGAGATCAGGTTTGACCTTGTTGGATTGACGCGATGGAATGCTTATGCAATCGCCGCAACTTGGCCATCGTCCAGTTGTACTTACGTTGCTTCTAAACAGGGGCTTTATATTGGCCCAAAAAAAAAAAATTGGATTTACGGGGACTGATTTTCATTTTCAGCAGTCTGGGTCGGCAAGTGACATGTTTTCATGTTATCTGGTGGTTCGGACGATGGTTTTCTTGCACACTGTTGATTTTTGTTTTTCTCCCCCTTTTAGTTCTCTTCGGATAACATTGTGTCCTTTGCTAATCCATTTTCAAGATACCGTATATAGCCGGTGTGGTTGACTTGCGGTGTTTATATGCAGATGTTACTATTTAATCTAATCAACTAGAAGTGTTGGCCAGTGTATTACTTGGTACTGGTTTTTCCTTGCTGAGAAAATTTCCTTTTTTTTCTGGGATATACTATGATGACGGGGTGCCGCGATAGGGGAACCAAGTTTTGCAGAAAAAATTTCCTTCATGGATTGGTTGGCACTCGTTCACACTTGGCATTTTAAAACTTCAAACGATCATGTCATATGATGTTTCATCTTGTTTTTGCACATGTATGGGAGCATGTGAAGCAATCACTCTGTCGAAGATGATGAATGCTTTGGAACTTTTATATAGGTCGATGCGGTAGTGTACCTAGTCGACGCTTACGACAAGGATAGATTTGCCGAGTCAAAGAAGGAGCTGGATGCGCTCCTCATGGACGAGTTGCTGGCGAATGTCCCGCTCCTCGTCTTGGGAAACAAGATCGACTACCCTTCCGCTGTGTCAGAGGACGAACTGCGGTACTACTTGGGCCTCGCCAACTTCACCACCGGGAAGGGCGACGTCAGCCTCGCCGGCACCAACGTCCGCCCTCTTGAGGTCTTCATGTGCAGCATTGTGCGCAAGGTGGGCTACGGTGAGGGCTTCAGATGGCTCTCTCAGTACATCAAATGAGCATCTCTCTTCCTGGGGTGTGTATTTCGATGTAAGAAGCTGAAACTGGCGTGTATAGATACATATATATTACATTTCATTTAGCTTTTGATAGTAGGCTCGCTCTATTTTGGTGGGACATATCTCTTTTTGCTCAAGAAGTTCTTGTGATCTTCTCATGGAGCAAAGGCAATTTGCTTTGTGTCTATGAATTTTACTTGCAGAGCTAGAAACCCTTAGCTATTTTCACAGACCTGGCTATTTCACTCAGCATGCGCACGAGTGCTTCGGAAGCTCTAGACGCATTCCCTGTGCAGGCTTTAAGAGATTGAGAAACTCTGGTTAAGCAAAAGCAAGAACAAGACAAGAATCAGGAGTCGGCTGTGGAGCTGAGTTTACACAGGCCTCTCTATCTTCTGCCACCTCCTCGGTTGGCAGTGGTGCTCGGCTAGACTCGGCTGGGCTTTGGTGCGGTCCAGTAGGATCCTCAGTGAGATCTTTGGGCTCCAAACAAAAAGTTTGGGTCGAAGAAAGGCTAATGGATAGGGGCTTCTACTTATATTCGAAGTCATGCCAAGAAAGTTCGTAGTTTACATTAATCCGTTGGAGTCGTTTGGGGGCAACCATTTGTTTCAAAGATCGGATTGTTAATTTTGCAGAGAATTTAACATTGTCGAAAATTTGTTTTCTAAGAGACATACGTTATTCGTGTGGTATAAGGAATGTTCGATAGCTGGGGTCCCGGTTGTAGAAGCCTAATTTATTGGGCCTAGCCCTTGAGTACCCAAGCATGGGCATTAGGGACCTAGGCCAACCTTGATGATGAAGTGAGCATAGGTGTCAGGTACCTAGAGATGGCTGGAGAGGATTGAGGCACATGCATTAGAGTCTTGAGCGTTGCTCGAATTTGATAGACATGAGCCTGGGCATAGGAGCTGAGTATTTCTACCATGACATAGTTAATTATGTTATTTTCAAGAAAACAATTCAAGAGGCAATTCAGTCAAATTTGCTGATGACAAGAAGCCATATGATGGCTTTTGATTATCCAGTTTAATTGAATTGGATCTTCTTTTTGAAAGGGACATATGTTGACACCAAAAAATGACCAGTTTTGAGTTACTATTGACAAGTATTAAACTTAGTTATTGAGAGTAGAGTTTAATCAACAATGAATAAAACAATCAACAACTCAAAGGGAATTGACAACTTGCTAAAGTAATTGACAACACTGTGAAAGTTATGGTTGAGAGCCTTCATGAAGAGTTGGGATGTTAATTGACAGTCATTGACAATAAGTAATTGACATGAAAATATAATTGTTGTAGTTAAATCTATTGCCACTAATTTAGGATTTTTTTTTTTTTTTTAACTTCCGTGAATAAGTATTGTTAAATTATAGGAGATCGTGTAACTTCTTGTGTATGTGGATCAGGAAATAATTTTTTTATTCAAATTTATTAATCATTCAATGTAATCGTCGGTTACCCCAAGTGTATTCATGGTAAGCAGCTACCAATCAATCATAGAATTTAACATTTTTTTTTGTAAATTTATCTTTATCTTTATTTTTATTTTTGTGTAATTTACATGACTAAATATGATTGTCTCTAGCCTACGTACTTTTAGTTTTCTTATCATTTATTTTTCTATCCAAAACCAAAAAAAAAAAGAAAACCTTTCGCAACCTGTGTTGATTCATCCATTTATACTTGAAGGATATTTCATCATATCTGGTGAAACATTTGCATAATAGCTTTTTAAATATTTCTCATAATACGACGTTTTTAAATTAGTGTAATAAGCCTAAATTGCAACTTCCGCTTTTGCGGAAAGACTTAAAAATAAGACAATTTCTTTATATATTTGAAAATACAATATTTTAATATTCTATAAAAGTTTATCAATTAAAGCTAGATGTTTTCTATATATTTCATATATTTTTGCAAGCAATTCTTGAAGCAAAGTTGATGCAAGATTTTAGAATGCAATTGGTACACTGACTACAATTAAAACATAATAGTATATTATACTGACTACAAGTACTTTCCTAAATCACACGTTAAACGATTAATAAATTTGAATAAAATCCAACACTTGGTTAACTCTCCCAACACTCTCGAAAATTCATGTCCGAAATTCTGACACTCGAGTTCAAAATTTCAACACATGATTCCCACACATATAGGGTCAATTTTAAAGATTTTCAATAAATGAGGGGCAAAAAGTAAAAATATGTTAAAAATATAAAAATAAAAATAAAGGGGGAAAACCCAATTTTCTCTTCCGACTCTTACTTCTCATAATACACAATTCACTTCTCAAGTTTTTTTTTTTCTCTTATCTCCCAACACACTTTAATACACTAATCTAGAATGTGAATTGCATGTTTTTTTTTCCTTCAAATTTTATGGATTATTGGAATATAAATGAATTTATCAAATTAAAATAATGAATGATACTTACAAATGGTAAATTAATATTTTAGTATATTAATTTATTGTAGACTCTTTATTTATTTATTTGTAAATTTGAATCAAATTAATTTAATTGAAATAATCATAAAAAAAGATAATTTGTCTTATATATAAAGATACATTTAATACACAATGCGTTCCAACATATTGAAATTTTCTATCTTTTGATAAATAAAGTGTCAATGTGTCATGTCGTATTGTGTTGCGTTGTGTCACAAATCAACGGTTTATAACAAACCGAAAGTGAAGAAGGGTATTATCTATTGGTTAAAAGTTTGAAGGCAAAGGTTTGCAATAGCTAAGGCTAATTTCTCCTGAATTTTTTTTTTCGATCTTAATTACGTTTTAGCTAACAAGTTCCTTTGACAAATGAAGTGGTTTAGATGGCCAAAAGAAAAGGAAAGGAAAGTCTCCATATTGCATGTTAGGATAGGGGAGTTGACTTCTTGCATAATCATTAAGAAAATGGATGGTGACACAAATAATTATGAACTTCGACTCATTGTCTAATGTCCATAAACTTTTAATTTGTTCAATAAAATCCCTGAACCTTGATTTGATGTGCAAAGTGGTCATTGAACTTTTAATTTATTCACTATGGTCCTTAGATTGTTGGAACATGTTCAAGTTGTTACCCTTTCATTAATTCAAGTTTTGGAATAATATTGGACATCTTCATATAATTTAGGGATTTTATTGAATATATATCAAAAGTTTGGGGATCACATTAGATAAACTGAAAATTCAGGGATGACATTGCATATTGTGTTAAAATTTAAGGATCATATTATGCATTAGACTTAAATTTAAGAACTATTTATGTCACTTTCCTCAATGAAAAGCCCATGATAGAAGAACACACTAATTCATTTTCCAACCTTGGAGACATGATCAACTTGCCATTTACGAGAAAATAGTTGATGAATTGTAAGCAATTGATGCATCATAATTACATAATCATTAGGCGACGACGGGAATGTGAGTATCATCAATGAGAAACTTCCATGCGCAGATATAGCTTCACTCCTCGCAACCTTCGGGGACGTCAAAAGGATGGTGATCGCAAGGCGGAGCGAAACTCTGTCGTTCATTCTGGACCGAGCACAAAACTTTCATCCGGTCGCTAAATCTAAACTTAATGCATGACGACCTCACTTGTACACTTCCCTGTAAGACTATCCCAGTTGAAATTGCCGTTGGAGGGACAAGCCCACCGGGTGTCGCCTCCACAGAAGGCCGAGTATTTCGTTTAGGGATTCGGGAGATCTCAATACTGTACTAGGTTTTGGCAGGCCGAATATGCCAACGAAGATAGTATGGATTCCAACTCCATCGCTACTCATTTTCAAGAACTTGGGTAACCTCTCTCGATTCCACCTCCATCACGACCATTACCGATCACGGCGAACAAGCACAGCAACCTTAAGGTCTAATCGCTTCCTGGGCGATTCTCTTCGATCCCCAGAAGTAGGGGTGATTGGTTCCCGGTCCAGTCTAATTCTACCTAAGAACCGAGAACCATATCGGGAGGATCAGTTCCCAATTTTGGGGATTGGGAACCAGACCGACCTATGACTAGGAACCAATTGCTTAGCAAAAAAATATAAAAAATAAAGAAAAATACAAGAATTGTTATTATTTTTAAGTTTTATTACTATATTTAAGAAATTAAAAATATATATTTAATAATAAAAGGATCTGTCCAGCCCGGTTTGGTTCTCTCTTGGAATTGAGGACCGGACCGACAATCACCGGTTCCATAAACTGGACCCATCCCTCTAGGAACCGGACCAAACTGGCCGGTCCGGTCCAGTCCGGTCCGGGCGGTTCCTCGCTTGGGCATTCCAGCATGCTCACCCTTACCCAGAAGTTGCCCCCGGACGTTGCGACTAAAGAGCCACATAGTCTAGCCCTGATCGAGTATTGAGCTCAGAAAAATCTTCCAAGAACAATATACTCCCGCGCATCATGAAATCTCATCATGCTGGCTATTTCTCATGGAAAGACTAGTGCTTTCCTTCCAAAGGCGGCCTCTATGTCACAAGACTTTCCTTGCAGATTCTCTTTGGTCGTTGCTGATAAATCGAATGGGCAAAATGGAAATACCGGCGTACAATTACCAGTCATGCGGTGATCAATCGGTGTTGAGCAACGTACAAGAGGCCAGTATTTCTTTTTTCCCGCAACATCTGTACTGTATTTGCAAACTGCTAAATTTATTTCCAGAATATCAATGCAACTCGTAAGAAGTACGGGAAATGCTAGGTTGAGACATATCCACCCCTAAAAAGGAAATCAACAGAGAAAGATTTGCATAGTTCATGCTCAATGAGAAATATTTAGGTCGAGAGCTTTCGACCCTCAGAAATGCCAGCTGTATTATTACAAACTTACAGTCCAGGCAGAGTACTTCGTCTGGGGAGAAATGACTGAGTTTCAATACATGTGGAACAAAAGCGAACGATAATAAATTGTCCTCATATAACGAGAACATGTCTATCCAGAAATAACCAACTATGTGCTTACGTTTCCAATATAAATGGAAAGCAATCAGTTGATTCGGTTTCTTTCCCAGAGAAGAAAGAAGTACCGCATCAAAACAGCACATTTATTAACCCCATCAAATCTGCTCTCTACTTGATGTAATGCGACATCCACTTGAACCCTTCACCATAGCCCATCTTGTGCACGACGCTGCACATGAACACCTCAAGGGGTCTAACAGTCTGATCTGCCAGGTTCACTTTCCCTTTGCCAGTTGTGAAGTCAGTGAGCCCGAGATGATATCGCAGCTCGTCCTCCAAAGCTGCATGCAGGATATCCATCTTGTTTCCGAGCACGAGGAAAGGCACCTTAGCAAGAGCTTCATCAGAAAGGAGGGCATCGAGCTTCCTCTTTGATTCTGCAAACCTCTCCTTGTCGCAGGCGTCCACTAGATATACCACTGCATCCACCTACAGAAAAAACTGCAAAAGATCAATAGTTCGATATAAATCTAATTTGAAAATGTGCGCCGAAGAGCTGTCTGAGTTAAATTTGTAAACTAGCTGACAAAATGAGTAGAAAGTCATCAAACTCGCACATCGCCTCCAACCTAAACGAAATGGACAGGAGGGAGCTCAGCGACATGGATGCAGGGGCGAATGCCATCTATATGGAGGAAAAACTACAAAAGGTTTAGTCACCCAAAAAGTTTAAAGTTTTTCTCTCCTTCCCATTTTTTTTAATTTTTATTTTTCCTCTTCCTTTTTTTATTTCATGGATCATCAAATAGACCGCAATCAAGAGCTCTCTTTGCTTCTTGCTTATTGCTTCTTCCTCCCAAGCTCCCTGTTTTCCTCATCCCTTCTCGTTTTCGGTGGTAAAGAAATTGAAAAAAAGGAGTGAGTGATGTCTCTGTTGAATTGGTTCTATGAAGCTCTGGCGTCTCTGGGTCTGCACCAGAAGGAAGCCAAGATGTTGTTCTTGGGGCTGGATAATGTAGGAAAGACCACCCTGCTTCGCATGCTGAAGCACGAGGTACTTCCGTTTGAATTCGTAGACTCCCTTTGATGGAAATACGCAGTTCTAAAGTTGCTTTTTTCTCTTATCGTGATCGAGAGTCTCTCTTCCCAATGTGTTCTTGTTTTTGTCATTGATTCCTTGCATTTCTCGGGGCCTCCTCTCTTCATTTCGCCTGGTGAGTGAGTTGATTGCACGATTCTCGCGCTTCCTGTGTATGGGCTACTCTTATAATTCTTAGTCTACAATGCATAGATATATGTAGCGCGTTCGTAGGACTATACGTGCATGTCGAAAGTAAGCTGAACGATTCTGATATGGTTCTGTGATGGGCAGAGATTGGTTCTGCACCAACCCACCCTGTTCCCGACTTCAGAGGAATTGAGTATAGGGAAGATAAAGTTCAGAGCCTTCGACTTGGGTGGTTGCCTGGTTGCTCGCACGGCCTGGCCAGACTACTACGCTAAGGTAAAGCTCTGCTCTTTTTTTTTTTTTTTCTTCCATCTCCTCTCAAAGCTCCTGTTTTTGGATAATCCTGTAATTGCGTGCCTTGGGTTGATTCATTCACGGATTCTGTGATAGTTTCTAAATGCTATACAAAAATGATGCATGCGGGTGGATCATCCTCCTGAGAGTAGTCGGATGCTTTTTGCCTCTGAGTTTCGAAACGGGAAAACTTTTTCTTCAACCGGAAAACTAATACCAGCGAAGAGAGTTCGTTGAAAGGTGGTCATCTGCGCCCACCACGAACGATGATAGATGCAGCAAATAGAATGCTTGAACTTTCAAGGATCTTAACAAGCGTTGATGGGGTCAAGTATGTTGCCATCGTGAATCTATACTTAAAATGTAACTGTGCGCGGGAGAAAGCTGGAAAAGTAGTTATCTGTCGACTACATAGTGTGAAGTGACAGTTTACATTATCGGCTGAGGAGGAGAGGGAAAGGCTCTCTGTTTAGTAAGGATGGATCGTGGATAGCAGTTCTAACTCGAGAAGGTACGTATAGAGGCAAAGGGCTTTCCTTCATATCGATGGCATTCGCCCCTGCATCCATGTTGCCGAGCTCCCTCCTGTCCCATCATTTCGTTTAGGTTGGAGGTGATGCGAGTTGATGACTTTCTACTCCTTTTGTCATCTAGTTTACTAATTTAACTCGGACAACTCTTTGACACACATTATCAAACGAGATTTATATTGAAGGATTGATCTTCCGCACTTTCTTCTCTTCTCTAGGTGGATGCAGTGGCGTATCTGGTGGACGCCTGCGACAAGGAGAGATTTGCGGAATCAGAGAGGGAGCTTGATGCCCTTCTTTCAGATGAAGCTCTTGCTAATGTCCCTTTCCTCATTCTCGGGAACAAGATAGATATCCCGGATGCAGCGTCGGAGGACGAGCTGCAAGATTATCTCGGGCTCACCGACTTCACGACTCGCAAAGAGAAAGTGAATCTTGCAGATCAGACTGTTAGGCCCCTCGAGGTGTTCATGTGCAGCGTCGTGCGCAAGATGGGCTATAGCGAAGGGTTCGAGTGGATGTCGCAGTATATCAAGTGAGAGCAGATTTGGTGGGGTTAATAAATGTGCTGTATTGATGCGGT
This sequence comes from Eucalyptus shirleyi, assembly GCA_017140165.1. Classification (NCBI taxonomy): domain Eukaryota; kingdom Viridiplantae; phylum Streptophyta; class Magnoliopsida; order Myrtales; family Myrtaceae; genus Eucalyptus; species Eucalyptus shirleyi. The sequence goes on along the minus strand of CM029448.1, from coordinate 16,850,656 downwards.
ACTTCTTTCTTCTCTCGGAAAGAAACTGAATCAACCGATTGCTTTCCATTTATATCGGAAACGTAAGCCCATAGTTGGTTATTTCTGGATAGACATGTTCTCGTTATATGAGGACAATTTATTATCGTTCGCTTTTGTTCCGCATGTATTGAAACTCAGTCATTGCTCCGCAGATGAAGTACTCTGCCTAGACTGTGAGTTTGTAATAATACAGCTGGCATTTCTGGTCTTTCTGAGGGTCGAAAGCTCTCGACCTAAATATTGCTCATTGAGCATGAACTATGCAAATCTTTCTCTGTTGATTTCCTTTTTTAGGGGTGGATATGTCTTGACCGAGCATTTCCCATACTTCTTATGAACTTCTTTTGTAGTCGCATTGATGTTCTCGAAATAAATCTAGCAGTTTGCAAATACAGTACAGTTGTTGCAGGCAAAAAGAAATCCTGGCCTCTTGTACGTTTCTCGACACCGATTGATCACCACGTGACTGGTAAATGTATGCCGGTATATCCGTTTTCTTCCAATTCATCAGCAAGATTCACAGAGAATCTGCAAAGAAAGTCTTGTGACAAAGAAGCCGCCTGATGAGATTTTCTGGCGTTTGATGTCGGTGTAAGGTAATGTTAATTCTTGGAAGATTTCTGGAGCTTGATACTCGATCAGGGCTAGACTATGTGGCTCTTCAGTCACGACATCCAGTGGCAGCTTCTAGGGATCGAAGAGAAGCGCAGGGCAAGAGTTTGCCCAGGAAGCGATTAGACCCTACTGTACGTCGCAGCTTGCTGTGCTTGTTGGCTATCATCAGTAATGGTCTTGATGGGAGTTTGAATTGAGAGGGATAGCCGAGTTCTTGAAAATGAGTAGCGACCGAGGTGGGATCGGTACCATCTTCAAGTAGAGCACAGTCCACCCGCCAAAGCCCAGTACGTATCGACACCTCCCGAGATCCTAAACGAAATACTCGGTATTCTGCGGAGGCGACGCCCTGCTGGCTTTTGTCCCTCCGACGGCAATTTCAACTGGGATAGCTTGACAGAGAAGAGTACAAGTGAGGTCATCATGCGCTAGGTTTGAGTTTACCAAAATAAAAGTTTTGCCTTGTTGGGTCCAGAATTAACAAGAGAGTCTCACTCTGCCTCTCTATTTTCATCCTTTCGTGTCCGCCAAGGGTCGTGAGGTCGGACAAGATACGCAGAGCGAAGCTTGCCATCAATTATACACATATTCATGTTATCACCTAATTAATTAGTAGCTGTGTAATGCATCAATTGGCCTGCAATTCATCGAACTATTTTTCTGGTAAATGGCAAATTGATCGTGTCTCTAAGGTTGGAAAGCGGATTACTCTGTTCTCGTGTCATGGGCTTTTGGTAATGGTTATGCGGGAGATGTCACCTCCCTATTCTTACACGGAGCCTTCCCTCTTACTTTCCTTTTTTCTTGTTCTTTTTCCCACAATTAATAAAAATGTTTTTTTTTTGTTTGTTAACTGACCTTTTACTTTTTATTAGCTAGCGAAGCCTTTTTTTTTTCCTTCTCTACTTGATTACGTTTCTTTTCTCTAATATATTTGATTAGTTCTATAACTACTTCAGCGAATTCCTAACGAACTTTACTTATTATGCTACCAATGAGAGTCACTTCTTGCAATACATTAGTTAATATATTGTAACCCTTTTCTTTATTTTGTTTTCCTCCCCTGAAGTCAAAGGCAAGGGCAAGATTTATTTCGAAAAAAAAGAGAGAGAGGGAAAGACATGAAAATACACACCACCCCTCACAAGTCAAGGGCATTGCATTTGTGAACCGCTACGATAAAATGGAAGCTTCAATGAAATAACGCGAGGCAGTCGAATGAGCAAGTGTAATAACCAACTTATTTAGATTGAAAATCTCTCTCTCTCTCTCTCTCTCTCTCTCTCTTTTGCGCGTAAAAAGTTGTGCCCGGATGTCCAAACGAGCCTTTGGCCTGCCGTTCAAGGAAGCCGCTCCTGTTCCCCTAATCTTGATCCGTCCGATTCGCCGATCACAAAACGTCAGATGCATCCTCACCGCACAACACTGTCATCCCTCCATTTCCACCTCCATTTCCACAAAGTAGCCATTTCCTCATAATCCCGACTTTCACGGGGACGTCACCCAGCCCCTCTCAACGCGCCACGTGTGGGCTTTCGCAGGGATCCGACGACCCCTCTCAACGCGCCACGTCTGGAACTTTGACAGGGATCCTACGACCCCTCGCAAGTGGGACTTTGACAGGGACCCTACGACTACGACCCCTCGCGTACATTGGGAATCAATTTTAGCGATATATTAGTTCATTTAATGCACTCCATTTTCTTTATTTTTTTTTCCTTGAAGTCGAAGGCAGAGGCGACATTTATTTTGAAAAACAAAAAGGAAAGACGTGAAAATACACACTACCCCTCACAATCTTTGTACATTACATTTGTAAACCGAAAATGTGACCAATAGTTAGAGTGCATATGGTAACATTTTTATTTTTAGGAACAATTTCTATTAAGATATATTCCTTGGACTAGTTTTTGAGTAGAAAAATATGTTAAGTAACGCACAAGATTTTTATTCTCAAAATAGAAAAAAGAATATAAATGTATTTGATACAGCCACGAAATTTTTTATTCCCATTTTTTTCTATTTAATTATATGAATGTTGGTAGAGATTTAACAATTCATGTTTAGATAACAATAGACTTTTGTAAGGATTTAACTAATCAAAATATACAAAGATAGTCTTAGAAAATCCAATGTAATAGTTAGTAAAAAAGGATAGCCGAAAATGGTCAATATATCTCTTCATGAAGAGAGGGCAATTATGCCGTGCTCTTGGTCAATGGGCATCCCATCTCTCTAGTAACCATCATCACAAGCTTGTCCCCCACGAGCCAGTCCTTAGCTTTTTCCTTGCGAGATCTGACTTTGATTGGCCTCTCCTAATTCATCATGGAAGATGACGAACCAGAGAGAGAGCCATTCAATTCGTGATTAACATATGACTTAGCCTCTGTTTGGTCCACCAACATTCTCAATTTGCGATCTAATTAACGTACATCTTCGATGATTGCTCAATTTCAACTGCTGCTCATCTTCCTTTTGGGTTATTTGAAGTCCATAATAATAATAATAATAATAATGAAATCTGGAAATGTACATATGCCCTATTCGTCTCAATCATAACCCCTTAAAAATATCTAAATGCTGCCAATATTTCTGATGCCAATATAAGCAAGCATGGCATTCACATGGAACATCTTAACTATCGAGACTGTTAAGAGAGACACTTATAAAGACAAGTGCCAACGCATAATCCGCAAAAGACAGCACGCGCCTTTTATCAAGCAACATGATATTTGATCTTCCAAATGGCTAAATGAAGTGCATTAGAGAGTGGTGAAGGACATGGACGCCCTCCTGGCTTAGAGCGCTATTCTTAAATGTTAGCTATAATAAAATGAAAATATGAATAAAACAATGCATGATAGTCGCGCATGTGGATAAGCCCGGCCGCATGGCCAAACGAGGATAAAGGTGTGCTCTGATATTCAAACGGGAATATGTGATGTCATGGTCGAGCATGTGGGATACAGTCAAACGAGCATAAAAGTGAGACTGAAACCTCTAGATTTCTCTTTGCGTGAACTGCTGCGTCGGCAGTTAAGATGTGGACTGCCTCATCATTTTCCCAACTACTTCACGATCACCAACCTCGTTGGCGATGGCGCGGCAGTCGATGAGGTAGTACCATGATTTGACCAATTGGATCGGGTCAGCCAATAAGGTGCGAGTGTTGCAGGGAAATTATGCGATTGGTCTCCCCCTCAAGACGGCTGTTTCTAACCTTTTGGTCGATGACTCCGTCCCCACTTTTTTGGCTACCTAATAATTGGTTGTAAAAAAAAACACACACACATATATATTCATATGAAGCATGCTAAAAATTTTAAAAGATCCCTTATAAATTAGGTGATTTGAGTTTCACTTTCAAACATGTATGGAATTGCCCAATGCATATAGTTAAGTGGAATGAGGTGTATTTGAAAGTTATTTTCATGGGAAATAGCCAGTCTAATGAGATTTAATGGCATTTCATGCGCGCAAAGTGAATGTTGATTCTTGGAAGATTTAATGGCATATGGATGTGCGTTAGGGGTGAGCATGTGAGACCGCTTGAATAGGGAACCGCCCGAACCGAACCAAACCGTCCAGTTTGGTCCGATTCTCCGAAGGATTTATTTGGTTTTCGGTTCTATAAAAATGAAATTAGCGATTGTCGGTCCACTTTCCAGTTCCAAGGGGAGAATCGGACTAAACTGGACTGATTCTTTTTTTAAAAATATATATTTTTTAATTTCTTAAAGATAACAATAAACCTTAACAAATAGTAAAAACTCTAGTTTTTTTTTTCAATATTTTTTTTTGCTGGGGTGGTGGGGCCACCTACACTTCATTTATCAAAGGGACTTGCTGAGTAAAAACCCCCTCCACTTTCCTTTTATCATAGCTGGTGACCTCCTTTTCTTAACTGTGGATATGGTGCAATGTGCATGACTTTTAAATGGTAGAAATATACTTTTTTTTTTCTCTTTTTCTTGAAGAAAATATCGTCTTCACGCTTCCTTGATGTAAAAAAAAATAAAAATTGGAAGATAAGGGAAAAAACAAAAATAACAATAACAATTAGACAAATAGGAAAAAGTCTCAATAACAAGAAGGTCAAATAAAAGAATTTAATTAATCGTTATATGCATATGTAAAGGGTTAATTGATAATATTTTTTTAAAAATAATAATCAAAAGGACGTGGCTGTGTCAACTCAGAAAGAATATTATGAACCGAATCTATATTGATATTTTAAACATTAGTTATTAGAAATCATTTTTTGCATTGGTTAATCATTGAAGATATTCAAAATATACGTATGTGTATGTACATTTTTTGTTACCTGACCTTTTACTTATTATGCTATCATTGAGAGTCACTTCTTTTGATATTTTAGTTTATTTATTGTAACCCTTTTCTTTAATTTGTTTTCTTCCCCTGAAGTCAAAGGTCAATGCGAGATTTATTTCGGAAAAAGAAAATGAGGGAAAGACATGAAAATACACGCTACCCCTCCCATGCCATGGGCATTGCATTTGTTAAACTGAGAATGTAATCCAGAGTTAACGGCTATAATAAAATGAAAATTTAAATAAAACAATGCATGGCAGTCGCGCATGTGGATTGGCCAACGTCCAGACGAGTGTGAACGTGTGCTCGGTTTTGTCGGATTCTCCAAACGAGCATATAGGTGTGCCACTGTTCACCTGCGGGCTCGGTTTTGTCGCATGTGTTCGAAGGGTTCGCTTCAAGTTTGCTTCAATGCTTCGTGGAAAGGCAAGAAAATCAAGCAGCGGCCATCTAAACAACTTCATTTGTGGTAAGCATATTCGAACTCTTAAGACGTGTATGACAAATTTTTTATTTCTTTAATTTTTTGTTCTCCGAAACAGATTTAGAATAAAAATCCGTTTAGTAATGCAATTTTATTTTTATATTTTTGGAGCATATTTCTATTTCAGAAATAGATTTAGAGTAGAAATTATAAACTAAAATTTTTAGTTTTTTTTTTTTAATTTCTGAAAGAAAAGTAAGGAATTAAAACTCTTTTCATCGTTCACTCTTGTCGCCACTCGCTGCCCACCCGCCACTCGTGGGATGCCGGACATCCGTCACCGTACACTAGACATTGGCCATTACTGCCTCTAAAAATAGAAATTTTATTATGTTATCAAATGTACTTTTATTTCAAAAATAGAAATTTTGAATCGTTATTAAACACGTTTCTTTACTCAGAAACTCGTCAAGGGAATATAAATTGATTTATGTTCCAGAAATTTGATTATGCGCACCCTTAATCAGCACATAACACTCTCCCTCCACTTTTCTCATTATAGCCGACAACCTCCTTTTCTTAACTGTTAGCATTGTGCAAAGTGCATGACTTCTAAACGGTTGAGGTATATTTCCATCTCGTTTTCTTGAAGAGAATATCGATTTTAGATTTCCTTGATCTAAAAAAAAATGGAAGAAAAGGAAAAAGAGAAAACAACAATTAGAAAATAGGAAAAAGTCTCAATAATAAGAAGGCCGGATAAAAAAAATTGGTTATTCATTATGCATATGTAAAGGGTTAATTGATCATATTTTTTCAAATAACCGAAAGAAAATGGTGGCATCAACTTAGAAAGAAAATAACAAACTGAATCTATAATGATATTTCAAATATTAATTATTGTCAATCTTTTTAATTTTTTGCATTAGTTAATCATTAAATATATTAAATATATATAATATATTTGTTACTTGACCTTTTAATTTTCTGTTAGCTAGCGAAGCCTTTTTTTCCTTTTCTACATATCAATGTTTCTTTTCTCTAAAATATCCTATTAGTTAGAGGTGTGCAAAAGAACTGGGACCCACTTGGACCACCCAGAACCGGACCGAAATTGCCCGGAACCAATAGTTCCTAAGGGAACCGGTCTAGTTCCTGATTCCAATTTATGAGAACGGGCGAATTCGCCCACCCGCTCACCCGGACCGGACTGGTTATATTATAATAATATATTAATTTTTAATATTAAAATATTCAAAATTAGTAAATCTAAAATTTAAGACTCCAATCACCATCTTGTCTCAATTCACTACTCTCCTACTCCATCTTGTCTCTCTTAGTTCAAAGTCTCCCCGAGCTTCCACTTCCTCTCCAATTCACCTCCGGATGTACTCATCTCCCTTTGAGTTCTAGTTCGAACTCGGCGAAACAGTGAGTTGATTCTCTTTTCTCCCTCGAACTTGAACTCTCTCTCCACGTCGTCGCCATCCTTGTCGCTACCTCCGCATTCACTGTCACTATCGTCCTCTTCATTGTTGGGCTCGTCCCGCTTCTACCTCCCCTCTTCCTTCTCCCCCTCCTTAGGCCTCCCCCCATCGTCCTCATTTTTGGGGACAAGGGCGAACTCCAAGTCTTAGAATGGCTCATCGTCCCCTTTGTCTTCCTCATTGTCAGTCTCGAGGGAGGAGCAGGAGATGGTGGAGGTGGTGGCAAAGATGGTGGTGGTGGTTGGGACGAAAGCAGCGTGAGGGTCGTGACTGCTGCCGCAGCGACGCTAGTACTTGAGGAGAATAAAGTTACCATGATCGGGAGAGCCAGAATAAGTAGATGTGGGGAGGGTGAAAAGGGGAAGGCGTGGAGGTTGGACCGGTTCTATGGATTCACCTAGGAACCGGACCGAGTCGGCGGTCTGGTTTTCAGGTAGATTCATGCAACTAATGGACGGTTCCCGTTTCCAATTTTTTTAAACCGATTCTTAGCGGGCGGTTTCCTGTTCCAATTTTTCGGAATCGGTTCTTAGCAAGCGGTTCCCCATTCTAAGTCGAGAACCACTCACCCGGACCATGCACACCCCTACTATTAGTTCTATAAATTTAGAAACTGAGAGTTCTATGACCCACCTAAACTTGCTTCTTGCTGGGTAAAAATTTCTTTAAATGAAAAAGGAAAAAAAAATTATTTTATGGGATTGAGGTGTAGCTACAACAAATCTTTGCCCTCCAACTCTTAATCACCACACATTAACACCCTCCACTTTCGTTTCGTTATAGCCGATAACATTCTTTTCATTTTATTATAGCCGGTAACTCTTGCGATAAACTCTTGGGTGAGTGAAATACTCCATGGAGGCCATGCAGAAAACCATTCAATGACGGACAGGTCTGGTCCGGATCCACATAGAAAATATTCAAAATTACTACAAACCCTCTCTCTCCTCTATCTCTTTCTCGATCCAGGCCCACGTTTGCAGCGGACCCTCTCTTTCTCTCTCTCTCGGTTAAGGCACTGCATGGGAATGTTTCTATTCCTTTGTTTTTTGTTATGTTGTTCCCGAAATAAATAAATAAAAGAACATAAATCCGCTTGGTAATGCCAATTTATTTTTCTATTTTTCAGAATAGAAAATTAGCTAGGGAATAGATTTTGAACATAAACAAGAAACAAAAAAAAAAAAAGTAACTTTTTATTCCCGGGATTGATTTTTAGGAATAAGTCAATTTTTTTTTTGTTCTTCTTTCTTGCTGTGGCCATCGCAGGCCACCTCCGACCGCCTAGAGCCATTGCCAACCTCCGACCACCGACCGGTGGCACCATTGCCAGCGATTGCCACCGGCCACCATCGTCTTCTGACCACCAACCGTCGCCACTGACACTGGCCATCGTCGTCTTCCGATCGCCTGTTGCCATAGGCCGTCGACCACCACTGGTTACCACCGGCCGCTGACTGCTAGGGCTACCGCTTGACCGCCACTTGCTGCCTATCGCTGTCACCCGCCGCCACTGGACCACCGCCCACAGCCCATCGGTCGGCTGGTGATCGGCAGTGACAGCTGGTGGGCTATGGGCGGTGGTCGAGTAGTGGTGGGCAACGGCAACAGGTGGTGAGCGGCGGTCGAGCAGTAACCTTGGCAATCAGCGATTGGCATTTGGCCATCCATGAACAAGAAGAAAAAACGAAAAAATATAAAAATTTGTGGATTGTAACAAACGCATTCTTATTCTTTTTCTATTCCAAGAATAAAAATTTTGTATGGTTACCAAACGCTTTATTTTACTCAAAAATTGTTCCGGAGAGTAAAAATAGAAAATAACTATTTCTCAAAAAAAAATTGTTCCTCGAGACAAAAATGTTACCTTTTGCACCCTAAAAATCACTCCGAAGCTCACGTTTTTTCCTCACCTCCACTCTGCTCCCTCTTTCCTCCAACGTGACGCCTGCCAGTTGCCTTCGCCGTCACCGAAGCCAATGCCTCCCAAAACCCCGCCGTCGCGTTTTCCCCTCACTCTCCCAACCTCCGCGAAACGGGCTCTCTGCTCATGAACCAGCCTCTGCCTCCCCGAGCCCCGTCGTCACCTGTTGAATCCCCTCTGACCTTGCAACCTTTATGGACATCAAAAGGATGGCGATCGCTAGGGGAAGCGAAATTCTCTCGTTCATTCTGGACCAAGCACAAAACTTTCATCTGATCGCTAAACCTAAACCTAATGCACGACGACCTCCCTAATACTCTTCCCCGTCAGGCTATCCCAGTTGAAATTGCCATCGGAGGGACAAGCCAATTGGGTGTCACCTCTGCAGAAGATTGAGTATTTCGTTGAGGAATTCGGAAGGTCTCGATACCCTCTTGGGTTTTGGCCGGCGGAATACGCCACTAAGATGGTACCGATTCCAACTCCATCGCTACTCAATTTTCAAGAACTCGGGTACCTCTCTCGATTCCACCTCCATCACAAACATTAACGATGATGGCCAAAAAGCACAGCAGGCTGCGACGTACAGTAAGGTCTAATCGCTTCCTGGGCAAACTCTCTCCCTGCGATTCTCTTTGATCCCCATAAGCCACCAAACGTCCCGATTATTTTTTTGGTCAGAAGCCACCAAACGTCCCGATTGAAGAGCCATATATTCTAGCCCTGATCGAGTATCGGGCTTGAAAAATCTTCCAAGAACGATCATCCCCTTACGCACACATCAAACACAAGAAAATCTCATCACGCAGCTTCTTTGTCACAAGACTTTCCTTGCAGATTCTCTTTGATACTTGTTGATAAATCGGATGTGCGGAATGGATATACTGATGTACAATTACCAATCTTGTGGTGATTAATCCGTGTTGAGTAACGTACAAAAGGCCAGTATCTCTTTTTGCCTGCAACATCTGTATTGTACCTGCAAACTACTAGATTTATTTCCAGAACATCAACGCCACCACAAAAGAAGTTCATAAGTACTGGAAATGCTCTTTGATACTTGCTGATAAATCGGATGTGCGAAATGGATATACTGATGTATAATTACGGTAATCAATCCGTGTTGAGTAACGTACAAGAGGCCAATATCTCTTTTTGCTTGCAACATGTGTACTGTATCTACAAACTGCTAGATTTATTTCCAGAACATCGACGCGACCACAAAAGATGTTCATAAGGAGTACGCGACCACAAAAGATGATGCTCGGTCAAGACGTATCCTCCTAAAAAGGGAAGTCGACATAGGAAGATTTGATTAGTTCGTATTCGATGAGCAATATTTAGTTTGAGAGTTGTTTGACCCAAAAAGCTAACTCAAGAGATAAGTTTTCCTTCACACTAATAAACCGACTACCATTCCCTTTGACAAGCCATGTGGGACAACCTCAACACAATACATATTGAACAAAAGCGAACGATGATGTATTGTCCTCATAACGAGAACTTGTCTATCCAGATATCATCAACTCTCTATGTGCTTACGTTTCCGATATAAATGGAAAGCAATCAGTTATTCGGTTTCTTTCCGAGAGAAGAAAGAAGTACCGCATCAATACAGCACATTTATTAACCCAATCAAATCTGCTCTCTACTTGATGTACTGCGACATCCACTCGAACCCTTCACCGTAGCCCATCTTGCGCACGACGCTGCACATGAACACCTCGAGGGGCCTAACAGTCTGATCCGCAAGATTCACTTTCCCTTTGCCAGTCGTGAAGTCGGTGAGCCCGAGATGATATCGCAGCTCGTCCTCCGCAGCCGCATGCGGGATATCGATCTTGTTCCCGAGCACGAGGAAAGGCACCTTAGCAAGAGCTTCATCTGAAAGGAGGGCATCGAGCTCCCTCTTATGATGGGACAGGGGGAGCTCCGCAACATGGATGCAGGGCCGAATGCCATCGATATGAGCGAAAGCCCTTTGCCTCTATATGTACCTTCTCGAGTTAAAACTGCCATCGAGGATCCTCAGCAGATAACGTAAACTGTCATCTTCACCCTTATGATCTATAACTAATGTAGTCGACAGATAACTCCCTTTCCAGCTTTTCCATGCGCACATAGTTACATTTTAAATATAGATTCATGATGGCAACACCCTTGACCCCATCAACGCTTTTTAATATCCTTAAAAGTTCAAGCATTCTATCTGCTGCATCCATCATCAGTCATGGTTGCAGATGACCACCTTTCAACCCTACGTTGAACTCTCTTCGCCGCTACTAGTTTTTCGGTTGAAGAAAATGTTTTTCCGTTTTCCAAACTCAGGGGGGCAAAGAGCATCCGACTACTCTCAGTAGGATGATCCACCCCACATGCATCACTTTCGCATAGCATTTAAAAACTATTACAGAATCCATGAAAGAATCAACCAAAGGCCACGCAATTACAGGGCATCCTAAAACAGGAGCTTTCAGAGGAGAGGAAAAAAGAGTAGAGCTTCACCTTAGCGCAGTAGTCCGGCCAGGCTCTGCGAGCAATCTGGCTACCACTGAAGTCGAAAGCTCTGAGCTTTATCTTCCCTACACGCAGTTCCTCTGAAGTCGGGAACTGGGTGGGCTGGTGCTGAACCAATCTCTGCCAATCACGGAACCAGACCGGAATTGTTCAGCTCACTTTCAACGCGCATGTTATCGTCCTATGGACACGCTATTTACATACATTGTAGACTCAGAAATATACTATAAACCCATGTTCGCGATTGTCCAAGCTTAAGAGTCATGTAATAAATTCATTAGACGAAATGAAGAGAGAAGGCCTCGAGAAACGAAAGCAATAAATGATGAAAATAAGAACAGATTGGAAAGACAAGTTCTCGATCACGATAAAAGAAAAAAGTAACTTCACGACTGTGTGTGTCCATCGAAGGGAGTCTCTACAAAGTCAAACGAAAGTACCTCATCCTTCAGCATGCGAAGCAGAGTGGTCTTCCCTGAATTATCCAGCCCCAAGAACAAGATCTTCGCTTCCTTCTGCCGGGGCCCGAGAGGCGCCAGAGCTTCACGGCACCAATCCACCAGAGACATCCCTCCTCTGTTTTTCTTCTTCTAAACAACTGGAAACGAGGAGGACTTAAAGAAAGCAGAGAGCTTCGGAGCAAGAATGGAGTCCTGGAACTCAAGCCTCTGACACGTACCCTTAAAATAATATTACTTCGAGCATTTTTAAAAATAAAAATTTTAAAAATATATATAGAGGGAAAAGGGCGTTAGAAGGGTCTCCATCGCTTTTTTTTTCTCCTACCCTTTTCCCTCTATATATCTTCACGCGCCAAAAAAAAGAAAAAAGAAGAAGGGAGAACTGAGAAGGTGAAGCAAGACAAGCGATTTTGCCCTTCGGTGCCCTTTGAATGTACGTCCCCGGGCCCCACAGCGCCACGTGGCGTCGGCTCAAGTCACTTGGAAGAGGACAAAAACAATAGGGAGAATTGCCAAAAAGAAAAAAAAGAAAAGAACAAGAAAAAGGAAAGTAAAATGAAAGGCTCTGTGTAAGAATAGGGGAGTTGACATCTCCTGCATAACCATTACCAAAAAGGCCATGACAGAAGAACAGGCTAATTCGCTTTCTAAGCTCAGAGACATGATCAATTTGCCCATTTACCAGAAAATAGTTTAATTGATTGTGGGGGCAATTGATGCATTATGTAGCTGCTAAATCATTAGGTGATAATATGAATGCGTGTATCATCGATGGCAAGCTTTGCTCTTCATCCCTCGTCTAACCTCGCGATCCTTTGCAGACACAAAACGATGGCGATCGAGAGACGCGGAGCGAAACTGTTCTGTTGATTCCAGACTGTGTGGCGCGGAACTTTATCCGATCACTGAACCTAAACCTAAACCCAGTGCATGATGACCTCACTTGTACTCTTCTTTGTCAGGCTATCCCAATTGACATTGCCATTGGGTCAAATCACTTATTGGCCAAACTCTCGCCCTGCAATTTCCTTCGATCCCTAGAGGCCACCAAACGTCACGACTGAAATATTCTAGCCCTAATCGAGTATTGTGCTCGAAAAATCTTCCAAGAACAACATTCTCTCACGCGTGTCATGACATCTCATTAGGCTGGCAATTTTCCATGGAAATTGCCATTAATCTATTCCGGGAAATAGAAAAATTAATTGATGTATATAAATAAAGTTATGTTATTTTTTTATTTTGGGGAAAAAAAAAGAAAAATACAAATGTTACCAAGTAGGCTCTCAATGGTTATAATAAAATAAAAGTTTCAATGAAAAAATGCACAGGAGTTGCGCATGTGTATTACCCTAAAGTCAGGGGGAGATTTGCGTAATTCTCCCCAATTTTCAAGACACTAATCTATATATTTGTGAGTATAGTCACCAGCATATTAGATGGAAAATCTCTCGTTTTCTTTGCGCGTATAAAGTCGTGCCCGCCCGGTTCCTGTTCCCCTCATTCTTGATCCGTCCGATTCGCCATCCACATGAACGCCGAAATGCATCCTCACCGTACAACAATTCCGCTCACCCGCGCGATACCTCCATTTCCATTTCCATCCTTTTGGACAACAGTCCTGTGAATAATGATTAGTGGGATCGTACGGCCAGTAAACTCCATTTGTGCCACGATCGAACGGACGGTATGAATTTAGAAACTGAGAGTTCCCGGACCCACCTAAACTTGTTTCTTGCTGAGTAAAAAAAAAATTTAAACGAAAAAGGAAAAAAAAATATTTTATAGGATTGAGTTGTAGCCTGTAGCTACAACTAGGGGTGTGCATGGTCCGGGCGGGCGATTCATGACCTAGAACCGGAAATTGCCCGCTAAAGACCGATTCCGAAAAATTGGAATCGGGATCCACCCGTTTGTTGCATTGATCCACCCGGGAAGCGGACCATTGGTCCGGTCCGGTTCCCGGGTGAATCCATGGAACCGATCTTGACGTGAAACAATTTTGGTTTTCAACATAGAACAACTACGTGACATCAAAGCAAGCCAAAGAAAGAAAAACCAAATTTAAGTATGTGGAGATGCGGATAGTGGGAGAAGTAAACGCAGTGAATTTACAAATACGATCCGGGCAATTCCCGAGTATTTTGCACACCCCTAGAAAGGAGTGAGATGAGATCTAGGATTTCTTTTAGTAATTTTTTTTTTAATATTAAAAAGGTTCCGGTTTGGTTCGGGTGGGCGAGTGGGTGGATCCACCCATGGAACTAGGAACCGGACCGGTTCCCTCAAGAACCGCCAGTTCCGAGCGATTCTGGTCTGATTTCGGGCGGTCCGGGCGGTTCCCGGGTATTTTGCACACTCGTAGCTACAACAAATCTTTGCCCTCCAACTCTTAATCACAACACAATACCCCTATCTACTTTCGTTTTGTTATAGTCGGTGACCTCCTTCTCTTAATTGCGAGCATGGTGCAGTGTCCATGACTTTTAAAAGGTAGAAATACATTCTCATCTAGGTTTTTTGAAGGGAATATTGTATTTACGCTTTCTTGAAGTAAAAATAGAAAAGGAAAGAAAAGGGTAAAAAGAAAAATAACAACAATTAGACAAATAGGAAAGAGTCTCAATAACAAGAAGGTCGGATAAAGAATTTGATTAATTGTTATATGCATATGTAAAGGGTTATTTGATAACATTTTTTAAAAAAAATAATATTCGAAAGGAAATGTGGCGTCACTCATAAATAATACGATGAACTGGATCTATATTGTGGATAGTGAAAAGTGGGACCCTAAGAACCAAAGCCAAACCGACGTAGCAGATCCAAAGCCGAATTGGAGAGAGCTGGAACTTCTTATCACTTGGAGTCCGCGAATTATAGCAAGAACATTCCTTGCCGTCTTGTGCAAGGAAACCACACCGGAGCAGAGCGGAGAAGGAACACAACAATGGAGGCCGAAGAAGCAACGAGCTTTGGGGCAAAGGTCAGAGAAGCACCGCAATGTCTTGCCCACAATTTTGAATTGAGAAGGAAAGAAAGGAGGGAAGGGAAGCTATAGCGCGGGTCTTCATTCTTCAAAAAGAAGGAGAGAGAATTAATGCGTGTACACCTACTCCAAAAGAGAGAAGATAGAAAAAAGTAGGGACAATCTTATTAATTGTCGTAAATTTTTAAATAAAAAAGGGAAAATGATATATTTTATGCAAAAAAAACCAGTGAGCCCACTCAAGCACGCGTGGAACTACATGTAACTTCTTGATTGGTTGGGGCGCACGCTGACTTGGCACTTTGGGACCACTCAATATCTTCTCCACAAGGCGCGAAAGTTGTGCGATTAGGTGAGACGCTTACGTGGAGGAATTGAAGGGCTGCGGGTGCGAGACGGATTGTACCGTCAGGATGCGTTTGACGGTTGCGCGATCAGCGAATCGACGGACCAAGATGCGGGGATGAGGCGTGGCTCCTTGATTGGCACTAGGAAGAAAAGGTCATTCAAGAAGCGGTCGTACCATTTTTGGACTTTTGAGACACTTCATACTTGCACAAAAAAATTAGAAGAACAAATCTTCAATTTAATACACCGATAAATAACACATACATAATTTTTTTTGTTCAAAATATATATATATAGATTAGTGGTTTGAAAATCGGAAAAAACTATGCAAATCTTCCGGTGACTTTAGGTAAATGCATTATTTTATTAAATTTTCATTTTATTATGATCATTAGTCCGTAGTTACATTTTCAATTTGCAAAAGCAATGTACGTAACTTTTAAGGAGTGAGTGCATATTTCCATATCCTTTTTATCAAAATAAATCTCTCCATTACCTTCGATTTTCGGGGGAAAAAAGGAAAAGGAGTACAATAAATTTCGGAAGAAGTGATTATTAATGATAACATAAACATAAAGACATATTATAGAAAATAAACATAATTAAGTAGAAAAAGGAAAAAAAAAAAGGCTTCCCTGACAAAAAGGTAAATGCCAGATAACATAAAATGATTTTGTATATTTTAAATGTTTAAATAATGCAAATTGGCAATAATATTTAAAATATCATTAGATTCGGCTCATCATTTTTTTGATTTTTTTTTTCGTAATTATTTTTTTAGTTGAAGCTATCATTTCATCTTGATTTTTTTTTAAATATTATTATCAATCATTTTCTACATCAATCAACCCTTTAAAACATACATAAGGATTCATCAATTGTGTCATTTGATCTTGTTATTGAGATTTTTCCTATTTATATAATTGGTGTTTTTTCCTTCCATTCTTTTTAAATCAAGTAAGTGTAAAAATAATATTTCTTTCAAGAAAATGAGATGAAAATATATTTTTAACCCCTTAAAAGTCATGTGCGCTGCATTTTGCTGATAGAAATAAGAGGTTGACGGTTTATAACAAAAGGAAATTGGAGAAGGGTATTGTGCATCGGTTAAAAGTTTGAACGCAAAGGCTTGCAATAGCTAAAGCTCGTAAGGGTCTACGGAGAATTTTTTTTTTTCATTTAATTACGTTTTAGTTAACAAGTTCCTTTGACAAATGAAGTGGTTTAGATGGCCAAAATAAAAGAAAAGAGAAGGCTCCATATTACATTATAGGATAGGGGAGCTGACTCATCCTGCATAGTCATTACAAAAAGGAATAATGACACAAATAGTCATGAACTTTAACTCATTGCGTAATATAATCCATAAACTTTTAATTTATTCAATGTGATCTTGAACTTTAGTTCAATGTGCAATATGATCCTTGAACTTTTAATTTATTCACTATAATCCTTAAATTTTTGGAACATGTTCAAGTTGTTATCCTTCGATTAATTCAAGTTTTGTGACAACATTGAACATTTTCATAAAGTTTAGGGATTTAATTGAGCATGTATAAAAAAATTCGAGGACTATATTAAACAAATTAAAAATTCAGAGACGAAATTGCACATTATTTTAAAATTCAAAGATTACATTATATATTAGATCATAGTTTAAGAACTATTTGTGTCATTTTCCTCTATGAAAAGCCCATGACATAAGGACATGCTAATTTGTTTTACAACCTTAGAGACATGATCAACCTGCCATTTACGAGAAAATAGTTGATAACATGTCAAGCAAATGATGCATCGTAATTACAGAATCGCTGGGCGACGACGGGAAAGTGAGTATCATAAATGAGAAACTTCCATGCGTAGATATAACTTCACTCCTCGTACTTCCTCCGACCTCGCAACCTTTGCGGACATCAAAAGGACGGTGATCGCAAGGCGGAGCGAAACTCTGTCGTTCATTCTGGACCGAGCACAAAACTTTCATCCGATCGCTAAATCTAAACTTAATGCATGACGACCTCACTTGTACACTTCCTTGTAAGACTATCCCAGTTGAAATTGCCGTTGGAGGGACAAGCCCACCGGGTGTCACCTCCGCAGAAGGCCGAGTATTTCGTTTAGGAATTCGGGAGATCTCAATACTGTACTGGGTTTGGCAGGCCGAATATGCCAACGAAGATAGTATGGATTCCAACTCCATCGCTACTCATTTTCAAGAACTCGGGTAACCTCTCTCGATTCCACCTCCATCACGACCATTACCGATCATGGCGAACAAGCACAGCAACCTTAAGGTCTAATCGCTTCCTGGGCGAACTCTTGCCTTGCGATTCTCTTCAATCCCCAGAAGTAGGGGTGATTGGTTCCCGATCCGGTCTAATTCCACCTAAGAACTGGGAACCATACCGGGAGGATCGGTTCCCAATTTTGGGGACCGAGAACCAGACCGAATCGACCTTTGACTAGGAACCAATTGCTTAGCAAATAAAAAATAAAGAATAAAGAAAAATATAAGAATTGTTACTATTTTAAAGTTTTATTGCTATATTTAAGAAATTTTAAAAATATATTTAATAAGAAAAGGGTCTGTTTAGCCCGGTTTGGTTCTCTCCTGGAACTAAGGACCGGACTGACAATCACCGGTTCCATAAACTGGACCCATCCCTCTAGGAACCGGACCAAATTGGCCGGTCCGGTCTGGTTTGGGCGGTTCCTCACTTGGGCATTCCGGCATGCTCACCCTTACCCAAAAGCTGCCACCAAACGTTGCGACTAAAGAGCCACATGGTCTAGCCCTGATCGAGTATTGAGCTCAAAAAAATCTTCCAAGAACAATATACTCCCGCGCATCATGAAATCTCATCATGCTGGCTATTTCTCATGGAAAGACTAGTGCTTTCCTTCCAAAGGCGGCCTCTATGTCACAAGACTTTCCTTGCAGATTCTCTTTGGTCGTTGCTGATAAATGGGATGGGCAAAATGGATATGCTGATGTACAATTACCAATCAAGCGGTGATCAATCCGTGTTGAGTAACGTACAAAAGGCCAGTATCTCTTTATGCCTCCAACATCTGAACTATATTTGCAAGCTGCTAAATTTACTTTCAGAAAATCGATACCAGAATGCTCGGTCGAGACATATCCACCCTAAAAACAGAAATCAACAGAGAAAGATTTGCATAGTTCATGCTCAATGACCAATAGTTAGGTCGAGAGCTTTCGACCCTTAGAAAGACCAGAAATACAAGCTGTATCATTATAAGCTTACAATCCAGGCAGAGTACTTTATTTGGGGAGCAATGACCGAGTTTCAATACATGCGGAACAAAAGCAAACGATGGTGTATCGTCCTCATTTAAAAAGAACACGTCAATCCAGAAATCATGAACTCTCTATGAGCTTATTCTTCCTTCATAAATTGAAAGCAAACCTTTCCGAGAGAAGAAAGAGGTACCGCATCAATACTTGATGTACTGCGACATCCACTCGAACCCTTCGCCATAGCCCATCTTGCGCACGACGCTGCACATGAACACCTCCAGGGGCCTAACAGTCTGATCCGCAAGATTCACTTTCCCTTTGCCAGTCGTGAAGTCGGTGAGCCCGAGATGATATCGCAGCTCGTCCTCCGAAGCCGCATGCGGGATATCGATCTTGTTCCCGAGGACGAGGAAAGGCACCTTAGCAAGAGCTTCATCTGAAAGCAGCGCATTGAGCTCCCTCTATGATTCCGCAAATCTCTCCTTGTCGCAGGCGTCCACCAGATATGCCACTGCATCCACCTAGAGAAGAAAGCGCGGAAGATCAATCTTTCAATATAAATCTCGTTTGAAAATGTGTGCCGAAGAGTTGTCCGAGTTAAATTCGTAAACTAGATGACAAAAGGAGTAGAAAGTCATTAACTCGCGCATCGCCTCCAACCTAAACGAAATGATGGGACAGGAGGGAGCTCGGCAACATGGATGCAGGGGCGAATGCCATCGATATGAAGGAAAGCCCTTTGCCTCTACACGTACCTTCTCGAGTTAGAATTGCTATCGACGATCCATCCTTACTAAACGGAGAGCCTTTCCCTCTCCTCAGATAATGTAAACTGTCACTTCACACTAATGTAGTCGACAGATAATTACATTTTAAGTATAGATTCATGATGGCAACATACTTGACCCCATCAACGCTTGTTAAAATCCTTGAAAGTTCAAGCATTCTATCTGCTGCATCCATCATCGTTCGTGGTGGGCGCAGATGACCACCTTCAACCCAGCAAAGAACTCTCTTCGCTGGTATTAGTTTTCCAGTTGAAGAAAAAGTTTTCCCGTTTCCAAACTCAGAGGCAAAAGGCATCCTACTCCGATCCACCCGCATGCATCATTTTTGCATAGCATTTAGAAACTATCACAGAATCCATTTAGAAACTATCACAGAATCCGTGAATGAATCAACTCAAGGCCACGCAGTTACAGGATTATCCAAAAATGGAAGCTTTGAGAGGAGAGGGAAGAAAAAAAAAAGAAGAAAAAGAAAAGAAAAAAAAAGAGCAGGGCTTTACCTTAGCGTAGTAGTCCGGCCAGGCTGTGCGAGCGATCAGGGACCACCCAAGTCGAAGGCTCTGAACTTTATCTTCCCTATACTCAATTCCTCTGAAGTCAGGAACAGGGTGGGTTGGTGCAGAACCAATCTCTGCCCATCACAGAACCATATCAGAATTGTTCAGCTTACTTTCGACAAGCACGTATAGTCCGACGAACGCGCTGCATATATCTATGCATTGTAGACTAAGAATTATAAGAGAAGCCCATACACAGCAAGCGCAAGAATCATGCTATCAACTCACTCACCAGGCGAAATGAAGAGAGGAGGCCCCGAGAAATGCAAGGAATCAATGACGAAAACAAGAACACATTGGGAAGAGAGACTCTCGATCACGATAAGAGAAAAAAACAACTTCAAAACTGCGTATTTCCATTGAAGGGAGTCTCTACGAATTCAAACGAAAGTACCTCGTGCTTCAGCATGCGAAGCAGGGTGGTCTTCCCTGCATTATCCAGCCCCAAGAACAACATCCTGGCTTCCTTCTGGCGCAGACCCAGAGACGCCGGAGCTTCATAGAACCAATCCAACAGAGACATCACTCCCTCTCTTTTTTTTTTGTTTTATGTTCTTTTTTTTTTTTTAATTTCTTTACGACCGAAAACGAGAAGGGATGAGGAAAACAGGGAGCTTGGGAGGAAGAAGCAATAAGCAAGAAGCAAAGAGAGCTCTGATGAAATGTACGAACCCCCTCCTCGCTTCTTTGCTCGGGCTCGTGGACTTCAACCTCGGCTCGGCAGGCTCATCGCTGGCCGACACGTGGGAGCTGCGACAAGGAGAGGTTTGCGGAATAGCTCGATGCCCTGCCTTCAGATGAAGCTCTTGCTAAGGTGCCTTTCCTCGTGCTCGGGAACAAGATCGATATCCCGCATGCGGCTTCGGAGGACGAGCTGCGATATCATCTCGGGCTCACCGACTTCGCGACTGGCAAAGGGAAAGTGAATCTTGCGGATCAGGCTGTTAAGCCGCTCGAGGTGTTCATGTGCAGCGTCGTGCGCAAGATGGGCTACGGCGAAGGGTTCGAGTGGATGTCGCAGTACATCAAGTATTGATGCGGTACCTCTTTCTTCTCTCGGAAAGGTTTGCTTTCAATTTATAAAGGAAGAATAAGCTCATAGAGAGTTCATGATTTCTGGATTGACGTGTTTTTTTTTTAAATGAGGACGATACACCATCGTTCGCTTTTGTTCCACATGTATTGAAACTCAGTCATTGCTCCCCAAATAAAGTACTCTGCCTGGATTGTAAGCTTATAATGATACAGCTTGTATTTCTGGTCTTTCTAAGGGTCGAAAGCTCTCCACCTAACTATTGGTCATTGAGGATGAACTATGCAAATCTCTTTCTCTGTTGATTCTGTTTTTAGGGTCGATATGTCTCGACCGAGCATTCTGGTACTTCTTATGAACTTCTCGTGTCATCCCATCGATGTTCTGAGAGTAAATTTAGCAGCTTGCAAATATAGTTCAGATGTTGGAGGCAAAAAGAGATACTGGCCTTTCGTACGTTACTCAACACGGATTGATCACCGCATGATTGGTAATTGTACATCAGCATATCCATTTTGCCCATCCGATTTATCAGCAACGACCAAAGAGAATCTGCGAGGAAAGTCTTGTGACAAAGGAGCCGCCTTTGGAAGGAAAACACTAGTCTTTCCATGAGAAATGGCCAGCCTGATGAGATTTCATGATGCGCGGCATGCTCACCTTTACCCATAAGCTGCCACCGGACCAGACCAGCCAGTTTGGTCCGGTTCCTAGAGGGATGGGTCCAGTTTATGGAACCAATGATTGTCGGTCTAGTCCTCAATTCTAGGAGAGAACCAAACCGGGCTAGACAGACCCTTTTTCTTATTAAATATATATTTGTTAATTTCTTAAATATAGCAATAAAACTTAAAAATAAGTAACAATTCTTGTATTTTTCTTTATTTTTAATTTTCTTTTTTGCTAAGCAATTGGTTCCTAGTCATAGGTCGGTCCGGTCTGGTTCCTGGTCCCCGAAATTGGGAACTGATCCTCCCGATATGGTTCCCGGTTCTTAGGTGGAATTAGATCGGATCGGGAACCAATCACCCCTATTTCTGGGGATCGAAGAGAATCGCAGGGCAAGAGTTCGCCCAGGAAGCGATTAGACCTTAAGGTTGCTGTGCTTGTTCGGCATGATCGGTAATGGTCGTGATGGAGGTGGAATCGAGAGAGGTTACCCGAGTTCTTGAAAATGAGTAGCGATGGAGTTGGAATCCATACTATCTTCGTTGGCATATTCGGCCTGCCAAAACCCAGTATGATATCGAGACCTCCCGAATTCCTAGCTGAAATACTTGGCCTTCTGCGGAGGCGATGGCCGGCTGGCTTCCGTCCCTCCGACAGCGATTTCAACCGTGTCGCTGAGTTCGATTGGATGGCCTGACCGAGAAGAGTACAATTGAGGTCGTCGTGGTTATGGTTGAGGTTTAGCGATTGGATGAAAGTTTTTAGCTTGGTCCGGAATCAACGGGAGAGAGTCGCTCTGCCTCTCGATCTTTATCCTTTCGTGTCCGTGAAGAATTGCGAGGTCGAACGATGTACGAGGAGTGAAGCTATATCTGCGCAATGAAGTTTCTCATTGACGATACCCACATTTACGTCATCGCCTTTTTCTCTCTTTTTTCTTTTCTTTTTTTCCTTTTCCATCATCACCTAATGATTGACTAGCTATGATGCATCAATTGCCCCACTACTCATCCCACGACTTTCTAGAAAATGGCAAATTGATCATGTCTCTAGGTTGGGAACGAATTAGCATAAAATATATTTATTATCGTGTTATAGATAATCACTTCTTCCGGCACTTTAGTTAATTTATTATATCCTTTTTCCCTATTCCCCCCCCAAAAAAAAAACAGCAGGTAGAGATTTATTTTGATAAAAAGAATGTGAATATACGCCTTTACTTTGGAAGTCATGTACATTACATTTGTACATAAAAAATGCAAACAATGGTTAATGACCGTAATGAAAAATAAAATTAATAAAACAATGCATTTACCCTAAAGGCAGCAGGAGATTTGCATAATTCTTCCTGATATTCAAACCACTAATCTGCATATGTGATGATAATCTGTACATTAAATTGGAAATTTCTTCTTCTTCTTCCTTTTTTTGCAAGTATAAAATGCCCGGAAGTCAAAAAATAGTTTTGAAAAAAAAAAAAAGAAAAAAAGAAAGGTTCTTAATGACCTTGCCTCTTTCCTGCCAATCAAGGAGCGATACCTCATCCCCTCATCTTGGTCCGTCCGATTCGCCGATCGCCAGAAACGTCAAACGCATCCCGACCGTACAATCCGTCGCGCCTCCTCTCCCGCGTCGACCACGTTGTCATCTCCTTCGCGAGACGCAACCCACCCAATCAGCAGCTCCCACGTGGACGAGCAGCAACATCCACCGCGGATAGCCAGTCACCCGCTCCCTCCCGACGCGCCACGTGCGCAGTCAACCGGATATGACTCATATGAGGACCCCAAACGGAGAGTATAAATTCAAAACTGGTTCCGGCTGAAGTTGCTTCAAGCTCTCAACTTTCTTGATTCTTTCTCATTGTCGGTTGAGATTCGGGGAATTTTCACTTGGGTTTTGTCGAGAGAAGGGGAAAAAAGAGGGAGCGATGTTTCTAGTAGATTGGTTCTATGGAGCTCTTGCGTCTCTGGGTCTGTGGCAGAAGGAAGCCAAGATCTTGTTCTTGGGACTGGATAATTCAGGGAAGACCACTCTCCTTCGCATGTTGAAGGACGAGGTACCTTAATTTTACTTCGCAGAGACTCCCAGGAAACATACAGTTCTGGAGTTGCTTTTTCTCTTATTGTGGTCGAGAACTGTGCTTTTTTGTCTGTTCTTATTTTGGTCGTTTATTCCTTTTGTTTCTTGAGTCCTCTCTGCACGTCGTTTGGTGAGTTGATTGCACGACTCTCGCGCTTGTGTGGTATGAGTTTATAGTATATTTCTTAGTATACAATGTATAGATATATGTAGCGTGTTCATAGGATGATAACATGCTTCCTGGTCCTGTCATTGGCAGAGATTGGTTCAGCACCCACCCACCCAGTTCCCGACTTCAGAGGAACTGAGTATAGGGAAGATAAAGTTCAAAGCTTTCGACTTGGGTGGTCACCAGATCGCTCGTAGGGTCTGGCGGGACTACTACACTAAGGTAAAGTTCTGCTTTCCTTTTCTCTCCTATGAAAGCTCCTGATTCGGGACATCTCTTTAATTGCGTGCCATATGGCCGATTCATTCATGAATTCTGTAACAGTTTTTGAATTTTATGTAACATGATGCATGTGGGGCAGATCATCCCACTGAGTAGTCTCATGCTTTTGATTAATCATGTTAAACTCATCACTTCGAATGCTTGAGTCTTGTCTGTGGATGTGTTTCTTGACTTTTGAGTTGACATAGTAAGATGCGTGGCTCTGAACTTTCAGTTCACTGATTTTATTTACTGCATTAAGTTTTCAATAGGTAACCCTGAAATTGAACCTTTAGTTTACTTTGAGATCAGGTTTGACCTTGTTGGATTGAAGTGAGGGAATGCTTATGCAATCGCCGCAACTTGGCCATCGTCCAGTTGTACTTACGTTGCTTCTAAACGATTATGTCATATGATTGTTGTTTCATATATAGGTCGATGCGGTAGTGTACCTAGTCGACGCTTACGACAAGGATAGATTTGCCGAGTCAAAGAAGGAGCTGGATGCGCTCCTCATGGACGAGTTGCTGGCGAATGTCCCGTTCCTCGTCTTGGGAAACAAGATCGACTACCCTTCCGCCGTGTCAGAGGACGAACTGCGGTACTACTTGGGCCTCGCCAACTTCACCACCGGGAAGGGCGACGTCAGCCTCGCCGGCACCAACGTCCGCCCTCTCGAGGTCTTCATGTGCAGCATTGTGCGCAAGATGGGCTACGGCGAGGGCTTCAGATGGCTCTCTCAGTACATCAAATGAGTATTTCTCTTCCCGGGGTGTGTATTTCGATGTAAGAAGCTGAAACTGGCGTGTATATATACATATATATTACATTTCATTTAGCTTTTGATAGTAGGCTCGCTCTATTTTGGTGGGACATCTCTTTTTGCTCAAGAAGTTCTTGTGATCTTCTCATGGAGCAAAGGCAATTTGCTTTGTGTCTATGAATTTTACTTGCAGAGCTAGAAACCCTTAGCTATTTTCACAGACTTGGCTATTTCACTCAGCATGCGCACGAGTGCTTCGGAAGCTCTAGACGCATTCCATGTGCAGGCTTGAAGAGATTGAGAAACTCTGGTTAAGCAAAAGCAAGAACAAGATAAGAATCAGGAGTCGGCTGTGGAGCTGAGTTTACACAGGCCTCTCTATCTTCTGCCACCTCCTCGGTTGGCAGTGGTGCTCGGCTAGACTCGGCTGGGCTTTGGTGCGGTCCAGTAGGATCCTCAGTGAGATCTTTGGGCTCCAAACAAAAAGTTTGGGTCGCAGAAAGGCTAATGGAGAGGGGCTTCTACTTATATTCGAAGTCATGCCAAGAAAGTTCGTAGTTTACATTAATCCGTTGGAGTCGTTTGGGGGCAACCATTTGTTTCAAAGATCGGATTGTTCATTTTGCAGAGAATTTAACATTGTCGAAAATTTGTTTTCTAAGAGACAGACATTATTCATGTGGTATAAGGAATGTTCGATAGCTGGGGTCCCGTTGTAGAAGCCTAATTTATTGGGCCTGGCCCTTGAGTACCCAAGCATGGGCATTGGGGACCTAGGCCAACCTTGATGATGAAGTGAGCATAGGTGTCAGGTACCTAGAGATGGCTGGAGAGGATTGAGGCACATGCATTGGAGTCCTGAGCATGGCCCGAATTTGACGGACATGAGCTTGGGCATAGGAGTTGAGTATTTCTACCATGACATAGTTATTTATGTTATTTTCAAGAAAACAATTCAAGAGGCAATTCAGTCAAATTTGCCGATGACAAGAAGCCATATGATGGCTTTTGATTATCCAGTTTAATTGAATTGGATCTTCTTTTTGAAAGGGACATATGTTGACACAAAAAAATGACCAGTTTTGGGTTAATATTGACAAGTATCAAACTTAGTCAATGAGAGTAGAGTTTAGTCAACAATGAATAAAACAATCAACAACTCAAAGGGAATTGACAACTTGCTAAAGTAATTGACAACAGTGTGAAAGTTATGGTTGAGAGCCTTCATGAAGAGTTGGGACGTTAATTGACAGTCATTGACAATAAGTAATCGACATGAAAATATAATTGTTGTAGTTAAATCTATTGCCACTAATTTAGGATTTTTTTTTTTTAACTTCCGTGAATAAGTATTGTTAAATTATAGGAGATCGTGTAACTTCTTGTGTATGTGGATCAGGAAATAATTTTTTTATTCAAATTTATTAATCGTTCGATGTAATCGTCGGTTACCCCAAGTGTATTCATGGTAAGCAGCTATCAATCAATCATAGAATTTAACATTTTTTTGTAAATTTATCTTTATCTTTATTTTTATTTTTGTGTAATTCACATGACTAAATATGATTGTCTCTATCCTACGTACATTTAGTTTTCTTATCATTTACTTTTCTATCCAAAACCAAAAAAAAAAACCTTTCGCAACCTGTGTTGATTCATCCATTTATACTTGAAGGATATTTCATCATATCTGGTGAAACAATTGCATAATAGCTTTTTAAAAATTTCTCATAATACGACGTTTTTAAATTAGTGTAATAAGCCTAAATTGCAACTTCCGCTTTGCGCGGAAAGACTATAAAAATAAGACAATTTCTTTAATATTTGAAAATACAATATTTTAATATTCTATAAAATTTTATCAATTAAAGCTAGATGTTTTCTATATATTTCATATATTTTTGCAAGCAATTCTTGAAGCAAAGTTGATGCAAGATTTTAGAATGCAATTGGTACACTGACTACAATTAAAACATAATAGTATATTATACTGACTACAATTACTTTCCTAAATCACACATTAAACGATTAATAAATTTGAATAAAATCCAACACTTGGTTAACTCTCCCAACACTCTCCGGCAATCATGTCCGAAATTCTGACACTTGAGTTCAAAATTTCAACACGTGATTTCCACACATATAGGGTCAATTTTAAAATTTTTCAATAAATGAGGGGCAAAAAGTAAAAATATGTTAAAAATATAAAAATAAAAATAAAGGGGGGAAAACCCAATTTTCTCTTCCGACTCTTACTTCTCGTAATACACAATTCACTTCTCAAGTTTTTTTTCTCTTATCTCCCAACACGCTTTAATACACTAATCCAGAATGTGAATTGCATGTTTTTTTTTTTTCCTTCAAATAATATGGATTATTGGAATAGAAATGAATTTATCAATTAAAATAATGAATGATATTAACAAATGGTAAATTAATATTTTTAGTATATTAATTTATTGTAGACTCTTTATTTATTTATTTATTTGTAAATTTGAATCAAATTAATTTAATTGAAATAATCATAAAAAAGATAATTTGTCTTTTATATATATATATATATATATATATAAAGATACATTTAATACACAATGCGTTCCAACATATTGAAATTTTTTATTTTTTGAGAAATAAAGTGTCGATGTGTCATGTCGTATTGTGTCGCGTCGTGTTACAAATTAACGATTTATAACAAAGTGAAAGTGGAGAAGGGTATTATCTATTGGTTAAAAGTTTGAAGGCAAAGGTTTGCAATAGCTAAGGCTAATTTCTCCTGAATTTTTTTTTTTCGATCTTAATTACGTTTTAGCTAACAAGTTCCTTTGACAAATGAAGTGGTTTAGATGGCCAAAAGAAAGGAAAGGAAAGTCTTCATATTGCATGTTAGGATAGGGGAGATGACTCATCTTGCATAATCATTAAGAAAATGGATAATGACACATATAATTATGAACTTCGACTCATTGTCTAATGTCCATAAACTTTAATTTGTTTAATAAAATTCCTGAACCTTGATTTGATGTGCAAAGTGGTCATTGAACTTTTAATTTATTCACTATGGTCCTTAGATTGTTGGAACATGTTCAAGTTGTTATCCTTCCATTAATTCAAGTTTTGGAATAATATTGGACATCTTCATATAATTTAGGGATTTGATTAAATATGTATCAAAAGTTTGGAGATCACATTAGATAAACTGAAAGTTCAGGGATTACATTGCATATTGTGTTAAAATTCAAGGATCACATTATGCATTAAACTAAAATTTAAGAACTATTTATGTCATTTTCCTCTATGAAAAGCCCATGATAGAAGGACACACTAATTAATTTTCCAACCTTAGAGACATGATCAACTTGCCATTTACGAGAAAATGGTTGATGAATTGTAAGCAATTGATGCATCATAGTTACATAATCATTAGGCGACGACGGGAATGTGAGTATCATCAATGAGAAACTTCCATAGCTTCACTCCTCGCACCTCTTTCGGCCTCGCAACCTTCGTGGACGTCAAAAGGATGGTGATCGCAAGGCGGAGCGAAACTCTGCCGTTCATTTTGGACCGAGCACAGAACTTTCATCCGATCGCTAAATCTAAACTTAATGCATGACGACCTCACTTGTACACTTCCCCGTAAGACTATCCCAGTTGAAATTGCCGTTGGAGGGACAAGCCCACCGGGTGTCGCCTCCGCAGAAGGCCGAGTATTTCGGGAGATCTCAATACTGTACTGGGTTTTGGCAGGCTGAATGTGCCAACGAAGATAGTATGGATTCCAACTCCATCGCTACTCATTTTCAAGAACTCGGGTAACCTCTCTCGATTCCACCTCCATCACGACCATTACCGATCATGGTGAACAAGCACAGCAACCTTAAGGTCTAATTGCTTCCTGGGCGAACTCTTGCCCTGCGATTCTCTTCGATCCCCAGAAGTAGAGGTGATTGGTTCCCAATCCGGCCTAATTCCACCTAAGAACCAGGAACCATACCGGGAGGATCGGTTCCCAATTTCGGGGACCGGGAACCAAACCAGACCTATGACTAGGAACCAATTGCTTAGCAAAAAAATATAAAAAATAAAGAAAAATACAAGAATTGTTACTATTTTTAAGTTTTATTGCTATATTAATGAAATTAAAAATATATATATTTAATAAGAAAATGGTATGTCCAGCCCGGTTTGGTTCTCTCTCGGAACTGAGGACTGGATCAACAATCACCGGTTCTATAAACTGGACCCATCCCTCTAGGAACCGGACCAAATTGGCCGGTCCGGTCTGGTCCGGGCGGTTCCTCGCTTGGGCATTTTGGCATGCTCACCCTTACCCAGAAGTTGCCACCGGACGTTGCGACTAAAGAGCCACATGGTCTAGCCCTGATCGAGTATTGAGCTCAAAAAAATCTTCCAAGAACAATATACTCCCGCGCATCATGAATTATCATCATGCTGGCTATTTCTCATGGAAAGACTAGTGCTTTCCTTCCAAAGGCGGCCTCTATGTCACAAGACTTTCCTTGCAGATTCTCTTTGGTCGTTGCTGATAAATGGGATGGGCAAAATGGATATGCTGATGTACAATTACCAATCATGCGGTGATCAATCCGTGTTGAGTAACGTACGAAAGGCCAGCATCTCTTTTTGCCTCCAACATCTGAACTATATTTGCAAGCTGCTAAATTTACTCTCAAGACATCGATGGGATGACACAAGAAGTTCATAAGAAGTACCAGAATGCTCGGTTGAGACATATCGACCCTAAAAACAGAATCAAATGTGACAACACCAGCGCAATCAATCTCACCAAGAATCCGATTCTTCACTCAAGAGTAAAACATATAGAGATTTGACATCATTTCATTAGAGATCATGTTCAAAATGGAGAAGTTTCAATTCAGTTTATTGATTCAAAGAATCAACTGGAGGATATATTTACAAAGCCTTTGGAGAAAAATCAATTTGAAGTTATTCATTCCAGTCTTAATATCTTAAAGTCTGAGGAAGTTCAGACTCAGGACTGAAAGTTTAAAGACACTCAGACTCGGACAATCAAGATTTACAACTGTAAGTTACTTCTATTTTAGAAACTTTTCTCTTGAATCAAATCTCGAAAAAGGTACGATCATTTATCCGAAATTGATTGATGTTATTTTCCAGTTTTCGTGATTATTGCAATCCTTCCTTTTTGAAAAATAAGTTATTTTTGTAATGACAGTTATCTAATTTTTGAAAAGGTAGTTATTCTTTTTAAAAGGCATTTTTATATTTCCTTTTTACGACGTTCCGTATGCCTCGCTTTGACTGCCTTATATACTGTTAGTTTTTCTTTGTTTTACTCGCAAAAACCCTAAGAGAGCACAAATCTTCCACATCTGTTTTCCTCTCTTGTTTAATCTCTCAAAGACTGTGAAAAATGTCGTCTCAAAGAAAGTCTTCGAGGATCGCGAACAGGAGACCATAGCAAATGCGTGAGGGGCCTATGCATTTTGATCTCATCGAGGAAGAAGAATCTCCTAGACAGCAGCAGAGCCCATAACATTTTTAGCAGCGTCCATCTCCTCCATCTAGACCTCAAAATATTGAACTAAGAGAAGAGGAAGAAATCATCAAAGATGCAGAACCCGTAAGAACTCATAAGCCCGCTTTTACTTACAAGCTTTACCGTGCTTTGAAGAGGAGCGGTACTCCTTTGAACTATATTGATGAATTTCTGAAAGACAAAGGGTATCAAAATGAAACCTTCTTTTTACGTATAATGGAACGATTGGGAATTGCCCATGCGGGGTCAGCGGAAGAAGCATCGGTAAATATCCCAATCGATCCACGTGTTGGAGGGTTGAGTCAACCTGATGGGAATGATGATGATCGGATGTACACCAAGTTTAAATCTAGAATGGGTGTTGCGGCGAAAATCCGAAGCAAAAGGACATTTGTTTCGCTCGGAGGAACACAAGCAATTGTACTCTGAGTTGCTAAAGCGTGGTGTGATAAACCCTAGAACTATGGACTTTGATTTTCTTGATTCTCTGAATGTCAAGCTACGAGAGAAATTTAATCTTCTTCAACTAGAACGGTTTTGTTCTGAATCGACAGAGGCTCATGCTGAACTCACTGCTTACTTCTATTCGAATCTAAGTTTCCTGGATGCGAATAGATTCTCTTTTAGTGTTCAAGATCAGGACTATGTGGTTGATATGAATACATTGGCTGATGTGATTGGGGTTGAAAGAGGGAGATACCAACATATCAGTGTGTCTATTGGTCGTGCAACGATAGAGCTTGTTCGGGATAGAACAACGGAAGGAAAGATTTCATATTCGAGGATGAATGCCTCAAATATTTTGCTTCACAAGATAGTGATCAATTGCCTCAAACCCAAATCAACTTCGAAGATTGATGTTTCAAACTCGGAGGCAAAGTTGATGTATGCCATCCATGCTGGTAAGAAGTTCTCTCTTCTACACACTATTATATTCCACATGTACAGAACGATGGTGAAGGACAAGGGCTAACTTCCTTACTCAGCACTTGTCACTAAGTTATTCAGACATTTGACCATTCAACCTCCTAGGATTCTTTGTGTTCGAACATGCAATCAAATGGTGGTAGGACTAAAAATGGTCTCTAAAATGCGTCTGAAGGAACTTAACAAGTCTTTGGAGCAATTCAAGGTTAAAACCCCTGTCAAGACTCACCTAGTCTCTTCGGCTGCAAAACGGAAAGGGAAGGAGCCCATGGTTGCTCCATCCAAGAAAAGAAGAGCACTCATCTTGGAGGATGAAGAGGATGAGGATGATATCACAATCTCTGCTCTTACATTGAAGAACTTCAGCCGTTCTGTTCCAGAGACAAAGGAGAGAGAGAAACATGACAAAGAAGAGCTCGAACAGAGGACTGGAGGAAGAAAATCAATGGAGAAAGAAGTAGAGGAAGAAATGATTGAAGAAGAAGAAGAGGGAAGAGGTAAACAAGAAGAAGAAGAGCATGAAGCATACTTCTCACCGCCTGAAGGCATTGAAACAGGGGGAGATCCTGAGAAAAGAGGTACGTCCTCAATTGCTGCCACCAGTGAAGGAGTAAGTCGTTCTCCAGCAAATCTAGAAGACATTGATGCCTCTCAATTTCCTGAGGAAGGCCATGAGGTTTCATCGCCTAATCTGCGTGATCTTGCTAACTTGCCATCATCTACCAATACTCCGTCTGATCATATAGAAGCCAGTACTCAGACTGATAATTCAGCAGACTTTCGCGGAGTGCTTGATGTTCTTTTGGAGATGCGAGGCCAAATTTATGCTATGGGATATGAAGTTCAGAACTTGCAGAATGCAGGACAAGCTTCTTCAGTTTCTTTGCATGATCAACTCCATGCCCTTACTCTTCAAGTTCAAGCAATGCTAAGGGTGAAAATGTAGCTCAACTGAAGGAGGATTTGAAAAAGCTGGAAGGGATTATCCAGTCAATGGGAGATTTCCAGCTTGTTCGTGTTCCCAAGCAATCTTAATTACATTCTCTTTTCATCTCTACCTTTTTAATGCTGACAAAAAAGGGGAGAGATGTGGTGCAAATTTGACTTTAAACTCTTGACTCTTGAACTTTTGACTTTTGTGACGTTTATGTTTGATTGACTTTACTTTTGTGTTTGGCTGTTTGGATTTGGATTGGATTTGGGTTTGACTGTTTAAACGATTGTTTATCTTAAGCACTATTGGTATCCCATGGCAAAGATAGTTGCTCATTTACAGAACTAACCTACTTTCTGTGGATGCATATTTTAATGTTATCTTTACTAAGCCATTTATCTTTTGTGAGATATCCTTGTTTACTCGAGTAATGTTTTGCAGGTCAAAGTTATTCAAATCTGCAGGAAAGTTTTGTCACCATAAAAAATGGGGAGATTGTTGGAGAAAACTTCCTTGAGTGTTTTGAAGTTGACAAAACGTTTCCATCAGTCTAGTCTGAAGACTTGCAGACTCTTCCATCAAAATTTGAAGACCACCGGACTGCTAGACTCAAGACTCAAGTCTATCCTCATTGACAGTTTCTAGACCGTCAAAAAAGGCTTATCCGAAACTGAGTATTTCGTTAAGGATTTGATTTTGTCGACTAAAGAAGATCTCTTGGCTGGATATAGCATGTCGGAATCCATTATTCAAATTGAGATTGATTCAGGGTTTTTGGATCCGTTAATTGGCAAGGTATACTTGGAAGGTTCTACTTATGGAAACCTAGATCCTGATTGTATGGGCGAGCAGGATTGCTGGGCTATCGTTGTGACATCCAGATTTTCGGGTCCTGATTTCGATTAAATAAATTGGGCATTTCATCGACGCGACTACAATGTTTTTCTCTGAGTTGGCCACTCACGAGATAACTAGACTAGCTGGGTAAGCTATTAAGGACTTTAAGGCAGATAGACTTGAGAATTCGACCAATGACCGAGTTCTTGACCATGACTATTTTTAGAGGTCATTACGACACAGTATAAAATCGAATTAAGATCAGAGATAGGTCAGTTTGACTAAGATGAGTGACCGATCGTGAGTGACTCCACTAAATTGGAAAAACTCTCGTCGACTGGCACTAATTTGATTTTACTGTCGTTTTGGTACCCTGTGTCCGTATTTGAATTCTCGAAATTTTCACGACAATCAAGAGTCGCCATTGTGTCGAGTGGGTTCATTGTGGCTCGAAGAAAATCGACCACGGGTTATTTGTCCTAAAAAGTTCTGAAAACTACCTGGTAGCTTAAGTCACTCTAAAAACGTGTCGGAGTGAAATTAACCATGAAATCAAACTCGAATTCAGAAATTGAGAGTTCTGTCAAGTCACAATTCATTTTAAGAACGTCGACTCATCTTCAGAAGATTTTTCTACAAACCAAGATTTTTGGCGGAAAAGCAAAGTAAGGCCGTTTATGTTCGGGATTATCAGAGGGCCATTTTTAATTGAATTTTCGGAATGCAAGTTGGATCATTTGATGGGGAGAAGTCATAAGAAGGTTGATGACGCATGGGTTAATTTAATTGAGCTTCAATTGGATGGAATTGATTGAGAATTGATTGAATTAAGTATACGAGATTTTATGCCACGGCAGAAAATGAGATTGCAACCATTGGAATAAGGTTGTGAGAGATAGTGGAGTGTGACATCATTCAATATGTCATGGTGGGCCGTTTTTGGGGGATTAAATAAAGAGAAAAAGAAAAGTGGTCCCCCCCTTGTTCTCTCTCTCCTCTCTCTTCCTTTCTCCCCCTCTCTCCTCCGTCGAGCCTCCCCTCCATCTTCTTCTTCTTGCTGCTCGAAGAGACGCAGCAAGCGGAAGAAGCTGAAGACCATCCGAAACCAGAGTAGCCGTCGTCGCCTCGCACCGCACGTCGCCCTCGCATCGCTGCTCCGTTGCCACTCGCATGCCCTCCGCCTTCCTCTCCCCCTTCTGCTGGTGTCGGCCTCTTCTTCTTCTCCCTGGGTGCTGTCCGATGCCCTAGCAGATTTGGGATGGACGTCGGAGCAGCCAGCGACTACTCGCGACGCTGCCGCCCTCCGCCATTCGCCACTGTGCTGCTAGCCGCGCGCGCCTCGACCGCCCTCTCGCCCAGCTCGCTGTTCCAGAGCTGCTGTCCAGCTCTGTTTGGCCAGCACAGGCCGCGGCTCAGCCGCTCCGGCCACCGTACACCCCCGCCTCAGCTACCGAAGCTCCACCTAGCCCCTCTCGGCCCTTGCATGCCTCAACCGGTGTCGGATCCGCCCCCACCCAGTAGCGCACAGAGAGTGCAAAAATGGGTATGGCAGCGGCTTCGTGGCCCGTTTTGGCCGGCTTCCCGACCTCGGAAGCTAGGCCCGCCTTGGAGTGAATCGATCCTCGCGTTGTCCTCGTCGATTTAAGCCACTCGGATCGTTAATCGGGTGAGTTTAACTCACTAATCCCCGCTTAGTAGGTTAATCACGTTTAAGGGTTGCTTAGTTTTAATTATTTAGGTTTATGTGGTTAGATTAATATGGATTAGTGTTTATTAGTCAATTGTGATGTAAATTAGACATTGATTATGCAATTAGCAAGTGGACGTAGTCTACTATTTATTGAAAGCATCTCGGGATTTTTCCCGACCCTTAGTGGGCTTCAATTAGGCTTTTCGAGCCTAAGTGGAATTTTTGGTATTTAAATATTATTTTTCGGAATTAAATTAATTAATTAATTATTTTCCGAAAATTCAATTGAGATGGCTAGTGACCGGAATATTATGCTGATGACCGTGGTGAACTCCGTTTATTTAATCGGGCTTTATTTTGAGCTAAATTGTATTTTTAATATTAATTATTTAATTTTCAAAATTAATTAATTAATTATTTATTTTCCGAAAATTCAACTAGGATGGCTAGTGACCGGAATTTTATGCCAATGATTGTGGTGAAGTCCGTTTATTTAATTGAGCTTCGATTTGAGCTAAATTGAATTTATTGTAATTAATTATTAATTTTCGAAATTAATTAATTAATTAATTAAATTTCGGAAATTAAGATTAAGATGGCCGACGACCGAAATTCCGTGCTGATTGTCGTGGTGCAGTCCATTTATTTATTTGAGCGTTAGTTTGTGCTGAACGAATTAATTGTGAATTTAGGATTTATTCCTAAATTATCTGATTTTGGTTATTAACGGAAAAATAACCGGGCATCGGTTTACAGCGCCAAAAATATGTAATGGGCTGTTGAAATTTGTGGGATATTTGTAAGTAAAATTATTATATTTTGGCTAAGGCCAACCGTGTACCCACACACGGCTGAGAATGATAAAAGATGGAATGGATTGTATGAGAGAGTGACATACTATTTCGGCCTACGGGCGATATGTCAGCTTTGGGTGAGCAGTATATCTTATTATCAGCTTTGGGCGAGCACGCATATATAGTATACTAAATTGGCCTGAGGGCTTTAATCTATCAGCTTTGGGCGAGCATATATAATATACTGGAATTTGGCCTATGGGCCTTAATCTATCAGCTTTGGGCGAGCATATACATAGTATACTATATCTATCAGCTTTGGGTGAGCTATGCTATCTATTATCAGCTTTGGATGAGCAGTCCTAGACTATGATCGGACTTTATAGATAGTATTGAATGTACTGACCAGGGAAAGGTCGGGGTGACATATAATCAATTAAGTCGATTGATCGCTGAGTCGATCTGATTGGTGGAATGTGATTGTTTGCTGTAGTTATAAATATTATTAATTGAACTGATGTGCAGGAAGGAACTGATGCCAAGGTAAGCCCTTTGACTTGTGTTGTGCTTAGGCAGCCCTTATGGCGTATTGGCTTCCTAATTGGGTC
Source organism: Eucalyptus shirleyi (assembly GCA_017140165.1). Taxonomy (NCBI): domain Eukaryota; kingdom Viridiplantae; phylum Streptophyta; class Magnoliopsida; order Myrtales; family Myrtaceae; genus Eucalyptus; species Eucalyptus shirleyi. The sequence goes on along the minus strand of CM029448.1, from coordinate 16,814,622 downwards.
TTAGTGGGGTAGAACTTGCTTAGACATAGTCTCATCCCGGTTTGGGGAAAAACATTTCAAGACCCTAATGAAGAACCTGAGGAGAAATAACTCGAAGAGGAGTATTTGAAGGAGAACCCCGAGGATGATCCGGAGTTGGATCCTGATGACTGTTGCTGTAGAATCTAATTGAATACAAACCAACCTTTTTAGCATGGGTTGTATATGTACATGTATGATTGAGTCATTATAGATGTACATAAGGGTGTTGGTTTTCAAGTTCAATTTTCTAGTCCTACTTATATATCCCATCGCTTGACTGTCTGGGGATTTTATTAAGCTTCCGCATGCGTATATAAATGGATGGGTCGGCAACCTTCCTAGGACGTCACAAATAAATCGACCAAGTAAGGGATGGGCGCGTGCCCGAGGATCGGGGCGTGACAATCGTCATATTTCTTAAATAACTCGAGATCTTCCTAATTGATTCTGTCCAACGGGTATATTAGAAGAATTCCTTTGAAAAGTGCTAACGGGTGTGATGGCATGAAGGAATATATAAGGAAGACGTTCCAGTTGTTCGAATGTGTGCGCGATAGAAGAATTCCAAATTCTGAAGCTCCTTGTTCTTAGTTATTTAAATTGTTGAGCAAAATCTTGTACGCAAAAAAGAGTCGATATCTTTGAGAGAACTTGAAGAAGTGTAGCAGAGTCTCTATACTGTGGAATCAAGGAAGAGCTTTACTGTAACAACTCATTTGTTTCATAGTGAAATCTAGCCGGTGGGCTGTCAGTGCGGAAGAGTGGACATAGGTTTGAACTAAGCCGAACCACTATAAACCCTGTGTTCTTATTCTCTTCCCTACACTCTTTTACTTTGATCGTAACTCAATTTGTTTACAAGAGTCTATTTTCCGTTTCATAATCTATTGCTGATTAGAGTTGCACATTTCACTCGGGGAAATTTGTTTTTATACCTATTCACCCCTCCTCTAGGTGCTCGTACTAGCTTTTACACATGGCGACAAGACAGAGGATGTCACCATCGTTGAAAAGATTCTTTGATCTTTGACACCAAAGTTCAACTTTATTGTTTGTTCCATAGAAGAAGCCAAGGACATTGAAGAACTTTCCATTGATGAGTTACAAGGATCCTTGTTAGTTCATGAACAAAAACTCCTACAACAAGAGACAGAAGAGCAAGCTTTGAAGGTCGCAACTGGAGATCATTCTTCATTAGCAGCAAGGGTGAACAAAGGAAGAGGCAGAGGAAGAGGGAACAACGATCGCAGTAGCTTCAGCTTTGATCAAAAGTCTGAATGCTATTCCTATCGTGATTTCCAAGGGAGAGGAAGAGGTCGTGGAGGACGACATTCAACTGGTTTTAGGCCAAGGTCAGCAGACAAATCCAAAGTGGAGTGTTTTAGATGCCACAGGTATGGGCATTACAAATCTGAATGTCGAACTAATTTGAATAAACAAAGAATTGAAAGAACTAACTTTGCTGAAAAAGAAGAAGAAGTATCTCCTTTGATGGTGTGCCATGAGAAGGAAGAAACTCAACCAAACATGTGGTATCTCGACACTGGTTGTAGCAATCACATGTGTAGAGACAAGAAAATGTTTTTTGATCTAGACGAAACGTACAACAACACCGTAAAGTTTGGTGACAATTCCATTGTGTCGATGATGGGGAAAGGAACAGTGGCAATTCATCCAAAAGGGACTTCGGTACAAACCATCTCAAATGTATTGTATGTCCCTGAATTGAAGACTAATCTGTTAAGTGATGGTCAGCTGCAAGAGAAGGGATATGAAATCTCTAATAAAGGTGAGATTTGCATAATCCAAGATGAGAAGTTGGGTTTAATTGCCGAAGTCAAAATGACGGGCAATTGGATGTTTCCACTGTATCTCCACAACACTACAAATTCATGTTTCTTTGCAAGATTGAAGGAGGAAGCTTGGTTATGGCATTTTCGCTATGGGCATCTTAATTTCGGTGGGTTGCGAACACTATATAAAAAAGAGATGGTGGAGGGTCTTCCTCAAATCTCTGCTCCTTTGGAAATTTGTGAAAATTGTGTTGTTAGCAAGCAACATCATGCTCAATTTCCATAAAGAAAATCGTGGAGAGCAAAAGCTTGTTGGCGTTGGTTCATTCAGATATTTGCGGACCAATATCTCCAATTTCCAATGGAGGTAAACAGTATATCATTACCTTCATCGATGATTTTAGCCGGAAGATTTGGGTGTATTTTTTGCAAGAAAAATCTGACGCTTTTGCAGCTTTCAAGAACTTCAAAGCACTTGTTGAAAAGGATGGAGGAAATCAAATAAAGGTCATTCGCACGGATCATGGTGGAGAGTACAACTTACTTGAGTTTATAGATTTTTGTGTGAAGCATGGCATCAAGAGACAATTTACAGCAGCCTATACACCACAGCAAAATGGCGTATGTGAGAGGAAGAATCGTACCATTCTGAATATGGTGAGAAGTCTCTTGAGGGGAGATGGAATTCCAAAATTTTTTTGGCCTGAAGTAGTCAATTGGAGCATTCATATTTTAAATAGAAGTCCCACTCTAGCTATTCAAAATATGACACCGGAAGAAGCATAGAGTGGCCAAAGACCTGCAGTAGATCACTTTAGAATTTTTGGGTGTATTGCCTACGCCCATGTTCCTAACCAGAAGAGGAAGAAGCTAGATGACAAGGGAGTCAAATGTGTTTTTCTTGGCATTAGTGATCAATCAAAAGCCTATAAACTTTATGATCCTATGACCAAGAAAATCATTATCAACCGTGATGTAATTTTTGATAAGCAAATTCCAACGAATTTTGAAGAAGAAGATGAGCTGGTGCAGCAACCTACAACAACCCAAATCGCCATAGGCAATGTCCAAAGTACAGTAGCAGCTGCAGAACCTGAAGATCGACCTCATCGTGTTTGACGGAGGCCTGTATGGATGAGTGACTATGAAGTAACAAGAGTTGATCAATATGAAGATCCACTTACCCATTTTGCTTTGTTTTCAGATTGTGATCCAACAACCTTTGATGAAGCAGTACAAAAAGAAAATTGGAGGATAGCAATGAATGAAGAAATTGCAGCTATTGAGAGAAATAACACTTGGGAGTTGACAGATCTTTCAAAAGGACACAAAACAATTGGGGTCAAGTGGGTGTACAAGACAAAATTGAAGAATGGTGAAGTTAACAAATATAAGGCGCACTTGGTGGCGAAATGCTACAAGCAAGAATTTGGAGTGGATTACAAAGAAGTATTTGCACTTGTAGCAAGACTTGACACAATCAGATTGGTAATTGCATTAGCAGCGCAGAATTCATGGCCTATCTTCCAATTGGATGTGAAGTCAGCATTCTTGCATGGTGATCTTCAAGAAAAGGTATTTGTTGATCAATCTTCTGGTTATGTGAAGCTCGGTAGTGAACATAAAGTTTATAAATTAAAAAAGGCACTATATGGGTTAAAACAAGCTCCCCGAGCTTGGTATAGTCACATTGATGCCTATTTTTTGAAGAAAAGTTTTAGAAAATGTCCATATGAGCATACACTCTTTATTAAAATTGGTGATGGTGGAAAGTTGCTTCTTGTATGCTTATATGTGGATGATCTTATTTTTACTGGGAGTGATAGTGCCATGTTTGACAAATTCAAGGAGTCTATGATGGATGAATTTGAGATGACTGATCTTGGATTGATGCATTATTTTTTGGGCATAGAAGTAATTCAATATGCAGCTGGAATCATTATGTCTCAAAAGAAGTATATTCAAGAGATTTTGGACAGGTTTCAAATGAATAATTGTAACCCCGTGACTACTCCAACTGAAGTTGGATTGAAGCTCTTGAAAGATCCTAATGGAAGCAAGGTGGATAGCACTCTCTACAAGCAAATTGTTGGAAGCTTGATGTATTTGACGGGGACAAGACCAGATATCATGCATGCTATGAGCCTTATAAGCAGGTATATGGAGCATCCAACAGAGTTACATTTACAAGCTGCAAAAATGATTTTTTGCTATTTGCAAGGAACTAAAAATTTTGGGCTGTTCTATAAAAATGGAGAAAAGTCAGATTTGTTTGGGTTTACAGATAGCGATTATGCTGGAGATGTTGATGATAGAAGAAGTACTTCAGGGTATGTATTCATGCTTGGTTTAGGGACAGTTTCATGGTCTTCAAAGAAGCAATCAATTGTTACTTTATCAACAACTGAAACAGAATTTGTTGCTGCAACTTCATGCGCCTGTCAAGCCATATGGTTACGGAAGATTTTTGGAGAGCTTCAGTTCAAACAGCAAGAAGCAACTACAATCTATTGTGACAACAGTTCAGCTATCAAGCTATCCAAAAATCCAGTTCTACATGGGAGGAGCAAGCATATAGATGTGAAGTACCACTTCTTCAGAGATCTTACAAAGGATGAAGTAGTTGAGCTAGTTTTATGTAGAAGTGAAGATCAAGTGGCTGATATATTCACCAAGCCCCTAAAATTGTCCATGTTTCAGAAGCTGAGAAAGCTCCTTGGTGTTCGTTTGTTGGATATTCCAAATTGAGAGAATGTCCTTTAAACTGATTGTTTGCAACATCAGTTTAAGGGAGGGAATGTTGAACGAGTCAATGTTTCTGGTTTGTTTTTTTTTTTTTATGTATTAATAGTCTATTAAGCACTTCTATTATGTGGATTGGTTGCTGCACGTGTAAAGTTAGTGGGCTGTGGTGGTTATTTGTTTGTGTAAAACCTATATAAAGGCTATGGCGTCAGTTTCTATGGGTGTGGTTCTGCAGACGGTTCCTCTGTTTTTTGTGTATATCAGTATCACCTCTGTTCTCTGTTTTTAACGCTGCTCTTGTGTATATCTGCATCTCCTCTGTTTTTTTTAACAGAATTGAGGCTCCGCCAATGGCGACTCTTGGAGTTGCTAGCATTCTTCCACTATTAGCTGTCTAATAGTCTACGTTCTGTCATTCTGTCCAATATCTAGAAAAGCAATCTTGAATTTTCTGTCTGTTACTTTGAATGCAACTACGTATTGGATTTGGCACTTTTTTTCCTATATAGCAAACCGACAATTGTCGAGTGGCAGTTATGCCGTTGGTGAAATTCTTGTAGCAGCTGCTTTCTCAAAAAACGGACATGTTGCATATGAGTCAAGTAGGTCATATCCATGGACATCCTTCTTCTTTGCCCCATTGAGTTTGGAAAATGGGAAAACTATTTCTTCAACCAAAAAACTAATATTGGTGAAGAGCTGGGTTAGAAGGTGGTCATCTGCGACCATGACCGATGGATGCAGTGGATAGAGTGCTTCAACTTTTAGTGATTGATGGTTTATTTGTCAACTATATTAGTTATAGATCATAGAGGTGAAAATGATAGTTTACATTATCTGCTGAGGATGAGAGGAGAAGGATAGCACACTACAAAGTGGAAGTATTTAGCCTATGGCTCTCTATTTAGTAAAGATGGATCATCTATAGCAGTTCTAACTTGAAAAGGTATATAGAGGCAAAGAACTTTAGTTCATTTGTTGGCATTTGCACCTGCATCTCTGTTGCCGAGCTTGCTCCTGTCCCATCATTTCATTTGGGCCAGAGACACTGTGCGAGTCAATGACTTTCAACTCCTTTTGTCATCTGGTTTACAAATTTAACTTGGACAACTCTTTTGCACATATTTTCAAATGAGTTTAATATTAAATGATTGATTTTCTGAATTTTCATCTATAGGTTGATACGGTGGTATACCTGGTGGATGCCTACGACAAGGAGAGGTTTGCAAAATCGAAAAGGGAGCTTGATGCCCTCCTTTCAGATGAAGCTCTTGCTAATGTGCCTTTCCTTGTGCTTGGGAACAAAACAGATATCCCGGATGCAGCTTCAGAGGACGAGCTACGTTATCATCTAGGGCTCACCAACTCCACGACTGGCAAAGGGAAAGTAAGTCTTGCAGATCAGACTGTTAGACCCCTCGAAGTGTTTATGTGCAGCATCGTCCGCAAGACGGGCTACGGCGAAGGGGTCAAGTGGGTGTCGCAGTACATCAAGTAGAGAGCAGATTTGATGGGGTTAGTAAATGCGGTGTATTCATGTAGTTGTTTTTTCTCTCTGCAATATTGCAGATTCAATTTTTAACGAGAAAGAAACTAAATCATCTGATTGCTTTTAATTTATAATGGAAACATGAGCACATAGAGAGTTCATGATCCACGACATTCATGATTTATGCTAATTACTGGTCCTGTTTCCGGATAGACATATTTTCTTTATAGAAGGACCTTGGATTATCATTCACTTTTTTTCCAGCTTGTATTGAAACTCAGTCATTGCTCCACAAATGACGTACTCTGCCTGGACTATTAGTTTATAATAATAAACCTGGTATTTCTGGTCTTTCTGAGGGTCGAAAGCTCGACCTTAATTTTGGTCATTGAGCATAAACCATGTATAATTTTCTCTATTGGTTTCTTTTTAAGGGTGGATATGTCTCGGCCGAGCATTCTGGTACTTATTATGAGCTTCTTGTGTCGTCGCATTGATGTTCTGAAAGTAAATTAAGCAGTTTGCAAATATAGTTCCGGTGTTTCAGGCAAAAGGAGACATTAGCCTCTTGTTTGTTACTCATCATCGATTAATCATCACATAACTGGTAACTGGACATTGGTATATCCATTTCGCGCTTCCGATTTATTAGCAAGTATCAAAGAGAATCTGTGGGGAAAGTCTTGTGACAAAGAAGCTGCCTTTGGAAGGAGAACATTGGTCTTTCCATGGGAAAGAGCCAGCCTGATGAGATTTTCTGGCGTTTGATGTGCGCGTGGGGAAATGTAAGTTCTTGAGAGGTTTTTCGAGCTCGATACTCAATCAGGGCTAGACCATGTGGCTCTTCAGTCGCAATGTCCAGTGCCGGCTTCTGGGGATCGAAGAGAATTGCAGGGCAAGATTTGACACGATTGTACATTGTAGCTTGCTGTGCTTGTTGGCCGTTGTCGGTAATGGTCCTGTTTGAGGTGGAATCGATTAGTACACCAGTTTTTGAAAATGAGTAGCGACGGAGGTGGAATTGGTACTTCCTTTGGTGGCATATTTCGCCCGCCAAAACCCAATACATCTCAAAGTCCTAAACAAAATACTAGGCCTTCTGCGGAAGCGACACTGGGTTGGCTTATGTAGGGGTGAGCAGCAGTTTAGGGTCAACCCTGGACCAACCTGGACCGGCCCAACCCTGCCGGTCCTGGTCCAGTTCCCAAGAGGACTGGGTTGGTCCTTGGTCCTGAAATTCTATGACCAAAACTGTGCGGATTGGTCATCGGTCCTAAGAGTTTTGGGTTGATCCAACCCTGGATCAACCCTGTATATTATATAATATAATATAATATTATTTATAATTCTTTTATATATTCAAACCCAAGTAAAATGTCTGTTATATTATATTATATTGAGATGTTCTATCAATAATACTAATATTAGTTTCAATTTAAAACTTTTGTTGAGTATTAATTATGTGTCGTTTGTTTTGTTTTCATGTTTAGAAGTTCAAGTGAATTAACAAGACTTCATATTCATGGTTTATATTAAGTATTTTGAAATTTTTATGGTTTAATTGTATTTTACTAATGAATTTCACCTACAGTTTACTTTTCAATTTTGTGTCAAATGGTAGAAGTTTTTGAAGAGTAGAGTAGTACTGCAGTTGTTATGGTAATTTGCTAGTCAAGTGGTGTGAAGCTCATTTTTTGGTTGAGTGGACTCTACATGATCAAATGCAGGAAAACGCTTTTGCATATGGTGTTATGAATATTAAAGATAGATGATTACAAGAACTTTCTATCTTGTCCCATATCTCGATGAGCGTTTAGCAAGTACGAAATTTCTATTATTGTGTCATCTTAAATTTGCTAAATATGTATTGGTATATATAGTTTAGTTGCACAATGTTGCATTATCGATGGATGTGTAATTTGAATTTGTAGGGCTTTTTTATGGAGTATAAAAAAATAAGACGAAAAAAATTAACGATCGGTCCCGGGTTGACCCTGGAACTGGACCGAACCCATTGGGTCGGTCCGGTCCTTGGTCCCAGGTTCAATAGGATCGGTCATCAGTCCTAAAAATTGAGGACCGACACTGTACGGGTTGGTCCTAGGGTTAGGGGGTGGCCCGGACCAACCCGGACCACGCTCACCCCTAGGCTTATGTGCCTCCGACGGTAATTTCAATTGGCATGGCCTAACGGGGAAGAGTACAAGTGAGGTTGTCAAGCATTAGATTTAGGTTTAGCAATCGGATAAAAGTTTCGCGCTTGGTTCGGTGTTAATGAGAGAGTTTCACTCCGCCTCTCGATTGCCATCGTTTCGTGCCCACGAAGGGTCGTGAGGTCAGACAAGGTACAAAGAGCGAAGCTTGCCATCGATGATACATGCATTCATGTTATCACCTAATGATTTAGTAGCTACATAATGCATCAATTGCCCCACAATTTATCAAACTAGAGCGCGTTTGGTAACGATTCTATTCTTGGAAACAATTTTTTATTAGAAATGGTTTTTTTTTTGTTTTTATTTCCGGGAACAATTTCTGAGTATAAAAACACGTTTGGTAACTGTACAAAATTTCTATTCTCAGGATAAAAATGCATTTTGTAGAATTGTATAATTTTGTTGTTTCTTTTAATTTTTTAATATTATTATTATAATTTTGTTCTGAGAACAAAAAATTTACCAAATACATTTCTATTCTTTTTTTGTTCCCCAAAACAAAACAAAAAAAACAAAAAAACAGAAATTATTGTTCCGGAGAACAGAAATTATTTTTACCAAATAGACCCCTATTTTATGGTAAATGGGCAAATTGATCATGTCTCCAAGGTTCGAAAGTGAATTAGCATTTGAGATCAACATTTTGAAGGAGTTTTGGGTGTCCAAAGCCCATTTGGCCAAATATTGAGGGTTTGGGAAAAATTTTGAAACTAGCCTTGAGGAAATGCTGGCCTTTGAAAGCCCAGGGTAGGTATAGGCTACCTTGAGCTTTCAGCATTTTCAGAAGATCGATCCACTGTTCATCTTCTTCAACCTTGGATCCTCAAATTATGGGTGTGCAATTGGACCGGGTATACCCGAGAACCAGATCGGCCCACTCGGAAAACAGGGTCAAGAACCGGTTTCCGTTGAAACTGGTCCAAGAACCAGTTCCCAAAATTTGGAACTGGTTTAAATCGGTCCGAAAACCGGTTCTAAGTGATTACCCACCTGGGAACGAACCAGTTCCAAGTGATTACCCACTCGGGAATCGGTTCCCAGACCGGTTTTGGAACCAGTTTGGGAACTAGTTTTATAAGTAGATATCTAAAACTCTATTTTTTTTCGTTGATTTCTATTCTTACTCTCGTAATCACATGACGTTTTTCCTCTTGACTCTCTCAGACACGTACAACACTCCTCTTTCGTCGTTCCTCTTCCTCACTCGCTTCCCTCCCTCCCCGGCTCCCTCTTGCATCGTCCGACGAATGGACGGTGTTCATCGCCATCAAATTCTTGTGTACCACGTGGATTGGCTCGCCTAAATTCTCTTTTGTAGGAGGAGTTATGCTTGCATAAATGAACAACTTCATGTAGTAGTTGTGGGAATAAGACTAATATTATACCCATATTTGTTGCTAATGTATATGCAATGTTATGATTTTTGCTTTATCTTATGATTTTAGTTATGATAATTAGCCACGTGGATCCTTAATTTTTTCGTTTAGTTAAAAATTTAATGTATTTATTTATTATAAGTGCTTAATGTTTCAATACAAATTATGAGGATTACATTATTTTTTCGCGTATTAATGTAAAATTCGAAGTCGTAGAGGATATTGAGAGGTTGCAAAACAAGTTCCAATGGAAACATAGTTGATCTTGGAACCAAATCGGAAAAACAGGGTGGGTCGGGTACAAAGTTCAATACAAACAAGGTCGAGTATAGAGTCCAAAAAAGAGGAATTGGTTATAATAGAATCAAGTACAAAGTCCAGGTCTAGACCCTACCCACCCTGAACCCGATCATCCCTACCTCAGATGTCAACTGGCATGATTACGATGGGTCAGCGATGGGATGAAGAGAGGCCGGCGTTGTCGTGGCTACCCCGACAATCATCGTCAGCTAGTCGCGCGACCTTGGCAAGGCAGGTCACCGCAACCTTCGTGAAGGGCCGCCTAAGGTTGCGCGACCAAGTAGCCCTCGCCGAGGGTCGCCCGACCCCAAGCGGCCCTCGCCAGTCATCACTGGCAATTGCCTAGCCCCAAGCGACCCCCGCCGGTGGTCTTCAACAGCTACCTAAGGTTGTGCAACTTGAGATGTCAATCGTGGCGATGCCGGTGGTCGCCTGGCCTTTGCCAGTCAACTACTTTTTTCCTTTCTTTTTATTACGAAAGTCCTTTATAAATGTAAATTTCTCCAAACACTGTTTTGCTAAAGATACTTCATAATGCACTTTTACATTACAATTTAATAAACGCAATTTGCATTTTGAAAAACTCCTTTAACTTAAAATCTTTTGCCTTTTCCCAATGGCTTTTCCTAAAAGTCTAACCAAACCCACCTTTATTGTGTTCTCGTGTCTTTACGGGCTTTTGGTGATGGTTATGCATCTGTTAAATCGAGAATGTAACCGAGAGTTAAAGGCTATAATCAAATGAAAATTTCAATAGAACAGTGCATGGTAGTCGCGCATGTGGACGGGCCTGCCCGGAATGTCCAAACGAGTGTGAACAGTGAACGTGTGCTCGGTTTTGTCTGATGCTCCAAACGAGCATAAAGGGGTGTCGCTACAATACTTGGTGGGAAAGGCAAAACCATCGAGCAGCGAACTTTAGCCATCATTTCTTTTTGGCATTAGTTAATCAGTGAATATATTCAAAAGCTGTTTTCTTCTTTTTTTTGTTACCTGACCTCTTAGTTCTTGTTGACGAAGCCCTTTTTCCCTTCTCTACTTGACCATGTTTCTTGCCTCTAATATATCTCATTACTTCTACAAATACTTCCGCAAATTCCTAACGGTCTTTACTTATTATGCTATCATAGAGAGTAGTTTCTTCCGACCTATCAGTTAATTGATTGTACCCACTTTTCTCTATTTAATTTTTTTCCCCTGAAGTCAAAGCAAAGACGAGATTCATTTCAGAAAAAAGGAGAAGAGGGAAAGACATGAAAAAACACACCCGCCCCCTCACAAGCCATGGGCATTGCATCTATAAACCGCTATAATAAGATGAGATTTGCATCTGTAAACCGCTATAATAAGATGAGATTTCATGGAATAAAGGTGGTCTCTGAGTGCTCTTATATTCCCGAATGTCCACACGGAAATAATAATGAGCCCTTGTCTTTAAGGAAGCCGCCGCTTTTTCCCTCATTCTGATCCGTCCGATTAGCCAAGCACAAAACAGTCATACGTATCCTCACCGTAGAACATTATGACTCACGCACCAGACCTGCAAGAGAGATCTCAATCTCGAGATCCGCCGTGGGTAGATATAGTCACCCACTCTGTCAACGGAGATCGCGCCACGAGTGCAAAGAATGGGGATCCTACGGCCCCTCTCAGCCTGTAAACTTTGATGCCAAAACGCTCGAACGGACAGTATAAATTCGAAAAAATGGTTCCAAGCGCCCAGCAAAAGTTGCTTCTTGCCCGGAAGTTCTCTGCTATCTTAATTCCTTCTCGTTTTTGGTTGTAAAGAAGAAGAAAAACAGAGGAATGATGTCTCTGTTGGATTGGTTCTATGGAGCTCTGGCGTCTTTGGGTCTGCGCCGGAAGGAAGCCAAGATCTTGTTCTTGGGGCTGGATAATGCAGGGAAGACTACCCTGCTTCACATGCTGAAGGATGAGGTACTTTCCTTTTAGTTCATAGAGACTTCCACACACATAGTTCATAGAGACTTCCACATAAATAGTTCGCTGAAGAATGAGGTACTTTCCTTTTACTTCATAGAGACTTCCACATACATAGCTCATAGAGACTTCCACATACGGTACTTTCCTCTTACTTCATAGTTTTCCACAAACGGTACTTTCCACATACATAGTTTTCGTCATTCATTCCAGCCCCAAGATCTTGCTCTTGGGGCTGGATAATGCAGGGAAGACTACCCTGCTTCACATGCTGAAGGATGAGGTACTTACCTTTTACTTCATAGAGACTTCCACATACATAGTTCATAGAGACTTCCACATACGGTACTTTCTTTTTACTTCATAGAGACTTCCACATACATAGTTCATAGAGACTTCCACATACATAGTTCGCTGAAGGATGAGGTACTTTCCTTTTACTTCATAGAGACTTCCACATACATAGTTCATAGAGACTTCCACATACATAGTTCTGAAGTTGCTTTTTCTCTTATCCTGATCTAGAGTTTCTCTTTCCAATCTGTTCTTGTTTTCGTCATTCATTCCTTTCATTTCTCTCGAGGCTTCCTCTCTTTTCGTCAGGTGGGTGAGTTGATTGCACGACTCTTGCGCTTATTGTGGTATGGTTTCTCGTATATTAGTTAGGATAATATGTAGCGCGTTCGTAGGGGATACATGCTTATTGAAAGTAAGCTGAACGATTCTGATATAGTTCTGTGATTGGCAGAGATTGGTTCTGCACCAACCCACCCAATTCCCGACTTCAGAGGAACTGATCATAGGGAAGATAAAGTTCACAGCTTTCGACTTGGGTGGTTGCCAGATCGCTCGCAGAGTCTGGCCCGACTACTATGCTACTACGGTGAAGTTTTGCTCTGTTTCTCTTCTCTAAGAGTAGTCGGATGCTTTTTTCCCATGTGCTTGGAAAACTTTTTTCCCATGTGCTTGCAAAACGGGAAAACTTTTTCTTCAACCAGGAGACTAATACCGGTGAAGAGAGTTCTTTGCTGGGTTGAAAGGTGGTCATCTGCGACCACAGCCAATGATGGATGCAGAAGATAGAATGCTCGAACCTTTAGGGATCTTAAGCAAGCGTCAATAGGGTCAAGTATGTCGCCATCATGAATCTAAACTCAAAATGTAACTATGTGCACATGAAAAAGCTGAAAAAGGACTTAATCTCTGTCGACTCCATTAGTTATAGATCATAAGCGTGAAGATGACTGTTTACATTATCTGCCGAGGACGAGAGGGGAAGGCTCTCTATTTAGTAGGGATGGATGGATCCTCAATAGCTGTTCTAACTCGAGAAGGTACATATAGAGGCGAAGGGCCTTTGTTCACATCGATGGCATTTGCTCCTGCATCCATGTTGCCGAGCTTCCTCCTGTCCTGTCATTTCATTTCGGGTGAAGGCCATGTGCGAGTCGATGACTTTCTATTTCCTTCGTCTTTTAGTTTGCAACTTTAAATCGGACAGCTCTCTGGCACACATTTTCAAATGAGATTAATATGAAACGATTGATCTTTCGCACTTCCTTCTTTAGGTGGATGCAGTGGTATATCTGGTGGACGCCTGCGACAGGGAGAGGTTTACGGAATCAAAGAGGGAGCTCGATGCCCTCCTTTCAGATGAAGCTCTTGCTAAGGTGCCTTTCCTCGTGCTTGGAAACAAGATGGATATCCCGCATGCAGCTTCGGAGGACGATCTGCGATATCATCTCGGGCTCACCAGCTTGACGACTGGCAAAGGGAAAGTGAATCTTGCAGATCAGACTCTTAGGCCCCTCGAGGTGTTTGCATGCAGCATCGTGCGCAAGATGGGCTACGGTGAAGGGTTCAAATGGATGTCGCAGTACATCAAGTAGAGAGCAGATTCGATGGGGTCAATAAATGTGCTGTATGATGCAGTACTTTCTTCTTTCGGAAAGAAACCCAATGAACTGATTACTTTCCATTTATACTGGAAACGTAAGCACATAGAGAGTTGATGATGTGCTGATGATTTCTGCATAGACATACTCTAGTTTTATGAGGACAATACATCATCATTTGCTTTTGATTCACATGAATTGAAACTCAGTCATTGCTCCCCAAATAAAGTACTCTGCCTGGATTTTAAGCTTATGATGATACGGCTGGGATTTCTGGTCTTTCCGAGGGTCGAAAGCTCTTGACCTAACTCTCGGTCATTGAGCATGAACTATGTAAATCTTTCTCTGTTGATTTTCTTTTTAAGGGTAGATATGTCTTGACCGGCCATTCTGGTACTTCTTACGAACTTCTTATGTCATCGCATTGATGTTCTGAAAGAAAATTTAGCAGTTTGCAAATATAGTTCAGATGTTCAGGCAAAAAGAGACATTAGCCTCTTGTGCGTTACTTGACACTGTTTGATCACCACATGACTGGTAATTGTACATCAGTGTATTGTGCTTCCGATTTATCAGTATGTAAAAAAGAGAATCTGCGAGGAAAGTCTCACGACAAAGAAGCCGCCTTTGGAAGGAAAACACTAGTCTTTTGACGGGAATTATCCAGCCTAATGAGATTTTCTGGCGTTCAATGTCACGAAAGGGAATGTAGTTCTTGGAAGGCTTTTCGAGCCCGATGCTCGATCAGGGCTAGAATATATGGCTCTTAAACCGGGATGTCCAGTGGCTTCTTGGGAGCAAAGAGAATTGCAGGGCGAGAGTTTCCTCAGGAAGCGATTAGACTTACTGTACGTTGCAGCTTGCTGTGCTTGTTGGCCATCATCGGTAACGGTTGTGATGGAGGCGGAATCGAGGGAGGGACACGAGTTCTTGAAAATGAGTAGCGAACGGAGGTGGAATCAGTACTTCCTTTGATGGCATATTCCGCCCGCCAAAACCCAGTATAATATCGAGACCTCCCAAATTCCTAGCTGAAATACTTGGCCTTCCGCAGAGGCGATGGCCGTCTGGCTTCCGTCCCTCCGACGGCGATTTCAGCTGTGTCGCTGAGTTCGATTGGATGGCCTGCACGAGAAGAGTACGATTGAGGTCGTCGTGGTTATGGTTGAGGTTTAGCGATTGGATGAAAGTTTTGTGCTTGGTCCGGAATTAACGGGAGAGAGTCGCTCTGCCTCTCGATCTTTATCCTTTCTTGTCTGTGGAGGGTCGAGAGGTCGAACGATGCACGAGGAGTCAAGCTATATGCGCAATGAAGTTTCTCATTGACGATGCCCACATTTACTTCATCGCCTTTTCTTTTTTTTTTTTTTTTTTTTTTTGCTTTTCCATCGTCACCTAACGATTGACTAGCTTTGATGCATCAATTGCCCCACTACTCATCCCACGACTTTCTAGAAAATGGCAAATTGATCATGTCTCTAGGTTGGGAACGAATTAGCATAAAATAAATTTATTATCATGTTATAGATAATCACTTCTTCCAGCATTTTAATTAATTTATTGTATCCTTTTTCCCTATTTCCCCTCAAAAAATCGAAGGTAGAGATTTATTTTGATAAAAACAATATGAATATACGCCGTTACTTTAGAAGTCATGTACATTATATTTGTCCATAAAAAATGCAACCGATGGTTGATGACCGTAATGAAATAAAAATTTAATAAAACGATGCATTTACCCTAAAGTCAGCAGCAGCTTTGCATAATTCTTCACGATTTTCAAGCCCCTAATCTGCATATGGGATGATAATCTTTATATTAAATTGGAAATTTCTTCTTCTTCCTTTTTTTTGCAAGTATAAAGTGCCCGGCAGTCAAAAAATAGTAAAACAAAAAAACAAAAAGCTTCTTAATGACCTGGCCTTTTTCCTGCCAATCAAGGAGCCACACCTCATCCCCTCATCTTGGTCCGTCCGATTCGCCCGATCACCAGAAACGTCAAACGCATCATGACCGTACAATCCGTCGCGCCTCGTCTCCTCCCTCCCGCGTCGACCACGCTGTCATCTCCTTCCCGAGACGCAACCCACCCAATCAGCACCTCCCACGTGGACGAGCCCGACATCCACCGCGGATAGCCGGTCACCCGCTCCCTCTCGATGCGCCACGTAAACTCTGCTTGCGCGCCAAGCATCGAACGGAGAGAATAAATTCAAAACTGCTTCCGGCTAAAGTTGCTTCAAGCTCTCACCTATCTCGATTCTTTCTCATTGTCGGTTAAGGTTTCTAGGAATTTTCACTAGGGTTTTTGTCGAAAGAGAGTGAAAAAAGAGGGAGCGATGTTTCTAGTGGATTGGTTCTACGGAGCTCTGGCGTCTCTGGGTCTGTGGCAGAAGGAAGCCAAGATCTTGTTCTTGGGGCTGGATAATTCAGGGAAGACCACTCTCCTTCGCATGTTGAAGGACGAGGTGCGTTCATTTTACTTCGCAGAGATTCCCTTCAATGGAAACATACAGTTCTGGGGTTGCTTTATCTCTGATCGTGGTCGAGCATTGTGCTTTTTTGTCTGTTCTTATTTTGGTCGTTTATTCCTTTTGTTTCTCGAGTCCTCTCTGCACGTCCTTTGGTGAGTTGATTGCATGACTCTTGCGCTTGTGTGGTATGGGTTTATAGTATATTTCTTAGTATACAATGTATAGATATATGAAGCGTGTTCATAGGATGATAACACGCTTCCTGGTCCTGTCATTGGCAGAGATTGGTTCAGCACCCACCCACCCAGTTCCCGACTTCAGAGGAACTGAGTATAGGGAAGATAAAGTTCAAAGCTTTCGACTTGGGTGGTCACCAGATCGCTCGTAGAGTCTGGCGGGACTACTACGCTAAGGTAAAAGTTCTGCTCTCTTTTTCTCTCCTATGAAAGCTCCTGATTCGGGACATCTCTTTAATTGCATGCCATATGGCTGATTCATTCATGAATTCTTAACAGTTTTTGAATTTTACGCAACATCATGCATGTGGGGCAGATCATCCTACTGAGTATTCTGATGCTTTTGATTAATCATGTTAAACTTATCACTTCGAATGCTTCATTCTTGTCTGTGGATGTGTTTCTTGACTTTTGAGTTGACATAGTCAGATGCGTGGCTCTTAACTTTCAGTTCACTGATTTTATTTACTGCATTAAGTTTTCAATAGGTAACCCTGAAATTGAACCTTTAGTTTACTTTGAGATCAGGTTGGACCTTGTTGGATTGAGGTGAGGGAATGCTTATGCAATCGCCGCAACTTGGCCATCGTCCAGCTGTACTTACGTTGCTTCTAAACAGAGACTTTATATTGGCCCCGCCCCCCCCCCCCCCCCCCAAAAAAAAAAAAAAAAAAAAAAAAAAAAAAAAAGGATTTACGGGGACTGATTTTCACTTTCAGTAGTCTGGGTCGGCAAGTGACAGATTTTCATGTTATCTGGTGGTCGGTACTATGGTTTTCTTGCACACTGTTGATTTTGTTTTCTCCCCCTTTTAGTTCTCTTCGGATAACATTGTGTCCTTTGCTAATCCATTTTCAAGATACTGTATATAGCCGGCGTGGCTGACTTGCGGTGTTTATAAGCAGATGTTACTATTTAATCTAATCAACTGGAAGTGTTGGCCAGTGTATTATTTGGTACTGGTTTTTCCTTGCTGAGAAAATTTCCTTTTTTCTGGGATATACTATGATGACGGGGTGCCGCGATAGGGGAACCAAGTTTTGCTGAAAAAATTTCCTTCATGGATTGGTTGGCACTCGTTCACACTTGGCATTGTAAAACTTTAAACGATCATGTCATATGATTGTTGTTTCATATTGTTTTTGCACATGTATGGGAGCATGTGAAGCATTCACTCTGTCGAAGATGATGAATGCTTTGGCACTTTTATATAGGTCGATGCGGTAGTGTACCTAGTCGACGCTTACGACAAGGATAGATTTGCCGAGTCAAAGAAGGAGCTGGATGCGCTCCTCATGGACGAGTTGCTGGCGAATGTCCCGTTCCTCGTCTTGGGAAACAAGATCGACTACCCTTCCGCTGTGTCAGAGGACGAGCTGCGGTACTACTTGGGCCTCACCAACTTCACCACTGGGAAGGGCGACGTCAGCCTCGCCGGCACCAACGTCCGCCCTCTCGAGGTCTTCATGTGCAGCATTGTGCGCAAGATGGGCTACGGCGAGGGCTTCAGATGGCTCTCTCAGTACATCAAATGAGTATCTCTCTTCCTGGGGTGTGTATTTCGATGTAAGAAGCTGTAACTGGCGTGTATAGATACGTATATATTACATTTCATTTAGCTTTTGATAGTAGGCTCGCTCTATTTTGGTGGGACATATCTCTTTTTGCTCAAGAAGTTCTTGTGATCTTCTCATGGGGCAAAGGCAATTTTCATTGTGTCTATGAATTTTACTTGCGGAGCTAGAAACCCTTAGCTATTTTCACAGACTTGGCTATTTCACTCAGCATGCGCACGAGTGCTTCGGAAGCTCTAGATGCATTCCCTGTGCAGGCTTTAAAAGAGATTGAGAAACTCTGGTTAAGCAAAAGCAAGAAGAAGACTAGACTCAGGAGTCGGCTGTGGAGCTGAGTTTACACAGGCCTCTCTATCTCCTGCCACCTCCTCGGTTGGCAGTGGTGCTCGGCTAGGCTCGGCTGGGCTTTGGTGCGGTCCAGTAGGATCCTCAGTGAGATCTTTGGGCTCCAAACAAAAAGTTTGGGTCGAAGAAAGGCTAATGGATAGGGGCTTCTTCTTATATTGCCATGAAAGTTCGTAGTTCACATTAATCCATGGTTGGAGTCGTTTGGGGCCAACCATTTGTTTCAAAGATCTACTACTTCTGGGGAAGAATTCGGAATGTTCATTTTGTAGAGAATTTAACATTGTCGAAAATTTGTTTTCTAAGAGACATACGTTATTCATGTGGTATATGGAATGTTCAATAGCTGGGGTCCCGGTTGTAGAAGCCTGATTTTTTGGGCCTGGCCCTTGAGTACCCAAGCATGGCCAACCTTGATGATTCAAGTTGAGTGTCGATGAATTGAGCATAGGTGTCAGGTACCTAGACATGGCTGGCGGGGATCGAGGCACATGCATTGGAGTCCTGAGTTTGGTCTATGTGGACTTGAGCCCAAATTTGGCGGACATGGGCCTGGGCATATGAGCTAAGTATTTCTTCCATAACATAGTTAATTATGTTATTTTCAAAAAAACAATTCAAGAGGCAATTCAATCAAATTTGCCAATGACAAGAAGCCATATGATGGCTTTTGATTATCTAGTTTAATTGAATCGAACATTCTTTTTGAAAGGGACATATGTTGACATCAAAAGATGACTAGTTTCGGGTTATTATTGACAACTATCAAACTTAGTCGATGAGAGTAGAGCTTAGTCAACAATGAATAAAACAATTGACAACTTGAAGGGAATTGACAACTTGCTAAAGAAGTAATTGACAACACTATGAAAGTTATGGTTGAGAGCCTTCATGAAGAGTTGAGACGTTAATTGACAGTCGTTACAATAAGTAATCGACATGAAAATATGACTATTGTAGTTAAATCTATTGTCACTAATTTAGGATTTCTTTTAACTTCCGTGAATAAGTATTGTTCAATTATAGGAGATCGTATAACTTCTTGTGCATGTGGATCAGGAAATAATTTTTTTTATTCAAATTTATTAATCGTTCAATGTAATCGTTGATTACCCCAAGTGTATTCATGGTAAGCAGCTACCAATCAGTCATAGAATTTAACATTTTTTTTTGTAAATTTATCTTTATCTTTATTTTTGTGTAATTTACATGATTGAATACGATTTTCTCTAACCTCCTTACTTTTAGTTTTCTTATCATTTATTTTTCTATCCAAAACCAAAAAAGGTCCTTTCGCAACCTGTGTTGATTCATCCATTTATGATTGAAGGATATTTCATCATATCTGGTGAAACAATTGCATAATAGCTTTTTAAATATTTCTCATAATACGACGTTTTTAAAGTAGCGTTATAAGCCTAAATTGCAACTTGCGCTTTGCGCGGAAAGACTATAAAAATAAGACAATTTCTTTAATATTTGAAAATACAATATTTTAATATTCTATAAAAGTTTATCAATTAAAGCTAGATGTTTGCTATATATTTCATATGCCTTTGCAAGCAATACTTGAAGCAAAGTTGATGCAAGATTTTAGAATGCAATTGGTACACTGACTACAATTAAAACATAATAGTATATTATACTGACTACAATTACTTTCCTAAATCACACATTAAATCGCGTTAAAAAAATTCATTCATGTTGTAACTCATTATGGAGAGATAATTAAGAAATGGTGGGAATTACATAATTGATTCTGGTCGAGAAGACCGTATGGGAAAGTCCATTAATTACTTAGGTGGTGTCTGAGTGGCAGCTCACTTTGTGGAGAATGTAACAAAACAATTCTTCCAACTAAGAAAAGGCGTCTCTATCTATGTCGTCTTAGGTGTTAAGTGCGGCCCTTATATTATCTTTTAAAGGGCTAATTGGAAATTAAAAGAACGGATTTAAGCAATGGCGAGGAAATAAGAAAGAAGATTTGAAAGGATTGAGATATAATGTAGTTTGGCTGTTAGCAAAGGCAAGTGGAAAAAGCAGTACACTATAACGTGCATATCCTTTTATGTGTTTAGAAATTGATGTAAAATAAGGATATAACGAGAAAGAAGAAAAAAATTGTTTATTAAGCATCCATTCATTTGACAAAAAATGTGATGTTTTTGAAAAATATTTTTCAAGAAATCATTTTCCAGGAAAATGACAATATTTTTTGGGAGTTGGCTAAAACTTGAAAATAAATTAAAAAATATTTTCTACCGATTGGTAGTTGGCTAAAACTTTAATTTATATATTTCAATAATTTTAAATATATATTTTATAAATTTTATAATTTTTATAATTTTTAAAAATCGAATTTTATTTTTTCTTATTTTTTTCTTTTTAATCAACTTATTTTTTCTTTTTCTTTCTCCTTCTTTCTTCTTCCTCCTCCTTCCTTCATCGGCCGTGTGCCTTAGCAATGGTTGGCAACTCAACGATCGGCCAAGAAGCGAGTCGGCAAGCTAAACGCTTGGTCGATCCAAGCGAGATCGAGCACCACCGAGGCCAACAAGCTCAAGCTCACTAGATATAGGCGAGCTTGAGCCTTGCTGGTGATTGGCTAAGGAAAAAATGAAAAGGAAAAAATAAAAATAATTGAAAACTCATTTTTTTAAATAGTAAAATAGAAAAAGAAAACATATTAATTAAAGGAAAATGTGTTTGGTGAAAGTGGGTCAGGTGAAAAAGATATTGAAAATGTTTTACCCTTTCTAAAAAGTGAAAAACATTTTCCTTACCATTGGATTAGATGCACAAACACAAGAAAATAGAGAGTAAAAGGCAAAAAAGAAAAAATATATAAGTAGTTGTAACTATTTTTCAGCCTGAGCCCAAATTACCAACAAATTACAGCTCAAACTATAAAAGCCCTCTAGTGTCTTCTTGTCAGTGTAGAATATAAACCATACCCTAACACTTGTAACAATTTTTCAATATAGTCTTTTGAGCCAATTTTAATTGAAAATTACTGACGTTGTGGTATAATTAGCACTAACCCAAAAAAGCGAAAAAAAGAAAGAAAAGGAAAAGAAAAAATTCAAAAAACTTAAAAAGGATTACAATAATCGTCCTCATTTGTGCCGCGATGCTCCACTTTAGCGATTTTTGATGATAAAAAATAAAAATCAAATCAAATGGACTGTATTGAAAAATCGTTATGAGGCTTGAACTACATTTGCAATTTCAACAAAAAAAAATGAGTGTTCCTTTTTGGTCAAAAGTAAACATTTCATTCATATCTTAATATCTAAAAATGATACATGAGAGGTTCAAAACAAAGAAAATCTGAAACAGCATAGTAGAACAAGAAAGTACAAACCATAATGATAAACATACTTTCATCCCATAAGAATGAATTCGTATCGACATCACAATAGAACAAACTGCAATTGATCATCAAATTTCGCATTATCATGAGTGATTAACACACATCATAATTAGCATTATCATAAGTGATGAGCGTATACCATGATTTCCTTGCAGCGAAGCGGTTGGTGAGGAGCTCAACTCACACTCTACCCTTAAGGATTTTCATAGACGTGACCCACCATCCTTCTATGCAATCTAGCTCTAAGTAGCAGGAATTCAATTATGGCAGCAGCTACTTCACCTTCCTGCTTTTATCACTCGAATTTTCTGCACGAGTATGGCTCACCGGATCGGGGCGTGCGCGGTCGCATTCGATAGCTCTGCTTGAAAATCTTCTTTCCCCGTTAGACATTAATGTTTATTCGCGACGAGGACGTCCAACCCCTAAAGTAGAAAATATAGGGCTTGGTAGATATCAATGTTGGTGAATCTGTAGCCCATTAAAAAAAAAAAAAAATTAGTGGCAACGCAAAAATTGGAGAAAAAAAAAAGATTTAATGATCTGCGACCAAGATGTGCCACTAAAGATTGCGTTTATTTGTACTTAACCACAGCATTTTGGACCACCCGAGGACAGCACCCGTTTTGACCCCAAAAACAGCCCCCGATATTGCCTACACTTTAATTATTAAGTTTGGTTATTTTGTATTGTCTTAAACAGAAAAAATAGCCAGCTTCTGAGGCCCAAAAAAAAAAAAGTAGACATAAGACAATTTCAAACAGCTTTCCTTTTTATTTGAAGTGTAAAAGCAGCTTTTTGGGAAAAATTAACCAATTAGTCTTAAATCTATTTTATGGATGTTAATGAAGTTCTAAACTTTCCGGTGTTGCCAATTCAGTCTGAATCTTTGCGCAAAATTTCAATCTAGTCATTTCGACCAATTTCACTGGTAATTGCCAATGTAGTGATCCAATCATTACCGACTATCCTATATGATACATTGCCATGTTAGCAATTTCCAGTGTGATTTAGTCAAAATGACTTGATTGTTATTTTGCGCAAAAGTTAGGAATAAAATTGGTGAAATTGGAATATTTATGGTGGAATTGAGATCCGTATAATATATTTATAACTAATTGGATAATTTTCCCCTCGTTTTTCATGTGAACACATTATTTGAATGACTATGGATAAAACGAGGTTAATTTTTTTTTTTTAAAAGGTTAACATTTTATAGTTCGAGTATTTGTTATTGTAGATCGATGAAGAGAAACTTGGCACCAAAAGATTTCTCAAATTAAGGACCTACGTTTCTTCGTTGCCATCATAAGTGCGAACAAGTTAAGTTCCAACCTTTAGCCGTGCAGATGGCTGTAAATCAGAGCATTTTTGTGCAATTGAATGAATTTGAATGGGTGACCTTCGGTTTTTTGAATTGGAAATCCCTCAACACTTCAATCAACTTTGTCAACCTCAAAAGTTTTCTTTGTCACTGTATCAATTTGAGCTATGAGCATGTTTGCCACTCTTGTGAGCGATTATATCGTAAATCAATTATAGCTACCCTCTGTAGCGATTCCTTTTGTATCATGAGGGTAATAGCTATATCAACACCTTTGAAACCTTAGTATGGTCTTTTAACCATGAGAATTTACGCAAGTCTAGTAAAGGGCGATAGCGTTGCTTAGAGTTAAAAAAGAATGTTAAATTTTTTTGAATACTATCGAATGCTACTTCTGCGAGTTCTAACCATTTGGTGTAACTAAACTTTATACTTCGTTCAGTCTTACCAAAAAAAAAGAAACTTTATACTTCATTCAAATGAATTCAAGAATAACTTAATGATATTGGTGTTTCAGGTATGTTTAAGGAAGTAAAAAATAAATGAATCTAAAAAGCATCTAAGGATGTGCTGAACCCACTCAAGTTTAGCCCTAAGCCTTTGGTGCAGCTACGTGTAATTAGGCCATGCAGGCCCTTTTCGTAGCATATGTAGTATAGCTTTATGATATAGACGTGGTTGGTTTGAAAATGCCTGCAGCTACAGTTTTGTCGATATAAAAAAATCTTTCTCTACCTATAGGCTTAATCTTGTAGATTGATCATCCCAACAGACGGAATACCCTCTCATTTACCAAAACCAACAGTTCAATATCAGAAATATCAATCCATTGTTTCCTTAATGTATTTCCGAAACATTGATCAATTAATTATATATTGTGGGTGCCTTAAGCTGTTCTAAATGGAAGAGAGGATAACTAAGGTATGAACAACTTTTGTGACTCAAGTTCTATTCGATCATAAAATATTTGATGGGTTGAAATTTGTAGAAATTGCTCTACTTATCTTTTAACATGTGAACAAACGGGAAAAAAAGTCAACATAACAATACAGAGACTAAAAATAGAAATTACGGCTCAAGCACGGGCTATGCATGTGCATATAGGGGAGGTGGTTGCCCGTATAATACACATGTTTAATTGTTGAACCTATGCATAGAAACTAAGTGAGTAGTTACTCTTATAGTACATTATTGCAAAGGCAATTTTAAAAATTCAAAAAGTTAGGTGAATTTTATTTTGCCTTAACATTACATATAGACCACCATCCGCGTGTGCAATTATTTTTTTTCTTTTAATAATTCAGGTGTACAACCATAATTGGCCGGCTGCTCAAAAGGGAACCAGCATAGCAACCTATCGTTATGGCCTCCTATTTAAATTTGAGCTCCCAGGACAGGAATCGAATCCACAAACACCGCTATCCAAAAGTACGGTAATACCCTTATCATTGGGTTGATCCCAAAGTGAGCGTTTGAGCGAGCGTGTGCAATTGTTTTCCGGCACATGGTTCGATAAAGTTGTGTACTGAGAAATTACATATCAGATTATTTGAGAAGAGTAAACTATGATTAGATTATATCGCCCTAGAAGTTAAACAAATATTATATAGAAGAATGAGATTTTGCATGTTGAAGATCTCAAAGAAGTTATAATGAGATCTTCGATTAAGTTGAATGTGGGGTGTGCGATTATGCGAGGGTAGGAGAAGGTTTGCGTGGAGTTCTAGAGATATGTAGAGGAGTCAAATGTGCTTAAGCTATGATGGTTTTGTTATTCGATGAAAATGAGACGAAAAGAGATAGGTTTGGGCTCAGATTTCATTCATTTGGGGGAAAATAAATTATCATAAAAAAATATATTCTTTAAAATGATTGTACATATAACTTATAAAAATGAATAAACAAAAAATATTTTCACCACCCAAGAAAATATTTAAATATAAATTATTGTCAATAATGAAAACCATTTCTTTCGATTATTTTTAGAAACATATTTTCTAAATTATTCATTATCCGCAAAATAAATGGGAACCTAATTCCTATCTTAATTATATCATTTTTTTATTTTTCTATTATTCAATATAAGATTAATTTAGAAGTGCTCATAAGTGGAACAAAAATCACTTTTGACTTTTTTATAACAGACGGGACTGTAGTTTGGTGGTCATGCATGCAAAGAAAGTGGGTAGCTTCGTTTTCTTTTTTTCTTTTTTGGTGAAAACAAAAACTGATGTTTAATTTGAACAAGTAGGTATCTCTACAAGATCTCTTTTATGGGAGTAGGCACCCCTAGACACAACTACATAGTCAAATGTAGAAAACTACCATTCTGTTGTTGCAAGAATAATCTGAACCTTGGGTATATTTCAATAAATTTGGGAGTGCACTACAATAGAGATATATACACTAGTTCGCATGAGCGTGCACAGCTACTTTTGAGGTAATATATCATCTAAAGATGAGACAAACATTGTCATATATAATTATAAAAATTGAAAAATTGTGTAATGAGGATAATGTCCTAAAATTTTTTGTTGTTGCGAGGATATTTTAGGGTAATATTGACGGTTGAGAAAAGTGAGACAAAAAAAGAAGGATTGATTACTAGGAAAATTACCGAAAACATTGCATAGGGGAATGAAATTTGCATACTAAGGATCAAGTGGTAGTTAAGAGGAATGTGACAGAGGTTTGTTTGGGATGTTTGGAAAAGTCAAATTTGTCCCCATGTGGGATAATAGTACAAAGAGCCTCTGAATCTTAACCTAATGTGTAATATAGTCCATAAACTTTAATTTAACGTATAATATTATTCATGCATTTTTAATTTGTTTAATGTGGTCCTTAAACTTTTGGTATATGTTCAATTTAGTCCATAAGCTGTATGATAATATTCAATACTGTCATTCTATTAATTCAAATTCAAAAATAATATTGAATACAGTTTATGAACTAAATTGAACATGTACCAAAAGTCCAGTAAACATATTGAACGAAATTAAAAGTTCAAGAATGACATTGCACATTGAGCCAAAGTCGTGTCATTTACCCTTTGAATGAGACAATATTTTAGGAGGGTATCAATGGGAATATGAAAATATGGACGTTGAGATTTTTCATGCACAGGCCTCTTTGCCTATTTAGGCAAGGGCACAGCGTCTTGCACCAAAATCAGAGTGAGGGTGATACTGACACAGACGCCCTGCAAGAGAGAGGCGATGACGAGAGACATAGACGATCTGCCAAAGAACGAGGCGAACTTCTCGGCTCTCACGCCGATATGGTTCCTGGAGCGGGCTGCGACGGTTCACCCGGACCGGCTATCACTGATCCACGGCTCGGTCACCTTCACTTGGCTCGAAACTCACCAGCGATGTCTCCGGTTGGCCTCCGCTCTCTCCAGGCGCTCTGTCGGCGCTGGTAGCACGGTGCGCTATATCTTTCTCTGAAATACTCGTCTGTCTACATTTCCCACTTTTCTGGCTATGATGGTGAGAGATGGTTCTAATGCCAGGAGCTCCTGTTTCTTTCGGCTTTAATTCGATAAGGAAAATCATGTACTAGCATATTTTATGTAATCGCATCTACGATTCTCATGAATCGCGATTTCTTTACTGGTTTTCTAGACTCTTTGATCGATACGAGCACAATGGAGGATCAGATTCTCATTTGTTTGGTGACGATTGGTTGACTTTGGCGATATAAATCCGAAGGGATTCACTTGGAAAGTTTGAATCATGCGAAGTTGTTCTGTTCTAAATTTGCGTTGCTTGTTATACTAGCCATTATCGTTTCAGGCGTCCATCGTGATTCTCTCTCCTCTCTTCTATGCTTGCTGCTCATTCTTTGCCTGTGTGGGTGGCGCTGTGCAGGTTGCAGTGATTGCGCCGAATGTGCCTGCCATGTACGAAGCTCATTTCGGAGTTCCCATGACCGGAGCTGTCATAAATTGTGTTAATATACGTCTAAATGCGCCGACGATTGCATTTCTTCTCGAGCATTCATCTTCTGCCGTGGTAATGGTGGACCAAGAATCCTTTCCGTTGGCTGAGGAAGCTCTGCAGATAATGGCGGAGAAGAGTGAGGAAGACTATAAGCCTCCACTTCTGATCGTCATAGCCGATGAAAGCTGTGACCGTGGAAAACTCGAACACGCTTTGGCAAAAGGGGCAATTGAGTACGAGGAATTTTTGGAAACTGGCGATCCGGAATTTGTCTGGACACCACCGGAAGATGAGTGGCAGAGCATTAGCCTTGGCTATACTTCCGGCACGACCGCCAGTCCAAAGGGAGTGGTATTAAGCCATCGAGGCGCGTACCTGATGTGCATAAATTGCCCTCTTGTCTGGGGGATGAATGAAGGAGCCATTTACTTGTGGACTTTGCCGATGTTTCACTGTGATGGCTGGTGTTTCACCTGGTCACTGGCAGCTTTGTGTGGAACCAGCATATGCCTTAGACAGGTGAAGCTCCAAGGTTCAGAAATTGCTACTATTTCCACAAATTTGGTAGACAATTTGCTGCCTGAAATAAATAACATAGCATACACACAAGTGAAATGTTTCATCTGGGTTTATCGAGAATTATTTGCTTTTAAGTACCGCGGTTTTCACAAGAAGGAATCTTAATAGGTAATTGAATATCTTGAATGTCATATGGATTGATGGTTGTGTCAACTCTAGCTTATTGATGCCCGAGTCATAATCCATGTACTTCGTTGATCCAATACGGAAGGTCAAATCTTGTAGTTTGTTTGGATCGAATAAGATAATTCTTTCTTCAGATGCGTATTTGAGCCCTAGTCATAGGGACAGATCTTGAAAATTACACATAGTTTAGGATGAATGGTGTAATATATAAACAAACTTCTTGTTTCTTGCTTTCTTGACGGGGACAAACCTTGTTTTCATGTCTTCTTGTCTTCCTCAGGTAACAGCGAAGGCAATTTACTTGGCCATCGCCGAACATGGAGTGACTCACTTCTGCGCTGCGCCCGTGGTTTTGAACACCATCGTCAACGCGGCACCTGAAGAAACCATTCTCCCTCTCCCTCACACCGTCCACGTAATGACCGCCGGTGCTGCCCCGCCCCCTTCCGTTCTTCAAGGGATGTCCCAAAAAGGCTTCCGGGTCACGCACGTATATGGCCTCTCCGAAATATCCGGTCCTTCCACGATCTGCGCATGGAAGCCCGAGTGGGATTCGCTGTCGCCGGAACATCAAGCCCGCCTCCATGCACGCCAGGGCGTTCGTAGCACAGTGCTCGAAGGTCTCGACATCGTGAGCACTCGCGACATGAAACCTGTCCCCGCCGACGGTAGAACCATCGGAGAGATCGTGATGCGGGGCAACACGGTCATGAAAGGCTACTTAAAGAACCCGATAGCCAATGAGGAGGCCTTTGCCGGGGGGTGGTTCCACACCGGGGATCTCGGCGTGAAACATCCGGACGGATACATCGAGATCAAGGACAGGTTAAAGGACATCATCATCTCCGGAGGCGAAAACATAAGTAGCGTGGAGATCGAGAATACGCTGTACACTCATCCGGCGATTCTGGAGGCGTCCGTGGTGGCGAGACCTGATAGCCGATGGGGGGAGTCTCCTTGCGCGTGGGTGACGCTTAAGCCGGGAGTGGACGCGTCCGACGAGCGGCGGTTAGCGAATGACATAATGAAGTATTGCCGGGAGAAGATGCCGGGTTATTGGATCCCCAAGTCCGTCATCTTCGGGCCGTTGCCGAAGACGGCGACGGGGAAGATACAGAAGAACTTGCTGAGGGCCAAGGCGAAGGAAATGGAACCTGTCAGCTACGTCAAGTCGTGATTGGCACCGTGGCTGAAATGGGTCTGATCTCTCGAATCAAAACAAAATCAAAGAGCAAATCAAAAGGTTGAAATAACCGTTAACATGCGAAGCTGATCAAGACACCAATGTTGCAATGACGGGCTGAGGAGTTGGCGGTCTACTCTAACTGGCTTTAAACAGAACTAGATCTCTATCTATTTTGTACTCTTGAAGAATAAAATCTAAATAAAAAAATTACTTGCAGTTGGTCAAGATTATTAAGTTTGAAAATAAATAAAATTTGACCAAATGGGTATAGGCATCCAACAGAAATCTTTTGAGACTTCAAGGTCTGTAACAAGAAATTGCTAGACAGAATTCGCCCATATTCCCACCAAAGCAATCTTTGAGTACATTATAGATTTCTGGAGGGTGGACACCAAATTCAAAAGCTGGCATTAAAATAATTAGTTCTTTCATACACGCTATAAGCATACTTGATTTGAGATGGA
Source organism: Eucalyptus shirleyi (assembly GCA_017140165.1). Lineage (NCBI taxonomy): Eukaryota > Viridiplantae > Streptophyta > Magnoliopsida > Myrtales > Myrtaceae > Eucalyptus > Eucalyptus shirleyi. The sequence continues at coordinate 16,785,221 of CM029448.1, read as the reverse complement.
TTTAGATGATTTTCAGCAGAAAATAGTGATGGGAATTCCAAAGTTAGGCTATATGCATAAATGTGAGATTCGTTAGGTAGCTAATGAATGAATAGGCAAAAAAAATCAAAAGAAGGATGAATCGATTGTTTTCAAAACTTTCCAAAAAAAAAGTATCTCTAGAAGACATAGCATCATCAAAGCTTTTAATTCTAAATTTAATACTAAAGAGTATTTATTTGTCGCGTTGTTATCTCCATCTCATTCAATAAGAAAAACATGAGTAATAAAATCAGAACCTAAGTCTTTTAATTTTCTAGTTCTAGTACTTCTTGGTTCAATCATGTCTTTAGAATCATTCGTTTCTTTTTCTTGAGAATCTACTTGAGTTTCAATATATTTTGAATTATTTTCAATAATTTCAAAACCCATAAAATATTTATTCTCAAAGAATTCAACGTCTCTCGATTCTATAATGACATTGGACTCTAAATCAAGAAGCCAAGCCCCTAAGCTTTACTGTTTTTGGCATACCTAACGAAAACATTTTTGATAGCTCTAGAGCCAAGCTTTGTTCTCTTAGGATCTGGTACTCGATAGTATGCCAAACACCCCCATACTTTAAGGTATGATAAATTTGGTTTTCTACGTTTCCATATTTCATAAGGGGTTATGTCATTTTTCTTAGAAGGTATTTTGTTATGAATATAACATACAATGAGTACTGCTTCTCCCCCAAAGATTAATTTGTAGTTTTGAATTTGAAAGCATACAATTAACCATTTCTCTAAGAGATCGATTTTTCTTTTTAGCCAAACCATTTTGTTGTGGAGTATATGGTGCCAAAACTTGATGAATAATATCATGTTCTTCACAAAATGAAAAGAATTCATTTAAGAAATATTCTCCACCTCTATCTGATCGTAAAACTTTGATTTTCTTTTTTAATTGATTTTCTACTTCAGCCTTATATATCTTAAACATGATAAATGCTTCATCCTTCAATCTCATGAGATAGACATATAAAAATCTACTGCAATCATCCACAAAGGTAATAAAAAAAATTACTTTTTACCTCCACGTGTTAGCATACCGTTAAATTCACATATATCACTATGAACCAAATATAATCAATTCAAATTTCTTTTAACACTAGGAAATAGTCTCTTAGTAAGTTTGGACATAGCACATATTTCACATTTATCATATTCGCCATTAAAATTTATCAAGTCTAACTTCTTCATATTCTTCAAATAACGAATATTTATATGTGCCAACCTACTATGCCATAAAAATGAAGACTCGAAAATATAAGTAGAACTAGCAATATTATTATTGATACTCAGTTGATACATGCCATCATTGACATAACCATTTTCTACAAATAGCCCATTCTTCGACAGGATAACCTTATCGGATTCAAACAAAACCCGAAACCCTCTCTTACAAAGTAAATCAATGGAAACTAGGTTCTTCCTAATTCCGAGTATAAATAACACATTAAGAAGAGTAATCTTATTTCCAAAAGCAAAGTCTATCTTCACCATGCTTTTTCCAGCAACCTTTGCAAGAACATTATTCGCCATTAGGATCTCTTGAACATTTGAGTCAATAATCTCCTCAAATTGCTTGAACATGTATTTATCCTTGCACACGTGGACTATTGTTCTAGAATCTAACCACCAACCGGATTGGATAGTGATAGAATTGATTTCAGAAACCATAGTCATCGCATCATTAATTTCATAAATTTTTATGTTCGAAAACATGGTTGAAATCATGGCTACATAATTTTCTTCAACCAAATTTGCATCTGCCTTCATCATTGGAATGTTCTTGTCCTTTGAAATGCTCTTACGGTGAATGTAATCCTTAGAGTAGTGTCCCTATTTGCCACAAACTAACAACAACCCTTTTTTATCTTTTGTGTTCTCTTAAATTTATGACCGCTTTTCACCTTGGAATTATACAAAACAGAATTATCACATAAACGTGACTCTTCCTTAATGCGAAAATGTTTCTGTATTTGCTACAAAGTAAAGTCCTCTAACTTGTGAATCAACCTTTTTCCATAATCTTTCCAACTTGGAGGCAATTTCGCAATAATTGCTCCAACTTGAAAAGCTTTTGGAATGTCAATCTTGAGAGCACGGATTTTATTCACAAGCACTTGCAATTCATGGACTTGTTCCAGCAAGGGTTTAGTATCAATAAACTCGAAATCAAAATACTTTGCAATTAGATATTTGTTGGTACCTTGCTCTTCCGCTTTGTACTTGAATTCTGGTGCATTCCGAATTTCTCTAGTCAACTTCATTTTAGTGAATAAGTCGTACAGATAATCGGAGAGTATATTCAGAATGTGTCCTCGACAACGTAATTCATCCTCCGCACATTTCTTCTTCTCCTTATTAACCCTCTCAGTGGCTTCCACACTTGGTTGTCCTCCGCCAGTAGTAGGCTTCAGATCTTCTATAGGCACCAGGTTAAGATCCAGTATGTAGGAAATCTTCAGAGCAGTGATTAAAAATATCATATTGTCCCTCCTGCGAGCAAAGTTGTTCCCATCGAACCGGTCCAGTTTTACCATGTCTTGATTCATGACTTAGATTGCCTCTGACTCCATTGTTGAACAAAATAAATCCTTAAAATTGTTTGGAAAATATGATTTCGAATTGGGTAGAACAATGAAGTTGGATCTTTAGAGTAATCAAGTCAGACTTTGAGGCGTGATGTCACTTTCTTTAATGATTTATTTGCCCTACAACGTTGCTAATGGTCACCAGTAAATTTCCTCTAGGATACAACAAAGTCTCAAAATGATAATACTGATAGCAATTCTAATATTTCTCCAAGATCTCTATAGGAAATAATTGAAAATGTTGTAATAAAACGAGCGATTGAACAATAATATAGATAGAAGAAGAAAATAAATCGGATACCGGATTTACGTGATTTAGTCGTAAAGACCTACGTCCACGAGGAGAGTAGCAGCGAATTTCACTATAGATTAAGCGATACAAAGAGATTACACATTCGAGTCACTCAAACACTCTCTCGGTGTTTCTCAAACCCCAATTACACCCAATAACGCATACAGTGTTTAGCCCCGAAATTCCTCAAAAATAATCTCTCAATCTCACGAAGGAATTACACGCAAATCTTACCTCAAGATTTAATTGACTACAAACACTAAACTTCTTGGATGTAATTCACGAGTAAGCTTCGCAGTACAAACAACACGAAGATCCAAAGCCAAGCACCCAGCATCTATGAACGGTGTTTCACAAACAGAACACCCATGGCACTCCGAGTAAATGGCGCTTGAATATGTATGCTTCGCTAAAAAGAGTCCACGAGCAGAAAATTATATATATATATTGCACCAAGATAGACCAACTTCTATTTAGAAAGAGAATTCGCATGATTCGGTCAAACCCTAAAGAATTTGACTCTTTCCTTTGTTTTATATTGCTAGGCCTAAAATATATTTACGTATATTTAAATAAATCCAAGTCCAAGTTAACGTTTGGACTTTCCTATTTCAGGCCAATTCTGAATATTTGCAAAATTTCCAATTTGAAATATTCGGAATTTCGCATTGAGCTCAAACTTGAGACATATTTTAACAATCTCCACCTTGGCTCGACGTTTGAGCCAAGTTGCAATCGCTTCGCAAAAATCCAAACTCTGCCGCTACCTCCATAGCCCCCAATGGGCTCAACCACCATAGATATTATCCAAGTCCAAGCCTCGCTTGAACTTCGCCATAATCGAGGACCTCATCAAAATACCAACTCCACATGCACCTTTAACTGCTCCGCAAGGATTTTTCGATACTTCCTTAACTGCAGATAAAGTAAAACCATTATTGCATCCATATCTATCAGGAGATCGAATACATATTTTGTCAATTTCAGCAATTACAGCAACCATTGGCTCTATGGGCTCCACCTCGCTACAAGCACCATTTGTGTCGATTACTTTGCTAGTACTCGTACTCGCTACCTCAAAAGTCTCTGGTCGCAACTCCACCTCAAGCTGAACACCGTCGAAATCCATATTAACACTGCCACAAACACTCCTAGCTAGAAGTACCAGAGACTCATCAAATGTAACTTCTCTGTTGTTAATAGGTGAATTTATATCTGGGCACCACAACTGATTACCTCACTCACCTTATGCATAACAATTGAATATGCACATTGCCCTCCAATCGAGCTTACCATCACTCACTCGAAAATAACATGGGCAACCAAACATTCTAATAATATAATAACCAGCAACGTTACCTAATCACATTTCTTCAAAAGTTCGCCTTTCAATAGCAGTTAATGGGGATCTATTCACCAGGTAGTTTATCGTATTAAGCACATCAGCTAGGATTCTCCTAATAACACTAGCACTAGAGATCATTTTATGGGCCGTCTCTAGTAATGTTCTACTCATCAATTCCACAAATTGTTGTGATTTACTGGTACTAGTGCAATATTTCACTATGTCATCTTTCATGCAGAATTTATTTGCTAGCTTCGAGTAGAACTCCATGCTATTGTCAGTCCACACATGCTTGATCGACTTACCAGTCTTTAGGGGTGTAAACGGTTCGGTTCGGTTCGGTTTTTTTGAAAAACGAACCGAACCGAACTGTTTAAAAAAATTTCCGAACCAAACCGAAACCGAACCGAACCGAATACGAACCGAACCGAAATTTCGGTTCGGTTCGGTTTTTCGGTTTTTAGCTTTCGGTTTTTTTTTAGCTTTCAGAAACGTCGGTTCGGCTGGGCGGATGGCTTACCTTCTGTATATACCAGTTGAATCACTTCGCCTAGACGCAAACCGGATAACCAGCTACTGACAATGTAATTCATTGAGAAAACTAAAAGATCACGCTTCTAAAATTAAGACCAACTGACAAATCAGAGTACAGCTACTAGGAACCATTTAGACTTTCTAATGTTTTGTTTTTACATCTGCACCGTGTCTTGGATAACACATGTTCAAATAAGTGAGCAACGGATGCAGGTACATGACATTTTTTTATACAGTCACAAACTCGTTCATGACATAGCATAGTTTGTATGGAGCAGGACAGATCCCATGCTGGAAAGGCACACATCCCATTCTTGGTAATGAAACAGCAATCAAAAGAACGAGAACAACGTGGGGATGTGATAAGTAAACGCTGATAACTAGGGAATATCTGAATGGGCCGGAGAGGAAATATTGTTGAGAATCTGAATCATCATCCGTTGTGCATAATTTCCCCACAATATTAGTTCTATTGTGATCAAAAGTCAACCACCACCAGGGTCATACAAAGATACAAAGAAGCATATGCTAGCACAAATATGTATAAAGAGGTGCATCTCCGCCAGACGACATACAGATTTCTATGTAAATGCCTCTTCAAATGTCACAGCTTGACCACACTTAGAGATCTCAGTGAGGAGAGACTACGACAAGCTCAGCAAGTGTGATTAAACAATGAGCACACCTACTAGTGAATCGCCTGCACTACTTTCTTTACCGCACAGCTTCAGAAATGTGGAGAGCAAATGACAACTGAGATTTGCTGATCTGTTGTGTATGTTGAGTATCTACCAATGCCTGAAAGGGATTCAGAGAGGCAAATTGATCACTTAAATTGGCAAAGTAGGGAAAAGGGCTACCAGAACGAAAGTATTTATGAGAATGCCAAAACAATACAAGCAACAAAGGAAGCATCAACTGCTTAAAATCTTCTAATTGTCCCTTAAAATCGATGAGGTCTCATAAACTTCCACATTTCATCATCCTGCCTTTTCTACTTTGAGATGACAACTCTCTACTCAAAAGTGATTAAATAGCAATTCAACATGTTAGCATGCATGCGTAACATAGCTGTTGAAAAATTGACCAAATTCCTAAGCCGGGTACAATTTTGCATTAAATTCACAATGACAATGAGAATTGAATAATCAATTGTAATATTGAAATATATAAATACGGATAATTCTTACATCTAAGTTCGTCAATCATCAAGAGAAATTGCTATTGAATTCAGGTCCATGGTCGTAGATGACAACTCTGCATTAAATTCACAATGAAAAATGAGAATTGAAATATCAATTGTAATATTGAAAGGTATAAATATTCCATGGTTATTTTTTTCTCACCTGACTCGAAATTTTCAAGTTCTTCTAAGTCCTCCTCGATCGATTGTGAAAGTGGTGCGGATCGTAGCCAATCTTGAGTACATATAAGAGCCTCTACCATGATTGGGGTTAAGGAGCTACGAAATACATCAAGTACTCGACCTCCGGTGTTGAATGCAGACTCTGATGCTACAGTGGAGATGGGCACGGCCAAAATATCTCGAGCAATGGAAGATAAGATAGGATATCTGGAAGAATTAACTTTCCACCAATTTAAGTTATCAAAGGTGGAACTATACCGTTCACATCATTCTTCCAAATAGTTATCTAATTCAGATTTTTCTTCCACATATTCTTGTCCCGTTTGGCTAAGATACATCGCAGTCATAATGTCTGCACCAACCACAGGAGACATTGAAACTTTCACTGTCCTTGTCCCCTTTAATTTCATGTTGCTTTGGGGGCATGTACCGGTGCGATATTGCTCAAACAATAATGTCAGAGATTTTGTCACTCTATCACGCAAAGTTTCTGCCCGATTGCCTTCATATACTTGATTAATCATCCATTTCACATACTCCATCTTATGTCGAGGGTCAAGTATACATGCAATGAATCATGTGAGATTTATGTTGTTCACATTGCCAAAATACTTATTGAATTTGATCTTCATTCTCTTGGCTACTTCTTGCAAACTCCTATCCTCATCCCCACAATATCTATCAATCATCATATAAATCCCATAGACATCTTTTGCCATATCATTACAAGTGACATAAGAAGAACTCGATACTTTTAAAGTTGCATCATAGAACAACTTCAAGAAAGGAAGAAATTGACGGGCATAATCCCAATCATCATCGGTAGGCAACCCTCTCACCTTGGAAAGCTCTTCAGCAAATCTTCTGTCCTGAATAAGGAAGGATTAGAAGCTACTAATTTCAAAGGAAGTTTTTGCAAATATTTCCATCAATAAGGAACCAGAAACGCCATTGCTGTGCCTTCAAGCTAAAATGACTAAGCAATTTGTACAGCCTCTGTAGGAGTACCAATTTGCCTAGAAAGGCAATTCAATTTTTGTAAACCCCAACAGTTCAACCTACTATCTATGAGATCATTAACTTTCTTTGAGTAAGATCACTACTAAATGCAGCCAAAACATTAAGCATCAGTCAATAGATAATGAAAACACTCTTAAGTATCCTCATTCTCCAAAGGAACTGCCCAATTAGATTAACATTATTACTTAAAGCACAGAATTCCTAATTTATCCCTGAGATATTCCTACTTTACAGTTGCCATAACTACAGGAACAACATCTCTGAAATTGATGAAGATAATGACCTTGAACTCTTTAATAGCAATAACCAATATATGAGCATGTCACAAAAAGCCTATCTGAATTTATCCAATTTCTCCAATGTAGACCTGGAGTCACTTGACTGGAGGGACTAATGTAATTCAAGTCGATAGGGACAATGTTTTAGTACCATAGCCAAATGGAAAATTTTAAAGATGGAAGATAACAAGCACTGTAATACTTGTAAAAGTTATTCCAAAGGCACAGATCCACTTAGTGCATCTCTTAAGCAAGCCTAAACAAAGGCACCACAATCTCACTGCATCACTGCAGTTATTCCATGTTCCATACTTCATGAAGTAAGGCATATCCAAAGTTATGCACTCAAATTACCAGGACTGCTCTTGAAACAAAAAGGGATTTCTCGACAAGATCATAAATTAACTTTAAGTTATAACCTTCCCACACAACACAGCCACAAATATGTTATTGGACCCAACAATGTGAAAGAACAACCAAGAGTGCATAAAGTGAAATGATAATCTACACCATTGTCATCTTTAGATTACCAGCTGGAAAATCAATATCTAATGTAGCTACACAGAGGTAGATTTTTTTGGTCTTCAAAATAGAAGGATGGAAGGTCCACTGCAAAAAAAATATAACCCATATCAGTTCATATTCACCACGAAAGAAACCAAACAAAGACTAGACTATACTCATGAACGACACCATCGACAACAACTAAACTAAAAGCTTCTTGCACTAGGTCAGTTTTGTATGTAGTTAATGCTGGGCATAGTCAGAAGAACATTTGAAATTGTTCAGAGCTATTTCGGCATATTTCTATAGGGAATCTGAGTGACAAAAGGAGCAAGGAAATTAGTAATCTAAACTCTTGGTGGACATTGCCTCTCACCCAGCAATGCATTGCTCAAACACCACAGAGCACCTAATAGATTGAACATGTAAAAGGATCTCAGAAGGATATAAACAACACCATGATCTCTAAATTACAGAATAAGCAGGGACCTGCAGCTACCCCAGTAAGATCTCCTAAAATAAAGTCCCTAATAGATTGAAATACACTAGGCTGAAAGAGTTGGTTTTAGCATTAAGTTCTTCCTCGATTAGAAATACAACCTTGCACTGCAGGTAGCGAACTTGCAATACAGTTGACTAGTTGAGAGGCCATTAGCTACTAGTGCTCCATTTAGAATCAATTAAATCTTGCTCTGTGGCTATTAGCTTATAATTCTGTTTCGAACTACCCATGAGAGAGAGACAAATAGAGGGAGAGGGTGAATAGAGGATTAGAAGTGGCCTCAGATTAAACTGAATCTAATCCAGCAGAACACTCGCACCTCAAATACTGCACCTTTACACTAACCTCAAACAAAAATTCACCCCTTTCTTTCACACCCTGTAATCCCAACCTCAAATTAACCTGAGTCTAATACAGCAGCAACACTTACATCTCAAATGCTGCACATTTACACTAACCGCAAACGCAAACTCACCCCTTTCTTCCATACCCTGTAATCCCAACCTCAGATTCTGTAGAAAGCGGAACACTAAGATTTGCAGACATTAAGAGAGAAAACCACGAATTCAAGAGACCCACCTTGACATCTTTCGGGACCAGATCAAGCCTAGCCTTAGGATTCTGATAGAAAGCGAAACCCCCGCCCGCATTCCTAATCTCCCTCAAATGCCCCAAGTAATTACAACCATCGTCCGGAAACCCAAGCTCCAGAATCTCCCTCCGATGGTAGCCAGCAAAGTGAAGATGGTGGTGGGCTTCCAGAAATCGCCGAATCCGCCGTCACACGTGAAGCTCGAGCTCCCCAAGCACGAGGTCGTCCCAGAGACAGCATTCCTCGTCCCGGTGCTGAAGGGCCTGATCTACTCCAAGAACGCCGAGATTGCCAAGTCGGTGAGGCGAATCGAAGAGCTGGAAGCGTCGGACGAGAAAATGAGTCGCGAACTAAAGGTGTATAGCCAGCAAAGTGAAGATGGTAGCCCCTCAATCCAGAGCAGAGCGTGCGCAGGACATGCTCTGTTGCCGTCGCCGTCCCAGAAGGAAGAGGGACGAAGGAGAGACTTGCAGAAGAAAGGGGCTTTGTCCCTCAATCGATCGCCATCGCCGTCGCCATCGCAGTCGCCGTCCCTGCCGCAGTCGCCGTCGCAGTCGCCGTCGCCGTCGTCGTCACCGTTGAGAGAACTCAGACGGGAACCGATAAAAACCAAGAGACACGAGAGGACTGAGAGACAGGAGTCGGGAGAGAACCGAATTAGATTGATTTTATCGGTCCGTGCCTTTGTGGTTCGGTTTTCGATTCGGTTAACCGATAAAAACCGAACCGATAAAAAATTTTCGGTTTTTGATGATAACCGAACCGAACCGAAAAAATCAAATTTTTTGGTTCGGTTCGCGGTTCGGTTCGATTTTCGGTTCGGGTCTTGACACCCCTACCAGTCTTCGTCTCAATAATAGCTCTCAATCGCGTGATTCTGACACCAGCATCAAACTTGTGCATCTGCACAAACACCTAGGTCTTCCTCGAGTAGTCAATAGACTCTCGAACAGATGCATCTGATGTTTCCATAGCGAAATTTGTCACTGTCTCACCTTGAAGTTTATACAGGCCTCCAAGCTTGATTCCTTTCATTATCACCAGGGCACCTCAAACAACCTTCAGAACTCCACCTTCTGAAGAATACCTACAACCAGCTGAATTTAGGGCACCCAAGGAAATTAAGTTTTTTTTTTCAATTCTGGAACATGCCTCACTCTAGTCAATGTTCTCACCATACCATTATGCATTCTGATTTTAACATCACCAACATCCACAACATCGCACTCGGCGTTGTTCCCTAACTGAACTTTACCACTATCTGTGCACTGATAAGTGATAAACCAATTTTTATTTGGTGTAACATGAAAAGAACAACCAGAATCCATAATCCATCCATCAAACAATGAATAATTAGTGACAAACAAGACATAATCGATACCATCAGAATCATTCTCAGCTACAGCTGCAACATTATTTGTAGACTCATCTCTAATTCCCTTACTCTCTTGCCACAGCTCCAACAGACAACATCAGCAATCGTAGACTGACTACATCTGTTCATGTTCTTGCTAACACGTGTGCTAGTTCTTCCTCTACTTTCACCTACTAAAGCAACATATACAAGTTCGCTAGATTCTCTTCTACAAATGTTCTCACTCAAAATTAAATCTTGAACCCCATCAAACGTCAAACTTATTGACCTAGAGGAATTACTAACAAAAATAATAGTAGTATTCCAACTACCAGGCAATGAGGATAGTAAAATCAAAGCACGTAGCTCATCTTCAAAGTCAATCTCAACTGAACTCAATTGACTAACAATCACATTGAATTCATTGATATGATTTGCAACTGACGCACCTTCGCTCATCTTCAAATTAAACAGATGTCGCATCAAATAGACCTTGTTGATCGCAGAGGACTTCTTGTACATATCCGACAGGGCTTGCATCAAATCAACAGTGGTCTTCTCCTTCAAGATGTTAAACGCGACGTTACGAGCCAATGTCAGCCGAATAACACCCATAGCTCGTCTATCCAGTAAATCTCAATCAGCTTGCTTCATCGTCTCTAGTTTCTCTCCAGATAAAGGCAAGTGCAGTTTCATCTGATAAAGATAATCTTCAACCTGCATCTTCTAGAAACTAAAATCCTTCCCATCAAATCTGTCGAATCTCACTTTTACTTCTTCTGTCACCATCGATTCGTTTCAACTTAGCCAAGCCTAGCTCTGATACTAATTGTTGCGATAAAGCGAGCAATCAAACAATAATATAGACAGAAGAAGAAAATAAATCGGACACCGGATTTACGTGATTCAGTCGTAAAAACCTATGTCCACAGAGAGAGCAGCAGCGAATTTCATTATAGATCAAGCGATACAAGGAGATTACACACTCGAGTCACTCAAACACTCTATCGGTGTTTCTCAAACCCCAATTACACCCAATAACACACACAATGTTTAGCCCCGAAATTTCTCGAAAATAATCTCTCAATCTCACGAAGGAACTACATGCAAATCTTACCTCAAGATTTAATCAACTACAAACACTAAACTTCTTGGATGTAATTCACGAGTAGGCTTCGCAGCGCGAATAACACGAAGATCCAAAGCCAAGCACCTAGCACCTATGAACGGTGTTTCACAAACAGAACACCCACGGCACTCCAAGTAAATTCATCGCTAAAAAGAGTCCACGAGCAGAAAATTATATATATATTGCACCAAGACAGACCAACTTCTATTCGGAAAGAGAATTCGCATGATTCGGTCAAAGCCTAAAGAATTTGACTCTTTCCTTTGTTTTATATTGCCGACTTCGGCCTAAAATATATTTACGTATATTTAAATAAATCCAAGTCCATGTTAACGTTTGGACTTTTCTTATTTCAAGCCAATTCTGAATATCCGCAAAATTTCCAATTTGGAATATTCAGAATTTCACATTGAGCTCAAACTTGAAACATATTTTAACAAAAAAGATAGCTGTATTTTTTTTTTTTCAAAAAGAAGGCTTGAAATGATAAAATGACACCACCGCCCGCGATGGTGTAGCTAGTTTCGGGCTCCCTCCCCCTCACGAAGGGGAGAAGTTCGAATCCCAGAGGCGTCGCATTCATGCGACTCACCCGTGGTTGGATCTGTGATGATGGCTCAGTCCGCCCCGAGTTTACGCCTCCGACTACCAGTTGTACAATGGTTCCCGGGTCACTAAAAAAAATAAATGATAAATGATCACACACACCGTTCTTTTGAAAATTGACATATATATAAAATAGTCTTAAAAACGTAGGCAACTCTTCGTGAAAAGTTGCAAAAATGAACAAACGTATCATTTCGAAAATTGCTTAGATGAACAAAGGCATCCATTTGGAAGAAGTTGAGCTAATGTAACCCTTCGAGAAATGTTACAAACTGAACGAGTATTTTTTTTCCAAAAGTTGTCTTGAAAAGACATAAACAAAAATTCGGAATAATTAAAAATTTCGTATTATTATTATTTTAATAAATAAAATTTCTATTTTTTATTTTAATTTCTGAAAATTCTCAAGAAACAAAAACAACCTTTAAATTGATTGAAGTTAATAAGATAACCGTAAAAAATAAAATAATAAAAATAATAAAAATAAAAATAATAAATGGATTAATGCTAATTAAACTGAGCGCGCGCAAGTGTGCAAGTAATAAGTGCACCTAATAATTGCACACCTGCATGCAGGTATGGTGAGATCTAGCCCACACCCAGTCATTTCTTTAATTATACTAAAGAAACCTCACACTTATTAATTGACTCACTTCCTCCTACTTTTATTATGTGGGACAAGGAAATATGTACTTAGTTTGTTTTTATAAACAAACTTCCAACACATGGAACGTGGCATCTGTGCCATAGAAAGATCTTGCTTATGCATGAATAGTTTTCTTGGATTGATAGAATACAAAGGAGTTTAAGGGATAAAAGAAAGGGAAAAAACCACACAAAAAACCCTAAATTTTGTCCAAAGTGACAGATTTATTTCAAACTTTTTTTTTGTGACGTGAAAAACCCTGAACTTTGCCAACCGTGACACATTTACCCCAAACTTTTTTTTGTCACACAAAAAAACCTAAACATCTATTGTGTACTCTTGACAAATAAAATCTAAATAAAAAAAAAAAAAATCTTGCAGTTGGTCAAGATTATTAAGTTTGAAATTAAATAAATTTGGTCTAGGCATCCAAAAGAAATCTTTTGAGACTTCAAGGTCTATAACAAGAAATTGCTAGACAGAATTCGCCCATATTCCCTCCAAAGCAATCTTTGAGTCATTATAAATTTCTGGCGGGTGGATTTTAAATTCAAAAGCTGGCATTATAATAATTAGTTCTTTCATACGCGCTATAAGCATGCTTGATTCGAGATGGATTTAGATGATTTTCAGCAGAAAATATTGATGGGAATTTCCAAAGTCAGGATATATCAATAATTGTGAGATCCGTTAGGGAGCTGATAAATGAATTAGGCACAAAAAACCGAGAGAGAAATGAATCGGCTGTTTAAGGAAACTCAAAAACTTTTTCACGAATAAGCGTAGGACAGAGCATGGAACCTGCATCTGTGCCATAGAAAGATCTTGCTTATGCATGGATAGTTTTGTTGTATCGATAGAATACAAAGGAGTTTAAGGGATAAAACAAATGCAAAGCACGCAATTTATAGAAGTTCAGTCTTTTGACTTCGCTTATCCACTCTCTTATCCCTAACAGTTCAACTTTGAGGCCGGAATCCACTATGTAATTTTTGAGATGTTAAAGCATCTTCTACTTAATACTATGCTTCTACGAATGCAAACTATCCACGCTAGACTTAACGCTCCCGTCTCTAATTACAAATACTCAGATTTCTACAGAGAAATACAATCAGTTTTACACAGCTTCTACAGAGAATTACTCCTCATGCGTTGATCTTATACCTGTGATATCTCAAGATGACAATTGAAAATTCAAACCTCACTAGAAGCCGTTGAATCTGCCATCAATAGTCACAAAATACCACTCTGCAAATCTATAAAGAAAGTTTCCCAAATCGTTCTAATCTTCGCTAACTCACTATTTGTGGATTTGAACGCATATAATAAGCTATAAAACACCGAATTTGAATTCAGATCGAATAGATAGATTTATTGATTTTTTTCCGAGATGGTAGAGGCTCCTAGTAGAATCACTACTCTTCCTGTAGCGTAAACATCTTCTTTATTTAGGTCCATCTAAGTTTCTACATACCCACTTTGTGCTCCTTCTACATTTACCTTCAAGTATATTGACGTCCTTATGTTATGTAGATTGCGTAGCTCTTCCTTGGTCCATTCAATACTTGTCGACAATCACACGTCCTCTAGTCCGTTCACCATTTGCAAATTCCAATCATCGATTGACGTCTTCATGTCCTCTTATCCCTTCACCTTGCATTGGTCCATCCAGACTATTTGACAAATCACACATCCTCTAATTCGTTCACCATCCACAAAGCCTGCCGAGTATCAACATGTCACTCGTGCAATACAATGCTCAACATTTGCAAGGTCTCTCTAGTCATATACATATGACTCTGTCTATACAGAGATAGTATCCCATAGACACTCAAATACATATGTCGGTGTACTTCGAATATTTTATCATTCTTAAAACACAATTAGTCACAATATGTCGAATTTCGATTACTAACAAACTATTCATAATATTTTCTTCACTTTTCTTGTATTGAGATCGCACAGGAATGCTTTAGTTCCATGAAAAGAAATGAACTATTGATAGTATTTTCTTCACTTTTCTTGTATTGAGATTGCATGGGAATGCTTTGGTTCCATGAAAAGAGGACAATATATCTGAAAGTTTGCTTTATACATAATATGGATATAGATAGATCGATAAATAGAATAATAATAATAATTCATGAAATTTTTATTTTTCTTCAATTTGCAAAAGTAAGATCTGATAATTGAAATACACACCTACCAACAAAGGATGCTGCAATAAATCTGCCCTTCTCCTAGGATGACCAAAACACAAAAGGTTCACGAGACTGTTATTGCTAGAAAATGTAGTGAACTTATAATTTTATATAAATAGATAGATAGAGAAGACGACAATGGCATGTGAAAAATATCGAAATAATTGTTTCTTTTTCTCTTTCTTTCTAGTGATGGAAATATGGTCATCATCACATGAGTCATTTCGGCCACTAGCAGTTTGAGTTGTCCGGCTGGCATTCCTGATAACCCTATGCCAATGGCGGATTTGAATGACTAGATGTCTGCTCTCTATTTTCATCTCCATTCGAAGATTTCACGGTTGGAATATGGGTGGAAAGCATATAAGTTGTGGCCAGAAGAATGAGGTAATCTCGTTTTAAAAGACTCTACATTTGAAGTGGAAGTGGCCTTTGGTACTGCTTCTTCCTCTTTCGAAATAATTATCTAAAAAATTCAAACTTATAAGACGGTCAATTTAGTTCTAAAACTTTTAATTATATTAATTTAGTTCTAGATCTTTTGATGATTTACTAATATAGTCATTTTGATCAATTTTGGTCAACAATCGCTAATGTGGACCCTGTTCATTTTATATGATACAACCAGCATCGAAGTTGATAGTTTTTCTTTGCATTTTATTAATTTTTATGATTTTTTTAATAAACTTTTGAATTTTTCTTTTTCCTTCTTTTCTTTCCTTTGTTCTTGGCCAGTCATCACACCTTAGTGATGGCTAGTGACCAGCCAACTGGCCATAGGTGACCGCTAAAGAAGGGAAACGAAAAGAGAACAGAGAAAAAAAAATATTAAAAATTTAAATTAAAAAAAAAAAAAAAAAGAGTCCATGTCAATGCTAATTGTGCACATAGAATAGCTGTTTAACAAATCATTAAAAGATTTAGAACTAAGGTTTTTTATGGAGGTTGGGACACCTGGAGTGACATAACTTGGCACGGAGGGACACTTAAGTGCCATAACTTTAAAATGGTACACTTAAGTGCCAAGATCGAAGTAAAATGGGACACTTAAGTGCCACTTCGGCGAAAATCCGGCCAAATGGCTAACGTGGCAATTTTCCGGCAAGTTTGGTCCAAAACGACGTCGTTTTGCACGCTGACGTGGCGGATAAAACGCAAAAACGATGCCGTTTCATGTCTACGTGTAAATAATAATATATAAATTAATTAAATTAGATTTAAAATATTCAAAAATTAAAAAAAATTAAAAAATTTTAAAAATTAAGAAAAAAATTTAAAAATTAAGAAAAATTAATAAATTAATAAAAAGGGGAGGTCGAACAGGGCGGCTCCCTCGCCGCCGCCACCTCCTCGCCGTTGCCGGCCCTTCCCGGCGGCGGCAGGGAGGCGGCGAGGGCTCGCGAGCCCTCGCCGGATCTGGGCAAGGGCCGCAACCCTCGCCCTAGATCTAGGTGCCGGCCACGACCCTCGCCCAGATCCGGCGAGGGGTCGCAGGCCCTCGCCGCCTCCCCGCCACCGCCGGGAAGGGCCGGCGACAAAGTGGTGAGGGTTGGCCGGGGTCGCCGGGCCTTGGCCAGGGGCCGGTGACCCCGGCTGACTGGCGGCGAGGGCCCACGAGCCCTCACCTAGATCTGGGGCGAGGGCTCACAGCCCTCACCGTCGGTCAGTCGGGGGCCGGCAACCCCGGTCGACCCTCCCCCCTCCGTCGCCGGCCCTTCCCGGCGACGGCGGGGAGGCGGCGGCGGCGAGGGAGCCGCCCGTTCGACCCCCCCCCCTTTTTAAATAAAATTTTTAATTTTTCTTAATTTTTAAAAAATTTTAAAATTTTCTTAATTTTTTAATTTTTTTAAATTTTCTTATTTTTCAAATTTTTTGAATATTTTAAATTTAATTTAATTAATTTTTATATTATTATTTACACGTAGACACAAAACGGCGTCGTTTTTGCATTTTCTTCCCCACGTCAGCGTGCAAAACAACATCGTTTTAGACTAAGCTCGCCGGAAAGTCGCCACGTAAGCCATTTAGCCGGATCTTCACCAAAGTGCAGTTAAGTGTCCCATTTAACTTCAAAACTGGTACTCAAGTGTACCATTTTAAAGTTATGGCACTTAAGTGTCCCTCAGTGTCAAGTTATGGTACTTGTGCTGTACTTCTGCCGTTTTTCATGCATAGGCCTTTTTGCCTATTTAGGCAAGTGCACAGCGTCTTGCACCAAAATCAGAGTGAGGGTGATATTGATACAGACGTCCTAGAAGAGAGAGGCGATGGCGAGAGACATAAACAATCTGCCAAAGAACGAGGCGAACTTCTTGGCTCTCACGCCCATATGGTTCTTGGAGCGAGCTGTGACGGTTCACCCGAACCGGCTTTCACTGATCCATGGCTCGGTTACCTTCACTTGGCTCGAAACTTACCAGTGATGTCTCTGGTTGGCCTCCGCTCTCTCCAGGCGCTCCATCGACGCTGGTAGCACAGTGCGCTATATCTTTCTCTGAAATACTCGTCTGTCTACATTTCCCACTTTTCTGGCTATGATGATGAGAGATGGTTCTAATGCCAGGAGCTCCTGTTTCTTTCGGTTTTAATTCGATAAGGAAAGTCGTGTGTACATATTTTATGTAATTGCGTCTACGATTCTCATGAATCGCGATTTCTTTACTGGTTTTCAAGACTCTTTGATGGATACGAGCACAATGGAGGATCAGATTCTCATTTGTTTGGTGATGATCGGTTGACTTTGGCGATATAAATCCGTAGGGACTCACTTGGAACGTTTGAATCATGCGAAGTTCTTCTGTTCTAAATTTGCCTTGCTTGTTATACTATCCATTATCGTTTCAGGCGTCCATCGTGATTCTCTCTCCTTTCTTCTACGCTTGCTGCTCATTCTTTGCCTGTGTGGGTTGCGCTGTGCAGGTTGCAGTGATTGCGCCGAATGTGCCTGCCATGTACGAAGCTCATTTCGGAGTTCCCATGACCGGAGTTGTCATAAATTGTGTTAATATACGTCTAAATGCGCCGACGATTGCATTTCTTCTCGAGCATTCATCTTCTGCCGTGGTAATGGTGGACCAAGAATCCTTTCCGTTGGCTGAGGAAGCTCTGCAGATAATGGCGGAGAAGAGTGAGGAAGACTACAAGCCTCCACTTCTGATCGTCATAGCCGATGGAAGCTGTGACCGTGGAAAACTCGAACACGCTTTGGCAAAAGGGGCAATTGAGTACGAGGAATTTTTGGAAACCGGCGATCAGGAATTTGCCTGGACACCACCGGAAGATGAGTGGCAGAGCATTAGCCTTGGCTATACTTCTGGCACGACCGCCAGTCCAAAGGGAGTGGTATTAAGCCATCGAGACGCGTACCTGATGTGCATAAATTGCCCTCTTGTCTGGGGGATGAATGAAGGAGCCATTTACTTGTGGACGTTGCCGATGTTTCACTGTGATGGCTGGTGTTTCACCTGGTCACTGGCAGCTTTGTGTGGAACCAGCATATGCCTTAGACAGGTGAAGCTCCAAGGTTCAGAAATTGCTACTATTTCCACAAATTAGGTAGACAATTTGCTGCCTGAAATAAATAACATAGCATACGCATAAGTGAAATGTTTCATCTGGGTTTATCGAGAATTATTTGCTTTTAAGTACCGTGGTTTTCACAAGAAGGAATCCTAATAGGTAATTGAATATCTCGAATGTCATATGGATTGATTGTTGTGTCAACTCTAGCTTATTGATGCCCGAGTCATAATCCATGTACTTCGTTGATCCCATACGGAAGGTCAAATCTTGTAGTTTGTTTGGATCGAATAAGATAATTCTTTCTTCAGATGCGTATTTGAGCCCTAGTCATAGGGACAGATCTTGAAAATTACACATAGTTTAGGATGAATGGTGTAATATATAAACAAACTTCTTGTTTCTTGCTTTCTTGACGGGGACAAACCTTGTTTTCATGTCTTCTTGTCTTCCTCAGGTAACAGCGAAGGCAATTTACTTGGCCATCGCCGAACATGGAGTGACTCACTTCTGCGCTGCGCCCGTGGTTTTGAACACCATCGTCAACGCGGCACCTGAAGAAACAATTCTCCCTCTCCCTCACACCGTCCACGTAATGACCGCCGGTGCTGCCCCGCCCCCTTCCGTTCTTCAAGGGATGTCCCAAAAAGGCTTCCGGGTCACGCACGTATATGGCCTCTCGGAAATATCCGGTCCTTCCACGATCTGCGCATGGAAGCCCGAGTGGGATTCACTGTCGCCGGAACATCAAGCCCGCCTCCATGCACGCCAGGGCGTTCGTAGCACAGTGCTCGAAGGTCTCGACATCGTGAGCACTCGCGACATGAAACCTGTCCCCGCCGACGGTAAAACCATCGGAGAGATCGTGATGCGGGGCAACACGGTCATGAAAGGCTACTTAAAGAACCCGATAGCCAATGAGGAGGCCTTTGCCGGGGGGTGGTTCCACACCGGGGATCTCGGCGTGAAACATCCGGACGGATACATCGAGATCAAGGACAGGTTAAAGGACATCATCATCTCCGGAGGCGAAAACATAAGTAGCGTGGAGATCGAGAACACGCTGTACACTCATCCGGCGATTCTGGAGGCGTCCGTGGTGGCGAGGCCCGATAGCCGATGGGGGGAGTCTCCTTGCGCGTGGGTGACGCTTAAGCCGGGCGTGGACGCGTCCGACGAGCGGCGGTTAGCGAATGACATAATGAAGTATTGCCGGGAGAAGATGCCGGGTTATTGGATCCCCAAGTCCGTCGTCTTCAGGCCGTTGCCGAAGACGGCGACGGGGAAGATACAGAAGAACTTGCTGAGGGCCAAGGCAAAGGAAATGGAACCTGTCAGCTACGTCAAGTCGTGATTGGCACCATGGTTGAGATGGGTCTGATCTCTCGAATCAAAACATAATCAAAGTGCAAATCAAAAGGTTGAAATAACCGTCAACATGCGAAGCTGATCAAGGCACCAACTGCCTTCGAACAGAACTAGACCTCTATCTATTTTGTACTCTTGACGAATAAAATCTAAATAAAAAATTTACTTGCAGTTGGTCAAGATTATTAAGTTTGAAAATAAATAAAATTTGACCAAATGGGTATAGGCGTCCAAAAGAAATCTTTTTAGACTTCAAGGTCTATAACAAGAAATTGCTAGACAGAATTCACCCATATTCCCTCCAAAGCAATCTTTGAGTACATTATAAATTTCTGGAGGGTGGATACCAAATTCAAAAGCTGGCATTATAATAATTAGTTCTTTCATACGCGCTATAAGCATACTTGATTTGAGATGGATTTAGATGATTTTCAGCAGAAAATATTGATGGGATATTCCAAAGTTAGGCTATATGCATAAATGTGAGATTCGTTAGGTAGCTAATGAATGAATAGGCAAAAAAAAAAATCAAAAGAAGGATGAATCGAATGTTTTCAAAACTTTCCAAATATATATATATATATATATATATATATATATATATATATATATATATATCTCTAGAAGACATAGCATCATCAAAGCTTTTAATTCTAAATTTAATACTAAAGAGTATTTATTTGTCGCGTTGTTATCTCCATCTTATTCAATAAGAAAAACATGAGTAATAAAATCATAACCTAAGTCTTTTAATTTTCTAGTTCCAGTACTTCTTGGTTCAATCATGTCTTTAGAATCATTCGTTTCTTTTTCTTGATAATCTACTTGAGTTTCCATAGATTTTGAATTATTTTCAATAATTTCAGAACCCATAAATATTTATTTTCAAAGAATTCAACGTCTCTCGATTCTATAATGACATTGGACTCTAAATCAAAAAGCCAAGTCCATAAGCTTTACTGTTTTTGGCATACCTAACGAAAACATTTTTGATAGCTCTAGAACCAAGCTTTGTTCTCTTAGGATCTAGTACTCGATAGTATGCCAAACACCCCCATACTTTAAGGTATGATAAATTTGGTTTTCTACGTTTCCATATTTCATAAGGGGTTATGTCATTTTTCTTAGAAGGTATTTTGTTATGAATATAACATACAATGAGTAATGCTTCTCCCCCAAAGATTAATTTGTAGTTTTGAATTTGAAAGCATACAATTAACCATTTCTCTAAGAGATCGATTTTTCTTTTCAGCCAAACCATTTTGTTGTGGAGTATATGGTGCCAAAACTTGATGAATAATATCATGTTCTTCACAAAATGAAAAGAATTCATTTAAGAAATATTCTTCACCTCTATCTGATCGTAAAACTTTGATTTTCTTTTTTAATTGATTTTCTACTTAAGCCTTATATATCTTAAACATGATAAATGCTTCATCCTTCAATCTCATGAGATAGACATATAAAAAACTACTACAATCATCCACAAAGGTAATAAAAAAATACTTTTTACCTCCACGTGTTAGCATACCGTTAAATTCACATATATCACTATGAACCAAATCTAATCAATTCAAATTTCTTTTAACACTAGGAAATAGTCTCTTAGTAAGTTTGGACTTAGCACATATTTCACGTTTATCAAATTCGCCATTAAAATTTATCAAGTCTAACTTCTTCATATTCTTCAAATAACGAATATTTATATGTGCCAACCTACTATGCCATAAAAATGAAGACTCGAAAATATAAGTAAAACTAGCAATATTATTATTGATACTCAGTTGATATATGCCATCATTGACATAACCATTTTTTACAAACACCCATTCTTCGACAGGATAACCTTATCGGATTCAAACAAAACCCGAAACCCTCTCTTGCAAAGTAAATCAATGGAAACTAGGTTCTTCCTAATTTCGAGTATAAATAACACATTAAAAAGAGTAATCTTATTTCCGAAAGCAAAGTCTATCTTCACCATGCTTTTTCCAGCAACCTTTGCAAGAACATTATTCGCCATTAGGATCTCTTGAACATTTGAGTCAATAATCTCCTCAAATTGCTTGAACATGTATTTATCCTTGCACACGTGGACTATTGTTCTAGAATCTAACCACCAACCGGATTGGATAGTGATAGAATTGATTTCAGAAACCATTGTCATCGCATCATTAATTTCATAAATTTTTATGTTCGAAAACATGGTTGAAATCATGGCTACATAATTTTCTTCAACCAAATTTGCATCTGCCTTCACCATTGGAATGTTCTTGTCCTTTGAAATGCTCTTACGGTGAATGTAATCCTTAGAGTAGTGTCCCTATTTGCCACAAACTAACAACAACCCTTTTTCATCTTTTGTGTTCTCTTAAATTTATGCCCGCTTTTCACCTTGGAATTATATAAAACAGAATTATCACATAAACGTGACTCTTCCTTAATGCGAAAATGTTTCTGTATTTGCTACAAAGTAAAGTCCTCTAACTTGTGAATCAACCTTTTTCCATAATCTTTCCAACTTGGAGGCAATTTCGCAATAATTGCTCCAACTTGAAAAGCTTTTGGAATGTCAATCTTGAGAGCACGAATTTTATTCACAAGCACTTGCAATTCGTGGACTTGTTCCAGCAAGGGTTTAATATCAATAAACTCGAAATCAAAATACTTTGCAATTAGATATTTGTTGGTACCTTGCTCTTCGGCTTTGTACTTGAATTCTGGTGCATTCCGAATTTCTCTAGCCGACTTCATTTTAGTGAATAAGTCGTACAGATGATCGGAGAGTATATTCAGAATGTGTCATCGACAACGTAATTCATCCTCCGCACATTTCTTCTTCTCCTTATTAACCCTCTCAGTGGCTTCCACACTTGGTTGTCCTCTGCCAGTAGTAGGCTTCAGATCTTCTATAGGCACCAAGTTAAGATCCAGTATGTAGGAAATCTTCAGAGCAGTGAGTAAAAATATCATATTGTCCCTCCTGCGAGCAAAGTTGTTCCCATTGAACCGGTCCAGTTTTACCATGTCTTGATTCATGACTTAGATTGTCTCTGACTCCATTGTTGAACAAAATAAATCCTTAAAATTGTTTGGAAAATATGACTTCGAATTGGATAGAACAATGAAGTTGGATCTTTAGAGTAATCAAGTCGGACTTTGAGGCATGATGTCACTTTCTTTAAGGATTTATTTGCCATACAACGTTGCTAATGGTCACCGGTAAATTTCCTCTAGGATACAACAAAGTCTCAAAATGATAATACTGATAGCAATTCTAATATTTCTCCAAGATCTCTATAGGAAACAATTGAAAATGTTGCAATAAAGCGAGTGATTGAACAATAATATAGATAGAAGAAGAAAATAAATCGGATACCGGATTTACGTGATTCAGTCGTAAAGACCTACGTCCATAGGGAGAGCAGCAGCGAATTTCACTATAGATCAAGCGATACAAAGAGATTACACATTCGAGTCACTCAAACACTCTCTCGGTGTTTCTCAAACCCCAATTACACTCAATAACGCACACAGTGTTTAGCCCCGAAATTTCTCAAAAATAATCTCTCAATCTCACGAAGGAATTACACGCAAATCTTACCTCAAGATTTAATCGACTACAAACACTAAACTTCTTGGATGTAATTCACAAGTAAGTTTCGCAGTACAAACAACACGAAGATCCAAAGCCAAGCACCCAACATCTATGAACGGTGTTTCACAAACAAAACACCCACGGCACTCCGAGTAAATGGCGCTTGAATATGTATGCTTCGCTAAAAAGAGTCCACGAGCAGAAAATATATATATATATATATATATATATATATATATATATATATATATATATATATATATGAGTAAATGGCGCTTGAATATGTATGCTTCGCTAAAAAGAGTCCACGAGCAGAAAATTATATATATATATATATATATTGCACCAAGACAGACCAACTTCTATTTAGAAAGAGAATTCGCATGATTCGGTCAAACCCTAAAGAATTTGACTCTTTCCTTTGTTTTATATTGCTAACTTCGGCCTAAAATATATTTACGTATATTTAAATAAATCCAAGTCCAAGTTAACGTTTGGACTTTCCTATTTCAGGCCAATTCTAAATATCTGCAAAATTTCCAATTTGAAATATTCGAAATTTCGCATTGAGCTCAAACTCGAGACATATTTTAACAATCTCCACCTTGGCTCGACGTTTGAGCCAAGTTGCAACCACTTCGCAAAAATCCAAACTCTGCCGCTACTTTCCATAGCCCATAATGGGCTCAACCACCATAGATATTATCCAAGTCCAAGCCTCGCTTGAACTTCGCCATAACCGAGGACTTCATCAAAATACCAACTCCACATGCACCTTTAACTGCTCCGCAAGGATTTTTCGATACAACTTCCTTAACTGTAGATAAAGTAAAACCATTGTTACATCCATATCTATCAGGAGATCAAATACATATTTTGTCAATATCAGCAATTACAGCAACCATTGGCTCTATGGGCTCCACCTCGCTACAAGCACCATTTGTGTCAATTACTTTGCTAGTACTCGTACTCGCTACCTCAAAAGTCTCTAGTCGCAACTCCACCTCAAGCTGAAGATCGTCGAGATCCGTATTAACACTGCCACAAACACTCCTAGCCAGAAGTACCAGAGACTCATCAAATGTAACTTCTCTGTTGTTAATAGGTGAATTTATATCTAGGCACCACAACTGATTACCTCACTCACCTTATGCATAATAATTGAATATGCACATTACCCTCCAATCGAGCTTACCATCACTCACTCGAAAATAACATGGACAACCAAACATTCTAATAATATAATAACCAGCAACGTTACCTAATCACATTTCTTCAAGAGTTTGCCTTTCAGTAGCAGTTGATGGGGATCTATTCACCAGATAGTTTATCGTACTAAGCACATCAGCTAGGATTCTCCTAACAACATCAGCACTAGAGATCATTTTATGGGCCATCTCTAGTAACGTTATGCTCATTAATTCCACAAATTGTTGTGATTTACTGGTACTAGTGCGATGTTTCACTATGTCCTCTTTCATGCATAATTTATTTGCTAGCTTCGAGTAGAACTCCATGCTATTGTCAGTTCACACATGCTTGATCGACTTACCAGTCTTCGTCTCAATAAAAGCTCTCAACCGCGTGATCCTAACACCAGCATCAAACTTGTGCATCGGCACAAACACCTAGGTCTTCCTCGAGTAGTCAATAAACTCTCGAACAGATGCATTCGATGTTTTCGTAGCGAAATTTGTCACTGTCTCACCTTGAAGTTTATACAGGCCTCCAAGCTTGATTCCTTTCATTATCACCAAGGCACCTCGAACAACCTTCAGAACTCCACCTTCTGAAGAATACCTACAACCAGCTGAATTTAGGTCTAATTCCCTTACTCTCTTACCACAGCTCCAACAGACAACATCAGCAATCCTAGGCTGACTACATCTGTTCATGTTCTTGCTAACACGTGTGCTAGTTCTTCCTCTACTTTCACCTACTAAAGCAACAGATACAAGTTCGCCAGATTCTCTTCTAAAAATGTTTTCACTCAAAATTAAATCTTGAACCCCATCAAATGTCAAACTTATTGACCTAGAGGAATTACTAACAACAATAACAGTAGTATTCCAAATATCAGGCAATAAGGATAGTAGAATCAAAGCACGTAGCTCATCGTCAAAGTCAATTTCAAATGAACTCAATTGACTAACAATCACATTGAATTCATTGATATGATTTGCAACTGACACACCTTCGCTCATCTTCAAATTAAACAGACGTTGCATCAAATAGATCTTGTTGATCGCAGAGGGCTTCTCGTACATATCCGACAGGGCTTGCATCAAATCAACAATGGTCTTCTCCTTCAAGATGTTAAACGCGATGTTACAAGCCAATGTCAACCGAATAACACCCATAGCTCGTCTATCCAGCAAATCCCAATCAGCTTGCTTCATCATTTCTAGTTTCTCTCCAAATAAAGGCAAGTGCAGTTTCATCTGATAAAGATAATCTTCAACCTGCATCTTCCATAAACTAAAATCCTTCCCATCAAATCTGTCGACTCTCACTTTTACTTATTCTATCGCCATCGATTCGCTTCAACTTAGCCAAGCCTAGCTCTGATACCAATTGTTGCGATAAAGCGAGTGATCAAACAATAATATAGACAGAAGAAGAAAATAAATCCGACACCGGATTTACGTGATTCAGTCGTAAAAACCTATGTCCACAGGGAGAGCAGCAGCGAATTTCACTATAGATCAAGCGATACAAGGAGATTACACACTCGAGTCACTCAAACACTCTATCAGTGTTTCTCAAACCCCAATTACACCTAATAACGCACACAATGTTTAGCCCCGAAATTCCTCGAAAATAATCTCTCACTCACGAATGAACTACATGCAAATCTTACCTCAAGATTTAATCAACTACAAACACTAAACTTCTTGGATGTAATTCACGAGTAAGCTTCGCAACGCGAATAACACGAAAATCCAAAGCCAAGCACCTAGCACCTATGAACGGTGTTTCACAAACAGAACACCCACAGCACTCTGAGTAAATTCATCGCTAAAAAGAGTCCACGAGCAGAAAATTATATATATATTGCACCAAGACAAACCAACTTCTATTCGGAAAGAGAATTCGCATGATTCGGTCAAACCCTAAAGAATTTGACTCTTTCCTTTGTTTTATATTGCTAACTTCGGCCTAAAATATATTTACGTATATTTGAATAAATCCAAGTCCAAGTTAATGTTTGGACTTTTCTTATTTCAAGCCAATTCTGAATATCTACAAAATTTCCAATTCGGAATATTCAGAATTTCGCATTGAGCTCAAACTCGAGACATATTTTAACAAAAAAGATAGCTGTATTTTTTTTTTTTTTAAAGAAGGCTTGAAATGATAAAATGACACCACCGCCCGCGATAGTGTAGCTGGTTTCGGGCTCCCTCCCCCTCACGAAGGGGAGAAGTTCGAATCCCAGAGGTGTCGCATTCGTGCGACTCACCCGTGGTTGGATCTGTGATGATGGCTCAGTCCGCCCCGAGTTTACGCCTCCGACTACCGGTTGTACAATGGTTCCCGGGTCACCAAAAAAAATAAATGATAAAATGATCACATACACCGTTCTTCTGAAAATTGACATATATATAAAACAGTCTTAAAAACGTAGGCAACTCTTCGTGAAAGGTTGCAAAAATGAACAAATGTATCATTTCGAAAATTGCTTAGATGAACAAAGGCATCCATTCGGAAGAAGTTGAAAAAATGAGCTAATGTAACCCTTCGAGAAATGTTACAAACTGAACGAGTATTTTTTTTCCAAAAGTTGTCTTGAAAAGACATAAACGAAAATTCGGAATAATTA
Source organism: Eucalyptus shirleyi (assembly GCA_017140165.1). NCBI lineage: Eukaryota > Viridiplantae > Streptophyta > Magnoliopsida > Myrtales > Myrtaceae > Eucalyptus > Eucalyptus shirleyi. The sequence continues at coordinate 16,757,924 of CM029448.1, read as the reverse complement.
AAAAATTAGTATTATTATTATTTTAATAAATAAAATTTCTATTTTTTATTTTAATTTCTGAAAATTCTCAAGAAACAAAAACAACCTTTAAATTGATTGAAGTTAATAAGATAACCGTAAAAAATAAAATAAAATAAAATAAAATAAAATAATAATAATAATAATAATAATAATAATAATAATAATAATAATAATAATAATAATAATAATAATAATAATAATAATAAATGGATTAATGCTAATTAAACCGAGCGCGCGCAAGTGTGCAAATATTAAGTGCACCTAATAATTGCACACCTACATGCGGGTATGGTGAGATCTAGCCCACATCCAATCATTTCTTTAGTTATACTAAAGAAACCTCATACTTATTAATTGACTCACTTCCTTATACTTTTATTATGTGGGACAAGGAAATATGCACTTAGTTTGTTTTTATAAACAAACTTCCAACACATGGAACGTGGCATCTGTGCCATAGAAAGATCTTGCTTATGCATGAATAGTTTTCTTGGATCGATAGAATACAAAGGAGTTTAAGGGATAAAAGAAAGGGAAAAAACCACACAAAAAAAACCCTAAATTTTGTCCAAAGTGACAGATTTATTTCAAACTTTTTTTTTGTGATGTGAAAAACCCTGAACTTTGCCAACCGTGACACATTTACCCCAAACTTTTTTTTGTGACACAAAAAACCCTAAACATCTATTGTGTACTCTTGACAAATAAAATCTAAATAAAAAAAATTCTTGCAGTTGGTCAAGATTATTAAGTTTGAAATTAAATAAATTTGGTCTAGGCATCCAAAAGAAATCTTTTGAGACTTCAAGGTCTATAACAAGAAATTGCTAGACAGAATTTGCCCATATTCCCTCCAAAGCAATCTTTGAGTCATTATAAATTTCTGGCGGGTGGATTTTAAATTCAAAAGCTGGCATTATAATAATTAGTTCTTTCATATGCGCTATAAGCATGCTTGATTCGAGATGGATTTAGATGATTTTCAGCAGAAAATATTGATGGGAATTTCCAAAGTCAGGATATATCAATAATTGTGAGATCCGTTAGGGAGCTGATAAATGAATTAGGCACAAAAAACCGAGAGAGAAATGAATCGGCTGTTTAAGGAAACTCAAAAACTTTTTCACGAATAAGCGTAGGACAGAGCATGGAACCTGCATCTGTGCCATAGAAAGATCTTGCTTATGCATGGATAGTTTTGTTGTATCGATGGAATACAAAGGAGTTTAAGGGATAAAACAAATGCAAAGCACGTAATTTATAGAAGTTCAGTCTTTTGACTTCGCTTATCCACTCTCTTATCCCTAACAGTTCAACTTTGAGGCCGGAATCCACTATGTAATTTTTGAGATGTTAAAGCACTTCTACTTAATACTATGCTTCTACGAATGCAAACTATCCACGCTAGACTTAACGCTCCAGTCTCTAATTACAAATACTCAGATTTCTATAGAGAAATACAATCAGTTTTACACAGCTTCTACAGAGAATTACTCCTCATGCGTTGATCTTACAGCTGTGATATCTCAAGATGACAATTGAAAATTCAAACCTCACTAAAAACCGTTGAATCTGCCATCAATAGTCACAAAATACCACTCTGCAAATCTATAAAGAAAGTTTCCCAAATTATTCTAATCTTCTCTAACTCACTGTCGCGACCAATTTTTTCGGGGTGTGAACCACCTAGGGTTTGGCTAATGGATTGTTAAGCCTAGACTTAACTCGAGCTCTCCCAAGCCCATACCAATTCACGACTTAGGTTCAAGTTCTTAACATGCAAATGATATTTCAATCAGGAGCCGCCATTAATCTATTTTTTGTGGGTCGATTAGAAACCCAAGTAAAGTAATGAGAGTTTTACTTTACTCCTACGAACTAGAGATTTATGGATTCGGGGACTTGATTACGCTAGATTTCTCTAACGCCCTTTCGGTACCATTTCTTTTATTTTTGAAAAAAAAGTTTTGCAGGCAACTTGAATTGATTTTAAATTAGTTCCCTAACATGTGAGGTGTTCATGCAGGTACGCAAACCATTAATTTAACACCAAGAAAGCAATTAAATAATGTGGGACTTACCTCAAAGCAACGAAAGCATCTGCAGTGTTAAATTAAAATCCACATCAACAACCCTAGATATTGTTTCTAATTAACACGCAATTACTCAATTTTTGTATTCTCTTTTTCAATGAGAATATAGTCCATATGCAATGCAAAATATGGCATTGCAATATATCCTAAACTATATGAATGAGTAAAAAAAAAACTAATGATTTCTTAATGAACATGCAATTGTTAAATATGCAATCTAAATTAACCAAAATGACTTAATTCTAATCACGTGCAATGCAATACAATGACGTACAAAATTATTTCAACTAAGATGACATGCAACATGCAATTTAATATATGAGCTATATGTCATGCGACATTTATTAAATGACCTAATCTAATGACGGGCAATTTCTAATTAAATGGACCTAACAACAATCAATAAATGACGTGCATTTCATGAATCTAATCCTATATGACATGGACATTTTTATTTTCCTAACAAAACATGCAATTTATCTAGGAGATATTATTTACCTATAATTGATAAACATGCAATCCTAACATGCAATGACGTGACAATGATGCCCTAATTCTATATGATACGGATGATTTTTTTGTATTTTTCTTTGTAAAATTCGAAATTAAAATTGCTGAATAATTAAACATGCAATTCAAATTTAAAAAAACTAACATCCTAAATGAATGCATTTTTTGGATTTTTTTATTATTTAAAAATTTGAAATAAGATTGCAATCCTAAACGTGCAAGATAATCCTAAAACTAGGAATATTCTAAAACAAACCTAATCCTAATTCAAACTTTTTTGGATTTTTTTTTTACGAAAATAAGATTGACTCAACCAACTTGACGACAGCAAATCAAACAAGATTTAATTGATATCCAAAAATTGACATACCATATCTCACGCATGAGATCGGGTTGGCCAATTTTAAATTAAATCGCGAATTGAATCTCGGGTTTGAGATTGGATTGTCGATTTTTGTAAGGGATTGTGAGTCGGATTTCAGGCATGAAAATCGGACTGTCAATCCCTAGCTTGAGGGACTTTTTCATGTTGGAATCTCAATCATACATTGATGATTATTTCAAATAAATAAACACGATAAATAATAAATAAATAAATAAGAAATCTACCTAATTGGGATTTTGGACTCCTAGGGTTAGCCAACGGCGGCTCGTGACGGTGGCTCAGCGTGGCTCGACGATGATGAACACGGCTTCACGACCCACGACCAACATTGGCCAGCGGTTTACTAGCGGTCAGGAGACCCAAAGTCTATTCTCTATTCTTCCACTAAAGAATATCTCCACACGTCAAATTTCTTCATGAGCTCCTGGCCTAAAATTAATCTTCTTCTTGCATGAAGTGAAACCATAAAACCCACCAGTTGTATATACGAGACAAAACTCAACAGAAGACAAATTCACCGCTTGCACTTATTTGACCAAATTGTGATATTTTTCCACCTGCGGCAACTTTATCCCTCTTTTCGGAACACGTGAGACGCCACGGTTTTGTTGCTGGACATAGACAAAGGCACCGGTAAACCTGCAAAAACAGAGAGTAGTAATCTTTGGGGCTTGGCTCAGCAATTCGTGGTGCTGCCGGGATGCTTGGGATCAGCCGGAGATGTTACGGTGGTGCGGCGATTTCTAGCGTCGGGTCACAGCCAGCGGTGGTGCTCGGAGACGGCAAGCAAGGGCTCAGCTACTGCAGGTCACGGGCGGAGCAGAGGTGCCGCAAGCAGCGGACAGCGGACACGAGCGGTGGCTTCTGGCCTCAGGTTGCAGTGGTGACGAGGTGGACGGGGTCGCGAGCATCAGCGGCGGGCGTCAGTGCTGGGTCACGAGATCTGCAGATTGCAGACGAGGCGGAGGCGTGGGCAGAGGTGCGGGATCTGGAGGTTGTGAGCGGCGCAGGAGCAACGGCGTCGGGGTACTACTGCAGTGCGGCGACAGCAAACGCGAAGGGATGAGCGCGTGTTGGCGCTCGAGCGGAGAGGTAAGCGCGGGCCGGCAGCGCGGCGGTGATTGGCAAGGTGGCTGGCGCTAGCGCGGTGACCGGCGCTGGGGCAATGCGAGTGCTGGCGTCGCGGGTTGGTGCAAGGGCGCGAAGGTGGAGGTGTCGACAACGAGGAGGCTGCCCGAAGAAGAAGAACAGTGTTGTTCTGTGCTGTTCTGTTCTCTTTTTTTTTTCTTTTATTTCACCTCTCACGTCACCTTCTCTCTGTCTCCTTCTGCAGCTGTTGCTGCACAACTTTTCCTTTTGACTTTTTCCTCTAAAGCTTTTCTCTTTTGTTTTTGTGTTGTGTCCTAAGAAGAACAAAGAGAAGCGCCCTTTGCCTGGTGATCCGAAGAAAAACCCCTCAATGTGGCCGTGTCTTTCTGTATTGTGTGACCTCCTCCTCAAACCCTACACATTTAATCTATTTATAGGCCACGGTTAGGGTTTTAATTTTTCCAAATTCGTATCCACGAAAATTCCTTTTTTCCAAATGCAATATTTGCTTTAGGATTGCAAGAGGATTCTTCTAAAATTTGAAATCTCGCACAAATCAATCCATAAAATATTTCCGAGGATACGGGCTTGGGCCGATTTACTCCCTTCGTGGGCTTAGTCCAATTCACCAAATTAATATTCTGAACCATCAATTTGAACCCATTTGTCACCGGCCCAATGTAAATGCAAATTAAAATAAATGTACCTAAAACTATATGCTATGCAATTAATTAATTAACTAATATTTTTTAGGGGTTAAAATTAATCCCTAATTTTTTAATGCGATAAATAATTAAACGGGTCGCTAAAATTTAGGTGTCAACAGCTGCCCCTCTTTGAAGGTGAGCTCGAAGAGGTTGCCTTCAAAGACAAATTGAGACCTAAATTTTGGTCATGCACATGCAATGAATGATTTTTTGTTGGAAAATGAATTCCATTTTTTTAATGCAAATTATATGAAGCATGAAAATACTGATGAACCTACCTGAAATAACTTACCTTCAAGGAGGATAGAGTAATTCGAGGTAGTGGGTGTTACCTGTCCAGGACCCGTACCATTCTACGGTCGCCTAGAATAGTAACATGACTTTGTGAAGATGCTGCTTTCCTAGGACCCGTACCATTCTACGGTCGCCCAGTATGGCAGAAAGGAGCCGCTTTCTCAGGACCCGTACCATTCTATGGTCGCCCAATATAGCAGTAAGGTTTTGTAAGGAACTGCTTTCCCAGGACCCGTACCATTCTACGGTCGCCTTGACGAAAAATTGATTTTTCAGGACCCATACCATTATACGGTCGCCTGAATGTGGAAATTGCTTTTTCAGGACCCGTACCATTCTACGGTCGCTTGTTAGAGCAATAAATGCTGTTTAGGACCCGTACCATTCTACGGTCGCCTAAACGAGGATTTTTCTTGGCTAGGACCCGAACCATTCTTCGGTCGCCCAGCGTTGCAGCATAGATCATCTGACCAGGACCCGAACCATTCTTCGGTTGCCTTAATCAGACTGAATTTGGAGAAAAATCTTTGGAGACAACTCAATTGAGTGTCGATGTAAAGGGTCTCTGGGCTACGAGAGCACGCCAAGTTGATAAAAGAAATTCGGGCTACGGAAGCACGCCGATTCGATAAAATGAACTCTGAGCTACGAAAGCACGCTAGGTCAAGAACTCCGAGCTATGAAAGCACGCCGGGTCAATGAAGGGGACTCTGGGCTACGAAAGCACGCCAGGTCGATATAAAGGACACCGGGCTACAAAAGCACGCTGGGTCTATTAAAAGGGACATCGGGCTACAGAAGCACACCGAGTCGATGAAAATGACTCTAGGCTACAAAAGCACGCCGGGTCGATATAACTGGATAGCTTGACCAAGTCAAGTATCGATGCACTTGAGAGAGAATACCTGCACAATGACAAGTATTTTAGAGTATGGTAGATATGTACTTACCTGATGATATCTCTAATTCTTGGGGATATGTCTTTTGAAATTTAGATATCCTGTGGAGGTCTTTCACCTCATGGTGGAGGTTTCTCATCTCCTAATATCATGAAACATTCTGAAAAGAACTTGAATTATCCGTCAGACATGATTTAGAGCAAAAACTAATATGCATTCATCAAAGAGATAGACAAACTGAGCTACTCTAGAATGCACATTTCAAAATTCAGTGAAATTCTCATTAATTCAATTGGGGTTCATGCATAATGACCTTTGCATCACCCAAATTTCCACTGGAGAGAATTATCATTCAAGACAATCTTCACTCATGACATGGATTTCCTAAGAATACCAAATGAGAGACCTTAAGTTAGAAAGGACTTTCACTCACTCTCATTTAGAGGCTATTTTATGAGAATCACTCCATCTCACTATCATAATACCAACAAGGGTCTGAGTATTCTTGCAAGCGGTACAACATTACCAATCTGAGAGGTCTTTAACAAGGACCGTAATGTAGGCTTGGTCAACGGTTTAACAAAGGGACTCTTTGAGTCAAGGCAATTGAAAGAACAATTTTGTAATTATCTGCGGGTTTACAAGTCAAGAACCCTGCAAAATGAGAAAGATATAATCTTGCTCGCACTTCTTCAAGCGATGCTTATAAACATATGAACTCCTATGTTAATTCAAGTGCCATAATCTGAAGAGACTTTGTAAATGACGTAACGTAGGCTAGGTTCATGGGTTGAGAAATGAAATGATCATTAAGCTCAAAATGTGTGTGAATGGTGAGAGTTGGTGATCATCTTGACATTGCCACGGGTTTTCTTTTTCACCATCTGGGATTGTTTTCATGAAATGCCCCATTGATTGTAAAAACTCAACTTTTGAATTCTTTGAGTATTGCTTCATTGGGATTCAACCTTTTACAATTGATAGTCACTTTATCTTGACTCTCTTTTTTCATCTATGGGTATTGGCATTGCTTTTACTGAGCACACTGCTTTTTCATGCCCCAAGTTCTTATTCATTTTTTTTCACTTTTTTTTTATGGGCATTGGCCTTACTTTTACCAGGCACACTGCTTTTTTCATGCCCCTTAGTTCTATTTTTTTATGCATGTGTCAAGCAATTACACTTTGAATGACATTCAAACTTTCAAAGGTCTTCATCTGTCTCTTGCCTTGCCCCAGTGTGGGAGATGATCACCAACTGGGTTTAAAAGAAATGAAATTGCAGGCTCAAGTGGGTTATGCAAAGGATATAAATATGTAGGATAGAGAAAGAAAATCTCTTCGTCATCCTAAAGCACTTAAATTACCATATGAATTCAATGTAATAGCACGACTTGAAAATTGATGCAAGTGAAAGTAAGAAAATTTCAATCTATTTTCTTCACTTTATGGCGCTGTCTTACCCTCCAATTTGCCCCAATGTGGGGTGGTTCTTGACAGGGATAACTTTAAAAAAATCTTCACAAGTGTATAAGGCTCAAAGTAGTTAAGCAATGTATCACATGTAGTGTTTGGGATAGAGAAATGAACTGCCCCTCATCATTTCGGTCATCGTACATTTTGTGAGAGAACTCTTTACCTTATAGATATTGAACTTCCTACACTCATCTCACAAGTGTATAAGTAGGGGATTGTGTATAAAATAAGGCTTGCCTTTTATCATACTGACACATCTCATTCAGCATTCTTAAGCATTGATGTCACTCCATTAAATTGTCTATCTTGACAAATCTCCACATGAAATTGGTGAGCTAAATCAATGTGAAAATTCTCTTTTCAAAAGAGTCTAGCAACTTTAAGCATGAAAAGCGCTTGTGACTTCAAACAAACAATTTATTACACTAAAAATATGTTCTCATAAGTATGAAAAACATGATTTCAAGCATTCATTCAAGGAATTGTCCCACGAAAGGATTGTCTCAGCAATGGGTGTCCTTGGATTGCCCCTATTGAAAGGAAACAAACACACAAATTGATCAATTGAGGATGAAAATCCGATCTTTGATTTGATGAAATCTTGCTTTTGCCCCTGCACAAAACAATGTGCATGAATAGGATACTATGCAACATCAAAGTAAATTCAAATTGCACAATCATTTTGGCTCAGATCGAGATTTTGTCTCAGTCATGTTACTACTAGAATCTGTAGTGCCCCCCAATTCGTCATCTGCAAGGAAAAGAACAAAGCGTCATCTCCCAAAATTATTTATGTTCAAAGACGAGATGTACCTCTTTCACCAAAGATGGATGATCCTCTTTTAACTTGCCCCTCATTTAATGGGCGAGAATGAAAATTCCGTCAAGCATGGAAATGGAACAGACTTTGTTTGGCCCTGATGTGCCTTTTTTAGATGCTTTCTTATCGAGTCAGGAAAGTAATGCTCTGAACATGAAGTAAATGAGTCAGAAAATTAAATAGGGCTAATCTAAGGCATGTTTTTGGAAATGGTTTGAAAAATGATTTTTTTATTTATTCTTTTTTGGATGAGGAAGCATGAAGAAGCCCAGTCCTCAGAATTCTCCTTGGATAATATTTTCTTTTTATTGTTGGATATCGTCACTGGACTGGTTTGGCATACCCCATCATGTCCTCAAAACAAAACTTGTAATTTTATTGATATTCATCAATCAAATTACATTTATTGGAATGAAAAATCTTATATTCAAGCACTAAAGCAAAACATGAGAAATTTTTACCAATCTCTAAAAAGCAATAAGAATTCCCACGCAGGGGAAGGTGCAACTGAACATGCCCCTAATTAAATAAGGAAAGCGAACTACTTAGGATCATGAATCATGTGTGTTTGAGTTCTTCACCCTCCTTGATCTTGTGATGCAAATCCTCTAGGTCAAAGATTATTCCTTCTAGATATATCACTAGTCTCTTCATAGTGGCATCAAATTCAGCCACCTCTGGCAAATAGGACGGTTCGAAAGTCCTCTTGGCTCTCTTCTTCAAGTCGTAGTTGCTCACTGAAGATAGAGTACCTATGTCATCACACCCCTTTTGCTTGATGAGACAAGCCACATTAGCAGACAATTCATCGACTTGACTTTGGAGGTATGCAATTCATCTATTTATATTGACAATGATACGGTCCAGCACCTCATTTTGATCCACCATTTTAGCCCTCGGCCATGTACGGATGGGTGAGCGAGATCACTCCATAATCACCTAATTCAAATGAACGGGAACATGTAAGCATGAGGGTAAATAGAAAGTCGATCCATGACAATGATCTAATCGATTTTTCCATTGTTTTTTTCATTTATTCATGAAAATTTCTTACAAGAATGGCATTTCCTAAAAATGGACTAGGAAAATAAAGATAGACACCCTAACAAGACCAAATTTCCTAAACATGAATTGAAAACAAATTCTCCAAAGTTTTTTTGCAAATGATTCATTGCATGGCAATTTCCTCATTTCATTTCTAATTGACAAATGAATTAGATCAAACGACTAACCTAGATTGTCATGGATGGACCAAAAGTAAATTGCATAGTATAGGGATAGAAGACTTACTTCGCCAAGGAAAATCAATGGCAATCACATAGACATGCGCATGGTAAGTGGCGCTAGCGCTGTGACCGGCGCTGGGGCAATGCGAGTGCTGGCGTCGCGGGTTGGTGCAAGGGCGCGGAGGTGGAGGTGTAGACGACGAGGAGGCTGCCCGAAGAAGAAGAACAGTGCTGTTCTGTTCTCTTTTTTTTCTTTTATTTCACCTCTCACGTCACCTTCTCTCTGTCTCCTTCTACAGCTGTTGCTGCACAACTTTTCCTTTTGACTTTTTCCTCTAAAGCTTTTCTCTTTTGTTTTTGTGTTGTGTCCTAAGAAGAACAAAGAGAAGCGCCCTTTGCCTAGTGAACCGAAGAAAAACCCCTCAATGTGGCCGTGTCTTTCTGTATTATGTGACCTCCTCCTCAAACCCTACGCATTTGATCTATTTATAGGCCACGGTTAGCGTTTTAATTTTTCCAAATCCGTATCCACGAGAATTCCTTTTTTCCAAATGCAATATTTGCTTTAGGATTGCAAGAGGATTCTTCTAAAATTTGAAATCTCGTACAAATCAATCCGTAAAATCTTTCCGAGGATATGGGCTTGGGCTGATTTACTCCCTTCGTGGGCTTAGTCCAATTCACCAAATTAATATTCTAAACCATCAATTTGAACCCATTTGTCACCAGCCCAATGTAAATGCAAATTAAAATAAATGCACCTAAAACTATATGCTATGCAATTAATTAATTAACTAATTTTTTTAGGGGTTAAAATTAATCCCTAATTTTTTAATGCGATAAATAATTAAACGGGTCGCTAAAATTTAGGTGTCAACACTCACTATTTGTGGATTTGAACGCCTAAAATAAGCTATAAAACACCGAATTTGAATTCAGATCGAATAGATAAAATTATTGATTTTTTTTTTCTGAGATAGTAGAGGCTCCTAGGAGAATCACTACTCTTCCTGTAGCGTAAACTTCTTCTTTATTTAGGTCTTAAGTTCCACTCTGTGCTCCTTCTAAATTTACCTTCAAGTATATTGACGTCCTTATGTTATGTAGATTGTGTAGCTCTTCCTTGATCCATATAATACTTGTCGACAATCACACGTCCTCTAGTCCGTTCACCATTTGCAAATTCCAATCATTGATTGACGTCTTCATGTCCTCTAGTCCCTTCACCTTGCATTGGTCGATCCAGACTATTTGACAAATCACACATCCTCTAATTCGTTCACCTTCCGCAAAGCCTGCTGAGTATCAACATGTCACTCGTGCAATACAATGTTCAACATTTGCAAGGTCTCTCTAGTCATATACATATGACTGTCTATACAGAGATAGTATCCCACAGACACTCAAATACATATTTCAGTGTACTTCGAATATTTTATTATTCTTAAAACACAATAGGGACTTTTCCTTGATGGTAGTCATAATACATCAAATTTCGATTACTAACGAACTATTCATAATATTTTCTTCACTTTTCTTGTATTGAGATCACACAGGCTTCAGTTCCATGAAAAGAAACGAACTATTCATAGTATTTCTTCACTTTTCTTGTATTGAGATTGCACGGGATTGCTTTGGTTCCATGAAAAGAGGACAATATATCTGAAAGTTTGCTTTATACATAATATGGATATAGATAGATCGATAAATAGAATAATAATAACAATTCATAATTTTTTTATTTTTCTTCAATTTGCAAAAGTAAGATCTGATAATTGAAATACTCACTTACCAACAAAGGATGCAGCAATAAATCTCCTCTTCTCCTAGGATGACCAAAATACAAAAGGTTCACGAGACTGCTTTTGCTAGAAAATGCAGTGAACTTGTAATTTTATATATATAAATAGATAGAGAAGACGACAATGGCATGTGAAAAATATCGAAATAATTGTTTCTTTTTCTCTTTCTTTCTGGTGATGGAAATAGTTCATGGTCATTATCACATGAGTCATTTCGCCCACCAGCCGTTTGAGTTCTCCAGCTGGCATTCCTGATAACCCTATCTCGATTGCCAATGGTGGATTTGAATTGTGCACATATAATAGAAAGTGTCCGTTTAGCAAATCGTCAAAAATTTAGAACTAAGGTTCTATTTATTTTTGTGAAAAATGAATAATTTAAAATTTATTTTTCTAATAGCAATTGCTTGTATTACTCACAAAATGAATGAACATAACATATTTTTATTGACTACTAAAATTTTTAGACATGAATTTTTGTCAATAATGAATATATTTTTCATTAACTAATTATTTCAAGAACTATTACAAATGATTTTTAAGAAAATATTTTCCAAAAAATTCATTTTTCGTAAATAAACAGCATATAAATTGGCCAAATTAAAATGTTTTAGACTAAATTAGCATCCATACATTAGTTTAAGATATGTTTGGTAATTTTCCCTCCCCTTTCAAAAATAATTTGTAAAATTTTGAATTATTGCTTCATTATGTCCCTAATAAAGACTAACATTATAAATTAGAGGAAAAATGATCAAAAAAGCCATAAACTTATTACACTTGTGCCAATTCAATTATAAACTTTTTAATTTAGGCAATATAGTCATATATTTTTAATAATGTGCCAATGTAGTCCATCTAACCAAAATTGATGACGTGGATCTCAACCATCCTACATGGCATAATCGATGGTAAAGTACAAATTTTTATTAATTTTTTTCTTTTCCTTTTTTATGAGTTAATACCACGAAAAGTCCCAAATCGATATACATGCGACAAATTTACTATATTAATTTTCGTTAGATTTTACCATTAAATTACTAAGCTAGATAACACGTGGTAGTTGACAAATTTATTAGTTTAGGGTTTTACCCTTCGTTTATCATAGATATATCAGTTTGTGGTTTTTTGTGACATTAATGTAATTTAACAGAAACTAAAGAAAGGTAAATTTATTATAAATGTATTAATTTGAGATTTTTGTAGTCAAATAATTAGTTTATGATAAATTTGTTAGAAGTGTACCGAATATGGGATTTTGAGTGGTAAAAAAATGTGTTTAAAGTAAATTTGTTATAGGAGTATCAATTTGAGATTTTTCATGACATTAACACCTTTTTTTTTTTTTGTTAAGGACTTGTAGAGGGCTACCACTATTGACTGAGGCCCACCAACCCCCGCTAGCCATTAGACGAAAATTGGCAAGCACTTGCTTGGCTATAATTGCGAGTTGCAAGCCCTTGCTAGCTATTAAGCGGGGATTCACAAGGCTCATAGCCGTCAACAACCATGTCCGAGGTGGCGAGCCCTCGTCAGCCATTGAGTAAGGATCGCAACCCTCACCTAATGATCGGCAGCCCCTTGCTAGCCCTTAACAATAAGCAAAGAAAATATAAGAAAAAATTTAGAAAAATTCAAAAAATTTCTACGTTAATATCAGCCCATTCTATATAAGACAACCAACATACATGTTATCAATTTCCAATAAAAAAAATGATCAAATAAACTATATTGGCAAATTATTAAAAAATTTAGTCTAAATTGACTAAATTGAAATACTTATAACTAAATTGACACAATATAATAGGTTTATAATTTTTTTGGTAATTTTTTTATAAATTAGATCGTATTAAAACCTTCCCTCTGCAATAAAAAAGAATCAATCCATTTAAAATGAATTTTTTTCTCGACAAAAGTACAGATCGAAAGATGCTCGGGATCTGTTAGGTTGGACCCGTTACCGGGGATGGACCTGAGCAGGTCCTTAAAAGGCTCAAGGGGAATCCCCAACTGGAGGGAGAACCTCCCAGGGGTGAGAGTCCCCATGTTGGTCCCCGTATCCCTTCCTCCAGGGAGAAACAATCTGGAGGAAACAGGGGTTTACAGCGGTTGGAGTTGACCAGCCGGTGGGGGTAACACCCCATGGAAGTACCGGATGCTAACCGGATTCAGTTTCGAGGCTACCTGGAGGCCATGTAGAGGAAGAGCAATCTTCCCGATGTTGAGCTGGCTTAAATGCCAAGTTGCGTCGAATCCTTTTGAACCCAAATGAACCGGCCCTTTTTTTTTTTTCAAAAACACGGGTCGGTCCAGAACCTTGTTTTTTGAGCTCACGATTTACTCTACTGTTCACCTCCCATGAAAAGCAGAGCAAAAGGAATTAGACCTTTGGTTCAAGACAAATTGATTTTGGATTCCCAATTTCGATGAGACCCACATGACCCGTGGATGGGAAAATGAATTTGCAATCCTACTCTATTTGGAAATTTAAAATATTAGATTTCTGATCTTGTTAAGTTTTATTTGGCTTCCATGAGTGAACCCATAGATTCGTAACAAATAATTTAAACCACAAGCACCGTGGGCAAAAGACAGGTGTACTTAAAAAAAAAAAGTTATACTACAAAACCTTTTATAACAAATATACATGATGCACGAAATTTATTAGATCCATTGGCATGTTGAGGAATAGTTTACGGCGATCGCATCGAAAGATCGACACGATGTATATAAGACCTATTAATAAAGCTGAATTATTATTATGAAGCTTCTTTTTTTTTTCCTTTACTGGTTCAAGACATTGGAATGTTAAATCACACACTCAAACTTATCGAATAATTGATAGTTGTGCCACAAAACATGTTTTTTCATAAGCTATTGTCCATCTTATCATACATAAGGCATATTAATAAAGCATTGGACCTAGCTTACAAATTCCATGTTCTTTTGAGAATATTTTGAAAAATAATAGCACCGTCGCACCATGGAATGATTTTGTATTTATGTTTTAAGCAAGTCGAATGAGACGCAAGCCATAACTTGAATGAGTAATTTGTACAAGAAATTATCTTTTGCCGGTGCCCGATTAATATACATTTGTCCCTTTTGATACCCATGTGCTTTCATGGTGAATGTCATTTTCACCTAACACCAATTTGGACTTTTTTCCTAATAGAGGCGCATTCCATATGTCATTAGACATAAATGAAGCAGCAAGTTGCATGTCAGTTCAAAAGATTAAAGCCTACATAAATGACAAGACATTTTTATAGGAGGGTTCAAATTCCTAAATTACCCCTGTGCACTACTCATGCACCTAAGGAGTATGCTCATTCAACACGCCTCTTACTTGTGGCTGTTCAACTCTTAATTTGTACCCTCTTTTCTTTCCAGAGTCGCCCGAATTGATGCCAGGTCAGCATTTCCATCTCTTTTTTTTTTTCTTTTTTTGATTGAGGAGAACAACATACTCTATGGGCTTGTTTGGCAACTTGCCAAACAATGCTTCTTTTTGTTATTTTGTTCCCGAGAGTAGATTTGGAATAGAATTGCATTTGGTAAAATTTTTGTTCTTAAGAACAAATTTTTATTTTTTTGTTCTCGGAAGTAGATTTGGAGCGAGAAGTAGAAAAAAATTAATTCTTTGTTCTCGGAAATAATTTTAAAATAAAATCAACCTATTTTTTTCATTTTTCTCTTCTTTCTTCTTGTTCTTCTTCCCTCTCTCTTGTTCTTCAAGTCCTACCGTCGCCATCATTCGCCACCCACCACCACCCACTGCCATCAATCGTCGGCAAGCTCGCCGGAGGGTCACCTAGCCACCAACGAGGCTCGGCCTCCCAGATCTGGCGAGCCTAAGCCTCCCCAGTGGCCAGGTAGGCCTCACCCAGCCACTGGCGAGTCTTGCCCAATTGTCAATGAACAGCAAACGTTGAAGAAAAAGAAGAGAAAGAAAAGAAATAAGTAATAAAATTATTAAAAAATGATTTAGATTATAAATTTTCAGAATTATACTAAACATAATTCTATTTTGAGAATTAAAATTTTAGATAGTTATCAAATGGTTTAAAACGTTAGAAATTTTTTTCAAAAATAGAATAAAAAAGAATTATTTCTGATCAGAAATTATTCATCGGAACATAAGCATTACTAAACACGCCTAGCCACCCGCAAAGTAATAAAGCAACCGCCGATCAATTCGAGCCTTTGACAAAGAGCACGACGATCACGAGCATGCTATCTTACGTTGTATATTAAATTAATATCATCATGAGCTGTTTTATCTTATTAATTAATAAATAAATAATTATATCTATAATTGATGCGAGGTTCGTGTGGAGTTTTTCTACTTTCTGACATTAAGAAATTCGTGTGCGGTTTCGGTCGGGGACCCTTCACTTCTCTCCATCATCTCCATAAATACGAAGCGAGAGCGCATGGACTGAACCAGTCTCCGACCCGCCACCGCACTTCTAGAGAGAGAGAGAGAGAGGGAGGAGGAGGAGGAGGAGGAGGAAGAGGAGGAGCGATGGCGAGGGACATCGACGACCTGCCGAAGAACGCGGCCAACTACACGGCCCTGACGCCGCTGTGGTTCCTCGACCGGGCCGCCACGGTCCACCCGGACCGGCGGTCGCTCGTCCACGGCGCCGTCGCCTTCACTTGGCGCCAGACCTACCGGCGGTGCCGCCGCCTGGCCTCCGCCCTCTCCCGGCTCTCCGTCGGCCTCGGCAGCACGGTACGGCTACCTCGTGCTCTGCTACACTCGCGCGCTCTGTTTTTCTTTTTTCTTTTTTTCTTTTTTTTTCCGCGTTTCCGGCGATGAAACGACGACGACGACGACGGTGAAGTAGTTCGGCTTCTGGATGTGGAGACAGTCGAGTGTTGCGAGCTCCTAGAGGTTGGTGAGCGGACGAGATGCTTGTCCTTTCCCTGTCGGGCAACCGTACGAGGACGCTTTGGCCTCGTGCATTTCGTTTTTAGTTCGACGAGGAATCGGCTGATGAATCAATCCTGTATCGGTGGCGTTTTTTGCGTGTTCCGGGTCTTCGATTTCACCCTGATTCGAATGCTGATGCGAGGTTCTCTTGGTTTGATGCGAGGACCGATGGAGAATTGGATGCTCATTTCTTGAGCGATGATGATTGGTTGACTTTGGTGTTGGTCGTGTGATCCGCAGGGACCGTCGTTTTCCTTTTGAAAAGACTGCAAAGGTTTCAATAAACGCGAAGTCGATGTTTGAGCTAAGATGGTAGTTGAGTACTGGGAAATGGGAAACTGATGGTTTTAAATCTGCGATGTGGAGATTTTGAACAGTGAAATCGGAGCTGAACCGAGCTAGATGCGTAGAATTGAAGTATTGGGTCTTGTTTATGAAGAAAGTAGGGATTTTTATTAGGTTGGATGGTTCGGATTGCCAACTTGAATACGTGAAGTTTTCACGGTAGCAATTTTGCCGAATGTTAACTTATCATTTCTTTGTGATGAAGCAGGACATTGTTGGGATGTGATCAAGTTTTGATTTTCACCAATTGATACTTAGAAATTTGTTTGGGATCTGCTTTGCTCGTTATACTTTCTATTAATAGGAGGTGTACATTATGATTCTCTGTGTCTTCATCTATGCTTGCTGCTCATTTTTTCAATGTCTGGATGTCATTCTGCAGGTCGCAGTGATTGCACCAAATGTCCCTGCCTTATTTGAAGCTCATTTTGGAGTTCCAATGGCTGGAGCTGTAGTAAATTGTGTCAATATACGTCTGAATGCACCGACAGTTGCTTTTCTTCTTGGCCATTCATCTTCTGCAGTCATAATGGTGGACCAAGAGTTCTTCCCTTTGGCTGAGGAAGCTCTGAAAATATTAGCAGAAAAGAGTGATAAAAATTATAAGCCTCCACTTCTGATTGTCATAGCTGATGAAAACTGTGACCCAAGAACACTTAAGTATGCTTTAGGAAAAGGGGCAATTGAATATGAGAAGTTTTTGGAAACTGGAGATCCAGAGTTTGCTTGGAAACCACCAGAAGATGAGTGGCAGAGTATTACTCTCGGTTATACATCTGGTACGACTGCCAGTCCCAAGGGAGTTGTATTGAGCCATCGAGGAGCATATCTCATGTCTGTAAGTGGCCCTCTTGTCTGGGGGATGAATGAAGGAGCCATTTACTTGTGGACTTTGCCTATGTTTCATTGTAATGGTTGGTGTTTCACCTGGTCACTAGCAGCTCTCTGTGGAACCAGCATATGCCTTAGACAGGTAATCTTTATGTTTCAGAAAATGCTGTTTTTCCACAAATTCGGTAGACAATTTTTGCTGCCTTAATATCGTTTAAAGCATAATGGAAGGAATCGTTTCATTTGTGTTTATTACAAGGACAATTTGTTCTAACTAGTCTAGCTTTTTAAAACCCTTCTAGTAGGTAACCAACATACATGCCTATCGCTTGGTCATGGTGGTTATTACAGTTGATATATGCTAGGGCCATACGATCAGATATGGAAGGTAAATTTAGTAGATTTTTAAGGCCTGAACTAGAGAAAATTTTGTTATAGGTGCAAATTTATAACAATCTATATCATTGGTCTAAATTTATTTGTTCCAATTATTAATATAAAACTTCTTCTATACCTGGCATTATTATTTAATGTCTGCTAAGTTTTCTCGAAGGTGAGATGCAACAATTTGTCGGACAGTAGCTAAACCAAGTATTTCTAGAAAATTTGTGGGGGAATTATGTGATATTACCTATGAGAAATGGAAACTTGCTAATATGCTTCAGAGAACCAATGGGGGTAATTGCACCCTCTTGTCAACACATCTGTCTGTCCGTGCTTCTTTATCCACAAGCTTATTCCTTGTCATGATATTGAAATCTTAGATATGGATAGACAGTTGCTTTCTGAAACTCAAAAGTTGAGCTCAAAAAGTTTGGATTTTCAACTTTGTCTATGTCAATGCCACTTTAAGCCAGTTACTGAATGTGCTAATGTGTGAGTAAATGCCTCTACTCTGTTAGACATCAAAACTTCTAGCTTGCTTAATAGAGAAACCTTTTGTTGCGTCTTTTCTTGCCCTCAGGTAACAGCTGAGGCAGTCTATTCGGCTATCGCCAAATATGGCGTGACTCACTTCTGTGCTGCACCTGTGGTTTTGAACACAATAGTCAATGCCGCACCTGAAGAAACAATACTCCCTCTCCCTCACACCGTTCATGTAATGACAGCTGGTGCCGCCCCACCCCCTTCTGTTCTCTTTGCAATGTCCCAAAAAGGTTTCCGTGTTACGCACACATATGGGCTGTCTGAAACTTATGGTCCTTCCACCATCTGTGCGTGGAAGCCCGAGTGGGATTCACTGCCTCCAGAACAGCAAGCCCGCCTCAATGCACGCCAAGGCGTTCGTTACACAGCTCTAGAGGGTCTTGATGTGGTGAGCACTCAAGACATGAAACCTGTTCCTGCTGATGGTAAAACTGTAGGAGAGATAGTGATGCGGGGCAACGCTATAATGAAAGGCTACTTAAAGAACCCAAAAGCGAACGAGGAGACTTTTGCAGGGGGATGGTTCCATTCTGGTGATCTTGGTGTGAAACATCCTGATGGATATATTGAAATCAAGGACAGGTCAAAGGACATCATCATCTCCGGAGGCGAAAACATAAGTAGCGTAGAGGTTGAGAATATTTTGTACTCGCATCCAGCGATTTTAGAGGTATCTGTGGTTGCAAGGCCTGATGTCCGATGGGGAGAGTCTCCTTGTGCATTTGTGACACCGAAGCCGGGAGTGGATAAATCCGATGAGCGGCGACTGGCGGAGGATATAATGAAGTTTTGCCGGGAGAAAATGCCGGCTTATTGGGTTCCAAAGTCTGTCATCTTCGGGCCATTGCCTAAAACGGCTACGGGCAAGATACAGAAACATGTGCTGAGGGCCAAGGCGAAGGAAATGGGACCTGTCAAGTACAGTAAATTATGAGTGCAACTGGGTCGATCTTCTTTAGTCTCTTCTGCTTGTTAGTACTATGAAGCCAGGAGTACTTTGCGTGTAATCTTTAATAATGGTACACCTGCCTACTTTTCTTCAGAAAACTATTAATCTTCCTGATGATACCGTTACATTTGGACACTTGTCGGAGCTAATTTCAGGTCGCAAGGCCTGACTTTGCAAGAGGTCAGAATTGGGCCTTCGAGATGGCTACTTTGCTGGGCTCCTCACGTTTCAAGGAAGGTGCACTTGCGTACGAGTCGGTGTGTTTTTCGCTGGACATGGGGTTGGGTTTTGCTTGCCTCCTCTTTCATCAAATCAATGAATAAGCCTTGGCCAGAAAATGATAAACAGATGAATAAACATTTTCTAGACGAAAGAAAAGAATGCTTATTAGTCTTGCCGGCTACCAATCGGGTGTCGACACTTGGATTGAAGCCTGTGGGGTCTAAAAAAGATTATCTATTGGATGGGGTTGTAGACTTTCGTAAAGCTTATGGAGGGAAACCGAGCAAGAGCGAGGGCGAGAGAGAGAGAGATATCAGCAAAAGCCCGAACGGGTCGGTTTTTGAATCCGTGGGTTGACCACACTTTAGTCTCCATCAACTTCCGAGCTTTTCTTTATCACCATCAATACATGAAACAAAGTAGAAAGGAGTTTTGAGTGTTTCTGAAGCAACTCGCGATCTGCACCGATCAAATTTCAAATGAAATCTGTCGTAATTATAAAACGTTGACCAGCATAGCCCTTGAGGTCACTCGCTTACCCATTCAATCTCTCTCTCTCTCTCTCTCTCCATCTCTCCAAGATACCCTCTTCATCTAACTTTTATCTCGTCAAAGGTGAAACGTTGAGAACGGTCGGGGGGGGGGGGGAGGAAAGACATCATCATTGCAAGTTTCGCACAAAACGACGGCTCCCACTTGCCCAAATTCGGGCCGAACTCCATGCTTTCTTCAGGCCAATCATCGAGATCTCACCGCATCTTCCTCCCACGAGGGACAAAGCGCACGCCCGCGCTCGTCCGGTTCTTGACGTTTTCCTAGAAACGCGCACCCTCGATTCCTCACGGATGACCCCAAGATTTAGAGGGAAGGACGGTGGGGATGAGAGGGAGGGGAGCTGTCGCTAAGGGGGTGATGAGCACATGATCGCTCGATACGGCGTGGCCTCGCCATGGACCGGCTTTGATAGCGATGTCCTAACAGCCTAAGTCCCCCAATTATATAAAAATCAACTCTAATCTTCTCCAAGAAATCAGAATAAAAGATGACGAAGAATTAGATCTAGGCAAACTGAAATTCCAAGGGAGGGGGCTCTTTTGAAAGGTTCCTACACTTCACCTTCGCCCCAACCACCGTGTGACCAAACCCCCCACGCCCCCCATTGATTAATTTTTTTGTTAATTAAAATTAATTAATATGCCAAGTTAGTTAGATTTTTGCTTCCAAGTTTACTCTCTCCATCTGATTTCTATCTCACCTTCCACATATATATGCCCCATTATTCTTGTCTCACCTCCTCACTCCATCCTCCCTCCCGCTTTGATTCCTCTCTTTCTCTCTCCGTCTCTTTCTCTCTACCCCAACTTTTTATCTGTTTCTGTGGGAAACTTCTGTGTTGCTTTTCCTTGCATCTCTCCCTTTTCTCTTCCGCAAGGTAATCTCTCTCCCTCTCTCTGTACTTCTGCTGGGGTTTGGCCTTGTATAAATTGAGTAAATGCCCTCTGCCCATCTCATTTCTCACTCTGTTCCTTGGCTCCATTGTGTTGTCAGTACTTGCAAATCTCTCTCTCTCTCTCTTAAGGGGCAAAGAGGGTATTAAGGTTTTTGTACTTTCGTTTCTGTTTCCTACGCAATTCCTTTGTTTACCATGTCTTTCCGACTGAGGCTGAGCAATGACCACTCCTGTCTGCAGCAGCGAGACATGGCGGACAGCCGCAGAGGAGAGGGCTACGGTTCTGCCCAAGAACACGAGGTACGCCCCCCATTTCCTGATTTCCTTCAATGAAGTAGGTAGACTGGCAAGCGCCGGACCTCTTTGATCATTACCATAATCTTCATTGCTTGAAGAGAGAGAGAGAGATTTGGCATGATATGTGTCGACCATTGAATTTAGCGGTTCTGATTAGGTGGGCTCGGAGGATAAGTATCAAGTCCGAGCAACCGATTCGAAAATGACGCCGAATAGGCAATGGGAATGCACTGGAGATAATTTCTTATCATACATAGACGATTCATCCATTTTCTTTGTACTATTTGCAACGTGTAATATCAACATCTTGAAACATAAACAGTTAGTCGTTGGCATCACTAAATTTCGCTAAGAAGACATGTCTACTCATTAAATTCATCGGCGTCATTAGTGACTGAAGAAATAGTTATTTTTCGGGTTCGTTTTATAGTTTGCAAATTTCCCAATTGAAGTGTCTCAAAATTGACTAGAAGATAAATGTACTCCTTTCATTTCGTTGGAAAAATTTATCTAGCAAGAAGGAAAATAATAAATAGCAAAATGCCCGAAAGATATTTAGGAAGGTCAGATTCGGGATGTTTTTACTCCTTGGGGCCTTCCTGGGATTCTTCTTTCTGGCATTAGTACCAGAATTATTACCTTGATTTCATCGGAAGCTTAGGATGTTAATCGAACGGTTAAGTCAAGGTGGTTCCCGCATCTAACGGCTACAAAACGGACACGTAACGTAAACTTGGTTCCACGTACGTCCGATGTACGTATATCCCCATGATAGTGTCGGCAGGAGCCAAATTATGCCAATTCCACATTCTCACGTAATTAAAAGGGAAAATGAAAAAGCCCAACACGCAGCAATAGTTGCAAAAAAATAATAGTAAATAAATAAATAATAAAGAGAGAAGACTAGAGACGGTTGACGTTGTAATTTTCAATATTTAATTTTGGCACAACTTACTTAATTTTTTTTATAATTCGAGCCTAATCATCAAGTTATATACATATAATATTATATGAGGAATTATTTACACGCAACGATATTAATTACTTTAAGAAGAAAACGACTACTTTTTGCGCCGTTTTATCTTCCACTTTGCTTTTGCTTTTGCTTTGTTGAGGTATAGTGAACACTCTAGAGCTAATTCAGCTTTTTCGTGGCTGATAATTCCATGCCGGGATCACTTGAAACACCCGATTGACGACCTCGCTCGGAATCAATCTCTCAATTAAAATGTGGATAGAATTTCTTGTCGTCGACGATGGAAGAGATTCGCGTCCTTTCGTCGTCTTTTGAATTCGTCTTTGATTTTATCCATGATAGGATGCCTCGTCGGAGAAGAAGTATGGGGGACTCGTGCCCAAGAAGAAGCCCTTGATTACACAGGCAAGGCATCATTGACTCAAGAATTCTTGATCAATTCACTTAATTTTGAATTAACCATGACATAATCATGTGGGTGCAGGACCACGCAAGAGCCTTCTTTGATTCAGCAGACTGGGCATTGGGCAAGGTAAAAGTACCAAAAACCAAAAATAATATATATATCACATGTTTAATAAATGTCATTTTACCAATTAAATCCTAATTTCATCATGAATGATTTTGGTGCAGCAAGGAGCCGTCGTGAATCAAGAATCCACAGCGCCAGCGGAGACATTGCGTCCAAAATTACAGGTCAGTTTTTCGAACTGGCACATTCATCTGCATGCTAGATCGCGTTCTTGAAATTTCTTGTGTTATTATTGTTGCTGCTGCTGTTAAGATAAATTCAAGAAATTGGCATGAATCAAATTGTACAGAGAACACCGCACCAGCGGCTCCCCCCTCGAAGACCCACTTGCACGTCGGGTCCAGATGGTCCGGTGAGTCATCGAAACCCAGATCGTCTAAGGAAGTATTCACCACTTTGGTAGTAAAATGTCTCTCGCTACTAATTTTTTCCCGTGCTATTTTCGCAGGCCAAATAAAATTTCCGGGTTCCCAAGGAGAGAAGACATGGCATCACGAGTTTTTTTTTTTCTTGTTGATTGTATGTACATAGAAACTAGATGGACATGTTTAGGTGGCCATGGAAAGAAGTGGGAGCTCGGTTGAGCTGTTGATGCTGACTTCTCTTTTCTTCTATTTTCTCTTATGCTCATGTATGTACAGGCGAATGAGAGAGATTTTTAGGAATAAAAGGATGTTACAAGTGCCATAACTATTGTAGAACGCTCATTTTTTTAACGACATAATTTTTTGAACAATCATTTAGATGCACAATTTTTAGAAAAAATGATCGCTTAAGCGGCTTCGGTATTGGGAAAAATTGAAAATAGAATAAAATCTTATTGTTGTCAACTTGGATGAGGAATTAGATTGGGCTTGGTCATGGACTTTGTTTGGATCCATAACATTTTAGGCCTTATTGATGAAGCTATGAAAATATGTAGAAAGAACCAGGAGCTGCTATGCTGCAGCAACCTCGTCATGTTGTTGCTACTTTTGTTTTTAGAATATATCGAAGGCTTTCATTGCCTCAAAAAAGCAATAGAATAAAGAGAGAAAAATAATATAAAGAATAATTAAATAAAAATGAAATAGAAAAACTTAGATTTCAAATGAACAAATTCAAACTTAAGAATGATCTTTTTAATTTCAAAGAATGTGGGGCAAGAATATTATCTGAGAAAGGTGATTAGATCCGCTGATGTTTAGCAAAAAGAAGAATTTGTAAAATATAATTCTACCAAAAAAAAAAAAGAACACTATATACCAAGAGACAGAGCCCTCATCGTCCACCACGACCTGCCATGTATCGGTTAATGATTCATCTTCCGTAAAACATATTATAATTATGTTCAATGTGCAAGTAATAATAAAATTGGGCTTGGTCAATAAAAGAGTGATTTCATATTGTTGTCAAATACTATTATAAGTATATCTTCATTTCGTTTGACTAATTACTTAGCTTGTCAAATTGTCTCACTTTTCCATAATTAGTTTTAATGGGAAAATTACCAAAAAAATTCTAAAGTTATTGCGTCTGTACCAATTCAATCGTAACATTTTCAATTTGGTCAGTTTACTTTTAAACCTCTTGATGATTTGTTAATCTAATTATATACCTTTTGATTATGCTAGTTTAGTCTTAAATATTTTAACGATTTGCCAATTAAATTTGCTAGAAATCACTAATGTGGTTATTTAGTCAATGTTGATCATCTTACGTGGTATAGTTTAAGCTAACATGGATAATTTTTTTGAATTTATTTATTTTTTGTTCCAACTCTTCACTAGCAACCCTCGCTTAGTTTGGGAGAGGGCATCATAACCCTCACCAGCCACATGCAAGGGCATTAGCCCTTGCCCAGATCCAGGCAAGAGCCTCCATGCCCTCATTGAACATAGGCAAGGGGCATGATTCCCTTGCCCATATTACATGAGGAAAAGAAAATTAAAAGAATGCAAAAAATTATCAATGCCCATACCATTTATGTCATGTAGGATGGACTGCATTGACTATATTGTCATGTAAATAACTTACGGCCAAATTGGCCAAAAATGATTAAATTGGTAAATCATCAAAATATTTAAGACTAAATTGGTAAATATTTAAAAGGTTTAGGACTAATTTGTTAAATTGAAAGGTTTAAGACTGAATTGGTATAAATGTAATAGGTTTAGAAATTTTTTGATAATTTCCCCAAGTTCTAATATATGTATGCATATATGTGGACCATTACCCTTTTCAAAGGTTGTTGGGTTCGTTTCCTATCGATTTAAATGGAGCTTCATACTTATTTCTGGTTTTTAACTTATCTTTTTTCCCTTTTCAATTTTTTTATATTACTTTGTCAAAAAAGTAATTTTTTTCTTTTGGTAAGGTACTTTGTCCAAAAAGTAATTTCCTTTTCACAAAAGCTATTTTTCCTCTATTCAATGTTTTCAATCGTTTCAATTATCTGATAGAGAAATTTTAATTTTTATGTTTTCTAATGTATCATTTTATCGTGAAATCCATTTTATCTTTCTTATCAACGGAGCGGGTTAGTTTCAATAAAAACTAATGTAAATATTTGAAAAAGGATACAGATTGTTAATGTAACAAAAATTAATCATACGATATACATATGTTATTTTCCTAATTTTTCTAGCAAAGAATTTCAACACATGCATTCTTTAATTAAAGATAAATGAATATCAATCTTCGAATATGATCGTATTACATAAGAAATTCATTTTTTTCCTCGGCAGCGTGTGGACTCATACTAGTGGGTATTAAATGTGGCTCACTTTTTAAACGTCTATTCACAGTTTCTCACGTTACTTGTAGATCAATTTCTCAAGTTGATCTTTCATACCTCATGTGGGAGCGAACAATAAAGTTCAATACCTTTACTTTCACCATCTATATGCTCGAAAACCTCCATTCATTCCCGATCTCTTTCTCTAAAGATGAAGGCTACCATCGGGATCACGTTGCACCACAACGTGGCAATGCTCACCTTCCGGGAAACTGGGCTAGGAGCGGGCCACCAATAAATTAGCACACTCGAGAAAATCGCTAAGAATGAGTTCAAGTCTAAACCCATCAATATATCCAATTGGACCCACTTTCACTCAAAAGCTTAATCGATTAAGTTAGTTAACCAAGATATATTGATTGCTTTATACCATATCAATTTTTCGAAATGAGATTTTTTTAACACAATTCACACGTATATCTTAGTACCTCACATTATTGTTATACGAGGTTATGTTGTCTTCAAACTAAGCTAAACCAAACCATTTCACTTGGGACTCTGTATTTGCAACAATACTTCTCATATGTCAGAGTGGAACATTATGTAAGAACTAAAAACGATGGCCGAAAGATGGTATATCTTTTTTGCTCACTTTGATTAAAATTTCCTCATTCAGAAAGGAACTTGTTTTTTTTTTTTTTTAAAGAGAACCAATAGAATCGAGGACCTTTTTATCGTATATAGTCCCAATGATTCTTGAAAGCTTACTCAAAGTGGATGCGATACGTTTCATATTTTCTACTAATATCATCTCACATCGGTTTTTTATAAATTTTATCATTGCTTTATAAGTTTTACATTAACTTAACTACAAAAAGAATGAGGCTTGACCTTCTATAAATCTTTACTTAATTTAATTTTTACCCAATTCACTTGGATTATAGCTTAGCTCATCTAAATTCTCCGCTGAGCGGTTAATGTGCAATAAAAGCATTGTTGTGCAAGAACCAGCGGGTCTTTTCATGGGCAATATGCATGCACCATCTCATTCTCTCCACCTATGTATTAATGTGATGTAATTCAATTCTCTTCTGAGAGTGACACTGACATGTAAGAATATATCAACTGTCCAAATATATCTCGAACTAAATGCCACAGACAAAAAGTAAATAACAAATAAAAATGAAAAGGGGAGGAGCCTTGGGTCAATTTTCACATGCTCTTGGGACTTTTTCGGTGATCAATAAATTCATGGGTCACTTTTGAACTCTTTCGGGTGACCAGAACCCACTTTTGATCTCTAGGAAGACACCAAAAATAGACTCCAAACTATGGTGCAAGTGCTTTCTTCGTGGACTTTCTCCATGCATGATAAGAAGGAAGAAGCTGATCGGTATTAATCGATCCATGGAGAGGAGGAGGGATTGATTTTGTCCATGGAGACTCAGTTCTTGATAAGGACCTGGATTCTATGACACCGTTAGAAGTTGGCCATCTGATATTCACTAGTCTGATGAAATGGGGTTTATTCATTAGTTTGTTCGTCCCCAATCCACCTTGAGAACACTCGATCTCGGGTTTTAAGAATGTCAATAATCATGATGCTTTCGCCAGCTGAAGATAAGGGTTTACACGGGGGGATGAGGTATGATATGATGGTGCTTAATGACTTGGTTATTCACAGTTTAGGCTTGTAGCAGGAGTTGATTCGCCTGCAATTCCTTGCACACACGCATATATGTAATATGCTTTTCTTATATATTGAAAGAAAGATTCACAAAGAAGAATTAAGAAACCTGGATAAGCCATTTTCGCCTTTATTACTTGAGGGAAGGACTCATGCAGATCTCTCCCTAGGCAGATGGGGAAGATAAAGCCAGTGACATTGACATAATCTTGTGAGTCTCTTTCGTTTCTTGGTTTCTTTTTTTTTTGTGTAATTTCTATCCAAGTGGCCCCAGATCCCCTGCAAAAACACGAATGCGAGAGAGACGAAGGCTTGAAAATATGCTCTTAGGGCATACCCAAATTCTTACCCCTTGCAATCTCTTCAATATCCACAGCCACAACACCTTCACAAATCCTTAAAAGCAGAGAGTCTTGCAGATGGGGATTTAAGTGGGAGGGAACAAAAAGAATGTGGGAGGGAGCGTCAAAACATGGGATCTTGAAGAAGCCCATCACCCCTTTTGCATTCATCATTATCTTCATACCGCCAACCAAGATTTGGGAATTTATCGTTTTCATGCTTTCACATTTAGGATTTATTCTGTCTACTATCACGGGAGATTCCAGCAAGTTCCTCTATTTGCATATATAGTTGTAAGATGTATCATTTTTCCCAAGAGAATTATAATGGTGCCAAAATTTTTGTAGGGTGTTCATTTTAATGCTAAAATTTTTTACAGGATCATTTAAACAAAAAAAAAAAGTAAAGAAAAAACCAAAAAAAAATTATTCTTTAATTTATATATATATATTTCGTCAATGCCAACCGTGCCGTGTAGAACCACTAGCATTTACGTCAACGATTTCCAACCTAAATTAGCCGAATAGACTCAATTAACAAAATATGAAAATATTTAAAAAAATTTTGGTTAATTTTCTCACGAGGTATGCCTAATCTATCTCCAACTCTCAAAACCAATAGAGATGACTGGATGCACCTTGTCCTTGTGGACTAAACAAGTCATGTAGAACTATGTGATGTGGCTTATGTACATTTAAAACGTAAATAAGAGTATCATCATTTTTGTATTTTATTTTCTTTTCGAGTCTATGTCATTCAAAGATTGTGTCAGAGATTAGTATAATGGACATGACCTGTCTTACCGATTTTAGTCTTGCAAACCTAACTTCGATGAGGATCACATGTCATGTCGGATTGAAAATTTTCTACATCACATTAGGATCTCTCATGCATTACTCAATTTAATCATATTATGACGAGAAAGTGATTTTTCCCTTAAGTAATCTTCACAACTTCCTCCAACTTTCAAGGACATATATTGGTGACAAAAATTGAAGCACGTATGTGTACATTCAGTGGTACTTATGAAGCTGAAAAAGCTATTGGAACTATAAATCGGTGGCTTTAGCACCTTGCCTATATAGCGCTCTCTCTCTCTCTCTCTCTCTCTCTCTCTCTCTCTCTCTCTCTCTCTCTCTCTGAATTAGGCACATTTTGCTAACTTCAAAGAGCACCAAAACATTACACTCACCCGTATATAGAGAGACGGTGTGTGTGTGTGTGTGTGTGTGTGAAGAGTGTGTGTAGAGAGAGAGAGAGAGAGAGAGAGAGAGATGGGAAGAGCTCCATGTTGTGAGAAAGTGGGGTTGAAGAGGGGGAGATGGACAGCAGAAGAAGACGAAATCTTGACCAACTACATTCAAGCCCATGGTGAAGGCTCTTGGAGATCTCTCCCCAAGAATGCAGGTACTGTCATCTGATGAGAAAGTTACAGGGCCTTCCTTGTTTTCGATTTCTTGGTTGAATTACTATACACGGTTCCCACAACGTCGTTAATTCATCTTAGAGCTTAAGCTTATGAAGGTGTTCTGCAAAACCCTTGTAAATTAGGTTTACTGCGGTGTGGCAAGAGTTGCAGACTGAGATGGATCAACTACTTGAGGTCTGACTTGAAAAGGGGGAACATCACTGCTGAAGAAGAAAAACTCATCGTACAATTGCACGGCACTTTGGGTAATCGGTGAGCATTCTCTAGCTACCATCTATCTTCGTTCTGATTCTTGGGGTTTTTATGGTGTTCATGGGATCAAATCGGGTAACATTGATTCTCTAGCTACCATCTTTCTACCACAGTTCTGCTACCCCATCACATTTTATGTTCCAGAAAGGATGTTATGTGGTTGAACTCTTGAAGCTGTATTTTCCGAAAATGATATGGGGGCCAACATCAGTCTATTTTCGTTAAAACCAACGTATTGCAACATTAGGTACTTGGATGGGATTGCTAATAATGAAGTTAGTTGAGGCCCAAAAGTTGAATGTCTGTTTCCACCACTCCCTTTCAAGTCATCTTCAAGTTTCGTTTGTCCTTTTCTAAAGATGATCAGCTTCGAGGTGGGTTAATTCTTATCCTAAAATCGAGAACTGAACTGAAAAAGACCAGTTTCCAATATGTGAAATCAAGAACTGACCCTATTCATCATGGAATCGGAATCAGGATATTTCAAGAAACAACGATATTATTTATTTATTTTTTAATTTTTGGTATAAGTTTTTATTTGTTTTTTTTTTTAAAAAAAAACATATACTCTCAGCCAATTAGATCTAGTTTGGTTAGTTAGTATGATTTCTCCCCAAAAATCGGAACTAGATTAATTCCAGTAGGAACCACCCAGAGACGACCGATCTGGTTCTCAAGTGAAAGGAACCGATACGCGCCCTTATCATTTTTCATAAAAAGTGATCGTCTTTTTGCGGGGGTCCGATAAAATCAAGTTTTCGGCTTACTTCCTTTTGGGCCTATATTCCCCAACTTTCACGTTAACCATCATCTTTCTCTTTTTTGCTTCTTTTTTTTTTTTCTAGTTTTTATTTATAGGGTTGCCCCCTGTAGTGTAGTTTTGACTTTTATATTATCTCACCCCACTTTGTAAAATATTAGATGTTGAATGGGACCACAATAGATCCTAATCGCTTTCGGGCCCAAAAAATCAGGTAAAGCATTCAAGAGCAATCCTGGCACGAACTTGCTTTATGTAAGCCGCCTTTTATGGTCATAACCTTATCGTGATAGCCCTTGAGTTGAAAGTAATCCTATGGTCTACATGACTAAAGTTATAATTTCTTGTTTATGCACAATGGAGGACCATTGGAGTTAAATTGCAATCTAGCTAGATGGAACTTGTAATTTTTGGGAGCTTCCATCACATGGCATAGATTTGTCACTAGATTAGCCACACAAAAAAAGGGGGTAGATCGTCTACTTAGGTTGCGTAATTGCAATATCGTGGGGCTTCACTCCATTCCCCCAAAAGCGGCTAAAGCTTTGTGTTTATGAATATGGCTTTAATTCGAGCCAGAGCTCGATAATGCAAGGTTGTTTCTTCTCTCGCATGAAGGACAATTTTCATTTATCTTCATCAATGGAGATTCCCAGTCCAGATCTTCTATAATTCTCATGCTTCTAAGTTTGAAAGCTAATGAATCTTGGAAATTAATATTACTATCTTACCATCTTGGCATGCTTATTGTCACCTTCAGCTCCATGTCCAAACCATTCTACAAAGATTTCTAAAGCGTTGGGCGATCCTATGCCTGTCTCTCGCTAGTTTTTAACCATGATCGAGTTAAGGGGAAAATAATTCCGGTTGATAATGTAGGTGGTCTCTAATAGCCGGGCACTTGCCGGGGCGGACCGATAATGAGATCAAGAACTACTGGAACTCCCATTTGAGCCGGAAAATTTATGTCGCACGGCCATCCACATCAGCAAGGATCGAGTCCTCGTTACCTGCCCCCATGAATGCCGTCAAGATAGCTGGCACAGGCAAGAGGAGAGGAAGGACAAGCAGGTCAAGCATGAGAAAGAGCAGCTTCACATCAATGCCACCGGAGAGGCCCAACCACAGTACTGTTCCTAAAAGTGAGAAAGGCAAAGAAGCACAAGCACCCATTAAAGGGCAAGTTGGGGGAAGCCAAGTCATGAGCTCAGAGCCCTCATGGGTCCCAAACAAGAGAACAGCAGCACAGGAGAGCAACAAGGATGTTGTTCATGGCTCTCGTATCGACACGGACACTGGCCTCAATAATGAAGTAGCGGTAGAGGCCGAGGGGCTTTTCTTGGGACCATGTGAGTGGGTAGACGGAGAAATAATGAGACTTAATTGTATGCTGCAGATTGAGGATGCTGGTGCTCTGAAATTGGAGGGTGAGAATGGGGTGGTGGGTCGCTATGAGGAGAGCGAGAACGAGGTTGCGGTGATGGAGAAGTTGATGCCGGTAATGGAGGAGACAGAGAGCAGCATTTGGAGCTCGAAATCGAATGCCGAGAGCAGTACTGGGGAGTGGTACGTTTCCTCTTTGTCAATGAACAACAATAAGTACAATAACGACTCGGGGTTCGATGAATGGTTCGATTGGGATTGGGCAGGCGGAGTCGGTTGTGGCAGTAATCAGTGGGAAAATGAAGATAAAACGATGTCCTGGTTATGTGACAGTGGCAACGGTGAAGCAGAAAATGCCAGTGATAGTACCGCAGTGATGAAAAGCGAGACAATTATGTGACCGAGTAGAAGAAGAATGACAAGGCTTTGCTACTGAAAAGGTTTCCAGGATTGCACTTCAAGGTCAAGAATGTTTATGAGGTTCATCACCGTGATCATTTAGAAAATTGCTTAGCGATCACTCCGAAAGTCTGATTCCTAACGTGTTACTTGTCAAATAATGAAACTGATGATACATTCTTCTTTCGTCTATCTATTCCAGATTAGGATGATGCATAGGAAATGAAGTTGCAATCTCCGAATGCAGAGGAAATGATTTTAAGTGTTTGAAATTGTATGATTTGAGTAATTCCCCCTGCCAACACTAACGAGTTTATCTTTAAGGCACCTTTAATGAAGCTTAATTGCGGAAAAAAAAGCGTCGGTTAAGTCCTCCCACCATGCGCATCTATTTCTGCTTAGCGCTTGCCTGGTCACTTCAAGAGATCCTACTTGAACCATTGCACAAACACCGCGTCAAGAACACGAACAAAAGTAGGAGGGGTGTCCTCTGTTCACAGCAAAAGCAAGATGCTCGACGGGCAATAATTTTAAAAAACCTGACACACAAACAGTTCTAACGACAGAACATCGTGGTTGAGGTACAAGGATGGCTTGTGCATCATAAAACCGAAGCATCAGACCAGACAACCTCACGCCTTTGAAATCAGGGGTTCCTTTCATGGGAACCAATAATAAATCAAATAAAATTCCGAGCTGAATGGTCGCAGGAGAATGCAGAGGTTCTTTCCCAGTGGCTGCTTCTGTCTCTTCGAGGGCGAACTGTAGCAGTGCCATGAACAGGGCTCTTCAGAAGTTGTCAAAAATGAGAAGCTCATTGCCAGTATTAACAGAGAGTGAACTAGAAGATCATAAGCCCCGTGCCTCATTGCAGAACATCAGCAAGTACTTGGTCTATCAAGGAACTGAGTATATCACCCTCAATCTCTAGCCCCATTACGAAAACCTCAGCTTCAAAGTCCCGCCATTTCCCATTCGGAGTGCTCATATCCTTGTCCACAAGATCGTCCACCATAGAGTCCCCCGAGCCTCTCCAACCCAGAATCTCTTTACACACATCTTCAGCTAGCTGTTCATTCCTCACCATTGCCAAGCCTTTAGACCATTTTCTGCATCCACCGCCTACACAACGCCTACATCTTGAATCCATACATTCGCTGATGCAATCAAACAGTACCTTTCTCGTCAGCCTGGAATCAGTGGCATCATCACTTTCCATAAAGCCCTTCCGAGTTTCCAACTGTTCAAAGAGATGTGGGTTTATGATCTCACGAGCTCGACCCAAAGCAAAGTCTCTAAACATTAACTCTACATTACACAGAATCTCCTTCACATATTCTAGTTGCCAATCATTCGAAGCTGAAAAGCCTGTAGAGATTTCAACAGTTGCATGCCTCCTCGCAACTGTTCTTCCCGTTGACAGAGAAGAAGCTGAATCCGACAAGTCTATATCGGCTTCACTTGAATGTGATTTTCTGGAAAAGCCCAACCCTAGAATTTCTGCAGCTTGAGAAGATGGCTGCCTGGTCCCTGATGTTAGATGCCATTTGGTTCATGTTATTTACAATTTGTAAATGGAGAATAGACAATGTATGGCGAGTTGTCATTAGGATGAGATTTTATTACCTTCCGTATAAGAACTGTCCATGCTGTCAGAAGATAAGCAACTTTCAGCAGAGAAAGATGGTTCAAGGACAGAGACGGGGCTAGGATGCCTGTAGTCAAGTAATTGTTTTGCTTTTGTAGCAAGGTCCTCTTTCTCAACAACTCCCTGGAAATCATACAATATATGTTGATTAGCACCCAGACATAACAAATGCTACCAAGAATTGCCTTACAGATGGAGATTTTGGCATATCATCTGCATCCAAAATGTTCAAAAAGACACTTGGTGCAGATCCAGATTGCTAACACAACCAAAAAGCACACATATGACACCCTGACCTAGGGCCTTTTTCATAAAGGGATCTCTACTTTTTTCTTCTTCATTCGAGCTAAGATATCTCTACTTTGAAAAACAAAAAGAAGCCTCTTCTTGTCTGTCAATTAAAACAAGGTTGTATTCGCCGTTGATATATACCTCGTTATTGATCAAATGTACTACACAGACGGTTCAGCGAGTACTTTCT
This sequence comes from Eucalyptus shirleyi, assembly GCA_017140165.1. Taxonomy (NCBI): domain Eukaryota; kingdom Viridiplantae; phylum Streptophyta; class Magnoliopsida; order Myrtales; family Myrtaceae; genus Eucalyptus; species Eucalyptus shirleyi. The sequence continues at coordinate 16,724,038 of CM029448.1, read as the reverse complement.
ATCAAGACATATCAGAATATTGCAGTCATATAAATGAAGCAAATAACTGCAACTGAATTGCTGCAGGTCATCCACTTAAAATTAAGAAGTGATATATGCCAAGCATCCAGGTACAGACAAAAGATGTTTAAATTACTTGTGTCTTTGAACCCTCTAAAATAAATTTACTATAGAGTTGCATTTTCAGAGAATTCTAAATATCTTCCGTTATTGGAAATATAGCACAGATAAGCATGTACCTGAAGATCGTGGTTAAGTCTGCATGGAAGTTGATTAGTGGCAAAAAGATCATTCTGGTACTCACTGCCTATTCTACTGCTAAAGAGCCCACCTTGGTCACTCTTGTCACATGACCTCAGTATTGAGCAAACTGCATTTTGTGGGGGTGCTGAATCTTGAAAGGTTGATGCCGAACTAGAAGGTGAATCTACGATGGTAGAATCTTGTGAAGATGACCCGATCTCGAAAGATAGCTCCCGCAACTTCTGCTCCAGAAGTTTGCTTAGAGCATCACTGCCTACCATGTTATAACCCTGAGGTGTTAATTTCGTACAGTCTGACTGGGAGAAGATCCTCCCACCCAGATAATCTGAGTTTTTCTGTTTAGTCTGACCTGAGGACTCGGAGCCACCCATAGATCGTGCCAATGGCGCCGTGAAAGTAAAAGAAACGACATCCATTCCATTCTTTCTACTTTCTTCAGCCCAGTTGGAAGGCAAATGTAAAGTCGGCTGTGATTGGACCGCCTTCCTGTTTTTGTCTATGGACGCATCATGTACTGCACGAGTTTTCTCAAAATGAACTTCCCCATCTATCGACCTTTTTTTCCTTGGGAAGTACTTTGTATTAGACTGTGAATTGTCCTTTTCGCTGCCAATCACATCCAACTTCCTTGATCCAGCTTTGGAGCTTCCAACCAATTTACAAGCTGTCTTTTGCCGTCCAGAAGAATCCCCTGACGACGCTCTTTTACCTTGTGAATTCTGCACGAAGGACTTTGAGGGAAGCCTTTCTTTATCTGATAAGCAATTCTGTTTCTGATTATTCTGCCTTAGAATTCCAGAGGCGCTATGCAAAGGAGATTTCTTCTGGGAATTCTTCTGTGTACGTGCTTGGCTTCTGAAGGGCTGGCTTAACTTATTATCACTGAGTTCCTGCTGGCGTACTAGACTTCTGTCAACTGAAGATAACCCTTCTCTGCGTTGAACATTGACTTTTGCTTGGATTGCAAGTGAAACAGACTTCCCTTTACTCTTAGAACTGGAAGAAGCTTCTTCTTTGTCAGGAGGACTTCGGTAAGATGATGCGTCTACTCCATTCCAGCTTTTGTTGAGAGAATGTCCTTTAAGAAACCTGGCAGCATTTGACTCAACTGGCCTTTGAGGAACTTCAGCATGTGTGAATGTTCTCTGAGAAACATCGACTTTCTCTTTCAGATCTCGCACTTTAAGTGGTACCGAAGACTCATCTATCAGAGATAGTTTTTTCGCAATCTCTTCATTCTCTTTGGCATGCCTAATTTTCATATAACCAGAAGAGGAATCAAGGGTTCGCATTTTACTCTTCATGGTTAATTGAGCCCTGGGTTCAGAGGAACCAAAAATGGGCGTCTTCCTTTCATTGATTGAGGCCCAGGCTCAAGAATTTTGGCAGCAGCTTCCATTATGTGAGCAGCATCCCTGCTTGGAACAAATCCAGGGCTCTTGATAGGAGACAAAAGCCTGTGTTGGGTAATTGGTATAGATTTAGCTGACTTTGGCGGCAAAACTTCTGTCTGGAACTTCTCGATCGGCCTACTTACAATCCTCTGAGTCTGTGGTGGCTTCAACTCCATATTTCTCCGGATGGGACCCTCTATTTTGTTTGCTAGATTTTCAGAATACATCATCTGGTAGTTGGGAGGAAAGTCGAGATTTCTCCCGTAACGTTGGGAATCATGGAGAGATTGAGTGTCAAAAAATGGGGAGGAGTATGGTTCTGAAGAATTAGTTGGCATTGAGTCTAATCCCATAAGCCTGGCTACTACATTGGGAGCCTTGCTTCCATATCCTTCGTCATCAGTAACTGATGAAGCACAACTATAGTCACTATACCCTTTGGCACTAGACGCCATCCCAGTTTCATCCTCATCTACCTGCAAATACAAATGACATTTAAAATGTTTGAGTTTATATCATATCATAAATCAAGTAAATACATGGAATATGATGATATCAAAGCAGTATATCCACCAGGAAGACGCGTGTCATAGGCAAATTCCCTTCCCTTCGCTTTCCCTGCTTTGTATTGTGCTCTGTGTAAAGAGACAGTAAAAAGGGAATTCGTGATCTGTAATGAGAAATGAGAACACAACTAGAAACTATGAATAGACAAATACACAAATATCCTAATACCCAGTATCTGCACAAAGGAGCAAATCCATACCTGGCAGCTCGGACCTGCTTGAGAATAATTTCTTACGAGATTTTGCTTTCCAGTCAAAGAGCTGAAAGAAACCTCCTACATAACCTCCACCTTTTTGGCCATCTTTATCAATACCCATTTTTGTGGATTAAGACTGCAAAAGAATCATGAAGTGAAACTTCTATGGACAACCAAGATCCATCCATGGAATGATCAAAGCAAATGCTACTCTTTCCATCACTCAAAATGCAGTTTCAAATTAAAAGCCTCAGCAATCAGCATAGATCACAAAATGTAGCAGCGAGAATGTCGATGTAAATGTAAATGTCTAATGATCTAACCAAAACTCTTGACACCAACATTTCTGAGATTTAACTTTCGTGCACTCCTGTGAATATGCACCTCATAAGTGACAACTGCAACATTCCACACAAGAAGGATCATGTTATCTTTGTTTTGCCTATTAACCACTAAACTTCTAGCTGCGGGACTCAATTTCTGAACTTGCAGGAGACAAACGAAACATGGATGCACAGGATCTGAACTTCCAGTAGACTAACGATTACAGGGGCGAGACTCACAATTCAAATTTTATTTTTTTTTCCATTTTCCCAAAATACCCAACAGAAAGGTCACTGAAATACCGAAACAGGAAGCACAATAAGCTCAAAGGGAGGAAAAGCCAATGCAGCATCCCTCCTTACGAAAATCGACCCAATAGAATCAGCAGACAGATCCTTAACCAGACGCCACGACGAAAAAGGAGGACCCAGAACGACGACGAGCTCAAAAGGAAGCAACAAAATAGCCCATCCATCTCCAAAGCAAATCGACTCAAGAATCGCAAGCAGAGACTCGATCAGAACATGAAAAAGCATCAGACGATCACCGAAACAACCAAGAAAAGGAGGACCCAGAATTCTCTTGCATTCACTATAATAGTACTCACGGCTTTTCAGTTACGACGGGGCGAGATCAGCTGGTTTCCGGGCAGAGCACGTTCATCTCCAGGCGAAAACGGCAATTCGAAATTTTATTTTTTTTTTCCACTTTCCCAAAATGCCCAACAGAAAGGTCACCGAAATACCGAAACAAGAAGCACAATAAGCTCCAAGGGAAGAAAAGCCAACGCACCATCCCTCTCCAAGCAAATCAACCCAATAGAATCAGCAAACAGGTACTTAATCAGACGCCACGACGAACGACAACGAAAAAACCCTCTCCAAAGCAAAATCGATTCAAGAATCGCAATCGGAGACTCGATCGGAACACGAAAAAGCACCGGACGATCACCGAAACATCAAGAAAAGGAGGACCCAGAATTCATTCCCGTGCACTCACTGCAATAGTACTCACGGTTTTCCAGCTACGGCGGGGCGAGATCAGCCGGTTTCCGGGCGGGGCACGTTCATCTCCCGGCGAGGGAGCGTGGGGGAAGAAGAAGTAAATGACGACGGGAAGCCGCGAAGAAGAACTCCAAGGCCGGAACGGACGCAAGCAAGAGGGAGAAAGGTAGAGAGAGAAAGAGAGAAGTGAATGCTGCGTTGCAGAGAGATGTATGAGAGAGAGAGAGAGAGAGGGGCTATCTTGGTCTTCTAGCTCAGTTCAAAAGCATTTAATGGTGGGGAAGAGAGAGAGAGAGAGAGAGAGAGAGAGTATAATGACAATATTTAAAAAAAGGTGGCGTTTGTAACGTCTCTTTTTTTGGGGGAGGAGGGATGGAGAATTCAAATTCCGAACAGGGAGAGGAGTGGCATTTCCGAACATGCGGGGTCGGTCGTAGGTTTCGATAACGTCACCGTGGACGGTACGCTCTCCGGTCTGGACAGTCACTCCGGGCTGTCGACGCGTGGGCTATCTCGGATTTAAGGTAGGCCCACCGTTTTAGGGCCTAGTTCACGACATCTGCCCGAAAGTTTGGACGTTTGGTGGAGATTGTCCGGATGCCTACGGTGCATTTGGTGAAGTTTGATTAAAGATTGCTTTGGAGATCAACTTTGGTTTGATGTTGTTTGGAAATAAAAATTGCGATTATCGAGGACTTTAGTTATGTATTTTAAGTAAATATATAATGACCAAGAAAACCGAACCAATCACCTGAGGCCACACAACCCTTGGAAGTTGACTCCTGTTCATGCGACCCCTGGCAAGTCACATCTTGACAAGGACGACAAGTGCTGGGTAGGGCTTGCTTGACTCCGTCGATTAGGGCTTCAAATTAAGCATGAGTGTCATATGACCCTTCGCTGGTTTTAGAGGTAAGCACATCGAACCACCCAAATTAGGATTGACTAGACTGACTAATTTGGTTCGGTTCCCAGAGACATTGGTCGATTTAGGTTCTAGGGGGAACTAAACCAAACCAGACCAACTCTTTTTTTCAAATATATATTTTAAATTTCTTAAAAAAGCAATAAACTCTAAAATAGTAACAACTCTAGTATTTTTTTTATATATAATTTTTTTGGCTAAGTAATCGGTTCCATGAAACTAGATCGGACCATTCAATCCAATCCCTAGTCCCAAAAACTAGGATTCAGTCTGATTCTCAATTCCTATGTGAGACCGGATCAAACCTAAAATCGATCACCCCTAGCCAGCATCACGCATGTCTCGATGACCTTCGATTCTCTAAATCTTACATTGACCCTACAGATCTGGCATAATTGTAGCAACCATTGACCCTTGGTAATTGTCCCTTGACAACTATTTACCCAACTTTTGAGAGATTGCCTATGACAAAGCTATAGTTCCCGTGGAGAGGGTGTTAAAATGTTCAAACTACTCGACTAATCATTTGGATTTTAAGTTAGAGTAGGATGAGAAATATATATTTTCCATTATTTAGTAAATTGCAATAATAAAGTTATACCAAAGGTGGAGTCTCAAGAACAAAAGGTCGAGAATGTATGCATCCCCAACTAACATGCACCATAGGCCATTCCTTAGGAGACTGCCTCTTAGTTTCCTGACCTTTTACTCTTGAATCTGAACCTTAGAATCTCATATTTTTTTATCCACAGTTCCATAAAATAGCAAGTGGAGAGCATACTTAGAACATACCATTTAACCAAGTTAACAACAAAGTTCTTAATCGGAAGAAGCCATTCTAGGGGAGGAAGAAAAAGGACTTAGAAAGCCATGAGATATCACAATACAGGTTTATTTAGGGAAGGCTAGTCTGTCTCCTCAATACACAATACATTGCCTTATATAGGTATGAGCTACATCGAACATCATGAGGCATCTAGAGGACACGAGGACAGGTCCCTTTAATGATGCTACAAACAAAAATCACAGAGTACAAAAGATGCTTAAAGCATTACAAACAAAGCATACTCCATGCCAAGCTTGCTAAAGCACGTGGTAAAGCATACAAAGCACGCTCCATATCTAGTACAAACCTGCTAAAGCACGTGGTACAGTCCAAAACATACAAAGCACACTCCACACTTAGTACATTAGCAAAGCACACTACCCTATCTTATTACTAAATCCCTCTTTAGTGTTGTCTGCCGAGCTATCTGAGCTATCTTCGTCTTTTGCTTTGTGAAAGGCACGAATAAAGTTATCAATCTCCTACTGTGACAAAAGCTTATTAGTAACGGGGTCGTGAGGGATTTCTGATGAAGATGGACCATCTGTTTCATATCATGTCCATTATTTGCTATGTTGTGCATTAGTGTAAATAAACTTAAAAATACACAAAGGAGATGATATGAATCTTTTTCAATTCACTGCTAAAGAAACCACAAATATATGGATAGAGATAACTTTAGCAAAGGAGCTCATTACAACAATCCAAAACCACAAATTTGACAAGAAATGTAAATGAGTTATAGCAACATTGATGGGATAAATTTGTAAGCAAATGATATATACAGTAAGAGAGAGAACCTATGATTATTCACCTTCTCAATTTCGGGAAATATAATGCTTTGACTCTCTTGCCTATATCATATTTATTTACATTTTTTTTATTATACCTATCTTTCTTTTTTATTCCTTTCCATCATTTTCGAAAGTTTGTAATTTTAATTTCTCTTTTTTCTTTTTTCTTCTCTTGTTCCTCTAGTTGATCATCGGGCCTCGACGACCGGCTAGAGGCGAGGGCCAGTGAGGTCAACTCATCGACCTCGGGCAAGGCTAGGTTGAGCTTGCCCAACGAGGACAAGGTCGAACAAGGTTCACCCTTACCTATGACTGGTAGGAGCGAGCTTCGCCGGAGGCCACCAAGGTCAACATCGCCTAAATTGGGCAAGTGGAGCCATAGTATTGTAAAATTGCAATGATGATGGCCTTTGCTGACGTCTCCTCTCGCTCTCTCCTGCTCAGTTTCTTTCCCTTCCACGAGGCTTAAAAGATAATATTTGTGCACATATGGTTATGAAAAAGTCTACAATCTAATCGAATAGCTAATATCAAAGTGTCGACACCCGATTGGTAGCCGGCAAGACAAATAAGCATTCTTTCGTCTAGACGATGTTTATTCACCTGTTTATCATTTTCTGGCTAAGGCTTATCCATTGACTTGATCAGAGAGATGGGAAGGCAAAACCCAACCCCATTTCCAGCGAAAACGACATGGACTTGTACACTAGTTCACCTTCCTTGAAAATCGGCCATCTCTAAGGCCCAATTCTACCCTTCTGCAAAGTCAGGCTTTGCGACCTGAAATTAGCTCCGACAATATTCCAAATCCAACAGTATCATCAGGAAAATGAATAGTTTTTCTAAAGAAAAGTAGGAAGGAAGGTGTTCCGTTATTAAAGATTTGCATGCAAAGCAGGCTTCAAAGTACTGACGAAGAGAAGTGACTAAAACCAGCTCGACCATGGCGCACTCATAATTTACTGGTCTTGACAGGTCCCATTTCCTTTGCCTTGGCCCTCAGCACATGCTTCTGTATCTTTCCCGTAGCCGTTTTTGGCAATGGCCCGAAGACGACTGACTTAGGAACCCAATAAGCCGGTAGTTTCTCCCGGCTGAACTTCATTATATCCTGTGCCAGTCGCGGCTCATCGGATTTATACACTCCCGGCTTCAGTGTCACAAAGGCACAAGGAGACTCCCCCCATCGGACATCAGGCCTGGCAACCACAGATACCTCTAAAATCGCTGGATGCATGTATAGAGCATTCTCGACCTCTACACTGCTTATGTTTTCGCCTCCGGAGATGATGATGTCCTTTGACCTGTCCTTGATTTCAATGTATCTGTCAGGATGTTTCACACCAAGATCTCCAGAATGGTACCATCCCCCTGCAAAAGACTCCTCGTTGGCTTTTGGGTTCTTCAAGTAGCCTTTCATCACAACGTTGCCCCGCATCACTATCTCTCCTACGGTTTTCCCGTCAGCAGGAACGGGCTTCATGTCTTGAGTGCTCACAACTTCAAGACCTTCCAGACCTGTGTAACGAACGCCCTGGCGTGAATTGAGGCGGGCTTGCTCTTCTGGAGGCAGCGAATCCCACTCGGGCTTCCATGCACAGATGGTGGAAGGACCATACGTTTCAGAGAGCCCATATGTGTGCGCAACACGGAAGCCTTTTTTGGACATTCCAAAGAGAACAGAAGGGGGAGGAGCGGCACCAGCGGTCATTACATGAACTGTGTGAGGGAGAGGGAGTATGGTGTCTTCAGGCGCGGCATTGACTATTGTGTTCAAAACCACCGGCGCAGCGCAGAAGTGAGTCACGCCATATTTGGCGATAGCTGAATAGACTGCCTTAGCTGTTACCTGAGGGCGAGAAAAGACACGACAAAAAAGGTTTCTCTGTTAAGCAAGCTAGAAGTTTTGATGTCCAACAGAGTTAAGGCATTTACTCACACATCAGCACATTCAGTAACCAAGCTAAACTAGTTAGAACAGAGAGTCCTAGTAATAAACTCAAGTGAAACAATTCCTTCCATTATGCTTTATAAGATATTATTAGGCAGCAAAGAATTGTCCACCAAATTTGGAGAAAAACAGCATTTTCTGAACCTTAAAGATTACCTGTCTAAGGCATATGCTGGTTCCACAAAAGGCTGCCAGTCCCCAGGTGAAACACCAACCATTACAATGAAACATAGGCAAAGTCCACAAGTAAATGGCTCCTTCATTCATCCCCCAGACTAGAGGAGCACTTATAGACATGAGATATGCTCCTCGATGGTGTAATACAACTCCCTTCGGACTGGCAGTCGTACCCGAAGTATAACCAAGAGCAATACTCTGCCACTCATCTTCCGGTGGTTGCCAAGCAAACTCCGGATCTCCGGTTTCCAAAAACTTCTCATATTCAATTGCCCCTTTTCCTAAAGCATGCGTAAGTGTTCTTGGGTCACAGCTTTCATCCGCTATAACAATCAGAAGTGGAGGCTTATAATTTTTATCACTCTTCTCCGCTACTATTTTCAGAGCTTCCTCAGCCAAGGGGAAGAACTCTTGGTCCACCATTACGACTTCAGAAGATGAATGGCCGAGGAGAAAACCAACAGCCGCTGCATTCAGGCGTATATTGACAGCATTTACAACAGCTCCAGCCATCGGAACCCCAAAATGAGCTTCAAATAAGGCAGGGACATTCGGCGCAATCACTGCAACCTGCACAGTGACATCGAGCAGCACGGATTGAAGAAGACACAAAGAATCACGTTGCAGGCCTGGAATTATGATGGAAAGTACAACAAGCAAAGCGGATTTCGAACAAATTTCAAACCATCAATTGGTGAGAAACAAAACTCAATCGCATCCGGACAATATCCCGCATCACCACAAAGAAATGAAAACTCAACATTCGGCAAAATTGCTGCCGTGAAAACTTCACATATTCAAGTTGGCAATCTGAACCATCTAACCTAATAAAAATCCCTACTTTTTTTCGTAAGCGAGATCCAATACTTCAATTCTATGTATCTAGCTCAGTTCAGCTCTGATTTCACAGTTTAAAATCTCCACATCACGGATATAAAATCATCGGTTTCCCGTTTCCCAGGACTCAGCTGCCATCTGAACTCAAACAGCAACTTAGCATCTATTTAAACCCTCGGATTCCTTTTCAAAAAGAGAAAACCAGTCCCTACCGATCACATCACCATTACTAAAGAAATTGGCATCCGATTCTCCACCAGCACTCGCATCAGACCAGGAGAACGTCCCGGCAGCACTTGAATCAGGGGAATCAACGACTTGGATCACGCAAACACCGCCGATACAGGACATATAACTCGATTCCTCGTCGGATCCAAAAACGAAATAAACAGAACACAAGCGTCCTCGTACCTTTACCCGAAAGGGAAAGGACAAGCACCTCGTTCTCCAATCTCATAACTGCTTACTAACCTCTAGGAGCTCGCAACACTCGACAGTCTACATACCCAGAAGCCGAACTACTCGCTTTCGTCATCATCATCATCGCCAGAATCATGGAAATGGAAAAAAAAAAAAAAACAGAGCACGAGGTAACCGTACAGGACAAGTGTCTCGATTTCCGATCTCATAACTGCTCACCACCCCCTAGGAGCTCACAATTCTCTACTGTCTACATACCCAGAAGCCGAACCACTCACTTTCGTCGTCATCATCATCAACGCCAGAAACGTGGAAATGAAAAACAGAGAGAAAAACAGAGCACGCGAGTACAGCGGAGAACGAGATAAAACGCACCGTGTTGCCGAGGCCGATGGATCGCCTGGACAGGGCGGAGGCCAGGCGGCGGCACCGCTGGTAGGTCTGGCGCCAGTTGAAGGTGACGGAGCCGTGGACGAGCGACCGCCGGTCCGGGTGGACCGTGGCGGCCCGGTCAAGGAACCACAGCGGCGTCAGGGCCGTGTAGTTGGCCGCGTTCTTCGGCAGATCGTCGATGTCCCTCGCCATCTCTCTCTCTCTCTCTCTCTCTTGGTGCAAGGTGGTGAGTAGAGAGACTAACGCACGAACGCGATGGAGGTTGATGATGCGCTTACGCTCCTTATTTATAGGCAGAACTTTCCGGGAGATGGAGAGAAATGGAACAGGACACGAATTTTTTTAATGTAAGAGAAGGCAAAATTCCAGAATGATTTCGCATGAATGAATTAAAATAGAATAGAATAGATTAAAACAGCTCTAAATTTTATTTTATTTTTTAAAAGAGAGAGAGATAAAGACTCTTAGAATTAGTCAGCTGGTCACAAATTGTGGCAGTGCTATGTGTACAAGTCAAAGGCTTGAAATTATCCGACCCGCAAGGCTTGGAGGCACCTTGGTTGCCATTTGGATAGGTAAATATTTGGTTGCCATTTGGATAGGTAAATATTTTGTGTGGTGTTCCTGAAATGGTAAAAGAGTTAAAAGGGGGAAAATGAGCTGCATAATGGGTATGATGACGTTGCGTAGATCAGGATAATGTTTTTTTGGCAGGGGTCATTCAATCCATCCATTTTGCAGTAAAAAGAGAAAACATCCCTTGATCTTTCAATTGCAGTTTAAAGTGATGTTTATGATTTAGTTACCAAAAAGAAAGTTAATATTAATAATAATATCACCTATCGTGTTTTTGAATTAGAAAAGAGAAAAAAAAAAGGGAGAAAATGAGATGGATAAAGATGGATATGATGACGTGGCGTGAATTCGGATTATTTTTGTCCACCCCTTTAATACATCAATCTTTTAATTGCAATTTAAAGTGATGGCCCACTCCTCTTCTTTTTTCTATATTTATCCTTTTTTTTTTTCTATTCAAGACATTTCACATATTTTGTTTTTAGTATACTAAAGAAAAAGTGTATTCTAAAATATTCTTTTAATTTTTTATATGCTTTGTGTAATATTATATTTCCAATAGTAAGGAAAAAAAAAACATTCTTTCATATAGTAAAACATTGAAAAGTTTTTTGTTTATCATTGATCTTATAACAACTTATCTAATTTTTTTCCATCTTATCTCAAAAGCTCACTTTTTTTGTAAACTTTTTTTCTTTTTTTAATATCATTTGTCTAAATAGATGTCAAGTATATTTATTAACTATATTGACAAATTTATATTTTTTTCTTTAGTATATTGGCGAGATACTATTACACGAAACATGTAATATATAAGAGGATTGTCTAAGAATGCACTAAAAACATTATTTTCATAAATAGTTCATGGATGATATTAATTTTTGTCAATTCAAATAATGATATTTCCATTTCACTAGCATTTTCCAGAAAAATAAAATCTTATTTTATGTAATGTTTAGATCTAATTAAATTTGATCTTCTAAAGTGTAACGTTGGAGAATGTCATGTGATTTTTTTTATGGAAAATCTTCAAAGGTGGTTTTTTCTCTTCATGCAATCATCCTGTTTATTTTAAATAAAATCGATAAGAAGCAGTTTGATGATTATATACGTGATAAAAGTGAAAAAAAAAAGTCAATGTGTTAAAAAGTTATCTATTTCAAATTTGTTCTACATTCTACTTGACAAATAATCCATAAATTTGCTCAACCACGTAAAAAAGAACCAAGTTTCTTGGAAATTTATCTTTTCAACAAAATGAATTTTTATGGAAGTGATGTAATATATATGTGAAATTCTTAATTAGGTAAGTAGATGTATAGAAAAACTAAAAAATAAAAGTAAAGTAAATAAATTTGGGTCCACCACTTTAAATTGCGATCGAATGATCAAGACATTTGTGAAAGGCGTATGAATATAATTATATAAGGGTGGAAGTAGCGCAACTCAATTTTTCTATGAAAACAGCAAACGGAAAAAGGAAAGAGAGTACAAATAAGAGTTGGACAGAGACGTGTTGGATGAACCTCCAATTTAGGTAGGGGTAATTTAAGAATTTGAATCCTTTTACAGAAATGACCTTAAAAAATGTAAATACGATATAATATGTCTTGTCGTTTATGTAGAGATTAAATCTTTTGAATTGACATGCAGATTGCTGATAGGTTATGTCTAAAAGCATATATGGATGGTGCATCTAATGGGAAAGCGTCCAAATGGTGTTAGGTAAATTTGAAATTCACCATGACATTGACAGCACATGGGAATCCAAAGGGACAAATCTATATCAATCAAGCGCCAACGAAAAATGGACGTGCTATGGATTAGGGGCACGTTAAAGGAATCCGATCATTGACGCCATCGAGTGCAAATAGTTTCTTGTCAACATCACTCGTTTTTTTTTTTTTTGAACAGAAACATCACTCGTTTGAATAGTTTGAATAATAGCTCGAGTGTTATTTGACTCGCTTAAATTAGGGAAAATTACACAAATAGTCCCTATATTTTCACTCAATGTCCAATTTCGTCCCGAACTTTCGATTGGTCGATTTGGTCCCGAACTATTAATAAAATGTCCGATGGTTAGTCCCCGAACTTTCGAATGGCTCAATTTGGTCCCCGAACTATTAATAAAATGTCCGATCTAGTCCCGAACTTTCGATCGGCTCAAGTTGGTCCGAACTATGATGAAATGTCCGATCTAGTCCTTCGTTACTTATTTTTCTTTTTTTTCTTTTTTTTCCTTTTTTTCCTTTTTTTCCTTTTTTTTTTTTTTTTTTTTGCTTTCCTCCGCCGGAGCCGGCGGAGGGCCGGCGTCCGGCGAGGGAGCCCCTCGCCGGATCGGCGAGGGCCCCTCGCCGGCGTCCCCGCAAGCGGCGAGTCCCTCGCCCGACGCGGCGAGGGGCTCTCCTCGCAGATCCGGCGAGGGGCCGTCCGCCGCCGGCGTCTGCGAGGGAGAGCCCCTCGCCGGCGTCGGGCGAGGGCGAGGGCGAGGGGCTCCCTCGCAGATCTGGCGAGCGAGCCCCTCGCCCGACGCCAGCCGCGAGGGCTCCTCGCCGACGCCGGCTGCCGCGAGGGAGCCCCTCGTCGGCGTCGGGCGAGGAGCACCCCTCGCCGGCGTCGGGCGAGGGGCTCCCTCGCCAGATCTGCGAGGGCGGCCCTCGCCGACGTCGAGCGAGAGGCTCCCTCGCCGGCGAGGGCCGCCCTCGCAGATCCGGCGAGGGGCTCCCTCGCGCGGATCCGCGAGGGAGCCCTCGCTCGGACGGCGGCGAGGGCCGCCCTCGCTGCGTCCGGCGAGGGCGACCCTCGCCGGAGTCGGCTTCCCTCCCGCCGGAGCCGGCGGAGGGAAGAGAGAATAAGCAAAAAAAAATTTAAAAAAAATTAAAATTTAAAAATTAAAAAATAAAAAAGGAAAAAACAAAAGAACTAAGGACTAAATTGAATATTTATCAATAATTTAGGGACCAAATTGAGCCGATCGAAAGTTCAGGACCAAATCGACATTTATTAAATAGTTCGAGACCAAATTGAGCCGATTAAAAGTTCAGGGGACCAAATCGGATATTTATCAATAGTTTAGGGACCAAATTGAGCCGATCGAAAGTTCAGGGACCAAATTGCACATTAGGTAATAGTATAGGGACCATTTGTGACATTTTCCCAAAATGGAAATACAAGATCATTTTGCTGTACAACAGTGCTATTGCTTTTATAAAATCTTCCCAAAAGAGTATGATAGTTGTAAGCAAGGTCCAATGCTTCATTACCACGCCTTATAAATCATAGGACAGACAATAGCTTATGAAATTTTGTGGGTCTTTCATGAGACTTCCGTCAATTGTTTGATAAATTCAAGCCGATAGATGAACACACGATTTAACATTTAAATGTCTTGAACCAATAAAACAAAAAAGCTTTTTACAATAATAATTTAGTTTTCTCAAAAGGTCTTGTATATACCACGTTGATCCTTCAATGCGATCGCCATAAAAAGTTTCTTGAGATGCCGATGAATCTAATATATTTTCTTCACCGTATATATTATTGAGTTTTGTAATCAACTTTTTTAGGTACATGCGTCTTTTGCCCACAATGATTGTGTTTAAATTATTTGTTACAAATGTTTGGGTTTACTCCAAAAAATCAGAAATTTAATATTTTCAACTTCAGATACAGTCGGAATACAAATTGATTTTCTCATCCTAAGGGGAAAATTATAGAATGGGAATCCAAAATCAATTCGTCTTCCACGAGGTTCTGGAGAGATCCAGGTTTTACCAAAAGGCCGCCGTCCCCGGTAATGGGAACCGGACAGATCCCAAGCTTTTATTTATCTATGATTTCGTCGAGCAAAAATTCATTTTAAATTGATTTTTTTTTGTAGAGCGAAGATCTAATATGATCTAATAAAAAATGTCAATTTTTGTTGATGAATCAAGGGCCGAGAGCCGTCAAATGGGTATGTCAAGTCAGGTTTGGATTGGGTAAAAAATTATTCGACTTAAATCGACCTATTTAACTCATTTTAACCAATCTATATGAAATACTATCATATTTAATTTAATCCAATTTATGAAAATCTATATCCACCTAGAGGAAGTCGAATTTAAGAGTGTACTGTCAATTGGCAACGCCATAATCATTAGAAAATGAATCTCCAGCATGTGTTCATCACTGATGATGATTACTTCACTTAATAGATATGTTTTTATGGAACAAGTGCATGCTTAATATAGGGGTGATCAATTTTCCACCCGATTCGGTCCCATCTAGAAATCCGAAACTAGGCCGAGAGGACCTGTTCCCCATTTTTGAGATCGGGGACCTAATCGGCTGATCTTAGAATTAAGAACCAGTCACTTAGCAATTTCATTCAGTAGCCTAGACAATAATTGTACTAATAATTTAAGCAATCAATTGCATTACTTGATGCGGCAACGGGTCAGCAATGCACCATGAGCCTTTGCTCTCCACAAAACACACATATGTAACTCATTTTCAAGCGGTAAGTCTAATTGAGTCCGGAATTGAATTAACAAAAGTGTAATACTTCTTCAACTCAAAACTACAATACTTGATCTCAAAATTAAATGGTAAGAACAGTTTCTTCAATCTCTGAGATTCGAACAACCCCTCTCGATTTTCAGTCGCACAGTTCCCTTTTTGTCACCAAGGTAGAATATTGGTCAGCTAGAAAAGGAACGCGAGCTGGATGTAGCTTAAGGAGATCAAGTTTTGAGTCCTCGTCTACAGTCTAGGCCAAACAAAGAAGACGTAATCTCAACAGGCCAAGGCGTGAAAGGCGAGAGAGAAAGAGTTGTCGGCGAGCTAAACCAAACACACTAATCAACTCTCTTTTGGCCTCTCTGCTCAAGACATGGCGACCTTGTCCAAGGGCCACACCATTGACTTCTGTAACTATAAGCACCGACACTTTTTGAAAATATTTATGTCATGTCGAACACTTCAACAAGTATCCAACATGCTCCGATACATGACCAATAGATATTGAAAAATCCGATACATGATCAATTTTTTTGACACGCGAGCTTAGAATTTCGACATGCGATTCCAACAAATACATAATCAATTTAAATTTTTTTCAATAAATGAGAGATCAAAATGTAAATATGTAAAAAATAATAAAAGGGAAATGGCTTCTTGTTATATTTGATGTGAAAATTGGATTTTTTTGGACTTATTGTTAAATGTTAAATTTAATAGTGGAATGTGGATTACTTGTTTTTTCTCCAAATTTAATGGATTATTAGGATGGAATATAGTTAAATTTGTCAAATTATAATAATAAATAATATTAACAAATGATTGATTAAAATTTTTGTGTAAATTCATTCTAGGCTCTCTTATTTATTTATGAATTTAAATAAAAATATACAAAAATATATATTTAAGATAAAATATGTCTCAATATATCAAAATTTTCTATATTTTGATAAATGATGTATTAGCGTATCGTGTTATGTTATATGTGGCGTACCGATATTGGTTTTACTTAGGCGGTAAGGAGTTCATAATGAGGATCTACTGTATCAGCAAAAGTACTCACACGGAAGTAACCGTGGACTTGAGCTTTGCCCAATGCCGACGTGCCATTTGCCCGCCTTGAGACCCCCAACTCCAAAGATTTTACTGTAAACAATGTCACGTCGCCGTTCAAGTTGGACAACCCGTATTATGGGAATCTCGACTGGGAGAAGAGGCTAGGGTTGCTCGCTAGTGACCAGGTGCGGGCCAATGACTCCACCACCAAGGCTTGCTCCAAGCTCAAATATTTGGGGTCAAGGCCAAATCTGGTGGTGAGATCTGGCATGGATGCATATTATGGGAACCTCGAGAAGAGGCTAGGATTGCTCGCTAGTGATCAGGTATTGATCCATGATTAAAACTTTGGCTAAATATGTAATGTTATTTTTGAATTTTGAATTTATTTAATTTTGCTCGATGGGCATTATAACCTTATAAAATAATTGACCTAAAATTCCAATTAGTTGTGGTTCTTTTGTTTACAATATAAGAGAGGTCTTATGAACAATCACTCAAGCATATATATGAAGATGACTTCAAATTTCTGAAAATACTGTTCTTTAAGTTGATAAATTTAATAAAAAAATTTCGAACAACTTTTTTCAATTTCTTTGAAAAGCGAAATCTCAATGAATTATATATATCAAACGCCATCGTAATGTCTCTGAAATAAAGTAAATTTTAAGAACTAGCGAAGGGACATCAATTTGTGAATAGAGAATTTCAAAAAGAAAAAAGAAATTAAGTTATAAATTCTCCAATGTTGATAAATTTTCAAATAAATAATAACTTCAATGAGTTTTTTTTTTGGTGCGGAAATAAGTTCAGTAAGTTTTTTTTTTTAATAAGTTCAGTAAGTTAAGACAGTAACTTTTACATTGTGATTGATAATTTCACAAATTGAAAGTGTTAAGTTTCCACCTCTTATTTAAATTGAAAAATAGATTTGTATTCACGATTAACAAGTAAGTTCATCGATAAATTAGTAGCTCAATCGCAAATAATAAGGAATTTATGGAAAAAAAAAAGTTCGTAAATTATTTACTCTGATATATAGAGAACTAAATGAAGTAATTACACAAAATACTACTTTTTTATAATTAAATTTTGATTAATATGTGTATTCGACGATTCGTCCCTTCTAGTTGACATAAAACCCTAAACCCGGCCGCCCGTCCTTGAAGCTTCACAGCCCCACCGCCGTCTGCTGCTGCCGTCTCGACGGCTCATCCTCCCGTCGCCGCCGGCCGTCCGTCGCGTCGCGTGCTCCCTTCCCCAACAGAAAATCTAGAGAGAGAAAAATAAGGGCTTTCTAGAGAGAGAAATTGGACACCTTCTTCCCCCCCAAATCCCGACACCGCAAACCCTAGCGCGGGCCCGCCCGACCGCCTGCGGAAATTTGGTGACCGTCTCTCTCCCTCGCTGCTCCTCGCCGTCTCTTCGACAGGTTCGACCTCCTCGTCTCTCTCTCTCTCTCTCTCCGGCGCCGGTGCTTTGCCCCGTCCCGCGAGCAAGGTCGATTCGTCGCTCGGTTCTTGAGTGTCCGCCCTTCGACGGCCAATCGAGGTCTGAATTGATGTCGTTTCGGTCGAGGTGTTGTGATTTGGTGATTGGTCTCTCCATTCGAGGATTGGGCATGTATCTACATTTTTGTTTTTTGTTCCTTCTCGTCTTCGCTCTGTTGAAGGCTTGCTTTACATGCCATTAGCTTCTGTTTGGTGCCGGAGGATTGAGTGAGCCGATAGTTTTTCCGCTTTTGAGTCAGCTTTTCGAAGGAACTGGGAGGATTATCTCGTTACTCAGCATTTGCTACATCAGGATGTTGTTAATGGAAGAGAGAAGGACGACCAGTGAGATTAGGGTCCGTTCGTTTCATTGGAACAGAAAAAAAAAAAGAGACCTGAGCAGCTTATCTCGCCCTTTTTCTGTTCACAGGGACGGGAACCAATTCTCTGGCTGGGCTTCAGGGGTGTTGGTTGCAGGATCGATAGTGAGTTCAAAAGATGGTGAGGCCTTTTGGAGTCAAACGGGGGAACAAAAAGCGGAAGGAGAAATACGATGAGCATATTGAGGAAGGGGAACAGGAGCAAGAACCACAGCCGAAGCAACTAAAAACGGACGATGTATCGAGAGAAGAAGAGGCGGGAAATCAGGAGAAGCAATCGGAAGAAGCAGAGGATGATGATGTGGTTCATCAACTCGAAGGCATACCGCTTGGACCGGTCCAGAGTCAAGGCTCCAAGAGTGTCGGGGTTACCTTTGTTCTCGAGAGGGCTTCATTAGAAGTCGCTAAAGTTGGAAAGGTCTTTCCCTGCTCTAATCTTAGTGCATTGGTTTTGAAGTTAGGCTGCCAATCATCTGTCTTTCTTATTTTCCCCCTTCTCCATCAGTTTTATCCATTGTACAGTTCATCTGTTTGTTACAGATCAACTTAATCTTCACTTGCACAATGTAAAATTTTTCTTTAAAAGAAGCGATTTCCATTGCAGTGGTACGAGATATATGTGAATTTCCGAAACTTATCAGTTTTTGATACGGTTATACATATGGAATAAAAGTGTATGTCTGTATCCTTGTCTTTCTCGGTTGTCTTCTTGCTTCTCGTTAAACTAAGCGATTTAGTTACATCTGCAGACCTATCAAATCTTGAATTCAGATGATCATACCAACTTTTTGAAGAGGAATGGTAGAAATCCAGCTGATTATAGACCCGACATCGTTCACCAGGTTTGTGAACTTCACTGCTGTGGATTTTGTGCTTTTCTTGAAGACTTACAGACAAAGTTTTAATGAAGGACTGTATTTTTGCATTCTTGGGTTTCATAGTCCCTAAATTCGAGTGCTCCCTATTACTAGTTTATTTGATAGCTCATGATAGCTTAACTAGTCATATGATCTTTACTTTTATGACCTACCATGGAAACCGTTGGTCATGCTTCTATAAGGAATTCTCAGGTGGTGACATAGAGATAGGTTTCGATGCCGATTCATGGGCAAATGGCATCTCAATCAGCAGATACATTTAGTAAACAACCAAATTAACATTTGACTGGTTTTTTTTTTTTTTTTTTACGTGTCAATAGTTGGCTTTCTGTTGTGTCTGTTTATTGCACCAATTCACTTAACTCTTGACTTTGCTTTCAGGCTCTTTTATCGATCCTAGACAGCCCACTTAATAAGGCAGGAAAGGTTCGTGCTGTCTATGTGAGGACTGAAAAGGGTGTGCTCTTTGAAGTCAAGCCTTATGTCCGTATCCCCAGGACATACAAGCGCTTCGCAGGCATAATGTGTACGTACATATTGTTTTTACCTAATAGCATGTCGACTGTTATCAGTCAATTCTTTTGAAGGCATTTTTTAATAATTTTTTGTCTTTAACAGTGCAATTACTGCAAAAATTGAGTATAACAGCTGCTGGCAAGCGTGAGAAACTTTTACGGGTGATCAAAAACCCTGTGACACAATATCTTCCTGTCAATGCCAGAAGAATTGGTAAGAACTGGGTATCCTCCCCCCCCCCCCCCCAAAAAAAAAAAAAAAAAAAAAGCAAGTCAAATGTTGAGTGAATTAAACAAATCTGTTGCTTTCTTTCTGTATCTCAGGATTTTCTCACAGCTCAGAAAAGCTGGTTGAAATGCAGGACTATGTGGCTGCTATCGGTGATGATACCCCTCTAGTGTTTGTGGTGAGTTTGTATTAGTTTGTGTAACAATATATTATATCTTTCAGCAGAATGCCTTACAGTATTCACATTCAGGTTGGTGCAATGGCCCACGGGAAAATTGAAACGGAGTATGCAGATGATTTTATTTCAAGTGAGTAGATCATATTTTTTATCCGTCTGTCAAATTTAGCGAGAAATTCTAATCGTTTCCTAGTATCATATCATGTTGGGTTAGCAGTATGGTAGAAGATCGCTTCACTGCGGTGATTTTTGTCAAAGATTAAACCCTTGTTGATTGTTACTGCCAATTGCTGGTGCATTGACAATTTACTTCCCCTTAAAATGGTCACTGCCCTTGCTAAAAGTGAGTTAGATTACCAGTTACTGGGGATACTACAAAATAGTTTTTCATCCTTCAGTTTTAAAACCTATAGTTTGCATCCTTTAGTTTCTCTTTCCTGGACTCCCATATTTCGCAAAAAAAGAAAATTACATGTTGCATCTTTTACTGTATAGAATTTTGTAAACGGTGTGGATCATAGGCTTTATGGATGTTTTAGAAGTAGAGGATGCAAAATGTAGAATAAGGGGAAGTCGGGGTGCTTTTGTTTTGTTCTGTTTTTTTCTTTTTAGAAAAGATTTTTCTTATTTTAAAATATGCAGAGAAATTGTATTGCTTGATTGACAGTGTGATGACGCTGTCTTTCTTCAGCAACATATCTTTGCTGCAATTGATGTTATCTATACGAGTCTTGCCATCTTTTGCTTATTGTATATCTTACTTTGCCTCGTGCTTTGTAACAGTTTCCAACTATCCATTGAGTGCTGCATGTTGTATCAACATAATTTGCGATGCTGTGCGGAAGCATTTGAAATTTATTTAACCCGCTTGGACAATAGCTCTCACGGGAAGGTGAACAAATCTCTCCATTTATTCTTGGTCTTATCTGTAGTCCAAGCTAAATGTTGTGATTATTTGCACGAGACTTCGCCATCCAGCTTGTTATACTCTGCTCGCTTTGCGAAGTCCCTTAAGTGCTGATAAGGTATTCCTGTGTCAGGTGCTATGGGTAATTATGCAAGACTGAGATCTAATATTGGTGGAGAATTTACAAAGATCCAAGGGGTGAAAAACAGAGTTGAAGGTGTTGCAGAGGGAAAGAACTTTGTCAAGAGAGGAATTAATTTGATGTGGTCATGTGAGATCCACCTGGTTTGAAGGTGTAGGCACACATATAGCGCACATGCGCCTGGCGTGTCCGGTCAATCTAAATCTGTGTCCGCCCACTTGGATTTTTTTTGGTAGTGCTGTTAGTTAATGGCTCATCATCAGATCATAGAACTTCTCTATAAGTTTAGCCCTTGTATTCAATGACCAAAGAGTTCACAAAAGGAAAAAAGCTTGTCATTGTACTGTGACTATCATATCAGCTTCTTTAGTATCAATTAATTGATTGATGATGATCCTGAGGGATTAACTGGTTCATGTACAGGGCAAAGCTCGGCCGTGCGAGTCGTCCTGGACGAGGAGTACGAGAGAAAAGCTGCCTTATAATCTATTCAGAGTAATGATTGAGATACAGAATATAACTTGTTTCTGCTGCAAAATCAAACCTTGAAACCTTAATCAAAATTTTCCAGCCTAACGAACCCCCTTGACATGAATAAACCGTTTTCATCCCAAAACGGATTCATCAATGTCCGATTCTTGTTTGTTGTTGCTTGAAAATTTACAAGATAGGAGAGAGAAATTGCAAAGGGAACAGCCATAAGAAAATGATGAAGAGGTGCTCATTCGCGACCGGGCATTCATGCATTCGCGGAACAGCATTAGCTGTAGAATCGATCAATTCTTGCTAGCAACCATGCACGAGCTCGGAGTACTTGTTCTTGATCCATCGAAGGCTGCCCCTTACCGAAGCCTTGATCTTCCTCTCTGCGCCATACGCCTTGTACCTGACCGCTCTTTTCCGCCTCTTAGATTTGGCGTCGCTGAGACCCCATGACCACGATGAAGACGAAGCTTTATCCCTCGCATCGCTGCGCTGGTTCCACGGTGAACTCGATGGGGTGACCCTGCTCGGTTGAGGCAGATCTGTCCCCGCATGCCACTGCATCTGGGTGGTATGCATCCGGGTGGTGATGTCTCTGCTACCATAGCCATGGCTCTTGAGCTTCTGGTCTGTCTCGACGGCTTGAAACCTCGATGCGAAGTCATCCATGATCTTGGAAGAGAGGAAGGAGATGGGGAAATGGGGTTGGATCGGGACGGGGCCTTCAAGGGGAAGTTGGGGAGAGAGAATATAAATGGGCATGAAGAGGAAGGCGTTCTAGCCTAGAGGAGACGTGTTGGACATGTATATCATGCCTTTCTTCTTTCGGACCAAAGGGTGATAATTCAATAGAAAGTAACTTTTATATTGTGATTGATAATTTCATACATTGAAAATGTTAAGTTTCCACGTCTTTCTTAAATGGAAAAAATAGGTACTTATTCACGATTAACAAGTAAGCTCAGTCGCAAATAATAAGTAATTTCTGAAAAAAAAAGGTTCGTAAATTTTTTACAACAGAAGTAATTTCTGATAACTGTAGAGAGTATGCTTTAATGATCACTTCCTTCGTGCCGTTGCAGTGTCCTTCCATCAGTTGTCCAGTGCTGATTGTGAAGATGACCATATTCATAAGTTTGTCAGCTGCTTCGGTTTTCATGTTTATGAGTTTGATTTCCTTTATTTTCCTGCAGCGTACATGTGAAGTATAAGATCTTCCATTCTGCTATAGAGTACTTGCCTTTTTCTCCTAGCAATGATTCAAAGGGAAGTTTCGAAGAAATAATTGAGAGGTACTAATTTCATTCTGCTGCTACTAATTTCATTCTGCTGCTTTCTGGTTCTATGCTGATAACTGGAACTTTGATGAACTTTGACTTGAATAGGGTTCTGTCAAGTTCAAGAGAAACCAAAGTTAGAAAGTATGATAATACATTGGACGTTGCTGAACAGCATCGCCTTCAAAGTCTTCAAAAGGCTATGGTCATTCAGTGGCTCTGCTTCACACCACCATCCACCATTACAGACGTTGAGGTTGTTAGTGTCAAGCTGCTGCTTCATGCTCTAAAGCATAGGTAATATCCTTTTGAGCCTTCTGGTTTTTCTTTGTTCTTACGTACACGATGATCAAAAGTTAGTATAGCTTGATTTTCATCACTTACATTTTGATGTATTTTAACTTTAAATCAAATGTTCTTGTTTTCTTTCCTTTTATATTTTAGATATTTCCGCACACTGTTTCATCTTTTGCATTTCCTCTTTTTTATATATTCATCTGTTGAACCCTTCTGTCTTACTTGAATTGTCACCACAGTTGCTTGGCTTATTCATCATTGTCTCGTTTCTCCTGTTTCTTGGTACTCTTGTTTAATTTTTCTTTTTCTTTTGTAGCAATATATTATATAGGGAATTCGCTTTGATTTCCCTGTGGAGAGTGCCTGCAATGCCCATAGGTGCTCATAAGTTACTTAGCTTGCTTGCTGAACCTCTGAAGCAGCTGTCGGAGAATCTTGGGGCTCTTGAGAATTATGACGTCTCGGAGGCTTTAAGTAAATTCGAAGACTGGGTAAGTTTTGTAGGCATGAT
The DNA here is from genome assembly GCA_017140165.1 of Eucalyptus shirleyi. NCBI lineage: Eukaryota > Viridiplantae > Streptophyta > Magnoliopsida > Myrtales > Myrtaceae > Eucalyptus > Eucalyptus shirleyi. The sequence continues at coordinate 16,700,544 of CM029448.1, read as the reverse complement.
ACATAGCTTTTTGTTCCATTGATATATTCCTTATGATGGTTATGTATCATTTATTTGTCAGAGTGAGTACTACTCATGTGATGCAACTTATCGTAAATGGCTTAAAATCAAACAAGAGAATGCAGAAGTTTCTGCAGTAGAACTCACGTGGGAGGAGAAGGAAAGAGCTTCTGCTGCAGCTAGAGAAGCCCTACAGTCAGCACGTTCATTATTACTTGGTAAGTGGGTTCAGCTACTGTAAGTATGCTTTATGCAAAAAGCAGACACAATTTAAGACAGTTGATTTGTGTTTGATTCTTTGAACTTCCCAATTTGTCTGCAGGGAAAGAACATCCTTGGTTGACTTCTCGTGAAGAAAACGTGTATGAGGCAGTGGAACCTATTTTCCTTGAGTTGCACGCATCTGCAATGCTCTGCCTTCCACCTGGTGAATGCATGTGTCCAGATGCCACAATTTGTGCTACACTGATGAGTGCACTTTACTCTTCAGTGAGTGAGGAAGTGATGTTAGATCGACAATTGATGGTACGATGGTCTGTTTTCATCAAATTTCTCTTCAGTTCCTTACATGCCTTATTTATGTCAGTTATGTGCTTACGGAATTTGATGTGAAGCTAGGAATGATAATTTAATCTCAAAAGTGGACAAAAAAATTTCCTGCCGTTTCCTTCTCTTTACTGATGAGAGATTCGTGTATTCTTATGCAAAATTTCCCCTTGGAAGTTCACAATATTTCTTTTTAATTATAGAACTAGTTAGTTCTTGAGGTGTTTTCAAGATCAACACTTAGATGTGTGGAAAAAGTAGGGTCAAGATGTTTTGGATGATTGAGTAATTCAAGAGTAACTCTCCTTCTACATCGAATCTATTGCTGTTAACTGCATTAGTGAATCAGAACTAATGATAATTGCTCTGCTTTTTTCCTTATGGCCTGTTGCTTGATATTACTGACAATGAAACAACGAATCATGATGCCATTTTCTTTTAAGTTATGTCTGTAGGTCTACCTAAACGATGTTACCTGGCTGTCTTCGAATGTCTGCTTTAAGTAATCATGTCCCTTGCCTAGCATAGTTTCCTCTTCATCGGTCCACTAATATCATAACTCTTCCTGGGCGTCTGGCAGCATGTGGCTTGGATTTTATACGTGGAAACTACCTTTACCTATGATATGGGTTCAGTCTAACAGTTCATTATGTCATTGGTTCCCAAGTATGGACAATTAATAGGAGAATAGGAAGTGTTGTCAGCTGTAATTAGTTTGATAAATGGCAGTCACTGAAGTACTGTTGGCCTTGTTCTGTTAAAGTATATAAGTGCAGCAAAGTCTAGTAGAAGAAAGCAAAGAAATAGCCTGGCGTGATTACTGTATCCACGGTTAGATAAAAGTGATCATGACATTGTGAGCTGTATTGGAAGATATCTTTTCCCTTTGCTGAGGTTTTAAATGTAATTTGTAGGTAAATGTTGCTATCTCATCCAAGGAGTACTGCATTGAGGTTGTCCTAAGGTGCTTGGCCATTGAAGGTGACGGGTTGGGACTTCATGTGCTCAATGATGGTGGCATACTTGCTAGTATGGTGGCAGCTGGCTTTAAGGGTGAGAAAACAGTCCATAACTGCAATTGTTTATGCTCCTTTTTTTTCCTTTTTCGTCCTTTAATTGGTATGAGTTGCCCCCTAAAAATACCATTGGAGACAATATAATGTGGGGAAAGATGAAGCAATGTGATGATGATGATTATAGTGATTGCGTCTCTTGCTTGCTCATAAGAATTCTTGGGGTGCCAAAGAAGCAGATTGGTTGTTCTGTTCGATGAAAATAAATTCCATGTGCTGACATATAGTGTAATCAGAGTAAGTGGTGTTATGCACATATTACATCTTTTTTTCATATGTTCTAGTTCAGGGGCCATGTCAATATACGGATATGCCAGGAAATTTTATCTGGAGGGCTTGCTATGTTTCATTAGGAGGGGGTCTGGATGGGAAATTCTATGTTAAGATTCGGAAAAAGAAATTAGTCTATCTCTGATCCACATTGTGTGGTTGCTCACAAATTTGATGCTCTGCATTTTTTGTCATATGAGAAGAAGTAATTGGATAACTGTTGATATTTATGATGAACAACACAAACAATTTTATGGGGGTAGACCACTAGGAGAGACCAGGGAGGATGTAAAAGGTAAAAACTTTCACATTCTTCTTTTTGATAATTAATCTTAATTGGAGTTAAGAGGCATGACAACCCGTCAACTTGTTTAGCATTGTGTTGTTTAAATTAGGGTTCTGTTATAGGAAGGCCTTCTATTTTCATCTTTTGATAGTCATTTGTATCTTTTATTGAAACTCAATGATGGCATTATGCATTTTAAATTCAGCTCAGAGAGAAACGCTAAGGATCGACCTCTTTGATTGAACTCTTTTGGGTATGCGATAGGCAGATAGATTAATTTCATTGATAAAATGAGCTTTAATTGTCACGTAATGCTTTCTTACTTGATTCTGTACTTGCTCTTTGTTTGTTTAATGTATGATTAGATCACTTGTCGAAAGAAATTGGGAACTTGGTAGTGAAACTTACTCCTAACATGCTACATAGGGGTGTCAACAAACTGGTTCGGTTCAGTTTTCTACCAAAAAACCTGCTGAGTCAATCATTCCAGTTTGCAGACTTTCCTCCCAACCAATCAATTCAATCTGTGATAACAGGAACTTTAATCACCCTGAGCTTCTTCCTCACTCCTACCTGCATTGGATGATTTCTACTCTTTACATATGAAATTGTATACTCCAGAAAATCATAAAACCGAGAACCAAACAGAGGGTAGACATATGATTTGACTAAATAATCAGTTCATTTTGGTTAAGGGGTTAAATGATTTTGGTTTACCCTCCCTCCTCTCTGGTTAGAATGATTTTGAGGACAATGAGTAACTTGACAGGTGATCACAAGTCATTTGACCAGCTTGAAGCTTTCAAGTGAGTGGTTGCATTGTTGCAAACTCATCCAATGTTTAAAAGATGCTTGGGTCTAGAGTTTCCTCATTTAGGAAAGGGGTTGATTTTCATGGAATTTGCTTGAAGAGAGTCAGTGAAGCTGTTTTTCTTTTTAAGATTTTTGGACATCAGAAAGTGAAGGAAGGCAAAAGTTATCTTTAATAGTTATATTGAAAAGTGGAGCCACTTGACTATGTTGCATAACAGGTGGAGCGATTTGATGAACTTGCTGTTGCAGAAAGAGAAAATTTAGGAGAACTTAGTAGAATGAAAGACCTCAGGAAAACTATATAGAATTACACCAGATGGCTTATATGGTGTAATTTGGTTTCCTGATCCAATGACTAAAGACTGGCTTACACTTTCTTTAATCTAATTGTAGATGTCATGCTAGGAATACTCAGTATCTTTTTTCTCTTAGCTTTTGTTTGGTAAGCTCCTGTAAAGTATAGAAATAAGTGCTCTAATACTGTCTTAGGCATAATTTATGTGAAGAAAGGTTGAAATTTAACCCAGAATCAGTCCAATCTTTGAAAAACTGAAAATCAGTTCAGTCTACACAGTTTGGTCCAGATTTTCAGATGCGTCGACTTATTTTCATAGTGCTGATGAGTGATGACTGTTTACTGCAGGTGAGCTTGCTCGATTTCAGATTGGAGTCACCATGGAAATCTCCCGATTAGATGCTTGGTATTCAAATAAAGATGGTTCTTTGGAAGGCCCAGCATCATACGTTGTCCGGGGCCTGTGTCGTAGGTGTTATCTACCAGAAGTCGTTCTGCGATGCATGCAGGTGGTGTTTTGTCCCCAAAGAAGAAATCCCCTTTCTTTTTTCTTTTTTTTATGACCTTTCCAGTACACACACCAAAATGGATGCACGGAGTATCTCATTTGTCTTCCAATTTATTGGACCATTCTCCATGCAATGCAGGTCTTGGTGTCGGTCGTGGAGTCTGGTGGCCCTCCCGAAAGCCATGATGATCTGATTGAACTGATCACTTCACCCGAAACAGGGCTCCTTCATCTGTTTAGTCAGCAACAATTGCAGGTAATTTTGATACTAGTACTTGATACGGGATATTGGGTCTTCCTGTATCGTGGGATACCAGGTATAGTGGGTCTAACCTGTCATTGCTGAGAGTGTTTTTCTCATCCTGCAACTCCTGACTTTGTTGCACGTAAATTTTATTGGCATGACAATGATTCACTCAAGTCATCCGGGTTCTCTTTGGTTTAAACTGTCTCTGATACTTCTAATTCTGCACCCTGTGAACATAGGACATCTCGATCATGCACCTTTATCATGTCAAAAATGGAGTTTTGAGTTTTACTCTCTAGTCTTTTCAATACTTTCCTTACAAAAAGCACTAATATTCATTTTGCCAACTCGTGGGATTGTTCCAGTTACTTGAATTTGATGATAGCGTCTTTGGTTTTTTCCAGGGATTTTTGTCCTTAGAGAGGGAATACTCCATATGCTGCATGGAGCAATGACAAGTTGATGAATAGGCCTATTGTAAATTTAACCTGATCGGCTTTTTTTTTTAAAGACTTTGTAAAGCATGAGGTGAGGAGCCAAAAAAGAGAAAATGAAGGTCGTTTTGGAAGTCTAATACTAATCCTCTACCCCCCCCCCCCCCTCTCTCTCTCTCTCTCTCTCTCTGCAATCAAGAAGTGTGAACTTGAGCATTTCAATGCTCTAATGTGAATCATCCACCGGGACCGAGGCTTTGTTTGTAGAAGAGGGCTTCAGAAATATTTTAACTTGGCCAAGAATTAACTGTTGTTCGCTAAGTGTAGCCCGTCTATTAGTGCTTCCCACCATATGCTCTGATCGTGTGTTATAGAGAGGACAAAAAGAAAATGCTGTTAGTGTCTGGTGGTGTTCTCAAGTACAAATTAATAACATAAATAAAGAAATACATCTTTACATGCAGTGACGGCACTAATAGATTGCTAATTTATATTTTATTTAATAAATGAAAAATAAATAGTTTATTACAAATTCACGAATTCAATCCAACAATAGCATCACAAAAAGTAAGGTTGTATCAACGAACAGATGAAATTAAACAAAGCACAGAAGTATCCAAATTCACAGTGCAAGTTTGGCTGTTGAATTATCAGAATACATAAGCCTGTTGAACTTACTCATCTCAAGCGAAACGCGGGGAGAGTTATTTGAGAAAAGAGAACGTAAAATGGGGTTAGACATGAATTGCTTCTTATAACTGAATAATTTGGTTAACTTCTTAGATGAAATACTTTACCATCTGAATTTCCTTCTGTTTGAAGCCACAGTTCTCATAGAATGCTTTATTCTCATTGCTGCAGTCAAGAATCACCTTATAGCAACCCACAGATCGGGCATGATCAGTGAGAAAAGAAAGAACCTTCTTCCCTAACTGCATCCCCCTATAATCACGATCAACGACCACATCTTCAATATGCCCAGCCATACCACAGTTCCTTACGAACTTCTTCTCAATGAACACACTTCCAGTGGCAATGATCTTTCCACAGGTAGTATCCTCAATCACGCAAATCACATGGTCATCGCCTAATGACCTGAGCTCTTGGAACCGCGCTTCAAAATTTTCATCAGAGATAGCATCACAAACTGTCAGTTGCTGCAATAGCTCTACAAACCCTTTGCTATTGTCAGAGACCTCTAGTTTCCGAACTTGAAAGTTATGTGCTTTGTTTAGTGGGACCCCAGTCAGAATTTCCCGAGATGAGGCTTCTGTACGTGCTTCGTTTAGTGGGACCCCAGTCTGCATTTCCCAAGATGAGGCTTCTGTTTACACCAACTTCATTCATGTTGACAAGGAAAGAATTAGATTTCATACTATTAAAGAGATTTCATACTATTAAAGAAAAGAACATGGAACCCATTTAGAAGCTCCAGTATGTTATTAAAGTAAAGATAAACGACACACAAGATGCATGGCATTTTTATATCCAAACAAGCCACCTCGTGGAGACTTGTAGTGGCCAAATCTGCTGAGCTCTAAATCATAAAGCGAAAGATAAATGCAATTCACTTGATGGTTCCACTTTTCTGCCCCTTTATGTCTAGCTAATAATAATGCAAATGTCACATCAATTACTTCCTACTGAGTCTGTTCACAAAAGATAATAATAAGAGGAGAAGAACTTGCTGATGAGGCTAAATTAGTATGTATGTACTCAATAGAAGGAGCGGAAAGAAGCGGTTCTATAGAGCCCTTTGTTTACAGAGTGATATTCTCACATCAAATTTTAAAGTCAGAAAGCAGAATCGAAGCACCTATCTGCAGCATGACAACAATTATGGCCAAAAAGAGAGAACGGTGAACAAGTTTTCTTGGCTTTGTCATTTTTCAAAATCGCTCATTAAAGCTTCAAATACAATTCCAATTAGGAAAAAGCGATTAGTTGCTTTCTTTGGTACACCGTAGCAATTCATAATGATGTTTAATGTTAATCCCCAACACCATTCATTATTCAGACATTGGAAAACAACATATGCGGTGCTAATTAGTCAAAAAATCACAAAATGGAGTTGTTCTTTCTCAAAGCATAAAATGACTCTAAAATAATTGTTTATACGGCTTACAAAAATAAATGAATGAAAAACATTTCATCGTCTATGAAATGAATGTTTAGACATAAATTGCTGTTGATAATGAAAACATTTTTAATAAATTATTGATTTTTGATGAAACAAATCAAGCCTTAGTTCATGTCTAGGTTATCCATAATAGATAAACCTATGAAATACACATAGAGAACAAAGGGTGTTGATGGGTCGGGTCGGGTTATTATGGTACCCGACCTGACCCGACCCAAAACACATAAGACCCGAAGCGAACCCTAGGTTGGGTCGGGTTTTTGGGTTTTATTTTATTTATTATTTTTGGGGCTCCCACTTGCCTCTTCTTCATCAGGTAATATTGATGAATTCCAAGTAAAAGGTAATCTAACTTGTAAAGAACAACAAATCGGGTTTTCTCACGCAAATTGGAAACAAGAATTCCTGCTAGTAACCACTCAATACACCTAGTTGATAGAAAAGAGATAAGAAAGAGAATGCATTTGAGTACCCAATTAGTCATTATCTTCTCATATGGAGTAGGCAATGGCGAATCACACGCCATTCCCACGATCCAGGAGGAAAGCAAAAAACCAGAAAGCCTATCGACACAGCATCAGCGTCCAAGCTCTACGTGGATCACGTGCACGGCACTGATCCGTTCAAACACCAGCAAACGAACCCCACCACACCAACAGATCACAACAAAAGCCCCGCGAAATCCCGCACAGATCGACGACTAAAGGAAGACAACAACAGCGAAAATCCACGAGAAAACAGAGGAATCAGCCGCGACACTCGCATTCTACAAGGATTCACTCCACACTCAGCTCCCGCCAACCACCCACGCCACAAGAAAACGGCCGGCATTGTCGCCTAATCAGAGCTGGGAAACAATGGCTAGAAGCAGATATTCACTTACCATGATGACGAGTCTCTGTCTCTCTCCCTCTCTCTCTTGCTCGAGCTGCGCAGCTAAAAACCCCACCGCACCACGGGTGGTGACCGGAGTGATTTATCTGCTTGAAACGGGGGTTAGGGTTTGTGAGGAGTGCAGGATCAGCGACACTGTGACGATTGAGCTGTCGGACGACCTCGATGGGCGGCGGCAAGGCGGCGATTGGCGGCGGCGAGGCGGTGGAGGTGGCGGCAAATCAGATTCGTGGAAGGGTGGAAACGATGAGGGAGAGTAATCGTGGCGTTTGTGTCGCTGTAATATTATTACTGGTTTCATTTTTAATGAGTTGATCAGATTATAGGTACAGATCAGATTCATTTAAGATACATATATTCAGTCTATTTTTAGAACCCATGATAATGATAATAGATACTTTTAAACAAGACCCATTAATGATCCATTTAAATAAATATGAATTCATTAATGAGTTGGGTTGTGTTTCCATTTTGACACATCTATTTTTAATGAATTAATAAATGGATCTTATATTGGTGTAGATTATATCCATTTAACATTCATATATTTCATCTTTTTATAGGTGCTTTGAGAAATAAGATTTGACCTATTAACAACTAATTTAAACAAATACGGATTTATAAATGGGTTGTTGTGTACCTTTTAGACACATCTACCTCTACCTCTGGTTGACATAAAAGCCTTGAGCCCGGCCACTCGTCCTCCAAGCTCCATAGCCCTACCGCCGTCTGCCGCTACCGTCTTGACAGCTCATCCTCCTGTCGCTGCCGACCGTCCTTCTCGTTAAACTAAGCGACTTAGTTACATCTGCAGACCTATCAGATCTTGAATTCAGATGAACATACCAACTTTTTGAAGAGGAATGGTAGAAATCCAGCTGATTATAGACCCGACATCGTTCACCAGGTTTGTGAACTTCACTGCTGTGGATTTTGTGCTTTTCTTGAAGACTTACGGACAAAGTTTTACTGAAGGACTGTATTTTTGCATTCTTGGGTTTCATAGTCCCTAAATTCGAGTGCTCCCTATTACTAGTTTATCTGATAGCTCATGATAGCTTAACTAGTCATATGATCTTTACTTTTATGACCTACCATGGAAACTGTTGGTCATGCTTCTATAAGGAATCCTCAGGCGGTGACATAGAGATAGGTTTTGATGCCGATTCATGGGCAAATGGCATCTCAATCAGCAGATACATTTAGTAAACAACCAAATTAACATTTGACTTATTTTTTTTGTTAACGTGTCAATAGTTGGCTTTCTGTTGTGTCTGCTTATTGCGCCAATTCACTTAACTCTTGACTTTGCTTTCAGGCTCTTTTATCGATCCTAGACAGCCCACTTAATAAGGCAGGAAAGGTTCGTGCTGTCTATGTGAGGACTGAAAAGGGTGTGCTCTTTGAAGTCAAGCCTCATGTCCGTATCCCCAGGACTTACAAGCGCTTCGCAGGCATAATGTGTATGTACATATTGTTTTTACCTAATAGCATGTTGACTGTTATCAACCAATTCTTTTGAAGGCATTTTTTAATAATTTTTTGTCTTTACAGTGCAATTACTGCAAAAATTAAGTATAACAGCTGCTGGCAAGCGTGAGAAACTTTTACGGGTGATCAAAAACCCTGTGACACAATATCTTCCTGTCAATGCCAGAAGAATTGGTAAGAACTGGGTATCATCCCCCAAAAAAAAAAAATAATAATAATAATAATAATAATAAAAAGCAAGTCAAATGTTGAGTGAATTAAACAAATCTGTTGCTTTCTTTCTGTATCTCAGGATTTTCTCACAGCTCAGAAAAGTTGGTTGAAATGCAGGACTATGTGGCTGCTATCGGTGATGATACCCCTCTAGTGTTTGTGGTGAGTTTGTATTAGTTTTAGTTTGTGTAACAATATATTATATCTTTCAGCAGAATGCCTTACAGTATTCACATTCAGGTTGGTGCAATGGCCCACGGGAAAATTGAAACGGAGTATTCGGATGATTTTATTTCAAGTGAGTAGATCATATTTTTTATCCGTCTGTCAAATTTAGCAAGGAATTCTAATCGTTTCCTAGTATCATATCATGTTGGGTTAGCAGTATGGTACAAGATCGCTTCACTGCAGTGATTTTTGTCAAAGATTAAACCCTTGTTGATTGTTACTGCCAATTGCTGGTGCATTGACAGTTTACTTCCCCTTAAAATGGTCACTGCCCTTGCTAAAGGTGAAAGTTAGATTACCAGTTACTGGGGATATTACAAAATAGCTTTTCATCCTTCAGTTTTTAAACCTATAGTTTGCATCCTTTAGTTTCTCTTTCCTGGACTCCCATATTTCCCAAAAAAATAAAAAGAAAATTACTTGTTGCATCTTTTACTGTATAAAATTTTGTAAACAGTGTGGATCATAGGCTTTATGGATATTTTAGAAGTAGAGGATGCAAAATTTAGAATAAGGGGAAGTCGGGGATGCTTTGTTTTGTTCTTTTCTGTTTTTTTCTTTTTAGAAAAGATTTTTCTTATTTTAAAATATGCAGAGTACTTGATTGACAATGTGATGACGCTGTCTTTCTTCAGTAACATATCTTTGCCGCAATTGATGTTATCTATACGAGTCTTGCCATCTTTTGCTTATTGCATATCTTACTTTGCCTCGTGCTTTGTAACAGTTTCCAACTATCCATTGAGTGCTGCATGTTGTATCAACATAATTTGCGATGCCGTGCGGAAGCATTTGAAATTTATTTAACCCGCTTGGACAATAGCTCTCACGGGACAGGTGAACCAATCTCTCCATTTATTCTTGGTCTTATCTGTAGTCCAAGCTAACTGTTGTGATTATTTGCACGAGACTTCGCCATCCAGCTTGTTATACTGTGCTCGCTTTGCTAAGTCCCTTGAGTGCTGATAAGGTATTCCTGTGTCAGGTGCTATGGGTAATTATGCAAGACAGATCTAATATTGGTGGAGAATTTACAAAGATCCAAGGGGTGAAAAACAGAGTTGAAGGTGTTGCAGAGGGAAAGAACATTGTCAAGAGAGGAATTAATTTGATGTGGTCATGTGAGATGCACCTGGTTTGAAGGTGTAGGCACACATATAGCGCACATGCGCCTGGCGTGTCCGGTCAATCTAAATCTGTGTCCGCCCACTTGGATTTTTTTTGGTAGTGCTGTTAGTTAATGGCTCATGGTCAGATCATAGAACTTCTCTATAAGTTTAGCCCTTGTATAATTCCAATGACCAAAGAGTTCACAAAAGGAAAAAAGCTTGTCATTGTACCGTGACTATCATTGTACCGTGACTATCATATCAGCTTCTTTAGTATCAATTAATTGATTGATGATGATCCTGAGGTATTACCTGGTTCATGTACAGGGCAAAGCTCTGCCATGCGAGTCGCCCTGGACGAGGAGTACGAGAGAAAAGCTGCCTTATATTCTATTCAGAGTAATGATTGAGATACAGAATATAACTTGTTTCTGCTGCAAAATCGAATCTTGAAACCTTAATCAAAATTTTCCAGCATAACGAGAACCCCCTTGACATGAATAAACCGTTTTCATCCTGAATCGCATTCATCATGTCCGATTCTTGTTTGTTGTTGCTTGAAAATGTACAAGAGAGGAGAGAAAGAAATTGCAAAGGGAACAGCCATAAGAAAATGATGAAGAGGTGCTCATTCGCGACCGGGCATTCATGCATTCGCGGAACAGCATTAGCTGTAGAATTGATCAATTCTTGCTAGCAACCATGCACGAGCGCGGAGTACTTGTTCTTGATCCATCGAAGGCTGCCCCTTATCGAAGCCTTGATCTTCCCCTCTGCGCCATATGCCTTGTACCTAACCACTCTTTTCCGCCTCTTAGATTCGGCGTCGCTGAGACCCCACGACCACGACGAAGATGAAGCTTTATCCCTCGCATTGCTGCCCTGGTTCCACGGTGAACTCGATGGGGTGACCCCGCTCGGTCGGGGCAGATCTGTCCCCGCATGCCACTGCTTCTGGGTGGTATGCATCCGGGTGGTGATGTCTCTGCTACCATAGCCATGGCTCTCGAGCTTCTGGTCTGTCTCGACGGCTTGAAACCTCGATGCGAAGTCATCCATGATATTGGAAGAGAGGAAGGAGATGGGGAAATGGGGTTGGATCGGGACGGGGCCTTCAAGGGGAAGTTGGGGAGAGAATATAAAGGGAAATGGAGAGGAAGGCGTTCTAGCCCAGTGGAGACGTGTTGAACATGTAATCGTGCCTTGCTTTTTTCGGACCGAAGGGCGATAATTCAATAGAAAATTGTCTGACCTTAACTTGAGGAGGAGGACGTGAAGACCATAAACAACAGCTAAAGATTGCACAGCGTTGAACTGGGCATATCTCGAGAGTTGTCTAATCTCGAAAATCTTGTGCAAAAACGTGCTTTTGGGCCCCTCGCGAGGCTGGTCGTTTCCCGTTTATTCCATTTTGCACGCTGAAACATACGGTCGTGGCAGATTCAGACATGAGAACAGCAGGCACCGTCAGGAGAAAAAGAGGAGAAAAATGTGCAGAGCCACGAGTTCCTCCTGCATTGTAGATGCCGTCCCTTACCCATTTTCGTGCCCGTGTCGTATAATTGGACGGTCAACAACATATCGGTATATCAAGGACTCCAAGAGAATCTTGGCTTGGAATGTGAAATCAAAATGGAGGGCGGATCTCGAAAGCACTCTCGAGGCCAACGGTGACGCCGACGGCATATCTCCGGTTGGAGTGGTTTGACTGCTTTGATGACTTCCCTCAGTAGGACCAATCTGATAAAGGCGCTAATCATGTCATGATCTGTAATCATCCATTCAAAAGACAGCAGATTTTAAGCCGATCTGCATCTTTTCATATGGAATGTTTTACCATCGATCCACAAAATGTGTGCCCATTTCATATAATCGACATGTTGACATATCACACGATTATATTTATACCAATAGAGGATTTCAAGAGAATCCCAACTTGGAATGTGAATTCAAAATGGAGGCGGGGTGTCGAAAGCACTCACCACCGACAGTATATCTTTTGCATTTTCGATTCTGAACGGATTGACCCCTTTGATGACTTTCCTCAGGAGGACAAAGCAGCTAAAGGTGCCAATCATGTCATGATCTGCAATCATCCATTCAAAAGACAGCAGATTTGCAACCGATCTGCGTCTTTTTCACATGAATTTTTCTAAGATCAATCCCCAAAATGCACTTTGAGCTTTAAGGAAAAGAACCAAAGCGAGGGCAAAAAGCAAAGAGAATTTGACACGTGTCGACCGAGGAGCGGTGGTAAACTTTGTGCCTTTAACTTAAAAAATCAGGATTACTTGGATAGGTTCGTAAAGCAAGAATGTGGAACCGTGAACAGAACTTGTCCGCTTACCTTTGAGGGAATACTTAACATTAAAGCTCCGAGCTTGTGGAATCTCTGACCTTTAAGCAACCTTTGCCCCAAGCAATTCCCCCTTCTCTTCTCGTTCCCACCTCTCTTTCCATTTATACAAGCTCCGAAAGGATGACTTCGCTCTTCTTCTCGATCAGTGTCGTGCGCATTTCGCGCGGCTTCGTGACGCGAGAATGCCTCGAGGAAAGGCGGTCACGCATGCCGACCTCGCACCGAGGCGAGGGAGCACCCAACTGGGTAGCAAGACGGGTGCCGCCCTCGTGGTCTTGACGATCCTGTGCGGCCTGTTCAGCTTCATTCTCTGCCTAGTTGCCGAAGCTACACGTTCGCAGGTAGTTCTCCTGGAAATTTTGTTCATTCGTGTTGAATGGTAAATAGCACTAGAAAGGGCAAAGCCACTTGGTTGTTCTTATATTCTTTTCCTAACTTTAGTATCACCTTCAAATTCGACGCAATGAACAATGTTAGTTCGTATGACTATTTCAGTTTGAGCCGGACCGTTTCGAAGGTTACGGCACATTTGACTTGAGATCAGAAAAATTCCGTCAACTGATGTCGGCTATTGTGTTGCAGGTGACTTGGCAATCCGATCCTAATAGCAGTGACAATGGAGGGGCTGGCAACTACGAATGTGTGTACAGCGGGAGCGGGAAGATGCCGCTGTTGGCGGCGGGGAGCGCGTTCCTGATATTGGCGATGGCCATCGTGGTCGAGCACACCTACCTGTTGGTCGCCGTCAGCAAATTGCCGCCTTCTTCGCCGGCTTTTGCTGCCAGGACCCTCTCATGGCATGCGGCGTTCTTCTTTGTCTCCACCTGGTAAGCAATCACTCTTACCTGCTGTTATCTCTCTGGTCTCTCTCTCCCTTTCGATTTTGCGTTTCTATCGGAGATCCATCGGCCCTTCGCGTCTTGATCGTGAGGTCACCCGTGCCGTGATCATATAGCCTCTCCGACCAAGCAATTGTAGGGCCAGGAGTCCTGCATATGCGCTGGGATGCCATTTTGCTTGCTTGGTATGCCATCCGCAATGCGAGCCGTCGCAATCCATCTCCTATAAATTTACTACTTGTCTTTCAAGTAACATCTAGCCATATCAACTATTGAGCATTTCATGTGTTAAATTCTAATTTTACAGAAAACTTATCGAAACATAAGGAATACATGAACCAAGTGAACTTTCCTGGATTGAATTTCGACTATTTATAGGGAATAGAACTAAACCAAAGAGATCGCGATTAAATCAAATTGACTAATGCGAAAGAATTATCGAGACATGAACTATGTCGTTCCGAATCTGGAATGAAACCACCATGCCTGTTACTGATGTAACACAAAGCTAGGATCATGAAAGTATGTTCTTCTTTCTTTTGGGCCTTTGCAGGATTTCTTTTGCAGTTGGGGAGATTCTACTGCTGATTGGGCTGAGCGTCGAGTCGGGCCACCTCAGGAACTGGGCCAAGCCGAGGCCCAGCTGCCTCGTCATCCGAGAGGGCATCTTCTGTGCCGCCGGCGTCTTCGCCTTGGCCACGGTCTTCCTGGCTGCGGGCCTATACCTGACCGCCCTACGTGCCGAGAAGGCCTTCCGAGAGCAAGAGATCGCGAGGCAGGAGATGCTCGAGGCCTCAGTGCTGTACGCATCCCCGCCTCGGTCGCCGCCGCCCCGCATCACGGCCGTCGATCGCGAGGCCCCCATGAGCGGGGGTGCTCACCAGGGCCAGCAAGATCCCACTCTTGGGTTCCATTCAGTCTTCAGCAAGTTCTCTGATGTGGTGTGAGCCAAAGTGGCATATCCCTTGGGCTTGGGAGTCAGTTTTTATTGGGCTAAAGTTCTAGGAAAGATACACGTCAGGAATTTTTCTTCCTCTGTGAGTGAAAATGTGAGAGGCTTCATTAAAGTCTGTAAATATTCAACTTTTTTTTTGTACTTAACCAATAATTTATGCAAATAACGTTCATCTTTTTCAATTTTAATAAGCAGTCTGAAGGATTTTATTGAGCCAACAAAAGTTAAACTCAGCAGCTACGAGATACAGATAATGAAAATTGAAAATATCCTAAATACCCCCATTCACTATAAATCGATTTTTCAAGGCACTGATGGTGCATAACACAAGAACGATCCGCATATTTTTTTAATTGGTTAACAAAACCCAAGTGAATAATTTAAGTTCTGAAGGATGACAAGGGGAAAAAGGACCAAGGAACCAGCTGGTGTATCTTCAATCGAAGCATTGATTCTAGCAACAACAAAATATAAAAAAGCTATAATATTAATATGGCTCGTTCATCTGTCTTTGTGCCTCGGGTCGGGCTCGGATTTCGAAATGGGCCGTCGGGTTCGGATATCCCTTTTTGGGGTCGGGCGGGTAGCGAGCGGCGGATGGATGAACGGATGGATGGATGGATGGATGGATGGGAAGTTGACGCTGCGGAGAAAGGGGCACCAGAGAGACGTTGCTGTCATCGGATTGTGGGCAGAGCAGCCTTTCTTCCTCCTCTCCTTCTTGTTTAGCCTCCTCCCCTGTTTTGCTTGATCTGTCAGCTTTAAAACGAGCAGAAGAAGGGCCAGACCATTCCCTCCTCGTTTGCTTCCTATACCTCCCTTTGTGGTCCCTTTCTAGGATCTTGGGTGTTTAATTCCATGTCTACTCAACCCTGACTCGAGTTCGCCTTCCATTTGATTACACCTTTGAGAATCCCCGTTAGTTGGTTCGAATTTTCAGCTCGAAAAACTAGAGGTCTTTTGTCCATGTCTAAGGATGCATTTGGAAAAACTTTTGGAAAAAGTCCCTGAGAAAATATAAAGACCCTTCACTTAAAAAAGTTTTTCAAAATGCAAAGTATGTTTAGTAAATCCATTTGTAAAAGTCCATTGTGAAATATCTTAAAGCAAAATAGTGTTTGAGTAAATTAAAATTACAAAGGCTTTTGTTATTAAAAAAAAAAAGAGTTGGCCGGCCAAGGCTTCGTCGATTACTGCTGGCCAAGGGCTTCACCAGTCACCGCAAGTGAAGAGCTAATAGTTGCCGATGAAGGGTAGCGTCCGGCTAGGGTTACTATGCGGCGAGGGTTGTGGCAACCCTTGTTGCGAGGTCCTGGAGGTCGCGAGCCGCGACCAGGTGACCTCCGCAACCCAGATATGAGTTGTGGCAAGATCATGGGTCACTTGGGTCGTTGTGACCTTCGACAACCTAGATCTAGGTTGCGGTGAGGTCGTGAGTCGCCGAAGGTTGCAGCGATAGACCTCGCCGCAAGTGACCTTCGCATTTGGGTCGAGGCAACATTATAGTGGGTGGCTTGGGTCGTTGTGACCTTAGGCAACCTCCACGACCCATATATGGGTCACAGCGAGGTCGTGGGTCGCAAGAGGTCGTGGCAACCAACCTCACCGCGACCTAGGCGATCGACACGACCCAGATCTGGGTCGCGGCAAGGTCGCACCTCCCAAATCTGGGTCATGTGATTGGTCGGCGATGGTTGCCGGGGTGTCGCGACCATGCGACCTCTCCCCAGCTCGTCTACGACCAATTGCAACCTCGTCGGCCGATATCTGAGATTGATGAAGATGAATAGTGGCATTGGGCCTTCCGAAAATGCTGAAAGCCCAAGGCAGCCTAGAACCTGCCATGGGCTTTCAGCCTTTGGAAAGTCAGCATTCCTTCAAGGCAGGTCTCAAAAATATTCCCAAACACCAAATATTTGAGCAAATGAGCTTTGGACACCCAAAGCTACTTGGCAAAGCTAATGCAAACGCAACCTAAGGTAAGGTTGTTTGCACAAACAAAAGTCATTTTGTAAGTCTCGTAGACTATTTCATGGCCTTTAGACAGTCGGGTCTTCATATCCACATCCTTGAGTTATCGAAAAGGGAAGAATAAGAGGTCCATTGTTAAAATTTATGGGTCGGGGCTATTCATACAAACCTTTAGACGATAGGGTCATTGCATTTATGCCCCTAGGTTTTCATAAAGATAAAAATTAGAGGTCTTTCGTTCAAATGTCTAGGTCGGGCCGTTCATATAAACCAAAGGCATTTCATGAGACTCACCGGTTATTTCATAGCCTTTAGATAACCAAGTCATTGCCTCCATATCCCCAAGTTAATGAAAAGGGAAATTCCCATACAATAAGTGAATTGATGAATGGTTACGATAGTGGCAATCAGCGAAAGTGAATTCATGTACCAATTAAGCTTTGAAAATCTTTTTTCCTGTTTAAGGAGAGGAGACATCAGAATCTTAGATTTTATGCATTGCTCTTCAATCAAACAATAAAAAGTACTAACAACAATCTTGTCCAATGTCAGAAAAAATAAAAAGAAAGAAAACTCAATTATTTTTCGTGCAAAACAAAAACAAAAGAACAACATTTTGTAAATCTACCTATGTTGTTTATTGAAGTCACCTCAATATATAGTGTTCTCCGAGGTCATAATTCATCGTGAAAGTACTACGTCGTGTTTTAGATGAAACGAATTATGCCATAAGAAGATCCTTTTTTCATGCAACTACATTTAGGAATAAGTAATTTTAGACTTGGAACTTATGAGTTAACTGTCAGAATAAATTCTTAATTTTTTTGAAATCCAAAACTTATCATGCATTTTCTGAAATTTGAAACTTACTCCGTCACATATTCTAAAATTTACAAGGAACTGGCCAATTTCCTTTTTTTTTGTTTCATTTTTATTTAAACCTAATTTGTCACTTGTTGTTTTTTATTTTGACATGAAAAAAAAAGGACATGAGTTACTTAATTTTCTAGACTTTTTAAGTGTGTCGCAACCAAACAAGGTCTCAGTGGCTATTTCTAGTTGTTGATAGTCCATAACTTTGTTTTGGATTTAGCAAATCAATTCAAGTTTAAGTAGCAAAATGATACTTGCAAAGAGGGGAGAGCAGTCTCAAGTTTAACCCAGATTCTACTTGAAATCTAAAATCTAACCTTCATAACTAGTTTATTATTTTTTGGAATCTATTATCTACCTCGTATACCTAAAATATAGAATCATACCCATGGGAACTGTTAGTAGTTTGTTTGTAAAAAAAACAAAGAGATACTTTGTCCCACATCAAAAAGATGTAAGTGCACATGTGAATGAGATTTGGCACTAACCAACAATTGTTATTTTTATCAAAATTAACTATTGTGTCCTTTTGAAATAGTGCAATTATTCAAAATGAGTAACCGTTATTTTTTTAATTATTTAATTCTTGAATTTTATTTTTCTTCCAACATTTATCTTAGAGTTTGTACTGTTTAGAGATAACTTCTTAATTTTTGGAAGGTTGTGTTTGTTAAGATATAACTTATTATTTTTGCTATAAATTACTGAATATGTCTATTCAATTTAACTTTTTTATTCCATTTTTGTTTTCTTTTGAAAGAATATATAGTAATTGTTTCTAATTGTTTTCCATGAGAGACTCTATAGAAATACTAGAATTGTTGTCCAAAGTATTCTTATTTTAAGAATTTCTTGTATCATGGAAGAAATTTGCAAATGATCATTAGTAACATCATGGGGCAAATAAATATTTGATGAAAGTGATATCACGCCTCAAAATCCGACTTAATTACTTTAAAGATTTGACTTCATCGTCCTATCCAATTCGAAACCACATTTTCCCAATAGAAACATGTTCGATTCTATGATTTCAAGTTCTATCTTGAAATCACATTCAGCTCTAATTGCATAGGTTTTTTTTTTTTGGGATAAGTAAATGTTGAGTGGACAAGTAACACTAGCAACCCTTTCGAATATCGTAATGAGTTGCCAACCCATTATATAATATTTGATTTGAGCCATAATTATTAAATATCACTCACAATTCGATGGATTGAGTTTGGCAAAACTCGTCACTGTCTCAACGGGAGGTATGAAGTAATTCAGATAGCGCGACACGAGCCATTACTAGAGGCTCATTTACAATGCGAAGCAAACTCGTGATATCGTAAAAGACAGATCCGTCCTTATTTTTTTCTTTGGACCCATCCCTTCTAAAAGCAAGAAGAAGAAAGAAGGAGATAATAGATCGATCGATTCATCAAAGATGCGAAAATCCAAAGGAAGGCGGCGGCGGTGGTTTGGCGCGCGCCCTTCCCTTTCCATTTTTCCTTTCCGCCCATTTTTTTTCCCACCTCCTCTTCCCTCCCTCTCGTGAGGGGTTTGGCGGGTGGCATTCTCGGTGAAACGGTTCGAAAACCGGGGGCGTTCCCGTCATTTCCTCGGTGTGAAAGCTAGGGTTTTTTGATTTTTAAGGATAAAATTTGCATCCGCCTGCGTCTCGTGTCGGTTTTGTTTCAATTTTTGCCTCTCCCCCTCTCCCCCCCCTCTCTCTCTCTCGATTCTCACTCTCTCTTGCTCGCTGCGCGCTTTGTCTGCTCCATTTCCAGCTCCCCTCAAGATCATCACTTGCCTCTGATCCCCCCCCATTCTGGGTTCGATTCGTTTCTAGCTCCTTCTTGTCTTCTTGGGTACAGTAGATCTCGCTGCAAGATCGGTTCTTGGTCCCCGATCCCGACGCCCGACGCTCGGGGGTCTTCTTGTTTGCCCGTTCGCTAGGGTTCTTGGTGCTTCGCCGGCCTCGGGGAGCTGCTAGATCTTGCTGGGTGCCGACGCAAATGCCGGATCCGGGTGAAAAGGTTAGTGGGTCGGAGTGATCGCGGCTTCTTGCGAGCTCAGCTGGTGTCGTGTCGTCGAGATCTTGGGATTCTTGAGCGTTGGTTAGGGAGCTGACGGTCGCTCGATTCGGGTTCGGGCTGGTTGTTGTTGTTGCAGTTGCAGGGATCGACGGATTGTTCCGACGGAGCATCGGCGGCGGAGGGGAAGAAGACCTGCGCCGACTGCGGGACCTCCAAGACGCCGCTCTGGCGCGGCGGCCCGGCTGGCCCTAAGGTAAGCTTGATCGGTCGGTCCCCATCGCTCGATCGCCGTTCCGGGTTTTCCGAGGTGGTTTCGTGATCGATCTGTGCTTCGTTCTTGCAGTCTCTGTGCAATGCGTGCGGGATCAGGAGCAGGAAGAAGAGGCGGGCCGTGATCGGCCTGAACAAGGTCGGGGTGGAGATCAAGAAGGCGAAGCGCAGCAGCAGCGGCGGCAACGGCGGGTCCTTGAAGCGGCGGGTCTTGGCCTGGGGGCGGGAGGTGTTGATGCAGAGACTGAGCGACGACAGGCAGAGGACGAAGCTCGGGGAGGTCGAGCAGGCCGCCGTGCTCCTCATGGCCCTGTCATACGGCTCCGTCTACGCCTAGATTTCCATCAAGATTTTAGGAATAAGGCGAGAGAAAGCAGAAAGCTGCTCAAGATTCCATCTTTCTTCTAGGGTTTTCCTTCTTTTCTTCTTCCTTCTCCTCTTCTTCCGGGTGTCTGTCAGAAATTTGTAGGTGCTGGGTGGAAACTGTCTGTTCTTTGTAATCTTTGATTTTAGATCTGCTGATGATTGACTAACTGTTCTTGGGTTCTTGGGAGTAGTAGTAGATGAGGTTGGTGTGAGGTGTAACATGTAGTAGTAGCAGAGGCAAAAAAGTATCCTGTAATGTGCTAACAATTTTTAATATTGATGTTCCTACATTTAATTCCATCCGTTATGAGCTCTTCTCTGCTGCAGAAAGATTCAAGATTCAGTCAAGCCAGCGCAGCTTGGTTTTTCAAGCTCGCTGGTCTGGTCTTCTTTTCCATTAATTTAGGTGATGTTAATGATGGATTGATAGAATAGTGGGGAGGGGCTGTCGGGTGAGAAAGATCAGACAATCTTTGGAAGAGAGTTATGGGTGTGTGTTCTTGACCACTTGCTTGGCTTGGAAAAAGATAAGGAAAAGGAGGAATTAGGGCCTCACTTTGCAGCACATAACAAGACAAGAACGACATATTACCATACCATACGAAGACATTAATAATGCTTTTGATGGCGTTGTTGTCCCTTTTAGCTCGCACGCGCCGGAATACATCAGGCGGCAGTGATGACTACGGCAAATTTATTCACGAAAAGTTCGAGTGAACATGTGAGATTCTCGGTCAAAATGACATGCTAATAGCAACAAAGGATCTCGGTTTTTTATTTTTTTTTTAATTAGTGATAAGCTAGTAGCATGTCCCAATGAACATGTGAGATTAGTAAAAGGTAAGGCCGTCTTAGATCTCTCTTTTCGGTGAATTTATTTTAGAAGGTCTAGATGGCTTTTGCTTTCCGCGGAAGTATATCATCAAATAGGCTTCATTTATTTTTAACAAGTGATATTAATTCACATGCTTGAGAGATAAAGGTGAAGTTCACATAGAAAGTTCATAACACGCCATGAGATTAGGGAGGTAAAGTGAACATCTGTCAGAGTCAGCATGCGTTAGTAGAAAAGTAACGAAGTTGACTGCCCATCTTTTTCAATGGGAAAGTTATGGAAAGACGAGGTTATATTGGCATGCTCGTATTATTACCATTTAAAGATTAAAGCATACGCTTGATGCTCCATGATCTGAAAAAATTATTTTTCTAAAAATAGTCACTTGTATCGCTTGAATATTTTAAAATATTTCCGTGAAAGATGAAAATACTAACCATTATTTATAAGAAAATGTTTTCAGATCATTTAATTTCTGTGAAATAGATGCATTATGTTTGGCCAATACCATACATCTATATCTCGCATTTGTAAGCGAAAGGAGGTGAATTCCGTCAAGGGGCTAGGATTTGGACCTTGTGCTTGATGTGGGAGAACAAAGTGAGTGTCGAGGCACTCGACTCTCCGATACTTAAATTAGTATCAACAAATGGAGAAATGAAGTCTAAGAATGGAAGGTTTTTGGAATATACCTTTGAATCTAGTTTGATAGCCGTCAGTGCATACACGAATTGTTGTGCTAGTCTCTGTTCATTCATTGACTTTTACATATGGCCAACATATCATATGCGCTTCATGCACGACTCTTGTTTTACTTTCCTTTTTCTTTTTTCTTTTTGGTATTTTTAGTTTTTTTTTTGGCATAATTTGCACTAAAATTCATGCACATGCAAAATCGCTCGACTTTACAGCCTACAGTTGCATTATTAAAGGATCCAGTTTTCACTAAATTAAAAAAAAAATACTTAATCAATTATAAATCTACTGTACAAATGTCAATTCGATCTTTAACTTCTCGATTTTGTCAATTTAATCCAAAATTTTTGCACAAAATATTAATGTAATCCTTCTTGCCAATTTCTCATTGGAAATTGTTAACGTGACAACGTGCTATTTAGGATGACTAGCATGGCAATAGTTATTTTAAGTGAGAATTGACGAAAAAACTACGTTGAAATTTCTCATAAAAAATAAGGATAAGATCGGCAGAATTGGAAAATTTGGGACTAAATCAACATCCACACAATAGGTTTACGGCTTATTCGATAACTTTTAAACTTGAAATTCATGCAAGGAAGCACTTATTCTATAAAAACGGATCTATTTTTGCAGGTTATATTAAATTGATTCATTTTTCAGATTTAATTGTTTTGTGGAATTAGTATCTTTGTCTTGAAAATGCGTTGCCTCTCTTTCATATGAAATCAAAATTCTCGTTTCAACAAAAAAAAAAAAACTCGAAATTCGTGTAAAACATGTGGAAATCGAATTGCATCCTCGTTCAAAACAATCATTAAATCGGGCCAAAAATAGTATTGGACGAGGACGGCATAACTCTTGTCATTTATTTAATGCGGTTGATGACTTTATGGTCGAGTGAATTTCTACTTTACGAAGATTTTTCCTTTTTGCTCTTGTGGGAGTGATGGGATCATGTGGACAAAAGAGACAGACATGGCACGAGTACGACCTGCGAAAACGGGCCATTGGAGACACGACTGCATGTGTACTTTGCGACTGTTGCTTAGTAAATGCTGCAAAAAATGTCAACGGCATGGCCTGGCTTTTCTTCTTTCCAGCTGGATATATTTAAGCTTAGATTTGTCCCATTTTTCTCATTATATTAAAGCAGTTAACAGGAAATCGACTCTTTAATCAATGGCTAAAGCTTTTTAGAGGAGGTGATACCGATTAGATCGCATGTTAATGGGTCGGGATCTGCACGTTTTGTCGACAATCTCCCTCGATATGATATGTCGGGCTTTTGTTGTGTTCTCCTAATCTTTCGATACTGAATAATAATACACTCAAGAGTCGTCTAAATTAATCGATCACGTGATGTTGATATTCCTGGGGCCATGTTCGCATCCAGCTTTGACTAGGGTGACACCAAAAGGAAACATGTTCTCTTTGCTTCAATCGATGCCCAATGGAAGAGCTAACTCTAATATATGATGGCTCATAACAAGTATATGAAAACGCTGTAAAATCAATACATGATTAAAAAAATTTCACGACTTTTCAAGACGGTTTTTCAAGAAAAGAGTCAACTTTTGATTAATCTGTTATACCCTATTATATATACATCTACATAAGCACTTCGAATATGTCCTTTTGGTTCTAAACTTAAATGTCAGTACATTCCGTGGAATATTCATGCATCGTTGCACGCGTAGATCATTATCTCTATGACTAAAAATACAGTTGATCTCCAATCCAATCTGACAGTGAAGATTGATGAGAATCTTTAAAACACGAGTATATCTCCATTTTACCCGAAAAAAAATACTCTAAAATGCCCTTTATACATTTCCGTACTGCCTTCAATTATGTTTTAAAGTACTCGAGGGAAGTTCTCGGAAGCTTCAAGGCTCGCCCATTATCTTGGATAATTTCTCGCAACATTTCGCCTTGAAAACCTCTGGAACGCTTCGTTTGTCTATGAGTCATCCCTCCATTAACCGTAAGTCGTCTGAACAATTTCGAGAAAATTGACAAGGCGGCAAAACGAGACAAAGAGCAAACTATATTTCACAGCAAAATTTTCCATCATTCACTTATTCAAATGACACAGCAAATAAACTACCGACATTCCACACTAGTGCGAACGGCAAAGGAACAAGCAGGTGAGCATCCCTGGAAAAACCCATCTTTGTGTGTCTCTTTCTCCTTAACTTCTAGCCAAAATTTAGGTTTCCTAGGTAAGAGAAGTGATAAATTAGTGATCAGGTCCGGGACTTCCAGGCCTTGGCCATCTTCTTGCCGAGATACCTAACAGCATTGAGACCACCAGCCGTCAGGAAACCCGACACAGCCTGCCTTGCACTTGACATCATCACGGTCCGCTGGAGTACCTTCTGCATGCATTTTGCCGCCTCTTCTCTTGAGCTGATCATAACATCACACACTACTCGACCTGCAAAGAGTATGCACATAAATTTCAGGCTTGGTTTTCAACCTTTTTCCAGAGGCAGTAACTCCCTCCTTCATTAATTTGTGTACGTGCTGTCTTCAAGCCATGCCATGATTGCACTAAAAAATGACAAGCCCATTTTAAGGTTTTGGGTGATTAGTAAGAATATCATAATAGAATATGAAAGTCACATCATTTGACTATTAAAAACTTTCCTTAGTCAAAGTGGTTATGTGGTTATTTGTCCATATTGAAAACCATGGAACCGGCCTACCCAACGCTCACCACTACATCCCACCCATTGATACAAGAATTTAACAGTGTACCTGACTCAGCAATCCTTTTCTGCTCTCCTAGCTTCATTCCCATGCGATTTCTCATTGCTTGCGGTAGCAAGGAAACAAGCGAAGAGGTGGTGGATAAATTTATATTCTGATCAAAAGAGGAGTGTTCTGCTGGATCAGTTACACTGCAGAGTGATTCAGCCCTCACATCTCAATTGATTAAAATAAAAAAGCAGCCTCAAATGTTGCTTCTTGTAAGATTGATAACTTTTAATATATGTACCTTGGCAAGAAAAATTTCAAGTACATACAAATCGATGTTCCATCTATGTTGCAGACAATCAGAACACATAAATTAACAACGACAGATGAAGGATAGTTACAAAGTCATTTTGGAAAATCAGTGCATGAAGAACCTCTAATTTCAGAAGTACAATACATCTGGGTGCTGTATAATTGTCTAAGGCAAGAAGCTGAGCAAAAGAAAATGGTCCAAAAATGGAGTTTTCACTTTTCAGTGACCAAAAACAGTTCTATGAAAAAAAAAATGAACAAAAACAGACATGGGTTACCTGTCTGCACTGCTACAATCTAATATCATTAGTACTCCACAAGAAAAATGAAAGCCAAAGAAAGTCGAGAAATGAAACAACGGTAGATGAAAAAAGATCAGAAAAGTACTATGTGGTTAAAGAGAAAGAGATAGTGTATCCTACTTCATTTAGCCCAAAAAAAGAAGAGAAAAGAAAAGAAAAGGCTGTGAAAGAAATTCAGCTGCAACATGAATGCAAACTGATTCCAGACCTAGAAGAAAAGGAGCATCAAATTGCTCCAAAGGCCAAATGCATTTCGCCACCTTCATCTGATTATGACAGCAGATACAACAAGGGAATCTTTGCTCGTGGCCACAGCCGAGCATCACTCCAACTAGAACTCTCTGTGTCTCTCAAACAACACAAACACCAAATACCGACTTTGGCCTATAAATTATAATACATAATTAGTGGGTGTGTGATTTCGTTTTTGGCTTTTATGCTTAACTTCTAAAGTTAGAAGTGTCACCTTTTTAATTCAAACACCTAAACTCTTTACAAACATATCAAAATCAGCATCTTAAGACACCCCAAAAGGCTTCACAGTTTTTTACTAAATTAAGAATGTTGATTAATTTTGGCCAGAAATTTAAATGTGGCTCATAGCATTTCCGGCCCTTACACTCAATCTTTTTTGGCTAATACACGTGCAAACAGAAGACAGGAGAGATGCATTACAAAGGACGGGAGAGGATAAGCTTCAACACTGTGAACATTTAGTCACTAACTTGGACATCACATAAATGTAGGATGTAACTGCAATCATATTACTTATCAACATTGATTGTCTTCCCTCCAGGATAGACAATCATTGAGATTTCAGTTTGATTTGAGTAAACAACTGAAGCTGATTAAGACAGTAAAAGCAATCGCACCTGAAATATATTTGCTTTATGACCGTCGCATGATGAGAATCTTATCATATTTTTTGTCTCATATTCCTCAAGAAATGGCTTGTACATAGACTGAAAGAGACTGAATTGCCCTTGTACAATCTTCCTCACCTGAAGCACATCATATAAATTAAATGACAACTAATGCTCACAAACAGTGAATAAAAGAACCAGGAAATGGCCAGTCCTCAATAAAAGTATAGATGTACCTCATAAATTTAAATATCGCAAACTAGCCCATCAAAAGTTCCAACTTTTACAAATTTAAAAAGGAACCAAGCATCCACTAAGGGTTGTGCCATAGATGAGCAGAAGATATAAATAATAAACGATGAACATAAAATTTTGTAAGTGTGCTACTGTCAAACTGTAGTCTATAAAGAATTGCAATGATGCAACTGTTTGCTACTTAAATGTTGGGAACTAAGCCTCCATAGGCCAAGAAAGAGCAATTTTAGTGGCAAGTCTTTGGTGAAAGTCAATTAATTTCAGGTTGCACCAATCAATGCAATGTACATTCATGTGCTCTGGTGAAATTAGCCTCACCAATTCAACTGCTTCCCATGTTATACCTCGAACTAGGATATGTCCTTCTCTTAATAAAACAGAGACAAGTGTTCCCAATATTTGATCTATAAGAATGCTTTACCTTATTCCTATCCTCTGCAAAAAGCATACGTAGGTCGCCCATGTATGACAGACTGCATATCTTAGCATAAAGGTCTTCCTGTGGAAAAAATCAAATGTAAAGAAATGGACATTGAATTAGGAAAAGCTGATAAAGAATGAAAAGGAACTGAACCTCACAAAATTCATGTGGCAAGAGGAGAAGAGCAGCTGAGACTGCAGCTCTCAGATTAGAAGAATTGGCATTTTCAATGTCCAAGTTATCAAGCAGTATGTGAACCTGCAAGATTTACCAAGTGCAATAAGAAACTAAATTAAACAAACTAGGTCAATGAGTCAGAAAAAAAGTAATTTTCAGTCAACAAGAAACTTAAAACCAACATTCAAACCAAGTGCGCCGGCAACAGTAACAACAACAACCAGCATTATACCACTGATGAGATTCACCTATGTGGATACTATTGCGCCCTTGAAACTCCTTTTTGTGTCAAATCTTTAGTAAGCATTAAACGAATCTCTTTTCATTGTATTTCCCCACATCTTTTTAGACCTTCTCTACTTGTTATTAATAAGTTCACACAATAAACAGATAAAAGAGATCAAAACCAGCTAGTACATGCACCAATTGCAGGTATTCCTCTTTTTCTTTAGGACAAGGAACTAGAAATACAGCACAAAGGTACTCATTGCAAAAAGTCAGAAAAAAACATTCTCCTTTTGTCAAATTATGAAAATTGTATTATAGTTTCAATTCTCCATGTGAATTCAAAAGAACAGCAATCATGTTAAAACCATGTTTAAGGTGTCCTAATCACCAAGGTGACCTGATAATAATGAATATAAATTACAATATCTATACCCACTTCAATCAATACCTCAACAACTTTTTTCAATAAATTCAACATATTGATGTCTTTTCTCTTAGGCATTATCATGTATAATTAGCTCAAAAGCTTCATCAGAAAAATTTGTGACCAGTTACAAAACTAAATAAACAAACCACAGTTAAATGCACTGTATGCTGCAACATAAAGCCTTCCTTATCGATGGAGGAAGCATCAAGAAGACAAGGTGAGCTAGATTGATTGAATGCACTCAATTTACATGCACCTGGTGCTCTCACAACATTATTAATTGATTACGGCATTCCAATCATTTAGCAAAATGCTTTACTTTGTGCCTTGCTATTCTAACATTGATTCTTCTTAATGAAGTTCACTTAAGATTTATCCAACTCACAATAGAAAAGACTTAAGAGAAAAAAAAACCAAAAAAATGTACAGAGAACCGCAATAGGTTCAATGTTGTAGTTGTCTATGCTCCAGAGTTTATGTGTCTTCCCAGTTGACTTCGAGAGTTTAGGGTCAGGGGTAAAGTTTGCACCTAATTCAGGCAGAAACCACCAAAACGTGACCTGTTACTTCTACAAGAATAAGCAAGCATCTCCTTTGGAGGTGTGTTCACCTTCATCGATACTCGCTCACAAATATTTCCATGCTACCAAATAAAATGATAACACCTATTAAAGCAAAAAGAAACATTTTTTTTCTTGGTACAGTATTAAATGTTGAATTACTGCTGGAACCTTTCCTTAACAGAACTACTTTCTCATAGTACCATTAGCCTTCCTTTTCATAATCTTGCCCATCACAAAAATGAACTAAATGATGTGGCGGATTTCCATTGAGTGCTTGAATGGGCTCACTACCCTAAATAAACACTTGGTTTTGCCACGTAATTTAATAAAAGCATTTAGTATCTTAGTCATTGTATCTATAGCATTACTCTACAAAAGTAAAGGAAAGAAATTTTTAAGAAAAGACAATTCAATAATGGCAGCAAATGATTATCTATAAACAGGATAAATGCCCATGCGTCCTAAACTTAATGCATTAAGAATAGTAACTTCCGACCTCATTCCTACATTGTTTCTGATGAAAGAGTTCATGAAGGAACAGACTCCGACTCCATTCCAACATTACATGAAGAGGAAATAATATCATAAAAATCAGCAGAATGGCAGGTAAAGGAAACAAATGCATCAGCAAAAGACGAAAACATACAGGTTTTTGCAGTCTGCCACTCAAGTAGAATCTGTCCCACCTGAGCACATCCTGTAGCAGGTCATGCATCCGAACAACTCCATACTTGAGCATCTAATCAAAAGTACCTAAACGTGAGGCACTACACAATCATTGATATGATAAACACAAACAAATGTTAAAGCTTGCTATGCTAAACATAAGCATCTGTAGCGAAAGAATCAGGGGTGTTTAGGCTCCATAGTTAGCAGTACCTTATCATTCCAAGTAACAAAAGGGTTGAAATGAACCCCAACACCAATTTTATCTGCAATCTCCGTGATCTGACAAAACAAACAAGACTTATTCAGTAAAACCTGTTATTTTGCGCTTGTAAGCAATCAAGCATTAGAGAGAGAGATACCAGTTTTGCCCCACCAACATGGACCATCCAGGAAGCATAGTGATCTCGATTCCGTTTGAGATTCTAAGACATGCCAAGAGAACTGAAACTATCAACAATTCAGATAATCTTCCACGTACTAAAAGAAAATGTAGAACACATTGCACCCTCAACCGTACCTCAGAATGCCACTGCAAAGGATCTGATACTCCAACAATGTAATCCACCATGGATGACTGAAAATTCAAATTCACGCGCAAATGTAAAAAAGACTACCCGCATTTCTTTGAAGCCAAACACTGGGGACAGCAAAACGGATAGCCGCGAAAAAGAGAAACCTTGTCCCGATTGTTAGGATGCAGAGTCGATCCGTAGACACAGGAAAACTCCACCGGCGGGAGCACTTTCAGAAAGCCGGCGAGCTCGTCTCTTTTCACTTCCTCGGCACTCGTCATCGCACGCGAATACTCACTCTAGACAATGCAGGCCAAACTATACGGTATAGGGAGAACGAATTTCTGGATAATTTAGGGACATTCTTCAAATGGGTCGATCTTGAAATGCCTTGCAAGCGCGTGCCGATGGTGCTCCCCGGGTTTAGGGACGGGCGGCGCCGGGGCGGAGGGGCTTGCGCGGGGGTCAACGGCGTCCCGCGAAGCGCCGCCCCGTCGCGGGCGAGAATCCCAGCAAGAGAGAGAGAGAGAGAGAGAGAGAGAGAGAGAGAGGGGAAGCGGCGTCTTGGAAAGCTGCAAAAACGCGAAGGACGGGGAGAGGCGCGGCGGAACCGGACTTCGTAGGCCGAGGTCCCGGCTACGACGGCGGCGGCGGCGGGGGTCTGCGCGGGTTGTCGCGTCGCCTCGTGTCGCCGGCCGAAGGTGGCGGCAGACGTCGGGGGTTGAGCGGCCGCGAGACGGAAGCGAGTCCGGAGAAAGAGCGGCGGCGAGCGGCGATCGAGCGGCGATTCTGGAGGTCGAGCTCTCTGCTCGGCGGTGAATCGGCGATCGGTTGACGAAACAGGGAAGAAGCGCGGAATAGACTAATGGGCTTGGGCCTCTGTTTTCTTTTGGAGTAAGATCAGTACATCTACATCCAAATTCCTAAAGTCTATATAACTAATCATCTAGTTACTTATATTGTTTTACCAAGATTGTTCAAATAAATTTCCTGCATTATTTTTCTAGGATCCTTTCATTTATTCACCCCAATTACCTTCTTCTTCTTCTTCTTCTTTTTTGCATTTATATGTTTGCGAGATTTAGCCATCGTTTATTTTGTGAAAAATATTTTCTTCATTTTCTACCATTTGGATCGCTTAGAATATTTTCTAGTCAATGCAAAATCTATGCTTAAATTAAAGAAATAACCTTCTCTTTAAAAAATTAAAATTTATTTCTCAAAATATAACTAAATATCGATATTTGGACCAAAAATTTTACATTTGTGCATGGGACCCCAACACTTGTTCTTGGTCCTTGACAACGGCCCTTAGCTAGGGCTAAGTCTATCGAGATCCATCGAGGCCATGCCCAAAACCCTGGTGCTTGGGCTCGAGACCATAGATATTGGGCTTAAGACCACAAAGGTTAGGCTCAAGACATTGGTGCTTGTGACTGTGCCTAGGACTGTGGTACTATTGCTAGACTCCCTGTCACCTTGACTCGAGTCCTCAAAGGTAGGGCTCTAGACATCAGTGCTTGTGCCTAAATCTCTAACACCTAGGCCTTAGTCCATTGAAGCTAGGCTTAGGTCCATAGTTCTCGAGCCCCCATGTTCGGGACTAGGTCCATCAAGGCCAAGCGTGAACCCAATGCTAGGGCTTGGGTCCTTGCACTATGGCTTGGGTCCATTAAGGCAACGCCCATGTCCATTAAGACCACACTCAAGCCCTAGATGCTTGGGCTTGGGTCTTTCAAGATTGGACTTAGGTCCTTGGTGCTCATGGCCATGTCCATCAAGGCCGAGCCCTAGACCCCATCGTCTTTGCCTAGATACCCTATGCTCGAGCCAAGGTCTTGGGGTCTCAATCCATCAATGCTTGGTACAATACACCAATGCCTACATAGGTCAACTAAGGCCAAGCTCAAGACCCTGGTGCCCACGTCTAGGTTCATCAAGGTTGGGTCTGAGACCTTGGTGCCCAAACTCGAGTGCCCAACACTCACGCTTAGGTCCACTAAGGCCAGTATCAGGACCTTGAAACCTATGCTCGTGCCCTAATCTTCGGTGCTTGGGTACATCAAGGCTAAACCTAAGTTGCAGATGTCCAAGTTGGGTTCCATCAAATGCCAAACTTGGGACCCTAGTGGCAAAACAAGTGGAGCATAAAGACTTTGTTTATTTCACAGAAAATATTTTAGACTCCTTTTGTTCGTGAGAAGTATTTTTCTTATTTTTTGGCATTTGAACAGATTAGTAACATGAGTTAAAAGGAAATATTTCCTTAGTCAATGAAAAACATATGTTTAAATTCAAGGAAGATGATTTCCTCTTAAAATAAATCGAAAATCATTGTCCCCAATGTAACCCCATCAGCACGGTCGAGATGTGAGAAGGAGGAATCTCAGCTGAGCCGCACGTGCCAACTAATCAAAGCCAAGATTAAACTAAAACTACCTTCTTATTGTACATATAATCCAGAAAATCCCCCTGCAATCAGACAGGATCCCAAATTGCAAACTAAAGCAGATGGTTATGGCTACGACCGGCACTGCTAAAGGATGCAACTAGTGTACTGGTGAGAGGCTAAGGGCCTGCATGTTTGTATTTCTTTTTGTTGTTCATGAACAGATTTTCTGTTTTTTTATTCCCAGGAACAAAAAAAGAACAGAAATGTGTTTGTTTGCTTTTTTTTTTTTTTTCAAAATCTATTTTTTTATTCCCGAACAAAATTGGAATGGAAATAAGAAACAAAAAAATTTTGTTTTTTTGTTCGGAAACACTTTTGAATAACAAATTTTTTTCTCTCCTTCTCTTTTTTTTTTCTTCTTTTTTCTTTAGCCGGTCGCCGGCCTCAGCCATGGCTAGCGACCTTTGCCAGAGCGTCGTCGGCCCCTGGCGAGGCCAAGCTTGCCCAGCCAAGGTGAGGGCAAGCCTCGCCCGCGTCGGTGACGCTCAGCCTTGCCCGCACCGGCGAGGCTCGGCCTCGCCTCGGCTAGACGAGTTCGAGCTCGCCCAGATCTGGCGAGGCCGAGCTCGCCCAGCCACCGGCGGCCTCGCCCAACCACGACGAGGCTCGGCCTTGCCGGGGGCCGCCGAGCCTTGTTGTGGCTGGGCAAGGCTGCCGGCCAAAAGAAGAAAAAAAGAAAAAAGAAAAAAAAGGAAAAAAAAAACAAAAAAAGAATATAAATTTACCAAACGTGTTTCTATTCATTTTTTTATTTCGAAACAAGTTTACCAAACGTGACTTTCTCGGTAAAAAATTGTTCCGGGAATAGAAATAGTTTTTCTATTTTTGTTCCAGGAACAATTTTTGAACGAAACACAAACAAATGCACCCTAATTGAACGTAAATTTCGGGTTCCACTTTACTTCACGATGATACCAGCGCAAGCTCGAAAACAACAAATTAAAGCTATAAATGATGAGTTTTGAGTTCCCTTGGCTGCATTTGTCAACAACACGCCCAAAGAGGGAGGGACATCTCCTTTGGTTGAGATAGCTCATATTTAACTTTTTCGGCAAATGGTCGAGATAATCATCTTGATGATATCCTTTCATTTATTCACCCAAATTACCTTCTTCTTCTTTTTTCACATTATAGATAAATATATATAAATGAGACTAAGGCTTCATTTGTTTCATGGAAAATATTTTCTTCATCTTCTGACATTTGGATTGCCTAGAATGTTTCCTGGTCAATAGAAAATCTATACTTAAATTCAAGAAAATGATTTCATTTTAAAATATAGAAAATATTTTCCAAAATATGATTAAACATTAACATTTTGACCAAAAACTTTATGTTTGAGCATAGGACCCTAACGCTTGTTCTCGGGCCTTTAACAGTTGCCCTTAGCCAGGGTTGAATCTATCAAGGTCCATTGAGGCCAAGCCCAACTCCAAAGAGGCCATGCTTGAAACCCCAATACTTGGGCTTAAGACCACAAAGATTGGGCTTGGGACGCCAGCGCCTGTGGCCATGCTTAGGACTCGAGTACTATTGCTCGACTCCCTAGCACCTTGACCTAGGTCCACAAAGGTAGGGCTTAAGACACTGATGCTTGTTCCTAGATCTCTAACACTAGGGCCCGAGTCCATTGAGGCTAGGCTTAGGTCTATAGTGCCTAGGCTCCCAAGTTTGGGACCAAGTCCATCAAGGCCAAGCATGACCCCCATGCTAGTGCTTGGGTCCACGCGCTAGGGCTTAGGTCCATCAAGGCCACACCCATGTTCATTGGGACCGCACCCAAGACCAAGATGCTTAGGCATTAGTCTATCAAGATTGGACTTAGGTCTTTGGTGTTCGTGTCCATGTCCATCGATGTCGAGCCTCAAACCCTATCGTCCTTGCATAGATACCAAATGCTCCGACCCAAGTCTCAAGGTCCCAATCCATCAAGGCTAGGTACAAGACATTGGCACCTACCCAAGTCAATTAAGGCCAAGCTCAAGACCCTAGCATCCATGCCTAGGTCAATAAAGAGGTCGGCCCCGGAATGCTAGAGCTTGGGCCTAGGTCAATAAAGGTGAGCCTTGGGACATTGGTGCCCATGTCCAGCACCTCGATGCCCATGGTTAGGTCCTCAATGCCTAAAACTAGGTACGTAGAGGTTGGGCCTAAGAAGCCGATGTAGTTGTTTAGCTCCTTGATGCCCCAACCTGAGTCCACACAGGCTAAGGTGGAGGCACTAGTGCTTGTGCCAAGAGTTCCTAGTGCTTGCACCTCAGGTCTAAGACCTCAGTACAATTGTTTGGCTCCCTAGCACCCTGACCTGAGTCCATAAAGGCCAAGCTCAACTCCTCAATGCCCATGCCATGGGTTCCCAGCGCTTGTGCCTTGGTCCATATGGGCCAAGCTTGAATCCACGGAAGCCGAACTTGGGACCCCAAATCCCAGGCTTGACGAGGTCCGTGATGCTAGTGCTTGTGCCTAAATGCCCCGTAACTTGTGCCTAGATCCATTGCACCGGGCCTTAGGTTCATTAAGATTAGGCTTAGGACTAGGTCCCTAGCACTCAAGCCTGGGTCTATCAAAGTTGGGCCAAGGTCCAATGGGATCGGCACCTATCTCATTCTTCAGTTACTTATACATAAGTCACTAGCACTCAAATAACATATATCTATTTAGGAAAATCAAATAAGAAAATATTATCATTGAGAAGCCAAAGAGAAAAAAGAGAGACGTGCTGTTTTTTTCCCCTTGAATAAGGAAAACTTTTTCCGAGTGGGAACGCGAAAGATGGTCGGCTCGAGTATCGCGAGGGGCCCACAAGCGGAAGGGAATCGACACGTAAGAGACAAACAAACCCACTCCACGTTCCCACCGTACTCAAGGCCCATTTCGTCCATTGTCTTTTCTCTCTCTCTCTCTTTTTTATTTCTTTTTTCCCGTAATTTATTAGGCTTTTGTCTCCTTCCATGGAATTTCTCGTGACCAAACCATGAATTTACACTTGGGGCAGCTTTCCCCCACTCTCTCCCTCCTTTCCTAGAATCGAAATCATTGCATCTTGGAACGTTATGCGCACCCCCACCAATGCCTTTACTACTTTCTCGTGATTACAGGAATGACAAGGAGGACGGATCTCGAAATGACTAATTTTGCTGCAAATTCAAATTCAAAATATATTGTAAATCCAATTTTAATCTGACTCGTGATTCTAACAAGAGTTTTCAAGTAAAATTCACTTAAATATATAGCTGGTACAAGTTTTTTCTCTTGTCATATAATACAAAATCGATGCTTGTTTCAGCACGAAACGGATGGCGAATCCTGTCAAAATATTTCATGACTACTTTTTACAATCTTTTAGTCATATTCACGGTTGAGTTTGAATTATGAGTTACCTATTGAAAGAATTTCAAACCAATGTCAAGGTCTATGGCTTCTCTTCACGAGATTTAAAACCTATTCTAGGACCCGATTTTTACTGTATTGCCATCTTTTAAAGTTTGGTACTAACAAGCCTGACATTACAGGTTGGTCAACGTACCAGGAGTGTCTCTACATGAAGTAGCATATACCAATGCACAAAATAGTCAGAGATTCGCTCGAGGCATGGGTCGAAACTTGTTTAATGACCAATTTATGACGAAGTATCACACTAAATGATAACTGTACTACCACTAACTGTACTACCACTAATAGCTTCTATTTTGCCTCCTTATTGCCATGAATCGGGTTTTGCACTTTGATTGCAAATGCCATGAGAAAACAATGACATAATTCAACCAAGGAAAAAGCACGGTCCTACAAATATTAAGACTCCTAATTAAGACTAGTTCACTCAATGACTTGTCAAACTTACATTAGATCTGTATTACCACTTATTTCAACCCTAAATTTAAAATTTATCACATTATTGAGTGAGGTAGGTTTTGCTAAGAGATGGGATCTTATCTTATCTCTAGCATTACCAAATAAGAATGACCAAACAGAGCATATGCACATCCTAAGCTCTTTAGTTTTCATGCCCATAAAGATACCTGAAAAATTCAGATCTGGCCAAATGCCGAAAGTCGCAGAATCATCGTGCAAACTCCCCTGTAGCCAACAGTCTCAAACCCTACCACCGATTCAGTTCAGCAAAAGTGAAAAAGCACACTACCAATTGCAAATTGCGTAGTGGGGTGGATTTCATGATCGCATTCCAAGAAAAATGACCACCCACTCTCTCTCACTTTATGCCACGTTGCCACAATTGTATAGCCAAACGAAAGTAGGTACAATTTAATGTTCAAATTGCAGATCATCACTCTACACATTATGTTACAGAAGATAGAATACAGAGAAAGTAGTAATTGCTGGGAACTAGTCCCCATACAAGTGGCTTCTCTGTGTGTCTCTGCTCCCGTCCATCTTGTGATTGATGATCCTGGGCCCAGGGGAGAAGGGCATTCCTGTAAACAACTGAGCCTTAAACAGGGTACATTGTCTTATCTGCAATTTGCTTGATCTGCCCATAACTCTGCTGCTTCAAATCAGGAGCAACAAAACCAGAGCCATGCCAACTTTGCCTAGCAAGGCTGAGCTTATGGCCAAGTGGGTATTCGCAGGAGGAGAGCCGGAAGCAGCGGGAGGAGGAACGTGGAAGAAAAATGGGAAATACGGCACGATCGGGTTCGGTGGCGGTGGCCCCGGGTAGTTCTGGTAGTTGGCTGGAGGGTAGTAGTAGTACCCACCCCCGCCTCCGCCTCCGCCTCCCCCTCCCCCATATGGCGGAGGCGGGGGATAGTACTTGTAGGAGGGCTGGGCGGGCGGCGGAGGAGGGTAGTAGGAGGACCCACTGGGGGTCGGCGGAGGCAGAGACGGCGGCACCGGCTGCACCGGCGCCGGCGGGACTTTGCCACAAGGGCCACAGGTAGAGCACATTGTGCAGTCGGTTTGGTCTTTGGACGATGTGGTGGGGGTTGTTGTGGAGTTGTCCGTGGTGGGTGACTGTGAAGAGGACATGTTGGTGGCTAGTGATAGGGGGGTGAGAGCCAACAGGAACAGGAGGAGGGTGGAGCTCAGAAAGACTGCCATTTTCCGGGGAAAGGAGTTGGCCACAGGAGAGAGTGGCCGGGTGAAGTGCAGGGGAAGTGAAACTTTGAGAGCTTCAATGTGGGAATGTGATGATGGAATGGAAAAGCAGAACTTAGAGAGAGGGAGAGGGAGAGGATGAGGAGTGTGAAGTAGTACAGAGCTTAGTGTTTTGTGCCCTTTACCTTTGAGGGTTGGCCATGTCTTTATGATGTGAGGAATTGAGAAAAAGCGTCAAAAAGTTACGGAGCTGAAGGGATGACACCTACGCGTTTCACCTTGCCGCAAGGGATAGCCACACATTTTCAACACAAAGGGACTTGGTAGGACCTCTTTACGGCTCCTTGAGGACTCATTTGCTCAATCATAACAGCGTAAATTCCGTCGGTAATTCTAAGGATTATCTTCGCATATGGACACTTGGAAAAATCTACAATGAAGGGTCGGAATCTCAAACTCGCCGACCTTGAAGGAGAGGAGCTAGTAATGTGATGGCACCTATAGCTCAATGATGCTTCGAGGGCAGCTTACAAAGGTCTTTGCCCTTAACCGTCCGACATCTGGTGCGATCCTTCGCAAGTCCCAACAACGCTCGAGTTCGCTATCAATTGTTCACTAGCCACTCCCGGGCACAGCCGACTAGTCGCCTCACAATCTCTCTGATTGTGGAGAGAAAGTAGCTTTCATGCTTCCTGCAAGGCGACTTCGAGTGACCAGTGCGTGAGAAAAGAAGGGATATTCTGTGAAGGACAATTCAATTGTTATCATTACCTTTTTTTCGATGACGAAATGAACCAGAACAACACCAGTTGAGGCTGCTAACATGCTCTTCTTTCATTCTCCCAGCCCCCGTTCTGAACATCCTCTTCTCATTTTGAGATCTCTATTGAAGTGGACAAGGACAAGTGTCCCTTAAATTCGTTTGAACCAAAAGCTGGAATGCAACCCCTTTGATCCAAAATAAACCGCTCAGGTAATGAAAACGTCCATGTCGTACATGCCCTTTGACATACTTTACTTATTTGTCCAAAGTGAAAACGAGCCTTGGAAGTAGGGAGCGAATATCTAGAGTGTCAAAACTTGACACGAAGAAACATTTAAGTGTCAAAAGTTATAAAAGTAACACTTAAGTGCCATTTTTAAAAAAAAATGAGAGCCAAGTTCGATGAAGGTGGCTAGAAATCCTATGTAACAATTTTTAGATAATATAACTTGCTTACATGGCATACTAGAAAGCTTAATCAGCAATGAAGAACCAAAATAATATTGTTTTGTCTTTTAAAAAAAATATTAATATTAATTAAATTAAAAAATATTTTTTTGGTAAAAGGTAATAAATATATTGAGGAAATGCCAAATGTACAAAAGATCTCGTCACCAGAAACTTACACTCCAAATGAAGGATCATAAGGAGTGGAAGGGTGCCGAGATGTAAAAGCTAGCAAACCGCGTTACACACACTACAACACAAACACCAAAAGAGAAGCTAGTCACGGACAACCGGCTACCAAACATGCCTCAGATGAGGAGGGAGGACAACCTCGGTTCCAAGCATCAGACGCCAACCAACCTACGGGTCCCCTGAGAAAATAATCGGGTCTATGCCCCAACTTAATATATATATATATATATTAAAAAGGAGAAGGAGGTAGAAAGTGAGGGTTGAGCCCTCACCACTCCTTCCTCATTGTTGCGGTGCCTTGGCCAAGGGCTAGCGACCTCGGCCCATTGGCGGCGAGGGTTGCCCACTGTTCCAATGAGCAATGACCCCTTGGTCGACCCTCTCCCTACCGTCGTTGGTCTTTTCGGCGATGGTGACAACGGTGGGGAGGCGACAGCCCTCAACCGCTTGCAATGTTCATCTTTTTTTTTTTAAATATATAAAATAAATTTAGTTTTAAATTTGATTTAGCCACTTCAGTAAAATAATGTTGTTTTACAGTTATCTCATTGAAAAATTGTCATATCAGCATTTTGGCCAGATTTTCTCACTGTTGGCACTTAGATTCATTTTGCTCTGATTTTAGTACTTAAGTATTATTTTCGTAACTTTTAACACTTAAATATCTCATCTACTAAGGTGTTTTTTTTGCCTGGAAGTAATACGGGCACGGCACAATATGATCGGCATGAGACTCAAGGAAATGAACTGCAGGTCTCAACGAATTTCTCACTGCCCGTTACGATCTGCAATCCGAATCCTACACTCAACTTGGTCAACCATCCAAGAAAACTGCACTTGCTTCCCCACCTGCTCTTCAGCCAACTTATGCTTCTTGGAATCTGCATCTCCCTTCAATTGCGCCGCCTGTTCGGTGCTCCGCTTCTATCTCATCCAGAAAAGCTTTCTGCTCCACTGAGAGCATCTACTTTGGCCTCTATTTCTTCATTTTCTGCCAACTCCTGCATGCTTTCTCCGACTAACTGCAGCCGCAACCATTTCAACCTCAACATAGCTTTCTTCTGATGCGACGCCCAGGCACAATGCCCTTCTTCCAATTCCCTCCAGATCTCAGTGACGTCGGACATTATATTATCCTCTCCGGAAGTAGGAAGAGCACCCTGATTTGGCAAGCTAGCGAATGATCGTTGAGCAATATCGAGTCCTCTATCCGCCTGCAGCCACAGAGGTAGAAGACCTGATGCAATAGCGGGTGTCGGAATGAACACAGCCACCATCGGAAATGGCATTTGGACTCGAATGCTCATTCACTAGCTTCTTGGCAGAGCTCCGATATGCGATCATATTTCCCCTCTTTGATTGGCGAGGCATTCTTGTTCTCCTTTCGCTCTCTCAGCTGTTTCTCTTTGAGTACCTCCCACCACTTTCGCAATCTCTTGGCTGTACGACCAGCGACCTCAGCAGCAACCTTCTTCCATTTGTGGCCGTTCTTTGCCTGATGCGTGATGGCGAGGTTGTTGGTAGTTGTTCCACCTATCCAAGCAGGACTTGGCAGCGTTCTGGAGGCGTGTTCATGTGCCGAGTGACAAGGTGCCGCTTCCTTGTGCCATGTTGTCTTTCATTCATTTCCTAGCGTAAGACACCGCTTTCCATAGCCCAAAGCTCAGTTCTTTCCTAGTCTGGCTACAAAAAGAAAAGTTGGAACTGCAAATGAAATTTGTAAGTGGTTTGTACAGCAAAATCATACACGAAACTGGTATTGAAGTCTGAGAAAGAATAAGAATCATGAGCAAGGAAATGAATCGAATGTTCACCCAAGAATCTAATGCCGGAGTCCTTGCATTGATCTGTTGGGGTCTGCTTACTGCTCTACCTTGCCACGGTGCCTATCCACGCAATGCACCGGCATCAGGTTTTTACGGTAGGACGAATTTCTAGCCGCAGGCGTGAGCGCACGACCCATGCTGTGCAGCTAAATTCTTTGATTCCCGAATCATGGTGCACTCCTATGATCCATCCCTCAATCTTTATGACAAAAGCGATAATTACACAGCCGGTGGAAGAACAGTAACGCCATCGGCCCCATCGAGATGCGGAAAGGAGGAATCTCAGCTGAGCCGAACATACCGAGTGATCAAAGCCGAGATTAAGCCAAAAGGGTGCCTTCTTATTGTACAGAAAATCCAGAAAAGTCCCCTGCAATCAAATACGATCCCAAATTGCAAACCAAAGCAGATGGTTATGACTGCGATCGGCACTGCCAAAGGATGCAATTTGTGTACTAATCGAGAAGCTAATTGAACGTAAATTTCACGTTCCACTCTACTTGGCGAAGATCCAGGCACAAGCTCGAAACCAACAATCCAAAGCTATATGATGAGTTCTGAGTTCTCTAGCTTGCGTTTGTCAGCAACACGCCCAAAGACGAAGGGACATCTTCTCGGGTTCAACGCGACAGAGTCCTCGGTACGGATTCTTGGGTCAAAAAGCTTTCTTAACGTTATACAAACACCAAAGAATAATCGGAAGAACTACTGCTCACTGATCCGTGCACCGAGGGCGCCATTGCCGGCCATCATGGCACACATTAACACGTTTTCAATCTTGCGTGCAAGTTCTCCTTATATTAGGTTATGAATATTATTGAAATATTGTCCACGTCACTTGACAACGGATTTTATATACTTTTTATATCCATATAATTTCCATCATTTATTAATTTAAGCTTTTGGATTGAACTTTCTAACATGATTCCTTAAATTGGACCTCCATAACAATTGTTTGTCGATTTATGGTAATACACACTATCATTTTAATCAATTTTTTTTTTCTAAGAGTTCTTGTTTTGTGAAAAATAAAGGATTTGGAAAAAAATTTCCTAAAAAAAAATCGTTTGCATTGCTTATAAAATGAATAAATGAAATATTTTTCATTGTCTACTAAATTTTTTTAACATAAATTGTTGTCGAAGATGAAATTATTTTTTTATTGATTAATTGTTTCAAGCCATATAAGCGATTATTTTCAAAAAAAAATTCTTCAAATCATTCATTCTCCACAAAATGCATGGACCCTAAGATTAAAAGATGTAACAAGTACAATCATTTGATAAACATCTTGAAATGAGAAAATAACAATATGCAAGCTATAATTTTATTGATTTCTGTCAAAGAATGATTGGTACTTTATAAAGACTTAATGTTAAAAAGTTACACCGCTGTAGTGGCTAAATGAGTGGATATGCTTTTAGCATGATCATATCCTTTCATCTCTTTTACAAAACTTTACGAAAGACGTCCAGCAATAACCTATTTTTTAATGGAAGAAATTCATTGTCTTTATGTCTGATAAGCTCGGGAGTACATAGATGACATGAAAGATGTCAAATTAATGAAGGATCGACAGATGTAATTTTGATGTCAATGCTGTTGAAATACACTTTGTTAATTTCTTGTTAGGAATAAACAACGAATCTAAGTCGGATAAATGCTGAATTAAGTGCACTGTAATGTGAATTCATGTATGCTGTGTTATATGTCGAGATGTGGTTGTATGCTCATATAGCGCACCGCGGTATTGCCAAGGACATAAAAAGACATTTTTAGGACTATTGCACCCAAAAAAAAAATTAGGGGAAATTACATGGAAAAGTCAACCGAAATTGAAAGAGGGAGTAGACGTTTGAAATTTTTTTGATCGAGAAGACTGCAAAGTTCACTCCGGTATGCTCAGCGCAATTCATCGTACTCGACCCGATGCAACTGGAAACCTTTCGCTTTTGTATGTATTAATGTCGAGGGACGACACGACTGAATCATGAGAATAATATCATCGTCCATGCCAGTGGAGGAATGAGGCGATTATGTTCCTAGAGGGCTGGGCGTGGGGTTGGCCACCTCGGCACGAACCGGGGGTGTGTTGGTGT
Source organism: Eucalyptus shirleyi (assembly GCA_017140165.1). NCBI lineage: Eukaryota > Viridiplantae > Streptophyta > Magnoliopsida > Myrtales > Myrtaceae > Eucalyptus > Eucalyptus shirleyi. The sequence continues at coordinate 16,658,549 of CM029448.1, read as the reverse complement.
CAATCTCTTGACAATGGCCATAATCAGCTGGAATAACTTATTGCACGGGTGAGAGTAGAAAGTAGGAGTGTACATTGGTCCCAATCCAACCTAGGCAATGGATTGAGTCGAACCAGACTAATCATGCCCATTTTAATTGTTCCAAGGAAGACCAATTCGGTTCCTAATTCCACTTAAGGAATTGGATCGACAGACTGACTAAGACTTTCTCTTTTCTTTTAATGCTGGGAATTCCTACCCATGAGGAATAGGAAGAAAAAAACAAAGAAAGAAGAAGGAGGAAAAATCACCAGATTTCGGACCGACCCTAGAACCAGATAGGATAAGATGGGTCATTTTTCGGTCCCACAAACCTTGCCCAAGCTGGTTTTTAGAGTAGAAATTGACCCACCCTCAAATTGATTATCCCTAATAAAAACCGGATGTTTGAGCTATATGTGCACGCTACCCGGGGGGGTTGGTGGGGAACTGGCCCGTCCGGTGCCACGCGGGTCTATACTCGGTCGCAGAAATCTCGGCCAGTATGTCAACGGACAGGCCAAACACATGATTCCTAGGGGTCGATCGGTACTATATATTAATTTCCCAGATGTAACGGCGGTCAACGATGGATTCATAATGCACCAAAACAACCGCGGCATTCCAGCACGACGCTTTCCAATTTGAACCGAAATCGCGCCGTCGAAACTTCCATCAACCTGCTCTCCCGACAGCGACGTTTTCCCCTGCATCAGCTCCGTCGTAGAAACAAATAAAAAAACGAAAGTAAGAGAAAAAATCAAAGCACGCTTCGGTCGGAAAGGCTTGATCGTTTCAATCGAATCCTACATCATCCATGCCGTGATCGGAAGGCTTCAAAGGAAAAAAGGGTCTACTTCTTCACGACTCGGTCCTAAGGTATTTGCGTACACTATGGAATCGAACTCGAGATGCCCTTATTGAAGTCTAGATTAAATTACAGGGCGGCAGGATTTCCGCCACCGAAATATGGTGTGGGGAGAACGTTTTTGATGAATAGATGAAACTGGCCTAGCTCATCGTTCAAAAGGGGGCCCAAAGGGAAAAATAAAAAAGATCCAAAGTAAGAGAAAAAGATGCAAGATGCGTTGGATGAGAATATGTATAAGCATAAATATATCAGGGAAAATAGAATTTCGTGACGAATATTATAAATGATTGTAATTTAGTGGTTTAATTGAAATCTTCAATTTACATATTTGGAAGTTTACATTAACTTAGACATACCTAATAAATGCACAAGCTCGAGTTCCTTTTGACTAACTTGTCATAAAACTCGAAATTCGCACTTAAAATGGTAGTTATATTTTCATCGATTTGAATCTGTCAAAAATCTTGGTACTTGTGCTAAAAATTGAAAAATTGGGGGCTAAGTGAAAATGGGTACCCGAGTAGGTAAAATTAACGTAGGATATAGAATTCGTTCTGTAAAATTAAAAAGATTAGGACAGGATTAGAATATTCACGACATGATTAGCGGTGCCACTATTGAAACCGAGTCGTTTGAATTTTTGAACAGAAATAATTCACTTCCATTACAAAAAAATATATAAAAATAAAAAAAATTCTCTCTCTCTCTCTCTCTCTAACTAGGAAAGCTAGCTGTACACAGTCTCTCTCTCTCTAACGCGTTTACGCCTTTTCTTTCACACTGCTCTTCCAGCCTTCTCTCTCTACAAAACGTCACACAATTTCTCTTCCTCTGTCTCGCTGCGTCCGTTCTTCTTCTTCTTCTTCATCGTTGTCGTGTTCAAAGTTTCGAACTTTACCGGCAACCCACCGGCGCAATGCCGACCCTCCTCCCGATCCTCCCCCTCCTCCTCCTCCTCCTGGCGGCGGCGCCCTTCTCCTCCGCCCAGACCGCCGCCGCGCCGGCGCCCTCCGCCGCCGACACCTGCAACGGCGTCTTCCTCTCCTACGCCTACACAGGCGGGAAGCAGCTCCACCCGACCAACGCGACCCACCAGGCCTACAGCTTCCAGTCGACGCTCACCGTCCTCAACCAGGGCGCCGACGAGCTCAAGTCCTGGATGGTCTCCGTCGGGTTCCAGCACGACGAGCTCCTGGTCTCCGCCTCCAACGCCGTCCTCGCCGACGGGTCGTCCTTCCCGGCTAGCGTCGGGAACGGCACCGTCTTCGCGGGGTCCTCGATGACCGATCTGAAGACGGCGATCGAGACGGCGGGCGATGCCACGCAGATGGGGCTGACCGTCGATCTGGTGGGGACCCAGTTCGGGGTGAAGTCGCCGGCCGTGCCAATGCCGGCGAATATCTCGTTGGCGAACGATGGGTTCGTGTGTCCCGCTCCTACTATGCAGGGTGAGTGACCGCCATTTGCCGCTGATCGGTGTTCGTCGCTCTGTTTCGTGCTTGATGTGACTTCTTTATGTTTTTCTTGTTAATGAGCACATATCATTTGATCTCTGACCTGGTGAAGTTTATCCATGGAGGTGTTTTGTTGTCGGGGGCTAAGTGAAGGATTAGTGGTTTTGAGTGGGATGGATTGGTTGGTACTTAGCTTTCTTGAGCAGGAAAATGAGATGGATCTTGTTGTTTGAGGTTGGATGTGGTTTTGTGCTGTCTCGTGTCGGGGATTTTGGGAAACTATATTGCATACACATAGAATGGTGATCCTTTAATGAGATCTTGTGGAAAAGGACCGTTGCCCCTCTTGATTATGCACTAAAGAAGAAAATTAAGCTTTGATTTTCTTTATAGATTTTGCAATTTTTTCAACTCGTTTCATTTGACAATGGAGATGTCTTTGTATGAAGATGTGGGGTTTCTGTGCTTTTAAGAAATAGGATTTGTGTGTATCTATTTTATTGGAGGAGGAGGTAAAAAGTGCGGGGAATGCTTGGGCAGAATTTTACCTTTAAGCTTTGACAGATCCTTAATCAAGACCCGCATTTTCAATAATTACTGGGCGAATGGAAGTGGTTTTTTCTGGTGCCATATTGCTTAATTTTATGGGATGTTATTGCTATTGATCGTTTGCAGTATGCAATTCACCCTTACTGTCAAGAAAAGGTCTTTATTCTCGTTGTGGTTGTTGCAGGCAATAGTACGATGCAAGTGTGCTGCACCAAGGACGCCAACTCCAAGGCCAACGTCACTGTTGGTGATGAGTTTCTTTCCGAAAAAGTGGCGATCTAACGATCATGTATGATGTTACTAGAACATATGACTCAAACTACTGGGCACAGGTCACCATTGCCAACCACAACCCTATTGGTCGTCTTGATAACTGGAAATTGAGCTGGGATTGGATGAATGATGAGTTCATCTTCACGATGAAAGGGGCTTATCCATCCGTCGTCGATTCTACTGACTGCATATTTGGCACCCAAGGCACGTACTACGCAGACATGGATTTCTCGACTGTATTGAGTTGTGAGAAGCGGCCAACCATAATTGATTTGCCTCCAACCAAGGCCAATGACACCGCAGTCGGTTTGGTTCCTAATTGTTGTAGAAACGGCACCATCTTGCCACCGTCAATGGACCCGAGCAAGTCAACATCGGTGTTCCAGATGCAGGTCTACAAAATGCCACCAAATCTCAACAGATCGATGCTCTCGCCTCCGCAGAATTGGCAGATCAACGGCACACTGAATCCAGACTACCAGTGCGGTCAACCCATTCGAGTGAGCCCAAGCCAGTTCCCAGACCCTAGTGGCTTACCCTCCAACACTACTGCAGTTGCCAGCTGGCAGGTGGTGTGCAATATCACTGAAGCCAAGGGGTCGAGCCCTAGATGTTGCGTGTCATTCTCTGCATACTACAATGAGTCAGTTGTCCCATGCCCAACTTGCGCGTGCGGGTGCCCTAGCAGCACCAGCAAAACATGTAGTACCACAGCTCCAGCCATTCTTCTTCCATCAGAGGCACTTCTTGTTCCTTTCGAGAATCGTTCAGCATTGGCAACTGCTTGGGCTGGTCTAAAGCATCTTACAATACCCCAGCCACCTCCTTGTGGTGATAACTGCGGGGTCAGCATCAATTGGCATTTGTACACTGACTACACCCGCGGTTGGACTGCAAGGGTCACGGTCTTCAACTGGGACGAGACCTCTTTTCCTGATTGGTTCACTGCATTTCAAATGGATAAAGCTGCACCGGGGTTTGAAAAGGCATACTCGTTCAATGGGACCATGTTGGAAATAAATGGCGTTAATAATACCATCCTCATGCAAGGACTCGAGGGATTGAACTATCTTGTAGCAGAAACTGACGGAGCTAATCCACAGAAGGATCCTAGGGTCCCCGGGAAACAACAGTCTGTGATCTCATTTACCAAGAAAAATATTGCCGGGTTAAACGTGCCGCTAGGAGATGGCTTTCCAACTAAAGTGTTCTTTAATGGAGACGAGTGCACGCTTCCTTCTTATTACCCCACAAGCAGTGGAAGCCGAACAATGTCGAACATAGTCTACTCAGTCCTTCTAGCATCAGTTCTGTTCAAGTTGATGCAGCGATAGCATGATTAGGACCAAATTATATATGGCTGCAGATTTTTTATATTCTTTTGGTGGACCGTCACTGTATACACCTTACCAGGAGGTTCCAAATTCTCACTCTTTTACTTTGCTGAGAAGAGCGTTTGCACACACTGCATTTGTCGTCTGCAGGTTAAAAGAATGTTATAACTCTAGATCCTGGTGCTTCTCTACATTCTTTTATGCTCTTTCGTGATACTATACTTATTATGATGTTTGTGGAGTTAAATAGAATTTGTACTTTGTGCACAACTTTGTAGAGATATTTTCTGTTTAATCGGATGTGCTACACACTCAATTTTTGTTATTCTTTCACTTAATTGCAAGGTAAGTGGTACTGCTACTAGTGGATGACACAAAGGATTTCATATTTTTTGCTGTGACTGCAAATCCCTAATATGGAGCATCAATCAGTGACTGTGTTTCTGATATATTTCTGAGGCTAAATGGTCCAAAGTTGCTGAACCAACTTATCAGTGTGCATTTGTTAAGTGCGGATGATCATTTTACTCCAATTTCATGTGAGATCTATATTGAACTGTCTAGCACCCGCAAGAGATACAGCGCATGCACACAAGTATGCTTTCCTGGGAAATGACAGTTAACAGTATGATTACCTAAGAAAGGTAGGTACCGTTGAAAGTAGCTGTGCCCGATCAAGAAATTTTGCTACTAAACATAGTACACAGCAGTCGTGGTTGTTGTTTACAGGTTCAAGAATGATGCTTTAGTTCTATATTCTGACTGGCTTCTTTGTTCATGAACTAATTGCGGCCCTTGCGTACACTGTTCAATATGCTCTTTGACTGTTCGTCCTGTAACAAATTCTTGGTGACGTGAGGCGAAAGAGAGTAGGTGCCTGTCCTATATTGAAACAGTGGCAATGGCACCCTACGCTTTACTGGGAGACGTAAATTGGTTCATTGGAGCATCGCACAACCACCCATTTGACGAGGGCCGAAAATCACAAACTTTGCTATTTTACGTGAGAAAAAAATTATGCTGATGAAGCTAGACCCGTCATAACTCATCAAGCAAAAAGTTAACGTGATATTTAGAAGAACCTCAGAAGTGAAATGGAGGCATACATTACTTCGTAGTCGCAGGCATCGATCCAGAGACATTAGCAATAAGATGGAGCTTGTCACTCCCGACTGCAACTTTTCTGAGCCAAAATACCATCGTGCCATCTTTAACTTTTTTTCCTTGAAGGGCATGAACTTTTTCCTGGTTATGGATTTTTCACTGCATCATGTGGTTGAATGACTTTGCCCTGCTTCCTTATTATCTCTCTCTCTGTGTTTTCTCTTTTCCCCGTCTGTGTATTTCGACTCCTCAAAGGGTGTGGTAGACATTTTCAACAGGCCAAACACTAAAAGCAGTAAAATAGGGAACAAAAGAAAAATCCTCCCGACAAATATTCCTAGCTAATGCTAGAATTAATGGGCAGTATTTTTTGATAAGTAATCCCAAGTACCTGCAACACAGAAGTGACTTTTCGAGTATATTGTATTTGGTGTCGTATATGCTGCACATTTCACAACTACATGACTTGATACCGCCAACACAAGCAAATCAATCAAAATTTTGAGCCCTAAAGACAGCAAAATCAATCACGCTTTAAGTAAACCTGTTTAAATGATTATGGCGAGTCAAAGAAGGAAAAGCAGCCTTTTGCTGCAAAGTTTTGCCTTCTGCTGCAAAGTTTTATCTGGAACATATCGCATTGGCCACGGAGCAACCATTCCTCGCGGAATCATGATGTTGACCATTAAAAATGACACAGAGATCAAGAAACTGTCTCGAATAGCCCGGTAGAAGATTCAGCCCAGAAGATAACTTAATACAAAACGGACAAACCCTTGCACAGGGCAATGAAATACAAGAAGCACCAAGTAAAGAATGCACAAATCCTTGTCCAAAGCAATGAAATAGCAAATACTTACAATAACATTGAGTTACCTCAATAAACAAGGGGGAAATAGAATACAGGACCAGAACCGCATTGGCTGTGTTATTGGAGTTAGAAAAGGCTCCTAGACCTAAAGTACTGCCAGTATCACAAAACCTTGTCCGGCTGAACAAAGTGCCTAAGAAATTCTACCAATAACTTGACAAGACTAAATTAGTTGCTTCTTCTGGCTAAGGTATTATTCTATCAAAAGCAGTCAAAAAGAACTAGCATGTACGCCTTTGCATATCACGCAGCAGTGCCTGCCGTGCTCCACAATCCTGTTGCCGTGCTCCACAATTGGTCCATTCGATAATTATCACGGTCCAGCACCACCACTTCAAATCAAGAATCCTCTTGAATTTGCAGCCCACTCACAGGAGGGGAAAATAACCAACTGGTAGAAACTATGTACGCGCAGGTTTGCACTGTACTGCAGCAGCGCAGCTGACCATGGAACATATCCTAAACGGGAATATTATTCACGGAAAATCCATCAAACTCAAACTCACTATCAGGTGGCCCAATACCTTGTTGCTGCAGTAGGAAAAGAGAAATTCCGTGTCAGGGCTTTGTATTTAAGCAAGTCACATCATAGCAAGTGCATAGAACAGATTATCCGACAAAGATAATACACACTCGAAAACAGGACGCAAGTAGTTTCTAGCAACAAAATCACGCACCTGTTTGAGTAATGCATTCATGATATCCTCCTGGCTGTAGTGTTCTGGATAGAGCACGGCCTGATAGCTCATATCAGGGAAACCTTCAGTCTTAACTTGCACTGGATTGTCAACAAGGGAGGTCGGAGGCTGACCAACATTAGGAGTGGTCACCTGCCGATTTCCGTCAGCGGAAAGCAAGGACTTGCCAGCAGCAGAGATGTTTCTATTGTGTCCATTGCTGCTCTGCCCAGAAGATAAACCCTGATGAACTAAAAGCAATCCGGATGTGTCAATATTTCCTTGGACTGAATTTCCTGGTTGCGATGTATCAAACGTCACACCCACATTCTGAAACTCCCAATCATTGGATCTAATTTGCTGCAAGTCATGGAGTATATCATAGTTTGGCATACCCCCTCCAGGCCCTTTAATAATACTAGAGTTCACATCCTCTGGGTATCCACCTTTGGATGTAGGAAAAGTACTTTGGAGGGAAAACTACTAACCGGTGCATCTGATACTTGGTTCATGGGAAAATTCATAGCAGATGATGTCTGCAAAATCGTATTGTGCCCCAGACCTCGCCCATTTTCAGCAGTACCGCTCCTGCCTAAGGCCTGGCCAACAAGGCCAGTTGACATAATAGACTGCCCCATATTGGCCTGAAGCACAGGAGGACGACTGCTCCCACTTTCACTGATGATGTGTCTTCTAGCCTGTGGTTGGCCCATTGGCATCAGCAGAGAGCTGCTCTGGGCTCCATGTGAATGGACTGGCATGCTCATGCTTCCAAAAGGTTGAGCAGACTGTTGAAGATTCACGAGTTGCTTAGGCTCCATTGTGGTTGGGATTCCATGGAGCAAGTTCGCCTGTTTACTATTGGTTCCGAGATTTTGTTGCGACTGTCCCTCTCCGAATCTTAATTTTGGATTGTCAAAGCTGAAGAGGTTTCTTTGATCCAACATGGGAATGGATATGCCAGATTTTCCAGCAGACCGACCCAACCCAGCTGCTTGGAGTGTAGCAAGGCTTTGGGGTGCAAGCTGGCCTGCAGCAGCAAGTGCTTGGATCTCATACCCATTAAGTGAGGAGATCGCCCCAAAACCCGCATCTTGTGTTCCAATGAAGGAGCTATTTACTCCGGCCTGATGCTGCGGCACACCGCTCAGTCTTCTAAGATACAGGCGGTATTTCTGCACCATATTATTGTACAGTTAGATGGTACTGAAAAGAACTACAATAGATTATGTAGCACAGGAAAAATGTAATAAATCTAGTAAAATTCAGGATACCTGAAGGTGGCTAGCAACATTTTCTCTTGTCAGCCCAGGAACATTCATCAACTCCAGTATTTTCTTCGGAACAGCCTCTGCATTCATGAGTCGACATATTTTCAGAATGGAAGAGATGACAAAGGAAAAAAAAAAAAAAACAGGGGTAATTGGTAAATCCAAGACTCCAGTTAAAGTTGATTATAAATATTTCAAGGACACGTGGTGGTGACAGGGATCATATAAGAGCTCAAAGGAAATTAATTCACAACTACACCCACTAAACCAGCAATTCTTATATCTTGCAAAATGGGCTCATTGTACTCCAGGAAACATTTTGTGAAAGAGAATGAAAAATTTACAGATCAAACAGCTTCCTTGGAGGGATTTCATCAACTTGGAGTTTTCTTGAGATCAGTTGTGGTTTGTTAAAAATAAAGGTCTCATTGATGTCAAACTATTTTTCCACAAGTCATTCATTTGCCATATCACATGAATGTGATTTTCATTGAACATGAAAAGTTCCATTTCTGCATAGGCGATAATAAATTGGGTGGTTTGGATATGACCCATATGGTAAAAAGTATTGCTTTCCCTAGACCAGAGATATTGTAATACAATCTGGCATAGTCTTATACCCAAAGAACCAAATAAATCCGTGTTTGGGTGTTTCAATGCCCATGCTGAATTCTAAATGCTCCCATAGCTAAATGTGAGGATAAGCACTATGATGCATCATCTCTTTTTTGTAAACATTGAAGGGTCATTCACGTTGATATAATTTTAACTAAATGATGACCCTAAGTAGCCAAGTATGGACGATGGATGCGCATAACAGGACCAGTTAGTAAAATAACTTTAGAAGGGGTCAAAGTAATGAGTTCATACTGTCGATTCCGAGCTGATTAACAGCCGACACAAACTGTTGGTGAAGCTCAACAGACCAAACTACTCGTGGCTTCTTCAGCGTCGATGAATCATCCCTTTCTTCTGCATCATCCTCCTCTTCCTTCCTTCTCTTTCCACTTTTCCAGCTTCCTTCATTTGCTGTAGACGAGTAATCCACATCTTCCAAGTGTTTCTGCGGCCGATCTCCATCTTCCACACTTCCACATTGCTCCAATTCCTTCCATTCGTTCTTCCTCTTCCTAACCACGTGCTGCCATATGTTCTTCAATGCCTCGATCCTTATAGGTTTTATCAGATAATCACATGCACCATGGGTCACGCCCTTCATTACGACCTGCTTCCCGTCGTCGGCAGACATCACTGTTCAATTGGATAAGCCAGGTAACCAAAGTAAATCAATCATTTTTCATTGAACATGCGTTTGGCATATCTATTTTCAGGCCATCAGAATTCAAGTGGAGTACATACTGATTACAGGCAGATCCATTTCGAGCCCGATGTGTTCAAGAAGTTTGAAGCCATCCATGTCCGGCATGTGAACATCACTCAACACAATGTCAAATCCATTTTTGTTATCTCGAAGCGTGGATAATGCAACATCTGACCTACTGCATGTTGTCACTGAAATATTCCAAAACAGAAACAATCGTGAATCAGCCAGAACGAAGCACTAAGTACTGTAGGACCTCAATTCCTGAGAGCACGAACAAGCACTCGAACTTCTCACCAGCAAATCAACTTGTAGAGGCGAGAAATCAACCATAAAAAGCTAAAAACCTAACTCAACATACCATTCCTAACTGGAAAGAGAAAGAAGAAAAGGCAAAAGGGCAACAAATTATAGCTGTAAGGACTCGAAACTCGACGCTAATCCACAATTTTTCACAGAATGACAAAAGTAAACCCTCGCTTAAAAGTAGGGAAACAAATTCACGAATTCGAATCCAATTTAACGACAAAGCGAAATCTCTCAGAATCCACAGACGAATTGAGCATCATGCACACAGGACAAGAACATCCCATCAATCTACCTTGATACTGGCATGTCTTGAGCATTTTCTCCAAGATCCTCAGACAAGTCGGATCGTCATCCACCACGAGGACCCGCAGACCCGCCGGGAATTGATCGGAGACCCCGTCCCCGGCCTTCCAAGAACAGCTCGAAGTCAACGTTGACATGGATCCTCTCCCGCTGTCCCTTCTCAGATTGGGGGCAGAGCAAGGATCAAGAACTGGAGAGTTGGTTTCTCTCTTTTAACCCCCGAACCAAGAAATCCTCACATCCTCGAGCAGGGGCCAATCAAGAAAGCAGTACCCACTTCATTATCTGAAAAACCCAGTTGAGGAAACTTATAGATAAGGAAGAAATTCGAGAAATCGCTTGGTGGGTGTCGATTGTTCGAGGCCAAAGTAACAGATTTCTGTTCCAAGAACGAAGCCCAGAGTACCTACGAACTGATTGCGGAGTTCAAAACCCACTCGGCAAAACAGAAAACAAAGGGAGAGAAAATCTTGGGAGGGCGTTGGTGCGGGAAAGAAATTTCAGGGGAATTCGTTGCGGGATTGAAAAAATACAGAAGAGACAGGGTTCGCTCTCTGCTTCATCCGAGTTCGATTTCTGCTTTTGTTTTTGTTTTCGTTTTGTTTTTTTAGGGGGGCATATTTTTATTTATTCTATTTTATTTATTTATTTTAATTTATTAACATCACTTTTAACAGAATTTTTTTTATTCAAAAGGTGGGTCATTCCTATCAGAGTGGATCCAGCTCATCAAAAAAGATTTAACTAACTCCCTCGCCATCTAACTCTGCTCCATCAGATGTACGACAATCCCTTTGAACTTTCACTATTTACTGCCTTCTTTTTGGAATATTTTTGCTCAACTTTTTTATCATGAGCAAGCAAGTGTTTTCTCTTTTTATATATATATATATGCAATTAATTTATAAGTAAAGTGATTTGTTTGATCTTCAAAATGTCAATTTTTTACATACGCAACGTATGTGCATATTGATCTAGTAAGAAAATAAGAAAATATAGGGCATTGATCCTAATAAACCGGAACCCATCATGGAGAGAGCAAGTACAACACTCGCACATTTCTTCCTATTAATAAAGATTAAGTGTTGGATCTTATTGTTTACCCACCTTCGAAAACTAATATATAATGGGTTGTGTTTTGTTTCTTCCACTCAAAGGATTAAATTGTATTAGACGCATAGATCAACCGATTGATTAAGCTTGCTAGTGGTTTATTTAATATTGACGTGTTAAATCTCAACTTGCTAAATACATAGATTATCATATTGAGCTGTCGGTGAAGTTTAAATAGCTTTATAGTAATTCGATTTCAACACTTTTAGACACATATTGGGTTGTAAGAAAGTAGGAAAAAGATAAAACGACTAAATCATATATACGAAAAATAGATGAATATAACTTTCATCACAAGTGAAAAAGAAGTGACTTCCACTTAAATTTTCTGTATTTGTAATTTGTAAATGCAAATTAAATCAAGGAGAGATTATTTGTATAAGGGATGTTTATATTCTATGTGGTGCGAGATGATGTAAACATTTTGTTTGTGCATAAAGTGACTCCTATCCCCATTGAATCAGAAATGTTTTTTTTTTTTTTTTTATGATTTTGGGTGGCGGCTTGGATCACCCAACTAAATTATATAAATTATTTTGACTAATAAAATACAACTGTGTGAATTAATGTAGACGGATATAACTTGCACAAATATATTTATAAAGTTAAAGGCTTTATCTACAGATTAAGATAATACCACGTTTAGCATGAAGATAGCTAAATCAATGAAACAATACGCTTCCACATGTAATGCTGTAGAAATAAGAGGCTGACGGTAAATGCACCGAAAAAAGTATAACTTTATCTAATAACGAAGTGTGATATTTTTTTCTTCACTTTACTTAAGAGGTGATTAAGCCGATAATTTTTTTTATAACATAGGATGGCCTTACAATGTATCCAATTGAAATAATACTCCGTTTATTTTGCAGAAAATAAATAATTAAAAATATATATATTTTTAAAACTATCGCTTGGATCGTTTAAAATAATTAGTTAATGATAAAAAAATTTATTGGCGATAATAATTTATGTCTAAATATTATAAAAAATGACGAAAGTATTTTTCAATAATTCACTTTTGTAAAGGATATAAGGGGTCATTTTTAATAAAATATTTTTCAATTTAATCATTTTCTTGAAATAAAGGGAGCCTAAATGTTCATTGTTATTTCTAAAATATAATTATCTAAACTCTATGACGATGAATAGAATAAAGGATTTGAGATTCAGTGACCTGCTAATAGGCACAATTGGTCACTTTATGTAGATGGCGATTCGCTTTGAAAATAAGCACAACTATTTTCTTGGGCTAGTATTATAGGTTATTGATTTTTCTTTTCGAATTTCTTTTGAAAATTATAAAGGTAAGAACAAAGGATTTTTTAATTTTTTTTATGGTAATGATAGACAAGAAGAAACAAAAAGAAAATTTCGAAAAAGAGACTAATTGCCTAGTGCTAATTCAGGGTTTGTTTGAAACTAGAAAAATTCCATGGCTATTTTAATGCAGATAATGATTCGATTAGTTGCATATCTAGATGGTAATTTTCTTCTAAAAATGAAGAGAAATTCAAATATGAAAATTGTAAAATTATTGATGACACAATTGATGTTGTGTGTGTATCGAACAAACAATCACGTTATTGGTGCAATATGTATCTCATATTATGTGACACTTATTTTTTTAAATATAATTATTTAAACTTATATATAAAGTCGCATGTCACTATCGCATAATGTAACATTCGTTTATAAATACTTATCTTTGCATCTTCTTCATTTTGGGAACTTTTTTAATTGCTCATGCCACATCATCTTCCCACTTCCCCCAATTGACACGTGTTTGGCTGCTGCATATAAAGATAAGGCCTTTTGGCTTGCGTTTTCACTGTTGTTTTCTTCAGTGATAATGATATGTCCATCCAAAATGGCCACTTGTCCTTTGAAAAAAAAAAAGAAAAGTTCCAAACAGACGTTATCATCGCGTATGGAAAAAAAAATTATATTAATTGATAATATATATTTATTTCGTAAAAAATAAATAGTTCAAAAAATATTTTTAACTAATGATCATTTATATCATTTAAAATAATTTTTTAATAATTTTTTATTAGTAAAAATAATTTATACATAAATATATTTGTAAACAATAAAAATATTTTCCTCCTTTATTTTTGTAACGATTTAAACAATTATTTATAAATTCTAAATCATTCATTTTTTTAAACAAACAAAACTAATAATTATTAGATTATTTTTGTTCATTTTTCATAAGAATACCTACTAGGCGAGTAATTTATGCGAAATATCGCATATTAACTACCGAATTAAATTCATAAATTAGAGTCCCAAAAAAAATCATAAATTGGATGGAAAATGACCCGATTCCACTATCATTAAATTTCGCCCCGTCGCCAATGAATTCTTAGGTGCTCTCGGCCAAACTTTTGAATTTCAAAGTGTTTTCCAACTTCGGTTCGCGAGATACCTTTAAGTCTCTCGAATTCCCCCTTCCTACTCATCATGTATATCATATTGGACAAATAATAAAATAAATAAATCGGAAAACAGCTTTCTCTCCCGGTTGCTAGAAAATAAATAAATAAATAAGTAAAATAAGATAAAGCTGTGACCTAAGCTAAAGCGAGAGAAGACCCTGCAACGCATATTCCCCTGCGGGGGGAGCTTTTCTCTTTTACGATGAAGCTCCAAGACCACGCCATGGCCAAAGCTCCCTCCCTCCTCCAGAGCCCAAGAAGACAAAAGTTATTAAAAAACCAGAAATTTAAAAAAAAATTAAAAAAATATTGAATTGCAGAAGCTTTATGCTGCTTTAGCAAAAGGAGGGGGATAATTAAATTGAATTTAATCCTAAAGTTAATCATTTGTAGTATGGGTAATTTATTGGGCTTTGAGGGGTCTAGCTTTTTATGGGAGGAGAGATGCTTTTAAGGTAAATGGAATAATTTGGGTCGAGCATAAAATATAATATAAATATATATATATATATATATATGTACAGTTGTTGTTGTTGCTTGGAGGTTTGAGATGATGGGTACTTGCTACGTGTCAAGTCATGGGAGTTTGGAGAAAAGTCCACCCTACTTTTTTCAGACTTTTATCCCCAAGGTGTCGTTGTTTCCATTCCAATGCTTGCGGTATAGATGGAAAAAAGGGTCTCTTTTGGCATGGGAATGTGACAGTATATGGAGTCCTACTCCTTAAGGAAACCCGAAATTTGTCCATGTGTGTTGCGGGAGTGGCGGGTGACACACTAAAGCTAAGCTGACCCGTTTTGAATGTCACTGGAGTTGGCCTGATTGTACCTTTTTATGCTATTGTTGGTTCGAGGCAACGTCCTCGAACATTAGGGTTTGGGTTTTCGATTTGCGAATTAGCTACAATGGAGCGGTTAGATGTGTGGGATTTTAAGATTAGACCTAATCAACCGATGAGTAGGTTGGATATTACTTTCAGGACCATGGGTTGCTGGGTAGACTACTTGGGCAGGAGGGTTCGGGACCGCTTGGCCCCACCCATAAGATTTTTGTAATAAAATTTGTTTATGTATATACACACATTACAATTGCCCATGATCTTACTCAGTCCCAATTTCTAAATGCCTCTGAAATTAAAGCATGGTAGCCTTGAGAAATAATAAACTGACTTCTCATCTAGGCAGAGTTGGTAAGCTTGTGCCCAGAATCAAGCACTAGGGTTTGTGCCTAGACAAGGGGTGTAGCCCTGTCTCTTACCAATCATGTTTGGTTCGGTTCAAGGACAACTTAGACTGAACCAATGCTTAGGTGTGTTTTAGATGCCACTATGGCCAAATTGCACTTGTTGACAAGTCTCGCATAATAGAACGGTGTAGATGAGACAGAGAAGAATAATGTCATGGTGATCACGGGTGAAGTGAAGTTGCCCACAAAATAAAATTTTATTCAAATTATTGCCATCCCTCATTCACAATACGACTTGATTGTTTACTCGAGTCCACTTCATATCCAATGGCAACACTGATAAAAAAAGTGAAAGCCACCCATGTTTTGATCGGCCGTACTAATTATCCCTTATTTGCAATTCAACTTGATTGTTTACTTGAATGCACTTCATATCTAATGGGAACAGCCGATAAAAAAAGTGAAAGCCACCCATGTTTTGATCAGTTATGCTAATTATCTCTTGCCATCAAACCTTTGCAATCCTAACACATTATTTTTCCCTCTTCATGAGGTGGGGGGAAATTGCAAGATAGTGGACCTATATTTAAATTCCAAAAAATGGAAAATATCGCACGGCCTGACGATCCAGCTAATATTAGGTCACCAGATGGAAGGAGTGAAAAGACCTACGCACTTAGGCAGATAATTAATCTTCATTAAAGGAAAGGGCATCAGCAATCGAGCTCGAAGCGCAGGCCCGGGGCCCACACGTCCACGTCAGCAAAACGGCGACGGAGTGGGGAGACGACGTGACGTGCTGGGCGATCGATCTCTGGAGCTTCCGAGAAGGCAATGAAAAACAAAAAAGGGAAATTAAAGGAAAGGCCACGTGGCGGCGTCCTGTAGCGACTGGGGTGGGGCCCGCCCCGGGGTGGTGTGTACGAACGGGCCAATGAGCTGTGATCTTAGTGGACCAACGCGCTTGCGGGCCGGGCCCCGCGCGGGGCCCGGGGGTGGAGGTGGGGGCCCGCTCCCAACCTACGTGCGCCTTTCATGCACGTCCCCATCCGTCTCTCCACTTTTTAAGAGAGAGAGTAGGTGGTGCAGGCGAGTAGGTTGAATCCAAAGCTTCATTATTTGGAGCCTTTCTTAGAAAGAGAGAGAGAGAGTAACGTGTATCTGCACATACCCTTCTCAAATTTATGGCGAAACTACGATAATAACTTTCAAAAAGTACAATTAAATCTTAAAATTTATCAGTTAAACATTGTTAGAGTTTAATTGCGCCACCAATTTGATGGATTTTAGGACTCGAAAGTATGAGGATTCAATCGTATTTTGGCAATGAATTCTAAGATGTCTGGTGATGGCGATTGCTTTGTCCTGATTTTTCTCAGGCTCCGTTCTTCTCCCTTTTCTTTTCATTCCCCTTGTCCCTCTCCGTCGCTTTATTTATCTATTTATTTTTTGACTTCGCAACCTCGTACCACCCACGAAATCTACCTCGTCTTGGCCAAGAACAATGCATGGCGAGCACAGTCGAATCAAAACCGCCCACGGCGACGGAAGGGTCGCTATTGAATGTCATCTCCACGGCTTACCTGAAAACGCGTGCAGGCAAAGTACCCACGATGCAATGGAGTTCGGGTAAAGAAATTTCTGCAAATATTATTCAAATGGGTATGATTCAGTGATGTCTAAACAAAGCATATACAAGTATATATTAAATATAGTGGAATGTGGAATGTGGTCAAGAAACGAAAGGGGGTACATGCTGTGTATGGAGAAGGGTGCGAGTGTGGGTGCGTTTGGATGGGCATTTAGAAAGCCCATCCAGCCCCCAAAGCCCCTTCAGCCAAAGAGGAGGTGTTTGGCAACCTCCCCAAGGAGCTTTCAAATGAAAGCAGGGTCCTTGGAAATGCTGAAAGCCCAAGGCTAGTAGGGACCTTGAGCTTTCAGCATTCGATAGAATCTTTGAAAACATATTTTTCCTTCCTAAATTACCCTCGTTGATTTTTCTTATTTCCGTTATTACCCTTTTATTTATTTTTTTTAAATGAAAAAGGAGCAACCCTTCGCCGGACCGGCGAAAGGGCTCCGCCAGCCGGCGAGCAGATCTGGCCGGCGGCCGTCGACCGGCCGAGGTCGCCGAGGCCGGCGACCTCCGGCGAGGGTCGCGCGACCCAGCCGAGGCCGCCCGGAGGTCGCCGACCTCGGGCGACCCTCGGCGAGGGTCGCGCGACCAGCCCGGGGGCCGCCGGAGGTCGCCCGACCTCGGGCGACCCTCGGCGGAGGGTCGCGCGACCCGCGAGGGCCGCCGGAGGTCGCCCGAGCCTCGGCGACCAGGTCGCTCGACCGTGGGCCGCGAGACCTGGGCGACCGCCGCCTGGGTCTCGCGGCCCGCAGCGGCCCTCGCCGTCGCGCGACCCTCGCGAGACCCGAGCGGAGGGCCGCTGCGGCCGCGAGACCCGGGCGGCGGTCGCCTGGTCTCGCGGCCCTGGGTCGAGCGACCTGGTCGCCGAGGTCGGGCGACCTCGGCGGCCCTCGGGGCTGGTCGCGCGACCCTCGCCGAGGGTCGCCGAGGTCGGGCGACCTCCGGCGGCCCTCGGGCTGGTCGCGCGACCCTCGCCGGAGGGTCGCCCGGCCTCGGGCGACCTCGGCTCCCGGCGGCCCCGGCGCGCCAGATCGCTCGCCGTGGCCGGAGCCTTCGCCGGTCCGGCGAAGGGTTTATCTCGAATTTTTTAAAAAAAAAAGAAAAAGAAAAAATATACCCCTCAAAGCCCCTTGCAAAAGTTTATTTTACCAAACACACATCCAAATTTCAAAGTCCATTTACAAAATTTTTTTACCAAACACAACCGCATTTTAAAAATAAACTTTGCCAGAACTTTCAGGATTGCGTTGAACTCAAAGCCCATTGCAAATGCTGAACCAAACGCAGCCATAGACATGGGAATGATTTTCTATTGAGTTTAGGTTAGGTGATGGGTCACAAATCAAGAGGGACTGAGGGGGGAGGAAGGTTGCTTTCGCCAGCTTTTTAAAACCCTATTTTCGGGGGAGTTCCAGTTCGAGTCGTTTGACAAGTGTGCGAGAAAAAAGGGCGGGGGGGGAGGGACAGGAGGATCAGCACGTGGAGGCCGATTGCTCCGCCCCTCCCACCCGACATCCCACCTTTCTTTTCTCCGTCGCTCATTCATTTGATGAAATCGAAACATTTTCACTGCTTCTGAATTATTGAGGGCGAGAATGAAGTAAATGATTGAGTCTCTCTCTCTCTCTCTCTTCATGAATTGATGGGCACGTCGTGACTGAAGAGAGAGAGTGTGGCATAAGGGTGTGTATCGATCCTAGTCAAATTTGAAAATTGAATTGATTGATTGATTTCGAGTGATTTTCATAGAAATTGATTGAGTTCCCAATTCTTGTTGAGGAATAGTATCAATTAGATTAAATCGGGAAAACTGACTTGGTGTGCACTAGTTCTCAAGTTGTCCTAGGAATCAAATTTGGGTTAGCTAGTTTGCTCATAAAATAGATAAGGTCGATTCCCAATTTCATAAATTGAAAATGACCCTGTCCAATCTAGTTTCTAATTCCATAGTGGATTATTGGGACGAACCATGTTTAGTTTGGTTTTCGATTCAAGAGTGGAAACTTATTTACCTTTGAATCGATTACCCTAGTGCTATATAGGTGGTTTCAATTGTTCTTTTTTTTTTTTCTCAATAAGAAGTCAATTTGACAGCATGTTATGACTTTAGACGAATTGGTCTTGCTTGCAAGATATGATAAAGTACACATGCAACATGGGTTACATCAACACCTTAGCGGTCAGCACTCAGCCTAATTTTGACGAGAAGGCTGGGGAAAAGCATTAAGAGGAAGAAAAAGATCACAATTGACATGATTTATTTGTCAAAGATCTTTTAAACCCAACTATCTAATATCATTCAAGATCATCGGGAGTAACTTAGCTCGATCATTTCTTTCTTCTAATGTAGCTGGATTTCTGTCTAGTACCTAATTCAATTGCTCTTTCAAGCGTGCCGCGAGGAATTTCTTATCGAGTTTACTTGTCCTCACTCGATGGATGAAGCTCAACCAAGCATTCTCATCACCAATTTCTGCCATGGCTGCTCTCGAGAGAGAAGCTTCTTAGGTTTAAATCCCTCTCTCTCCCTGTCTCTCTCTAGGCATGTCGGTGCATTGAGACTTTGGGAACTTCTCCTGGAAAGGGGGGAGAAGACCAGAGGATAGGAGAGATTTCAGGAACTGTTTTGCAGAGAGTTCGTTCAATCACATCCCCCAAGGTCTCATCACCACACACCCCCACCCCGCGAACCAGCAATTTTACAGATCACTTGACAAGACTTCCCCTGTTTTTTTAATTATTGGGGGATGACAATAGTCTCACGAGATCGAGCTGTCAAATAGCCACCTCCCCCATCACCTGTTCTTGGGGGTACATATCATTGAGCACGATAGGGTACGATTTCTCTTTTTCCCTCTTTTTCTTTTTCTTTTTTTTTTCCGCTTTTTCTTGGGGCGTTCTGTAAAAAGGAAAATTCGATTTCGGGGTCAGCATCCGCAGAACAAACAAAGTCAAATCAATTCCTCTCGCCTGGCCCATAACCCAGATGAAAAATTTCCAAAAAAGAGAAAAGACACTTCCTTGTCCACTCTCACTTCCATCTACAGTAGAATAGTAGAACATGAGAGAATCTTTTCGTGCATAAGCATTCCTACTGCCTACATTCAATTAGGAAAGACCATGATTCTGATTCAGGACTCGATCGGCCGGCCTACAATCATTTCCAAGGCGACCTCCTAGGAATGGAATCACGAGGTGCTCGGTCACCGAGACCGCCATCGCCAAAAAACGTGGCGACCTGGGTGTCGGCTCGCGCCGCGGGAGACGAGGGTCATTTTAAAAAACGGGGGTGGTTTTAAATGTGGGAATTGATCACGGTTCACGACCCCCCTCTGCGTTTGTCTCTGCGCCTCTGTTTCTCTGTCCCTGTACGGTGGACCACTACGTAACATGATGTACTGCCGCGGAGAGAATTGGTGAGCAGATGGATGGATGGGATCTGAGATCGGGAACCGAGAGGAGGAGGAGCAGGAGGAGGAGGAGGGGGCCTCTCATTTAACTTGTGACTGCATTTAGTGGGCGAGGGCAGGCAGATTGAATTTGCCCTGTCCACATCCCACTGTTCATCAAGGAGGGGGGGTTTGCTCTGGCTCCGTTCTGGTTTATGGTCATTTAATGTTGGCGTCCGGCCGAACTTTTTGAAGCCCAGTGAAGAAGGTTTTCCCGTCGTGTTAGATGGATCGCTGTTCGTGGGCCGAACGAGCTGCGGATCATTCTGCATCAGATTCTTGTCACAGCAAACGAAGAGGTTGGGTAATCCACAGTTCTGCCGAGCTCTACAATGCATCGAGGCCCGTTTGTTTAACCAAAAATGAAGAATTTGAAAAATATTTTTCTAAAATATGATCACTCGTATCGCTTGAAATAATCAGTTAATAAGAAATATTTTTATTACTGACAATATTTTATGTCTAATTATTTTCATGGATGATAAAAATATTTTCCGTTCATTAAGTGATTATTTTTGGGAAAATGTTAACTTACATTACTCGGAATAAGTAGTCAATGGACAGATGTTTTTATTATCAACAATAATTTATATATAAATATTTTTGTAAGAGATGGAGATATTTTTTATTCATTTGTTTTTGTAAGTGATATAAACGATCGTTTTTAGAAAATATTTTTCAAATAATTCATTTTTTATAAAAAAAAATGTAGTATTGGAACCATTTTTTTTTTTTTTTGGCTCAATCGAATTGTAGTTTGTCAAAAAGAACATGCCATGAAGAAGTTTGAATGGAGAAAAAAAGGAAGGTTATACATAAGTCATAAAGACAAAAATATGCTCTCGTCTGGAGTCAATTTGAAGACCTCCAGTTTACTAAACGGGAGCTCAAACCGAGCTACAAGAGCTAATCTACTGAGCCTACTGATGTATTAAGGTAAATGAACAATAATGACTAATAAAAAATATTTATGTTATCGACAATATTTTATGTCTAATTATTTTCTTAAATGATCAAAATATTTTTCATTCTTTAGTTTATTTTAGGCAATACAAGCGATTATTTACATAAAAATGTTAACTTATATTACTTGAAATAAGTAGTTAATAAAAATGGTTTTATTATCGATAAAAACTTATGTCTAAACATTTTCATGAATGATAAAAATAATTTTCATTCACATATTTTTGTAAGTGATACAAATAATTATTTTTTTTTGAAAAATATTCCTTTTTCAAAAATAATATGTTATGAAGAAATTTGAATGCAGAAAGAAAGGAAGATCACACAAGTTATAAAGACAAAAAAACAAAAAGAAAATGCTCTCGTTGAGAGTCGAACTCAAGACCTCCCGCTTACTAAACGGGTGCTCTAACCAACTGAGCTACGAGAGCTGTTGGCCATCATTTTCTATCTTTCCATAATAGAACAATGTAACAGTAGAAAATATGCCGCAGGCTTCACCTCCTGGCGAAAATGCTTGCCCTTCTGTTTGCACATCTCCAAAAAAATAATAATAATAATAATAAAAAAATAATTCTTGGTAAGTAGACGCGTTAGCATGTTGCCCGTGATTAAGGTCGTTTATATTTATTGATCTAAATAATTGAATTTATACAATACTTTAGAACCATACATACTTACTCTTTCTTTTTTTAATCTTATGTCATTTAACTAATTGTATAAAACGAGATTCGCGTCTTGGAAAAGATAATAATTTAGTGACTTCCCACTCTTAAGAGCGTCGAAATTCAAAAGATCGCTCGCATGCTAATGGTATCATCTGCTTTGTTCCCCCTTCTCTATAAAAGAGTAATCATGGGCGTTGTTATGACATGGAGAGGTCGTCACTTCAAATCCCACCTGCAAAAATGTTCAAGGCCTTGGTCCTTGACGACATTCTCATCCCTAACCTCGTCCCTCAAGCCAATTACAAATGTTGTCAAACTCATAAGCAAATCTCTCTCTCTCTCTTTCTCTCTCTCTCTCTCTCTGTCTCTGTGTGGAAGGCCATGGGACGAGCTCTTTCGCATGTGAATGTACTAGTTTCGGTTCTCACTTGGGGGCCACGATTTCTGGATCTGTGTCCAGCTATCTGCCGACCGCTCCATGTCAAATAGGATCACATCTTGGGTTCCCGAAATCAACCAAGTTGGACTTGCTTGTGTTTGAACGCGCAGTTGGTACTCCAAGTCCATGTTCATAGTTTTATGCCAGAGATTTAACAAAGGCTTAGGTGAGGAAAATCAGTCCCGATTCACATGCAATGGAGTGGCATGCGATTAGAAGTTTCAAAAGGATGAGAAAAGGCATTTGACAAAGACTTGGAAACGAACAAGCATCGAACATATATTAAGTGGAATCGGGACTTTTGATTACAAGTGAGTTTTAAGCCTGAGATTTAACAAAGGCTTAGGTGAGGAAAATCAGTCCCGATTCACATGCAATGGAGTGGCATGCGATTGGAAGTTTCAAAAGGACGAGAAAAGGTATTTGACAAAGACTTGGAAACAAGCAAGCATCGAACATATATTAAGTGGAATCGGGACTTTTGATTATAAGTGAGTTTCATATGGAATCCGCGTGAACCCTATCGTATTTGGCGGCTCGGTTTAACTTAGTACATATAACACACTCAACGAATAACTTTCGCTTGAGAATACTATCCAACATGTCTGTGTCTTTCTCCGATGCTTTTCTCCAAAAAACAAAGGTTATTATTAGGCACTAATATTTTTTTAATCGTCCGTCGCTGCGTGTTAAGATAAAAAATGGCTTATCGGGCCGAGGACAGCCAATGAAGCCCACTGGGCCCAAATCAAACACACGAGTCAAGGGGAGTCAACGTAGAGTCGCTGTCATAATTACCGACGGCTTAGTACCAACGATTACTCGGGAGTAAGGAGATAAGAGGGGTGCTGGTTGTTGAATTGCTCGGTTCCAATCAAGGATAAGGCAATACAATTATCAATGAAGCCCCATATATGCCAGGTGATTTAAACACACAACCGTCAGAGCAGTTATTTTCTTAGTTTGACTATAAATAGCCAAAGAACGCCATTGTAAGGGATCGCGAAATTCAACAAGAAAACCCTAGTATACTCAATTTTTCGACTATCTTTTTTTAGTTATTTTTTCTTCATATTTACTTTCAATCGCATTAGATTTATTCTTTATTTATCACAGTTGTAGTAGCCGCACTTTTTTTACCGAAGCGACGCAAGACTCAATACAAACAAAAAATCGAAGAGCCATCCTTTAGTGAAAGATATTTTGTTTAAGAACATTCTCGGCGAAATATCTTTTTGGCATGTCTCGTGGGAACATTGTGTTCCATTTTGAGAAGGCATTGACGGTGAAAACAAAGAGCCAAGAGAGTCGCATCACCACTGTAGAGGACAATCCGCCCCCGCAGCAGGTCGGTGAGAGAACTTCTCGATCTGAAGTGTCCAATGTAAATGCTAACTGGGTTGATGATGGCAATATGCGTCAGCACATATTCTGAGAAGTCTCACCAAGGATCAAAGGAGAGGTTTGGCCTTGGATCCGGTTCTCATGGCCACCACGAGAAGGATAATATTTGAAGAATAACAAAATGATTTGGCTAATCATATGGTTAATCATTTATCGAGAGTGATGACCCCATTACTTATGAATTTGGTGAACGAGTTGATGTCTAAGTCGGAATGCTGAATTAACCCCTAACGAGTCAAGGCGCCCAAATGGCCGCAGGACCTGTTCTGGCAGTTCCTTCTGCCTCGTTCGATGGCGTTGGTAATGTTGGGACAACTGCAGGCGATTAGGATAGTACAAAGGCCTGGCGCCGGGAATGACCAGAATCAGAGTGGTCAAAATGACATTAGTCGAGCGGGTCCTGAGTGCTCTGGCGAATGTGTTCGGACGTACTCAAGATGATACAAATAATAATAACCCTAGGAGGGTTACTGTAGGTCTGACGGCAACGGTGGCTGACGCGCAGGGGATGGTTACTCAACCCGTCAGTGCAGATGTCAACCGACCATGTGATGTCAACGCATTGATCGACCTTTTGATAAGACTTAACGTCTGGGAGTTGATTGCGGTTTCTGGAGCTAGGCGGTTCTAACAGAATAATGTCATGCTTGATTGAGTGTACTCTGTCTCTGTCTCTGGCTCTGTGTTGCAGCTAGCCAGTTCAACTCGGTGAAGCACCGGCTTGTACACCATCGTCGAGGCCGACGTGCTCGAGGAGATCTTGGACGTGATCGAGTTTGAGGCGGGTCTGGACAGAGGGTGCGCGCACAATAGCACGAGCAACTCTGCCGGTGACGGGATCGATATGACGGAGAAGCAGATCAAGGCTGGGAAAGCGAAGGCCAAGGTGCGAACTCTTTCGCAAGGGCATGTACCGGTTTCGGTTTACACTTGCAGGCCACAGTTTCTGGATCTGTGTCCAGCCATCTGTCGACCGCTTCACGTTAAATAGGATCACAACTTTAGTTCCCGAAATCAACCGAGTTGGACTTGCTTGTATTTGATCACGTAATTGGTACTTCATATTCATATTTTAAAGTCTGAGATTTAACAGACCTTGGTGTGGAAAATCAATCACAATTCACATGTCGCGGAGTGACGTGTGATTGGAAGCTTTAAAAGAACGAGATAAGGCATTTGATGAAGACTTAGAAATGAGCCAGCGTTAAACATATATCATTAAGTGGAATATAGACTTTTAATTCCAAGTGAGTTTCATATGGGTTTCACATGGATCCCATCATTTCTAGCAGTTCAGATTAGTTTAGTACGTACAACACATAACTCGAAAATAAGCTAGGATCATATTTTTATTAAGTGGAATTTGGAACTTTTTCTAGTGACTTCAATATGGGTTACACATGAACTCATCGATTTAACGATTTAGATAAATTTCATTCATAAAACACAATTTTGACAAAGACTTGAGAATGAGCTAGCATTGTATTTATATCAAGCAAAATTTGGACTTTTAAAAATAAGTTCCATTTAGGTTTCATACGAATTCCATCAGATTTAGCGATTCAGATTAATTTAGTACATACGACATACTCATTAAATAATTTCAGCAATACATCCATGCCCTTCTCCAATACTTTTCTCCGAAAATATATGCTGTTGTTATGGGTTAATATTTTCTGAATCTTCCATTGCCGTGAGATGAATGACAAGTTTAATTGATGCGACGAAATTTATTAATTAATCTGATCTGACACCCGTGGGCATTCTCCTATAAGTTCACCTGGTCCGTGACTAAGACAAGATGAACTAGACAAAATAAGAAAATTAAATAAGAAGAAAGAATTTCTAAAAATCTACGTCGCTGTACCGTTAGATAAAAAGGAACATTGATGAGCAAGTGACCCGTGGGCCAATCTCGCTTGATCCACCGCACCTCCACCAGACAAGTAGCAGAAAGTGGTTTTGCAATAATATCATTTAAAAGGACTAGGCACATGAAACCAAGTGGAAAAATTCAAAATCTATGGACGTCCATCTTGACTTTCAGAGCAGCCTTTGTTGACTAAATGTGACAAAGCCTTGTAATTACCAAACGACCTTTCCCACCTTTTTCTGCCAAATTGGATTAGTACAACGTCGAGATCAATCTCTACTTTTTCTTATTGATGGAAGCTCAATAGAAACATGAAGTACCGAGATCACCCCAGCAGGAAAAATTGTGCCTCAATTTTTCGAGTTTTTCTACTGCACAGAGATAAGTGAATATTATTTATGAGTATGAAATTGATGATGATTCTTCCCTAAGCTTCTACCATCCTTAAAGATTGCTTCTTTCACGAACGGATTGAAGTGACGTGGGACAAGATCTCCGTGGATCGCGGCCATATGTAGCGAAGGGCTTGATATTTTCTATGATAGTAACACTATGTAAGAAATCAGTGAAGCTCAGCCAAGAGAATTTGCTGAGCAAATGCTCCTGGATCAAAAGTCATGTCTACACATGAAAGGGAAATGGAATAACGTTTGGTATCATTCTAGGATGCTGCCTTCTTTGACTAATATTCCCTTAACATATAGACAATTTTTATTTTATGAACAAAGTCCATGTCATGATTGAACAACCCACAGACTGCTTAATATTTTTTTTTATTAAGCTTCGTTTGTTTAGTAAAAAAAATATATTTTTCATATAACTTAGAAATGAATGAATAGTGATGAAAATATTTAGATATAAATTATTGTCAATAATGCACAAATTTCTCATCAAATAATTATACCAAATGATACAAATAGTTATTGAATTATTTATTTTGTACCAAACGAACACACTTGAAGAAAATATCGACGAGAACCCTTCACACTCGGTCTCTCTATATATGTCAGCTTCGGTTCATCCTCTTCTCTTCACTCCCAAGTCCTAGAGACCAACTTCATCACAGCCTTTCCTGATCACCCTCTTCTTTATTTCGGCAACTCCATTCGGATCCAAATCATGGGTGTCGTCAGTTACGACTCCGAGATCACGACCCCAATCCCTCCGGCCAAGATGTTCAAGGCCGCTGTCCTCGACGCCGATGACCTCATCCCCAAGGTGCTCCCGCAAGCCATCAAGAGCGTCGAAGTCCTCGAGGGCGACGGAGGTCCCGGGACCGTCAAGTTGATCACTTTCGGCGAAGGTTAGTCCGTCCGTGTTAGGATCGCTCTGGATCAAGGCTGTTTCAACCTTATGGAACATCATAACGAACATTAAAAAAGATAGATATGTAACTTGGTTAATTAAAGATGTTTCTAACCATTGATTTACACAAGTGATCACGTGACTTGACTCCAATCGAGGGAAATCAGACCATGTCTACTAAGTCAATCGTATCAGATTGCAGTTGGAACAACCTAAATGGCCCGATTGACACCATCAAGATCGTTGCTCGTGATGTTGAAACAGGCGAGTTCTAAACGTGAATATTATTTTTTCTTACTTTGATAGGCAGTCAGTACAAGACAATGAAGCAAAAGGTCGAGGCCCTGGACAAGGAGAACTTCACCTACTGCTACTCAATCATCGAGGGCGACATGCTGGGCACCACCTTCGAGAAGATCAGCAACGAGGTGAAGATCACCGCATCGCCCGAGGGAGGCTCGGTGTGCAAGAACACGAGCAAGTACTTCACCATCGGCGAGGTGGAGATCACTGAGGAGAAGATCAAGGCCGGGAAAGAGAAGGCGTCCGAGATGTTCAAGGCCATCGAGGCTCATCTCTTGGCAAACCCTGATGCCTGTTGAGTAGATCTCATCGCTATCTTGGATTGTTCGCTGTACTGTGTGAAATATGTCTGGTTGTGCTAAATTCACAAGGAGAGAAGAAGAGTTTGGGTCACTCTGTGTCTGGAGTAAAGCTTGTGGGGCTGGTGAGCGTAGCTGTTCTTGTATTTGCTGAGAATAAGAGAATGAAAGGTGTGGCAGGAATATGGTGAAGTGGTTTTTGTGGAATTTTGTAAATTGTGCTACATAAATAGCGTATCAAGGGAATAAAAGTTGAACAAGCTTGATATTTTGTTGGTATCACGAGATTCTCTAATTTTCAATAAATTCCATAAAAGAATAGAATTCATGAGTAACAAATGAATAAATCCAAACTTATATTTCGAATTTGGATTAACACTTAAAACTATCGATGTGGTAGAATCTTTCAGAGATTGTTATGCGTATGATCATTAAAGAAAAGTACATTCTTATTATATGTCAAGAAAGCTATCGAAAAATAAAGTTAAAGTGTTCAGGTTTTGGGCCTATCTTATTGTAACGCTTGCGCTATTTGAGATTCTATTTAAGCTAATCCTATCTTATCTCTTTGATGGGGACATTGGATTAGAGATCAAATGCTTCAACACTGATAATGATAAAAAATAAAAAGAGAAGCAAAATATAACGGAAAAGCAGCAGCCTCCACCTCCCCCAAAACTTAGACGACGAGCTGATCTCTGGACACCTCGATTGCGGACCCAATTTTGACCGAGTCAAACTGTCGGTGCTAGTGAAGTTTGAATCAACCCATCAAAATGATTTCAAAAGGCCTTACTTCATACATTTGAATCAGATCCACTGTGACATTAGGGCATTACAAACGAAGAAATATATTATGTGATGTTTATATTACGCAACAAGTTAACGTGATATCACCAACTAATAAAGTATTCTCGTTTGCTACATATTAAATGAGACAAAATTTGATTAATACACTTTTCTTCAAACAAGGACATTTTGTTATAATATTTAATCGGCAAATTGTTAGATCGAACTCCACAACAATCATTTCAAAGGGATGGCCGCCCATGTGAGCACGAGAATGTTCATCTTTTGGAACATAAACTTTTGACATTTCAACATGAATCTGAAAGGGACAGAAATCATTTTCATGACCAAAAGAACAAAAGAGACCACCTTAATTCCTCTTTTCCATTCCTTTAGGCTGCAAATCCTTGACTCTCCTATTGCTATTTTCCTCGAGCGTGACTCTTGCCACACCAACCCTACCTATTGACATAATTCCAACCATAATTAGGAGGCATTGACAGGACTCAGAAGCACTCTTCTCTGGGGTTATTTCTTTCTCATTGCCAATAGCCATGGGTGCAACCAGCTTCACACAAGAGCTCACATGCCCAATTGCTCCAGCTCGCATTCTTAAGGCCTTGATTGTCGAGTCAAATACTCTGATCCCGAAGCTCCTGCCTCAGTTCATAAAGAGCGTGGAGCTGGTGCAAGGCGACGGTGGAGCCGGGAGCATTGAGCAAGTTAAATTTCACCGAAGGTATGTACACTCAACACTAATCGAGCAGGGAGTTTCATAATGTAATTGCAGCTAGTCCTTTCAAGTATGTGAAGCACCAGATCGACAAGCTCGACAAGGAGAACTTCATGTGTAGGAACACGATGATCAAGGGCGACACGCTGGGCGACAAGCTCCAGTCGATCGATTATGAGGTCAAGTTTGAGGCCACCAGCGATGGAGGGTCTGTCTGCAAGATGACGAGCAAGTACAACAGCAAGAAGGCGCTTCAAGTTGAAGAAGAGGAGATCTAGGCTGGGAAGGAAAAGCCATGACGTAGCATCACTTGTGTACACAATATTTTCTTGTGAGACCATCTCTCGGCTTGCTAACTTACGGTCCATCTCTTTGTTCAAGAACAATTTCTCGGGAGGCATAACACGTGATTTCGGCAAGTACAGCCCTTCTCTGGGGATCGTTACCTTTTCGAACAACAGCTTCATCGGAGAAATGCTGCAAGATATATGCAGCGACTTTGCTCTTGGATATCTCGCAGTCGATGGGAATAACTTCACTGAGCTGCCGCCTGACTGCTTGAGAAATTTTCCGGGGCTAACGAGAGTCCGTCTGGACAGCAATCAGTTCACTACAGATATCATGAGTGCGTTCAGACCGAATCTGGACTTTATAAGCCTCAGCAACAGCCGATTTGTCGGGAATCTCTCTGCAGAATGGGGAGAGTGAATGAATCTCACGAATTTGCTGATAGATGGTAACAAAATTGCCAGCCGCATCTCGTCGAGCTCAGGAAATTGTCCCAGTTGCATGTTCTGACTTCCTACGGCAATGAACTGACCAGGAAAATTCTCGACGAGATGGGAAATCTAGGGGAGTTCATAAGGCTGAACTTGAGCAACAACCATTTGGCCGGAGATATTACCTCCTCGTTAGAAAACTTATCAGGTGATCTTGTTTTTGGGGAGAAGGCATTGAGCGGTAGCATACCAAAAGAGCTAGCAAATTGTGAGAATTTACTGAGCCTGAACTTGAGCAACAACAATCTGTTGGGCGTCATGTCGCCAGAGCTGGGGAACTCGTTCACGCTACAGAACCACCTAGACCTGAGCCACAATTCACTAGCAGGATCAATTTCTTCCAATTTAGCAAAGCTCATTGAATTGGAAAATCTCAATGTTTCGCATAACGATTTGTTCGGTATGATCCCAGCTGCTATCACCAGCATGAGCCGTTTAAGCTTCATTGGCTTCTTGTAAAACAAGCTGACAGGCGCAGTTCCTAGTGGTCGCCTTTTCCAACAATCAGTGGGAAGGGCTTTTGATGGTTTTAATTGGGGATGGGCTTAAGGCCCGTCCGCCCATGCTGGGCCCAAAAGGCCCGGCCCACGGGAATAGGGCCCGTGGAAGGGGAAGGTATAAAATGGAGGAGAGAGAGAGAAAACGTATCAGTTGGAAATAGAAAAGACGTACGTTTTCTCTCAACGCTCTCCCTCTCTCACGTTGTTCTTCAAAGCGAAACCAGTGAGACGCTCGAAGGATTTGGCCTCCTCGGATTGAACAGGATCAAGTTTCTCTTCCTCTAACAGCGTCAGTGTTTAATCTGTGGCTAACAAGGTACGCTCGAATCCGTGGTGTGCTTTACGATCGGTGATGCGTGTTTTTTCCCGGGCTTCGTCTTCCGCATTGATTTAGGGGTTCGGTTCGGTGTCGAATCCGGTTTTCGGGGATCCGTTATTCCCAACATTGGTATCAGAGCCATAGTTCACGTTTTTCCTGATCAATTTGATGTTTTTGATTGATTTTTTCGCAAAAGAACTTCGGCCGTACGGATCGGGGCAAAAATCCCGACACTCGAGCGCTTTTCGGCCATTTTTTTGAGTTTTCGTAAGTCGAAATCAAATTGTGATGGCATAGGAAGAAAGGCGACGTCGAGACGAGTCTGGCGAGACGTTGAGTGCCGTTGGGCGACGCCGTACGCGCCCACACGCGGGGCCAGAAGGCGCTGCGTGTGGGCGCGACGCGCCCGGAGACGCTGGATCGCCAAGTGCGTGCGGCGCACGCGTCGGTCGGCGAACCGGCACGTGCACGCCGCTGGCGGGTGAACCAGCACGCGCCGGTCCGTGGACCACAGGCGCACTGATGCGTGCTGACGTCACGCGATGACGTCATCATGATGTCATCCAACGGTCGGTAACCGTTCGGATGACGTCACCGATGATGTCATCACCGACGACGTTTCGCTGGGCGGTCACCGGCCGGCGACCCGACCCGATCGGCGACCCGACCCGACTCGCGGACGCAGGCACGCGCCCAGCACGTGCCGGATGACATCTGCGTGACGTCATCCCCGCACGCACGAGGCACGTGCCGTCGGTCCGCGCGAGCGGTCCGACCGGCCCGACCGGTCCGACGACCGACAATCGTTGACCGTTGACCCTCTGACCGTTGACCGTTGACTTTGACCGTTGACCACGTTGACATTGACCGACGACCGTTGACCGTTAACCTTGACCGTTGATCACGTTGACCGTTGACCGACGACCGTTGACCGTTGACCCAAAAAAAAAAAAGAAAAAAAAGGAAAAGGAAAAGAATGTGTTTCTTTTTCAATTAAGTCTATGTGGATTATAATGTGATCCCTTATTTGTTCTGCATTTGTTGCAGGAACTATGCCTCCCCTAAGGATGCGCACACCTATTCGCGCAGTTACCGATGAACAAAGGGATATGCTGTCTAAGTTGATATTTGAATGATTTGTGATCATCGATGGGAGAGAGGTGACTTAATTGATCATGTCCTTGAAGTCAATGGGAAAATTCAACAGGTCATATGGAATGGTCGTCCTATGTCACAGTCAGAGATGGTGCGATTTTACATAAACACTCTTCCACCTGAATGGCAAGATGTGTTGAATCGCATATGGGATGTCAATGGAGCTGCTTCCTATAAGAAAATTGTGATGGATTTTGTAAATGAATATTCTTTGTATTGTTTCAAGGGAAAAGATCAAGAAATTGAACAAAAGAGGATCTTTCCCAATTCGTGTGCTGACTTGGTGTTAGTTGTATTGACTGATATATGTTAAGTGTGATTTATGGACATATTATGTAATGATTACTACCTAATTGTGTTAATTGAAAGCATTATTTTTTTTAATTGTATGTCAATTATCTGTTTCTTTTCATTATTGCTGGTTCTTTGTGGGTAATTAGGCGTAGGTAGTTTTAGAAGTTTTTGTAGCTTCATAGAATTGATTTTGCATATGACAATCATATTAATGATAGTTTTAAGTTAGGATTTTTGGAGGATGATTGGAAACGTTGACCTTTTGATTCTGAAGCCTTACTTGAAATTATTCATTGATATGATGGGTCTATGTAAATATGGATGCATAAATGATAGGCATTAATAATTCGTGCATATTTGTCTGATTTGTTCAGATCAATGGCTTCACCACAAAGAGCATAGTTGCCGAGCTGAACAAAGGTGAAAAGCTCAATGGAGACAACTATGAAATTTGGCAAATGAAAATCCAATATGTCTGGAAGAGCAAGAAGCACTTGAGGCTCTTGTCATGACCATGGTAGAACCGAAGAGGGAACCCTGCACAAAGACAAAAGAGACAAAGAAGCTTTTTCTGCGTGGAAAAGAATGAACTCTCTAGCTCGCATCACGTTGCTGAGCAGCATGGAAAATGACGTCATGTGAGAGTTTCGGCATTTTGACAATGCCAAGGAAATGTGGGAGGCATTGGCAGCTAGATTTGGTCATACTTCGGTGACTAGACTGAGGCAGCTTACTATCAGGTTTGACTCTTATAAGAAGCCTCATGATCAGACCATGAAGCAACATCTTAGAAAGATGTCAAACATGATAACCGAGCTGAGAGATGCTGGCCATGTCCTCACAGATGTGCAGCAAGTACAAGCAGTGATTCGTTCCTTGCCTCAGAGTTTGGAGCATATGAAGGTGCACCTGACTCATAATGAAAATATCAAAACCTTTGAGGATGCAATGCGTCATCTTGAGCTGGAAGAGGACCGCCTGTTGGCGGCTAAGCTGGATGCTGAACTCTATCATGCTAGTTCTAGCTCAAATGGAGCTTCGAGCTCCAAACGCAAGCGCCCTAACTGGTTTGATAAGGGAAATGCAAGGAAGAAGCAGGTCCTTCAGGGAAGAAACCCAAATTTAACCAACATGGAAGAGGGAAGCGTCTTCGCATGAAAAAGCTTGCAATGGTGAAATGCTACAACTGTGACAAGAAGGGTTACTATGCTCGCGACTATCGTGAGCCAAAGAAGGTATGCACCCCTTGTACTTTTCAGAACTTTGCTTTTGTGTCGAGTTCTGTGTTCTTAACTGACTCTAATCCTTTGTGGACTGTGGATTCAGGAGCGACAGACCATGTAGCGAAGGATAGAGGATCCTTCGTGGAATTTCGACGAGTACCAACTGGAACTAAGTGGATCTATGTGGGAAACAACTCCAGAGCTGAAGTGAAAGGAATTGGCACATGCCAACTGAATATGCGTGGTGGACGCACTTTGTTTCTTCATGATGTGTTGTATGCTCCGGAGATTCGCCGGAATTTAGTGTCTGTATTAGTGTTGGTTAAATTAGGTTTTAATATGAACTTCTATAGTAGATGTGTGAATTTGTTTTTGGAGACAAATTACTATGGTTGTGGTTATTTTCTGGATGGTTTTATTGTATTAGATATTGATTATGTTAATGCTAATGTTTGTTATTCCCTTCTCACGTTTCCTAATAAATATGATAATGATGTGAATGTGTGGCATGCTAGACTTGGTCACATTGGCCAACAGCGTATGAATAGACTAGCCAAAGAGGGCTTGTTGGGCAATATTGAAAAAGTCGATTTGTCCATATGTAAGCATTGCCTAGAAGGGAAAACGACAAGGAAACCATTTGGAAAAGAAAAAAGAGCTGAATTTCCTCTGCATTTAATCCATTCTGATGTCTGTGGTCCAATAAATGTAAAATGAAGGTATGGGGCTGTTTATTTCATCACATTTATTGATGATTATACTCGATTCAGATATGTCTATTTGATTTATCATAAATCTGAAGCGATAAGTTGTTTTAAAAGGTTTATGAACCTGGTAGAGAATCAATTAGACAAGAAAATAAAAGCATTGAGATCCGATCGAGGTAGAGAATATTTATCTGATGAGTTCAGAAAATTATGTGATGAAGAAGAAATAGAAAGACAGTTGTCTATTCCGTACACTCCTCAACAAAATGGTGTTGCGGAAAGAAGAAACAGAACCCTACTAGAAATGGTTAGGTCCATGATGGCGCATGCTAACTTGCCTATCACCTTTTGGAGTGATGCATTGTTAATTGCTGCGTATATACTTAACCGGGTGCCTTCCAAATCAGTTGCTTCCACTCCATATGAGTTATGGACAGGTAAAAAACCGGACTTGAGTTTTCTTAAGCCATGGGGTTGTGCTGCCTATACACATGAGTCCTCTCACAAGTTTAGGAAATTGGATCCTCGAGGAAAGAAGAGTATTTTCATAAGATACTCGGAACACTCGAAAGGGTATGTGTTCATTGGTGAGCGGGAAAGTGGAAGTATAACTGAATTTGAATCACGAGATGTCACATTCTTAGAGGATGAGTTTCCTAAGAAGGGCGAAATAAGGGAAGATCACTCCCTATATGAGACATTGGATCAAGATAATGATATTAGTGGAGTTCATCCAAGTGGGAGCATAATAGGGAATGATGTACAAAGTGTACAATCTCCCATACGGCGAACAAGTCGCCAAAGTATTCCCCGTCGACGTTTTGACATTGAAGGGGAAACTTTTATGGTTGCTCCACAAGATGAGGATGAGCCAAGAAATATCAATGAGGCTCTGAATTGCCCTAGTAAGGAAAAATGGATTCATGCAATGGAAGAGGAAATTGAGTCAATGAAATCAAACCAAATGGAAGCTGGTTGATCTTCCAAAAGGACGCGAGCTATTGGGAACAAGTGGGTTCTCAAAATAAAGCGAAAGGCTGATGGCTCGATTGAAAGGCATAAGGCTCGCCTTGTGGCGAAGGGTATAATCAACGGGAAGGAATTGATTATGAAGATACGTTTTCTCTGTAGTGAGATTTACCTCGATTCGCATTATTCGGCAATAGTAGCTAGTCTGGATCTTGAGTTACATCAAATGGATGTAAAGACTGCTTTCCTCAATGGAGAATTAGAGGAAGAAATATATATGGAACAACTTGCTGGTTTCATAGTGAAAGGCCAAGAAGAAAAAGTATGTCGACTTTTGAGGTCGATATATGGTCTTAAGCAGTCATCAAGACAATGGTATATACGTTTTCATAATGCCATAGTGGCATATGAGTTTACAATGATTGATGAGGATCATTGTGTATATATCAAAAGATCCAAGGATCAATTTGTGATCATATCATTATATGTTGATGATATACTGATTGCCGGAAGCAATATGGAGTTGGTTAATACTGTCAAGAGATGGTTGTCTTCTAACTTTGAGATGAAGGATATGGGTGAAGCTGCATACATTCTTGGAGTTAAGATTTCGAGAGATCGTTCGAAGTTTCGCAAGAAACCTATATAAATAAGGTTCTTGAACGATTTCGTATGCAAGACTGTAAACCCATAGACACTCCTATTGCAAAAGGTGAAGGATTGAGTCATAGACTGTGTCCAGGGACTCCACAAGAGAAGGAACAAATGAAACATGTTCCTTATGCTAGTGCTGTTGGGAGCTTGGTGTATGCTATGATGTGTACAAGACCCGACATATGTTTTGCAGTTGGAATGGTGAGTAGATACCAATCCAATCCAGGTCCAGCACATTGGAAGGCCGTCAAGAGAATACTGAGGTATTTGAAGAGAACTGCTGATTTCAAGTTGAATTACCAAGGAAAGGATCTGCGACTTGAAGGCTATTCAGATGCTGATTGGGGAGGAGATTTAGATGAAAGAAAATCTACCTCTGGATTTGCTTTCTTACTGAACAATGGCGCCATATCATGGAGCAGTAAGAAGCAAACGTGTATAGCCTTGTCCACGATGGAAGTTGAGTTCGTGGCATTATCAGCAGCGGTACAAGAAGGAGTTTGGCTTAAGAGATTTTTGGATCATTTAGGTGTTGATGAGAAAGCTGCAAATCCATTGTTGGTTAACTGTGATAGCCAAGCAGCTATAGCATACACCAAAGATCCAAAATATCATGGCAAGACCAAACATATAGATACCAAGTATAACTTTGTAAAAGATATGGTTGCACGAAAGGATGTGAACTTGCAGTACATATCTACGCATAGAATGGTAGCAGATCCTATGACAAAGCCAATACCTAGAGATGTGTTTTGTGGTCATGTAAAATCTCTAGGATTGCGTAGAGTCTGATGTACTGGATATTGTAATTTCCCTGAGTTGTTCACATCAATGAACTTGTGTTGTTTCGTTATTAATGCCTATGAATCTTTGTATGATCTTTATACATCTTAATGCTCAGTGCATTATTTTAAGTTGAGAAGTATGTCGGACAGATATAAGATTAGCCCACTCACACGAGTAATCGCCTCTGTTTACTGTGTGATAAATAGATATGAGACTGTTTTTAAGCTTATTATCTAGGTGATAATCGAGAGCTCAAGCTTAAAATACGTATGTCGTCTTAACTGAGTGTTAAGATGAGAACATAATACTAAATATGTCCGAAAGTAAAATAACCCACATATTTTACTTTATCTGTCTAAGATGCCAGATGTGAGTTCTGATGAATTTTGTGAATGAGTAGATACGTGAACTCAAGTTAGACATTGGGTATGTCTCAACTATCATCTGTACGGTATTGAAAAGTGTAGACATACGTTCCACGGGAAAGGAGTTAATACCGTAATACGTATTTCATACTACGTATGCATGAGACGACCAATAAGAGTGGCAAAAAGTTTGATCTCAACTTTTATGACGTGTGAGACTCTTGAGGAAAAGAGTTCATCAATTTTTTAGTCCCCTCAGGACTCTTACTTATTCTCAAGATTTCTATTTAGTGTTTGCTATCTTAGGGTGTTGCCAATGGTCATGAGATGATTCGATCTAATGGGGCATTTCTAGAAAAGCAAGTTGGACTGAAATTGAGAGTTTGAAGGAAAGAGGAAGATCGATTTTGGAGAATCACATTGTGGCTTTGTATTCACTAGTCGACCAATTATGACTGTCTTTGTGATAATTATAATTGTGAATACAATATATATATATATATATATATATATATATATATATATATATATATATATAGGGTACTGCATACTAAATCTACTCGGAGTGTGACGCCCATTATGAGCTGCTATATATTCCTAATAGATGTATAGCAACGAGCTCTCAAAGTATGCTGGTCGCACGGATTATTCACCAGTATGAATGTTGAAGAGAGGTAAAGAGAATCCTATTCGGCCCACCATGTGCGAGTGGGAGATGATGGTTTTAATTGGGGATGGGCTTAAGGCCCGCCCGCCCATGCTGGGCCCAAAAGGCCCGGCCCACGGGAATAGGGCCCGTGGAAGGGGAAGGTATAAAAGGGAGGAGAGAGAGAGAAAACGTATCAGTTGGAAATAGAAAAGACGTACGTTTTCTCTCAACGCTCTCCCTCTCTCACGTTGTTCTTCAAAGCGAAACCAGTGAGACGCTCGAAGGATTTGGCCTCCTCGGATTGAACAGGATCAAGTTTCTCTTCCTCTAACGGCGTCGGTGTTTAATCTGTGGCTAACAAGGTACGCTCGAATCCGTGGTGTGCTTTACGATCGGTGATGCGTGTTTTTTCCCGGGCTTCGTATTCTGCATTGATTTAGGGGTTCGATTCGTGTCGAATCCAGTTTTCGGGGATCCGTTATTCCCAACAGCTTTTATCGCAAATCCGGGCTTGTGAGGAAACGCGACGGAATGTCTCCATGTGGGTCGAGCAGTAAATCGACTGACCCTCGGAGAAAGGTTCTGATTAATGTGATTGTTGCGTTTGCTGCTTACTACTTCTCGTGACTCTTATTGCTCTGATTTTGGTGCTTCGACGGTGAAACAAGTATCTCGATGATTTACACAAGTGATCACGTGACTTGACTCTAATCGAGGGAAATCAGGCCATGTCTAAGTCAATCGTATCAGATTGCAGTTGGAACATCCTAAATGGCCCAATCGACACCATCAAGATCATTGCTCGTGATGTTGAAACCAGCGAGTTCTAAACGTGAATATTACTTTTTGTTACCTTGATAGGCAGTCAGTACAAGACAATGAAGCATAAGGTCGAGGCCCTGGACAAAGAGAACTTCACCTACAGCTACTCCATCATTGAGGGCGATACGCTGGGCACCACCCTTGAGAAGATCAGCTATGAGATGAAGATCACTGCATCGCCTGAGGGAGGCTTGGTGTGCAAGAGCACGATCAAGTACTTCACCATTGGCGAGGCGGACATAACTGAGGAGAAGATCAAGGCTGGGAAAGAGAAGGCGTCCGGGATGTTCGAGGCCATCGAGGCTTATCTCTTGGCAAACCCTGATGCCTATTGAGCCAATCTCATCGCTATCTTGTCTTGTTCACGGTACTGTTTTAGATATGTCTGGTTGTGGTAAATTGAAAAGGAGACAAGAAGAGTTCGAGTCACTCTATGCTTGGAGTTAAGCATGTTGGGCCAATGGGTGCTGTTGTTCGTCTTTGCTGAGCAGTGGTTTTCGTGGAATTTTGTAAATTGGGCTACATGTGGAGTGTATCAAGGGTAAAAAAGTTGAATAAACTTGATGTTTTGTTGGTATTATGAGATTCTTTAATTTTCAGTAAATTCATGCAATGATAGACTTCATGAGTAATAAATGAAATGCCGAATGGCCAATAAAAATCTCAAACGTCGGCCCAGTATTTCGAATTTGGACTAACATCTAAAACTATCGATGTGGCACAATCTTTCATAAACCGTGAT
This sequence comes from Eucalyptus shirleyi, assembly GCA_017140165.1. Lineage (NCBI taxonomy): Eukaryota > Viridiplantae > Streptophyta > Magnoliopsida > Myrtales > Myrtaceae > Eucalyptus > Eucalyptus shirleyi. The sequence goes on along the minus strand of CM029448.1, from coordinate 16,619,630 downwards.
ATATATGATCATTAACCATAAAGTACATTCTTATATTATGTGAAGAAAGTTATAAGGAAAAAAAAACCATAGTTGAATGTGTTTGGGGTTAAAAAAAAAAAGTGTTTGGGGTTTGGACTTATCTAATTGTTACACTTGGGCTATTTGGCATTCTATTTAAGTCAATCTTATCTCTTGATGCTCAAAAATCAAAGTTCGCTCTTATGCTCATATATAATGGGAATGTCGACAATATGATGACAAGTTCATGACAATCAATCACTGTCAATTTGTCAACAGCAACATCACATCTTTGTGAACTAGGACGCCGTATAAATCCTTAATTTATTAAAATGTTTAGATTTTAGTAGGGCTAGCAAAATGGGTCCCAACCTATTTTGTGAATCAGATTTAATAAGCATCGAGAAGTCAATAGATGATTGATTTGGTATTTTTTGTACTTGTACTGCGAGTTTTCATAGTCGTAACCCTGTAATTTGATTTGGAAGATTTGCCAAAAAAAATAGAAAAAAGGAGGCTCTACATTTGAGTAGCATAATTTTTCATGCTACTCGAGAAGAGAACCGTTTGCAACATCAATCTATCAATCTACCAAGACTTCTTGAATGTCCGTTCTTTATGAAAAATACTTCTCATCCTACCTTAATTAATCGAAACATTTAATCCCCCAAGATGTTGAAAGTGACAAATAGATCATTACGTGGAATCGACTTGATGGATGATGATATGATGATGGTAAGCACACTTTACTTTGTCAATGTAATTTATATATATAAATATTTGCATATATCTCCAAGTACCATCCTCGCTGCTAAGGTTTGATGGTATTTAGATGAGGTGCAGTGAGGACTAAAATTGAATGGACACATGTCGCAATCTAAAAATGGAGATAACAGATAAATCGGGAGAATTACAAAAAAACTTCTAAATCTATTATAATTGTACCAATTCAGTTCTAAACTTTTCGTAATTATGTCAATTTAATTTATTCGGCCAATTTTGGTCAGATAATGTTGATGTGGACGCTAACCATTTGGCCAACACTAACGTGGCAATTTTTAATAATTTTTTTAAATAATTTTTATTTTTATTTTTTCTCTTCTTGATTATTTTGCTTCTTTGACAAGTCTCGTCGGTCACAAGAGAGGCCTTGGGGCCGCGCGCGAGGTGGCTTCACCCAGATCTAGGCCAGGCCATGATGAGATTGGCCTCGTCTAGATCTGGGTGCTGATGCTAATGTGAATAATTTTTACAATTTTTTCAATTTTTTTTTTCCATTTTTTAGTTTCTTTTCTTTCCTTTTTTTTCTTCCTTTGTCCCTCCATTAGTCTGTGGCCCCAGCAAATCCATCGGCCCTTGCTAATCGCTTGCAAGGGCATCTGGGCCCTTGCTATCAATCACTGAAGCCATGGATCGGCCAATGGCTGGGGAAGGGGAATAAGAAAAAGAAAAAAGGAAAATATAAGAAAAGAAAATGAAGAAAATGAAAACATCAAAAAAAGAAAAAAATTGAGATTTTTTTTTTTTTAAATTACAAAAATTGTCCACCTCAATACTGGTCATGTGCCATAGGATGGCTAGCGTCTATGTCAACGATTTTCGATTAAAATTGGTCGGAATGACTATATTGGTAAATCGTCAAGATATTTAAAATTAAATCGACTAATTTAAAGAGTTTATAACTCAATAGACATTTTTATAATGGGAACCTTTTTATTTTTTGTAATTATCTATGTTCACTGTCGAATAAATAGGTCCAGAATCACTTTAGAGTTATATTCTACGTGTCAATACCAACCAGCTTTGAAATAAAAATCAGAGATCGGAGGAGGAAAATCACGTATCCAGACTTTTCCACAATTCTCCTTGAGTTGCGTACTGCAATTCCTTCTTATCTCGTCCCTTGACTAGACTTCTGCGCCCGCTGCTCACTAGATTATACCCCGCCACGAATCAAACACCAAAACTCATTTGCATGCACAGAAATTGGGCGCCTAGGAGGGAGAAGTGGGGAAATGAAAGGGGTGTAAATGGAAATGAGTTCGGTGTTTGATTCTATTTTTTTGCGAGTAGCGAAGACAATTATTTTGTTCCGATTTTCTTCACCCAACTCTCGACTCAGAGAGTAGGCGATGAGAATTATTTTCTTTGCACACCAGCCAGGTAAGTGAGTGCTTAGGATTTCGTGACTTGAGAGTGCCGCAAATTGGACTGGTTCAAATTAAATCGGACATGGCCACTCTAGATGAGTGATTTCATAAACCCACGAGCTTCCACATGTTCAAAGTTAACAATTTGATTCCAGGGCGATGAAATGGGTGAAATGAGCCATTCATCCATTTAATTTACATGAAATGTGTATCACTTTGAAATTTCGGGGAACTATAATTTATCATTCTAAAAATTTAAATTAGACGAATGCGATATCTAATTCAAATACTTTAATACAAATGCTTTTATACTCATCTTCACACGTAAACTTGAATTGATCTAAGATTGAAGCATGAGAACATATAATAGATGAAGCAAATATGACCTGAAAATGTTTGAACTTAGAACATCTGCTTTAATAACATATGAAATTTGATGGAATTATATCCAACAATTCTAATAAGTTTAAGTTATTAGAGAAACACATGGTTTAGCTTACATACATTAACAATCACCTTTGATCTGACATAAAGGAAAGCAAACGTATAGTGAGTCACACTCACCAAGGAAAACATATATTATTACTACATATTACAGATAATATGGAATGATCAAATCAAATCAGTGACTTGGAGGATGTAACGCATCCTCACATTTTGCTTTCGCCGAGTCATCGGTCCTCGATTCACCGGCAACATCCACAGGCGGACTAGCGAAGGTCTTGCTCTCCCTTCTGTTATCTTTCGCGTCATCGTCATCATAAATGTACGTCTCAACTCTCCACAAATAAATGTAAGCCAGAATAAGCCAGAATGTTAGTCGAGGGAGAGGACGACCGAGGATTTTAAAGATGAGAGGCTCCCCAAACAATTTAGCAAATGAGATAATGAGGAGGAAAACGAGTCCCAAATAAAATATGGTGTTAGCAAGCCACGGGAGTTTGCCAATGGTCAAGGTGACACCAGTTAAGAAAGCGGTGGACATCGCGGGTAGTGCAATTTGTAGTAGTAGCGTTGTGCGCTCGAATGCAGTGACTGCAGCGTCGACATCAACTATCTGCGCCCAGATGAGGTTGACGACCACAGTCATTGAGCAGAACATCGCGATGGTGTTGCAAATCGCGAAAGCCTGGAACATTTTATTGTCCAGCATCATAGCCATGCCCCGCTCATCTTTGGAGGCTGTGTCCGAGCTGTTAAATCCTCCAGGAACTGCAAAACCAGCTGCGAAAGTCACTGTGGCCACAAGCGTTGCCACCAACATACGGGAATTGATGTAATCCTTGACGACGTCCCTGTCCAGCATGCTTTCGCACGAGCGGGCTATTGATAACTCTCTATCTCGAGCTTCCGCTCTAAGTAGGAACAACTCCGGGCTTCCAAGTGCATCTTTTCTCGTGAGCGAACAAACCAACGCCAGGTATGCCAATTGCTGAGATCGGAAGCATGTAAAAAGGAAAATAAGAACAAACTTATAACATATTGATAACGGGAATGAACTCTGGAAACTTTTGCTTCTAAAGATGCAGTTTCTGCTCTTTTTGAAGAATTAGCACAAAATCACCAAGTTCATTTTTGTTGGGAATAACGGATCCCCGGAAACCGGATTCGACACTAAATCGAACCCCTAAATCAATGCGGAAGCGAAGCCCAAGAAAACGACACGTATCACCGATCGTAAAGCACACCACGGATTCGAGCGTACCTTGTTAGCCACAGATTAAACACCGACGCCAATGGAGGAAGAGAATCCGGTCGAATTCGATCCGATGAAGCCTTGAAAGGAAGAGTTGGAAGCCGTATGCCTACTGTTCCTTTTGAGAGAAAACGCGCGGGAGAGGAAAACGTACGTGAATTCTAAATCCAACCAACGTCTTCTCTCTCTTTCTCTCTCCCTTTTATACCCCATTCTTTCCACGGGCCCTATTCCCGTGGGCCGGGCCTTTTGGGCCCAGCATGGGCAGACAGGACCTTAAGCCCAATTAAATAAAGCCTTCATCTCCCACTCGCACATGGTGGTGCAAAACCAACATGGGCGGACAGGCCCTACTCAACCCCATCAGAGAAAAATCCATCATAGACTCTCACTCAACATGGTGGACCGAACATAATCCTCTTTTCCTCTCTTCAACATTCATACCGGTGAATAATCCGTGCGACCAGCATACTTTGAGAGCTCGTTGCCATACATCTGTTAGGAATATATAGCAGCTCATAATAGGCATCACATTCCGAGTAGATTTAGTATGCAGTACCCTAGATCAATCGATCACATTTATATCTCTCTTGATCTCTTTTAAACAATGATATATTTATTGTATTCACAATTATGATTATCACAAAGACAGTCATAATTGGTTAACCGGTGAATACAAAACTACAATGTGATTCTCCAAAATCGATCTTCCTCTTTCCTTCAAACTCTCAATTTCAGTCCAGCTTGCTTTTCTAGAAATGCCCCATTAGATCGAATCACTCATGACCATTGGCAACATCCTAAGATAGCAAACACTAAATAGAAATCTTGAGAATAAGTAAGAGTCATGAGGGGACTAAGAAATTGAGGAACTCTCATCCTCAAGAGTCTCACACGACATAAAAGTTGAGATCAAACTTTTGCCACTCTTATTGGTCGTCTCATGCATACGTAGTATGAAATACGTATTACGGTATTAACTCCTTTCCCATGGAGCGTATGTCTATACCCTTCAATACCGTACAGATGATAGTTCAGACATACCCAATGTCTAACTTGAGTTCACGTATCTACTCATTCACAAAATTCATCAGAACTCACATCTGGCATCTTAGACAGATAAAGTAAAACATGTGGGGTATTTTTACTTTCGGACATAGTAAGAATTATATCCTCATCTTAACACTCAGTTAAGGCGACATACGTGTTTTAAGCTTGAGCTCTCGATTATCACCTAGATAATAAGCTTAAAAACAGTCTCATCTCTATTTATCACACAGTAAATAGAGGCGATTACCCGTGTGAGTGGGCTAATCTTATATCTGTCCGACATACTTCTCAACTTAAAATAATGCACTAAGCATTAAGATGCATAAGGATTAAATAAAGATTTATAGACATTAATGATGAAAACACAAATTCATCAAATGTGAACACTTAGGGAAAATATAAAATATTTAGTACATCAGCCTCTACGCAATCCTAGAGATTTCATATGACCACAAAACACATCTCTAGGTATTGGCTTTGTCATAGGATCTGCTACCATTCCATGCGTAGTATGTACTCTAAGTTCACACCTTTTCGTGCAACTATATCCTTGACAGGATTATACTTGGTATCTATATGTTTGGTCTTGCCATGATATTTTGGATCTTTGGTGTACATTTTTGCTGCTTGGCTATCACAGTTAACCAATAATAAATCTGCAGCACTTCTACTAACACTTAAATGATCCAAAAAATCTCTTAAGCCAAACACTCTCTTACACTGCTGCTGATAATGCCACGAACTCAACTTCCATCGTGGACAAGGCTATACACTTTTGTTTCTTACTGCTCCAACATATGGTGCCATTATTCGGTAAGAAAACAAATCCAGAGGTAGATTTTCTTTCATCTAAATCTCCTCTTCAATCAATATCACAATAGCCTTTGAGTTGCAGATCCTTTTCTTTAATAACTCAGCGTATAATCAGCAGTTCCCTTTAGATACCTCAGCATTCTTTTAACGGCTTTCCAATGTGCTTGACCTGGATCGGATTGGTAACTACTCACCATTCCAACTGCAAAACATATGTCAGGTTTTGTACACATCATAGCGTACATAAAGCTTCTAACAGCACTAGCATAACGAACATGTTTCATTTGTTCCTTCTATTGTGGAGTCCTTGGACACAGACTATGGCTCAACCCTTCACCTTTTGTAATAGGAGTGTCTATGGGCTTACAATTTTGAAATCTTAATTCCAAGAATGTATGCAACATCACCCATGTCTTTTACCTCAAAGTTGGAAGACAGCAAATTCTTCACAGTAGTAACAAACTCCATATTACTTCCGACAATTAGTATATCATCAACATATAATGATATGATCACAAATTGATCATTGGATCTTTTGATATATACACAATGATCATCGTCAATCATTGTAAAATCATATGCCACTATGGCATTATGAAAATGTATATACCTTTGTCTTGATGACTGCTTAAGGCCATATATCGACTCCCAAAGTCAACATACCTTTTCTTCTTGGCCTTTCACTATGAAACCAGCAAGTAGTTCCATATATGTTCCTTCCTCTAATTCTCCATTGAGGAAAGCAGTCTTTACATCCATTTGATGTAACTCAAGATCCATACTAGTCACTATTGCCAGAATAATGCGAATCAAGGTAAATCTCACTACAGGAAAAAATGTATCTTCATAATCAATTTCTTCCTGTTGATTATACCCCTTCGCCACAAGGCGAGCCTTATGCCTTTCTATTGAGCCATCAGCATATTGCTTTATTTAGAGAACCTACTTGTTCCTATAGCTCTGCGTCCTTTTGGAAGATCAACCAGTTCACAAACTTGGTTTGACTTCATTGACTCCATCTCCTCTTTCATTGCATGAATCCAATTTTCCTTATTAGGGCAGTTCAGAGCCTCATTAATATTTCTTGGCTCATTCTCATCTTGTGGAGCCACCATAAAAGTTTCCCTTTCAATGTCAAAACTTCGACGGGGAATACTTTGGCGACTTGTTCACCGTATGGGAGATTGTACACTTAGCACATCATTCCCCATCATGCTCCCACTTGGATTAGGTAATGATGACGTCGTCACATCAAGTGGTTGCAATTGAGAACGAGTTGAATTCAATTCATTACATCTCATATTACTCCCACTTGAACGAACTTCACTGACATCATTATCTTGATCCAAGGTTTCAAATAGGGAGTTATCTTCCCTTATTTCGCCCCTCTTAGAAAATTCATCCACTAAGGATGTGACATCCCGTGATTCAAATTCAGTTATACTCCCACTTTCCTGCTCACCCATGAACACATACCTTTTTGAGTGTTCGTAGTATCTCATGAAAATACTCTTATTTTCTTTGGGACCCAATTTCCCAAACTTGTGAGAGGACTCATGAGTATAGGCAGCACAACCCCATGGCTTAAGAAAACTTAAGTCTGGTTTTCTAACTGTCCATAACTCATATGAAGTGGAAATAACTGATTTGGAAGGCATTTGGTTAAGTGTATTGGCAGCAGTTAATAACACATCACTCCAAAAAGTGATAGGTAAATTAGCATGCGCCATCATGGACCTAACCATTCCAATAAGGTTCTGTTTCTTCTCTCTGCAACACCATTTTGTTGAGGAGTATATGGAATAGACAAGTATCTTTCTATTCCTTTTTCATCACATAATTTTCTGAACTTATCAGATAAATATTCTTAACCTCGATCGGATCTAAATACCTTTATTTTCTTGTCTAATTGATTTTTACGCAGATTCATAAACATTTTTGAAACAACTTATGCTTCAAATTGATGAGAAATCAAATAGACATATCCGAATCAAGTAGAATCATCTATAAAAGTGATGAAACAAACAGCCCTTTGCCTTCCTCTCACATTCATTGAACCACAGACGTTCAAATGGATTAAATGCCGAGGAAATTCAGCTCTTTTACCTTTTCCAAATGGTCTCCTTGTCATTTTCCCTACTAGGCAATGCTCACATATGGACAAATCGACTTTTTCAATATTGCCCAACAAGCCCTTTTTGGCTAGTCTTTTCATATGTTATTGGCCCATATGACCAAGTCTAGCATGCCATCATATTCATATCATTATCATATAAGATAGAAGACGTGAAACAAGGGGATAACATATTGACATCATCACAGTCAACATTTAGTACAATAAAACCATCTAGAAAGTGACCACAACCATAGTAGTTTGTATCTAAACACAAATCTACACATTTATTATGGAAGTTCATACCAAAAACAAGCTTAACCAACACTAAGACAGACACAAAATTTCGACGAATCTCGGAGCGTATAGAACATTAAAGATGCGTCCACCTCTCATGTTCTATTGGTCGATGCAAATTCCTTTACATCAGCTCTAGAGTTGTTTCCAACATAGATCCACTTAGTTCCAGTTGGTACTCGTCGGAATTCCACGAAGGATTCTCTATCCTTCCCTTTATGGTCTATCGCTTCTGAATCTACAGTCCACAAAGGATTGGATTCAGCCAATAATGCAGAACTTGACACATAAGCAAAGTTCTCAAATGTACAAGAGGTGCATTCCTGCTTTGGCTCACGACAATCGCGAGCATAGTGACCTTCTCTTGTCACAATGGTAACATCACACCCTTGACATTTTCTTCACTTGAGGATGCTTTCCTCTCTCTTGTTGGTTAATTCTTGATTTCTTGCAATAAGGACTTGATCCTTTGCATTTCCACATATTGAACGAATCAATATGCTTGCGCTTAGAGCACAAAGCCCTTTCTGAGCTAGAACCAGCATAGCAAATGTCTATTTTCGGCTCAAATACCGTTAGGCGGTCCTCTACTAGCTCAAGTTGGTGCACGACACCCTCAATGTCTTCCATAATGTGGTCAAGAGCTTCTAGTGCTTCTTGCTTTTCCAGCACATATTGAATCTTCATATTCAATATTTCACAATTATTGCCGTTCATATCAGCAATTACATTCTCAGTTGCTGAACCCATCGATCTGAACACATCAGACATATATGCACGAATAATTAATGCCTATCATTTATGCATCCCTATTTGCATAGACCCATCATATTAATATATAATTTCAAGTAAGGCTTTAGAATCAAAAGGTCACTATGTTTCCAATCATCCTCCAAAAATCCTAACTTAAAATTATTATTAATATAATTATCTTATGCAAATAAATTCTATGAAATTACAAAAACTTCTATTACTACCCACGACTAATTACCCACTGACAACCAGCAATAGCAGAAGCGAGATAAAAAATCTTAACATTCAATAAAATAACAATGCTTTCACATGATACAACTAATATATCGGTTGCTACATCAACAACAATCGAGGTAGTAATCATTACATAATCAATCAAAGAAATAAATAGGGAATGGCCCTTCTAATCTATCAGCCATAACATCGAGAAAAGCGAAGGCACATTTGCCAACCATGGAAAAACTTTTGGAGAGCATTCATGTCGCCTCCAAGGCGCATTCACTCGGCGCCATGTGGCGCTCAATCTAAGGGTTGAAGTTTTGGCCAACTCAATCCTATAGTGCTCTCTTACAAAAGCTTCCACCGGCGCCTTCTATAATCCGGGACCACGTTGACCTCCCATAACCGATCCAACACTGCTTGCCATTCAGGTGGAAGAGTGTTCATCAAAGCCGGCACCTTCTGAAAATCCGGCATAAGATAACCATTCCAGATGATTTCCTGTATCATCTGATTGACCCTGACCACATGTGATACTAAATCACCGTCATGCCACCGATAATCAGCTAATTCTGTCATCAGCCTCTTAAGTCTTGCATTTCCCTCGTCCGTTGTCGGGATTGCAGGTATCCTTGCATAACGCATCATAGTTCCGCAACAAATGCGAGAATTAAAAATGGATCACTTATAATCCATAATTAATATAAGAGAAAATACATAATTTTCCAAAATTCATGCAACAAATGCAGAATTAAAAATGGATTACTTATAACCCACATAGGCATGACTGAAAAAGAAAACAAATTTTTTTTTTTTTTTTTTTTTTTCGGGTCAACGGTCAACGGTCAAAGTCAACGGTCAACGGTCGTCGGTCAACGGTCAACGGGTCAACGGTCGGTCAACGGGTCGGGTCAACGGGCGCGCGGGTCGGACCGGTCGGACCGGACAGACCGGTCGGGCCGGTTGGACCGCTCGCGCGGACCGACCGCACGTGCCTCGCGCGTGCGGGGATGACGTCACGCAGACGTCATCCGGCACGTGCCGGGCGCGTGCCTCGTCCGCGAGTCGGGTCGGGTCGCCGATCGGGTCGGGTCACCGGCCGGTGACCGTCCGGCGAAACGTCGTGGGTGATGACGTCACGCGCGTCATCACGTGGCGTCATCGGTGGCGTCATCCGAGCGGTTACCGACCGTTGGATGACGTCGGGCGACGTCATCACGTGACGCCAGCACGCACGCGTCGGTCCGCGGACCGACACGTGCCGGTTCGCCCACCGGCGGCGTGCACGCGCCCGGTCCGCCCGACCGGGCGCGTGCGCCTGCACGCGCCGGCGAAGCGGCCGCTTCCAGCGCGTCGCGCCCACGCGTTAGCCGCCTTCCGCCGCGTGTGGGCGCGTGCGGTGGCTTCCGGCGGCGGTCGACACATCGCCGGACTCGGCTCGACGTCGCGCTTCTCCCAGTGCCTTTGGAATTTTATTTCGACTTACGAAATCTCAGAAAAAAGGCCGAAAAGCGCTCGGGTGTCGGGATTTTCGCCCGGTTCCGTACGGCCGAAGGGATTTCGCGAAAAAATCAATCAAAAACATCAGAATTGATCGGGAAAAACGTGAAACAGGGCTCTGATACCAATTTTGGGAATAACGGATCCCCGGAAACCGGATTCGACACTAAATCGAACCCCTAAATCAATGCGGAAGCGAAGCCCAAGAAAACGACACGTATCACCGATCGTAAAGCACACCACGGATTCGAGCGTACCTTGTTAGCCACAGATTAAACACCGACGCCAATGGAGGAAGAGAATCCGGTCGAATTCGATCCGATGAAGCCTTGAAAGGAAGAATTGGAAGCCGTATGCCTACTGTTCCTTTTGAGAGAGAAAACGCGCGGGAGAGGAAAACGTACGTGAATTCTAAATCCAACCAACGTCTTCTCTCTCTTTCTCTCTCCCTTTTATACCCCATTCTTTCCACGGGCCCTATTCCCGTGGGCCGGGCCTTTTGGGCCCAGCATGGGCAGACAGGACCTTAAGCCCAATTAAATAAAGCCTTCAATTTTAGAGGAGAAAAGAGGATGAATGGGGTTTACTCGGGCAATCATTTCGTGGGTAGACAAAAAATGTTATGAGATTGTGCTACATTTGGAGCGGTCATATTTGCCACATTGACCCCTGGATTTTTATGAAAAACAGAATGCAACCTTGACAAATCCTACCTTTTTATTTATGACCGTATTCAGAGGCTCAATTAAACGAAATATATAAATTATTATCTCCGTATTATGAAAGACACGTTACTTGTTTTTAACTGCAGAGAAATTCATGATCACAAATTTTAATTACCCCCTATTACGACTAAATTAGGGACTTGCTGAACATTTATCCGAGAGGAGTCTTGGCTACTTCTACTACCTAGTTGGCTGAGAGACATAATGATTTGAATACAAGGTCTGTCTTAACTAATGCATTAGTCTACGAAATCTCCAGTAAGTTAATAAATAAAATAGTGACTGTTCATGTTACCTACCTGCCGAATCTCATACCCCATTGCCAGGCGTCGTCTAGCAATGTCAACAGCAAACAAGCATCTCTTGTTCAAAACGCTGAGTTGAATTCCGTTAGTCCACACAAGATGAATCAAAGCAGCGGGCTGTGAATGCATCGCAGCCAAGTGCAAAGCTGTATTTCCATCAATATCTTGTTTATTTAACAGCTCCCATAGATCTGGATGGCTGAGTATATATCTCACTACGAAGACTCTCCCATATTTTGCAGCGACATGAAGAATAGTTTGCCCTTGCCGATTTAGCAAATTTGGTATGTCCCTCAGCTTTTTGATATGTTCAACATAACCCATCTTGCTCGCAATATGAACGGGGAGATCTCCATTCATGTCCCTTGCTCGGATCAAATATATAGTTTCTGGTTGTAAGAATTCGAATACCCAGGCCTGATTCAGGTAAGCTGCTAAATGGAATACATTGCCCCCATTGGAGTCGGTCATTGTGAATAGCTTCATGTTTTTATTGAGTATGAGGTTGAATAAATCTGGGATCAGAAGCTCCAAATTAGGATGGTTGGAGCTTGGTTGGTCTTGATATATTTAAACCTATTTTGGAGTAAGGACATCTTTGATGTGCCTTAATCACTACTAGTATTGATAGTCGACAATACCGGATTAGATTGCAATACCAAAACTAGTTAAATGACATCGACAGGAACTTAAGATTTCACTATAAAAATCTTACTAAATGACATAGCAATTTATATGGCATTTCCACGTCATGAAGTATCTATAGAGTCGGCAGACGTAATGCAAGCTAGAGCAAGATCAAGAAAAGGAAAATGATCTTTTCATGTTATGTCCGTCGAATTCTAGCAAGTATCAAGCAGACTTTATTTAATTGTCAAGAACATTGCAATAGCCTCTACAGTGCCGTACCGAAATCCCCCTTAAAATTGTTCCACCCTCTCTAGATTGAACGTCATCTTCTTTGTAAAGGTATACGGCACTTATTCAGCTCAATTAAGAGATTATGTATTTACCAAAACTTGTGAGTAAAATCTAAGTAAAATTTGTGACCAGAATCTATTTCTAAGATAGTAGAGCTTATAAATTACAAATTACAGAAAGGAAAAGGCTCCACCAAAACAATTTTTTTTTTTTGGCCCCAACTATGAAAATTTGGAGGTGCTAGTAAAGAGGTTCAATAATGTGAGAGAGGTGCTTCAATTGTTTGAGAATATTTCGACGGTGTTCGAGGATTGTGGGCGGCCATTGGACTTTTTTTTTCTTTTGAACAAGGCCATTGGACTTCAAAGACAGGTGAGAGTGCTTTAGAGATAACCTCATCCTTGGGGATTGTGCTACTCAATCCCATTATATCTTTTGAATGGACCAAATATATTTTGTGAAATTTTAGTGATTCTAGGAAGGATATTTTTACTCAATAAATCACATTATATGTTCTATCTTATATGTGCATTGCATGGAGTCATATATATCCTCTTATATGTGCATTGCATGGAGTCATATATATCCTAGTTATAACGACCACATATTTAAGCTGTGATGACACAACACAAAACAAAACTATTCTCATTGCACTGCCATAAAAATTACATCCATAATACTAAAAATTCAGTGAACTTTGCAAATTAATCTAAACCATTATAACATCTACATAAATAAATAATGATTTTTTCTTTAAGAATTCTCTCTAATTTCATTTAAGAATTCTCTCTAAAAGTGATTTATAGGGCTCTAATGTGTAAGGGATAGATTATTTTCCTCATAAAGAGTGTTTTTCTTCCACTTACCATTTATTTTCTTCAAATTAGGATTTATGTTTGCCTCGTATACCATGACTTTTGTTCAGACATTAGTTTTATTGAAATTAGTTCTAATGAGTTTCAAAAACTGCAAATGAGCAATTATTGAAAATTCTAACATTTCTATAATACTTCCTTTAAAATATACTATAATAATATTATTAAGTATAGATACAAATTTCATGAGTCACAAATTAGGAATTTTCTAACTGTTGTCGAGTCCTCTATATTTTACATTAATATATAACATGAATAAAGAATTTCACATATATTCTATTTAAAAGAGGAAATTTTATATGAAATAGAATACTATTTTACCAATTATTTATAATAAAAAAACATATTTCAGTTTTACACAAATTAAAAAAAGAAAAAGGTGCTCACATGATGGATGCCGTCATTCTTGAAATTGATGGAGCAATTCAGGCCACAAATTTCAATTAAGCAATATGGACAACTGGTTACATTCCAAGTACATTAGTGAAAGAGTGAAAATTGTCCAAAAAGTTCTAAATTTATTGTACTTATGTCAATTTAGTCATAAACCTTTTAATTTTATTAATTAGTCCTAAACATTTTTACTTCTTGCTAATTGAGTCAATCTAGCCAATTTTGATAGGAATACGCCGACGTGGATACCGGCGGTCTCGCGTAGGACAGTTGGCACTAAAATAAACAATTTTTAAAAAAATATATTTTTTCTTTTTTGCTTTCTTCCTCTTTTTGCACCAGCCATCGACTATGGCCAAGCCAGCTAGCCTCACATCCCTCAAGTAAGACGTGGCCGAGTAGGGGGGCTCACCCTCGCCCAGTTTGGGGGAGGGTTGGTCTTGCCTAACCTAGGGGAGGCTGACCCTTGCTGAGGCTTGGCCTTGCCCAGCCAGGCATCACTTGCAGTAGGCAAGGTTAGCTCACCTAGCCATGGCTGGTAGCCGGCCATAGCCTGTGATTGGGAGCTGGCCACCAATAAAAGGAAGAAGAAAGGGGGGAAGAAAGAAAGAAAAAAAGAAAAGTGTATAAAAAAATTCAAAAAGTATTAAAATATTATTAAAAATTATCAACATCAATAAATTTTGATCAAAATTAGTTGGATTAACTAAATTAGCAAGAAGTGAAAATGTTTAGGATTAAATGAACAAAATTGAATAGTTTATGACTAAATTGATAAAAGCGCAATAGGTTTAGGACTTTTTGGATAATTTTCCCGAGTGAAAGAATATTACTAGATTTAAAGAAATAACCTTACCTCATTTGATTGATATGAACCTTAAAAAAAAAAGTGCCTACCATGATAACCTAACTAAAGTGCCTATCTACAAAAGCCCATGGCAACGCTCGATTCATTCCACAATGTCATCTACTTTTACATTCAATGAAGAATAAACTGAACTGTTATTACGAGATTTCAATCAGTAATACTTCATAAAAGGATTTTTATATATTGGACAGTAAGAATAAGAAATATATAGTAAATCCAATTTCAATGGGATCTTTTGTATAGTTTCTAAAGTGCTTATTAGAATTATGAGCTGACAAACTATGAAACAACCCTTTTACATACATGTTCACTACGTGGTTTTTTTTTTTTTTGAACAGACACTACGTGGTTAAATATAGTAGAATTAGGTTTAATTGTATCATCAAAAATAAGTTAAGCCATTTATAAATGGATTATGAACGTTGTGTGTGCGGGTCGACTTCTACAATCTATTCAACGGGTGCAATGTAAGTTTAGACACATACATTTATTGGGTATGCTAATTTATACATTGTTACGCATTTTCACTTTATGTCTATATGAAATTGTTTTCGCATGTTCAGTTCAAATAGAGAGCCTCAAACATGTTATGTTGTGCAATGTAAATAATAACATGTGCTTGGATTAATAAATTGCGACAGGATAAAAATAAAGTCACTGCATCTAGGGTTGGAATTATACTTGATAAAGAAAATTGTCCAAAAGTCTTAAATCTATTATATGACGATTAATTGAATCTTAAATCTTTCAATTGTGCCAACCTAGTCATAAAATTTTTAATAACTTGCCAATTTAGTCATAAAATTTTTAATTGTACTAATTTAATCATAAACATTTTAGCGATTTATCATTTTAGTCATTTCGGCCAATTTTTCTTGGAAATCATTAACATGGCAGTCTAATAGCACTAGTTGTCCTACATGGCATGGCCGATGCTAATGTGAATAATTTTTGTAATTTTTTTATATTTCTAAATTTTTTCCTTTTTCCTTTCCTTTTCTTTTTTTCTCTAATTTCTTTTTTTCCTTTTTCCCTTCACCAACCATCAACGGTTGATGCCTGGTGGAGGTTGAGCAAGGGCAAGGGTTTCCCTACGCAAAGGTCGGAGGGCGACCCTCGCTTGAGGCTGACAAAGGGAAAAAGGGATACAAAAAAAGGAAAGGAAAAAAATGTAAAAAAATTAAAAAAAAATATTGTTAAAAAGCCATATAAGCGATCAACATCATGTAGGACAGCTAGCTTTGACTAAACCATCATGTCAGCGATTTCTAGTAAAAATTGATTCGAATGACTAAATTGACAAATCTATGAAAGGTTTAGGACTAAAATGGATATTAAATTAGCACAATTGAAAGGTTTAAAACCGAATTGATAGCTATACAATAAGTTTAGAATTTTTTGAATAATTCTCCCCGTTTGATATGACTATAACACCTGAATGCAATCCACCAATCTCATGATCAATGAACATGTGCTTTTCAAGTAGTAAACTTGGGATCCATGGTGTTAGCAGCCAAAAAATTCCACATAATTGATTATCGAGTGTCTGATGAATCTTATCTCAATATTGTTAATGGTCAAGGTAATTTAGGCTAGATTACGGTATTGGCTTTTTCTGCAAAGATTATGATAATTGTATTCATTTAAAAAAAATGAAAACTTTCTTTCTTTATTTAAATCCACTTTTCTTTATTTCTTCAAAACTTATTGACTGTTTGTCACAAACAATGATGTTCCATCAATTTGCTGAGAGTGACGAAACCTTCACCTCCTCTTTTTCCAATGAAAAAGCACGCCTGCGCAGCCTATAGGTTTGCTACCAGTTCATAATTCATGCCCTAAACTTTCATTTGTTCATTTTGGTTCATGGCTCTCATTTGCTTCAAACATGACGTCATTGTTAGATTCCGGATTTTCATGGTCATCAATCTTAAATATTTGCACTTTATAGCTTTTCTAATCAAATATCGACAACACGTGAGTTTCTAGCGAAATGGTTGTATTTGTAATATTTAAGCCGATCTATTATGCTCTAATGTGAATAGTTTGTTTATTATGCGGCTAAACCAATGGGTATCCAACTACTTTAACAAGCAGGGTAGGGAATTTTAAGTAAAAACAGGTAAGGGGTTCTAGTAAGAGCAAAAAGTTATTGCACAGATTTGGGATGAGTCAGTCTAGAAATAGATAAATATATTTCCACATAAGTAGATTTAGGTACGTACCGCGTCGTCCAAGTACAATGGCACCAAGAATGGGCGGCAAGCCTTCTATCCTTGATGGTTCCAACGAGAGTGAAAATAAAGCCTCATGTATTGCGGAGTCGTTAATGTGGAGGGCTAGGTACAGGGGAGATTTCTCACTCGCGTCCTTCCAGTACACGGGCTCCATATCTTCGCTCAACAAATAGCGCACCAAGTCGGCTTGTTCATATAACACGGCCAAGTGCAAAGGGGTGTGTCCCCATTTGTTCTTCATCCTCAAGAGGTTCTTGTCCTCGACGTTGGGGAGGTCTCTTGCCCGGTGAATCAACATCTCTGCAGCTCCAGTAGATCCCCCCCACCGAGCGACCAAGTGGAGTGGGGTATTTCCCCAATCATCTTGGGCGGTTATGAGGTGGTCACCAACATAATCAACCAGAAGAATTAGGATGTCGTCCTTCTCGTTAGTTGCTGCCACGTGGAGCAGTGATTCGTTGCATTCAAATCGGGAATTTAAAACGGCAGACCAATCGATGTCCCGCAACAATGGATCATTTACATTGATCATGGAAAGGAACTCGTCAACCTTGCCGCCTTCGATGACACGTGCCAGTTTTCGAGCATATTCGTAAACTTTTGCCGGATCTTGTTCCCCCGCGGAAGCCGCCAATGCATTCTTCATTATCTCCCGTCGACCTCTCCAGATTTCTTCTTCAGAATCCCTTTCATCCTTTGACACTTCCGTTAAAGGTCCTCTTTCATCCTTCTTTACCTCCTCCGCCATCGAGTTGTTCATTCCACCATCCTCCACTTCTATAGACAGCTCTCCTTCCATTGAGCCCAAGCTGTGCAAGTAATCTAGTTGTTGAAAAGGAACATGGGTCGTGAAAGAGACGTGATATTAATTAAGTATTGAATAATGCATCCATCTAATTATCTAAACTTCTATAATAGCTAATAGTGCTCCTTCATAATTTCATATGGCATCAAAACTAGAAAATTTCGAGTTTTTGTAAAAGACAAATACAGGCTATATCTTGATGGGATAATTTAAAGCTGAAACACTCACTAACACAACACAAAAAAGATAAGGAGACAGATATCCTTTTTTTTTTATTTCACCTTTTTTTCACCTTATCGAAAACAATTACAGGACTCGACTTTTATACGCTTCACACATAACTCTTAAACTAAATGACTCATAAATATAGCTAATCTGAGGTGATAAAATCCTCAGAACTTACAAAACATTGATTACACTTAGAAACATGAACAGTTATGAAATAAAAATACGAACAGAAGACTTCTCAAGAACAACGCTATAATAAAGAATCTAATTAACTTGAGCATCGGACAGTCATCCGTATCAATTTACCATACAAAATCATCGGTATCAAATTCCGGAATATCGGCATTGACAACCATTAATATCAGTAACTTTTCCATTGACATCAGCAACTCATAGTAGATTGAGGACATTTATTAATTTGGTTTAATTTCTAACGCATCTCATATGCAAGTCCCGGCCTCCTAACACCCACTTTTATCTCCTAAAAAGTACAAATTGAAGCCCCGTAGATAAACTTAAGTGAATAACCAAATCTGGTCTCTAAAAGAACTCTGCATTGGCTTATCAATCGTCGCACGTTTTGCCTTCACGGGCTGTGTTGGTTTTCACCGCCCAATCTGGCCTCGACGACTCTGTAATCTTGCCAACTAGTAGATCAACTGCTGTCCTTGAATCGGTCTCTAGGATGATTCTTCAGATTTTGATAACTCGCCAATCCAATTTTGTGATGGAAGAAAACCACGATCCTTTTTTGCAGTGGCGGTGCTAAAAGATTTTCTCCGTGGCCGCAACAAGAGAAGGAAAATTATTTTTTAACACTGAGAAATTTCATTCACGGTGCTAAAGTTTGATATTTGCTGCAGTTATGCTATTGATCTCATGAAATTAGATTTTGCACTGCCAATCTAATGTTATGTGGTCGGTCCACTACTACTATTTGTGTCAATTATTAACAAAAACTTTTTACATGTAATCAATTTAATTTACAACATCGTTAAAGTCACATGATTAACAAGTAAAAAATGTCATGTAAGAATATTGTTGGAGCTCAGATCATTGTCGCGATCTACCCTCGGCTGGAGAGAATAGGTTTTAGGAGTATTGTTTAAACGACAGATTTAAGGCCCATAATTAGGCGTAGGCTTTCCTAAGCCCATACCTTGCATAACATTGGGTATTCTTGAAAATTTCACAAAAAAGAGTCGCTATTAGCCTATTGATGTCAACTAGAAACCTAGTGAGACATGAGAGTATGCCATACTTCTTATGCAATTAGTTAATCAATTAGTGTCCTTTCGGTACCTAATCTTGTTCATTTTAAAAGAAATGATTGTTGTCAAACAGTTTGGATTTATTTTATACCTATTCACTAATATGTGAGGTAATCACATAAG
Organism: Eucalyptus shirleyi; assembly: GCA_017140165.1. NCBI lineage: Eukaryota > Viridiplantae > Streptophyta > Magnoliopsida > Myrtales > Myrtaceae > Eucalyptus > Eucalyptus shirleyi. The sequence continues at coordinate 16,600,288 of CM029448.1, read as the reverse complement.
TACATAATCATTAAAATAACAATCGTAGCTACCAAGATCCTAATTGCAATAAAATTGAGTACGAGCAATTAAACATCCACAAACATAATCAATTATACGAATCAAACATGCATTATAATCAAGGTGCAAGAAAATAAAAACCTAATTACACTAAAAAGGCAAGATATTGCAATTTCTAACCAGACCATATATTTTTTTAATTTTCGAAATTTTGCATTTTTTAATTAATTTTTTAAAAAAATAATTTTTAATTTTAAAAAAGGGTGACCGGGTCAGATCCGATCTGACCCGACCCGAATTCAGCCCGGTCGGTACGGGTCGGCTCCGGTTTGACTGGACCCGGCCCGGTCGGGGGAGGGCCAAATTCGGCAGGCCCCGATAGGACTGGGCCTGAACTACGGGCCCAGTCCAGCTCAAAACTGAGTCCACCTAAAAAAGAAACCGAAGTAAACTAAGACCGGCCCAACACAAAAGGAAAAACTAATATTAAACCGGCCCAAAGGCCTTGCTTCGGCCCAGACGCGGCCTGCCCGAAGATCAAAATCCTACCCGGCCGCGACCCGATGGACGTCCCTCTCCTTGCTCGCGGCTGAGGCGTCGTGACGGCGGCGGCGGCGACGACGGGCTTGACGGCGACGGTTGGGACGCAGCGGGTGACGGCACGGTGGCGGAACAGCAGCGGCGGGCGACGGCGAACGCGGCGGCTGGTGACGAAAACGCAGCAGCAAGCGACGGCGGGGGAAGCAACACGGCGGTGGTCGTCGGGGATGGCGTTTGCTGGAGAGGTATGGTCGGTGGCGGCACAGGCGGCCCCTCCGGTTAGGGCTGCGACGGCGGATGCGGCGGCGGGTGACGGCAGCAGCAGCAGGAGCGGTGACGCGGAGGTACGGCACGGGACTAGGAGCGGCGGCGGCCGGCCGCAGCGTCGGCGGGTGTTGCAGGTCGCGCGGCGAGGGGGCTCGGTGCGGTGACTGGCGCAGGTGGCTGGTGTCGCGGCGGAGCAGAGGCAGTGACCCAGCACGGCGGCAGTCGTCGGGGATGGCGGTTACTGGAGAGGTGTGGGAGGCGGCAGCGAGGGTCGGCGGCTAGGAGACGCGTCGGCGGCGGCGACAGTGCCGGAGACTCCCCTCCTCTGCGGTTCTCTTCCTCCCTCTCGAGCTCTCTCCCTCTGTTTTTCTTTCTCTGGTTGCTCCACTTTCTTTCTGCCCCTCCTCCTTCTCTCTGCTTTACCCTGTCTTGTCTTTCTGCCGGTCCCGCCTGCTCGCGTGCTGTCTGTCCTCCTCTGCATGTTTGCGCACGAAGACAGGACGAGGAAGACAGCTGGGGCGCGGGCAACAATCATGTGCGACAATAGTAACTTAGATTCAAATAAATGTAAGAAAACTAAATCTGAACATGATAAAACTGAATCACGACATAATTATGTAATCAACATCAATAATCCAAAAGCCATCCAAAAATGTTGTCAAATTTTGCAATGAAAATGCTTGTTAGCAACTGTAGTCAATGATGTAAAAGTTCACGGATAAAATTCTAAATTTATTTTATCTCTATTTGCACACGTAATGCTCTAGCTGGATGAACTCTTTTTAGCCATAACTTTCATTGATGGATCACACAAATATTAACATCACTCCTATTTGATTTTGATTAAATTTTCATATTGATAATGTCCATAATCTTTGACTTGTTAATTGAAAGTATGATTGGAGGAAAATATTACCAGTAGACAAAACTGACCCATTGAAACTTCAAATATAAAACAAGTGCACCATGTAGTAGCCCACAAAATGCGCCTAATACGTATACATATTTCCAATAGCATACAGGGCTTTGACAAGGAGGTCTATATGTCAAACCCATGGTATTTCGATATATAATCATGCATCAACCCTAAGTCTCTTTTACATTTCTACTCAATTGTTGTCACAGTTTCAATAATTCAGACTCCAATTAGTCAGATTTCTGTGTTTCGAGTATTCAACGGATAAAATTTCCTAGTTAAGTCAATGGTCCTTATTGAGATATAAGGACGTGTCATCCTTAATGTAAGGATTTGAAATAAGTGTAATTGCAACATTGTTAAGCAATCGGTAAGTCTTTCTTTACTAATTGTGTTTCAGTTGAATACGAGCACAATTTTTAGAGTCTGCTTGTCTTAAAAATTGGCCAAGTATTCAACTGCCTAAATTTTGGATTTCTAATAAAAGATTTAACCCTAAACAATGAGTTGTGCTAATTAACAGGGGTGGCTTCCATTTCAAGGAGCTCTGAACTAGGTCAAACTTCAAGAAGAGAGACTCTTTCATATGATTCTTTTATTTATTTATTTATTTAATTATGGCAGCCACAACACAACATGAATCAATGAAAAGGATTTGTTAGCATCGATTTGCAATTTGCTCATATTCTGAATAAACCTCTTGATAACAATACGTTCTAGCTTGATGGATGAAATCGGTGTTTGTGATCCTTTTGGTTAATGTTCACTTTCCTTTATATTAATTTTTCCAAAATATGCTTTGTAGAACAATTCTGTATATAAATAGATGAATGTTTTTGCTTATATGGTTTTCATCCCTGGGCATCTGATGTTATTGCTTTTTTAAGAAACAAGAAGGGGGAGAAGCACATACTCAGGGGGAGCATCACACTATGTGTACATATTAAGGGGAGTTTATTATGTTTTGCAGACATATTTGTATGGTTTATTAAAATGTCGCATGTAGAATCATGCATGAATCATCTCTGGTTTTACAGTCAAATAGTTCTGCAGAATATGCATGCTTATCGGCATAACTCACTCTTATTGAAGGAATGGTATAGGTCTGTCATTGTCGAAAATGGAGAAACTACTTGGAAAATATACTAAAAGGATTATGATAATATCAAAATTTAACCCAAGGATTTAAAGAATTCATTTAAGTGTGCAAATGTTCATGTTTAAACCATACAGAAACTTTCGACCAAAAAAAAAAAAAAAAAAAAAAACCATACAGAAACTTGGTTCGGACTTTACAAGTACATAAGTAAGATTTTACTCTGTCAGGAAAGCTGCTGGAGGAAAGGTGTAGAACCAAACTAGGTTATGCAAAGCAGTCAGATATTTTTAGCGGGCGCTCTCCATGGATAGATCTAATGACTATTGGAGTTCCTAAATCAAAGCCCCAGGTCATAGCAATAAAATGTGACATCCCAAGATTAGTTATGCAAAAAAAAAGGGACTAATTCGCTTAGAAGGTTGGTGAAACAATATGACTAAAACCCGCATTAATAGAAGATCAAATTGATGGCCTAGATTGTAACAAGGTTTTTTTTTTTTTTTTTTTTTTTTTTTTTTTGTGACCCAGGGAACCCCCGCACGGCCGGCAGCCGAAGAGTAAACCCTGGGGACACACGTGCTAGCCACCACACACGTGCACCGGGTAAGTCGCCTAAATGCCTCTGCCAGCTTCCCCTGCTTCGCAGGGGATTCATACGCTCGACCTCTCTTTCGGGAGAGGGAGTTACGAACCAGCAGAGCCACCCTAGCGGGTGGTGATTGTAACAAGGTTTTATACATGTGTTTTTAAGGAATTTTGCTGATATTTTTCTTTTTTAATTGAAGATTAGATAGATATAACTACTACAAGAGAATTTAAGTATTATTGGGAGACTTTTGAGTTCGTATCTTTCGTAAACTTGTAATACCCATTTTAGGGGAAAAGTGCCAAAAAGTCCTAAAATTTTTATTTTTTTGCTGATTTAATTCTAAACCTTTTTTGGTACCGATTCAGTCCTAAATATTTTTATGTTATGCCAATTCAGTCATTTCCGGCCAATTTTGGCCAAATTTTGTTGACTAGACACATTGACATTGATAACTTTTAATAATATTTTAATTTTTTTTTTGAATTTGAATTTAAAAAAAAAAAAATTCTCATCTTCTTCCTCCAGCTAGCGAGGTCAAGGTCGACCTCATCGAACGACGACCTCATCGAACAAAGAAAAAGAAAGCAAAAAAACAAAGAAGAAAGGAATTTGTGCACGGACAAGACAACCTCATCGAACGACGACCCCCGACACCAACACCACCGAACGAATGATCCAATCGACGGTCAAAGTTCGATCCGGTCGCGACCACAGCAAAGCCCGGGGGGCAGGGCAGGGAAGAGCGGGCAAGAGAAGGAAAGAGAGAGAGAGAGAGAGAGAGAGAGAGAGAGAGAAGATGCCGTTTCCAAAATGCAAGGCGAGCTGAGCCGACGACCGAAAGCCGGCCTACGAACGGGAAGAAGATCCGACTTGTCGTCACGCACTCCCCTCCATGTCATGATTGAACAACCCACAAACTATTAAGATTTTTTTATTAAGCTTCGTTTGTTTCGTAAAAAAAATACCTTTTTCATATAACTTACAAAAATGAACGAATAAAAAATATTTTCATCATTCATGAAAATATCTATATATAAATTATTGTCAATAATGCAAACTTTCTCATCAAATAATTATTCCAAATGATACAAATAGTTATTTAATTATTTATTTTGTACCAAACGAACACACTTAAGAAAATATCCAATGACGAGAACCCTTCTTCACACTCGGTCTCTCTATATATGTAGCAGCTGGTGAGCGCTGTTTGTTCGTCTTTGCTCAGAATAAGAGAATGAAAGGTGTGGCAGGAATCTGGTGTAGTGGTTTCGTGGAATTTTGTAAATTGTGCTACCTATGTAGTGTATCAAGTTGAAAAAAAGTTGAATACACTTGATATTTTGTTGGTGTCATGAGATTCTCTAATTTTCGGCAAATTTCATGCAAGAAGAGAATTCATAAGTAGCAAATGAATAAATCCCGAACTTCAGCTCAATATATCAAATTTGGGCTAACATTTAAAACTATCGATGTGGTATAAAATTTCATAAATAGCAATGCGTATGATCATTAATGAAAAGTACATTCCTATTATATGTGAAGAAATCTATAAAAAAAAATATAGTTAATGTGTTTAGGGTTCGGACTTATCTTATTGTAATAGGGAAATTACCAAAAAGTTCTAAATCTATTGTAATTGTGCTAGTTTAGTCATAAGCTTATTTTTACTAAAATATTATTAAAAAAAGGTCATTGACGTGGCCCTTTGGGGACCTTTTTTTAATAATATTTTATTTTATAAATTATTTATCTTTTTTTCCTCTTTTTTTTTTTTTTTTGGTCTTCTCCTTCCTCCCTCCTCCTCCTTTGGCTTCGGTGATTGGCTAGAGGGGAGGGCTAGCCCATCGCAGGACTAAGGCGGCTAGGAGAGCTCGCCCACGCCAGATTCGGCCAGGGGGCTTCATTGTTGCTGGGTTTGGCGAGGCAAGGTCGCTTGGCAGCTTGAGTCCGACGACCTGCCAGCCCTCCCCTCTGGCCGATCGCTAGAGCCAAAAGGAAGAAGGAGGGAGAAGGAGGGAGGAGAAGGGAGAAGGGAAAAAAAAGAATAAAAAATTAATAAAAAAATTTGAAAAATAAAATATTATTAAAAAATGGTTGTGCGCGTCGGCCGGCGGCCACATTTGTGCCAAACGGTCAATTTTGATTGGATGGACTGAACTGACATAATTAGAAACTTTTTTTTTTTTTTTTTTTGTAAGTAACATAATTAGAAATGCTTATAACTCAATTGATCAAAAATAAGTTTATGATTAAATTGATATAATTGTAATATGTTTATGACATTTTTGGTAATTTTTCCTACTATAACACTTGGACTATTTGAAATTCTATCTAAGCGAATCCTATCTTATCTCTTGATAGTGGCATTGGATTAGAGATCAAATGCTTTAGCATTGATAATGACAAAAAAGAAAAAGAGAAGCAAAATATAACGGAAAAGCAGCAGCCTCCACCTCCCCCAAACTTAGACGATGAACTGATATTGGGACAACCCATTGCCGACCCACTTTTGACCGAGTCAAACTGTTGGTGCTAGTGAAGTTTGTATCAACCTTAACCAAACTTGTTTTTCATGAAAATTTTCAAAATGCCTCACTTGATACATTTGAACAGATCTACCGTGACATTAGAGCGTTGCTTATGGAGAAATATATTATATGATGCTTATATCATATGATATCATTAACCAATCAAGTATTCTTGTTTGTTGCATAATAATGAGATAAAATTTGATTAATACACTTTTCTCCAAACAATGACATTTTATCATAATATCTAATTGGCACATTGTCATGTAGTACCACCAAATTGTTGTTAGATCCAATGCCGCAACGATCAATTCAAAAGGATGGCCGCCCATGTGAGCATGAGAATGTGCTCTCTCTGTTGTCCAGCTTTTGGACCATAATCTTTGACATTTCAACTTGAATTTAAAAGGGACCGAAATCATTTTCATGACCAAAAGAACAAAAGAGAGACTTAATCCCCCTTTGACTTTCCTTTAGGCTGCAAATCCTTGACTCTTGCCAAACCAACCCTACCTATTCGCATAATTCTAATCATGAATGGGAGGCGTTGACAGGACTCAGAAGCATATCACTTCCTCTGGGTTTATTTCCTTATCATTGCTAATAGCCATGGGTGCAACCAGCATCACACAAGAGCCCACATGCCCGATCGCTCTGGCTCGCATGTTCAAGGCCTGATCGTCGAGTCGAATACCCTGATCCGAAGCTCCTGCCTCAGTTCAAAAAGATCATGGAGCTCATGCAAGGCGACAGAAGAGGCGGGAGCGTCGAGCTAACATAATTTCACTGAAGGTTTGTACACTCAGTATACACCATTTTTTGGGTCCTCTGTCTAGTGATGAGTTTAGTGAAATTATTTCTCGCTCGGTAACAAATGCAGCTAGTCATTTCAAGTATGTGAGGCACTGGATCGATGAGCTCAACAAGGAGAAATTCGTGTGTAGGTACACAATGATCGAGGGCGACGTGCTGGGTGACAAGCTCGAATCGATCGATTAAGAGGTCAAGTTTGAGGCCGCCAGCGACGGAGTGTCGCTTTTCAAGATGACAGCAAGTACAACAGCAAGGAGGCGCTTCAAATTGAAGAAGAGGAGATCAAGGCTGGGAAGGAAAAGGCCGTGACGTAGCATCACTTGTGTACACTATTTTCTCGTGAGACCGTCTCTCGCCTTGCTGTCTTACAGTAGACCGCCGGGCATACCACGTGATTTCGGCGAGTACAGCCCTTCTCTGGGCAAAATTGGAAGCACCTCTTCTCCATGCTCTCACAGGCACAGTCCCTTATTTTTGGAAAAATTGTGAACAACCCACCATCGCATCTCATTCTTTCCCTCTCTCTCTCTCTACCCCAAACCCCATTTCCATCATAATTCCCCAAAATATATATATATATATATATATAAACCCATATATCACTCTCTAGAAATTGAGTATTGGTAAAAGTTTCTCTTTTTTTCTAGTGGGGTTTGGGGAGTTTGGGGGAGAGAGAGAGAGAGCACATGAAAGAGTGCCCCACCAAAAACCAAGATCCAAAAGCCCCAAAAGAAAGTCACTTCTGAAACCATCTAGAGAGCCTGCCACAACTGCCCTCTCCCGACTCAGGTACTCCGATTCGTGACCTGCAATGATTTGGCCCCTAGTTCTTATTCCTAATTTTTTTTTCTATGCATGGTGTTATCATTTCAGGTGCTCTCTCCTTGTATCTTTTCTCATGCTTCGGGCGATCGAGAAGAGGAAAAATAAAAATAAAATGACTTTCTCATCATCCACCGGGCTTTTGTCACAAGAAAGGGTCTTCTTCCCACACATCAGAAAAAAAAAATAAAAAATTGTGCATTTCACTAGCGTATATGCTGGTCATGTGGCGGCCTGTGGGTTGTTGTTCATCTGGGCAAAAGAAGGGACAGAGAAGGGCAAACAGAACGGCATTTTTTAGAAGCTAGCCAAAGCAGTGTCTGAGGGTAGGAATTTACGAGATATACACAAGCAATGTGTATCTGCATATCATATCAGATGTTACAAAACTTCAGCCTATTAGGTAGCAACCCAAGCTGATAATGACAAAATCAATAGCAGAAATGAAAGGGGGAGAAAAAGTTGGAATGAAGAAGTCCTCATGAAGCAGCCTATCAAGGGGAAAAGTGCCAAAAAAGTCCTAAACTTTTTGGCTTTGTGCCGATTCAGTCCTAAACCTTTTTTTGGTGCCGATTTAGTCCTAAACATTTCTTTGGTGCCGATTTAGTCCTAAACCTTTATATGTTGTGCTAATTCAGTTCTTTTCGGCCAATTTTGGCCGGATTTTGCTGACTAGACGCCGGCCGGCTGACGTGGCCTGATCGGCACTGACGTGTACAATTTTTAATAATATTTTAATATTTTAATATTTTTTAATTTTTCTTTTTATTTCTTTTCTTTTCTTTTCTTTTTCTTTTTTTCCTTCTCATCTTCTTCCTCCAGCCAGTTGCCGGAGCTCGGCGATCGGCTAGAGGCGACGGCCGGAGAGGTTGACCTCACCGGATCTGGCGAGGTCGAGCCTCGCTCGCCCGCTCGGCGCGAGGCCGCCCTCGCGGCCTGGGTGGCGAGGCTCGCCTTTGCCGGATTTGGCGAGGGTCGAGCTTCGCCCATGGCCGGCGAGGGCGAGCCCCGCTAGCTCAGCGCGAGGCCAGCTGGACTCCTCCCTGGCTCTGTTCTCCGATCCCAATCTCGCCCTAGAAATTTCCTCCCTCCTCCGCTCATCGTCGTCGTTGTCTCTAGGGTTTACGGGAGCTCGGGGTGTCTTTGGTCGCGCGGCTCCGGCCCCGGATTTTCGCCTGTTTCTCCCGCGGCTGCGATTCGTCGGGGGTGGGGGTTTTGTGATTCCAAGGTTCTCCGAGGCAGTTGGCCTCGCGCCGAGCTGGCGGGGCTCGCCCTCGCCGGCCATGGGCGAGGCTCGACCCTCGCCAGATCCGGCGAGGCGAGCCTCGCCGGCCATGGGCGAGGCTCGATCCTCGCCAGATTCGGCTAGGGCGAGCCTCGCGGCCACTGGCGAGGTGGCCGGCGAGGTCGACCTCGCCGGCCGTCGCCTCTGGCCGGTCGCCCAGCTCCGGCGACCGGCTGGAGGAAGAAGATGAGAAGAAAAAAAGAAAATTTAAAAGTAAAAAAATAAAAAAATAAAAAATATTTAAAAATATTAAAATATTATTAAAAATTGTACACGTCAGTACCGATCAAGCCACGTCAGCCGACCGGCGTCCAGTCAGCAAAATCCGGCCAAAATTAGCCAAAAAGGACTGAATTGGCACAACGTAAAAATGTTTAGGACTAAATCGGCACAAAACCAAAAGGTTTAGGACTTTTTTGGCACTTTTCCCGCCTATCAAGTCCCAATTGCTCTTAACGCTTTGAATCAACTCGAACTCATGTCATTTATATTGCAACAAAACAGAATGATATAGACTTCAATCCTTCATGCATCTGACCTTGTTCTTGTGAAATTTTGCACAAAAATCTCCATGGCAGGTGGTGTAGCAACTACAGAAGATGGCTTTCTCATCATCTACCAAGATCGAGCTTTGGATCACTGCAAATCTAGAAGCATGGAATGATATCACCTTTCCATCTAAAGTGACTTGGCAAGACGGAGATAAATTGTTCAGAGTTCATCGTCATAGCTGGAAGAAGGGTAAGAAACTTCTTCAGATGGTCTCACGATGCGCCTCTACTTCTCAGGACTGTCCCACCAGGTCGGGGTATTAATTATCGCCTTCTCTAACCAACACTGATCAATCTCTTTCTTCATTGGACGTGTTAACCTAACGCTCTGACTTCCCTCGAGAAGATACGTGCTGTAATCCTTAGCTAGCCGAAATAGCTCCTCTCCAGATATTATATAGATATACTGCATTGAATGGTCAAATCAGGTTGTTGACAATTGTGTGATAAGAAATGACATCGGATGGAACAAAAGCATAGAAATATAAACCAACCATTATGTGTACGACAGTAATGATATCACATGAACTTGTGCAGGCACCATGATGCAGCATTAGAAAAACGTAGTGTACAGACTATAGACACCCGTTAGAGGATTTGTGGTTTATCATCTGAAATGTAAATAGTAATGTTACACTAAAACGATCTATTAAATTTGGTATAATAACTGACATAGTCGACTGCAAATGGACTTTTCCAACAAGTGGTCCATATTCAAGATCCAATTACAATCTACAACTTTACTCATATCAATTTAATCAAGGGTCAATGTAATTGAGGGGTTTCTTTTTCTTCCACTGAAGAAACGAATCTCAATATATCTGACATTATTTGAAAAGTAAATTTGGACTGTCGCAAAAGCATTAATGAGACGGTGATATAGAGACTTGGAAAAAATGAGATTTATCAATATCAACATGTCAAAGCACACACAAAAGTGTAGACATGATTCCCTCTGTCTACCATCATTACCCGCACCACCTCTAAATTGACACTACAACCACCAGATCCGACAGGGCCACATGCACTCTCACTCTACTAAACAAACCACTAACGACCGATTCTACCTACTTCATCGGTACTCGCTAGCATTTCCTTTGACTCCTACCCCGCTGCGACCACCACCTTAGTACTTAAGCAAGACTGAAATTCCAAGTAGATAACATCCTTCTCTGGCACAATTTTTTCATGACCGCCATTACCATTACATCACCTGCTAGCAGCATTACCATGAGTACCCCTCATATACCCCAACTATTGCTGCAGCTGCCGATCCGTAGATGTACCAACATTTGTCCCCCTTAACTACCCCCTCATTATTTGTTACGTAAGATGTTTGTTTGAGTACATCAAGCAGGCTTACACTTACAGGATTGGATTATCTTAAGCTTTGTTTAATTAACTGAGTTGCTTCTTGCAGGATGTTATTAAGCGCGATATATACTAACAATTCTTATAGAATGTCCCAGTAATTCATTACCGAAAAAAAAAAAGAAGAAAAGGAGCATAAATTTCGTACTTTGACAGCTAAAATTTAACGATATCCAAGGAAAGATACTATGCCAGAAATGTAAAGCCAAGTGTTGCCAAAACTTCTTGCGGCGTTTCATCCATGATCCAGGCAAAACCTTCATCGACGGTTCCACTAGGACCACCACCGCTGCCACTGTTGCGATGGGGCAAGCAATCAAACAAAATATAGACTGAAGAAGAAAAATAAATCGGACACCGGATTTATGTGGTTCAGTCGTAAAGACCTACGTCCACGGGGAGAGCAGCAGTGAATTTCACTATAGATCAAGCGATACAAGGAGATTACACACTCAAGTCACTCAAACACTCTCTCTCGATGTTTCCCAAACCCCAATTGACCCCAAACCCAACTCACGACACAAAGTTACCAGACAAACTTAAAACAAACGCTGAAAAAGAACTCATTTTCTTAATCGCGCTTCAGCTTGAAGACATGCGGCTCCTCCTTTTCTCTCGTATGGGTGCAGCAGCAACACCCCGAGAAGAAGACCTCTTTCGCGGCTCCCTTCTGCGACTTCTACGTAGGGTTTCGGCCGTCCAACCCAACCAACGAAAGAAGGAAGCAAAACATGGGTGTGCCCAAGGTCAAACCTTTGACCTTGGGCCCCACTACTTTCCTATCTTGACTTCACGTGGAGATCTTCATGCGTGCAGAGGAGAGGACTTCTTCCTCTTTTTTTTTTTCTTTTGTCTTGGTTCGCACGTCCAAGTCCAAGTCCATGTTTGGACTTTCCTATTTCAAGCCAAACTTCCAAATACACCAATCTTTCTTTATTTCAATTTATTTCAAAATTTGGCTTTTTGCTTTGGGCTTAAACTCGAGACATATTTAACAATCTCCACTTTGGCTCGACGTTTGAGCCAAATAACAATCGCTTCTTAAAAATTCAAATTCTGCTGCTACTTTCCCATGACCCCCGATGGGCTCAACCGCCACAGATATTATCCAAGTTCAAGCCTCGCTTGAACTTCGCCATAACTGAGGACCTCATTAGAATACCAACTTCACATGCACCTTTAACTGCTCCGCAAGGATTTTCTGACACAACCTCCTTAACCGCAGATAAAACAAAACCATTGTTGCATCCATATCTATCAAGAGATCAAACACGTACCTTATTAATTTCAGTAGTTACAGCAACCGTTGGTTCTATAAGCTCCACCTCGCTACAAACACCATATGTGTCGATTACTTTGCTAGTACTTGTACTTGCTATCTCAGGAGTTTCTGGTCGCAACTCCACCTCAAGCTGAACACCGTTCAGATCCGTATTAACACTGCTATAATCACTCATAACCAGAAGTACTTGAGACTCATCAAGGATAACTTCTCTGCTATTAACATGTGAATTTATATCTGGGCACCACAACAAATCACCCCGCTCACCTTGTGCATAGCCATGGAATATGCACATTGCCTTCCAATCGAGCTTACTATCACTCACTCGAAAATAACATGGGCAACCAGATATTCTAAGAATAGAATAATCAGCAACGTTACCTGACCACGCTTCTTCATCAGGAGTTCGCCATTCAATAGCAGTTGATGAAGATCTATTCACCAGGCAGCTTATCGTACTTAGCACATCAGTTAGAATTCTCCTAGCAATACCGGCACTAGAGATAATTTTTCGGGCTGTCTCTAGTAATGCTTTGCTCATCAATTTTGCAAATTGTTGTGATTTATTGGCACTAGTGCAGTGTTTCACTATGCTCTCTTTCATGTAGAATTTATTTGCCAGCTTCGAGCAAAACTCCATGCTATTGTCAATCTGCACATGCTTGATCGACTTACCAGTCTCCGTCTCGATCAAAGCTTTTGACTGCAAGATCCTGACACCAGCATTAAACTTGTGCCTTGGCACAAACACCCAGGTCTTCCTCGAGCAGTCAATAGACTCTCGAATAGATGCATCCGACGTCTTTGCAGCGAAATTTATCATTGTCTCACCTTGAAGTTTATACAGGCCATCGTGTTTGATTCCTTTCATTATCACCATGGCACCTCGAACAACCTTAAGAACTTCACCTTTTGAAGAATACCTACAACCAGCTGAATCTAGGGCACCCAAGGAAATTAAGTTCTTTTTCAATTCTGGAACATGCCTCACTCCAGTCAATGTCCTCACGATACCATCATGCATTCTGATTTTAACATCACCAATACCCACAACATCGCATTTAGCGTTGTTCCCTAACTGGACTTTACCACTACCCGTGCACTGATAAGTGATAAACCAGTTTTTATTTGGTGTGACATGAAAAGAACAACCAGAATCCATAATCCATCCATCAAACGATGAATAATTAGTGATAGACAAGACATAAGTAGCATTATCTGCTACAGCTGCAACATTATCTGCAGAATCAACCATAATTCCCCTACCCTTCTCATTCTTCAGCTTAAGGCAATCCCTTCTAAGATGCCCCCTCTTGCCACAGCTCCAAAAGACAACATTAGCAGTCCTAGATTGACTGCGTCTGTTCATATTAGTACTACCATTACCCACACGTGTTACAGATCTTCCTCTATTTTCACCTACTAGAGCAGTAGATACAGATTCGCCAGACTCTCTTCTACGAATGTCCTTGCTTAGAATCAAATCTCGAACCCCATCAAACGTCAAACTTGTTGACCCAGAGGAATTACTAACAACAGTAACGGTAGTATTCCAACTATCAGGCAATGAGGATAATATAATCAAAGCACGTACCTCATCTTCAAAATCAATATCGACTGAACTCAATTGACTAACAATCACATTAAATTCATTGATATGATCAGCAACTGACGCACCTTCTTTCATCTTTAAGTTAAACAGACGTCGCATCAAACAGACATTGTTGATCGCAGAGGGCTTCTCGTACATATCCGACAGGGCTTGCATCAAATCAACAGTGGTCTTCTCCTTCAGGATGTTAAACGCAACGTTACGAGCCAACATCAGCCGAATAACACCCATAGCTCGTCTATCTAGCAAATCCCAATCAGCTTGCTTCATCGTCTCTGGTTTCTCCCCAAATAAAGGCAAGTGCAGATTCATCTGGTAAAGATAATCTTCAATCTGCATCTTCCAGAAACTAAAATCCTTCCCATCAAATTTGTTGATTTTCACTTTTACTTCTTCTGTCGCCATCGATTCGCTTCAACTCAGCCAAACCTAGCTCTGATACCACTTGTTGCGATGGGGTAAGCAATCGAACAAAATATAGACTGAAGAAGAAAAATAAATCGGACACTGGATTTACGTGGTTCAGTCGTAAAGACCTACGTCCACGGGGAGAGCAGCAGCGAATTTCACTATAGATCAAGCGATACAAGGAGATTACACACTCAAGTCACTAAAACACTCTCTCTCGGTGTTTCCCAAACCCCAATTGAACCCAAACCCAACTCACGACACAAAGTTACCACACAAGCTTAAAACAAACGCTGAAAAAGAACTCATTTTCTTAATCGCGCTTCAGCTTGAAGACATGCGGCTCCTCCTTTTCTCTCGTACGGGTGCAGCAGCAACACCCCGAGAAGAAGACCTCTTTCGCGGCTCCCTTCTGCGACTTCTACGTAGGGTTTCGGCCGTCCAACCCAACCAACGAAAGAAGGAAGCAAAACGTGGGTGTGCCCAAGGTCAAACCTTTGACCTTGGGCCCCACTACTTTCCTATCTTGACTTCACGTGGAGATCTTCATGCGTGCAGAGGAGAGGACTTCTTCCTCTTTTTTTTTTTTTTTTTTTTCTTTTGTCTTGGTTCGCACATCCAAGTCCAAGTCCATGTTTGGACTTTCCTATTTCAAGCCAAAATTCCAAATACACCAATCTTTCTTTATTTCAATTTATTTCAAAATTTGGCTTTTCGCTTCGGGCTTAAACTCGAGACATATTTAACAGCCACCACTACCTCCAGCACCCCCTGGTGGTCCTTTGCCGGGCCTTCATCATCATAGAGCTATATGTCACGGGCCGATCGATTGGGATCGTGACCACGCGGCGACTCAGGCAACTTTGGATCACCCCAAGCCAAGCCTTGCTCGATTGAACGCTCACTCGCTCGCTTATCCGGATCGTAGAGAGAGAAAGTTTAGAGAGAAAAGCTCTGGAAGGAAAGAAGCTTTAATATTAGTTGAAATGCTGGATTGGATAATTACAAATGAGAGAGGACACCCTTTTTATAGTTGAGGGCCTCGAATTACATCCGTTGATCTACTTTTCATCCGGCAGGTGAGATCGCACCGCCTCAACTACCGACATAATGTTAACTACCGTTTATCAACATAAATAACGGAACAGACTTCTAGAATATGACTCAGTGACGATTTCGCCTGCCCTTGGAAACTTCGGGGAGAAGGCTTGGTGGGAATTCGAGTGAGAGCAGGAGGGCCACGAGTGAGTCGCGATTGCCCCTTAGGAACCTCTCGAATCGACTCTCATTTGGGCCGTGACATTCTGCCCCACTCAATTGAGTGACGTCCTCGTCGCTCTTAGCTTGACGGGTAGCCTTACGGGCTTTGGCATGAGCTCTCTTGTTCTTGTTTCACTTCGCTCGGACGCTCACGAACGAAGGACCACAACTTTCGATGGTGAACTCGGACTTGGCACGCGGCTCCACCTTTGGCTTAGGTGTGGCATGCGATGAGCACTCAACCTCAGGGAAGAGCACTTGGATTGGCATGGCGTGGGTTGGGGTAGGATCCAACTCGACCTTCAGCTTCACCTCGGACAGCTTGTTGATGCACATCACGGCCTTCAAGCTATTGTCAAGGCGTCGGATCGACGCGATGGTCTTGGTGTCGACCACCCCTTTGATCATGGGGATCATCGACGGGCACTTTTGGTCGGGGATCATCATGCACTTGGTCCTCATGTCGATCATGGCTCCCACACTATGGAAAAATTGCATACCAAGGATGAGATCATAATCGTCAAGAGCGATTACCTCGAACGCTATTTTGCCTTTCCATCTGCCAATCTTGACATCCACATCGGGAGTTGCGCCTACGCCATGGAAGTCGCCCGAATTGATGGGCTTGTAAGACTTCCCGGATGGTTCCACGTGAAGTCCCAAGGCTTTGGTTACCTCGGTTGACATGAACATGTTTGATGCACCAGTGTCAACCAAAGCGTAAAGCGTTCGGCCGCACACTTCGACCTCCACGAAGAACATGTCCGTGTTCGGTGCAATTCCTTCTTCTTTGGACGACAATTGAGCTTGGACCGAGTTGATCATCCTCACAGCTCCAATTCGGATCTGCCACTTATCTTCTTTGGGCTCCTCCTTTTCTTCCTTGATGGCAAGGAGGGCGTTGATTCGACCCTTCTTCGGGCACTTTTGGGTCTAGTGTGGACCTTTGCAAATGAAGCAAGGAGAGGGCAAAGGTTGATCAAACTTACTCGTGTAGTCCGTCGGCGATCGACCCCTTTGTAAGGACAGCTTGGAAGACCCTTCTCCCCACGTCTTGACTCAGCCGCATTGATCGGGTGCGCCTTGGGGAGTGTTTCTTCCTTCGTCTTCGGGTCGATCTGACCTCCAGTCCCTTGGCCTATTCCTTGGTTCGGTCTTGGTGAGGTCGACGAGCGACTTGGCCATGCTTAGCGCTCGTGCAAGGCTACTCACGTCTCGTCTCTTGAGCTCGAGAAGTGCCCACGGCTTCAATCCATCTATGAACGCTCCGTGAACTCCTTCACGTACTCTCGGATCGCACCTCTTTGCTCGAGGCGATGGAGCTTGCTACGGGCTTCCTGCTGAGCGAACTCGGGGAAAAAGTAGTCGCGGAACTCCCTCACGAAGTCATCCCACGTGCTCACAGGATCGGCGCCACGTCTAATCTCATCACACATATTCCGCCACCAAAGCATTGTCGTGTCAGACAGGAACATGGAAGCGGTCCGTACCTTGATCGACTCGTCGTGCATGTTGACGGCGCCAAAGTATTGCTCCATGCTCCAGACGAAGTTGTCCACCTCCTTGGCGGATCGTTCGTCTTTGAACTCTTTCGACTTCGGCTCCTCAATCTTGGAGACCGCTTAGGTAGGCACCGCGTCGTTGGTGATGCTAAGCTTGCATAGGGCGAGCTCGGTCTTGAGCTCTTGGATCTCCGCCTTCATGGCTTCGACTTCGTCCCTACATGGGCTTACCTCATCGATCAGTTGGACGCGCTCGTTCAAACCGTCGATCGATGTTTCGAGAGCTTCGTCCTTGTCATGCAACGGGGCTATGGCTTGGTTGATGCCAGTCATAAAGTCTTCACGGAGTGAGCCCTCAACCTCCATGATTCGGTCTCGCACATCATCAAGACCTTCCATGAGCTCGAGCACGGCACTTCGGACCTTCCCGATCTTCTCATCAAACGTAGCTACGGCATCTACCGAGGCATCTCTTTTCTTGGCTTTGCTGCGAGTCTCTTTGACTTGCACAACCTCTCCATCCATGACAGCTTCTTGGCTTGACATTCCTTCGAACAGTTGGTGCTCCTTGATCTCTCGAAACGGAACTCTCCTTTGCTATGATACCACTTGTCACGGGCCGATCAATTGGGATCGTGACCGCGCGGCAACTCGGGTAACTTTGGATCACCCAAGTCAAGCCTTGCTCGATCGAACGCTCACTTGCTCGCTCACCCGGATCGTAGAGAGAGAAAGTTTAGAGAAAGAAGCTCTAGAAGGAAAGAAGTTTTGATATTAGCCGAAATGCTGGATTGGATGATTACAAATAAGGGATGACACCCTTTTATAGTTGAGGGCCTCGAATTACATCCGTTGATCTACTTTTCATCCGACGGGCGAGATCGCATCATCTCAACTACCGACATAATGTCAACTACCGTCTACCGACATAAATAACGGAATAGACTTATAGAATATGACTTAATGACAGTTTCGCCCGCCCTTGGAAACTTCGGGGAGAAGGCTTGGTGGGAATCCGAGTGAGAGCAGGAGGTCCACGGGTGAGTCACGATCGCCCCTTGGGAACCTCTTGGATCGGCTCTCATTCGGGTTGTGACATATACATCCTCGATTGACTGGTCTTTGCGAAAACTTCCCATTGCTTTCTCAAGGGACTTCCAAGCCGAACCCTAACGACAACCAAATGCTCCTCATCGGAACCTTTTAGAGCAAAAACAAAATGAGGGATATTGCTTCTTACGTGGTAAGCCTGTTTAAGTAGGCCCTAGACAAATAATTAACTCCCTTATCTACTTGTAAAGCTTTAAAAAGCCAATCGAAATCATAAAAAACACTGACAATGGAATGAAACAAGAGAGGAAATCAGGCAAGTTAATATCTCCAGGTACCTTGATGCTAAAAGAAGAACAGTACAGAATTAAAAGAACTCGATAGCAGATTGTTAATTACAAAATAAGATTTCCACCTTGGCCCTTCCTTAAAATTATAGAACGTGAGAAGCATAAAAATGTATCTTTGCTTGAACAATGAAGAACATTAGTTATTATGGAGCATTGACTAAATTTTTTTTCTATAGTTCCCTTTTCTAAGGGTGAGGACTGAGTATGGCCCGGGTTAGTCAGTTCCGGAGCAATAACCAAGAATCAAACCTTGGTAACTCAGCCAGATCTAACCACCATCTCCAAGATTTTCCGTCCTCCGCACATTCCAGTAAGATTCGTCACATTAACTTCCCTTTAGCATCACCGCAATGAGTTCCATTCACACTAGAGTTCCTTATCCCTGATTATAACAGCAGCAAGAAGACAAAAGTTTGAATGCTTATCAAAAAATTAGTTACGAAAAAGTTTGAATGTAGAAAAAAGAAAGATTATAAGTCACGAGACAAATGTTGTCATCGAGAGTTGGACTTAAGACTCCGGATTGCTAAACAGGTGCTCCTATCCCATTTGTATCGAGAAAAAGGAACATAATATATTATATGTATATGTTGTCTGTATGACGTTTCAAGTGACAAATTTTTTGGCTTGATCGATTTTTTTTTTATTTTATAAAAGAATAAAAGAAAGATTATAAGTTAGGAGACAAATGCTCTCGTTGAGAGTCAACTTCATAACCTCCCTCTTACTAAACGGGTGCTCGTATACCCATTTGTACTTAGAAAAGTGAATTATATGTTTATGTTGGCTTTATGATGTATTAAGTGACAAACTTTTTGGTTCAATTGAATTTTTGTTTATGAAAAAAATTGTTATGAAAAAGTTTGAATGTCATAAGACAAATACTCTCGTTGCGAGTCAAAATCAAGACCTCCCGCTTACTAATTGAGTGCCTGCGTAACCATTTGTACCGACAAAAGAACACATACACACGCGTGCACACACACACACACACACACACACACACACATATATATATATATATAGTATGCATATGTTGGCTCTATCATGTATGAAGTGACTAATTTTTTTGGCTCGGTTGAAGTTTTGTTTATCAAAAAAATTGTTACGAGGTAGATTGGGTGTAAAAAATAAATAAATATTACGAGTCATAATACAAAGGATCTCATTGAGATTCATTCAAGACCTCTCGCTTACGTTTTTATGACATTTTTCTAAACATTTTTATTCATTCAATATGTGTTTGTGCATTTCTTCAAAAATTAAGTCTCGGTGGATAGACTTACTTGCATCTTGCCAAATACGCGACATTTCTGTGGTTGGAGCTTCTCGAAAGGTCCACGTTTTGGTGCTTGTAACAATCTTTTTCGCCCCCATGTTCTCGTTTACACTCATTGATTGGGAGAACCGAAATTATACCGTGCTTTTAAATTACTTGCAAGCTAACTTTTTATCTCTAATCGGCAAAACAATCCCATGGAACCCGACCGGCGTCGGAAAAAAGTTAATAATTTAGTGACTTCCTACCCTGAAGAGCATCAAAATTCAAACAATCACTTGCATGCTTATAAGTATCATTTGGGCTTGAGATCCATGTCTTTAGTCCTCTTTCTCTATTATACGATTTAGACTATTGTGATGGCGATTTAGATTACTAAACAGGCGACTGAGAATCATTTAGAGGGCATTTCAATCATCAAGCAAGTCGCTTTCGGGGAAGGCGAGTCCTCGTGCATCTTTTAACTTCACCCACTTTGCACATTTTTATCGCACCGCATTAACATGGGTCTCAAGACATTCACCGACAGTTTAAATGAGACTAACGTTTAGGAGTTGATTGTGGTTTTCTGTGTCTTGCAGCTAGCTAGCTCAACTCGGCAAAGCACCGGGTCGACGAACTGAACAAGGGGAAGCTCGCTCAAGTTCGTGTACACCACTGTTGAGGGCGATGGGCTCGAGAAGATCAAGTTCGAGGTGAGGTCCAGAAGGAGGGAGCGTGTGCAAGAGCTCGAGCAAGTACTATGCCAAGGACGGGGCCGAGATCACGGCCGGCAAAGACAGAAGGGCCATGGAAATGTTCAAGGCCATCGATGCCCGTCTCTTGCGTAACCCTGATGCTCACAATTGAGTTGTTGATGTTGCGTGTTGGCTCAATCTTTCTGTCTCCCACCATGGTTTATGTCTACATTCTCACGTCTCTTGAAGATGAATAATAATCGTGAATGAACTATGACTACGTTTCGAGGTAAAGTGTTTATAATTTTCGTCTGCAGTAATAGATGCGACGCCTTCGAAGTGGGTGAGACAACTGTTGAGGTGGTAGAAATTCTGAATGCTGTAATTAAAGATGCTTGTGGAACATCTTATAAAAATCGCGGCATCTTAATTTTTTCAAATCACTTCAGTATAATTCGTTCGACCCAGATTCCTGCAGCGTAAACACTGAGCGGCGCGTGCAAATCACATGGTGTTGCTCCCACGAAACGAAACCTACTGTGCGGCACGTGAAATCCCTTGGCTGTGCGCGGCTGAAGTAACAAACAGAACCCACTGAGACGCGGCTTTGTCCAACTTTTCAATTGGCCAGATAAAAAAAAGAGAAGAAAAAAAATCTGAGTATAATGGATTCGCACTTTTCATGACCAACAGAGATTTCTCCAAAGACCAACATACCCGCCTCATGTGAAGATAAATAATTGGACGAGGGTTTTTAATTTAATATGAGAATAATAGTATATTATAAATCATAAACATAAATAATTATAAATTATTATAAAATCCACTTTTTCAAGAATTTGCAGTTCATATTATTTTCATAATAACTTAAAAACTGCTATGCTTACAAAACTCATGTAAATATTCCGTTCAAGATAAATTCTAATTTAAATATGAAAGTGTGATATTGGTATTTCTTTTTTCCCTAATAGATCGGGTTCAACAAACTGATGCACGTCCTCAAATTAAGTTGGGCCCTGTATACGGGCTCAATTAGGTAGCGCATGGTAAGCTTCTGTTTCTTTCAATTTCTGTTCTTTTGTTCCCCGGAACAAAAAAAGAACAGAAACCTGTTTGGTAAAACATTTGTTCCCGGGAACAATTTCTCTAATTTTTGTTCCCGTATTGTTCTCGAGAACAGTTTTGAGAAGCAAAAAAAAGTTACTTCTTGTTCCCGGGAACAATTTCTAGAAGTAAGTTGATTTTCTTTTTTAATTTTCTTTTCTTGCCACGACCACCGTCAACCGCTTTGAAACCACCGCCCCTTTGCCACCGTTGCCGGCCGCCGCCGCTGCCGCCGGTCGCCGATTGTCGTCGCCGGTTGCCGGTCGCCGTCGCCGGCCACCTTTGGCAAAAATAAAAAATGAATAAATACAAAAAAGAAATTGTTGCATTATCAAATGCATTTCTATTCTTTTTCTATTCCAAGAGTAAAAATTTTGTGTCGTTACCAAATAGGTTCTTTTACTTAGAAATTATTTTCTGGAGTAGAAATAGAAAATAACTATTTTTGAAAAAAAACTCTTATCGGGAACAGAAGCGTTGTCATGCGCAGCCTTAAAGTCTGATGGTGAGCTTTTCTCCTTGTCTTTTACTGAGAAGGTGCCGAAGGGTAGGGCGGGAATTCGGTGCGACGGTCTTGTGAAATCGGCGCTTTCCGTGGTGATTAATCCAAAGGACAATAGTGGATTGGAGTGAGATTTGATTGGGTTGGTTGGAGGGAGGGTTGGTTGATGGGCGCGCGCATATACAAGGGGAACGCACTCCAATCCCCACTTGCAAACACAGTGAAACGGGCTAATTATATTCAAAGATTCTGAGGCAGGAGGGACAGACGGCAAAAACACGCGTCGGGACTGTTACAAATTGTTCAACTAGACGACGGTTGAGAGAGAGAAGGGGGCGGGGAGTAGTGCACGACTACTCCCAAAAGGGAACGGGAGAATATATGAAACGGATTGAAAAGCCATATTTTCCAAACCCTATCAAGAATGATGAAATCATTGCTTTGTACCCCAAACAGCCCACTGACAATAGTGATTGCTCTCTCTCTCTCTCAGAAAGTTCTTCTTCTTCTTCTTCTTCAAAAAGTATTCATCTTCCTTTTCTTCTTCTTCTTTTTATCGGTCTTTCACTGGTCACTTAGACTGCACATGATAAAATTTCTATTTCTTGATTTCTCTGTTTCTCTGTTCTCCGGAACAGGTTGGGAACAGAAATCCGTTTGGTAACACAATTTGATTTCTCTATTTCCGAAATAGATTTTTATTTCAGAAATAGATTTGAAGAAGAAATCAGAAACTAAAATTTTTAGCTTCTCAGTTTCTGAAATAGAAATTGAGAAATCAATTTTTGGTCAGAAATCAATTTCTGTTTTAGAAATTTTGTCATGCGTACCCTTAGATGACTGCCACGCAAGAAGCCGCCATAAATGCCAAAGGAAAAAGACGGACATGCACACATTCTCTCTCTCTCTCTCTCTCTCTCTCTTTTTAGTGCGGAGAGGTGACTTTATCACGGGTTTTTCAGCCGCAAGTAGTGCCGTTGGCGTGCTTGACATTGGATATTCTCCGTGAATTACATATAGCGAAATTAGGGTTTAATTCGTGATTTGTTAATTTCTTCTTGAGATTAAAGGATGATTTAGTTAGAAATTGTGAGGTTATATATTACTTGAGTTATTGAATATAATTAGGAATTGAAAAATACTAAGAATATTAAAGTAACTCGACTATAGTTATAATTTCCATTATATTGTTTGATCTACAATAAAATTCGTTATTACTTTTCTTATAGAGGTAGGTCACTGCGATTGAATCATATAAGTCTAGTATCCAATTTATTTTGTTGATCTATTTATTTTATTGTTTGAACGTTTGCTTATATCTCCTTACTTGAACTATGATGGACATTAATCATTATGGAGCAGTGACTGAATTTTTTTTCTTGAGTTCCTTTTTCTAAGGGTGAGGGCTGAGCATGACCTGGGTAAGTCAGTTCTGGGGCAATAAGCAAGAATCAACCCTTGGTAACCTCAGCCAGATCTAACCGCCGGATCTAAGATTTTCCGTCCTCCACATATTCCAGTAGGATTTGTCAACATTGACTTCCCTTTAGCATCATGGCAATGAGTTCCATTCACCCTAGAGTTCCGTATCCCTGATTATAACGGCATCAAGAAGACAGAAGTTTGAATGTTTATCAATAAATTTGTTACGGAAAAGTTCGAATATAGAAGAAAGAAATATTATAAGTCACAAGACAAGTGCTCTCATTGAGAGTCGGACTCAAGACTTTGGCTTGCTAAACGAGTGCTGGTATCCTATTTATACCAAGAAAAAGGAACAAAATATTTTATATATGTTGGCTCTATGTTGTATTAAGTGACTTTTTTTATGGCTCGATCGAAAGGGAAAAGACCACAAAAAACCCTAACTTTGCCTAAAGTGACAAATTTATCCTAAACCTTCTTTTGTGACATAAAAAACCCCAAATTTTGCAAACCGTAACACATTTACCCCACCAATAGCATTTTCGTCTCATTCTTTTTTTTTTTTTCTTCTTCTTCTCTCTTCCCTTCGCCGGCCATGGCGGAGGGAAGTAAGAGTCTGGCGGAGGGAAGTAAGAGTCTGGCGAGGGCTGCACTCGGCGGCATCAAGCGAGGGCCGCCCTCGGCTGAGTCGGGCAAGGACCTCCCTCGCTGGCGTCGAGCGACCCTAGCTAGCCTAACCGAGGGCGACTGTCACGCCCCGATCCTCAGGCACGCGCACATCCCTTAACTTTTTGGTCGATTTTAAATTGCGATATCCCAGGACTATGTATCGCCGACCCTTTCATTTATATATGTACATGCGGAAGCGGTTATAAATCCCCAGACAATAAAACAATGGGATATACAAGTAGGACTAGGAAATTGAACCTGAAAACCACACCATTGCAATCATATACAAGCCATACTAAAACGATTGGTTTCTACTCAAATTGATTCTATAGCAAACGTCATCAGGATCCTACTCTGGATCATTCTCGGGGTTCTCCTTCTGATACTCCTCTTCAGGTTCCTCATCAGGGTTTTCCTTATCAAGTTCCTCCTACTTAAGCTCCTCATCCGGGTCCTGAAATGGTTATTCAATAACCACTGAGACAACGTCTCAGCAAGTTCTACCCCCTAAGACCCGATTAGTAAACTAATACACCTTAGGGCTGCCTATGCACAACATGAGTCAGAGGACTTACCTTGACCTCAGATTCCACCTGCATATTAGCACAAATCAAATAGGCATTCAAGCAATAACATCACAGATCGAAGCATCGATCTAATCGACTTAATCGATTACACGCCAACAAGACCACTCACGGTCATTTCCATTCAATCAATCAATTCGCAACATCAAATCAAGACAGTGATCAATCACATTGAATCACACTCAGATCGAATCATCGATCAATTGACCTAGTCGATTACAAGTCAATCGAATCATTTCTAGGTCATTCACTCCATCCCACATAACTTCCAATAGTACACTTAGTCACAGAGCTCCATCAATGCTCTCGGGCGTCGTTTTCGCCAAGGTGACATAAGTATCAGGCGGTCTATGTGCGTTCTTTAAGGCGCCGTTTTCGCACAGTGATATTCCTCATCACCGAACCACGCCTACCATAAGTCATAGACAGTTTACGTGCGTTCTTTAAGGCGTCGTTTTCGCACAGTGATATCCTTAATCACCGAACCACGCCTGTCTATACTTCGTACTTGATCAGTCTCGGCTAATAGAACTCTCAGTTAGCTCTCACCACTTTCTCCACTTTACAGCTCATCAAAGCATTATGAAGGTTAAATAAACAAACTCGGCCATTTACGAATCAATCATTCAATTCCACTCAAATTCAATCAATTAAGGAATAATTCCATAAATTGCACAATCAATTTAATTAAGCACAACGTGGAGTTCAAATAAATAAACGGACTGTGCCACGACAATCAGCACGAAATTCCGGTCGACGGTCACCTCAGCATTAATTTCCGGAAAATAATTTAATAATTAATTAATTTCGAAAATTAATTAATAAATATTAAAATTCAATTTAGCTCAAAATAAAGCCCGATTAAATAAACGGACTTCACCACGGTCGTCAGCATAATATTCCGGTCATTGGCCATCCAAGTTGAATTTTCGGAAAATAAATAATTAATTAATTTAATTCCCAAAAATAAATAAATAAACACAATAATTCCAATTTAGCACCATATGAAGCTCAATTAAATAAACGGTCTGCGCCACCATCATCAGCATAAAATCCCGGTAACTGGCCATCCCAGTTGAATTTCCGGGAAATAAATAATTAAATAATTAAATTCGAAAATTAATATTAAATTCCTAAAAATACCACTTAGGCTCGAATCGCTTAATTAACACCCGATAAGGGACGGAAAAATCCCAAGAATCATCCAATAAATACTACAAGCAATTCTCTATCTAATTACACTAATCACACAACTAATATGCAAAGCAATTACCTAATAATCACTAATCAATTCTAATCTAACAACCTAATTACACTTAATTAACACTAATCAACCTTTAAGCTTAATTAACAAACTAAGAAGGCATTAGTGAGTAAAACTCACTCAAAACGACGGGCTCGACGCGAGGATCGACTTTTCCCAAAGCGGGCCGAGCATCCGGACTCGGGAAGGCGGCCAAAACGGGCCAAACGTCACTGCGATACCCATTTTTTGTCTTCTCTGTTTGATGCTGGTGGGGGGCGGATCCGAGCTCAAATTGAAGCAACATCGGACCTAGATGGACGGAGGGGCTGAACGAGACTTAGGCGAGGCTTCACGGTGGCCGGAGGTGGGGTGGACGGCTCCGGCGGAGCTCTACCAGATCTGAAACGTGTCTGGAACAGAGGGCTGAGCGAGGGGGAGGCCGAGGCAGGCGGTGCACGGAACGGCGAACGGCGAGGCGACGCGGGCCGGGAACGGCGTGTGGCGTGCGACGGCGACGGGAGAGCTGCTGCTTCGAACCCAGGTGAGCTGCTTCCGTCTTCATCTTCTCTGGTTCGCAAGGTGAGAGGGAAGAGGGTGAGGCGGAGCTGCGCGAGGTAGCGGGACGGCGGACGGCGGCGCGGCAGCTCCGGTGGCTTGCGGGCACGCGACGACGGCGGCGAGAGGCGGCGATGGCAGCTCAATCTCCGCTGGTCTTCAGCTCCCATGGAGTTTTTGAAGAAAAAAGAAGAAGAAGATGAGGATCCGTTCGGTCAACGGAGGGGAGAGGGGAGAAAGAGAAATTCAATTTTTCCTCTTCCTCTCACACTCTCTCTCTTAGGTCATCACACATGGGCCACCATGACATCATGTGATGTCACCTTCCACCCACAATTTCTTGACAAATTTGCCCCTTCTAGAAGCATTTAGGTAGGCCAAAGTGTGTGGGTAGAGGTGGCATACGAATTTTAAAACAATTGGCTTTTATTAATCACTTGATTTACTTTAAATCCATCTCAATTGGCCTCATAAGATCTCAATAAATCCAAGTGATGCCTCAATGCTTCCATTAAATATTCTCCTCATCCAATAGCTCATCTCGCATCTCGATTTTGTATTCCATTTTAATCCCCGGCTCCAATTGCATAAAAATGACCTGATTAATTCAATTGAAATTAATACCGAAAATTCTTGATGTCACAGCGACCCTCGCCTGACGCCGATGAGGGCAGCCCTCGCCTGACGCCAGTGAGGGCAGCTCTCGCCTAACTATGGCTTCCTCCACCGGCTCTGCCATTGCCGGCGGAGGGAAGAGAGAAGAAGAAGAAAAAAAGAAAAAGAAAAGATTTTAAAAGGTAAAAGACCAAAATGCCTTATAGTTTATGGTAAATGTGTTACATGAATACAAGTCCAGAATTTTTTATGTCATGAAAAAAAAGTTTGAGATAAATGTGTTACAGTTGGCAAAATTTGGGATTTTTCATATCAAAATATAAAAGTTGGGGTAGATTTGTCATTTTGGGCAAAGTTTGGGGTTTTTGGTGGTTTTTTATCTTAAAAAAATTATTATGAAGAAGTTTGAATTTACAAAAAGGAAAAATTATAAGTCAGAAGATAAATGCTCTCATTGAAAGTCGAACTTAAAACCTCCCGCTTACTAAATGGGTGCTCGTATACCCATTTGTACTGAGAAAAATGAATTATATGTGTATGCTGGCTTTATGATGTATTAAGTGACAATTTTTTTGGCTCAATTGATTTTTTTTCTTTAGTAAAAAAATTGTTATGAAAAAGTTTGAATGACAAATGCTCTTGTTGAGAGTCAAATTCAAGACCTCCCTCTTACTAATTGGGTCCTCATATAACCATTTGTACTGAGAAAAAACACATATATAGTATGTATATATGTTGGCTCTATCATGTATTAAGCAATTCATTTTTTGGCTCGATTGAATTTTTGTTTATCAAAAAAATTGTTAGGAAGAAGATTGAATGTGAAAAAAAGAAATATTACAAGTCAAAAGATAAAGGATCTCGTTGAGAATCAAAGTCAAGACCTCTTGCTTACTAAAGTAAACTCTATATAACTGAGCTAAAAAAGCTATGTATGACATTTTTCTAAACGTATCTATTGATTTAATATCTGTTTATGCATTTCTCTAAATACTAACTCTCGATGAATAGACTTACTTGCATCTTGCCGAATACGCAACATTTCAGTGATCGGAGCTTCTCAAAAGTCCACTTTTTCAATGCTGGTAACAACCTTTTTCGCCCCCGTGTTCTCGTTTATGCTCGTTGATTGGGAGAATCGAATTTACACCGTGCTTTTAAACTACTTGCGTGCTAACTTTTTATCTCTACTCGCCAAACCAATCCTATGAAAACCGTCAGGCATTTGGAAAAAGTTAACAATTTAGTGATTTCCCACTCAAGAGCGTCAAAATTCATTGGGCACGTAATTGCAAAAATTCAACTCATGAACAACTTTTAGCACACCATATTTGACGTCATTAATGTTGATTTGGACTTTGTACGCACAAAATCAACAACATTGAATTAGAACATCATCAGTGGTTTTTTTTTTTGGGTCCGTACGTCATTAATGTTTCTTTTTTTTTTTTTGGTTGAAAATAACTTTTGATTACTAACTCAAATATGAATTATAACCAATACCAAATTCAAGACTTAAATTTACCAAACGAAATGAGAGGGATAAACAACCCAATTGGATGGAAGGGTTCTAACTCGATAGGTCTTGACTACTCAATCCGCAACACGATTTGCTTCTTTGGGTTCCTATTTTAGTTTAATTCTTGCTTCTAGTTGGGTCAATAGAAGATCACAATCCTGGATGATGGACCTAGAAGTTCCAAGGAAATGACAAAATTCACGGCATCTAAGTTGTCTGAAGCTATTTCCACGTGTGGAAGAATTTCAATTTGGTGTACTTGTTTAAAGCTTTCTTCCTCTCCGTCCTCTCAATGGAAAAAAGGAAAAAGCACGGGCTGAAGGGTCCCACCTGCCTCCTGTTCCCTTGGCTTTTTCCACCCAAAATTCTTGAAAGCGCCCAATCCGGAAAGAAACCCCGGCTGATCTGTGCCGATATGAGGAACCCGTAAAGCAACTAAAAAAAACATGAAAAAGTTCCCCTTGTCCACCCAAACATCCCGAAAGTCATTAGATACACACGGACTCCTCTACATCTCACTCTCGCACCCTATCTATAAATATATGGAACTGCGCTCCGAAATTTCAGATCAACACTTCACTCCTACTCGCAATTCTCATCACTCCTTTTCAGCTTTTAGCAGATTTTTTTTGGACAGAGAATCATGGAATACTTCAGGACTGAGATCAAGTCCTCCATCCTCCCAGCCCAGGCGTTCGAGGCCATCGTTAGGGCCTTAAACCTCATCTCCAGAGTCTTCTTGCCTTTCCTCAAGAGTGCTGAGCTCGTCGAGGAGACCACTGGCAGCGAAGGTTAGTAAATTTACTTGGTTAATTCAAATGTTCCCGACCATTAACATGGCGATGTCGTGAGTCAATGGTGTTTCAAAGCAGTGCTTGCGATTTTCGAAACCGGTGGCGTCTCAAATGTGACTTGTGTTTTCTATAGGCCATCGGAACAAGGTAGTGAAGCACAAGCTCGAGGTCCTGGACAATGGGAGCTACTCCTACTTCAATTCAATCATCGAGAGCGACATGCTGGCCAATACCTTGGAGAACACCAGCTACGAGGTGAAGATCAGCGAATCACCGGAGGGAGGCTCGGTGTGCACGAGCGCTAGCAAATACTTCGCCAGAGGCAACGTGGACAACACCGAGGAGAAGATCAAGGCTGTGAGAGAGAAGGCTTTCACTATGTTTGGGGCCATCGAGGCTTGCCTCGTGGCGAACCCTGAGACTTGTGAGTCCGTGTGTGGTTAATTTTTGGCAGCGTGTGGCGATTGCCATGCTTGTTTTGTCTGGGATGATTGCCGTTTTTATCTTTTCCTGTTTTTTGATTGGATTTCCGAGAGGATGGTGGTGGAGTCGCTTTGGGTCTTTTTTTTTTTTTTTAAATTGGTTTGTTTTCATGAATTTGAGCCATGATGGGTGGGCCACGGGATATGCTCACGTCGGAGGCCAGGAATAAACTGTCGATTCAATGTCAGAGCCAATTGTGTCGTCCTTATTTCCCTTTTTTGGCATTACAGTTGCTTTACTGAAACGACGATGGACCAGCCAACGGTCCAATCTCTTTTGTTCACGGACGATTTCTCGGGTGGCATACCGTGTGATTTCCGTGAATCCATCTCGTCTCGGCTTTGTTAGCTTTTCCAACAACAGCTTCACCGGAAAACTGCCGCCGGAGTCGATGGGAACAACTTCACCGGGCCGCTGCCCGATTGCTTGAGGGATTTGTCCGGGGCTAACGAGAGTCCGTCTAGAAGGTGATCTGTTCACCGCAGATATCACGATCGCGTTCAGAGTTTACCCGGATCTGGTCTTTTATGAGCCTCAGCACTGGTCTATTTGTCGGGAATCTCTCCGCAGAATGGAGAGAGCGCACGAATCTCACGAATTCCACGAATTGATCGATTTCGTTCGCTAAGAAATGAAGGAAGAAGGCTTCGATTTCAGAGAGAGAGGGGGAAGGAAGGAAGGAAGGAACGAAGGAAGCGGCGGAGCGGACGGAGGAGATATGAAGGGAGGCACGGTCCAGATGAATTGGCACGAGACCAAACCTGTCCTAACCCTAGATTTCCACCCCCTCTCCGGCCTCCTCGCCACCGCCGGCGCCGATTTCTACATCACGGTGCTCCCTCCACCCCCTCTCCGGCCTCCGCGCTTAATCGCCATTTTGTAGCTCGAAGTTTGCAATTTTTTTTTTTTTTTTTTTGGGGTCGAAGAAGTTTGCAATTTGGGGCGTTGGCTTCTACCGTTTTCTATCTCGGCGTGTTTCTGTTGCTCTTAGGTTAATTCGCGAGGCATTTCGCTCGTCTATGCTTTTCGGAACTTAGTGAGTGGGTAACTGTTGTCTGTCCTAGGCTCTTCTTTCTTAGCGTTCCGAAAGAAAGGGCACAATCTTTTCGGCCCCGATTTGAACGCAAGATGCCCATGGAATTTGCTCAAATTTGAATGTTGTTTCGTAAAACCAAGGAGTACGAATTAATTGATTTCGTTCAATAAGAACCCCCTCCAGATTCTCCAACCAATTAGGGTTTTCTTGCTCCATTTATAGTAATCTGTCTTTGGAGGTCGGAAATATGGTTATATTATTGATGTTGAGTCTCTAATGTGTGATTAGAAAATAATGCTTTGTGTATCCTATTACTGTTAGTAAGGAGGGTATGTGATTTTTTCCATATTGGTTTCCATGTTAAAACCTTAGTGTCGTTGTCGGCTTTGTCTTATTGTCATTTCGGTATTACATATTGCTGGTGGTTGCTGGGGTTGAGTTGATTTCGGTTGGTTTAGTTTTTGAGGAGAAATTGATGCTAAATTGTGTTTCGTTATTAGTAAATTGTTGCCCGGTTCTCCCCAATATTATCGTCCAACGCTTTGTTCTATCATCATATAGACATTTTTATATTAGGAATAAGGGGCCTGTCATAATCTGAATAATCCACGGAATAATTTCTTTTTTTCTTAAGCTTCGTTTGTTTCGCAAAATATTCACTGATCCAAGCCCTTCACACTTAGTCTCTCTCTCTATATCAGTTTCGGTTCAGCCTGTTCTCTTCATTCCCAAGTCCTAGAGACCAACTTCATCACTGCTAAACAGTCTTTCCTGATTATCACCCCCTTCTCAGTTTCAGCAACTCAATTTGGATCCAATCATGGGTGTCTTCACTTACGACTCCGAGATCATGTCTAGATCCCTCCGGCCAAGATGTTCAAGGCCGCTGTCCTTGATGCCAATAACCTCATCACGAAGGTCCTCCCGCAAGCCATCAAGAGCGTCAAAGTCCTTGAGGGCGATGAAGTTCCCGGGACCACCAAGTTGATCGCTTTCGGCGAAGTTTAGTCCGTCCGTATTAGGAACTTAGGATTGCTGTGGCTCAAGGCGGTTTCAACCTTATGAAACATTATAATAAACTTTGAAAAAGATGGAAATAGAACTTGTTTAAGCTCCATAGACTTATTGTACAACGAGCTGATAGGTGCGGTTCCTACTGGTCACCTCTTCCAACAAGCACCGGGAAGTGCTTTTATTGCAAATCGGGGCTTGTGTGAAAATGCGACTGGATTATCTCCTTGCGGGATGAGCAGTAAATCAACCGACCATAGGGAAAGGGTTCTTATCGGTGTGAGCTACTTCTGGTGACTTGAATTGCTGTAACTCTGGCGCTTCAGCTGTGAAACGAGGAACTTGATGAAGAGATCAAGAGTCTTATGAAGTATGAGAAATCCGAGTCGATCATATGGGAAAGGGAAGGGAGGTTCACATTCAATGACATCACCAAGCCTACCAACGACTTCAGCGAAAAGTGCTGCATTGGGAAGGGCAGGTTCGGGAGCGTTTACAAGGCTGAACTGGCCAGCGGCCAAATCATCACTGTCAAAAAGCTCAAAGTATCAGAATCGGCCGATATCCCCGTTGTCAACCACCAGAGTTTCAAGAATGAGATCCACATGATCACCGAGGTCCGGCACCGCAATGTGATCAAGCTCCACGGGTTCTGTTCCAGGAGGGGTTGCATTTACTTGGTCTATGAATTTGTGGAGAGAGGCAGTTTGGCAAAGGTCTTGCTTGGAGGAAAAGGAGCATCTGAACTGGACTGGGTTACAATAGTGAAGATTGTTCAAGGCGTGGCTCATGTGATTGCCTACTTGCATCACGATAGCTCGCCGCCTATCATCCATCGGGACATAATGTTGAACAACATCCTGCTCGAGCGGGACTTTGGGCCTTGGCCTTTGGACTTCAGAACAGTGAGACTCTCGTTGAATTGGACCACAGTGGCTGGATCCTATGGCTACATGGCTCCTGGTAAGTTAGATGATCGAATCTAATCGTACATTCCGTGGATACAAATGTGCTCGGATTGATAATTTGCATTCAAATAATTTTAGCAGGACTTTTAGGATTCTGCAAGTACAGGTTTTGAAAAGTGGTCTGTGTTAGAGTGTCGTTCAAATTTGGAATTTGGGTACAACTTGACATTATGATCATGACTTTGATTCATTCTTCTTCTTGGAAAACAGAATTGGTAGTAACTATGCAGTTGATGGACAAATCGAATTTGCATTTGTCCAATAATTCTAACAATACTTTTAGGAAGAGTAAGTATAGATTTTGAAAGCGGTTTCTTTTAAAAGCATCACAGAAATTTGGAATTTGTGGACAACTTGACATTGTGATCAAAACCCCGATTAGTTCTTCTTCCATGAAACAGAGTCAGCAGTAAAAGTAGTGATGCTAGAGAATGATGGGGAAGCATCCATTGAATCTTCTTTCTTCCCTACAAATGACAAAAGGACTCAAATGTGCTACTGAAAGATTTGCTCGACCCATGGCTTCCTCTTCCGACCGGCCAACTAACCGAGGAAGTGGTATTCATGGTCAGAGTGGCACTAGCGTGCACGTGGATGAGTCTCAATTTGCGACCTACCATGTGTTTTGTCGCGCAAGAATTATCCGCACGCACTCAAGCTTGCTTGTCTGAGCCATTGGGTTTTATTAGAATATTTAAATAATAATTTAGTGACTCCCTCACGGGTGTCTGCATTCAAAGGTCTCTCCCATGCTAATAAGTACCATTCAGGCTTGAGATCCATGCCTCTCGTCCTCTTTCTTTATTATATGATTTAGACCATTGTGATGTTGATTTAGATTACTAAACGAGGCGATTGAGAACCATTTAGAGGGCACTTTAACATAAACTCACAAATCTCTTGCCTGGAACTCTTAGGTGAAGACGCATTCCATCCCACCTGCAAGAATGTTCGAGGCCTTTTTTGTTCTCGACGGCAATCTCATCTCCAAGCTCCTCCCACAAGATACAAAGTCATCCTGCACAAGTATGAAGTCATTATTTTTACCTTTCTTGACATTTTGGTTCCATGAAACTTCTATGGCAAAAGCTTTTTGTTTATGTTTAGACTCAAATTACTGCTTCGTTCATATTTGGAGATAGCTCTTGCTTGCATCAAATAGTAATCGAACTTGACCTTTTTGAAGCAGTATTCAAGGAGCTGGAGCTCTCCTTGTCCAGCGTGTCTCTAACAGATTTCAAGGCATTAACATATTAAAATGTATTTATTGAGTTTAGTGCTCATTATTTTGTCCTCCTGCTCTTTCTAGGCTGCTCTGGACTTTGATGTTGGTGATGCTCGAAGGCAGCCACCTGTTGACACCATGTGGCAGCAAGTTATGAATGCTTCCCTTTTGTATTCCATTTTCTATTTTGGTGGCAAAGTCAATACCATAAGAATGTAGAAATTTGGTGTATCATGATGAACTCCTCATTTTCGCTGGGGCGCTGCAGTAAATAGAAACTGCTGATGTTTTATTGAGATTCAGAGTCTTTTGGTTGAGATGACGGTGACTTATGTTTCAGCTATCCTGTCTTTCGGTATATGAACTATTAGAGGAAGAAAAATATTTAAGATAAGAAGTATTTTGTTTTGTTTTTTATGTTAAGAGGGTGTTTTTAGGCTGTCCTATTTTCTTGGGGATATTGCTGATTGCAGTTGCTTTATAAGCACAGAATCCTATGCCTGTAGCTGACTTATTTTACACGTCTTGTTTCAACAGATATACTTTTGCTTGAGAACTGGGTTTGACAATGAAGCAAGAGACACTGCCTTGTCATCCTGTAGTGCACATCAGTTTGCACCTCTGGTATTATTTGTTTACTGCCTAAATGTACTGATTGTTGTTCTTCCATAATGGTTACTTGTTATTGGCTGCTCACAGAATGGATAAATACTGGAGGTATGGTTTCTACTGAGACAGTGGCTACTGCTTCAGAAGAATGTGAAAAGTTGTTAAGAATGGGTGATCGGGTGGGGTCGAGCTACTTATGATAAGAAAAGGTTGTTACTATATGCCATGATATCTGGTTCTTGAAGGCTCGTCGAAAGGCTGCTGAGAGATCTATCGGCACTTTTCACCACCATTGTGGTTTAAACTGTCAGCCATCAAGGAGTTCCCTCTGGGAGGTTCATCTGCTATCCTTAGTGAGAGTTCAGTCCCCTATAGTTTAGAGGATTTGCAGGCTTACCTAAATAAGTTTGCAGCATCATACTATACCAAAAATGGGAAGGAGCCTCTTGTATACCCATATATTCTGCTCCTAAGCATCCAGTTCCTACCCGATATCCTCTATTTGTCTAAAGAACCAGGAGATGAAGGGTACAACAGTGGTGCCACTCACATAGCTATCGTTCTTGCCGACCATGGTGCCCTTGTGGAAGGTACAGGGGCAGGATCAAAGTTTGGTGTAATGGATGCTTATGCAGAAGCATCTAGCATGATTCGACAGCATGGTCTTCATATTTACGTCTTTCAAATATTATGCACAGGCTGCTGCTGCAGTGGGTGGTGGACGACTATTTTGGACTGGAAGGGGAAATGCAGATCAGCGGAGACAGATAAGTTTGATGCTGAAACAACTCCTCACGGAGCCGTTATTTCGAGATGGTGAGATTTACTTTTGGCTTGGTTCAAGAGGTTCTGGGGAAGAAGGTGAATTGATAAGGTTTATACTGGACGTAAAAACAAGACAACCAATTATGCTTGAAGCTGCCCCAGCAGTGCTTGGAAGCTGGGATATATGACAAAGTATGGTCTTTCTCTCCGTTTTCCTCCCTTTACTTAATGTTAGACTCTGGTGTTTCCAATCATATCACTGAACTTTGACTTCAATTGCCCAATGTCAGCTAATTGCTGACATGGTGGCCACATGACCATGTGTATACTACATCGGTACTTTGCTTGAAAATTGGCTGGATTTTGGTCAAAGTGCATAAATTATAAAGAAATAAAAGTTCTGGACATGAGATGATCAAAACTAAAGTTCAGCGAGCTGTTAGCAAAATCCACTCAAGTTCAGTGACTGCTGATGGAATTTGCCCTTTCTCCTATTGCTTTTATGGAGTCACAAATGAAATAAGTTTTCAATGAACCTTTGAGAGCCAAAGTACTTTGATTGACTGTGTTTGTTCAGAAATTATCTTTTCGAGGTGATTCATGTTCTGCTGATCACTATTTCATTGGCTACCCAATAACAAAAGTAAATGTGTCGCGATATAATTTATTGAGTTGGAACAAATTTTTATACATATAGGGAGGGGAGGGAGGGAGGGAGATCATTTCGCTTGTGTAAATAATTTAGCGGTAGTTCATTTTCTTATTTACTCTACTTTAGTTCACTCTTTTTGTGTAGCTTTTCATCGAGATCTAAACTATCTTTAATACAGTTCAAGTTATATCATCCTCCATTGCTAAATCTAGAATTTTAATGGATATTTCATCTTGGGATAAATTCGAATCTAGTATGGTCTTAATACCCTTTTCCTTTGCTTATTCTTTCCTTCAATTAAATCAGTCAATAGAGATTCTGAAGAGGATTGGGGCGTTCTCAATGGCCCTGGACACCAATAAAACATGCCTTTCAGACTCGATGTGCTCTTTGACGCGGACAGTTGGATGGTGAAAGCCAAACAGCTGGCTTGATTCATTCTGGAAACGAGATTTTGGAGACCTACAAATATAGTCCTGAAATCAGGTAATCTCTTGGTAGCTGCTGTCTGTCTTCTAAGTGGCAGTTTCCTTTTGGGTGGACTATTTTCATGCTTTTTAAAGCTTCTGTCATGCTAGATCATTTATTGTTGCAGCATGATGAAACTGGAAAATTGGTCCATCATTTAGATTTCACCTATTCTAAATATTTCCTTACCCGCTGCCATATTATTGCATAATTCAAATCGCTTGCTTCAGTTAGGGCACTAAAGCTGTGCTTTGTGACTAGAAATAACTTATTCATCTAAGAAGTTAATTGTCCCCCTTTTTTGTTCTACGGTTAGACATTTACTTCTCGGTTGCATAATTCCTGCAGTCCTGATTAGAGTGTTATGGAGCAACAAACAGTGTTAGGACAGCTTGAGGCGATATTATCGATATACAAATTGGCGAGAGCAGGTCATTATCTGGATGCTTTGAGGGAGGTTGCCAAACTTCCATTTCTTCCATTGGATCCACGAACACCAGATGTTACGACAGATGTCTTGCAGAACTTATCTCCATAAGTCCAAGCTTGTGTTCCTGACCTCCTAAAGGTTGCTCTTAGTTGTATGGATAATGTGCCTGATTCCGATAGATCACTCCTTGCTCCAAGAGCCAAGGCAAAGTGGGCATTTGGATTTTTAAAAAGTTCAGTTTTTTTTTTTTTTTTTTTTTTTTTTGTGGCTCCAAAGCAGACTATTGTACTTTCCTTGCCACTTTGGGATATCTTCATAGGTTATATTTGATGGAAAAAATCAACTGAAAGTCAACATTTATGCTCCCTTTTTTTGGATGCGAGTAACCAAAGGATGACTTTTGCATCTACACAAAGTGATTATGAAGAGAAATGTTGGGCTTTGGAGAGGATTAATCCATGATCTTCACCATATACTTAGATAAAATTAGCAATTCAGAGCATTTCCACTGGTTTTTTAACACCAACATATTCAGTTGATGTTATTTGCATATAATCTGTCATTTTTTTCAACAGCATGCTTAAAAAGTAAGCCTATTGAACTGGACAATCTTGATGTCAAGATATTGAATCTGGGAATTCTAGCAAAGCTAGCATAACTTTGATTATACTGAGAGTCAACTTTTTGGGGGGCTCATGATGTGCATTATTTTTGCTTAATGTTACAGAAATTCTGCTAAGGGGTTGTTCTTTATGCTTTGTAGAGTTATAGATGAGTTGGGCTTGTGGGGGCCAATATGTGCACTGTAATCTTTCTCTTGTCCGCATTTCAACGAGTATGCGTGTGCATGACATTGATTGCCTTGGATTACTGATTTAAATATTGCAACATTTTAGTGCACACAAGGGAACCGACAATTTGAGATGGTGATATCCAATTCCTACCTCCAACTTTGTTGCCGTGACACGAAAGGAAATTGGAGGAAGAGGACGAAGCGCTTACTAAATCGATAGTATTCCATATCGGTTATTTAATTTCACAGTATTTTGCATCACTAACAGCCAAATTTTTTATTAATTCATAATATTACTGAACAGTCTTTGTGACAAATGTATTCTAGTTGTAACTTCTGCAGAAATAGATCTTAGGTTCACATTGCTGTATTAAGGAGTGCCACAAGACCAGGAAGATCTTTGTTTCTGTATGCGTTTGCCTCTCTGTACTTGGGCTAACATTTTAGTCTGACAGTCATGGGTATTGAGTACACTAAGGATTGCAGTTGTGTCTGAAGAATCTATACTGGGTAAATGTGTTGATGCTTAGTGGCAACTGGGCAGGTTGAGTTGCGATAACTGCTTATGATGTTAAATTAACAAATTGATCTTTGTTTTCTTGTGATAGGAAGCAAGATGCATGGCTTTTCTATTCATCTGGTTATTATGTTGTGCTGCTGATGCTTCCTGACCCTTTGCTATTGATTAAATAAGGTTT
The DNA here is from genome assembly GCA_017140165.1 of Eucalyptus shirleyi. NCBI lineage: Eukaryota > Viridiplantae > Streptophyta > Magnoliopsida > Myrtales > Myrtaceae > Eucalyptus > Eucalyptus shirleyi. Next base: position 16,561,936 of record CM029448.1, on the reverse strand, counting down.
TGTCTTTTCTTCTTGTCAGCTCGATAAGCTTAGTGACACACAATGCCAGCCGGAGTCACAGTTGAAGTTCATCATAGAGGCCTGGCAACAGGTTTTATTACTTAATCCAACTTAAATATGATTTATGTGATTTTCAGTTTGGAATGTAAATACAGCTGTTATATAGGTTAAAATCTGATGGGGTGTTTTTGATTTATTATCCTGACCTGCTTTTGTGAAACTAAATTAGGCTCCTTTGATGTTTGTAGATAGTTGAGTGTAGGCGAGTGCTCAAGTGGACACATGCATATGGTTATTATCTACCAGAATGTGATCATGCTAAGAATCAATTTTTTTGAGTATTTGCAAGGTTTGTATTGGAGAGTAGGATTGTGGATAGACAATGGTTGTCATATCACTAACTAATCAAGTATTCTTGTTTTCTACATATTAAATGAAATTTGATGAACAGTCGCTTTTCTAAACATTTGATCGCGATATTAGATGAGCATGTCGTCACATAGTCTGGCTGAATCGTTGTATCAAACTCCACAACAATCAATTCTAAGTGATGGCCGCCCATGTGAGTATGAGAATGCGCTCTCATGTTCATCTTTTGGCACATATACTTTGATATTTCAACAACTTGAATCTGCAAGGGACCGAAATCATTTTCACGACCAAAAGAACAAAAGAGACCAACTTAATCCTCTTTTACATTTCTTTAGGCGGCAAATCCTTGACTCTTCTATTTTCCTCAAACGTGACTCTTGCCAAACCAAGCCTACCTATTCACATAATTCTAACCAAAAATAGGAGGCAGTGACAGGACTCAGAAGCACAAGCTTCTATGGGGTTATTTCTTTCTCATTGCCAATAGCCATGGGTGCAACCAGCATCACACGAGCTCACATGCCCGATTGCTCCAGCTCACAGGTTCAAGGTCTTGATCGTTGGGTTGAATTCCCTGATCCCAAAGCTCCTGCCTCAGTTCATAAGGAGCGTGGAGCTCGTGCAAGGCGACAGAGGAGCCGGAAGCATCGAGCAAGTTAATATCGCCGAAGGTACGTACACTCAACAGACACTCATCAAGCCAGGAGTTTCATAATGTAAGTCTTGTTTGGTCACAAATGCAGCTAGTCATTTCAAGAATGTGAAGCACCGGATCGATGAGCTTGACAAGGAGAACTTCGTGTGTAGGTAGACGATAATCGAAGGCGACACATTGGATGACAAACTCAAGTCAATTGATTACGAGGTCAAGTTTGAGAGGCTGTCAGTGATGAAGGTTGGTTTGCAAGATGACGAGCAAGTTTACCACCAAGGAGGCACTTCAAGTTGAAGAAGAGGAGATCAGGCCTGGGAAGGAAAAAGCCATGACGTAGCATCACTTACAGTCCATCTCTTTGTTCATGAACAATTTCTCGGGAGGCATACCACGTGATTTTGTCAAGTACAGCCATTGTCTGGGCAACGTTAGCTTTTGGAACAACAGCTTCACCAGAGAGCTGCCGCCAGATATATGCAGCGGCTTTGCTCTTTTTGATATCTCGTGGTCGATGGGAGTAACTTCACTGAGCCGCTGCCCAACTGCTTAGGAATTGTCCGGGGCTAACGAGAGTCCGTCTGGACAGTAATCGGTTCACCGCAGATGTCATGAGTGTGTTTGGAGTTTATCTGAATCCGGACTTTATAAGCCTCAGGCCCTCAGCAACAAACCGATTTGTAGGGAATCTCTCCGCAGAATGGGGAGAGTGCACGAATGTCACGAATTTGCAGATAGATGGTAACAAAATCCACAGCTGCATCTCGCCGGAGCTTGGGAAATTGACTCAATTGCGCGATCTGACTCCATATGGCAATGAATCAACCAGGAAAATTCCCGATGATTTGGTAAGTCTGGGGGCGTTGATTAAGCTGAACTAGAGCTACAACCATTTGGCTGGAGATATTCCCACCTCTTATCGAAGCTAGAATATCTTGATTTGTCGGGGAGAAGGCATTGAGCGGTAGCATACCAGAAGAGCTAGCGAATTGCAAGAATTTACCGAGCTTGAACTTGAGCAACAACAATCTGTTGGATGTCATATCGCCAGAGCTGGGGAACTTGTTCAAGTTACAGAATCTCCTGGACTTGAGCCACAATTCTCTAGCAGGATCAATTCCTTCCAATTTAGCAAAGCTCACTGAATTGGAAAATCTCAATCTTTTGCGTAACAAATTGTCGGGTACGATCCCAGCTCCTCTCACCAGCATGAGGAGTTGAAGCTCAATAGACTTCTCGTACAATGAGCCGATCAGTGCGGTTCGTAGTGGTTGCCTCTCCCAACAAGCATGGGGATGTGCTTTAATCGTGAATCTGGGTTTGTGTGGAAATGCGACCAGATTATCTCCTTGTGGGACGAGCGATAATCGACCGACCATAGGGAAAAGGTTCTTATTGGTGTGACCCTGGGCGTCTGCTGCTTACTACTTCTGGTGGCTTCAATTGCTGTGGTTCTGGCACTTCGGTGGCAAAACAAAGAATTCGATGAAGAGATCAAAAGTCTTGTGAAGTAAGAGAAATCCGAGTCTATTGTCACGGTCCGTGAATCCTCCCGTACTCGTGACACTTGTGAGTGGCGCTTGGGATTATCTGGTGAAGAGTGTGAGGTAGAAGGGTAGAATACAACTGGTCCGTGGGAGTGGCGTCAGGACGGTTGGTGCTAGGAGTTTTAGGATAAAAGGATTACATTACTTAGGAGCTCTGAAGACAGGTAGGCCTCCCGTGCATAAACTGGTCGGGAGCTGATGCCGCTCTTCTGACGAGGCCATGGCAGGCCAAAATTAGTTGTTGTGTCTAAAGAGAACTGCTGCCTTACTTGATAGACTAGACGCTCGAGTGAAGCTGGGCATGGTAGGATCTCGCACGAAGAATCATTCACCGTATCGTTCGTGGAACAACTAAAGAAAGGGCTGGCCTGGCGAATTCCGCTCGCTAGGCGCCCACGGGTCGTTTCCGAGGCCAAGGAAACTCTCGGCCCGTGACAAGTGGTATCAGAGCAGGAATCCTTCTAGTAAGCAAGTGAGCAAGTCGGAGAATCAGACTCCTGGCTCAAGTGCGGGTCAAGCAGATAAGTCCTAGTGGATGGGTGCTAGGACGAGTCGGCTTCTCGTCGAGTGAAATGCGAGTTAGAGAAGAACCGAACCTTTGCTGAATGGGGATAACGTTCCTGGATCGATTGGTGAATTCAAAGAAGAGGTCTACTATCACGTTTTCAACAAGAAAAGAACCTCCATTGGTTTGCTAGGGTCAAGATGCTGATTAGGCTGAAATGGTGCTGCCAAAAGATGCGGTTGGGGAAAAATGTCACACTTGCCAAAAAGCGCAGGTGACTAAAGGGCCAAGCAGCTGAGATCAAAAGAGGCCACCAATGGAGCAAAACCTGTTTTGTTAGGCGAGCGTGACCGTTCGATATGAATTCCCAAAAGTGGCACATCAATGGTTAATTTACGCAAGGAAGCGACAGAACAGAGATCGCAACGAGGGCGTTGCGAATTGAGTGGGGGAGAATGTCACGGTCCGTGAATCCTCCCGTACTCGTGACACTTGTGAGTGGCGCTTGGGATTATTTGGTGAAGAGTGTGAGGCAGAAGGGTAGAACACAACTGGTCCGTGATAGTGGCATCAGGACGGTTGGTGCTAGGAGTTCTAGGATAGAAGTATTACATTACTTAGGAGCTCTGAAGACAGGTAGGCCTCCCGTGCACAAATTGGTCGGGAGCTGATACCGCTCTCCTGACGAGGCCATGGCAGGCGGAAACCAGTTGTTGTGCCTAAAGAGAACTGCTGCCTTACTCGATAGACTAGACGCTCGAGCGAAGCTGGGCGTGGTAGGATTTCGTACGAAGAATCATTCACCGTATCGTTCGTGGAACAACTAAAGAAAGGGCTGGCTTGGCGAATTCTGCTCACTATGCGCCCGCGGGTCGTTTCCGAGGCTAAGGAAACTCTTGGCCCATGACACTATCATATGGGGAAGAGAAGGGAAGTTCACATTCAATGACACCGATGACTGCAGCGAAAATTACTGCATCAGAAAGGGCTGGTTCGGGAGCCTGGCCAGCGGCCAAATCATCGCCATCAAAAAGCTCAACATACTGGGATCGGGTGATGTCCCCGCGGTCAACCACCAGAGTTTTGAGAACCTGCATAATTTCTTTTGCCTCTACATTTCAGTATATGCTTGTTTCAACTTTGACCTTTGAAGCAACTTGGTGTTTATAATTAGCTATCAGCATACAAAAATAGGTGAAGGACCAAAATGCAATGCAAAACAAAAGAAAGAGCAAACAGAAGTTGCTCTCACAATCTGACTTTTTTAGTTTGTATTTTGTAGTTTTTAACGCTCGGAAGATTAATAGAAGGGCATTTTTTAGAAGCCAGCAAAAAACAGTGTCTAAAAGTGGGAATTTTCGAGATATACACAAGTAATGTGTATTTGCATATCATATCAAATGTTACAAAATTTCTGCCTGTTAGGTAGCAACCTAAGCTCAAAATGACAAAATCAATAGCAGAAATGAAAATGAATCAAAAGGGAGAGAAAAAATCAAGAAGTTTTAACCTAATTTATTCTTTTATTCGAGTTTAATGCTCCGGCCGGCTTTGACTTCCATCTCTTCCTCCACAATTTTTCCCTTTTTCCTCATTTACCCTTTCAAAGGTCCTTTCGGACGCTTATATTTTTTATCTTTTATCCAACTATTCAAATTCTACATGCACACCTATACCATCGGCAAGGTATTTTTAAGTCTCCCTGTATTTAATTTTGGCGATTTTAGTTGAAATATATTATATTTATTTTTCTTTGATAGGAATTACGCAATTATCAAAACTTGTCAATTAAGGTGCATTTATTTCACGTAAAATGAATAATTTAGAAAATATTTTCTTAAAAATAATTGTCAAGTATCACTTACAGGAATGAATAAACGAATACTATTTTCATCATCCACAAAAATATTTAGAGATAAATTATTGTCGATAATGAAAATATTTTTCATTAACTAATTATTTTAAGCGATATAAACAATCGTTTTTAGGAAAATATTTTTCAAATCATTTATATTTTGCGAAATAAAAGGAACCTTAATAACTCATTATTCTTAGTACGAAGTGCAACATATGCGACTTTAATCCATTAATAATATTTAATTGACTTTAGAGGTACAAGCTATAGGGAAATGATTAATTAATCGGGATGTCTAAATTAATTTTTTTTCTCTTCTTGATTCTTTTGATTCTTTGATGAGTCTCGTTGGCCATGAGCGAGCCTTGGGGCCGTGCACAAGGTGGCTTCACCTAGATTTAGGCTAGGCCGTGACGAGATTGGCCTCGCCCAAATTTATGTGCCGATGCTGATGTGAATAATTTTTACAATTTTTTGAAAACTTTTTTTTTCCTTTTTTAGTTTCTTTTCTTTCTTTTTTTTTTTCTTCCTTTGTCCCTCCATTAGTATGTGGCCCCAGCAAATCCATCAGCCCTTGCTAGCTGGTGAGGGCATCTGGGCCCTTGCCATCAATCACTGAAGCCATGGACTGGCCAATGGCTGGCGAAGGGGAATAAGAAAAAGAAAAAAGAAAAATATAAGAAATGAAAATGAAGAAAATGAAAACATGAAAAAAAAAGAAAAAAATTGAGATTTTTTTTTTTTAAATTACAAAAATTGTCCAACTCAATACTGGTCATGTGCTATAGGATGGCTAGTGTCCATGTTAATGATTTTCGGTCAAAGTTGGTCGAAATGATTATATTGACAAATCGTCAAGATGTTTAAAATTAAATCAATTAATTTTAATAGTTTATAGCTCAATAGACATTCGTACAATGGGATCCTTTTTATTTTTTGTAATTATCTACGTTCACTGTCGAATAAATAGGTCCAGAATCACTTTAGAGTTATATTCTACTTGTCAATACCAGCCAGCTTTGAAATAAAAATCAGAGATTGGAGGAGGAAAATCACATATCCAGACTTTTCCACAATTCTCCTTGAGTTGCGTATTGCACTTCCTTTTTTATCTCAGCCCTTGACTAGACTTCTGCGCCCGCTGCTCACTAGATTATACCCCGCCACGAATCAAACACCAAAAGCATTTGCATGCATAGAAATTGGGCGCCTAGGAGGGAGAAGTGGGGAAATGAAAGGGGTGTAAATGGAAATGAGTTCGATGTTTGATTATATTTTTTTGTGAGTAGTGAAGAGAATTATTTTGTTCCGGTTTTCTTCACCCAACTCTCGACTCAGAGAGTAGGCGATGAGAATTTGAGAATTATTTTCTTTGCACACCAGACAGGTAAGTGAGTGCTTAGGATTTCGTGACTCGAGAGTGCCGCAAATTGGACTAGTTCAAAGTAAATCGGACACGGCCACTCCAGACGAGTGATTTCATAATTCATAAACCCACGAGCTTCCACATGTTCAAAGTTAACAATTTGATTCCAGGGCGATGAAATGGGTGAAATGAGCCATTCATCCATTTAATTTGCATGAAGTGTGTATTACTTTGAAATTTCGGGGAATTACAATTAATCATTCTAAAAATCTAAATTATTAGACGGATGCGATGTTTAATTCAAATACTTTAATACAAATACCTTTATACTCATCTTTGCTCGTAAACTTGAATTGATCTAAGATTGAAACATGAGAACATATAATAGATGAAGCAAAAATGACCTGAAAATGTTTGAACTTAGAACCTCTGCTTTAATAACATATGAAATTTGATGGAATTATATCCAACAATTTTAATAAGTTAAGTTACTAGAGAAACACATGGTCTAGCTTACATACATTAACAATCACCTTTGATCTGACATAAAGGAAAGCAACCGTAGAGTGAGTCACACTCACCAAGGAAAACATATATTATTACTACATATTACGGATAAAATGGAATGAACAATTCAAATTGGTGACTTGGAGGATGTACCGCAATCCTCACATTTTGCTTTCGCCGAGTCATCGGTCCTCGATTCACCGGCAACATCCACAGGTGGACTAGCGAAGGTTTTGCTCTCCCTTCTGTTATCTTTCGCGTCATCGTCATCATAAATGTACGTCTCAACTCTCCACAAATAAATGTAAGCCAGAATAAGCCAGAATGTTAGTTGACGGAAAGGACGACCGCGGATGTAAAAGAAGAGAGGCTCCCCTAACAATTTAGCAAATGAGATAATGAGGAGGAAAACGAGTCCCAAATAAAATATGGTGTTAGCAAGCCACGGGAGTTTGCCTATGGTCAAGGTGACACCAGTTAAGAAAGCGGTGGACATCGCCGGGAGTGCAATTTGTAGTGGTAGCGTTGTGCGCTCGAATGCAGCGACTGCGGCGTCGACATCAACTATCTGCGCCCAGATGAGGTTGACGACCACAGTTATTGAGCAGAACATCGCGATGGTGTTGCAAATCGCAAAAGCCTGGAACATTTTATTGTCCAGCATCGTAGCCATGCCCCGGTCATCTTTGGAGGCTGTGTCCGTGCTGTTAAATCCTCCAGGAACTGCAAAACCAGCTGTGAAAGTCACTGTGGCCACAAGCGTTGCCACCACCATACGGGAATTGATGTAATCCTTGACGATATCCCTGCTCGGCATGCTTTTGCGCGAGCGGACTACTGATAACTCTTCATCTCGAGCTTTCGCTCTAAGTAGGAATAACTTTTGGTTTCCAAGTGGACCTTTTCCCGCGAGCGAGCAAAGCAACGCCAGGTATGCCAATTGCTGAGATCGGAAGCATGTAAAAAGGAAAATAAGAACAAACTTATACCATATCGATAACGGGAATGAACTCTGGAAACGTTGGCTTCTAAAGATGCAGTTTCTGCTCTTTTTGAAGGATTAGCACAAAATTACCAAGTTCATTTTAGACAAAAAAAAAGAGGCATGAATGGAATCTATGCGGGCAATCATTTCATAGGTCGAAAAAATGATAATGTTATGAGATTGTGCTACATTTGGAGCGGTCAAATTTGCCACATTGACCCCTGGCTTTTTATGAAAAATAGAATGCAACCTTGACAAACCCTGCCTTTTTATTCATGACCGTATTCAAAGGCTCAATTAAACGAAATATATAAATTGTTATCTCCGTGTTATGAAAGACACGTTACTTGTTTCTAACTACAGAGAAATTCATGATCACAAATTTTAATTACCTCCTATCAAGACTAAATTAGGGACTTGCAGAACACTTATCCGAGAGGAGTCTCGGCTATTCTAGAAATTTGATCAACACTTCTACTATCTAGTTGGCCTGGGAGACAATGATTTGTATACAAGATCTGCCTTAACTAATGCATTAGTCTACGAAATCTCCAGTAAGTTAATGAATAAAATAGTGACTGTTCATGTTACCTACATGCCGAATGTTATACCCCTCTGCCTTGTGTCGTCGTCGAGCAATGTCAACAGCGAGCAAGCATTCGTTGTTGAATATGTTTGGTAGAATTCCGTCAGTCCGCACAAGATGAATCAAAGCAGCAGGCTGTGAATGCATCGCAGCCAAGTGCAAAGCTGTATTTCCAGCATCATCTTTTGCATTTAACATCATCCCTCGAATTGGATTGCTGAGTATATATCTCACTACGGAGACTCTACCATATTTTGCGGCGATATGAAGAATGCTTTGCCCTTGCCCATTTAGCAAAACTGATACGTTCTTTAGCTTCTCGATAAGTTCAACATAACCCATCTTGCTTGCAATATGAATGGGGAGATCTCCATTCATGTCCCGTTCTTGGATCAAATATTTAGTTTCTAGTATTAAGAGTTCGAATACCCAGGCGTGATTCAGGTGAGCTGCTAAATGGAATACATTGCCCCCGTTGGAGTCGGTCATTGTAAATAGCTTCATGTTTTTCTCGAGTATCAGCTTGAATAAATCTGGGATCAGGAGCTCCAAATTAGGATGGTTGGAGCTTGGTTGGTCTCAATTTATTTAAACACATTTTGGAGTAAGGACATCTTTGACGTGCCTTAATCACTACTAGTATTGATAGTCGACAATAACAGATTAGATTGCAATACCAAAACTAGTTAATGACATCGACGGGTGCTTAAGATTTCACTATAAAAATCTTACTGAATGACATAGCAATTTATATGGCATTTTCACGACATGAAGTATCTATAGAGTCGGCAGACATAATGCAAGCTAGGGCAAGATCAAGAAAAGCAAAATGATCTTTTCATATTATGTCCGTCGAATTCTAGCAAGTATCAAGCAGACTTATTTAATTGTCAAGAACATTGCAATAGCCTCCACAGCACCGTACTGAAATCCCCCTTAAAATTGTTCCTCCCTCTCTAGATTGAACGTCATCTTCTTCGTAAAGGTATACGGCACTTATTCAGCTCAATTAAGAGATTATGTATTTACCTAAACTTGTGAGTAAAATCTAAGTAAAATCTGTGACCAGAATCTATTTCTAAGATAGTAGAGCTTATAAATCACAAATTAGAGAAAGGAAAAGGCTCCACCAAAACAAATTTTTTTTTGGTCCCAACTATGAAAATTCGGAGGTGCTAGTAAAGAGGTTCAATAATGTGAGAGAGGTGCTTCCATTGTTTGAGAATATTCCAACGGTGTTTGAGGATTGTGGGTGCCCATTGGACTTCAAAGACAGGCGAGAGTGATTTAGAGATAACCTCATCCTTGGGGATTGTGCTACTCAATCCCATTATATATTGTGAACAGACCAAATATATTTTGTGAAAATTTAGTGATTTTGGGAAAGATATTACTCAATAAATCACATTATATGTTCTATCTTGTATGTGCATTGCATGGAGTCATATATATCCTAGCTATAACAACCACATATTTAAGCTGTGATGACACAACAGAAAACAAAATGAGTCTCATTTCACTGCCAGAAAAATTAAATCCATAATAATAAAAGTTAAGTGAACTTTGCAAATTAATCTAGACTGTTGTAACATCTACATAAATATATAATGATTTTTTCTTTAAGAATTGTCTCTAAAAGTGATTTATAGGGTTCTAATTTGTAAGGGATTGATTATTTTCCTCACAAAGAGTGTTTTTCTTCCACTTTCCATTTATTTTTCTTCAAATTAGGATCTATGTTTGCCTCTTATACCATGACTTTTGTTCAACAAAAGGGGCATTAGTTTTATTGAAATTAGTTCTAATGAGTTTCAAAAACTGCAAATGAGCAATTATTGAAAATTCTTACATTTCGATAATACTTCCTATAAAATATACTCTAATAATATTGTTAAGTACATATACAAATTTCATGAGTCATATAACAATGATAATTAGGAATTTTCTAACTGTCGTCGAGCCCCCTATATTTTACATTAATACATAACATGAATTAAGAATTTCACATTTATTCTATTCAAAAGAAGATTTTTTTTGGGTATGAAATAGAATAACATTTCACCAATTTTTATAATAAAAAAATACTTCAATTTTACACAAATACAAAAAAAGGTGCTCGCATGACGGATGCCATCATTCTTGAAATTGACGGAGCAATTCAGGCCACAAATTTCAATATGGGTAACTGGTTACATTCTAGATACATTAGTGAAATAGTGAAAATTGTCCAAAAAGTTCTAAATCTATTGCACTTATACCAATTCAGTCATAAACTTTTTAATTTTGTTAATTTAGTCATAAACCTTTTCATTTCTTGCTAATTGAGTCTATTCAGCCAATTTTGATAGGAATTCACTAACATGGACACTAGCAGTGTCATGTAGGATAGTCAGCACTAATGTAAATAATTTTTAAAAACATTTTTTGATTTTTGATTTTTTTTTTCCTTTGTTCTTCCTTTTGTGCTAGTCACCGACTATGGCCAAGCTAGCTAGCCTCGCATGCCTTAGTAAGATTTGGCCGAACAAGGGGGCTCACCCTCGCCCAGGCGATCTCGCCTAGTTTGGGCGAGGGTTGGTCTTGCCTAACCTAGGTGAGGCCGACCCTTGTTGGGGCTTGGCCTTGCCCGGCCAGGCATCACTTACTACAAGGTCAACTCACCCAGCCATGGCCGGTAGCTGGCCATCACCGGTGGTTGGTACCCAACCACTGATAAAAGGAAGAAGAAATGGGGGAAGAAAGAAAGAAAAAAAAGAAAAATGTATAATTTTTTTAAAAGGATTAAAATATCAATAAAAATTATCCACGTCAATGAATTCCGATCAAAATTAACCGAATACACTCAATTGGCAAGAAGGGAAAAATGTTTAGCAATGAATTGACAAAATTGAATGATTTAGGATTGAATTGGCAAAAGTGCAATAGGCTTAGGACTTTTTGGATAATTTTCCAAGTGAAAGAATATTACTAGATTTAAAGAAATAACCTTACCTTATTTAATTGATATGAACCTTAAAAAAGTGCCTATCATGATAACCTAATTAAAGTGCCTATCCACAAAAGCCCATGGCAACGCTCGATTCATTCCACAATGTCATCTACTTTTGCATTCAATGAAGAATAAACTGAACTATTATTACGAGATTTCAATCAGTAGTACTTCATAAAAGGATTTTTATATATTGGACAGTAAGAATAAGAAATATATAGTAAATCCAATTTCAATGGGATCTTTTGTATAGTTTCTAAAGTGCTGATTAGAACTATGAGCTGACAAACTATGAAATAGCCCTTCTACATACATGTTCACTACATGAAACGTGGTTAAATATGGTAGAATTAGGTGTAATTGTATTATCACAAATAAGTTAAGCCATTTATAAATGGATTAAGAACGTTATGTGTGCAGGTCGACTTCTATAATTTATTCAACGAGTGCAACGTAAGTTTAGACACATACATTTATTGGGTATGCTAATTTATTATTTGCATCACACAATACATTGTTATGCATTTTCACTTTATGTCTATTTGAAATTGTTTTGCATGTTCAGTTTAAATAGAGAGCCTCAAACATGTTACGTCGTGCAATGTCAATAATAACATATGCTCGGATTAATAAATTGGGACAGGATAAAAATAAAGTTACTGCATCTAGGGTTGGAATTATACTTGATAGGGAAAATTGTCCAAAAAGTCTTAAATCTATTGTATGATGATTAATTCAGTCTTAAATATTTCAATTATGCCAATTTAGTCATAACAATTTTAATAACTTGCCAATTTAGTTATAAATCTTTTAACAATTTGTCATTTTAGTCATTCTAGCCAATTTTGTTGGAAATCATTGGCATGGTGGTCTAGTAGTACTGACTGTCCTATATGGCACAGTCAACACTAATGCGGATAATTTTTGCAATTTTCTTAGTTTTCTAAATTTTTTTCCTTTTTCCTTCCTTTCCTTTCCTTTGTCTTTTTCTTTTCCTTTTCTTTTTCTAATTTCATTTTTTCCTTTTTCCCTGCTCTAACCATCAACAGTTGACGCCTAGTGGAGGTCGAGCAAGGGCAAGGGTCGCTCTATGCAAGGGTCGGAGGGCGGCCCTCGTCTAAGGCTGGTGGAGGGAAAAAAGGATAAAAAAAGAAAAGGAAAAAATGCAAAAAATTAAAAAATATATTGTAAAAAAACCACATAGGCAATCAACATCATGTAGGATGGCTAAGCTTTGACTAGACCGCCATGTCAGCGATTTCCAGCAAAAATTGATTTCCAGTAGAAATTGATTAGAAGGACTAAGTTGGCAAATCTTTAAAAAGTTTAGGACTAAAATAGAGGTTAAATTGACACAATTGACATGTTTATAACTGAATCGACAATCGTACAATAAGTTTAGAGTTTTTTGGACAATTCTCTCTATTTGATATGACTGTAACACGTGAATGCCATCTACCAATCTGATGATCAATGAACGTTAGCTGCACTTTTCAAGTAGTAAACTTGGGATACATGGCGTTAGCAGCCAAAAAATTCCACATAATTGATTATCGCGTGTTTGATGAATTTTATCTCAATATTTTTAATGGTCAAGGTAATTTAGGCTAGACTACAGTATCGGCTTTTTCTGCAAAGATTATGATAACTGTATTCATTTAAAAAAAAGTCAAAAATTTCTTTCTTTATTTAGATCCACTTTTGTTAATTTCTTAAAAACCTATTGAATGTTGGTCACAAACAAATTAACGGTTTATGATGTTCCATCAATTTGCTGAGAGTGACGGAACGTTCACCTCCTCTTTTTCCAATGAAAAAATCATGCCTGCGCAGCCTACAGGTTTGCTACCAGTTTATAATTCATGCCCTAAACTTTCATTTGTTCATTTTGGTTCATGGCTCTTGGTTGCTTCAAAAATGGTGTCATTGTTAGATTCCAGATTTTCATAGTCATCAATCCTAAATATTTGCACTTTATAGCTTTTCTCATCAAAGATCGACAACACATGAGTTTCTAGTGAAATGGTTGTATTTGTAATATTTAAGCCGACCTATTATTCTCTAATGTGAATAATTTGTTTATTATGCGGCTAAACCGATGGGTATCCAACTACTTTAACAAGCAGGGTAGGAAATTTTAAGTAAAAACCGGTAAGGTGTTCTAGTAAGAGCAAAAAGTTATTGCACAAATTTGGGACAAGTCAGTCCAGAAATAGATAAATATATTTCCATATAAGCAGATTTAGGTACGTACCGTGTCGTGAATGTATAATGGCACCATGAATGGGCGGGAAGCCTTCTATTTTTGATGGTTCCAACGCGAGTGAAAATAAAGCCTCATGTATAGCGGAGTCGTCAATGTTGAGGGCTTCGTAAAGGGGAGATTTCTCAGCCGCGTTCTTCCAGTACACGGGCTCCATATCTTCGCTCAACAAATAGAGCACCAAGTCGGCGCGACCTTTGCGCACGGCTATGTGCAAAGCGGTGTCTCCACGTTTGTTCTTCATCCGCAAGAGGTTCTTGTCCTCGACGTTGGGGAGGCCTCTTGCCCGGTGAATCAACATCTCTGCAGCTCCAGTAGATCCCCCATCCCGAGCGACCCAGTGGAGTGGGGTATCTCCCCAATAATTTTGGGCGGTTATGAGGTGGTCACCAACATAATCAAACAGAAGCCTTAGGGTGTCGTCGTTCTCGGTTGCTGCTGCCCAGTGGAGCAGTGATTCGTTGCCGTCCAATCGGGAATTTAAAACGGCAGACCAATTGATGTCCCGCAACATTTCATCACTTAAATCATCGATCATGGAAAGGAACTTGTCAACCTTGCCGCCGTTGATGACACGCGCCAGTTTTCGAGCATATATGCAATCATTTGCTGGATCTCGTCCCCCCGCGGAAGCCGCCAATGCATTATTCATTATCTCCCGTCGACCTCTCCAGATTTCTTCTTCAGAATCCGTTTCATCCTTTGACACTTCCGTTAAAGGTCCTCTTTCATCCTTCTTTACCTCCTCCGCGATCGAGTTGTTTATTCCACCATCCTTCACTTCCATAATCACCTCTTCGGCCATTGAGCCCAAGCTGTGCAAGTAATCTAGTTGTTGAAAAGGAACATGGGTCGTGAAAGAGACATTATATCAATTAAGTATTGAATAATGCATCCATCTAATCACCTAAACTTCTATAATAGCTAATAGTGCTCCTTCATAATTTCATATGGCATCGGTCGATAATTTCATATGGCATCAAAACTAGAAAATTTCGAGTTTTTGTAAAAAGACAAATACAAGCATCTTGATGGGATAATTTAAAGTTGAAACACTCACTAACACAACACAAAAAAGAGGAGACAGATATCCATTTTGTTTATTTCACCTTTTTTTCATCTTATCGAAAACATTTACAAGACTCGACTTTTATACACTTCACACATAACTCTTAAACTAAATGACTCATAAATATAGCTAATTTGAGGTGATAAAATCCTAAAAACTTACAAAACATTGATTACACTTAGAAACATGAATAGTCATGAAATAAAAATACGAATAGACTTCTCAAAAACAACGCTACAATAAAGAATCTAATTAACTCGAGCATCGGACAGTCATCCGTATCAATTCACCAAACAAAATCATCGGTATCAAATTCTGGAATATCGGCATTGACAATCATTAATATCAGTAACTTCTCCATTGACATCAGCAACTCGTAGTCGATTGAGGACATTTATTAATTTGGTTTAATTTCTAACACATCTCATATGCAAGTCCCCGCCCCCTAACACCCACTTTTATCTCCTAAAAAGTACAAATTGAAGCCCCGTAGATAAACTTAAGTGAATAACTAAATCTGGTCTCTAAAAGAACGTTGCATTGGCTTATCAATCGTCGCACGTTATGCCTTGACAGGCTGTGTTGGTTTTCACCACCCAATCTGGCATCGACGACTCTGTAATCTTGCCAATTAGTAGATCAACTGCTGTCCTTGAATTGGTCTCAAGGATGATTCTTCAGATTTTGATAACTCGCCAATCAAATTTGTGATGGAAGAAAACCACGATCCTTTTTTGCAGTGGCGGTGCTAAAAGATTTTCTCCGTGGCCGCGACAAGAGAAGGAAAATTATTTTTTAACACCGAGAAATTTCATTCACGGTGCTAAAGTTTGATATTTGCTGCAGTTATGCTATTGATCTCTTGAAATTAGATTTTGCACTGCCAGTCTAATGTTATGTGGTTGGTCCACTACTACTATTTGTGTCAATTATTGACTGAAACTTTTTACTTGTAATCGATTTAATTTACAACATCGTTAAAGTCACATGATTAACAAGCAAAAAATGTCATGTAAGAATATTGTTGGAGCTTAAATCATGTGCAATAATAGTAACTTAGATTCAAATAAACGTAAGAAAACTAAATCTGAACATGATAAAACTGAATCGCGCATAATTATGTAATCAACATCGATAATCCAAAAGCCATCCAAAAATGTTGTCAAATTTTGCAATGAAAATGCTTGTTAGCAACCGTAGTCAATGATGTAAAAGTTCACGGATAGAATTCTAAATTTATTTTATCTCTATTTGCACATGTAACGCTCTAGCTGGATGAACTAGTTTTAGCCATAACTTTCATTGATGGATCACACAAATATTAACATCACTCGTATTTGATTTTGATTAAATTTGCATATTGATAATGTCCATAATCTTTGACCTGTTAATTGAAAGTATGATTGGAGGAAAATATTACCAGTAGACAAAACTGACCCATTGAAACTTAAAATATAAAACAAGTGCACAAGTGCACCATGTAGAAGCCCACAAAATGCGCCTAATACGTATACATATTTCCAATAGCATACAGGGCTTTGACAAGGAGGTCTATATGTCAAACCCATGGTATTTCGATATATAATTAGGCATCAACCCTAAGTCTCTTTTACATTTCTACTCATTTGTTGTCGCAGTTTCAGTAATTCAAGCTCCAATTAGTCAGATTTTTGTGTTTCGAGTATTCAACGGAATCAAATTCTTCAGAATAATATAGTCAGTTGTGTACTAAACCTCATGACACATTGATCAGCAGAAAGGGAAATGATAAAATTTCTTAGTTAAGTCAATGGCCCTTATTGAGATATAAGGACGTGTCATCCCCTCAATGTAAAGATTTGAAAATAAGTGTAGTTGCAACATTGTTAAGCAATCAGTAAGTCTTTCTTTACTAATTGTGTTTCAGTTGAATACGAGCACAATTTTTAGAGTTACACTGTTTTAAAAATTGGCCAAGTATTCAACTGCCTAAATTTTGGATTTCTAATAAAAGATTTAACCCTAAACAATGAGTTGTGCTAATTAACGGGGGTGGCTTCCATTTCGAGGAGCTTTGAACTAGGTCAAACTTCAAGAAGAGACTCTTTCATATGATTCTTTTATTTATTTATTTAATTATGGCAGCCATAGCACAACATGAATCAATGAAAATGATTTGTTAGCATCGATTTGTAATTCGTTCATATTCTGAATAAACCTCTTGATAACAATACGTTTCTAGCTTGATGGATGAAATCAGTGTTTGTGATCCTTTTGGTTAATGTTCACTTTCCTTTATATTAATTTTTCCGGAATATGCTTTGTAGAACACTCTTGTATATAAATAAATGGATGCTTCTGCTTATATGGTTTTCATCCCTGCGCATCTGATGTTATTGCTTTTTTAAGAAACAAGAAGGGGGA
Source organism: Eucalyptus shirleyi (assembly GCA_017140165.1). Classification (NCBI taxonomy): domain Eukaryota; kingdom Viridiplantae; phylum Streptophyta; class Magnoliopsida; order Myrtales; family Myrtaceae; genus Eucalyptus; species Eucalyptus shirleyi. The sequence continues at coordinate 16,544,837 of CM029448.1, read as the reverse complement.
GAAGCACATACTCAGGGGGAGTATCACACTATGTGTACATATTAAGGGGAGTTTATTATGTTTTGTAGACATATTTGTATGGTCTATTAAAATGTCGCATGAAGAAGCATGCATGAATCATCTCTGGTTTAACAGTTAAATAATTCTGCAGAAAATGCATGCTTATGTGCATAACTCACTCTTATTGAATGAATGGTATAGGTTTGTCATTGTCGAAAAAGGAGAAACTGCTTGGAAAATATACTAAAAAGATTATGATAATATCAAAATTTAACCCAAGGATTTAAAGAATTCATTTAAGTGTGCAAATGGTCATGTTTAAACCATACAGAAGCTTGGTTCGGATTTTGCAAGTACATAAGTAAGATTTTACTATGTCAGGAAAGCTGCTGGAGAAAAGGTGTAGAACCAAACTAGGTTATGCAAAGCAGTCAAATTTTTTTGGCGGGCACTCTTCATGGATAGATTTAATGACTATTGGAGTTCCTAAATCAAAGCCCCAAGTCATAGCAATAAGATGTGACATCCCAAGATTAGTTATGCAAAAAAAAAAAGGGACTAATTCGCTCAGAAGGTTGGTGAAACAATATGATTAAAACCCTCATTAATAGAAGATCAGATTGATGGCCTAGATTGTAACAAGGTTTTATACATGTGTTTTTAAGGAATTTTGCTGAGATTTTTCTTTTTTATTGGAAGATTAGATAGATATAACTACTACAAGATAATTTAAGTATTATTGGTAGACTTTTGAGTTCGTGTCTTTCATAAACTTATACCCATTTTAGTGTTGTTTCTAAGTATTAGCAAGAGGGACAAACCCGTTCATAAACATATGAAAAGGGTGGTTGTACATAGAGTGAACAATATTTGTCTAGGCAAGAGATAAAATGTACAATGGACTCTTTGTAAACAGTTGGAGGTGTGGTTTATAATTTAGAAAAGGACCGTTGTATTGTGTGAAAAGGTGTGAGAACGACTATTGGAGGGTCCAAAAGTTACTCAGTGTACAACGGGATTGCTGTAGAAGGAAGTCAAGTTCTCTTTGGCAGCAAGTTCGACACTTGTAACAAGATATGAGTAATTGTCTAATCAATCCTAGACTTATTGTATGGATACTAATTCGGTCATCAACTAGACTTTCGTGTGAAATTTCAATCTAGTCTTTTTGCCAATTTTAGCTGAAAATTGTGGGCATAGTGGTATGCTACATAGGACGGCCAACGATGATGTCATGTCAGAAATTTCCAGCGAAAAATGATTGAAAGGAATATATTGGAATTTTACACAAATGTTTAAGACTAAATTGGCAAAATTGAAAAATTTAAGACAAATTGAGTAATTTTCCAAGCAAGATGGTATTTGTACTCTTGGCATAGCTAGTAGAGTTCAGTCTATTTGGGCTATTAGAGCTAGAAACAGGAGTATGTATACCCGAATCGAACTTTCATAATTCTCATTTTGCAATTTTTCTTTCTCTAAACTTTTTAGTTTGTCCTGTTTAAATTGCTAGTATACTTGGTAGTAGAAGCACACTTTTTATAGGGGTAGGTTTTACAAAATTGATTTTTAATATCTTGAAAAATCAATTCACCCCACTGTTACGGGGGTAACAAATTTCCTTAGAATTGGACTAACGTAGAACACATGATCTTGGTCAAAAAAGTAATAATAATTATGATCACGACAATTTGACACCCAGAAAGTCATAATTACGCCATTTACAAGAAGACCTCTTGTTTAGTGAAGAGGCCATCCAGACGCAAATTGTTAAAAAGACAATTAACTCTCATACGTCACAGGGACGACTTTACTACTCCATTTTAAAACAAATGGATATTTTTCATGCGGATAAATTCCTGAAAAAATTGGTAAGTGTTCAAAAGTTATTGATAAAAAAAAAAAAGTATTACCTGATTTCCATATGACTTATTTATAACTTAATAGCACTTTTGTGAAAAACCAACTTTTTCTCGATAGTCTGCAAATTCTCACTTTAATTGACTTAGAATTTTCGCTGTGAACATGTAAGGTTTTGTCTTTTGGGTGGGCTGCAAATTCAAATTATGCTCACAACAAACTAAAGATGACCAGATTTCTCAGGGCAATCTAGAAGCTGGGGTGAGGCAGAATTAGCAGTAACCAAATGCAGATCAAAGTTAGCTAATCCAAGGAATTAAACATTCTTATATCAAGTTAAATGCAATTACAAAAAGCCATGTGATGTTTGAATGTGCATGCATATAGTTCAGAAAGCAACAAAACTATGATGTTCGAGTATCCTTAAAAGAGGCCGATCCCATAAGACAGGAAAACCGTCGCCAAAACCCAGACCTAACAGGAACATGGTAGCACATGAAGCATATCATGGGACAGAAGCCATGAGTCAAGAGATCAAAGCAACAAAACCTGAAGAGTAAAGAAAGGTTGGACTTGAGAAGAAAAATATGGTGTTGGGAGCGGAGGACGATGCTAACGCTGATGCTCTGGAATGGAAAGTCCGACAGATGAAGGACTTGGAGTGAGTATACCTATTTCGCCGACACTGATTGGAGTGAGGTCAACAAAGATGGGTTGCTCCTTATCATCAAACCGAAGGACAAAGCCACTTGATGTGCATAATTGCAGGTGAAACTCAATTATATTTTTTGGCCTTTTGTACAACTGGCGAAGAAAGAGCATCTGCAGCAGAGAGAGAGAAGGAGAGAGGGAGAGAAGAAGGTCAACAAAAAATGTCGCTTGGATGCGCCTATTTGAGCGAAAGTTTATCAATGAAAAGTATTTTCAAAAAACTTAATTCCAGAGAAAGTAAATAATTTTCTGATGTTCGTTCGTGCCAAAACATGTTGGAGAAAAAATAATTTTATGGTGTTTGATAGCAAGTGAATCCACTAATATGCATTAATAAAGTCTAATTTAGGCTAATTTAATCTATAAGAATTAGCAAAAAATTAGGAAAATTGATTTCTTACCATAAACAGAATTTTTTTTCCAAATATAAATTTATTATTTTCAATCCACAGAAAATACTTTCGGTAGATTGAATAATTTTCTATCATCTAAATATTGAAATATGGAAAACTTTTCTGTAAACAGTTTTCCATCAACTAAATGGGCATTTGATTTTTAAAAAATTGTGATTTTTTGTTTCTTGAAAAACAAAAGGCGCAAAAGTTTGCTTGACTGTTAATTGTACGATGTCAGAAAGATTCCGCCACGTAATAAGTTAATACCCTCCATCACAAACATTAATCTTCCCAAATTGTTAACTTAGATACTGTCTTTTTTGTCGACCCTTGTCATATATCAATCAACTAAGGAGGATGTCATGTCCTGATTTTTTTAAGGGCAACGTCAACAAATAATATTAGATCATAGACGTGAATTAATGAAAATATGATAATATAATTACACTTTATTTGCACATAATGCATGTAGCCGATACAAAGACGTTATCATATAAGATCAGCCTTATGGGACACCGATTCCATAGTATTTGCTTTTGATTCATGCGATAAGTGTTGATTTCGCTTTTTGGGGATCAAATCAAATGTTAATGACTTCACGTCAGTGAGGAAGATGGGATTAATGGGTGACGGAAAGTGGAGATTGAAGAACAGGGAAGAGAGACTTGAGAGGCCGAGACATTGACCAGGGTCCGCGTGCACGTGAGAGCAGACCTGGCACGTGCGTGAGTGGCCAAAACCTTTTGTAGTTTCTATTATTAGCCACAAAATTGCTTATCCTAAAGTTTGAGCTTTCTCTATTTCCCAATTAGCTCTCAACCAAGCTTTTTCACCACTTCAATCCAAAAATCATCGCGATCAATTCCGCTTTTAGCTTGGGTGCTTTATTTGATGACAATTTAGCGATTGTCTTGTTAACACATGCTCTAAAAGAATTTCAGTTGGGAACAATTCATTCATCAAATGCAACTCCAACAAGGTGGTTAAGGGGACGCATGAGAACATTTCTATTCCATAAATAGTTTCTGGAACAGAAATGATTTTTTCTATTTCTATTTCTAAATGAGTTTCTGAGGAAAAAAATCCGTTTGATAACTTAATAAAATTTATATTTCAGAAATAGAAATTCGTTTGATGAGCAATAGGAGAGGCAGAGAAGATGCGGAGCAGAGGCGGAGGCGGAGGCGGAGCAGAGGCAGAGGAGAGGCGGAGGCAGAGGCGGAGCAGAGGCGGAGGAGATCTGTTGCCGAGGGGTGCTCGGACAACAAGCGAGGACAGTGGGTCGCGGCGAGGGGGTGGATTCGCAAGCAGATGTGGATGAGCAAGAGAAGAGGTGGAGTAGAGGTAGAACAGAGGCAGAGAAGAGGCGGAGGTCGCGGCGAGGGGGTGGATGAGCAAGAGAAGAGGCGGAGCAGAGGCGGAGGCGGAGGCGGAGGCGGAGCAGAGAGGCGGAGGAGAGGCAGAGCAAAGGCGGAGTAGAGGCGGAGGCGGAGCAGAGAGGCGGAGCGGAGGCAGAGGCGAAGGCGGAGGCGGAGGCGGAGGCGGAGGCGGAGGCGGAGCAAAGAGGCGGAGCGGAGGCGGAGCAGAGGTGGAGGCGGAGTAGAGAGGCGGAGGAGAGGCGGAGCAGAGGTGGAGGCGGAGTAGAGAGGTGGAGGAGAGGCGGAGCAGAGGCGGAGGCAGAGCAGAGGCGGAGGAGAGGCGGAGGAGAGGCAGAGGCGAAGGAGGAGGAGGAGGCAGAGAAGAGGCGGAGGAGGAGGCAAAGAAGAGGCGTACGAGGGAGAGAAGAGTGAAATTAGGGTTGGAAGAAATCAGAAATTGATTTCTAGAAGAAATCAGAAATAGAAAATTTCTATTTCTGATTTCTCCTCCATTTCTATTTCTGGAATAGAAATCTATTCCAGAAATAGAAAATTTGATAAGCGTTATCAAACAAGTTTCTGTTCCAGAAATTGATCTGGAACAGAAAAATCATTTCTGGAACAGAAATAATTTTTATCATGCACCCCCTAACTTTATAGAGATCCTTGTTTTACCCGTTCCGACCTACAATGCTCCTGATGACCCTTCCAAAACCTGACTTATTGAGCCTTTGCTAAGTAAACTTTAGGGTGTCAAGTATCAAGGGCTATCAGACATTTGGCCTTTAAAGGGATTTTTATCAAGGAAGAGTGAACGACCAAAAATGTGTTTGTCTGAGTTGACATTGTATGTTGGTTTGATCTATTAGACCAAAACCACATGTGCACATGTGAAATATCTTAATAACATTAGATCTGAATTCATCGATTGCACAATAATTTATATTTATCAAAAGAGCAAACGAGATTGTACGGTCTTGTACATCATAACACATTAGACAAATTCCCTGTTGCTTATGGGGCACGTGGGTGGTGTATCTCTCTCTTGGACTGATTAATTTAAGTAAATCATGTGTTAAGGGGAAGAACCTTTCATCCAAGGAAAACCATTAAAACAATGTTTGAACAATTTGGTAGATCTATACCCTACAAAATGATTTTCATTGTTCTAAACATGCACTCTCATCTAATGATCATCCCGATGTATTGTGTAGCTTTTTATAGACTCTACCAGGCCAAAAAAAATTCTGCTCCTGGCATTTTTATTCAATCATCATCATCATCATCATCAAGAGAGTAGATCGTCTCTTTGAATTATGATCTATATATAATCTCTCTCTCTCATTGATCATTTAAATGCCTACCCATGTAGAAATGTAGGAAGATCCTAGCTAGGATTAATTTATATAGTTACTCCTTTATGCTTTCATAGTCATCCACAAGTGATTTGATATTGGTCCGAATGTTAGCGTGCTTTCAGTTTATGTGGGATCTAAAAACAAATCACACATATTTCTTGGTTATGGCTACGACACTGATGGACTCTTTTAGATCGTGCACTTTCGATGCACATATATAGATTTAACCAAATAAGATTCAGAGTAAATTAAAAAATAAATAAAGTTGATGTCCAAAGCTAGAGGAGCAAGGCAAAAAGAGCTATTTTAGACTATCACTAGGTTGATTATTTAATCCAAGCCCTATTCATTAGTAAAAGGAGATGCTATAGGTTGATGTCAATGTCAATAAATAATCTCAACACTCGGTTTTGGATTTGTTTTACTAAAATCTGGCTTTTCGCCTTTATTTATTATGTATCACGCCATAGCATCAACTGACATGTTATTCTTGTGTGACTATCGATAAAAATATATTATAGGCGTTTGAAGCTCATACTCCCATTTAAGGTAGAGATCTGATCTATTTAAAAAAGAACACGTCACCGACAACAACAACGATATTATTGAAAAAAGAAAAAGAACACAGGATCCTTCCTTGAAAGAACTTGTCCTAGTCAGAGGTAATTGGTGATGTGGAGAAATTTGTCCCATCAAAAGAGCCACATTGCATTACACGTGTCACCACGTATAACATATAGACAAATTTCGATTCATCCATATACGTAACATCAAAGGATGACTTCAACGTGGGATGCGTGGCGGAGAAATAAGGCCCTCAATAATTCAATTAAAGCTAGAGCACGTGATGTTCGTTGAATTTTTTTACTTTCGTAAACAATTTCTGTCACATGATGGGATAAAGGTGCAACCGCACTTGTCTCTTCTTTAATTCTTTTTTATTTTTATTTTTATTTTTACCCTTGCAATTTGAGATTTATATTTATTGATACTTAAATTTTAACTAAACATCTATAATTAAAATTATATAAAAAGTTTGGAATCAATTTGACCCTAATTAAAACGATTTTCACATCATATAAGCATTAATATTATTTGCATTTTAAGTTTTATTTTCGTTTTATTTTCTCTTATTTAACCCTGTTTAATATTATTTATAAAAAAAAAGGGCCCACGGGGGCTGGGCCTTCGCCTTAGCCCCCCTCTTCTCTCCTTTCTTGCCCGAGTGGGCCCAGGCCCACTCTGCTTGTGCTTCTCACCCCGGCCCGGCCCCTCCTTCCTCCTTCCCGCTTCTTCCTCACACCAGCGAGGACGGCCGCAGCAGTAGGAGCAGAGCAGGCGCAAAGCAGAGCAGGCGGCGCTGGAGGCGACGGGTGATGTGATGCTGGTTCAGCCAAGGGGGGCCGGTCGGCGCCAAGGACCGGCGGCCGAAGCGCCTCCGCCGACCGGCCTTCTCAGAAGGCCAGAGGTCGGGAAGGAGGGAGAAACCGGAGGGGTGTCAAGTACGAGGCGAGAGGGATTCGGATCCGAGGAGAGAGAGCCGCGAAAGAGAGACCCGTGAGTTGAGAGAGAGAGAGAACACGACTGAGAGAGCCGCTGTTGGCCTCCACTTCCGAACCAAAACTGATGATCCGCCGCCGCTCCTTGTCCACTTCGAGGCCATGTTAAGGTCCCCGTTCGGGCCGTCTTGGTTTTTCTCGATGCGAGGTCGGCTTCCCGAGGATCCCGGCTAGGAGACGAGCCAGGCGGACGGACGAAGCCCGATCTATCGAGCTCGTCCGCCGTCCGACGCCGCGAGCTGGGTAGGGACTCTCTGCCGACCGCGCTTTTTTGTGCCCATGCCCTGTTTCGGGCTCGCCGGACTGGGCTGCTGCTTTCCGGTTCATGCGAGTTTCCGGCCTTATTTGTGGCTGGATCTTATGGCTACATGGCTCCTGGTAAGTTAGATGATTGAATCTAATCGAACATTTCGCGGTTACAAATGGTCTCGGATCGATAATTTGCATTCAAATAATTCTAACAGGACTTTTAGGATTCTTGCAAGTATATGTTTTGAAAAGTGGTTTGTGTTAGAGTGTCGTTCAAATTTGGAATTTGGTTACAACTTGACATTATGATCATGACTTTGATTCATTCTTCTTCTTGAAAAATAAAATTAGTATTAACTCTGCGGTTAATGGACAAATCGAATTTGGATTCATTCAATAAATCTAACAATACTTTTAGGAAGAGTAAGTATAGATTATGAAAAGTGGTTTGTTTTAAAAGTATTACAGAAATTTGAAATTTGTGGACAAGTTGACGATGTGAGCAAAACCCTGACTAGTTGTTCTTTCAAGAAACAGAGTTAGCAGTAAAAGTAGTGACACTAGAGAATGATGGGAAGCATCCATTGAAGTTCTTTCTTCCCTACAAATGACACAACCGTCAACATTATTGAAAGACTCAAATGTGCTTTTGAAGGATGTGCTCGACCCACGGCTTCCTCCTCCGACTGGCCAACTAGCCGAGGAAGTGGATGTGCATGGGGACGAGTCTCGATTCGCGACCTACCATGCATTTCGTTAAGCAAGAATTATCCGCACGCACTCAAGCTTGCTTGTCTAAGCCATTGGGTTATATTAGAATATTTTAATAATAATTTAGTGACTCCCTCAAGGTCGTCTATATTCAATGATCTCTCACATGCTAACAAGTATCATTTGGGCTTGAGATCCATGCCTTTTGTCCTCTTTCTTTATTATATGATTTAGACCAATGTGATGTTGAGTTAGATTACTAAACGAGGCGATTGAGAATAATTTAGAGGGCATTTTCAACATAATCTCACAGATCTCTTGCCGTGGGACTTGGAACTCTTAGGTGAAGACGATTCCATCCCACCTGCAAGAATGTTCAAGGCCGTTGTTCTTGACGACGATCTCATCCCCAAGCTCCTCCCACAAGCCTTTAAGGATTTTGTCATCCCTGAAGGTGGTGGGGGTCCCGGCGCCATCTTTGGCGAAGGCCAGTGCTTGCGCTGTCTTCTATTTTCATTTTTTGGTTAGCGTCGCATTAACATGTGATGTCAAAGAGGACATTTGCCGACATTCCTTGATAAGGCTAACGTGGGAGCTGACTGCAGTTGTCTGTGTCTCGCAGCTAGACAGTTCAACTCGATGGAGCACCCGTCGAGAAGCTGGACAAGGAAAGCTCGCGCATGCGTACGCCATCGTCTAGGGCAACGCGCCAGAGAAGATCCCGAACGAGATCAAGTTTGAGGCGGGTCCAGACAGAGAGGGTGTATGGCCAAGAGCATGAGCAAGTACTTCGCCATGGACCGGATCGAGAACAAGGCCAGCAAAGAGAAGGCCATGGGAATGTTGAAAGCCATAGAAGCCCATCTCTTGCAAAAACGCTGATGCTTACGATTGAGTTGTTGTTACATGTTGGCTGGATCTTTCCATCTCCCACCATAATTTATGTCTCTTTCAAGAAAAATAACAATCGAGACCAAACCGTAACTACGTTTTGAAGCGGTAGATATGCTGCATGCTGTCATCAAAGACGCTTGTCAAGCATCTTGTAAAGATCTCGGCATTCTTTTAGCAGAGTTGAAACTGCCGCGAGATTATAGATATGAATGCGCCGCTTTGCCCATCTGTCTTTGAGGCCAGATCAGAAAAGCATATCGAGGAAGAGAACAGTTGACTCAAGAAGGGACGGTCAACTTTTTCACATATGAATTTTCTGCATTTGACACGCAATTGTTACTTCACGTTCGTATTTTTAAGTCTTGAGATTTAACAAAGACTCTGGCGTGGAAAATCATTCGCGATTCACATGTGACGGAATGGCACGCGATCGGAAGCTTCAAAGAGATGAGAAAAAGGCACTTGATGGAGACTTAGAAATGAGTTAAAGTAGTATATACGTTTAATCGATTTTGGACGTTTTATTTTAGTGAGGTTCATATGGGTTCCACATGAACCTATCAAATATAGCGATTTAGATTAACTTAGTACATACAGCACAATTTTGATGAAGAAACAGAAATGAGCTAGCGTCATATTTATATTAAGTGGAATTTGGACTTTTAATTCTAGTGATTTCAATATGGATCCTATGTGAACTCATCGGATTTGGCAATTTAGATCAATTTAGGACATACAACACACTTTTGAGAAAGACTCGGAAATGAGTTAGGGCCTCATTTTTATTTAGTAGAATCTAGACATTTAATTCCAGCAAGTTTTATATAGGTCCCACATGAACCCATTAGATTTAGCGATTTGGGTCAATTTAGTACATACGACATAATTTTGATGAAAGAGCACTATATTTATATTAAGCTGATTTGAACTTTTAATTTTAGTAAGTTTCCTATGGATCCCACATGAACCCATCAAATTTAGCGATTTAGATTAACTTAGTATATACAACACAATTTTGATGAAAACTTAGAAATGACATAGCATCGTATATATATCAAGGAGAATCTAGACTTTTAATTCGAGTGAGTTCCACATGGATCCCACGTGAACCTGTTAGATTTAGCGATTTAGATCAATTTAGGACATACAACACACGTTTGATAAAGACTCGGAGATGAGCTAGGGTCATATTTATATACAACACAATTTTGACGAAAACTTAGAAATGACATAGCATCGTATTTATATCAAGGAGAATCTAGACTTTTAATTTGAGTGAGTTCCACATGGATCCATGTGAACCTGTTAGATTTAGCAATTTGGGTTAATTTAGTACATATGGCGTAATTATGATGAAAGAAAACTGTATTTATATTAAGTTGACCTGAACTTTTAATTTAGTGAGTTTCCTATGGATCCCACATGAACCCGTCAAATTTAGCGATTTAGATTAACTTAGTATATACAACACAATTTTGACGAAAACTTAGAAATGACATAGCATCGTATATATATCAAGGAGAATCTAGACTTTTAATTCGAGTGAGTTCCACATGGATCCCACGTGAACCTGTTAGATTTAGCGATTTAGATCAATTTAGGACATACAACACACGTTTGATAAAGACTTGGAGATGAGCTAGGGTCATATTTATATACAACACAATTTTGACGAAAACTTAGAAATGACATAGCATCGTATTTATATCAAGGAGAATCTAGACTTTTAATTTGAGTGAGTTCCACATGGATCCCACGTGAACCTGTTAGATTTAGCGATTTAGATCAATTTAGGACATACAACACACGTTTGATAAAGACTTGGAGATGAGCTAGGGTCATATTTATATACAACACAATTTTGACGAAAACTTAGAAATGACATAGGATCGTATTTATATCAAGGAGAATCTAGACTTTTAATTCAAGTGAGTTCCACATGGATCCCACGTGAACCTGTTAGATTTAGCGATTTAGATCAATTTAGGACATACAACACACGTTTGATAAAGACTCGGAGATGAGCTAGGGTTATATTTATATACAACACAATTTTGAGGAAGACTTGAAAATGAGGTATCGTCGTATTTATATTAAGGGGAATCTAGACTTTTAATTCTAGTGAGCCCATTAAATTTAGCAATTTAGATCAATTTAGAACATGCAGCACACTCACCAAATAACTTATGCTAGGAACACTATCTAAATTTAGTGATTATTTTTAGGAAAATATTTTCTAAATTATTTATTTTCTGCAAAATATAATGCATCTTAGTAAGAAGAAAATATGCAGTGATCAGAACCCTTCACACTCGATCTCCCTCTCTCTATATATGTCAACTTCAATTCAGCCTCTTCTCTTCCCTCCCAAGTCCCAGAGACCAACTTCATCACTACTACTCAAGTCTTTCCAGATCATCACCCCCTTCTCAGTTTCAGCAACTCCGTTAGGATCCGGTCATGGGTGTCATCACTTTTCACTTCGATATCCCATCCCCCATTCCCCAGGCCAGGATGTTCAAGGCCGCTATCCTCGATGCCGATAACCTCCTCCCCAAGGTCCTCCCACAAGCAGTCAAGAGCGTTGAAGTCCTCGAGGGCGATGGAGGTCCCGGGACCATCAAGTTGATGACTTTTGCCGAAGGTTAGTCCATCCGTATTAGGAACTTAGGATTGCTTTGAATCAAGGTAGGTTCAACCTTATGGAACACTATAATGAATATGGAAAAAGATAGAAATATGACTCGATTACTTAAAATGTTTCTAACCGTTTAACTTTACACAAGTGATTATGTGACTCAATTTTGATCAGGCAAAGTCAGGCTATGTTTAAGTCAATTGTATTGGATTGCGGTCAGAACAATTGGGTTAATTCCTAAATGGCCTGATGGACACCATGAAGATTGGTGCTCGTGATATTGAAACCTGCGAGTTCTAAATGTGAGTGTGACTTTTGTTACATTGATAGGAAATCCGTACAAGACAGCGAAGCACAAGGTCGAGGTCCTGGACAAGGAGAACTTCACCTACTGCTACTCAATCATCGAGGGCGAAATGCTGGGCACCACCTTCGAGAAGATCACCCATGAGGTGAAGATCAACGCGTTGCCTTTGGGAGGCTCGATGTTGAAGTGCACGGACAGTTACTTCACCGCGGAGGAGATCAACACCTGGAAAGAGAAGGTGTCCGCGATGTACGAGGCCATCGAGGCTTATCTCTTGGCAAACCCTGATGCCTACTGAGCCTATCTTTTCGCTATATTGTACTGTTTACGTAATGCGTTAAATATGTGTGGTTGTGCTAAACTGAAAAGGAGACAAGAAGAGTTTGAGTCACTCTGTTTGGAGCTAAGCATGTTGAGCTGGTGAGTGTTGTTGTTCTTGTCCTTGCTGAGAATACGAGAATAAAAGGTGTGACAGGAATCTGGTGCAGTGGTTTTGTGGAATTTGATAAACTATACTAAATGTTTATACAAGGCTTGTAGAATGAAATTCTCTAATTTAGTAATTTTTTTTATGAGGAGAGAATTCATGAGTTATAAATGAAATGCCAAATGGCCAATAAAATACCAAACTTTGGCCCGATATTTCGAATTTGGATTAACATATAAAGTTATCAATGTGGCATAATCTTTCATAAACCACAATACGGCAAGTACATCCCTTCTCTATGGATCGTACCAAAAGAGTTAGCAAATTGCGAGAATTTACTGAGCCTGAACATGAGCTACAAAAATCTGTTGCGTGTCATGTCGCCAGAGCTGGGGAACTCGTTCATGCTACAGAACCACTAGACCTGAGCCACAATTCACTAGTAGGATCAATTCCTTCCAATTTAGCAAAGCTCACTAAATTGAAAAATCTCAATGTTTCGCATAACAATTTGTCGGGTACGATCCCAGCTGCTCTCACCAGCATGAGCAGTTTAAGCTTCATGGGCTTCTTGTACAACAAGCTGACAGGCGCAGTTCCTGGTGGTCGCCTCTTCCAACAATAACTAGGAAGTGCTTTTATTGCAAATCCGGGCTTGTGAGGAAACGCGACGGAATGTCTCCATGTGGGTCGAGCAGTAAATTGACTGACCATCGGAGAAAGGTTCTGATTAATGTGATTGTTGCGTTTGCTGCTTACTACTTCTCGTGACTCTTATTGCTCTGATTTTGGTGCTTTGGTGGTGAAACAAGCATCTCGATGAAGAGATAAGAAATCTTATGAAGTACGTGAAATCATATGGGAAAGGGGAATGAAGTTTGCATTCAACGATATTGCCAAGGCCACCAACGGCTTCAGTGAAGAGTACTGCATCGGAAAACGCGGATTCAGAAGCGTTTACAAGGCCGAATAGGCCAGCGGCCACATCGTCACGGTGAAAAAAGTGGTGGTTAACCGCAGGGACATCATCCAATCTATTCTGAACTTTGGCAAAGGTCTTGCATGGAGGAAGAGGAGCAGTTGAATTGGACTTGTGTCAAGAGAGTGAAGATTGTTCAATGCGTGGCTCCTGCGATCGCCTACTTGCATCACGATTGCTCACTGCCTATTGTCTATCGGGACATGATGTTGAACAACATCTTGCTCGAGTCGGACTTTGAGCCTCGACTTTTGGTTTTTGGGATGGTGAGGCTCTTGAATTCGGATTCGTCTAATTGGATCCCAGTGGCTGGATCTTATGGCTACACGGTTCCTGGTAAGCCACATGATCAAATCTAATCAATACATTCCCCCTGTACCTATGGTCTCGGGTTAATCAAATAGCTTTAATTGACATATTGAATTTGGATTCATCCAATACTTCTAATAAGACTTTTAGGAAGAGCAAGTACAGATTTTGAAAAGTGGTTTGTATTAACAGTATCTCAAAAATTTGGAATTTGTAGGCAACTTGAGGTTGTGATCAAAACATTGATTCATTCTTCTTTCATGAAACAGAGTCAACAGTAAAAGTACCGATTCATGGTCATGGTCGCAATAGCGTGTACGTGAACGAGTCTCGATTCGCGACTTACCATGCATTTCATTGCGCAAGTATCCACATGCACTCAGGCTTTCTTGTCCGAGCCGTTGGTGCCGTTAGAATATTTAAGTTATAATTTAGTGAATTCCCACTCTCAAGGGTGTCTGCATTCAAAGATCTCTCGGGTGCTAATAAGTATAATTTGGGCTTGAGATCCATGCCTTTTGTCCTCTTTTTTTATTGTATTATTTAAGAACATTGTGGTGCTGATTTAGATTACTAAACGAGGAGATTGAGAATCATTTAAAGGGCATTTCAACATAATCTCACATATCTCTTGCCCTGGGACTTGGAAATCTTAGGCGAAGACGCATTCCATCCCACCTGCACGAATGTTCAAGGCCTTTGATCTTGATAAAAATCTCATCCCCAAGCTCCTCCCACAAGCCAGTCTGGATTTTGTCACCCTTGAAGGTGATGGTTGTCCCGTCACCATCGCATCGTTTTCGGTGGAGGCGAGTACCTGCGCGTCTTCTAATTTCATTCATTTTGATCACACATCAACATGTGATGTCAAGACATTGGCCTGACATTCTTTGATAAGACTAACGTGGGAGCTGACTGCAGTTTTCTGTGTGTTGCGGCTAGACGGTTCAACTCGGTGAAGCACCAGTCGACAAGCTGGACAAGGAAAGCTCGCGCACGCTTACACCATCGTCGAGGGCGACGCGCTAGAGAAGATCTCGAACGAGATCAAGTCCAGACAGAGAGGGCACGAGCACGAGCAAGTACTTCGCCAAGGACAGGGTCGAGAACAAAGCTAGCAAATAGAAGGCCATGGGAATGTTGAAAGCCATTGGAGCCCATCTCTTGCAAAACCCCGATGCTTACAATTGAGTTGTTGTTCCACGTTGGCTCAATCTTTTTGAGATTTAACAAAGACTTTGGCGTCGAAAATCATTCCCAATTCACGTGTGACAGAGTGGGGTGCGATCGGAAGCTTCAAAGTGATGAGAAAAAGGCATTTGATGGAGATTTGGAAATAAGCTAGCGTCGTATTTATATCTAGTGGATTCTAGACTTTTAATTTTAGTGAGTTTTATATGGGTCTCATGTAAACTCATAAAATTTAGTGATTTAGATTAACTTTTTTTTTTTCTGGGTCAAAAGGAAATTTCAATTCTTTATCAAACTGATACATGAACGGGATTCTCAAAAGTCATAATAATAAAACAAGCCCGTAGATTAACTTATACAACATAATTTTGATGAAAACTCAGAAATGAGATAGCATCATATTTATATTAAAAGAAATTTGGACTTTTAATTCCAATGAGTTTCATATAGATCTCACTTGAACCCACAATACACTTTTGACGAAGACTCGAAAATAAGCTAGGGTCGAAATTTATATTAAGCGGAATTTGGACTTTTAATTCCAGTGAGTTCCATATAAGTCCCACATGAACCCATTTGATTTAGTGATTTAAATCAATTTAGTACATACAACGCAATTTCATTGAAAGAGCATCATATTTATATTAAGTGGAATCAATGTCAGTGAGTTTTGTATGGATCCCATGTGAACCCATCAAACTTAGCGATTTAGATTAACTTAGTACATATAGCAGAATTTTGACGAAGACTTGGAGATGAGGTAGTGTTGTATTTATATCAAGGGGAATTCGGACTTTTAATTCTGGTAAGTTCTATATGGATCCCACGCAAACCCATCATATTTAGTGATTTAGATCAATGTAGGACATACAACACACTTTTGATGAAGACTCGGAAATGAGCTAGGTTGTATTTATATTAAGCTGAATTTGGATTTTTAATTCTAGTAAGTTCCATATGGGTCTCACATGAACCCATCGGATTTAGTGATTTAAATCAATTTAGTACAGACAACACAATTTTGATGAAAGAGCACCGTATTCATATTAAGCGGAATCAAAACTTTTAATTCCGGTGAGTTTTGTATGGATCCCACGTGAGCCCGTCGAATTTAGCAATTTAGATTAACATAGTATAAAAAGCACAATTTTGACGAAAATTCGGAAATGAGGTAGCATTTTTTCATCATATTTATATTAAGGAGAATGTAGGCTTGTAATTCTAGTGAGTTCTATATGGATTTAGATCAATTTACAATATGCAGCACACTCACCAAATAACTCTTGCTTGGAAACACTATCCAAATTTGGCGATTAATTTTAGGAATTTTTTTATCAAATTATTTATTTTCTGCAAAACCCACCTAAGAAAGAAGAAAATATTCAGAAATCATAACCCTTCACACTCAGTCTCTCTACATATGTCTTCTTCAATTCGGCCTCCTTCCTTCACTTCCAAGTCCTAGAGACCAAATTCATCACTACTAAGTCTTTCCTGATAATCACCCTCTTCTCAGTTTCTGCACCTTTGTTCGGATGCAGTCATGGGTGTCATCACTTACGTCCCCAATCCCTCCGGCCGAGATGTTTGAGGCCACTCTCCTTGACGCCGATAACCTCATCAAGAAGGTCCTCCCACAAGACATCAAGAGCATTGAAGTCTTCGAGGGCGATGGAGGTCCCGGGACCATCAAGTTGATGACTTTCTGCGAAGGTTAGTCCATCCGTATTAGGAACTTAGGATTGCTCCAAATCAAGGCGGCTTCAACCTTATAGAACACTATAATGGACATTGAAAAAGATAGATATATGACTTGATTAATTAAGACATTTCTAATTGTTTAAATTTGCACAAGTGATCATGTGACCCAATTTCGATCAGGCAAAATCAGGCCATGTCTAAGTCAATAGTATTGGATTGTGGCTGGGGGCTAATTCCTGAATGATAGATATATGACTTGATTGAAAAAGATAGATATATGACTTGATTAATTAAGACGTTTCTAACTGTTTAAATTTACACATGTGATCATGTGACCTGATTTCGATCAGGCAAAATCAAGCCATGTCTAAGTTAATAGTATTGGATTGTGGCTGGGGGCTAATTCCTGAATGGCCGGATCTACACCATCAAGATCGGTGCTCGCAATGTTGAAACCGGCAAGTTCTAAATGTGAATGTTACTTTTTGTTACTTTGATAGGCAGTCAGTACAAGATGGCAAAGCACAAGGTCTAGGCCTTGGACAAGGAGAACTTCACCTACTGTTACTCAATCATCGAGGGTGATGCGCACCACAAATAGGAACTAATAAAGAGACCTGCGATACCGTAGAAAGACATCACGGGCACCGCCTTTGGGAAGATCAGCTACGAGGTGAAGATCACCGCGTCGGCCGAGGGAGGCTCGGTGTTGAAGTGCACGAGCAAGTACTTCACCATTGGCGAGGTGAACATCACCGAGGAGGAGATCAAGGCCGGGAAAGAGAAGGCGGACGCGATGGTCAAGGCCATAGAGGCTTCTGTCGTGGCAAACCCTGATGCCTGTTGCGCCGATCTCGTCGCTATCTTTTATTGTCCGGTTGGGCAAAACTAAATAGAAGACAAGAAGCGTTTGAGTCACTTGGTGTTCGAAGTTAAAGCATGTTGCGCTGGTGATTGTTGTTGTTCCCGTCTTTGCTGAGAATGAGAGAATGAAAGGTGTGACAGGAATCTGGTGTAGTGGTTTTTATGGAATTTGGTAAACTGCGCTACATGGAGAGGATACATGAGTGACAAATGAATTCATGGTAAACTGTGGCCTAATATTTCGAATATGGACTATCGATCCCGCTTGATCCGGATCGATCATCAAAACATATCAAGGTGGCACAATTTTTCATGAACCGCAATAAGTAAAATCATTAAGGAAAAGTACATTCTTATTATATATTTCTTTAGGCCGCGAATCCTTGACTCTTCTATTTTCCTCAAACGTGACTCTTGCCAAACCAAGCCTACCTATTCGCATAATTCTAACCATAAATACGAGGCATTGACAGGACTCAGAAGCACGAACTTCTCTGGGGTTATTTCTTTCTCATTGCCAATAGCCATGGGTGCAACTAGCATCACACAAGAGCTCACGTGCCCGATTGCTCCAGCTCACATGTTCAAGGCCTTGATCGTCGGGTTGAATTCCCTGATCCCAAAGCTCCTGCCTCAGTTCATAAAGAGCGTGGAGCTCGTGCAAGGCAACGGAGGAGCCGGGAGCATCGAGCAAGTTAATATCGCCGAAGGTACGAACACTCAACAGACACTCATCAAGCCGGGAGTTTCATAATGTAAGTCTTGTTTGGTCACAAATGCAGCTAGTCATTTCAAGAATGTGAAGCACCGGATCAATGAGCTCGACAAGGAGAACTTCGTGTGTAGGTAGACGATAATTGAAGGTGACACATTGGACGACAAACTCGAGTCGATTGATTACGAGGTCAAGTTTGAGAGGCTGTCAGTGATGAAGGTCGGTTTGCAAGATGACGAGCAACTGTACCACCAAGGAGGCACTTCAAGTTGAAGAAGAGGAGATCAGGGCTGGGAAGGAAAAAGCCATGACGTAGCATCACTTACAGTCCATCTCTTTGTTCATGAACAATTTCATACCACGTGATTTCAGCAAGTACAGCCATTCTCTGGGCAACGTTAGCTTTTCGAACAACAGCTTCACCTGAGAGCTGCCGCCAGATATATGCTGTGGCTTTGCTATTTGATATCTCGCGGTTGATGGGGAATAATTTCACCGAGCTGCTGCCCGACTGCTTAGGAATTGTCCGGGGCTAACGAGAGTCCGCCTGGACAGCAATTGGTTCACTGCAGATATCATGAGTGCGTTTGGAGTTTATCTGAATCTGGACTTTATAAGCCTCAGGCCCTCAGCAACAACCGATTTGTCGGGAATCTCTCCGCAGAATGGGGAGAGTGTACGGATGTCACGTATTTGCAGATAGATGGTAACAAAATCACCAGCTGCATCTTGCCGGAGCATGGGAAATTGTCTCAATTGCGCAATCTGACTCCATATGGCAATGAATCGACCAGGAAAATTCCCGATGATTTGGTAAGTCTGAGGGCGTTGATTAGGCTGACTTGAGCTACAACCATTTGGCCGGAGATATTCCCACCTCGTTAGGAAACTCATGGAAGCTAGAATATTTTGATTTGTCGGGGAGAAGGCATTGAGCGGTAGCATACTGGAAGAGCTAGCAAATTGCAAGAATTTACTGAGCTTGAACTTGAGCAACAACAATCTGTTGGATGTCGTATCACCAGAGTTGGGGAACTTGTTCACGTTAGAGAATCTCCTGGACCTAAGCCACAATTCTCTAGCAGGATCAATTCCCTCCAATTTAGCAAAGCTCACTGAATTTAAAAATCTCAATCTTTTGCATAACAAATTGTCGGGTACGATCCCAGCTCCTCTCACCAGCATGAGGAGTTGAAGCTCAATAGACTTATCATGCAACGAGCCAATTAGTGTGGTTCATAGTGGTCGCGTCTCCCAACAAGCACAGGGAAGTGCTTTAATTGCGAATCCGGGTTTGTGTGGAAACGCGACCGGATTATCTCCTTGTGGGACGAGCGGTAAATCGACCGACCAGAGGGAAAAGGTTCTTATTGGTGTGACCCTGGGCGTCTGCTGCTTACTACTTCTGGTGACTTCAATTGCTGTGATTCTGGCACTTCGGTGGCGAAACAAGGAATTTGATGAAGAGATCAAGAGTCTTGTGAAGCAAGAGCAATCCAAGTCGATCATATGGGGAAGGGTAGGGAAGTTCACATTCAGTGACATCGTCAAGGCTACCAATGACTGCAGTGAAAAGTACTGCATCGGAAAGGGCTGGTTCGGGAGCGTTTACAAGGCCGAAGTGGCCAGCGGCCAAATCATCGCCATCAAAAAGCTCAACTTACCGGGATCGGGTGATGTCCCCACGGTCAACCACCAGAGTTTCGAGAACCTGCATAATTTCTTTTGCCTCTACATTTCAGTATATGCTTGTTTCAACCATGACCTTTGAAGCAACTTGGTGTTTATGATTAGCTGTCAGCATGCAAAAATAGGCGAAGGACCAATATGCAATGCAAAACAAAAGAAAGAGCAAACAGAAGTTGCTCTCACAATCTGACTTTTTTAGTTTGTATTTGTAGTTTTTAGCGCTCGGAAGATTAATAGAAGGGCATTTTTTAGAAGCCAGCCAAAAGCAGTGTCTAAAAGTGGGAATTTTCAAGATATACACAAGTAATGTGTATCTGCATATCATATCAAATGTTACAAAAATTCTGCCTATTAGGTAGCAACCTAAGCTCAATATGACAAAATCAATAGCAGAAATGAAAACGAATCAAAAGGGAGAGAAAAAGTTGGAACGAAGAAGTCCTCACCGGATGAAGCAGCCTATCAAGTCCCAATTGCTCTAACGCTTTGAATCAACTTGAACTCAGGTCATTCATATTGCAACAAAACAGAATGACATAGACTTCAATCCTTCATGCATCTGACCTTGTTCTTGTGAAATTTTGCACGAAAATCTCCACGACAGATGGTGTAGCAACTACACAAGACAGCTTCCTCATCGTCTACCAAGATCAAGCTTTGGATAACTGCAAAACTAGAACCGTGGAATGCTATCGCCGTTCCATCTAAAATGACTGGGGAAGACGAAGATGAATTGTTCAGAGGTTATTATCTTAACTGGAAGACAAACCTTGTCTATACCCTTTCCCTGCGCCTCTACTTCTCAGGACCGTCCCATTAGGTCCGGGTATTAAGTATCGCCTTCTCTTAACTGTTGGAAATTAAGAGATCGCGCCGAAGCATGAATTTGATATCAATGATATTTTTTTGTTTGTATTTGTAAACGTATGTGTATGGTACAGCTGATGTAGGGGAATGGACAAGGATGAATACTTTGAGGAATACAGACAGGATTTATGAGACAAGAATATCGTTTATTTAGTTGGTAGAAATGTGGCGTCACATAATTGCAGGATGGGATGTTCACGTGGGTGGAGTTCATCCGATTCTTCCGCCATCTTACACAAACTAGTTCTTGCTTTACTCATAGAGCCACCCACCGCGGACTTGAGCAGGTCCTTAAAAGGCTCTGACATCCTGGAAAAGACAGGATAGTCCCCAGGATCCGGGGGACGAAAAAAGATACCAGCCCCATTGGCCGACCCGGCCACAAACCCCCTTTACGGGGGAACGGGCGGCCACGGCTGAACCCTGCGATGCCTTCCCGGCCTCTCGACGACTGCCGGACGCGGTACAAGGTAATGAAGTCGCTAGTCGAAAGACTGGGTGGCCGGCCCACCGTATTCTTCAAGGAAAGATCTCTGCTTTTGTCAGAGATATTTTTGCTTTACAACTGTCCACGGCCATTCATCCAAACATGTCTAACGTGGACATTTGCAGACCACCCGAAACCTTTATTTAGGAGTTTCTAGATTACAATAGAAGAAACACGCTAGTTCTAGAAAAAGGATCTCAATTTTCAACACTAACCAATACTCTTCTCCGTTAGCTTCTTGTAAAGTCTTCCTCGGTTGACCTAACACTCTGACATCCTCCAAAAAGATACTTGATGTTATCCTTAGCTAGCAGAAACAGCTCCTCTCCAGACACAATATAGATGTACTGCATTTATTGGTCAAATTAGGTTGTCGACAATTATGTGGTAAGAAATAACTTCAGATGGAACAAAAGCATTGAACGTGAGAAGCATAAGCTTTAGCCGATAGAAAATGTCTTTTTGCTTGAACATTAAAGAACATTAGTCCTTATTCTTTTTCTAGAGTTCCCTTTTCTAAGGGTGAGAGCTGAGCATGACCTGGGTGAGTCAGTTCCGGAGCTATAACCAAGAGCCAGCCCTTGGTAACCTCAGCCGGATCTAATCCCCGACCCATTCCTTTTCCCCAGCTCTAGCTTTTCCGTCCTCCGTATATTCGAGTGGGATTCAGCATCCACTTCCCTTTAGCATCACTGCAATGAGTTCCATTCACACTAGAGTTCCGTATCCCTGATTATAACAGCATCAAGAAGGATTGAATGTTTATCAAGAAATTTGTTACGAAAAAGTTTGAATGTAGAAGAAAGACAGATTATAAGTCACAAGACAAATGCTCTCGTTGAGAGTCGGACTCAAGACTTTGGCTTGCTAAACAGGTGCTCATATCGCATTTATACCGAGAAAAAGGAACATAATATATTGTATGTATATGTTGGCTCTATGTTGTATCAAGTGACAAATTTTTTTTGGCTCGATCGATTTTTTTTATAAAAAAAATTGTTATGAAAAAGTTCAAATTTATAAAAGGGAAAAATTATAAGTCAGAAGATAAATGCTCTCATTAAAAGTCGAACTCAAAACCTCCCACTTACTAAATGGGTGCTCATATACCCAATTGTACTGAGAAAAATGAATTATATGTATATGTTGGCTTTATGATGTATTAAGTGACAATTTTTTTAGCTCAATCGAATTTTTTGTTTAGTAAAAAAATTGTTATGAAAAAGTTTGCAATGACAAATGCTCTTGTTGAGAGTCAAATTCAAGACCTCCCTCTTACTAATTGGGTGCTTGTATAACCATTTGTACTGAGAAAAAACACATATATAGTATGTATATGTTGGCTCTATCATGTATTAAGCAATTCATTTTTTGGCTCGATTGAATTTTTGTTTATCAAAAGAATTGTTAGGAAGAAGATTGAATGTGAAAAATGGAAATATTACAAGTCATAAGATAAAGGATCTCGTTGAGAATCAAAGTCAAGACCTCTTGCTTACTAAAGTAAGCTCTACATAACTGAGCTAAAAAAGCTATGTATGACATTTTTCTAAATGTATCTATTGATTTAATATCTATTTGTGCATTTCTCCAAAAACTAACTCTCGATGAATAGACTTACTTGCATCTCGCCGAATAAGCGACATTTCAGTGATTGGAACTTCTCGAAAAGTTCACTTTTTCAGTGCTGGTAACAACCTTTTTTGCCCCCATGTTCTCGTTTATGCTCATTGATTGGGAGAATTGAATTTATACCGTACTTTTAGATTACTTGCATGCTAGCTTTTTTTTTTGGATAATCTAGGAACCTTCGTGCGCCGCTTCGCGGTGGAGTAAACCCTGGAAGGAGTAGAGTCACTACCACCATTGCTCTCTAGGTAAGTCGTGGGTTTCTTTCCAACAAAGCAGACGACGCAGGGATTCGAACACTGGACCTTTCTTTCCAACAAAGCAGACGACGCAAGGATTCGAACACTGGACCTTTATTTCCAACAAAGCAGACGACGTAGGGATTCGAACACTGGACCTTTCGTGAAAGGAACCAATGCCCAATCATTACACTACCATCACGGGTGGTCTTGCATGCTAACTTTTAATCTCTACTCACTGAACCAATCCTATGAAACACGATAGGCATTTAAAAAGTCAACAATTTAGTGATTTCCCACTTAAGAGTGTCAAAATTCATTAGGCACATAATTGCAAAAATTCAACTCGTTAACAACTTTTGCCTTTCTAACATGGAAGGGGAGGTAAGGGGTTCGAATTCCTACTTTCTTAAGGGGATTGAGGTGGGAATGATATAATTTCAAGTGTGAGTTTCGACTCTCATTCCTTGTAAAGAAACAGATAGAAGTCTGAGAATAAATATTAGAGTAGTAATAAAGTAAGATTAAAAAGGAGAAAAAAAAGAACAACTTTTAGCATGTCATACATGACGCCATTGATGTTGATTTGAACTTTTCTGCCCACAAATGACGAGCTAAAAGTTAAATGCGCGTTGTCGGTGTTGACAAGTCATTGATGTTGATTTGTTGATTTTGTGCACAAAATCAACAAATCAACATCAATGAAGTCATATATGACGTGGTGTTGATGAGCGGAGCTTTTTGGCATTTTGCCAAAAGTTGAGCGGGGACGAGGGGGTACTTCCCTCGTTTCCTTCCTCTTAACGGAAAAACGGACCCCCGACCCGAGGCCCCACCCGCTCCCCGTTCCCTTGGCTCTTTCTATCTCTCGCATAATATTTAAACCCCAGATGAAGACTTCCCTACTATTCGCGATTCTCATAATTCCTTTTCAGCTTTGAGCAAATTCTTTTCGGACAGAGAATCATGGGACACTTCAGCTACAAGACCGAGATCAAGTCCTCCATCCCCCCGGCCAAGGTGTTCGAGGTCTTCGTCAGGGCTGAAAACCTCATCTCCGGGGTCCTCCTGCCAGTCCTCGAGAGTGCCGTGCTCATTGAGAAGACCACTTCCAGCGAAGGTTAATAAATTTACTCGGTTAATTCAAATGTTCCTGAACATTAACATCGGGATGTCGTGAGTCATCGTGTTGCAAAGCAGTGCTCGCGATTTTTGAAACCGGTGGCTTCAAATGTGATTTGCCACGTTTTGCATCTTTTATAGGTCATTGGAACAAGACAGTGAAGCACAAGGTCGAGGTCCTGGACGATGGGAGCTTCTCTTACTTCTTCTCGATCATCGAGAATGACACTCTGGCTGACACCTTGGAGAACACCAGCTGCGAGGTGAAGATCACCGCGTCACCCGGGGGAGGCTCGGTGTGCACGAACACAAGCGAATACCTCGCCAGGGGCAACGTGGACATCACCGAGGAGAAGATCAAGGCCGTGAAAGAGAAGGCGTTCACTGTGTTGGGGGCCATCGAGGCTTGCCTCATGGTGAACCCTGAGACTAGTGAGTCTCAGTGTGGTTAATTTTTAGTAGCGTGTGGTTGGCGAGAGCCAGGCTTGTTTTGTCCGGGATGATCGCCTTTTCTATCTTTTGCTTTTTCAGATTGGATCCCTGAGAGGATGGGAGAAGTCATTTTTAGTCTCTTTTTTTTTTTTTTAATTAGTTTGTTTTCATGAATTTGAGCAATGATGGTGTTGGAGTCAACACCTAATATAAAAACAAGAAGTCCATTATGCATGAAGTCTGGACGTGGGCAGCAAGTGTATGCATGAAGGAATGAATGGGCACATATTAAAATAATAGTATAACTGTTACTGGAGCCTTCAAGGAGCAAGAAGCAAAGTTCAACTTTGCTAGTACTTGGACGTGAAGGAAACGCAGCCCACAATTTTTGACTGCCAAGTAGAAAAGTTCAACTTCAACTCTTGCACGTTGAAGATAATGGTGGTGAAGTTTAGGCGGTGAAGATGCTTATAAATATAGGGTTACGTTAGTTTATTTAGAGTAGGGAGAGAGACAGAGAGAGTGAGATTTTAGAGAGAGTTTTAAGCTTAGCAAAGCTATGTGTGTACTCTATTAAGCCTTTGCAAGGCATATTGAGTAATATATTCTTTTTGTGTGTTTACTATCTCTCCCTCCAAATCCTTTTGATTCCAACAGGTGGGCCACGTGATATACTCGTATAGGCCGGCCAAGAATGAACCGTCAATCAATGTCATAGTCAATTATGTCGTCCTCCTTTCCCATTTTTCGCTCTACACGCGCTTTATCGAAACGACGATTGACAAGTGATGTTGTTGTTCGGGGGACCTAACGAGACCTACTCTCGCCGTTGCCAAGCCTACAGTCCATCTCTTTTCTTCACGAACGATTTTTCGGGTGGCATACCGCGTGATTTCCGCGAATCCATCTCGTCTGGGCTATGTTAGCTTTTCCAACAACAGCTGCACCGGAGAACTGCCGCCGGATTTGTGCGGCGGCTTCGCTCTTTGGTATCTCGCGGTTGATGGGAACAACTTCTCCGGGCCGCTGCCCGATTGCTTGAGGGATTGTCCGGGGCTAACGAGAGTCCGTCTAGAAGGTGATCGGTTCACTGCAGATCTCACGAGTGCGTTCGGAGTTTACCCGGATCTGGTCTTTATGAGCCTCAGCACTGGTCGATTTGTCGGGAATCTCTCCGCAGAATGGGGAGAGCGCACGAATCTCACGAATTCCACGTATTGATCGATTTCGTTCGCTAAGAAATGAATGAAGAAGACTTCGATTTCAGAGAGAGAGAGAGGGGGAAGGAAGAAAGGAAGGAAGCGGCGGAGCGGGCGGAGGAGATATGAAGGGAGGCACGGTCCAGATGAATTGGCACGAGACCAAACCTGTCCTAACCCTAGATTTCCACCCCCTCTCCGGCCTCCTCGCCACCGCCGGCGCCGAATTCGACATCACGGTGCTCCCTCCATCCCTCTCTCTCCCTCTCTCTCTCTCTCTACATCGTCTCTTCCATTTTCTTTTTTACTTCTGTGGTTGTTCGCTCTATTGCTTTCCCGTGCTTAAACCGCATTTGTAGCTCGAAGTTTGCAATTTGGGGCGTCGGCTTCTACGTTTCTATCTCGGCGTGTTTCTGTTGCTCTTAGGTTAATTCACGAGGCATTTCGCTCGTCTTGGCCGTACCTCGCCTGTGCTTTTCGGAACTTATTGAGTGGGTAATTGTTGTCTGTGTCCTGGGCTCTTCTTTCTTAGCGTTCGGAAAGAAGGGGCAGAATCTTTACGATCTCTACTTGAACGCAAGATGTTGATGGAATTGGCTCAAATTTGAGTATGTCTTTTCATAAAACCAAGGACTATGAATTGAACGATTTCATTCCATGAGAACCTCTTCTGGATACTTTAATCACGGTTAGGGTTTTCTTGCTCTGTTTATATTAATCTATTTTTGTGGGGAGGAAATATGCTTATCTTATTGATGTTGAGCGTCTTATATGTGATTAGAGAATAATGTTTTGTGTATCTTACTATTTTTAGTGATCAATAGATGTCTTTGGATGGTATATGATTTTCCCTACATTGGGTTTTCAAGTTAAAACCTTGGTGTCATTTTTGGCTTTGTCTCATTATCATTTTGGTATTATATATTGTTGGTTGTTGATGGAGTTAAGTTGATTTCAGTCAATTTAGTTTTGGAGGAGAAATTGATGCTAGATTGGATTTAATTATTGGTGAATTGTTGCACGGTTCTCTCTAATATTATCAGCCAACGCACTAATGGACCCTAAGTGTGCAAAAAATTGTCTCTTGATGAAGTGTGTTTCCATGTGATGAAAGAAAATCAACTTTACTGTGAAATTTTGCAAAAAAATCTCCATTACAGATGGGGTAGCAATTACACAAGACAGCTTTCTCATCGTCTACCCAAGATAGAGCTTTGGATCACTGCAAAACTAGAACCATGGAATCGTATCAACTTCCCATCTAAAGTGACTCGGTAAGACGAAGATGAATTGTTCAGACTTCATCACCATAGCTCGAAGATGGTAAGAAGCTTCTTCGTCAACTGACTTGCTTGTACTTTGACAAGCAATCGTCACTTTTATTCATATTTCTAAGTCTGAAATTAAAACAAAGTAAGGTGTGGGAAATCAATGGCGATGGACGTGTAAAGTCATTTACCTATGTGTTCACATGGTCTATAATTTTGATAAGAATTACTAGACAAAGGAAACATAAAAAAATGTTTAATTAGCAAGTGACCCGAGAGCCAATTCACATGATCCCCCACACCTTTACCATATAATTTGCAGAAAATGATTTGCAATAATATTGTCTAGAAGGACTGGACATATGCAAGCAAGAGGAAAAATCAAAATTTATAAACGTTCACCTTGGCTTTCAGAGCAGCCTTTGTTGATTAAATGTACAAAACCTTAATATGCGCGCGCGCGCGCACACTTATATATTTATATTTATATTCATAGGACTCCAGGTTCAACAAACAAATAAAGTGTGATTATAAAACTGCCCCTCCTTTCTTTTTCTGCTAAATTATATTAGTACAACATTGAGAATACTCAACACTTTTCTTATCGATGGAAGCTCAATACAAACATGCAGTTTACAAATCACCCAATTTGAAAAATTGTACCTTGGTTTTCCAAGTTTTCTACTATATGCATCAAACTATTCTCAAACTGTCCGCCGATCTTTAAGATTGCTACTTTCACGAACAAATCAAA
Organism: Eucalyptus shirleyi; assembly: GCA_017140165.1. Taxonomy (NCBI): domain Eukaryota; kingdom Viridiplantae; phylum Streptophyta; class Magnoliopsida; order Myrtales; family Myrtaceae; genus Eucalyptus; species Eucalyptus shirleyi. The sequence goes on along the minus strand of CM029448.1, from coordinate 16,516,925 downwards.
ACAGCTTAGGACAGAATCTCGGTGGATAGTGACCGTATGCATCTAAGGGCTTGATATTTACTACGATGATAAGACTATGTAAGAAATCAGTGAAGCTCAGCCATCCTGTATAGAAGTCAAGTCCATACATGAAAGCGAAATGGAAAAACGTTTGGTATCATGCTAGGATGGTGCCTGCCTTCTTTGACTATTATTCTATCATCATGTAGACTTTTTTATTTTAGGAGCAAGGGGCATGTCATGATCTGAACAATCCACGGAATAATAAATTTTTTTTTTTTGTTCTTAAGTTTGCAATTTGGGGCGTCGGCTTCTACCGGTTTCTATCTCGGCGTGTTTCTGTTGCTCTTAGGTTAATTCACGAGGCATTTCGCTCGTCTTGGCCGTACCTCGTCTGTGCTTTTCGGAACTTGGTGAGTGGGTAATTGTTGTTTGTGTCCTGGGCTCTTCTTTCTCAGCGTTCCAAAATAAGGGGCACAATCTTTGTGATCCTAATTTAAATGCAAGATGCCGATGAATTTGCTCAAATTTGAGTATGTTGTTTCGTAAAACCAAGGACTACGAATTGATTGATTTCACTCGATGAGAACCTCCTCCAGATTTTCCAATTGCGATTAGGGTTTTCTTGTTCCGTTTATGTGAATTTACCTTTGTGGTGAGGAAATATGGTTATTTTATTGGTGTTGAGTCTCTAACATGTGATTAGAGAATAATGTTTTGTGTATCCTATTATTTTTAATGATCAGTAGAAGTCTTTGGAGGGTCCGTGATTTTTCCTGTATTGGATTTCCATGTTAGAACCTTGGTATCATTGTTCTCTTTGTATCATTGTCATTTCGGTATTGTATATTGTCGATTATTGCTGGGGTTAACTCGATTTCGGTTGGTTTAGTTTTGGAGGAGAAATTGATGTCAGATTGAGTTTAGTTATTGGTGAATTGTTGCCCGGTTCTCCCCCAATATTATCGTTCAACGTGCTGATGGAGCCTAGGTGTGCAAAAATTTGTCTCTTGATGAAGTGTGTTTCCATGTGATGAGAGAAAATCAACTTTCCTGTGAAATTTTGCACAAAAATCTCCATGACAGATGGGGTAGCAATTACACAAGACAGCTTTCTCATCGTCTACCCAAGATCGAGCTTTGAATCACTGCAAAACTAGAAACATGGCACCATATCACCTTCCCATCTAAAATGAGTCGGCAAGACGAAGATGAATTGTTCACACTTCATCACCATAGCTCGAAGGTTGGTAAGAAGCTTCTTCGTCAACTGACTTGCTTGTACTTGACACGCAATCGTTATTTTTATTCATATTTTTGAGTCTGAAATTTAGACAAAGAATTAGGTGTGGGAAATCGACCGCGATGGACGTTTAATGGAGCGGCCTGCTGTTGGAATTTTTCCAAGAGATGAGAAAAAGGCGTTTGACAAAGGCTCAGTAAACGAGCGAACATCCGACATTCCAAGTGAGTTTGATATGGATCCTCCATGAACCTTTTCTGTTGTTACTTGTTAATATTTTATGAATCCTTCGTGAATGGAAAAAAAAAAAAGGAAAAAGAAGAAGAGAGAGCGAGAGAGAATACGATAGATACACAATCATCGTGAGATGATTGGCAAGTTTAATTGATTAGACGAAATTCATTATATTATATGATCAGCACCATATTCATTTTCCTTTTTGTTCACATGGTCTATAATTTAGATAAGAATAATTAGAAAAAGGAAACATAAAAAAATGTTCAATTAGCAAGTGACCCCGAGAGCCAATTCGCTCGGTCCCCCACACCTCTACCATATAAATTGCAGAAAATGATTTGCAATAATATTATTTAGGAGGACCGGACATATGCAAGCAAGAGGAAAAATCAAAATTTATAAACATCCATATTGGCTTTCAGAGCAGCATTTGTTGACCAAATGTACAAAACCTTAAAGCCCACTCACATATATTTATACACATCTGTATATTTATATTTTTATTCATAGGATTCCAGGTTCAACAAACAAATAAAGTGTAATTATAAAACTACCCCTCCTTTCTTTTTCTGCTAAATTATATTAGTACAACATTGAGAATGCTCAACACTTTCCTTATCGATGGAAGCTCAATACAAACATGCAGTTTACAAATCACCCAATTTGAAAAATTGTGCCTTGGTTTTCCAAGTTTTCTACCATATGCATCAAACTCTTCTCAAGGCGTCCACGGATCTTTAAGATTGCTAGGTTCACGACCAAATCAAAACAGCTTAGGATGGAATCTCGGTGGATAGTGACCATATGCATCTAAGGGCTTGATATTTGCTACGATGATAAGACTATGTAAGAAATCAGTGAAGCCCAGCCATCCTCGATAGAAGTCAAGTCCATACATGTAAGGGAAATGGAATAATGTTTGGTTTCATGCTAGGATGGTGCCTGCCTTCCTTGACTATTGTTCTATCATCATATAGACATTTTTATATTAGGAACAAGGGGCATGTCATAATCTGAATAATCCACGGAATAATTCTTTTTTTTTTTGTTCTTAAGCTTTGTTTGTTTCGCAAAATATTCACTGATCAAAGCCCTTCACACTTAGTCTCTCTCTCTCTCTATATATCAGTTTCGGTTCAGCCTGTTCTCTTCATTCCCAAGTCCTAGAGACCAACTTCATCACTGCTACTCAGTCTTTCCTGATCATCACCCCCTTCTCAGTTTCAGCAGCTCAGTTCGGATCCAATCATTGGGGGTCATCACTTACAACTCTGCGATCACGTCCAGATCCCTCCGGCTAAGATGTTCAAGGCCACTGTCCTCGACGCTGATAACCTCATCCTAGGGTCCTCCTGCAAGCCATCAAGAGCGTCGAAGTCCTCGAGGGCGATAAAGGTACCGGGACCACCAATTTGATCACTTTCGGCAAAGGTTAGTCCATCCATATTAGGAACTTAGGATCGCTCTTGATTAAGGTGGTTTTAACCTTATGGAACATCATAATGAACATTGAAAAAAATGGACATATAACTTGTTTAAGCTCCATAGACTTATTGTACAACAAGCTGACAAGTGCGATTCCTAGTGGTCACCTATTCTAACAAGCACCGGAAAGCGCTTTTATCGCAAATCCAGGCTTGTGTGAAAACGTGATGGGGTTATCTCCTTGTGGGATGAACAGTAAATCGACCAACCATAGGGAAAAGGTCCTTATTGATGCGAGCTACTTCTGGTGACTTCAATTGCTGTGATTCTGGTGCTTCAACAGCGAAACAAGGAAGTCGATGAAGTACGAGAAATCCGAGTCGATCATATGTGAAAGGGAAGGGAGGTTCACATTAAATGACATAGAACACAATTTGGACAAAGACTCGAGAATGAGCTACCATCGTATCTATATAAAACAAAATTTGGACTTTTAATTTCAATGAGTTCTATTTAGGTTTCATATGAATTCCATCAAATTTAGCTATTTAGATTAATTTAGTACATACGACATGCTCATTAAATAACTTCAGCAATGCATCCGTGCCGCTCTCCAATACTTTTCTCCGAAAACATATGCTGTTGTTATGCATTAATTTTTCCGAATCTTCCGTTGCGGTGAGATGATTGACAAGTTTAATCAATTCCGTCTCAATGTGACGGAATTCATTAATTAATCTTATCTAACACCCATGGACATTCTCCTATATGTTCACATGGTCCGTGACTAAGACAAGATGAACTAGACAAAAGAAGAAAATTAAATAAGAAGAAAGCGGTTCTAAAAATCTACGTTGCTATACCGTTAGATTAAAAGGAAAATTAAAAAATGTTTAATGAGCAAGTGACCGGTGAGTTAATCTCGCTTGATCCATCACATCTCCACCAGACAATTAGCAGAAAATGGTTAGCAATAATATTATTTAAAAGGACTAGACACATGAAAGAAAGTGGAAAAATTCAAAATCTATAGACGTCCATCTTGATTTTCAGTGCAGCCTTTGTTGACTAAAATTAACAAAGCCCTGTAATTACCAAACTACGTTTCCCATCTTTTTCTGCTAAATTGGATTAGTGCAACATTGAGATCAATCTGTACTTTTTCTTATTGATGGAAGCTCAATAGAAACATGAAGTACCGAGTTCACCCCAGCAGGAAAAATCGTGCCTCAATTTTTCGAGTTTTTCTACTGCACAGAGATAAGCGAATATTATTTATGAGTATGAAATCGATGGTGATTCTTCCCTAGGCCACTACCAACCTTAAAGATTGCTTCTTTCACGAACAGATTGAAGTGAAGTGGGACAAGATCTCCGTGGATCGCGGCCATAGGCAGCTAGGGGCTTGATATTTTCTATGATAGTGACACTATGTAAGAAATCAGTGAAGCTCAGCCAAGAGAATTTGCGGAGCAAATGCTCCTGGATCAAAAGTCATGTCTATACATGAAAGGGAAATGGAATAACGTTCGGTATCATTCTAAGATGGTGCCTTCTTTGACTAATATTCCATTATCACATAGTAAATTTTTACTTTATGAACCAAAGTCCGTGTCATGATTGAACAACCCACAGACTGATTAAGATTTTTTTTATTAAGCTTCATTTGTTTCATTAATTTTTTTTTCATATAACTTACAAAAATAAATGAATAAAAAATATTTTCATCATTCATGAAAATATTTAGATATAAATTATTGTCAATAATGCCAAAAATTTCTCATCAAATAATTATACCAAATGATACAAATAGTTATTTAATTATTTATTTTGTACCAAACGAACGCACTTGAAGAAATATCCAATGACGAGAACCCTTCACACTCGGTCTCTCTATATATGTCAGCTTCGGTTCATCCTCTTCTCCTCACTCCCAAGTCCTAGAGACCAACTTCATCACTGCTAGTCAGCCTTTCCTGATCACCCTCTTCTCTGTTTCGGCAACTCCATTCGGATCCAAATCATGGGTGTCGTCAGTTACGACTCCGAGATCACGACCCCAATCCCTCCGGCCAAGATGTTCAAGGCCGCTGTCCTTGACGCCGATAACCTCATCCCCAAGGTGCTCCCGCAAGCCATCAAGAGCGTTGAAGTCCTCGAGGGCGACGGAGGTCCCGGGACCGTCAAGTTGATCACTTTCGGCGAAGGTTAGTCCGTCCGTGTTAGGATCGCTCCAGATCAAGGCTGTTTCAACCTTATGGAACATCATAATGAACATTAAAAAAGATAGATATGTAACTTGGTTAATTAAAGATGTTTCTAACCATTGATTTACACAAGTGATCACATGACTTGACTCCAATCGAGGGAAATCAGACCATGTCTACTAAGTCAATCATATCAGATTGCAGTTGGAACAACCTAAATGGCCGGATTGACACCATCGAGATCGTTGCTCGTGATGTTGAAGCTGGCGAGTTCTAAACGTGAATATTATATTTTCTTACTTTGATAGGCAGTCAGTACAAGACAATGAAGCAAAAAGTCGAGGCCCTGGATAAGGAGAACTTCACCTACTGCTACTCGATCATCGAGGGCGACATGCTGGGCACCACCTTCGAGAAGATCAGCAACGAGGTGAAGATCACCGCATCGCCCGAGGGAGGCTCGGTGTGCAAGAACACGAGCAAGTACTTCACCATCGGCGAGGTGGAGATCACTGAGGAGAAGATCAAAGCCGGGAAAGAGAAGGCGTCCGAGATGTTCAAGGCCATCGAGGCTCATCTCTTGGCAAACCCTGATGCCTGTTGAGTAGATCTCATCGCTATCTTGGATTGTTCACTGTACTGTGTGAAATATGTTTGGTTGTGCTAAATTCACAAGGAGAGAAGAAGAGTTTGGGTCACTTTGTGTTTGGAGTAAAGTTTGTGGGGCTGGTGAGCGTAGCTGTTCTTGTATTTGCTGAGAATAAGAGAATGAAAGGTGTGGCAGGAATCTGGTGAAGTGGTTTTTGTGGAATTTTGTAAATTGTGCTACATATATAGCGTATCAAGGGAATAAAAGTTGAATAAGCTTGATATTTTGTTGGTATCATGAGATTCTCTAATTTTTAATAAATTTCATAAAAGAATAGAATTCATGAGTAACAAATGAATAAATCCAAACTTATGTTTTGAATTTGGATTAACACTTAAAACTATGGATGTGGTAGAATCTTTCAGAGATTATTATGCATATGATCATTAAAGAAAAGCACATTCTTATTATATGTCAAGAAAGCTATCGAAAAATAAAGTTAAAGTGTTCAGGTTTTGGACTTATCTTATTGTAACGCTTGGGCTATTTGAAATTCTATTTAAGCCAATTCTATCTTACCTCTTTGATGGGGACATCTTTGATGGGGACATTGGATTAGAGATCAAATGCTTCAACACTGATAATGATAAAAAAGAGAAAGAGAAGCAAAATATAACGGAAAAGCCGCAGCCTCCACCTCCCCCAAAACTTAGACGACGAGCTGATCATGGGACACCCCGATTGCCGACCCAATTTTGACCGAGTCAAACTGTCGGTGCTAGTGAAGTTTGAATCAACCCTAAGTTATGAAAATGATTTCAAAAGGCCTTACTTCATACATTTGAATTAGATCCACCGTGACATTAGGGCATTACAAATGAAGAAATATATGATGTGATGTTTATATTGCGCGACAAGTTAACGTGATATCACCAACTAATAAAGTATTCTCGTTTGCTACATATTAAATGAGACAGAATTTGATTAATACACTTTTCTTCAAACAAGGACATTTTCGTTATAATATTTAATCGGCAAATTGTTAGATCGAACTCCACAACAATCATTTCAAAGGGATGGCCGCCCATGTGAGCACGAGAATGTTCATCTTTTGGAACATAAACTTTGACATTTCAACATGAATCCGAAAGGGACCGAAATCATTTTCATGACCAAAAGAACAAAAGAGACCACCTTTATTCCTCTTTTCCATTCCTTTAGGCTGCAAATCCTTGACCCTCCTTTTTTCCTCGAGCGTGACTCTTGCCAAACCAACCCTACCTATTGACATAATTCCAACCGTAATTAGGAGGCATTGACAGGACTCAGAAGCACTCTTCTCTGGGGTTATTTCTTTCTCATTGCCAATAGCCATGGGTGCAACCAGCTTCACACAAGAGCTCACATGCCCGATTGCTCCGGCTCGCATTCTTAAGGCCTTGATTGTCGAGTCAAATACCCTGATCCCGAAGCTCCTGCCTCAGTTCATAAAGAGCGTGGAGCTGGTGCAAGGCGACGGTGGAGCCGGGAGCATTGAGCAAGTTAAATTTCACCGAAGGCATGGACACTCAACACTCATCGAGCAGGGAGTTTCATAATGTAATTGCAGCTAGTCATTTCAAGTATGTGAAGCACCAGATCGATGAGCTCAACGAGTAGAACTTCATGTGAGCACCAGATCGATGAGCTCGACAAGTAGAACTTCATGTGTAGGAACATGATGATTGAGGGCGACACGCTGGGTGACAAGCTCCAGTCGATCGATTACGAGGTCAAGTTTGAGGCCACCAGCGACGGAGGGTCAGTCTGCAGGATGACGAGCAAGGACAACAGCAAGAAGGCACTTCAGGTTGAAGAAGAGCAGATCTAGGCTGGGAAGGAAAAGCCATGACGTAGCATCGCTTGTGTACACAATATTTTCTTGTGAGACCATCTCTCGCCTTGCTAACTTACGGTCCATCTCATTGTTCAAGAACAATTTCTCGGGAGGCATAACACGTGATTTCGGCAAGTACAGCCCTTCTCTGGGGATCGTTACCTTTTCGAACAACAGCTTCATCGGAGAAATGCTGCAAGATATATGCAGCGACTTTGCTCTTGGATATCTCGCGGTCAATGGGAATAACTTTACACAAGTGATCACGTGACTTGACTCCAATCGAGGGAAATCAGGCCATGTCTAAGTCAATCGTATCAGATTGCAGTTGGAACATCCTAAATGGCCCAATTGACACCATCAAGATCATTGCCCGTGATGTTGAAACCAGCGAGTTCCAAACGTGAATATTACTTTTTGTTACCTTGATAGGCAGTCAGTACAAGACAATGAAGCACAAGGTCGAGGCTTTGGACAAGGAGAACTTCACCTACAGCTACTCGATCATCGAGGGCGACGCACTGGGCACCACCTTCGAGAAGATCAGCTACGGGGTGAAGATCACCACATCGGCCGAGGGAGGCTCGGTGTGCAAGAGCACGAGCAAGTACTTCACCATTGGCGAGGCGGACATAACTGAGGAGAAGATCAAGGCTGGGAAAGAGAAGGCGTCCGCGATGTTCAAGGCCATCGAGGCTTATCTCTTGGCAAACCCTGATGCCTATTGAGCCGATCTCATCGCTATCTTGTCTTGTTCACGGTACTGTATTAAATATGTCTGGTTGTGGTAAACTGAAAAGGAGACAAGACGAGTTCGAGTCACTCTATGCTTGGAGCAAAGCATGTTGGGCCGATGGGTGCTGTTGTTCGTCTTTGCTAAGCAGTGGTTTTTGTGGAATTTTGTAAATTGGGCTACATGTGGAGTGTATCAAGGGTAAAAAAGTTGAATAAACTTGATGTTTTGTTGGTATTGTGAGATTCTCTAATTTTCAGTAAATTTCATGCAATGATAGACTTCATGAGTAATAAATGAAATGCCGAATGGCCAATAAAATCTCAAACATCGGCCTGGTATTTCGAATTTGGACTAACATCTAAAACTATCGATGTGGCACAGTCTTTCATAAACCGCGATATATATGATCATTAACCATAAAGTACATTCTTATATTATTTGAAGAAAGTTATAAGGAAAAAAAAAAAAACAATAGTTGAATGTGTTTGGGGTTAAAAAAAAAAAAAATCTGTTTGGGGTTTGGACGTGACACTTGGGCTATTTGGCATTCTATTTAAGTCTGTCTTATCTCTTGATGCTCAAAAATCAAAGTTTGCTCTTTGCTCGTATATAATGGGAATGTCGACAATATGACGACGAGTTCATGAAAATCAATCAATGTCGATTTGTCAACAGCAACACATCTTTGTGAACTAGGACGCTGTATAAATCCTTAATTTAATAAAATGTTTAGATTTTAGTAGGGCTAGCAAAATGGGTCCCAACCTATTTTGTGAATCAGATTTAATGAGCATCGAGAAGTCAATAGATGATTGATTTGGTATTTTTTGTACTTGTACTGTGAGTTTTCAAAGTTGTAACCCTGTAATTTGATTTGGAAGATCTGCTGAAAAAATAGAAAAAAGGAGGCTCTACATTTGAGTAGCATAATTTTTCATGCTACTTGAGAAGAGAACCATTTGCAACATCAATCTATCAATCTAGCAAGACTTCTTGAATGTCCGTTCTTGATGAAAAATACTTCTATCCTACCGTAATTAATTGAAACATTTAATCCCTAGGATGTTTTTTTGGGTCGGTCCCAGGATGTTGAAAGTGACAAATAGATCATTATGTGGAATCGACTTGATGGATGATGATATGATGATGGTGAGCACACTCTACTATCTCAATGTAATTTTTATATATAAATATTTGCATAGATCTCCAAGTACCATCCTCGCTGCTAAGGTTTGATGGTATTTAGATGAGGTGCAGTGAGGACTAAAATTGGATGGACACATGTCGCAATCTAAAGATGGAGATAACAAATAAATTGGTAGAATTACCAAAAAAAAAGTTATAAATCCATTATAATTGTGCCAATTTAGTTCTAAACTTTTCGTGATTATGTCAATTCAATCTATTCGGTCAATTTTGATTGGCTAGCGCTGATGTGGACACTGGCCATTCGGTCAACGTTAACGTGGCAATTTTTAATAATTTTTTTGATATATATATATATATATATATATATATATATATATTATTTTTCCTTTTATTTTTTTTCTCTTCTTTATTCTTTTGCTTCTTTGACGAGTCTCGTCGGCCATGAGCGAGGCCTAAGGACTGCGTGCGAGGCAGCTTCACCCAGATTTAGGCCAAGCCATGACGAGATTGGCCTCGCCCAGATCTAGGTGCCGATGCTAATGTGAATAATTTTTACAATTTTTTCAAAACTTTTTTTTTTCTTCCTTTGTCCCTCCATTAGTACGTGGCCCTAGCAAATCCATCAGCCCTTGCCAGTTGGCGAGGGCATCTGGGCCCTTACTATCAATCATTGAAGCCATGGACCGGCCAATGGCTGCATAGGGGAATAAGAAAAAGAAAAAAGGAAAATATAAGAAAAGAAAATGAAGAAAATGAAAACATGAAAAAAAGAAAAAAAATTGAGATTTTTTTTTTTTAAATTACAAAAATTGTCCACCTCAATACTAGTCATGTGCCATAGGATGGCTAGCGTCTACGTCAACGATTTTCGGTCAAAGTTGATTGAAATGACTATATTGACAAATCGTCAAGATGTTTAAAATTAAATCGGCTAATTTTAATAGTTTATAACTCAATAGACATTCGTACAAGGGGATCCTTTTTATTTTTTGTAATTATCTACATTCACTGTTGAATAGATAGGTCCAGAATCACTTTAGAGTTATATTCTACGTGTCAATACCAACTAGCTTTGAAATAAAAATCAGAGATCGGAGGAGGAAAATCACATATCCAGACTTTTCCACAATTCTCCTTGGGTTGCGTATTGCAACTCCTTTTTATCTCGTCCCTTGACTTGACTTCTGCCCGCTGCTCACTAGATTATACCCCGCCACGAATCAAACACCAAAACTCATTTGCATGCACAGAAATTGGGCGCCTAGGAGGGAGAAGTGGGGAAATGAAAGGGGTGTCATTGGAAATGAGTTCGGTGTTTGATTCTATTTTTTTGTGAGTAGTGAAGAGAATTATTTTGTTCCGGTTTTCTTCACCCAACTCTCGACTCAGAGAGTAGGCGATGAGAATTTGAGAATTATTTTCTTTGCACACCAGATAGTAGGGGTGTGCATGGTTCGGGTGGGCGGTTCCTGATCTAGAACTGGGAACCACTCGCTAAGAACCGGTTCCTAAAAATTGATACTAGGATCCACTCGTTTGTTGCATGGATCCATCCAGGAACCTGACCGGAGCGGTCCAATTCCCGAGTGGATCCATGGAACTGATCTTGATGCGAAACAATTTTGATTTTCAACATAGAACGACTACGTGACATCAAAGCAAGCCAAAGAAAGAAAAATCAAATTTAAGTACGTGGAGATGTGAACAGCGAGAGAAGTAAACGCAGCAAAATGACAATAGGATTAGGAGCCGAAGATGAAGGGAGTGAGATGAGATTTAGGGTTTCTTTTAGTAATTTTTTTTTTTAATATTAAAAAGGTTCCGATCTGGTCCAAGTGGGTGGGCGGGCGGATCCGCCCATGAAATCAAGAACCGGACTGGTACCCACCGGTTCCCATAAATTGGAACCGGGAACTGGACCGGTTCCCTCAAGAACCACCGGTACCGGGCGATTTCGGTTTGGTTCCGAGCAGTCCGAGCGATTTTCGGATATTTTGCACACCCATACTAGACAGGTAAGTGAGTGCTTAGGATTTCGTGACTCGAGATTGCCGCAAATTGGACTGGTTCAAAGTAAATCGGACATGGCTACTCTAGACAAGTGATTTCATAAACCCACGAGCTTCCACATGTTCAAAGTTAACAATTTGATTCCAGGGCGATGAAACAGATGAAATGAGCCATTCATCCATTTAATTTACATGAAGTGTGTATCGGTTTGAAATTTCGGGGAACTACAATTACTCGTTCTAAAAATTTAAATTATTAGACAAATGGGATGTTTAATTTAAATACTTTAATACAAATACTTTTATACTCATCTTCACTCGTGAGCTTGACTTGATCTAAGAATGAAACATGAAAACATATAATAGATGAAGCAAATAGGACCTGAAAATGTTTGAACTTAGAACCTCTGCTTTAATAACATATGAAATTTGATGGAATTATATCCAACAATTCTAATAAGTTAAGTTATTAGAGAAACACATGGTTTAGCTTACATTCATTAACAATCACGTTTGATCTGACATAAAGGAAAGCAACCGTAGAGTGAGTCCCACTCACCAAGGAAAACATATATTATTACTACATATCACAGATAATATGGAATGATCAATTCAAATCAGCGACTTGGAGGATGTAACGCATCCTCACATTTTGCTTTCGCCGAGTCATCGGTCCTCGATTCACCGGCAACATCCACAGGCGGACTAGCGAAGGTCTTCTTCTCCCTTCTGTTATCTTTCGCGTCATCGTCATCATAAATGTACGTCTCAACTCTCCCCAAATAAATGTAAGCGAGAATAAGCCAGAATGTTAGTCGACGGAGAGGATGACCGAAGATTTCAAAGAAGATAGGCCCCCCTAACAATTTAGCAAATGAGATAATGAGGAGGAAAACGAGTCCCAAATAAAATATGGTGTTAGCAAGCCATGGGAGTTTGCCAGCGGTCAAGGTGACACCAGTTAAGAAAGCGGTGGACATCGCTGGGAGTGCAATTTGTAGTGGTAGCGTTGTGCGCTCGAATGCAGCGACTAAAACGTCGACATCAACTGTCTGCGCCCAGATGAGGTTGACGACCACAGTCATTGAGCAGAACATCGCGATGGTGTTGCAAATCGCGAAAGCCTGGAACATTCGATTGTCCAGCATCGTAGCCATGCCCCGCTCATCTTTGGAGGCTGTGTCCGAGCCGTTAAATCCTCCAGGAACTGCAAAACCAGCTGCAAAACTCACTGTGGCCACAAGCGTTGCCACCACCATGCGGGAATTGATGTAATCCTTGACGATGTCCCTGCTCGGCATGCTTTTGCGCGAGCGGACTACTGATAACTCTTCATCTCGAGCTTTCGCTCTAAGTAGGAGTAACTCTTGGTTTCCAAGTGGACCTTTTCCCGCGAGCGAGCAAGCCAACGCCAGGTATGCCAATTCCTGAGATCGGAAGCATATAAAATGGAAAAAAGAACAAACTTATTCCATATTGATAACGGGAATGAAACTCTTGAAACTTTTACTTCTAAAGATGCAGTGTCTGCTCTTCTTGAAGAATTAACACAAAAGCACCAAGTTCATTTTAGATGAGAAAAGAGGCATGAATGAAATGTATGTGGACAATCGTTTCATAGGTCGACACAATGATAATGTTATGAGATTGTGCTACATTTATAGCGGTCAAATTTGTCACATTGACCCCTGGCCTTTTATGAAAAACAGAATGCAACCTTGGCAAACCCTGCCTTTTTATTCATGACTGTATTCAGAGGCTCAATTAAACGATATATATAAATTGTTATCTCCGTGTTATGAAAGACACGTTACTTGTTTCTAACTGCAGAGAAATTCATGATCACAAATTTTAATTACCTCCTATCAAGACTAAATTAGGGACTTGCAGAACATTTATCCGAGAGGAGTCTCGGCTATTCTAGAAATTTGATCAATACTTCTACTATCTAGTTGGCTAGGAGACATAATGATTTGAATACAAGATCAGCCTTAACTAATGCATTAGTCTACGTAATCTCCAGTAAGTTAATAAATAAAATAGTGACTGTTCATGTTACTTACATGCCGAATGTTATACCCCTCTGCCTGGTGTCGTCGTCGAGCAATGTCAACAGCAAGCAAGCATTCGTTGTTGAAAATCCTTGGTAGAATTCCGTCAGTCCGCAAAAGATCAATCAAAGCAGCGGGCTGTGAATGCATCGCAGCCAAGTGCAAAGCTGTATTTCCATCATCATCCGCTGCATTTAACATCTTCTCTAGAATTGGATTCTTCCCTAGAATTGGATGGCTGAGTATATATCTCACTACGGAGACTCTACCATATTTTGCGGCAATATGAAGAACGTTTTTCCCTTGCCCATTTGGCAAAAGTGATACTTCCCTTAGCTTCTCAATATGTTCAACATAACCCATCTTGCTTGCAATATGAATGGGGAGATCTCCATTCATGTCCGGTTCTCGGGTCAAATATTCAGTTTCTGGTCGTAAGAATTCGAATACCCAGGCGTGATTCAGGTGAGCTGCTAAGTGGAATACATTGCCCCCGTTGGAGTCGGTCATTGCAAATAGCTCCATGTTTTTCTTGAGCATCAGGTCGAATAAATCTGGGATCAGGAGCTCCAAATTAGGATGGTTGGAGCTTGGTTGGTCTCAATATATTTAAAACCATTTTGGAGTAAGGACATCTTTGACGTGCCTTAATCACTACTAGTATTGATAGTCGACAATAACAGATTAGATTGCAATACCAAAACTAGTTAATGACATCGACAGGTGCTTAAGATTTCACTGTAAAAATCTTACTAAATGACATAGCAATTTATATGGCATTTCCACGCCATGAATTATTTATACAGTCGGCAGGCGTAATGCAGGCTAGGGCAAGATCAAGAAAAGGAAAATGATCTTTTCATATTATGTCCGTCGAATTCTAGCAAGTATCAAGCAGACTTATTTAATTGTTGAGAACATTGCAATAGCCTCCACAGCACCGTATCGAAATCCCCCTTAAAATTGTTCCACCCTCTCTAGATTGAACGTCATCTTCTTCATAAAGGTATATGGCACTTATTCAGCTCAATTAAGAGATTATGTATTTACCAAAACTTGTGAGTAAAATCTAAGTAAAATTTGTGACCAGAATCTATTTCTAAGATAGTAGAGCTTATAAATCACAAATTACAGAAAGGAAAGGCTCCACCAAAAGAAAATTTATTTTGGCCCCAACTATGAAAATTCAGAGGTGCTAGTAAAGAGGTTCAATAATGCGAGAGAGGTGTTTCAATTGTTTGAGAATATTCCAACGGTGTTTGAGGATTGTGGGTGGCCATTGGACTTCAAAGACAGGCGAGAGTGCTTTAGAGATAACCTCATCCTTGGGGATTGTGCTACTCAATCCCATTATATCTTGTGAATGGACCAAATATATTTTGTGAAATTTTAGTGATTCTGGGAAAGATATTTTTACTCAAAAAATCACATTATATGTTCTATCTTATATGTGCATTGCATGGAGTCATATATATCCTAGCTATAACGACCACATATTTAAGCTGTGATGACACAACACAAAACAAAAGGAGTCTCATTTTACCACCAGAAAAATTACATCCATAATACTAATAAAAGTTCAGTGAACTTTGCAAATTAATCTAGACCGTTGTAACATCTACATAAATAAATAATGATTTTTTCTTTAAGAATTGTCTCTAAAAGTGATTTATAGGGCTCTAATTTGTAAGGGATTGATTATTTTCCTCACAAAGAGTGTTTTTCTTCCACTTTCCTTTTATTTTGCTTCAAATTAGGATTTATGTTTGCCTCTTATAACATGACTTTTGTTCAACAAAAGAGGCATTAGTTTTATTGAAATTAGTTCTAATGAGTTTCAAAAACTGCAAATGAGCAATTATTGAAAATTCTTACATTTCTATAATACTTCCTATAAAATATACTCTAATAATATTGTTAAGTACATATACAAATTTCATGAGTCATCTAACAACGATAATTAGAATTTTCTAATTGTCGTCGAGCCCCTATATTTTACATTAATATATAACATGAATTAAGAATTTCACCTTTATTCTATTCAAAAGAAGAAAATTTTTTATGAAATAGAAAAATATTTCACCAATTATTTATAGTAAAAAACATATTTCAATTGTACACAAATATAAAAAAAAGGTGTTCGCATGACAGATGCCGTCATTCTTGAAATTGACGAAGCAATTCAGGCCACAAATTTCAATATGGGTAACCGGTTACATTCTAGATACATTAGTGAAAGAGTGAAAATTGTCTAAAAAATTCTAAATCTATTACACTTATGCCAATTCAGTCGTAAACATTTTTATTTCTTATTAATTGAGTCAATCCAATCAATTTTGATAGGAATTCGCTAACGTGGACACTAGCGGTTTCTTGTAAGATGGTCGGCACTAATGTAAACAATTTTTAAAAATATTTTTTGATTTTCTTTTTTCCTTTCTTCTTCCTTTTGTGCCAGCCACCGACTATGGCCGAGCCAGCTAGCCTCACATGCCTCGGGTAAGATGTGGCCGAACAAGGGGGCTCACCCTCGCCTAGGCGATCTTGCCTAGTTTGGGCAAGGGTTGGTCTTGCCTAACCTAGGTGAGGCTGTCTTGCCTAACCTAGGTGAGGCCAACCCTTGCTAGGGCCTAGCCTTGCCTGGCTAGGCATCACTTACGGCGGGCAAGGTCAACTCACCCAGCCATGGCCGGTAGCTAGCCATCACCGGTGGTTGGTAGCTAGCCACCGATGAAAGGAAGAAGAAAGGGGGGAAGAAAGAAAGATAAAAGAAAAAAAAAGTACAAAAAATTTCAAAAGGAATTAAATTATTATTAAAAATTATCCCTGTCAATAAATTCTAGTCAAAATTAGTCGGATACACTCAATCGGCAAAAAGTGAAAATGTTTAGTATTGAATTGACAAAATTGAATGATTTGTGATTGAATTGGCAAAAGTGCAATAGACTTAGGACTTTTTGGATAATTTTCCCAAGTGAAAGAATATTGCTAGATTTAAAGAAATAACCTTACCTTATTTAATTGATATGAACCTTAAAAAAAGTGCCTATCATGATAACCTAATTAAAGTACCTATCTACAAAAGCCCATGTCAACGCTCGATTCATTCCACAATGTCATCTACTTTTACATTCAATGAAGAACAAACTGAACTATTATTACGAGATTTCAATCAGTAGTACTTCATAAAAGCATTTTTATATTTTGGACAGTAAGAATAAGAAATATATAGTAAATCCAATTTCAATGGGATCTTTTGTAAAGTTTCTAAAGTGCTTATTAGAATTATGAGCTGACAAACTATGAAACAGCCCTTCTACATGCATGTTCACTACATGGAACGTGGTTAAATATGGTAGCATTAGGTTTAATTGTGTTATCACAAATAAGTTAAGCCATTTATAAATGGATTATGAACGTTATGTGTGCAGGTCGACTTCTATAATCTATTCAACGAGTGCAACGTAAGTTTAGACACATACGTTTATTGGGTATGCTAATTTAATATTTGCATCACACAATACATTGTTACGCATTTTCACTTTATGTCTATTTGAAATTGTTTTGCATGTTCAGTTCAAAAAGAGAGCCTCAAACATGTTACGTCGTGCAATGTAAATAATAACATGTGCTCGGATTAATAAATTGGGACAGGATAAAAATAAAGTTACTGCATCTAGGGTTGTAATTATACTTGATAGGGAAAATTGTCCAAAAAGTTTTGAATATATTGTATAATGATTAATTTAGTCTTAAATCTTTCAGTTGTGTCAATTTAGTCATAACAATTTTAATAACTTGCCAATTCAATCATAAACATTTTAACGATATGTCATTTTAGTCATTCTAGCCAATTTTGTTGAAAATCATAGGCATAGTGGTCTAGTAGTACTGAATATCCTACATGGCATAGCCAATGCTAATGCAGATAATTTTTGCAATTTTTTTTCCTTTTTCCTTTCATTTCCTTTGTCTTTTATTTTTTTGGTGACCTAGGATCCGCCGGGCCCACCTTTATCCTTTTCTTTTTCTAATTTCTTTTTTTTTTTCCTTTTTCTCTTCTCTAACCATCCATAGTTGACACCTAATGGAGGTCGAGCAAGGGCAAGGGTTGCTCCATGCAAGGGTTAGAGGGCAGCCCTCGCCTGAGGCTGGCAGAGGGAAAAAAGGATTAAAAAAAAAGAAAAGGAAAAAATGCAAAAAATTAAAAAATATTTTGTAAAAAAGCCACATAAGCGATCAATATCACGTAGGATGGCTAGCTTTGACTAGACCGCCATGTTAGCGATTTCCAATAGAAATTGTTTAGAAGGGACTAAGTTGGTAAATCCTTAAAAAGTTTAGGACTAAAATAGAGGTTAAATTGACACAATTGACACATTTATAACTTTTTGGACAATTCTCTCTATTCGATATGACTGTAACACCTAAATGCCATCTACCAATCTGATAATCAATGAACGTTAGCTGCACTTCAAGTAGTAAACTTGGGATACATGGCATTAGCAGCCAAAAAATTTCACATAATTGATTATCGTGTGTCTGATGAATTTTATCTCAATATTTTTAATGGTCAAGGTAATATAGGCTACACTACCGTATCAGCTTTTTCTGCAAAGATTATGATAACTGTATTAATTTAAAAATAAAAAATAAAAAATATATTTCTTTATTTAGATCCATTTTTCTTAATTTCTTAAAAACCTATTGATTGTTTGTCACAAACAAATTAATGGTTTACGATGTTCCATCAATTTGCTGAGAGTGATGGAATCTTCACCTCCTTTTTTTCCAATGAAAAAATCACGCCTGCGCAGCCTACAGGTTTGCTACCAGTTTATAATTCATGCCCTAAACTTTCATTTGTTCATTTTGGTTCATGGCACACAGCGTCATTGTTAGATTCCAGATTTTCATGGTCATCAATCTTAAATATTTGCACTTTATAGCTTTTCTAATCAAAGATCGACAACACATGAGTTTCTAGTGAAATGGTTGTATTTGTAATATTTAAGCCGATCTATTATGCTCTAATGTGAATAATTCGTTTATAATGCGGCTAAACCGATGGGTATCCAACTACTTTAACAAGCAGGGTAGGGAATTTTAAGTAAAAATCGGTAAGGGGTTTTTGTAAGAGCAAAAAGTTATTGCACAGATTTGGGACGAGTCAGTCCAGAAATAGATAAATATATTTCCACGTAAATAGATTTAGGTACGTACCGTGTCGTGAACGTATAATGGCACCATGAATGGGCGGCAAGCCTTCTATCCTTGATGGTTCCAACGAGTGTGAAAATAAAGCCTCATGTACAGCGGAGTCGTAAGTCTCGAGGGCTAGGTACAGGGGAGATTTCTCACTCGCGTTTTTCCGGTACGCGGGCTCCAAATCTTCGCTCAACAAATAGCGCACCAAGTTGGCGTGACCTTCGTGCACGGCTATGTGCAAAGCGGTGTTTCCCCATTTGTTCTTCATCCTCAATAGGAGAAACTTGTCCTCGACGTTGGGGAGGCCTCTTGCCCGGTGAATCAACATCTCGGCAGCTCCAGTAGATCCCGGCAACCAAGCGACCCAGTGGAGTGGGGTATTTCCCCGATCATTTTGGGCGGTTATGAGGTGGTCACCAACATAATCAACCAGAAGCCTTAGGATGTCGTCGTTCTCGGTTGCTGCTGCCCTGTGGAGCAGTGATCCGTTCCATTCCAATCGGGAATTTAAAACGGCAGACCAATCGATGTCCCGCAACAATGGATCATTTACATTGATCATGGAAAGGAACTCGTCAACCTTGCCGCCTTCGATGACACGTGCCAGTTTTCGAGCATATTCGTAAGCTTTTGCCGGATCTTGTCCCCCCGCGGAAGCCGCCAATGCATTATTCATTATCTCCCGTCGACCTCTCCAGATTTCTTCTTCAGAATCCCTTTCATCTTTTGACACTTCCGTTAAAGATCCTCGTTCATCCTTCTTTACCTTCTCCGCGATCAAGTTGTTCATTCCACCATCCTCCACTTCTATAGATAGCTCTCCTTCCATTGATCCCAAGCTGTGCAAGTAATCTAGCTGTTGAAAAGGAACATAGGTCGTGAAAGAGACGTTATATCAATTAAGTATTGAATAATGCATCCATCTAATTATCTAAACTTCTATAATAGCTAATAGTGCTCCTTCATAATTTCATATGGCATCAAAACTAGAAAATTTCGAGTTTTTGTAAAAGACAAATACAGACTACATCTTGATGGGATAATTTAAAGCTGAAACACCCACTAACACAACACAGAGAAGAGAAGGAGACAGATATCCTTCTTGTTTATTTCACCTTTTCTTCACCTTATTGAAAACAATTACAGGCCTCCACTTTTATATGCTTCACACATAACTCTTAAACTAATGACTAATAAATATAGCTAATGTTCTGAGGTGATAAAATCCTAAGAACTTACAAAACATTGATTACACTTAGAAACATGAACAGTCATGAAATAAAAATACGAACAGACTTCTCAAAAACAATGCTACAATAAAGAATCTAATTAACTCGAGCATCGAACAGTCAACGGTATCAATTCACCAAACAAAATCATATCAATTCTGGAATATCGGCATTGACAACCATTAATATCAGTAACTTCTCCATTGACATCGGCATCTCATAGTTGATTGACGACATTTGTCGCGACCAAAATTTCAGATGCACTACCTAGGATTTGGCTAATAGATTACTAAGCCTAAACATAGCTCGGGCTCTCCCTAGCCCATACTAATTCGCTACTTAAGTTCAAGTTCTTAATATGCAAATTTTAATTAGGAGTTGTCACTAATCTATTTTCGATGAGTCAATTAGAAATCCAAGTAAAGTAATGGGAAATTTACTTTACTTCTGTAAACTAGAGATTATGAGTTCGGGGACTTGGTTACGTTAGATTTCTTTAATGCAATTTCGGTACATTTTTCTTTTATTTTGAAAAAATATTTGGCAAGTAGCTTGAATTGATTTTAATTTATCTCCATGATCATGCGAGTGTGCAAACCATTAATTTAATACCCGGATAAAGCAATGAATAAATTTCAGGACTTATCTCATGGCATCAAAAGCATTTGCAAGGTTAGATTAGAATTCACATCGACGTTCTACATATGATTTCTAATTAACACGCAATTAATTTTTTTGTTCTTACTTATTTAATTAGAATTATTTATGCAATACATGCCACTAATCTAACATTAAATGATATAACATGGAAACATGACCTAAACTATATGACGTGAAATATTTTGTGTTTGCTTAATGAGCATGCAATCTATCCTAGAAAATGAAATTAATTTATTCAAAGACAATTTTTTTGGATTTTTCTCATGAATTCGAAATTAAAAAAAATGCAATAATTAAGTGTGCAATCTAAATTAACCAAATGATTTAATTCTAATGATGGTTAATTTCTAATTAAATGAACCTAGCAACAAACACTAAATGATGTGCATTTCATGAACCTAATTCTATATGATATGCGTATGATTTTTTTTTGGCATTTTTTTAAATAAAAATTCGTAATTAAAAGTACTAAAATATAAAATCTAACTAAAGTGAGATATTATCTATTTTAAGTTAAGAATAGACCAATTTGAATCCTATCTTAACTTAGAAAATTATCTCGTCATGTAATTTAATCCAAAAAATATTATCTAACCTAGATACTACAAGCATTTTAATATAACTAGAAAAGAATCTAACTATTCTACCATGCAATTCTATCTAAGAAAACAATTCTAATCCACATGATATGCAAAATACAATTTTTTTTTGTATTTTTTTGCAATAAACAAAGCAATTAAAAAAATAAACAACGAATCATCCATGGCCATCAAAGATATTATCCATCATTCGAATTTAAAAACGATATCTAATTAAACCTGATTATTTTGCTAATAAAATTAATAAATTGATCTTAAACCTTAAACATCAAGATATCAATCAATTATCCCATCTAAAACTTTATACGAATTAGGTGGTATGCCGGGAATTTTAATTATGCATGGAGAAATATTTCAAAAAATAAAATAAGATAAAATAAATCAACCTAATAAAATAAAATAAACCTACCTAATTTGATTTTTCTTTTTTTTCCAAACAAGGCTCGGCAGCTGTGGTGGTGCGCGGCCAAGGGCGGTGGAGCTGCCGGCGTGCAGGCGGACCGGCTCAGCGGGCTAGCGCTGGCACGGTGTGTGAGGAGACCGGCGGCGGGGAGGTGCGACGGCAGTCCCGGCGATAGAGCTCGGGCGTCGGCGCTGGTGCAGGGGGCAGGGCAGCAGGCGTCGGTCCGGCAGAGGCTGCGTCGCGGCTGGGGTGGAACGGGAACGGCGAGGCAGAACAGGGACTGAGGCACGACGGAGCAGGGAGCTCCTGCTTCTGGCGTTGGGCTGCAACTGCGTCGATCGAAGGCGGAGGCTGGCGGCAGAGGGCTCGGTTAGAAGCTGCAGGTCGGCGATGGTGCACGGCAGTGGCTGGCGGAGACGTGGCCAGAAGCAGCAACGCGGAGGCGTCAGATCGTCGCGGATCGGCACGGCGGGGCGGCGGTGCGAGCTCGCGGGCGAGGGGTAACCCTGTTGGTTACGCGGCACGAGCAGCAGAGGAGAGGGGGACGTTGGGTGCTGCAGGTCGCTCAGGCGCGGGAGTGGCGGCTTCTGGTGTCGGATTGCAGCAGTGGCGACGCGCGGACGCGCGATGACTCGGGGTCGCGTTCCGGCACGGCAGATCTGGACAGAGGCGGGGCCGGCAGAGGCGGCGTCGCGACTTCGGGGGCGCGGAGCAGCGGTGGCCGGCAGAGTGACGTATGGAGTCGAGCAGGGGTATCGCGGGTCAACAACAGCGATCGGCAAGGGAACGGTGGCTTCGCGGGGAGACGAGCGGTGGTAGCCGGCGCGGTGACCGGCGTGAGGGTGGCCTGCGGGTTGCTGGAGGAGCGACTGTGGCAACCGGTGCAGCGGAGGCCGGCAGGCGGAAGCGTCGCGGCTGGGGGGCGGAGCAGAAACAGCGGTGTCGACGCTCGGGGCTGGCTTCCTCTTCTTCCTCTCCTTTTTGGAGACGTGAGAGGTGAGAGAAAATATTGCGTTCGTCTTACGCTCTAGGCAAACAAGAAGATGGTGGGAGCGCAACACGTGTCCACATGGGACCCATAGCCTTCTTCCCCTCTCTCTCCTCTGGGGAACGCACGGAGAAAAGAAGAACAGTAAAAGCGCACTCCCGCTCAACAAAAACCTCTCCTTTTTTCAATTTTCAAGGGCGCTCTCTCTCCTCACGTTCCTTCCTTCGCACTCCCGCTCAACAAAAACCTCTTTCCTCTTTTCAATTTTCAAGGGCTCTCTCTCTCCCCTCACGTTCTTTCCTTCGTCTTCCTCCCTCATCGGCGACGACCCAAGCGAGAAGCTTGCTCAGAATCAGCAGCAACGGGCCCCGGCCATCAAGGAACGCGATGGTGACCCTAAGCGGAAGCACCGGGTGCAATTCGGCCTGGCGAAGATCTCCCTCCGGGGATTCCTTCCTTCGTCTTCCTTCCTCATCAGCAACGACCCAAGCGAGAAGCTCGCTTAGAGTAAGCAGAACCAGCAGCAACAGACCTTGGCCATCAAGGGACGCGATGGCGACCCGAACGGAAGCACGAGGTGCGATTTGACCTGGTGGAGATCTCCCTCCGAGGACCGCGACCCCTTCTTCTTGCCCGTTGGTCTGTCTTCACTGAGATCTCCCTCCGGGATTGCGACCCCGTTTTCCTACTCGCTGATCTGTTTATATTCCGGAAGGGGTTAATAGATCGTGGTTTTTTTTTTGCCGTTTTGGTTGCAGCTGACCATCTCTCTCTTTCTCTCTGCGCGTATCTGGGCAGGCCACACTCTCCACCATCTTTGCCCATCTCCCCTCCCCTCCAGCCTTCCTCCATACTTTCATAACTTCCTCCCCCTTTCCTGACCCTTTCCTCTCTCTCTCTCTCTCTCTCTCTCTCTCTCTCTCGGAGCGAGCTTGGGACACATAATAATGGAAGCTGCTGACAAGGCGGTGAAGAAAGGAGAAGCCGATTTCGTCTCACGTGAAGTGAACCCCATCTTGCGGAGGATGATGTGAGAGAGATATCGGATGCCGTGCCGATCGAGGAGGTCGCTGGTGACAGCATTCATGAAGGGTTTGTTCTATTACAGAATGGGCAATGCTTTTTTACTTGTAAGGCCTTCTCTTTTCCCAATTTTTTTGGCATCGCAAATGAATTAAGTGTAAACATTTTTCAGTCTCTCTCAGAGATGAGCAATGCACCTGCTTTTTCTGTGAAGGATTTAGAGATGTATGCTGAGCAGCCATTAACGAAAATAAATTGATCATATTATTTAGGGTGACGCTTCTTGGTTTCAAGAGCCATTCATCATCGCGTTGAATCATGGCCAATAGAATAGCGAATGTAGGAATTCGCCTTTTTCTGCTCCGGTCAATGATGATGGGAATACCAAAAAGCGTATGCTAGCTCGCATCTCCATCGGTACACTGATTCGTTACCTCTTGACGACGGCATCTCTGGAGACTCTTTTTTATCTAATAACCACCAGGGCATCACTACTACACGATGCAAGTGACTCATGCAGGAGTACAACCTGGCTTATGCCTCATGGAAGGTCAAAAGTCGCAAGATAGTTTGGATGCAAAATCTGAGCTCCAATCAATTATGTCATGGTTGCTGGAGCTAAACCCTAAAAAAAGTAATGAATGTGCCCTCATTGTTCAAGTTTCAGGCATATGCTCCAATCAATTATGTCATGGTTGTTGGAAGAAGAATGCTCTCCTTTATTAATTGCACGAGATTACAAATGCAGCGAAGTTCTAAATACAGCAAAGAATCTTGTGAATCCTCAATCATGATGGTATGATAATTGGCTGAATGATTAGACACGCTTCATGCAAATGCGATAATTATTTTCTTGTTGGAATTATGTCTTCCTCCTAAAAAAACTTTAGATACAACGTCAGGTGCCTTTTTATACGGAACCTGATGCACTTGAATTAAATGATTTTGCATTCTATGCCTTTGAGCGTTCTGAATGCCATATATGCAATCCAAAAAACAAATTGACAACGTGTTAGCATCACCATGTGCTATATGATCAAGCATTAAGCATTACATCATAGGCTTTTTCCCCTTGCTATCATCCATCCCTCATGATTTTCATTTACATTATTGATTTGTGTACAAGCTCTATTACTTTTTGTCTGTGCTTCACGGGTCTTGATTCTCTCTCTCTCTCTCTCTCTCTCTCTCTCTCTCTCATGGTATTCTGTCCCACGAGACAACAACCCTTCACACTCCACCTTTGTCAACAACTTCAATGTTCTTCCGACACTTTTCTCACTGATTTGTCCTCAAGCTGCGCTCGGCAACAAACATGCCCCATCTCACTTCTCATTCTTCCCCGACGGTCAGGATGACAACGCGGCAGACGCGCGTGCACCGGCTGATAGAGGATCAGGGCGTCGTCCTGATGCCCGGTTGCGATTCCCCGCTTTTGCATGCGAAGTGGGTACGTGAGTTTCGAATGCTAAAGTTCGAATCTTTGAGCCGTTTCTTCTGACTGTCTTCAGGCCGCCGGAAATGGCAGTGACTGCAAGGTCGGTCTGCGTGGCAGCTCCGTTGATACCGATAATTGTGGACGCAGGTGAAGTCGCGCGCTCTTTTGTGGCATAGCCTAGAGAATTTGCTTGTTATAGTTGGTTCCCCTGATGTTGGGTTGCTGAGAATTGCGCCACTTGATTTGCATTTAGCATGGAATGCTGATCATGAAATGGATGCTTCTAGGATACTCTGTTTATGTAGATGTAGATGTTAAGAACTTGTTTGAAGAGGACAAACTACGAAGACAAATGCTTTAAAAGCTTAAAAGAATAGAGACAGCCCAAGAGCATGATTTGCATTTTCCTTTCATAATATTTTCCTTCGCGAGCAAGTCGATGCGGTAAGAAGAGCTAAGCACATGCCAACTAAGTGATCACCTCACGAGATTCTTCAGTAAGAGCTGCACATTCAGCTTTCAATTTGTTAACTTCCGTGGTTAAATCCTTCAGCACCTGGATTGTGTCCGTAAGAATGGTTGCCTTGTCATTCTTAGGTCTATCAGGATCTGTAGTTCATATAGGTAAGGCAAAGCAGTTGTTCAAAAGTCTAGCATGAACAAAAGGCAGCTCTAATTACAGAGAAACGGCGCATGCTAAATAATATAATCCGGTGCATGGCATCTACTATCACGAGATAAAGCAAGAAAGTCGAGCCCTGTCCAATATCCAAGAGATTCTAAATAAGTGGAATTAGGATAAAACCATAAGCATCAAATCAAACCTTTGTTTATGCTTAAAAAAACAACAACATGAAATTAGTCATCTTCACAAATTTGGTCACTCTCTGTATGTCAAATTCAGCTAAACACAAGAAACCTGCAATTTTTAGTGGTTCTCTCGCAAAGCAAACAGAGAGATAAGCTTCTGGCTCCATGCTTGTGAGGATGTCCCACCATATCTCTCGTTGGCACATGAACAAAATAAGAGGTACTTGTTGGTTTAAACAGCCCAAGCTGCAATGAATTTGCCTAAGTAAACTACCTATTTCTAATAGATCAGTGGACCAAGAAGGTAGATCTTAGAGAGATATTTTGATCTTATCCTTCACAACTGAGTTACACCTTTGGAATTGCAACGCAAATGACTATTCAGAAGCACGCAAGGATCAACTTCTCCAACAGACATGTGATTTTGGGAGAAAATAAAAGCATGGAGTGACCAATTTAGGCTCAGAAGCCTCTAATCCCTTAGGAGGACTATATGCAAACAATCTCAAAAGATACCACCGTTTCACTTTCTTCCAATCTTCACTATCTGAATAACATAGCAAGTCAGCAACAAGTAAGATAAAGCAGTACCTAATGCAGATGTATCTATAAACTTAAACATGTTACCGAATTCTACCAAGTAGAATCCAAAAAGAAAAGAAAAGAAAAAAGAACCTTTGGACGTACGGGAATCGCCAATGGGTGGCTATCGGTGGGGCTTAGGAAGGCGATGACAGGAGGCGACGGCATCAGTGTCAGCAGCGTCCACGTTCAGGAATGGGGGGCGCTTCGCAGAGGAAAGACAGAAAGAGCGAGCGACCTTCACTCGCTGAGAGGGAGGCCAAAACGTGAGCAGGGGTTCGTCGGCATCAAGGTTGGCCAATAAGGGCGCTCTGTAGAGGAAAGAGGGAGAGAGTGGAGCAGAGGTTGTGAGAGGGAGGCGGAGGGGCATCGGCATTGGAGTCGAGGGCGATGGAGGCAACCGGTGGAGGTGGAGGTGGAGGACCATCGGCGTCACATTTCGCTGGAAGAGAGGCACGACTTCACGGAGGGGAGAGAGAGAGAGAGCAGAGCAGATGTCGTGAGAGGGAGGCGACGGAAGCAACCAGTGGAGGCGGAGGGGCTCAACTTTTATGTTTTCCTTTGAACCCTCCGCAATTTTGTTCTCCCCGCAATGGAACAGAGAATGAGGAGAGAGACAGAGAGGAGAAAGAGGAGAGAGATGATCTGCAAAGGAGGGCAAAGGAAAGAGAGCGTTAGAGCATGCAAAGAGGTGGGCTAGGGCTTATGCTTGAGAGAGCAGAGAGAGAACCTCCCGTGCGTTGGTTTGAAATCGAGAAGTGGGACGACATGGATTGACACACGAACATATGTCACGCTTTAAATGGTTCAGAGCACAAATTACATGGCATTTTTAAGGTACCCAATATATTTTCAATTCTACTGCCCTTGTACTTTCAGCAAAAGGAAAAAACCAGAAGGGAAAAACCCTTTGGTTGACTTTCCCTTCAACAAAGGGGAATTTTTCTCTCTTTTTCTTGAATTTCTTCACCTAGAAATCGAGAGAGAAAATAAAATCCCTTCGAGGTCCTCCAAAAAAATTAAAACCCCCAATTATCGTCGTGTGGTGAGTTCTTTTTATAGGGAAAAAATAACCCCCCTCCCCCAATAATTCAATTAAAGCTAGAGCATGTGATGTTCGTTGAATTTTTTAGGGATAAGTACGTTGGAAGTCCTAAAATTTGTCATGAAAATGTAATTAAGTTCTAAAACTTTTAAAAAAGATAATTAAGTCCTAAAACTTATCATAAAATGCAATTAAGTCCTAAAAATTTCAAAAAATGCAATCGTGTTCTAAAACTTATTAAAGTGGTTCAATCTAAGTCCTTCAATTGATTGCATTTTTGAAAGTTTTAGGATTTGGTTGTACTTTCAAAACAAGTTTTAAGACTTTATTGAATCTTTTGAAAGTTTTAGGACTTGATTGAACTTTCGTAACAATTTTTAGGACTTAATTGCACTTTTTGAAAGTTTTATGACTCAATTGCATTTTCATGATAAATTTTAAGATTTCTAATGCACTTATCCCAATTTTTTTACTTTCTTAAACAATTTCAGTCACATGATGGGATAAAGGTGCAACCGCACTTGTCTCTTTTTTTTTTTTTTTATTTTTACTCTTGCGTTTGAGATTTATATTTATTGATACTTAAATTTTGACTAAATATCTATAATTAAAATTATATAAAAAATTTGGAATCAATTTGACACTAATAAAAACGATTTTCACATCATATAAGCATAAATATCATTTGCATTTTATTTTTTATTCTAAGTTTTATTTTCTCTTATTTAGCCCTATTTAATATTATTTATAAAAAAGGGCCCACGGCGGCTGGGCCTTCGCCTTAGCCCCCCTCTTTTCTCCTTTGTTCCCCGAGTGGGCCCAGGGCCCACTCTGCTTGTGCTTCTCACCCCGGCCCGGCCCTTCCTTCCCGCTTCTTCCTCACGCCAGCGAGGACGGAATCAGCAGTAGGAGCAGAGCAGAGCAGAGCAGGCGCAAAGCAGAGCAGGCGGCGCTGGAGGCGACGGGTGATGTGATGCTGGTTCAGCCAAGGGGGGCCGGTCGGCGCGCGAAGGACCGGCGGCCGAAGCGCCTCCGCCGACCGGCCTTCTCAGCCTATAAATCGAAGGCCAGAGGTCGGGGGGAGGAGGGAGAAATCGGAGGGGGTCAAGTACGAGGCGAGAGGGATTCGGATCCGAGGAGAGAGGGCTGCGAAAGAGAGACCCGTGAGTTGAGAGAGAGAGAGAACGTGACTGAGAGAGCCGCTGTTGGGCTCCACTTCCGAACCAAAACTGATGATCCGCCGCCGCTCCTTGTCCACTTCGAGGCCATGGTAGGTACCCCTTCGGGCGGTCTTGGTTTTTCCCGATTCGGGGTCGGCTTCCCGAGGATCCCAGCTAGGAGACGAGCGAGGCGGACGGGCGTAGCCCGATCTATCGAGCTCGTCCGCCGTCCGACGCCGCGAGCTGGGTAGGGACTCTCGGCCGACCGCGCTTTTTTGTGCCCATGCCCTGTTTCGGGCTCGCCGGACTGGGCTGCTGCTTTCCGGTTCATGCGAGTTTCCGGCCTTATTTGTGGCTGGATCTTATGGCTACATGGCTCCTGGTAAGTTAGATGATTGAATCTAATCGAACATTTCGTGGGTACAAATGGTCTCGGATTGATAATTTGCATTCAAATAATTCTAACGGGACTTTTAGGATTCTTGCAAGTATAGGTTTTGAAGTGTCGTTTAAATTTGGAATTTGGGTACAACTTGATATTATGATCATGACTTTGATTCATTCTTCTTCTTGAAAAATAAAATTAGTAGTAACTCTGCGGTTAATGGACAAATCGAATTTGGATTCATTCAATAATTCTAACAATACTTCTAGGAAAAGTAAGTATAGATTATGAAAAGTGGTTTGTTGTAAAAGTACAACAGAAATTTGAAATTTGTGGACAACTTGACGATGTGAGCAAAACTCTGACTAGTTGTTCTTTCAAGAAACAGAAACAGAGTCAGCAGTAAAAGTAGTGACACTAGAGAATGATGGGGAGCATCCATTGAATGTTCTTTTTTCCCTACAAATGACACAAACGTCGACATTATTGAAAGACTCAAATGTGCTACTAAAGGATGTGCTCGACCCACGGCTTCCTCCTCCGACCGGCCAACTAACCGAGGGAGTGGATGTGCATGTGGATGAGTCTCGATTCGCGACCTACCATGCATTTCGTCGAGCAAGAATTATCCGCACGCACCCAAGCTTGCTTGTCTAAGCCATTGGGTTCTATTAGAATATTTTAATAATAATTTAGTGACTCCCTCAAGGATGTCTGCATTCAAAGATCTCTCGCATGCTAGCAAGTATCATTTGGGCTTGAGATCCATGCCTTTTGTCCTCTTTCTTTATTATATGATTTAGACCAATGTGATGTTGAGTTAGATTACTAAACGAGGCGATTGAGAATCATTTAGAGGTTATTTTCAACATAATCTCACAGATCTCTTGCCGTGGGACTTGGAACTCTTAGGTGAAGACGATTCCATCCCACCTGCAAGAATGTTCAAGGCCTTCGTTCTTGACGACGATCTCATCCCCAAGCTCCTCCCACAAGCCTTTAAGGATTTTGTCGTCCCGGAAGGTGATGGGGGTCCCGGCGCCATCTTTGGCGAAGGCCAGTGCTTGCGCTGTCTTCTATTTTCATTTATTTTGATTGCGTCGCATTAACACGTGATGTCAAAGAGGACATTTGCCGACATTCCTTGATAAGGCTAACGTGTGAGCTGACTGCAGTTGTCTGTGTCTCGCAGCTAGACAGTTCAACTCGATGGAGCACCCGTCGAGAAGCTGGACAAGGAAAGCTCGCGCATGCGTACGCCATCGTCTAGGCAACGCGCCAGAGAAGATCCCGAACGAGATCAAGTTTGAGGCGGGTCCAGACAGAGAGGGTGTATGGCCAAGAGCATGAGCAAGTACTTCGCCATGGACCGGGTCGAGAACAAGGCCAGCAAAGAGAAGGCCATGGGAATGTTGAAAGCCATAGAAGCCCATCTCTTGCAAAAACACTGATGCTTACGATTGAGTTGTCGTTACATGTTGGCTGGATCTTTCTATCTCCCATGATAATTTATGTCTTCATTCGTGTCTCTTTCAAGAAAAATAACAATCGAGACTGAACCGTAACTATGTTTTGAAGCGGTAGATATGCTGCATGCTGTCATCAAAGACGCTTGTCAAACATCTTGTAAAGATATCGGCATTCTTTTAACAGAGTTGAAACTGCCGCGAGATTATAGATATGAATGCGCCGCTTTGCCCATCTGTCTATGAGGCCAGATCAGAAAAGCATATCGAGGAAGAGAACAGTTGACTCAAGAAGGGATGGTCAACTTTTTCACATATGAATTTTCTGCATTTGACACGCAGTTGTGACTTCACATTCGTATTTTTAAGTCTTGAGATTTAACAAAGACTTTGGCGTGGAAAATCATTCGCGATTCACATGTGACGGAATGGCACGCGATCGGAAGCTTCAAAGAGATGAGAAAAAGGCGCTTGATGGAGACTTAGAAATGAGTTAAAGTAGTGTATATATTTAATCGATTTTGGACGTTTTATTTTAGTGAGGTTCATATGGGTTCCACATGAACCTATCAAATATAGCGATTTAGATTAACTTAGTACATATGCCACAATTTTGATGAAGAAACAGAAATGAGCTAGCGTCATATATATATATATATATATATTAAGTGGAATTTGGACTTTTAATTCTAGTGAATTCAATATGGATCCTATGTGAACTCATCAGATTTGGCAATTTAGATCAATTTAGGACATACAACACACTTTTGACAAAGACTCGGAGAGGTAGGGCCTCATTTTTATTTAGTAGAATCTAGACTTTTAATTCCAGCGAGTTTTATATAGGTCCCACATGAACCCATCAGATTTAGCGATTTGGGTTATTTAGTACATACGACGTAATTTGATGAAAGAGCACTATATTTATATTAAGCTGATTTGAACTTTTAACTTTAGTAAGTTTCCTATGGATCCCACATGAACCCATCAAATTTAGCGATTTAGATTAACTTATTATATACAAAATACAATTTTGACGAAAACTTAGAAATGACATAGCATTGTATTTATATCAAGGAGAATCTAGACTTTTAATTCAAGTGAGTTCCACATGGATCCCACGTGAACCTGTTAGATTTAGCGATTTAGATCAATTTAGGACATACAACGCACGTTCAATAAAAACTAGGAGATGAGCTAGGGTCATATTTATATACAAAACAATTTTGACGAAAACTTAGAAATGACATAGAAATGACATAGCATCGTATTTATATCAAGGAGAATCTAGACTTTTAATTTGAGTGAGTTCCACATGGATCCCATGTGAACCTATTAGATTTAGTGATTTAGACCAATTTAGGACATACAACACACGTTTGATAAAGACTCGGAAATGAGCTTGGGTCATATTTATATACAACACAATTTTGACGAAAACTTAGAAATGACATAGTATCGTATTTATATCAAGGAGAATCTTGACTTTTAATTCGAGTGAGTTTCATATAGGTCCCACATGAACCCATCAGATTTAGCAATTTGGGTTAATTTAGTACATACGGCATAATTTTGATGAAATAAAAATGTATTTATATTAAGTTGACTTGAACTTTTAATTTAGTGAGTTTCCTATGGATCCCACATGAACCCATCAAATTTAGCGATTTAGATTAACTTAGTATATACAACACAATTTTGACGAAAACTTTGAAATGACATAGCATTGTATTTATATCAAGGAGAATCTTGACTTTTAATTCAAGTGAGTTTTATATAGGTCCCACATGAACCCATCAGATTTAGCAATTTGGGTTAATTTAGTACATACGGCATAACTTTGATGAAAGAAAACTGTATTTGTATTAAGTTGACCTAAACTTTTAATTCAGTGAGTTTCCTATGGATCCCACATGAACCCATCGAATTTAGCGATTTAGATTAACTTAGTATATACAACACAATTTTGACGAAAACTTCGAAATGACATAGCATCGTATTTAGATCAAGGAGAATCTAGACTTTTAATTCGAGTGAGTTCCACATTTATCCCACGTTAACCTGTTAGATTTAGAGATTTAGATCAATTCAGGACATACAACACACATTTGATAAAGACTCGGAAATGAGCTAGGGTCATATTTATATACAACACAATTTTGATGAAAACTTAGAAATGACATAGCATCGTATTTATATCAAGGAGAATCTAGACTTTTAATTCGAGTGAGTTCCACATGGATCCCATGTGAACCTGTTAGATTTAGCGATTTAGATCAATTTAGGACATACAACACACATTTGATAAAGACTCGGAGATGAGCTAGGGTCATATTTATATACAACACAATTTTGATGAAGACTTGAAAATGAGGTAGTGTCGTATTTATATTAAGGGGAATCTAGACTTTTAATTCTAGTGAGCCCATTAAATTTAGCAATTTAGATCATTTTAGAACATGCAGCACACTCACCAAATAACTTATGCTCAGAACACTATCTAAATTTAGTGATTATTTTTAGGAAAATATTTTCTAAATTATTTATTTTCTGCAAAATATAATGCATCTTAGTAAGAAAAAATATGCAGTGATCGAACCCTTCACACTCAGTCTCCTCTCTATATATATGTCAACTTCAATTCAGCCTCTTCTCTTCACTCCCAAGTCCCAGAGACCAACTTCGTCACTACTACTCAAGTCTTTCCAGATCATCACCCCCTTCTCAGTTTCAGCAACTCTATTAAGATCCGGTCATGGGTGTCATCACTTTTCACTTCGATATCCCATCCCCCATTCCCCAGGCCAGGATGTTCAAGGCCGCTATCCTCGATGCCGATAACCTCCTCCCCAAGGTCCTCCCACAAGCCGTCAAGAGCGTTGAAGTCCTCGAGGGCGATGGAGGTCCCGGGACCATCAAGTTGATGACTTTTGCCGAAGGTTAGTCCATCCGTATTAGGAACTTAGGATTGCTCTGAATCAAGGTAGGTTCAACCTTATGGAACACTATAATGAATATGGAAAAAGATAGAAATATGACTCGATTACTTAAGATGTTTCTAACCATTTAACTTTACACAAGTGATTATGTGACTCAATTTTGATCAGGCAAAGTCAGGCTATGTCTAAGTCAATTGTATTGGATTGCGGTCAGAACAATTGGGTTAATTCCTAAATGGCCTGATGGACACCATGAAGATTGGTGCTCGTGATATTGAAACCTGCGAGTTTTAAATGTGAGTGTGACTTTTTGTTACATTGATAGGAAATCCGTACAAGACAGCGAAGCACAAGGTCGAGGTCCTGGACAAGGAGAACTTCACCTACTGCTACTCAATCATCGAGGGCGAAATGCTGGGCACCACCTTCGAGAAGATCACCCATGAGGTGAAGATCAACGCGTTGCCTTTGGGAGGCTCGATGTTGAAGTGCACGGACAGTTACTTCACCGCGGAGGAGATCAACACCTGGAAAGAGAAGGTGTCCGCGATGTACGGGGCCATCGAGGCTTATCTCTTGGCAAACCCTGATGCCTACTGAGCCTATCTTTTCGCTATCTTGTATTGTTTACGTAATGCGTTAAATATGTGTGGTTGTGCTAAACTGAAAAGGAGACAAGAAGAGTTTGAGTCCCTCTGTTTGGAGCTAAGCATGTTGGGCTGGTGAGTGTTGTTGTTCTTGTCTTTGCTGAGAATAAGAGAATAAAAGGTGTGATAGGAATCTGGTGCAGTGGTTTTGTGGAATTTGATAAACTATGCTACATGTTTATACAAGGCTTGTAGAATGAAATTCTCTAATTTAGTAATTTTTTTACGAGGAGAGAATTCATGAGTTACAAATGAAATGCCAAATGGCCAATAAAACACCAAACTTTGGCCCGATATTTCAAATTTGGATTAACATCTAAAGTTATCAATGTGGCACAATCTTTCATAAACCACAATGCGGCAAGTACATCCCTTCTCCGTGGATCGTACCAAAAGAGTTAGCAAATTGCGAGAATTTACTGAGCCTGAACTTGAGCAACAACAATCTGTTGGGTGTCATGTCGCCAGACCTGGGGAACTCGTTCACGCTACATAACCGCTAGACCTGAGCCACAATTCACTAGTAGGATCAATTCCTTCCAATTTAGCAAAGCTCACTAAATTGGAAAATCTCAACGTTTTGCATAACGATTTGTCGGGTACGATCCCAGCTGCTCTCACCGGCATGAGCAGTTTAAGCTTCATGGGCTTCTTGTACAACAAGCTGACAGGCGCAGTTCCTGGTGGTCGCCTCTTCCAACAATAACTAGGAAGTGCTTTTATTGCAAATCCGGGCTTGTAAGGAAACGCGACAGAATGTCTCCATGTGGGTCGAGCAGTAAATCGACTGACCATCGGAGAAAGGTTCTGATTAATGTGATTGTTGCGTTTGCTGCTTACTACTTCTCGCGACTCTTATTGCTCTGATTTTGGTGCTTTGGCGGTGAAACAAGCATCTCGATGAAGAGATAAGAAATCCTATGAAGTACGTGAAATCATATGGGAAAGGGGAACGAAGTTTGCATTCAACGATATTGCCAAGGCCACCAACGGCTTCAGTGAAGAGTACTGCATCGAAAAACGCAGATTCAGAAGCGTTTACAAGGCCGAATAGGCCAGCGGCCACATCGTCACGGTAAGGAAAAGTGGTGGTTAACCGCAGGGACATCATCCAATCTTTTCTCTAACTTTGGCAAAGGTCTTGCATGGAGGAAGAGAAGCAGTTGAATTGGACTTGTGTCAAGAGAGTGAAGATTGGTCAATGCATGGCTCCCGCGATCGCCTACTTGCATCACGATTGCTCACTGCCTATTGTCCATCGGGACATGATGTTGAACAACATCTTGCTCGAGTCGGACTTCGAGCCTCGTCTTTTGGTTTTTCGGACGGTGAGGCTCTTGAATTCGGATTCGTCGAATTGGATCCCAGTGGCTGGATCTTATGGCTACATGGTTCCTGGTAAGCCACATGATCAAATCTAATCAATACATTCCCCCTGTACCTATGGTCTCGGGTTGATCAAATAGCTTTAATTGACATATTGAATTTGGATTCATCCAATAATTTTAACAAGACTTTTAGGAAGAGCAAGTACACATTTTGAAAAGTGGTCTGTATTAGCAGTATCTAAAAAATTTGGAATTTGTAGGCAACTTTAGGTTGTGATGGAAACATTGATTCATTCTTCTTTCATGAAACAGAGTCAACAGTAAAAGTACCAATGCTAGAGAATGATGGGGAAGCATTCAGGAATCTTCTCTCTTCCCTACAAATGACACAAATGTCGACATTATTCAAAGACTCAAATGTGCCACTATAGGATATGCTCGACCCACGTCTTCCTCCTCCAACTAGCCAACTGGTCAAGGAAGTGGTCTTCATGGTCATGGTCACAATAGTGTGTATGTGGATGAGTCTCGATTCGCGACTTACCATGCATTTCATTGCGCAAAAATTATCCGCATGCACCCAAGCTTGCTTGTCCGAGCCGTTGGCGCTGTTAGAATATTTAAGTTATAATTTAGTGAATTCCCACCCTCAAGGGTGTCTGCATTCAAAGATCTCTCGAGTGCTAATAAGTATAATTTGGGCTTGAGATCCATGCCTTTTGTCCTCTTTTTTTGTTGTATTATTTAAGGACATTGTGATGCTGATTTAGATTACTAAACGAGGAGATTGAGAATCATTTAAAGGGCATTTCAACATAATCTCACATATCTCTTGCCCTGGGACTTGGAAATCTTAGGCGAAGACGCATTCCATCCCACCTGCACGAATGTTCAAGGCCTTTGATCTTGATAAAAATCTCATCCCCAAGCTCCTCCCACAAGCCAGTCTGGATTTTGTCACCCTTGAAGGTGATGGTTGTCCCGTCACCATCGCATCGTTTTCGGTGGAGGCGAGTACCTGCGCGTCTTCTAATTTCATTCATTTTGATCACACATCAACATGTGATGTCAAGACATTGGCCTGACATTCTTTGATAAGACTAACGTGGGAGCTGACTGCAGTTTTCTGTGTGTCGCAGCTAGACGGTTCAACTCGGTGAAGCACCAGTCGACAAGCTGGACAAGGAAAGCTCGCGCACGCTTACACCATCGTCGAGGGCGACGCGCTAGAGAAGATCTCGAACGAGATCAAGTCCAGACAGAGAGGGCACGAGCACGAGCAAGTACTTCGCCAAGGACAGGGTCGAGAACAAAGCTAGCAAATAGAAGGCCATGGGAATGTTGAAAGCCATTGGAGCCCATCTCTTGCAAAACCCCGATGCTTACAATTGAGTTGTTGTTCCACGTTGGCTCAATCTTTTTGAGATTTAACAAAGACTTTGGCGTCGAAAATCATTCCCAATTCACGTGTGACAGAGTGGGGTGCGATCGGAAGCTTCAAAGTGATGAGAAAAAGGCATTTGATGGAGATTTGGAAATAAGCTAGCGTCGTATTTATATCTAGTGGATTCTAGACTTTTAATTTTAGTGAGTTTTATATGGGTCTCATGTAAACTCATAAAATTTAGTGATTTAGATTAACTTTTTTTTTTTTTTCTGGGTCAAAAGGAAATTTCAATTCTTTATCAAACTGATACATGAAAGGGATTCTCAAAAGCCATAATAATAAAACAAACCCGTAGATTAACTTAGACAACATAATTTTGATGAAAACTCGGAAATGAGATAGCATCATATTTATATTAAAAGAAATTTGGACTTTTAATTCCAATGAGTTTCATATAGATCTCACTTGAACCCACAATACACTTTTGACGAAGACTCGAAAATAAGCTAGGGTCGAAATTTATATTAAGTGGAATTTGGACTTTTAATTCTAGTGAGTTCCATATAAGTCCCACATGAACCCATTTGATTTAGTGATTTAAATCAATTTAGTACATACAACGCAATTTCAACGAAAGAGCATCATATTTATATTAAGTGGAATCAATGTCAGTGAGTTTTGGTATGGATCCCATGTGAACCCACCAAACTTAGCGATTTAGATTAACTTAGTACATATAGCAGAATTTTGACGAAGACTTGGAGATGAGGTAATGTCGTATTTATATCAAGGGGAATTTGGACTTTTAATTCTAGTAAGTTCTATATGGATCCCACGCAAACCCATCATATTTAGCGATTTAGATCAATGTAGGACATACAACACACTTTTGATGAAGACTCGGAAATGAGCTAGGTTGTATTTATATTAAGCTGAATTTGGATTTTTAATTCTAGTAAGTTCCATATGGGTCTCGCATGAACCCATCAGATTTAGTGATTTAAATCAATTTAGTACAGACAACACAATTTTGACGAAAGAGCACTGTATTCATATTAAGCGGAATCAAAACTTTTAATTCCGGTGAGTTTTGTATGGATCCCACATGAGCCCGTCGAATTTAGCAATTTAGATTAACATAGTATATACAGCACAATTTTGACGAAAATTCGGAAATGAGGTAGCATTTTTTCATCATATTTATATTAAGGAGAATGTAGGCTTGTAATTCTAGTGAGTTCTATATGGATTTAGATCAATTTACAATATGCAGCACACTCACCAAATAACTCTTGCTTGGAAACACTATCCAAATTTGGCGATTAATTTTAGGAAATTTTTTTTTCAAATTATTTATTTTCTGCAAAACCCACCTAAGAAAGAAGAAAATATTCAGAAATCATAACCCTTCACACTCAGTCTCTCTACATATGTCTTCTTCAATTCGGCCTCCTTCCTTCACTTCCAAGTCCTAGAGACCAAATTCATCACTACTAAGTCTTTCCTGATAATCACCCTCTTCTCAGTTTCTGCACCTTTGTTCGGATGCAGCCATGGGTGTCATCACTTACGTCCCCAATCCCTCCGGCCGAGATGTTTGAGGCCACTCTCCTTGACGCCGATAACCTCATCAACAAGGTCCTCCCACAAGACATCAAGAGCATTGAAGTCTTCGAGGGCGACGGAGGTCCCGGGACCATCAAGTTGATGACTTTCTGCGAAGGTTAGTCCATCCGTATTAGGAACTTAGGATTGCTCCAAATCAAGGCGGGTTCAACCTTATGGAACACTATAATGGACATTGAAAAAGATAGATATATGACTTGATTAATTAAGAGGTTTCTAATTGTTTAAATTTGCACAAGTGATCATGTGACCCAATTTCGATCGGGCAACATGCCATGTCTAAGTCAATAGTATTGGATTGTGGCTGGGGGCTAATTCCTGAATGATAGATATATGACTTGATTGAAAAAGATAGATATATGACTTGATTAATTAAGACGTTTCTAACTGTTTAAATTTACACATGTGATCATGTGACCTGATTTTGATCAGGCAAAATCAAGCCATGTCTAAGTTAATAGTATTGGATTGTGGCTGGGGGCTAATTCCTGAATGGCCGGATCTACACCATCAAGATCGGTGCTCGCAATGTTGAAACCGGCAAGTTCTAAATGTGAATGTTACTTTTTGTTACTTTGATAGGCAGTCAGTACAAGATGGCAAAGCACAAGGTCTAGGCCTTGGACAAGGAGAACTTCACCTACTGTTAATCATCGAGGGTGATGCGCTGGGCACCGCCTTTGAGAAGATCAGCTACGAGGTGAAGATCACCGCGTCGCCCGAGGGAGGCTCGGTGTTGAAGTGCACGAGCAAGTACTTCACCATTGGCGAGGTGAATATCACCGAGGAGGAGATCAAGGCCGGGAAAGAGAAGGCGGACGCGATGGTCAAGGCCATAGAGGCTTCTGTCGTGGCAATCCCTGATGCCTGTTGCGCCGATCTCGTCGCTATCTTTTATTGTCCGGTTGGGCAAAACTAAATAGAAGACAAGAAGCGTTTGAGTCACTTGGTGTTCGAAGTTAAAGCATGTTGGGCTGGTGATTGTTGTTGTTCCCGTCTTTGCTGAGAATAAGAGAATGAAAGGTGTGACAGGAATCTGGTGTAGTGGTTTTTATGGAATTTGGTAAACTGCGCTACATGGAGAGGATACATGAGTGACAAATGAATTCATGGTAAACTGTGGCCTAATATTTCGAATATGGACTATCGATCCCGCTTGATCCGGATCGATCATCGAAACATATCAAGGTGGCACAATTTTTCATGAACCGCAATAAGTAAAATCATTAAGGAAAAGTACATTCTTATTATATATTTCTTTAGGCCGCGAATCCTTGACTCTTCTATTTTCCTCAAACGTGACTCTTGCCAAACCAAGCCTACCTATTCGCATAATTCTAACCATAAATAGGAGGCATTGACAGGACTCAGAAGCACGAACTTCTCTGGGGTTATTTCTTTCTCATTGCCAATAGCCATGGGTGCAACTAGCATCACACAAGAGCTCACGTGCCCGATTGCTCCAGCTCACATGTTCAAGGCCTTGATCGTCGGGTTGAATTCCCTGATCCCAAAGCTCCTGCCTCAGTTCATAAAGAGCGTGGAGCTCGTGCAGGGCAACGGAGGAGCCGGGAGCATCGAGCAAGTTAATATCGCCGAAGGTACGGACACTCAACAGACACTCATCAAGCCGGGAGTTTCATAATGTAAGTCTTGTTTGGTCACAAATTCAGCTAGTCATTTCAAGAATGTGAAGCACCGGATCAATGAGCTCGACAAGGAGAACTTCGTGTGTAGGTAGACGATAATTGAAGGTGACACATTGGACGACAAACTCGAGTCGATTGATTACGAGGTCAAGTTTGAGAGGCTGTCATTGATGAAGGTCGGTTTGCTAGATGACCAGCAAGTATACCACCAAGGAGGCACTTCAAGTTGAAGAAGAGGAGATCAGTGCTGGGAAGGAAAAAGCCATGACGTAGCATTACTTACAGTCCATCTCTTTGTTCATGAACAATTTCTCGGGAGGCATACCATGTAATTTCGGCAAGTACAGCCATTCTCTGGGCAACGTTAGCTTTTCGAACAACAGCTTCACCAAAGAGCTGCCGCCAGATATATGCTGAGGCTTTGCTATTTGATATCTCGCGGTTGATGGGGAATAACTTCACCGAGCTGCTGCCCGACTGCTTAGGAATTGTCCAGGGCTAACGAGAGTCCGCCTGGACACCCTGGACAGCAATTGGTTCACTGCAGATATCATGAGTGCGTTTGGAGTTTATCTGAATCTGGACTTTATAAGCCTCAGGCCTCAGCAACAACCGATTTGTCGGGAATCTCTCCGCAGAATGGGGAGAGTGTACGAATGTCATGTATTTGCAGATAGATGGTAACAAAATCACCAACTGCATCTCGCTAGAGGATGGGAAATTGTCTCAATTGCGCAATCTGACTCCATATGGCAATGAATCGACCAGGAAAATTCCCGATGATTTGGTAAGTTTGGGGGCGTTGATTAGTCTGACTTGAGCTACAACCATTTGGCTGGAGATATTCCCACCTCGTTAGGAAACTTATCGAAGCTAGAATATCTTGATTTGTCGGGGAGAAGGCATTGAGTGGTAGCATACCGGAAGAGCTAGGAAATTGCAAGAATTTATTGAGTTTGAACTTGAGCAACAACAATCTGCTGGATGTCATATCGCCACAGCTAGGGAACTTGTTCACGTTACAGAATCTCCTAGACCTGAGCCACAATTCTCTAGCAGGATCAATTCCTTCCAATTTAGCAAAGCTCATTGAATTGGAAAATCTCAATCCTTTGCGTAACAAATTGTTGGGTACGATCCCAGCTCCTCTCACCAGCATGAGGAGTTGAAGCTCAATAGACTTATCGTACAATGAGCCGATCAGTGCGGTTCGTAATGGTCGCCTCTCCCAACAAGCATGGGGAAGTGCTTTAATCGTGAATCCGGGTTTGTGTGGAAATGCGACCAGATTATCTCCTTGTGGGATGAGCGATAATCGACCGACCATAAGGAAAAGGTTCTTATTGGTGTGACCCTGGGCGTCTGCTGTTTACTACTTCTGGTGACTTCAATTGCTGTGATTCTGGCAGTTCCGTGGCGAAACAAGGAATTCGATGAAGGGATCAAGAGTCTTGTAAAGTAAGAGAAATCCGAGTCGATCATATGGGGAAGGGAAGGGAAGTTCACATTCAATGACATCGCCAAGACTACCAATGAATGCAACGAAAAGTACTGCTTTGGAAAGGGCTGGTTCGGGAGCGTTTACAAGGCCGAACTGGCCAGCGGCCAAATCATCACCATCAAAAAGCTCAACATACCAGGATCGGGTGATGCCCCCACGGTCCACCACCAGAGTTTCGAGAACCTGCATAATTTCTTTTGCCTCTACATTTCAATATATGCTTGTTTCAACTTTGACCTTTGAAGCAACTTGGTGTTTATAATTAGCTGTCAGCATACAAAATAGGTGAAGGACCAATATGCAGTGCAAAACAAAAGAAAGAGCAAACAGAAGTTGCTCTCACAATCTGACTTTTTTAGTTTGTATTTGTAGTTTTTAACGCTCGGAAGATTAATAGAAGGGCATTTTTTAGAAGCCAGCCAAAAGCAGTGTCTAAAAGTGGGAATTTTCGAGATATACACAAGTAATGTGTATCTGCATATCATATCAAATGTTACAAAAATTCTGCCTATTAGGTAGCAACCTAAGCTCAAAATGACAAAATCAATAGCAGAAATGAAAACGAATCAAAAGGGAGAGAAAAAGTTGGAACGAAGAAGTCCTCACCCGATGAAGCAGCCTGTCAAGTCCCAATTGCTCTAACGCTTTGAATAAACTTGAACAGTCATTCATACTGCAACAAAACAGAATGACATAGACTTCAATCCTTCATTCATCTGACCTTGTTCTTGTGAAATTTTGCACGAAAATTCCATGACAGATGGTGACAACTTTCTCATCGTCTACCAAGATCAAGCTTTGGATCACTGCAAAACTAGAACCGTGGAATGATATCGCCGTTCCATCTAAAATGACTGGGGAAGACGAAGATGAATTGTTTAGAGGTCATCATCATAGCTGGAAGACAAATCTTGTCTAGATTCTCTTCCTGCGCCTTTACTTCTCAGGACCGTCCCACTAGGTCGGGATATTAATTATCGCCTTCTCTAACCGTTGGAAATTGTGAGATTGTGCCGAAGCATGACTTTGATATCAATGATATCTTTTTGTTTGTATGTGTAAATGTATATGTTTATGGTATAGTTGATGTAGGGGAATGGACAAGGAAGAATACTTTGAGGAAAATAGAAAAAGATTTATGAGACAAGAATATCGTTTATTTAGTTGATAGAAATGTGGCGTTACATAATTGTAAGATGGGATGTTCACGTGGGTGGAGTTTATCTAATGCTTCCACCACCTTACACAAACTAGTTCTTGCTTTACTCATAAAGCCAGCCACCGTATTCTTCAAGGAAAGATCTCTGCTTTTGTCAGAGATTTTTCTGCTTTACAACTGTCCACGGCCATTCATCCAAACATCTCTAACTTGGACATTTTTAGACCACGACTTCTACTACCAAAACCTTTACTTAGGAGCTTCTAGATTACAATAGAAGAAATTAGCTAGTTTTAGAAAATGGATCTCAATTTTCAACACTAACCAATACTGATCAACCTCTTTCTTCTCTGTTAGCTCCTTGTAAAATCTTCCTCACTGGGGCATCGCACGGGTTAACCTAACACTCAGACATCCACCAAAAAGATACTTGATGTAATCCTTAGCTAGCAGAAACAGCTCCTCTCTAGATACTATATAGATGTACTGCATTTATTGGTCAAATTAGGTTGTCGACAATTATGTGGTAAGAAATAACTTCAGATGGAACACAAGCATTGAATGTGAGAAGCATAAGGTTTAGCCGATAGAAAATGTCTCTCTACTTGAACAATAAAGAACATTAGTCATTATTCTTTTTCTAGAGTTCCCTTTTCTAAGGGCGAGAGCTGACCATGGCCTGGGTGAGTCAGTTCCGGGGCAATAACCAAGCTAGATCTAATCCCAAACCCATTCATTTTCCCCAGTTCTAAGATTTTCCGTCCTCCGCATATTCCAGTGGGATTCGTCAGCATCAACTTCCCTTTAGCATCCCCGCAATGAGTTCCATTCGCACTAGAGTTCCGTATCCCTGATTTTAACAGCATCAAGAAGACAGAAGTTTGAATGTTTACCAAGAAAGTTGTTACGAAAAAATTTGAATGTAGAAGAAAGAAAGATTATAAGTCACAAGACAAATGCTCT
Organism: Eucalyptus shirleyi; assembly: GCA_017140165.1. NCBI lineage: Eukaryota > Viridiplantae > Streptophyta > Magnoliopsida > Myrtales > Myrtaceae > Eucalyptus > Eucalyptus shirleyi. The sequence goes on along the minus strand of CM029448.1, from coordinate 16,473,208 downwards.
TGTTAAGAGTCGGACTCAAAACTTTGGCTTGCTAAGGGCCTGTTTGGTAACCGGCCAAACAGTGCCAAATTTTATTTTTTTGTTCTTGGAAGTAGTTTTGGAACGAAATCGTGTTTGGTAAAATTTTTGTCCCGGGAACAAATTTTTATTCTTTTGTTCTCGGAAGTGGTTTTGGAACAGAATAAAAAATAAATAAAAAGTTGTTTCTTGTTCCAGAGAACAAATCCAAGAATCAAGCCCATATTTTCTCTTCTTCTTCTTCCCTTTTCTTCTTCTTCATCCACCGTTGCGGTTGCCGTCCGCTACCCACCATCGCGGTCGCTGACAACCGATTTGGCGAGCTCGTTGGAGGCTTGCCAAGCCAAGGTAAGGTCCAGCGGACTCGCCGGAGGTAAGCCCAACCACTAGTGAGGGGAGCCTCTTCCAACCCTGGTGAGGCTTGCTCAGCCACAAGCGAGGCCCGCCTGGCCACCGGCGGGGCTTGCCCAGCCCCGTCGAGGCCTGCCTAGCCACCGATGAGGCTGGGCAAGCCTTGCCTAGTTGCTAGCGAGGCTCGGCCAATGAGGACCGGCCTCACCGAGGGTTGGCGATGCTCCAGTGAGATTGTCGGCCCTCGACTCGGCAATCGGCCACTTGAAGAAGAAGAATAGGAGAGAGAAAGGAAAAAAAGAAAAAAAAAGGGCAAAAGTAATAAAATTATTTAAAAATTAAAAGAAAATGATTTGGAATAAAAATTTTGAACACGGTACCAAACGCAATTCTATTTTGAGAATTGAAATTTTGAACAGTTATCAAACGGCTTAAAATGCTTAGAAATTGTTTTCAGGAACAGAATAAAAAAGAATAATTTATGATAAGAAATTGTTCCGGGAATAAAAGCGTTACCAAACGCGCCTTAAACGGGTGCTTGTATCCCATTTGTACCAAGAAAATGAAACATAATATATTGTATGTATATGTTGGCTCTATGATGTATTAACTAACAATTTTTTTTTTTGGTTCAGTCAATCTTTTTTTTAATAAAAATATTGTAATGAAAAATTTTGAATTTACAAAAAAGAAAACTTATTTGAGAGTCGAACTCAAAACCTCCTGCTTACTAAATGGGTGCTCGTATCCCCATTTGTACCAAGAAAAATGAATTACATGTATATGTTGGCTTTATGATGTATTAAGTGACAAATTTTTTGGCTCAATCGAATTTTTTGTTTATAAAAAAAATTGTTATGAAAAATTTTGAATGACAAATTGTCTCGTTGAGAGTCGAACTCAACCTCCCCCCTACTAATTGGGTGCTCGTATTACCATTTGTACTAAGAAAAAACACACACACATATATAGTATGTATATGTTGGCTCTATCATATATTAAGTGACTAATTTTTTTGGCTCGGTCGAAGTTTGGTTTACCAAAAAAATTGTTACGAAGTATATTGGATGTGGAAAAAAAAAAAAAATATTACGAGTCATAGTACAAAGGATCTCGTTGAGATTCAAAGTCAAGACCTCTCGCTTACTAAAGTAAGCTCTATTTAACTGAGCTAAAAAAGCTATTTATGACATTTTTCTAAACGTTTTTATTCATTCAATATCTGTTTGTGAATTTCTCCAAAAACTACATCCCGATGGATGGACGTACTTGCATCTTGCCGAATATGCGACATTTCTGTTATTGGAGCTTCTCGAAAAGTCCACATTTTAGTTCTTGTGACAATTCTTTCACCCCCATATTCTCGTTTATACTCATTGATTGGGAGAATCAAATTTATATTGTGCTTTTATATTATTTGTGTTGACACCTAAATTTTGTCATTTTACTTAAGACTTATTAGCATTAAAAGTTAGGAATTGGTCGCAAAAAAAAATTAATTTTAAAAAAATTAAAATTATTTAAAAAATTATTAATTAAAAAAAGGAACAAGAGAGGCCGGGTCGGGCCGGATCCGACCTTAGCCCGGCCCGCCTCTCTTTGTTCTTCCCCCGCGCGGGCCTGGGCGCGGTCCATCTCTTCCTTTTCTTTCCCCCACGGAGGCCCAGCTCCGCCTTCCTCGCGCGGCCCACCAGCTGGTCGTCCTCCTCCTGCAGTCCTTCCTCGCGCGCCTGTAAAAAAGAAGAAAAGCAGAACAGCAGAGGGGAGCAGGGGGAACAGCCGGAGGCAGGGGCGATGCTCGGCTGGAGCTGGCGGTCGGGGGGCAGTCCGGCAGGTCGCAGCTGGCATCGCAGGGAGATCGCCGGTACAGCCGAGGAGAAGAAAACCACAGAGAACAACGAACGCAAAAAATGGGTGGGGGGGGGGGGGGGACAGAAGCACCGGAAGACAGAGGGAGAGAGCTCGAGAAGAGAGAGAGCTCGAAGGGGAGAGAGCTGGAGAGAGGCCGAACCAGGAGAAATTCGGAGGGACAGAGCATCGTGAGCGAGAGCAAAGCGAGAAATTGAGAGAAGAGAGCGGGAAAGAAGCTCGGCCGCGCCCGTGACCTCGCCTCCCGGCTTCCATTCTTCCGGTAAGTCTCCTTTCGAGTTCAGTCCCCTTTAACCCGACGATCTCGTCTTGACGACACTAGGGTGGTCGGCCACGGTTCGTGCCATTTCGAACCTGCTTGCAGGCCGCCGTTATCGAGCCGAGTAGGGCCCCGTCACCCGAGCACCTCCTTTTATTCAGATTTTTTTAGTTCACCAGACCGGAGCTCGCGGTTCTCTGGCCCGCGCGAGTCTCCTATCCCGGTGAGCTGCGATTTTGTTGTCTTAGACTTTGCTTGGTTGTTGCTTCTGCCTTGACTGTTGATTCATCTCCCAGTTGAGTTTTCGTTAGCTTTTCAGTCGACGCACCCAGGTGCTCGACATTATGTCTAGGCTAGGTCTGCATATATTTTCTTTGTTCTTTTTGTGGGTTGGTCGTGGATGGTGCCGGGAAAGGGAAGGTGACCGGTGATGGCACCGTTAGGTATTGGAGGATGTCGGTATCAGGGCTATGTCGAATGGTACCCGGTCGTTCAGGCCGAGTTTCGTCCCTCGGCTAACCTCGGTGGGGGCCGAGCCGTGTCTCGGCCAACGGCCGTGGCCGGCATCGGTCGGACTGAACGACCGACGCCGGATGGTGGTTTGGCGGCGATCCCAGACGTTGGTGAGGGCTCGTCCGACGTGGTTTTATTTTGGTTATGTTTCGGAGGGAGTCGTCGAGGAAGAAGATAGGTGCAGGGAAGGGATGAAGCAAAAAAAAAAGGATAAAGAATAAAAAAGAAAAAAAGCAAAACAAAAAAAAAATATATAGAAAACTATGAAAATGTAAAAATGACTTCGGGAAGGGGGAGTCGCAGAAAGAGAAGCTGCTGTTCAGGGGTTATTTTCGTGCCTAAGAAGGAGTTTGTGGATAGGTCAAGTAAGTGGGCTAATTTCGGAGCTGGGCTTATTTATGACGTGCTGGAAGTTGTTTTAAAGTGATCTTAGTGTGAGGGGGCTTAAGTGTTTTCCTTCGATAAATTTGGGCTTGATCTTGGCCCTTTTCCGAATGCGTTTAAGTCATTGAACCCACTCCTTCAATTTGGCTTTTAGTGTTCATGGCCCAAACCCATGAATCCTTACCCGACCCACTTTTGAATCGGGCCGAGGGCCCGGCTCGAGTTACTATTTCAGAATAAAAATAATTGCAAAAAAATATATATTTAAAAAAAAATTCGAATTTTTTTATTTGTTTTTGAACAGTTTTCTCTTAAAGTGTGGGAAAATCATTGACCAAAATAGGGCTCAAAATTGAACAAAGTCTTAAGGCCTTGCAATAGGGTTCTAATATTTCCCTTCTTGAGACAAATTATCAAATGATGGTGCACTTTCAATATATTGATTGTGATTTCCCTTTAACCTAGTTAGGAATGTCAATTATTATTATTATTATTATTATTATTATTATTATTATTATTATTATTATTAAATGTTAGATTATTGCTTTTCCTTGTAATTTATTTAATATTTTCTTGGTTATTGACCGTTACTTTAATGATTATCTCGCACGATCATTTCACATGTTAATGGATAAGTATAAAATTGATCCACTGCTTGACAAAAATATTTTCTTTTAAAATGAATAAGATTATGTATCGAAAGGGCATTAATTGATCAATTAATGTAATCAAGTCTTCGATCATAGATTCTCTGGTTGCGTAGGAAGTGAGGTCTACTCACATACCTCACTTGATTTCTAGTCGACTCCAATAGGTTAGTGGTGGTGACTCATTGAAATTTTTTTAAAAACACTCTAATGTCACGCGAGGTATAAGCTTGGGAGAGCCCATGCCTAATCTTGGGCCTTAAGTCCATCTTTTAGGCAATATCTCTAAACCTATTCCCTCCCCCCGAGGGATAGGTCGCGACAACTTGCATGCTAACTTTTATCTCTATAGTGGAAACAATCCCATGGAACCCGACCGGTGTTGGAAAAAAGTTAATAATTTAGTGACTTCCCACCCTCAAGAGCATCAAAATTCAAACGATCACTCGCATGCTAATAAGTATCATTTGGGCTTGAGATCCATGTCTTTAGTACTCTTTCTCTATTATATGATTTAGACTATTGTGATGATGATTTAGATTACTAAACAGGCCATTGAGAACCATTTAGAGGGCATTTCAATCATCAAGTATGTTGCTTTCTGTGAAGGCTAGTCCTCGCGCATCATTTAATTTCACCCACTTTGCACATTTTAATCGCACCGCATTAACATGGGTCTCAAGACATTCACCGACAGTTTAAATGAGACCAACGTTTAGGAGTTGATTGTGGTTTTCCGTGTCTTGCAGCTAGCCAAGGATGCATGTGCAAGAGCACGAACAAGTACTATGCCAAGGACGGGGCCGAGATCACGGAGAAGCAGATCAAGGCCGGCAAAGAGAAGGCCATGGGAATGTTCATGGCCATTGACGCCCATCTCTTGCAAAACCCTGATGCTTTCAATTGAGTTGATGTTGCATGTTGGCTCAATCTTTCTGTCTCCCATCATGGTTTGTGTTTACATTCTCCCATCTCTTTAAGATAAATTATAATCATGACTGAACTGTAACTATATTTTGGCGTGAAGTGTCATAATTTGTGTTCAGTAATACATGCGACTCCTTCAAAGTGGGGGAGACAACAGTTGAGGTGGTAAAAATTCTGAATGTTGTAATTAAAAATACTTGTCAAACATCTTGTAAAAATCATGGCATAATTTTTTCAAATCACTTTAGCACAATTTGTTCCACCCCAAGATTTCTAGCATAAACACTTTGACGCCACTTTTCAAACCAGTTGTTGTTGCTGTGATATAACGCGGAAACTAATAAGATTTACGTAATTCGGTCTAAGTGTCAGTTGGGGAAGAGCAAATAATCCACTAACAATTGGAGAATCAAAGAGTTACAATCGCCTTAATGTTTGAATGTTTCTCACCCCTAAATTGCACCCAAGCTCACAGTGTTCAATCTCATGGAAAATTACCTCAAGTCTTGAAACACTCATCTCCTCACGGACAACATACCTCAATTGGGTGCCAACTTCTCTCTTCTTTCTTCTTTACGCTAAGATGCTGCAGTATTTCGCACCTTTGTCTGTTTTATCTTTTCGCCTTAATTTTATTTCTCACCTCGCTTTCATCTTTGTCGTTTTGATTGCGTCTTAATTGTATCTTCCTTATCTACCGAGAGTTTATCGATACGGGGACATATTCCTTTCTCTGTTGTTACTCGTCAGCATCTTAGCGAAAAGAAGAAGAGAGCACGCATTTCACAACATGAATCAGCAAGCAATGTCTCCACCCCCCCCCCCCCCCCCCCCCCCCCAAAACATTCGAACACTATTTATCAGCATCTCGATCGGATTTGGAAGTGAAGATGCGGGAGTTAGAGAAACAGGGGGTTACTGTGGGGGTTTGACTTTTGGGGTAATGCACAAAAAACTCGTCTCAGTATATATAACGTGGATATTCTCTTCAAGATAAATTATAATTCAAATACCAAATGTGATATTGGTATTTTTTTTCCTAATAGATTCGGTTTTCTACATCTTCAAATCAAGTCGAATCTTGTACACGGACTTAAACTTGAGACAATAATTTAATAGCGTATCATCTCTTCTATATCACTTGTTATTCACCACCATGTCCCCAAAGCTCCATTATTCAGCCCGGAATGTGTTGTGCAGTGACGAGGTCAAATTATTTCTTCATTAGTAGAAGTAGAAGAGATTGGATGCTCAGTCCATATTGATTGCGCTCTCTCTCTCTCTCTCTCTAATTATGACATGCCTCTTAGAGATATGCACATACTCTCTCTCTGTTTAAATTATTAAATTGAATTATTTAATTAGAGAAAATCTCTGCTCTGCTCTGCTCTGCTCTCTCTCTCTCTCTAATTATGACGCCTATTAAAGATATGCACAAACTCTCTCTCTCTCTCTCTCTCTAATTATGACGCCTATTAAAGATATGCACAAACTCTCTCTCTCTCTCTCTCTCTCTCTATTTAAATGATTAAATTGAATTATTTGATTAGAGAAAATCTCCAATCATCAGAAGCCTTGAAAGGCAGATGCACTCACTATTTCTTTCTCTAGACTTTAACTATGGACAAAAACTTACAGGTACTCGGGCACTCAAGAACACCACACAATAGTACCCAATGTATCCAACCCATCAGACCAAAAAAAAAAAAAAAAAGTCCAACCCCCGAAATTAATTAAAACAGTTTAAATTAATCATCCAAATGAGTTTTTTTTTTAAATATATTTTATAACAACCAACATTTATCTCAAAGTCTCTTTGTATAGCTCCTTGGTTCTCTTGCTATAATACTTCTTACCTTTTACCAAAAAAAAAAACATTTATCTCAAAGCTACTTCTCAAAACATATTTTATCAAACAATCTTTACATTTTGCCAAAACCCTTTAGGCTTACATTACTTTACATTTCCCTAAAGCTAGTTGAGAAAATTGAACTAGACGTAACCTACTTTGTTTCTTCCAAAAGTTGAGTCCTCGATTCGACTTGATTTCTGTTGAGCTTTGACTTTCAAATTAAGATATAAGAATATTTTAGACCATGCATTTTTATTTTAGGGGATTTTTAAAGGGAGACTATAAAAAGGAACGTGTTTATAACACATCTCCAACTCTACCGTCTATATAGTTTTCTGTTTTGTTTTTTCCTATCTTCTTACTAGATGTTTAGATCTTGTGGCTCATCAAGTGGTTTTAGAGTTTTTTGGATTATATTCTCGTGCTCTTTATTGAAAATAGTGAGACTCTTCTCTTTTCCTATGATTTTTTCCGTTTTGAGTTTTTCACGTAAGTTTTGCGTCTCATGTGATTTTGATTTTCTTTTATCTTTTATTACTTGTTCTCAAATTGGTGCATCTTTGATTGGCTTGTTTGGCAACAATTTCCATGCCTCACGTTCCCCTCACGTGTGGGCAATTGCACACGCTCCCCATCACACATTCTTCCAAAATTCTTCATTTCTTCCATCCAAAAGTCGAGTGCACAGATTCTTCCAAAAGTCTTGATTCCCTCCATCCAGAAGTGGAGTGATGGGTTGGAAATCCAGTCGTAATGAGTGCGCTATGACTTGGGATGGCTTGTTCTCTGCCTTTTTAAGAGAAAAGCCGACCCAATCTTGGCCTCAAAGGACCCCGCAGAGCTACCCAACAACGATAATTGGTATTCCCCTTAGAAGGACCCGAAAACATATATATACATATGCGTCTTATCTTTTAAATCCTAGATCGAGACTTCCTTTTCAGTACTAGACGTAACCTACTTTGTTTCTTCCAAAAGTTGAGTACTCGATTTGATTTGATTTTTGTTGAGTTTTGACTTTCAAATTAAAAGATAAGAGTATTTTAGACCATGCATATTTATTTTACGGGATTTTTGAAGAGAGACTATAAAAGGAATGTGTTTAATAACATATTTCCAACTCTAGTCTGTAACCACTAGGGTTTGCCATTGTGATCACATTTTCAATATGGAAAGGGAAGGTGAGGGTTCAAATTCCCACATTCTCAGGTGACGATTTAATTTTAAGTGTGGGTTTCGACTTTTACACCCTACAATGAAACAGAGTAAAAATTTAAGAATTAAAATATGACCAACCAAAAAATTTAAGAATTAAAATATGACCAACCAAAAAAAAAAAAAAAAGCCTCTGTATCGTTTTGGTATTTCCCACACATTCCAAACGTTGAGTACTTGACAATTACTTGTGCGTAGAAGAATTTCAATCATTGTTTTGCTTTTTCCCACACATTGCAATCATGTGCGTAGAAGAATTTCAACCAAAAGTACGTGAATGCTTGGTTTTCCTCTGAAGCGGACCAAAAAAAAAAAAAAACTCTAGCCTCTATCTTTTTGCTTTTTCCCGCACATTCCAAAAGTTAAGTACTTGACAGTTACTTGTGCGTAGAAGAACTTCAACCATTGTTTTGCTTTTTCCCACACATTCCAATCTTGTGCGTAGAAGAATTTCAACCAAAAGTACGCGAATGCTTGGTTTTCCTATGAAACAGACCAAAAAAAAAACTCTAGCCTCTGTATCGTTTTGCTTTTTCCCATACATTCCAAAAGTCGAGTACTTCGCAGTGAGTCGATCGTGTGCGTAGAAGAATTTCAACCATTGTTTTGCTTTTTCTTACACATTCCAAAAGCCGAGACTTTGACAGTGACTCGATCATGTAGGTAGAAGAATTTCAACCCAAAGCAGGCGATTGCTTGGTTTTCCTCTGAAATGGACCCAAAGCAGGTCCGCAAAGTTTTCTCTCCCGCGCATATATATATACACATGGGGTCTTAGCTTCGAAATCCTAGATCAAGACTTCCCTCTCAGTTTTCAGCAAATTCTTTTCGAGCAGAGAATCATGGGACACTTCAGCTACAAGACCGAGATCAAGCCCTCCATCCCCCCGGCCAAGGTGTTCGAGGTCTTGGTTAGGGCTGAAAACCTCATCTCCGGGGTCCTCTTGCCAGTCCTCGAGAGTGCCGAGCTCATCGAGGAGACCACTTCCAGCGAAGGTTAGTAAGTTTACTTGGTTAATTCAAATGTTCCTGACCATTGACACCGTGATGTCGTGAGTCAATCATGTTGCAAAGCAGTGCTCGCGATTTTTGAAACCGGTGGCTTCTCAGATGTGATTTGCCACGTTTTGCGTCTTTTATAGGTCATTGCAACAAGACAGTGAAGCACAAGGTTGAGGTCCTGGACAATGGGAATTTCTCCTACTTCAACTCGATCATCGAGAGCGACATGCTGGCCAACACCTTGGAGAACACCAGCTACGAGGTGAAGATCACCGCATCACCGGAGGGAGGCTCCGTGTGCAAAAACGCCAGCAAATACTTCGCCAGGGGCAACATAAACATCACCGAGGAGAAGATAAAGGCCGTGAGAGAGAAGGCATTCACTGTGTTCGGGGCCATCGAGGCTTGCCTCCAGGCGAACCCTGAGACTAGTGAGTCTCTGTGTGGTTAATTTTTAGTAGCGTGTGGCGAATGCTTTTGTATGGGATGATTGCCTTTTTAATCTTTTCCTTTTTTTGGTTGGATTTCCGAGAGGATGGTAGTGCAGACGTTTTGGGTCTTTTTTTTATTAGTTTGTTTTCATGAACTTGAGCCATGATGGGTGGGCCTCGTGACATACTCACGTGGGGAGGCCAGCAATAAACTGTCACTCAATGTCATAGCCAATTGTGTCATCTTTCTTCCCCTTTTTTTTGGGTCTACTCTCGCTGTACTGAAACGACGATCGACAAACCTACAGTTCATCTCTTTTGTTCACGAACGATTTCTCGGGTGGCATACCGTGTGATTTCTGCGAATCCATATCGTCTGGGCTATGTTAGCTTTTCCAACAACAGCTTCACCGGAGAACTGCCGCCGGATTTGTGCGGCGGCTTCGCTCTTCGGTATCTCGCGGTTTATGGGAACAACTTCACCGGGCCGCTGCCCGATTGCTTGAGGGATTGTCCGGGGCTAACGAGAGTCCGTCTAGAAGGTGATCTGTTCACTGCAGATCTCACGAGTGCGTTCGGAGTTTACCCGGATCTGGTCTTTATGAACCTCAGCACTGGTCGATTTGTCGGGAATCTCTCCGCAGAATGGGGAGAGCGCACGAATATCACGAATTCCACGAATTGATCGATTTCGTTCCATGAGAAATGAAGGAAGAAGGCTTCGATTTCAAAGAGAGAGGGAAGGAAGGAAGGAAGGAAGCGGCGGAGCGGCCGGCGAAGATATGAAGGGAGGCACGGTCCAGATCAATTGGCATGAGGCCAAACCCGTCCTAACCCTTGGTTTCCAACCCCCCCCCCTCCGGCCTCCTCGCCACCGGCGGCGCCGATTTCGACATCAAGGTGCTCCCTCCACCCCCTCTCCGGCCTCCGTGCTTAATCGCCAGTTTGTAGCTCGAAGTTTGGAATTTTTTTTTTGGGGGGGGGTGGTCGAAGAAGTTTGCAATTTGGGGCGTCGGCTTCTTTTCTATCTCGGCGTGTTTCTGTTGCTCTTAGGTTAATTCGTGAAGCATTTCGCTCGTCTATGCTTTTCGGGACTTAGTGAGTGGGTAATTGTTGTCCGTGTCCTGGGCTCTTCTTTCTCTGCGTTCCTAAAGAAAGGGCACAATATTTTCAGTCCCGATTCGAACGCAAGATGCCGATAGAATTTGCTCAAATTTGAATGTTGTTTCGTAAAACCAAGGACTACGAATTGATTGATTTCATTCGATAATAACCCCCTCCAGATTCTCCAACCAATTAGGGTTTTCTTGCTCCATTTATGTTAATCTATCTTTGCAATGAGAAAATATGATTATATTATTGATGTCGAGTCTCTAATGTGTGATTAGAAAATAATGTTTTGTGTATCCTATTACTGTTAGTGAGGAGGGTATGTGATTTTTTCCGTATTGGTTTCCATGTTAAAACCTTAGTGTCGTTGGCTCTGTCTTATTGTCATTTTGGTATTACATATTGCTGGTGGTTGTTGGGGTTGAGTTGATTTCGGTTGGTTTAGTTTTAGAGGAGAAATTGATGCTAAATTATGTTTCGTTATTAGTAAATTGTTGCCCGGTTCTCCCCAATATTATCATCCAACGGTTTGTTCTATTATCATGTAGATATTTTTATATTAGGAAAAAGGGGCAAGTCATAATCTGAATAATCCACGGAATAATTTTTTTTTCTTAAGCTTTGTTTGTTTCGCAAAATATTCACTGATCAAAGCCGTTCACACTTAGTCTCTCTCTCTCTATATATATCAGTTTCGGTTCAGCCTGTTCTCTTCATTCCCAAGTCCTAGAGACCAACTTCATCACTGCTACTCAGTCTTTCCTGATCATCACCCACTTCTCAGTTTCAGCAGCTCAGTTCGGATCCAATCATGGGTGTCATCACTTACGACTCTGCGATCACGTCCAGATCCCTCCGGCCAAGATGTTCAAGGCCGCTGTCCTCAACGCCGATAACCTCACCCCCAAGGTGCTCCCACAAGCCATCAAGAGCGTTGAAGTCCTTGAGGGCGATGGAGGTCCCAGGACCATCAAGTTGATCACTTTCGGCAAAGGTTAGTCCATCCATATTAGGAACTTAGGATCGCTCTCGATCAAGGTGGTAGCGATCAGGTGGTTTTAACCTTATGGAACATTATACTGAACATTGAAAGAAATGGACACATAACTTGTTTAAGCTCCGTAGACTAATCGTACAATGAGCTGACAGGTGCGGTTCCTAGTGGTCGCCTCTTCCAACAAGCACCGAAAAGCGCTTTTATCGCAAATCCGGGCTTGTGTGAAAACGTGATGGGGTTATCTCCTCGTGGGATGAACAGTAAATCGACCGACCATAGGGAAAAGGTCCTTATTGATGCGAGCTCCTTCTGGTGACTTCAATTGCTGTGATTCTGGTGCTTCAACAGCGAAACAAGGAAGTCGATGAAGTACGAGAAATCTGAGTTGATCATAGGGAAGGGAGGTTCACATTCAATGACATACAACGCAATTTTGATAAAGACTCGAGAATGAACTAGCGTCGTATTTATATAAAGCAAAATTTGGACTTTTAATTTCAATGAGTTTCATTTAGGTTTCATATGAATTCCATCAAATTTAGCTATTTAGATTAATTTAGTACATATGACATGCTCATTAAATAACTTCAGCAATGCATCCATGCCCCTCTCCAATACTTTCCTCCGAAAACATATGCTGTTGTTATCCATTAATAGTTTCCGACTCTTCCGTCGTAGTGAGATGATTGACAAGTTTAATCAATTTTGTCGCAATGCAACGAAATTCATTAATTAATCTAATCTAACACCCATGGACATTCTACTATACGTTCACATGGTCCGTGACTACGACAAGATGAACTAGACAAAAGAAGAAAATTAGATACGAAGAAAGCGTTTCTAAAAATCTACGTCGCTATACCGTTAGATAAAAAGGAAAATTAAAAAATGTTTAATGAGCAAGTGACCCGTGAGCCAATCTCGCTTGATCCACCACACTTCCACCAGACAATTAGCAGAAAATGGTTCGCAATAATATTATTTAAAAGGACTAGACACATGAAAGCAAGTAGAAAAATTCAAAATCTATAGACGTCCATCTTGATTTTCAGAGCAGCCTTTGTTGACTAAAAGTAACAAAGCCTTGTAATTACCAAACTACCTTTCCCATCTTTTCTGCTAAATTAGATTAGTGCAACATTGAGATCAATCTGTACTTTTTCTTATCGATGGAAGCTCAACAGAAACATGAAGCACCGAGATCACCCAGCAGGAAAATTTGTGCCTCGATTTTTCGAGTTTTTCTACTGCACAGAGTTAAGCGAATATTATTTATGAGTATGAAATTGATGATAATTCTTCCCGAGGCCTCTACCAACCTTAAAGATTGCTACTTTTGTGAACGGATTGAAAAGAATTAGGATGAGATCTGGGTGGATTGCGACCTATGCAGCTAAGGGCTTGATATTTTCTATGATAGTAACACTATGTAAGAAATCAGTGAAGCTCAGCCAAGAGAGTTTGCTGAGCAAATGCTCCTGGATCAAAAGTCAAGTCTATACATGAAAGGGAAATGGAAGAACGTTTGGTATCATTCTAGGATGGTGCCTTCTCTGACTAATATTCCATTATCATATAGACAAATTTTATTTTATGAACAAAGTCCATGTCATGATTGAACAACCCACAGACTGATTAAGATTTTTTTTTTTATTAAGCTTCGTTTGTTTTGTAAAAAAATATTTTTTTTTTTCATATAACTTATAAAAGGAATGAATAAAATATATTTTCATCATTCACGGGAATATTTAGATATAAATTACTGTCAATAATGCAAAAATTTCTCATTAAATAATTATACCAAATGATACAAATAGTTATTTAATTATTTATTTTGTACAAACGAACACACTTGAAGAAAATATCCAATGACGAGAACCCTTCAGACTCGGTCTCTCTATATATGTCAGCTTCGGTTCATCCTCTTAATCTATTTTGTACCAAACTAACACACTTGAAGAAAATATCCAATAACGAGAACCCTTCAAACTCGGTCTCTCTATATATGTCAGCTTTGGTTCATCCTCTTCTCTTCACTACCGAGTCCTAGAGACCAACTTCATCACTGCTAATCAGCCTTTCCTGATCACCCTCTTCTTTATTTCGGCAACTCCATTCGGATCCAAATCATGGGTGTCGTCAGTTACGACTCCGAGGTCACGACCCCAATCCCTCCGGCCAAGATGTTCAAGGCCACTGTCCTCGATGCCGATAACCTCATCCCCAAGGTGCTCCCGCAAGCCATCAAGAGCGTCGAAGTCCTCGAGGGCGACGGAGGTCCCGGGACCGTCAAGTTGATCACTTTTGGCGAAGGTTAGTCCGTCCGTGTTAGGATCGCTCTGGATCAAGGCTGTTTCAACCTTATGGAACATCATAATGAACATTAAAAAAGACAGATATGTAACTTGATTAATTAAAGATGTTTCTAACCATTGATTTACACAAGTGATCACGTGACTTGACTCCAATCGAGGGAAATCAGGCCATGTCTACTAAGTCAATTGTATCAGATTGCAGTTGGAACAACCTAAATGGCCCGATCGACACCATCAAGATCGTTGCTCGTGATGTTGAAACTGGCGAATTCTAAACGTGAATATTATTTTTTCTTACTTTGATAGGCAGTCACTACAAGACAATGAAGCAAAAGGTCGAGTCCCTGGACAAGGAGAACCTCACCTACTGCTACTCAATCATCGAGGGCGACGTGCTGGGCACCACCTTCGAGAAGATCAGCAACGAGGTGAAGATCACCGCATTGCCCGAGGGAGGCTCGGTGTGCAAGAACACGAGCAAGTACTTCACCATCGGCGAGGTGGAGATCACTGAGGAGAAGATCAAGGCCGGGAAAGAGAAGGCGTCCGAGATGTTCAAGGCCATCGAGGCTCATCTCTTGGCAAACCCTGATGCCTATTGAGCCGATCTCATCGCTATCTTGGATTGTTCACTGTACTGTGTGAAATATGTCTGGTTGTGCTAAATTCACAAGGAGTGAAGAAGAGTTTGGGCCTCTCTGTGTTTGGAGTAAAGCTTGTGGGGCTGGTGAGCGTAGCTGTTCTTGTATTTGCTGAGAATAAGAGAATGAAAGGTGTGGCAGGAATCTGGTGAAGTGGTTTTTGTGGAATTTTGTAAATTGTGCTACATAAATAGCGTTTCAAGGGAATAAAAGTTGAATAAGCTTGATATTTTGTTGGTATCACGAGATTCTCTAATTTTCAATAAATTCCATAAAAGAATAGAATTCATGAGTAACAAATGAATAAATCCGAACTTATATTTCGAATTTGGATTAACATTTAAAACTATCGATGTGATAGAATCTTTCACAAATTGTTATGCGTATGATTATTGATGAAAAGTACATTCTTATTATATGTCAAGAAAGCTATCGGAAAATAAAGTTAATGTGTTTAGGTTTTGGACTTATCTTATCGTAACGCTTGGGCTATTTGAAATTCCATGTAAGCTAATCCTATCTTATCTCTTTGATGGGGCCATCTTTGATGGGGACATTGGATTAGAGATCAAATGCTTCAACACTGATAATGATAAAAAAGAAAAAGAGAAGCAAAATATAACGGAAAAGCAGCAGCCTCCACCTCCCCCAAAACTTAGAGGACGAGCTGATCTTTTGACACCCCGATTGCGGACCCAATTTTGACCAAGTCAAACTATCGGTGCTAGTGAAGTTTGAATCAACCCATGAAAATGATTTCAAAAGGCCTTACTTCATACATTTGAATCAGATCCACCGTGACATTAGGGCATTACAAATGAAGAAATATATTATGTGATGTTTATATTGCGCGACAAGTTAACGTGATATCACCAACTAATAAAGTATTCTTGTTTGATACATATTAAATGAGACAAAATTCGATTAATACACTTTTCTTCAAACAAGGACATTTCGTTATAATATTTAATCGGCAAATTGTTAGATCGAACTCTGCAACAATCATTTCAAAGGGATGGCCGCCCATGTGAGCACTAGAATGTTCATCTTTTGGAACATAAACTTTGACATTTCAACATGAATCTGAAAGGGACCGAAATCATTTTCATGACCAAAAGAACAAAAGAGACCACCTCAATTTCCTCTTTTCCATTCCTTTAGGCTGCAAATCCTTGACTCTCCTATTTTCCTCGAGCGTGACTCTTGCCACACCAACCCTACCTATTGACATAATTCCAACCATAATTAGGAGGCATTGACAGGACTCAGAAGTACTCTTCTCTGGGGTTATTTCTTTCTCATTGCCAATAGCCATGGGTGCAACCAGCTTCACAAAAGAGCTCACATGCCCGATTGCTCCGGCTCGCATTCTCAAGGCCTTGATTGTCGAGTCAAATACCCTGATCCCGAAGCTCCTGCCTCAGTTCATAAAGAGCGTGGAGCTGGTGCAAGGCGACGGTGGAGCCGGGAGCATTGAGCAAGTTAAATTTCACCGAAGGTATGTACACTCAACACTCGTCGAGCAGGGAGTTTCATAATGTAATTGCTGCTAGTCCTTTCAAGTATGTGAAGCACCAGATCGACGAGCTCGACAAGGAGAACTTGATATTGCTAGTATGAGTACCTAGAGGGGGGGTGAATAGGTATATAAAAAATTTCTCGAAGCTTGCACGATATTTAAACAGTTAAAGATTCAATCGCAAGACTTAGTAAAGGAAAGAGAGAATTGAACGCTCGGTTTATAGTGGTTCGGCTTGATTCAAGCCTACGTCCACTCTTCTGCACTGACAGCCGATTGGCTGGATTCCACTATAATCAAAGAGCTGTTACAGTGTTGATCTTCCTTGAATTCTAGGTGTAGATGATCTACCACACTCTCTCAAGGTGTCACCAAGTACAACCACTCTCTGTATACAATTTCGCTCGAACAGTCTCAAGTAACAATCAAGGATCTTCGGACTACGGAATTTTTCTATCACTCACACTTAAAATAACTAGAACGACTTCTTTTTATACTCCTTCATGCCATTATAGCCGTTGGCACTTACCAAAGGAATTCCTCCAATCTACCCGTTGGACGGAATCAATCAAGAAGATCATCGAGCTATTTAAGGAATCGATGATAGCCCATCAATCTGTTCGCCCATACAATCAGGATCTCGGTTTCCATGAATAGAACATTCCAAGATTGTTTCGTCGACCAACGGATCTTCAATCGATCTTAGATAAGAATTAAAGAATCCGAAATGATTATCCAACCAAAGAATCTATTCCAGAGAATAGGATCGAATCCTCAACCATAAACCTCAGCTTTGGATTTCCTTCGTCACTGGATTAGAAAGACTGTCAGTGAGAACAGACTTAAGTCTTTAGTCTTGAGTCTTAAGTCTTGAGTCTTGAGTCTTGAGTCTTGGGTCTTGAGTCTCGAGTCTCGAGAGAACAAAGTCTTCAGGCTTTAAACTGACGGTCTCCGAACATCCAGACTTAGACTGATTAGAAACGTTTTGTCAGCTTCAAAATATTCTGGAAAGATTTCTCCAACAATCTCCCCCTTTTTGATGGTGACAAAACTTTCTTGAGGATTTGAACGACTTTGACCTGCAAAACATTTCTCAAGCAATATGGCTAACTCATAAAGATTAATAAAACAACCAGACTCTGCATCCACAGAAAATTGGTTAGACTTTCATGAGAAACACCATATAACAACACTTGAATAAATGCAACCAGTCAAGCATCATAATCCACAGTCAATTGATCAAATTCACACCCAAGTTCAAGTTCTCAAGTCATTCTCAAAAATAAACTAAACATAACCACAAAAGTCAAAGTTTTAAATGGTTCAAATTTTGGTTCTCCCCTTTTTGTCGGCATTGAAAAGGGTGAGAAAGGAGTCATGTCCGCTTGGGAATGCGCACGATCTCGGAAATCCCCAATAGACTGGACTACTCCTTCGAGCTTCTTCATGTCTTCTCTCAAATGAGCTACCTCTTCTCCCTTGGCATTTGCTTGAAGTTGCGAGCTAGGTCTTTGAATTTATCCTCTAGAGAGGCGAAGATGCTTGTCCAGCACTCTTCAAAGCTTGGATTTCACAGTCGAACATATATCGGCTACGCATTTCCAGAAGAATATTCATAATACTCCGAAAATCTAGAATCATCCGTCGTACCTTGGCATGAACTTTCTCGATGCGACGATGGCGCTTCGGTATAGTCGCAGATTTGGAATCGTCGTATTACCTTCTTCGGGCAATTGAGAGACCTGAACTTCTTCGGGTCTTATCGGAGATTGTCTTAGATCTTCCTTTGACAGCATGAGGTGTAGACCTCTCTTGCTCACTAACTCCCCCTGTCTCTAGGACATCGAAAGGGGAAGAGTGATGATCATGCTCTTCATTTCCCTTCTCTCCAGAATTGACAGCAGACTTTTCTTTTTCTCCTTCTTCTTCTTCTTCAACTTCTTTCTCCTTTTCTCTCTGTCTTTCCTCTTCTCGTCTGTTCTCCTTCTTCTCCGTTCCGCTGAAGATCTGTTTGATGAGACACTGAGAACGTCTTGTTCTTGTCGCCGCTTGGATAGTGGGATCTTCATCATCTTCATCTTCATCTTCATCTTCAAGGATGAGAGTTCTTTCTTCTTCTTCAATGGAGCACCAATGGCCTCCTTTCCTTTCCTTTTTGAAGCAGTGATGGACTGGAGATTTCACTTTGAATTTCTCCATTGCCTTGGAGAGTTCTTGCGACGCATCTTCATTAACATTTTCAACCCTACCACCATCTTATCACACGGTCGAACACGGAGAGTATGTGGTAGTTCAATGTTCAGATGTGCGAAGATCTTGGTCACAGACCAGGATAAGGCAATTGTCCTTTGTCCTTTGACACGCTTCCGTACATATGGAAGAGAATAGTGTGCGGGAGAGAAAATTTCCGTCCGAGTTGATCGCATACATCAACTTTGCTTCGAAAAGAGACACAGAGGTCTTTGATGTAGACTTCGGTCTAAGACAGTTGATCACAATCTTATGAAGCACAATGTTGATGGCTTTCATCTGGAATAGGTAATTTTCTTCTCTACGTCTCTATCTTTGACAAGATCGAGTAGTACGAGCGAGGTGAGACTTTGATTGGAAGATAGCGCCCCCTTTCAACTCCGACTATGTCCGCCAACATATTCACGTCTACCACGTAGACTTGATCTCGAACACTGAATGAAATTCTATTCGCATCCAAAAAGCTAAGATTTGAATAGAAATAAGCGGTCGAGTTGATCATACCCGTCCGTAGAGTCGAGCAAAAGTCTCAAGTTGAAGCAAATTCAACTTTTCTCTTAAGTTCACGTTGATGGTGTCCGAAGTCAAAATCAACACTTCTAGGGTTTATCACCCCTCTTTTCAACAGCCTGAAATACGCTTTTTCCTGATCCTTGGATTTAAACAAATCCATCCGATTTCCTTTCACATTCGCTGCCACACCCATTCTAGGTTTAAATTCAAGGAACATTTTGTCATCATCGTTCCCGTCAATCAGATTTTGTCCTGGCATACGAGGATCACTAGGAATGTTCTCAAGAGCCTCCATTGCCCTTCCTTTAGGAGCAATTCCCAATTCCTCCATTTTCCGCAGAAAAGATACTCATTCCCATAATTTTTGTCCTTAAGGAAGTCATCTATGTACTTTAATGAAGTGCGGTGATTTTCAACGCACGATAAAGCTTATAGATAACGGGGTTTTTGGACTCTTCGGGTCAGCATCCTCGATTATCTCTTCTTCCAGCATTTGCACCTTGTGGGGGCGGGAGATCTGAGTGACGTGGAGGAGAGCGAATCGGACTTTGTCGCTGACTTGGTAAGTCTTCTTCCTCGTAAGATCGAAGTGAGTCGGTCCCTTCTCCATTCTCTCGTGGTCCCCTGTTTTGCGATTCTTGATGATTTCCTTGAAGACGACATCTTCCTTTGTCTATAGAAGGATTCCTTCACTTGCTTTTCCCAAGAAAAATGACCACTTTCTCGACAATGAACAAAGAGTAGAAACTTGAGATCGAGAGGAGAGTGTTTTTTAGGGTTTTGAAAATTTGGGGGTAGAATAAGCGTATATATATATATTCCTCGGATTTGAAAAGAGAAGTTTAAACGGCACAAGGAAAGTGTACGAACACTTCTTTTCAAAATCAATAACTGCTAAAATTAACTTCCTTTAAAAAGACAAGTTTTCAAATTTCACACGAATTATATCTGAATAAAAGAACGTACCTTTTCGAGATAAGATAAACAAGAATTCGTACCTTTTAGATAGAATAGCAACTTACGGTCTTTTAGCCATGAATGAATGAGTCTCAGGATTCAGAGTCTATGAGATCAGAGTCTTAGAGTTGGTGAGTCTCTAGACTTTAACTTCTTCAAGCTTCAAAATGTTGAGTCTTGAGCGGATAAAATCGAATTGATTTTTCTCCAAAGGCTTTGTAAATATATCTGCTAGTTGACTCTTTGAATCAACAAATTGAATCGAGATTTCTCCATTTTGAATATGATCTCTAATAAAGTGATGACGAATCTCAATATGCTTTGCTCTTGAATGAAGAATTGGATTTTTGGTGAGATTGATCGCGTTGGTGTTGTCACATCTGATTTACGTGCATGAGTCTTCAATGCCAAAGTCTTGAAGCTGTTGTTTTATCCATAGAATTTGCGAACAGCAGCTTCCAAGAGCTACATACTCCTTCGTCGTTGAGAGAGCTACGGTGCTTTGCTTCCTTGAAAACCAAGACAGCATCTGTTTCCAAGAGTTGACAAGTTCCAGAAGTGCTCTTTCTATCGACTCGCAACCGGCCAGATCGCATGCGAGTATCCTAGAAGATTAAAGTCTCCCCTCTTTGGATACCAAAGACCGATGCTTGCGAGATGAAGCAACGTATTTGATAATACGTTTCACGGCAATGAGATGTGATTCTCTAGGATCTGATTGAAACCTAGCACGAGATACAAACACTCAACAAAATATCAGGTCTAGAAGCAGTAAGATAAAGAAGTGAACCGATCATGCTCCTGTACAGCTTTTGATCTACTTTCTTCCCTTCTTCATCCTTGTCTATCTTCTGAGAACATGACATTGGTATGTCGGTCTTTTTGCACTTTTCCAATCCAAATCTTTTGACAAGATCATTAGCATATTTTTCTTGGAAGATAAAAGTTCCTTCTTTCAATTGCTTTATTTGAAGGCCAAGAAAGAATGTTAATTCTCCCATCATACTCATTTCAAATTCGTCCTGCATAGACTTAGAAAATTTCTTGCAAAGACTTTCATTAGAGGATCCAAAAATAATGTCATCAACATATATTTGAACGAGTAAGAAACTTTTGTTTTCCTTTTTGATGACAGAGTAGTATCTACTTTACCTTTGACAAATCCGTTCGTAATAAAAACTTACTTAGTCGTCGTACCAAGCCCGAGGTGCTTGCTTTAGACCATACAGAGCCTTTTTAGTCTAAAGACCGAGTCGGCTTCTTTGGGTCTTCAAATCCAGGCGGTTGTTCCACATAAACTTCCTCTTGGATAAATCCATTCGGAAAGCACTTTTGACGTCCATTTGGAATAACCTGAAATTTTTGTAACAAGCAAACGCAAGTAATAGACGAATAGCTTCTAACCTTGCAACTGGTGCGTAAGTCTCGTCATAGTCTATTCCTTCTTCTTGCGTGTATCCCTTGGCCACGAGTCTTGCTTTATTGCGTACGACTTTTCCTTCTTCGTTCATCTTGTTCCTGAATACCCATTTGGCTCCAATAACAGTTTTATCTTTCGGTTTAGATGTCAATTCCCGAGACATCATTAATATTGAACCTGTCGAGCTCCTCTTGCATAGCTTCGATCCAGCTTTCATCGATAAAGCTTCTTCTATGCTTTTTGGTTCAATTTCAGAGATGAGAGCAACAGCACTAGACTCTTCACGCCTTTTTGATCTCGGGTGCGGATTCCTTCATTGATTTCGCCAATAATGAGATCTTTGGGATGACTGGATTTGTGTTTCCGATTCTTGGTTGATTTGCTTGGTTGATGATCTCTTTCTTTATTTGAATCTTGAGAGGCTTCTTGATGTTGGACTTCAGTCGAGATGCTTCTTGAGTTGAAGACTTTGGAAGGTCTAGAGTGAGTTCAGATTCTTCATATTGAGTACGGGCTGGATTCATCTTGCGTTGAGTCTTGGAATTTGACATTCATTGATTCTTCCACAGACTGGCTTTTCTTGTTATAGACTCTGTAGGCTTTGCTTGATGTAGAATAACCAAGGAAGATGCCTTCATCTGATCTTTCTTCAAACTTACCAACTCGATCATTTGCATTTTTCAAAATAAAGCATTTGCAACCAAACACATGAAAGTATGAAACGATTGGCTTTTTACCTTTGAACAATTCATAGGGGGTTTTCTCAAGAATAGGTCTTAGAAAGACTCTATTTATAATATAGCATGCAGTTGAAACAAAGCTTCAGCCCAAAATCGTGAAGAAATTTTACTTTCAATTAAAAGTGTTCTAGCCATTTCTTGAAGAGATCTATTCTTTCTTTCCACAACTCCATTTTGCTCGAGTATACGGAGAGGAAAACATGTGATTAAAACCAGATTTATCACGGAACTTCGTAAAATCTTGATTTTCAAATTCACTTCCATGATCTGTTCTTATACTTGAAATAGCACATCCTTTTTCATTTTGAACCTTTTTAGCAAACTTCTCAAAGTACGAAAAAGTTTCGACTTACTTGCAAGAAAATATACCCAGGTAAAGCGAGAGTAATCATCTACAATTACTAGACAATACTTCTTACCTCCAATGCTCGGGGTTCTTGTTGGTCCGAAGAGATCCATATGAAGCAAGCGTAGTACATGATTAGTAGAGACATGATTTATTTGCTTAAATGAATTTCTTACCTGCTTTCCCAGAATGCATGGAGTGCATAAGTCGAGACTTTTGGTATGGCAATTTAGGTAGGCCTCGAACAAGTTGCTTAGAAGAGATTTTGGCTAATTGCTTCTTGTTGATATGGCCAAGTTTTGTGCCATAGAACTGCTTCATCTTGAATTGAGATTAAGCATTGTTCTTCATTTGCCTTTACATCAAGGAGATAGATGTTTCCATGCCTTTGACCCATGAAAGACTCGAGTCGAATCTTTGCTAATTCCGAACATATGCCTTCTTGAAAGGAGATCTTGTAACCGATATCACACAACCGGCTAATCGAGTAGATTGTAGTTGAGTCCTTCCACTAGAGAGACATTGCTTATTGTGAGATTTCCAATTTTTACAGTCCCGAATCCCACAATTCTTCCTTTGCTATTTCCTCCGAAAGAAACTTTTCCACCATTTACTTGAATAAGCTTAATGAAACAATTTGAGTCTCCTGTCATGTGTCTTGAGCATCCGCTGTCAAGATACCACTTTATCTTCTTTTTGACAGAGACCTGCATTCAAAAGAGAGTCTCAAGCTTTCTTTGGTACCCAAACTTTCTTGGGTCCTTTAGTGTTAGTAGGATGAGCATTATTAGGCCATACTCTCTTAACAGGCTTCCAAACCATAGGACACTCTTTTTCAAAGTGATCCTGTCTGTTACACTTAGAACACCTTAAAGCATTTCGACCTACAGACTTTACAAAAACTCTTTTGAAATGATTTTTATAAGCCTCCCTCGACGGTCTTTTCTTAATTCTTTCTTTTACTTTCGGAAAATCAATCAAGGGTATTGTTTCCGCTGTCATTCCTAGACCAGACTTATTAAAGTAAGGTCTTTGGACTGAAAGCACTTTTTCAAGCTTTTCGGATCCTATCAAAAACTTCTTTGAAATATTTGATAAGTCTGTTTTTAAGAAAACATTTTCTTTCAAACGATCATCTTCTTTTTCTTTAAGAGCAGAAACATTTAGGTCTAGACTTTTAACTCTTTCTTCTAAAATAATTTCCTTTTGTTTAATTGAGTTTTCCTTTTTAAGTTCGGAAATTCTTTTGAGAGAAGTCTTGAGACCGAAACACAGTTCATCAATATATTTAGAGACTTTGACAGGAATTTTAAAATTACTTACCTCAAATTCAATAAGTCGATCCAGAATCTCGAGTCGAGTCCGAATGTGCCATCAAACATATGTTGGCGTATTCATTATCACTCTCTTCACATTCTGTATCACTCCGTGTTTCCCTTTGAGAGCCTTTCGAAACTTCTCGGCTTTTCCTCTTTTCTTTTCGAGAAGAGAGGACGGTTGGGTCTGATGTGTCCCTTCTTTTTACATTCGAAGCAAACTACATCTTTGTTTGGTTCCTCATCATCAACAGACTTGGTCTGCTGTCTCTGAAAACTTTGTTTTCTTGGAATGAACCTTCTGCCTTTTCTATTCAGTTTTCTGAATCTTCTTATCATGAGAGCGAGCTCCTCATCATCCATATCATCTTCAGAATCTGCATCATCAGAATCGTCATTTGATTTTAGTGCAATAGATTTCTTACCTCTTGGATCTTCGTCTTCATTAATTCGTTCCACTTCGTAAGACTGAAGAGTTCCAATCAGCTCGTCTACAGATAATGGCATGATTCTTTGCGTCTCTCTTATTGAAGTCTTTATATGATTCCAATCTTTAGAGAGTCCACGCGAAGCTTGTTCACTTTCATGGGATCAGAAATTTTTTGACCTTGGTTCTCAAGACCATTGACAATATCGTAAAACGACTAAACATGTCGGTTATAGATTCTCCTGGTTTCATTTTGAAGGATTCATATTGACCAAGAAGAATGTTAATTCTGGTTTCCTTCACTCGTCTGTCCCTTCATAGGTGATGTGTAACTGTCCCGGACTTCTTTTGTAACACAAGAAGATATTCTGTTATATTCGAGTTGGTGACAAAGCACAATATAAAGAATAAATTGCTTTAGCATCGAGTGCTTGTCTCTTGTTTATTTCTTCTTGAGACATTCCTGGCTTCAATAGTGTCTTTCCCTCTTTCGAGATTGATGCGGCAGGAGTGATTCCTCTTTCCACAACGTCCCATTCCGTAGGATCCTTTGATCGTAGGAAAGCTTTCATCTTGTTCTTCCGGATGTTGTAATCCTTTCCATCGAAGTAGGGAGGTCTGGTATTGCTTTGCCCCTCCATCGCCCCTGGTGCTAGCATACTAGCCATGGATCTTTTACTCTGAAGTAAAACACTTCAAACAAAGTAAGAACACAGGCTCTGATACCAATTGATATTGCTAGTATGAGTACCTAGAGGGGGGTGAATAGGTATATAAAAAATTTCTCGAAGCTTGCACGATATTTAAACAGTTAAAGATTCAATCGCAAGACTTAGTAAAGGAAAGAGAGAATTGAACGCTCGGTTTATAGTGGTTCGGCTTGATTCAAGCCTACGTCCACTCTTTCGCACCGGCCCGATTGGCTGGATTCCACTATAATCAAAGAGCTGTTACGGTGTTGATCTTCCTTGAATTCTAGGTGTAGATGATCTACCACACTCTCTCAAGGTGTCACCAAGTACAACCACTCTCGTATACAATTTCGCTCGAGCAGTCTCAAGTAACAATCAAGGATCTTCGGACTCGGAATTTTTCTATCACTCACACACTTAAAATAACTAGAACGACTTCTTTTTATACTCCTTCATGCCATTATAGCCGTTGGCACTTACCAAAGGAATTCCTCCAATCTACCCGTTGGACGGAATCAATCAAGAAGATCATCCGAGCTATTTAAGGAATCGATGATAGCCCATCAATCGTTCGCCCATACAATCGGGATCTCGGTTTCCATGAATAGAACATTCCAAGATTGTTTCGTCGACCAACGGATCTTCAATCGATCTTAGATAAGAATTAAAGAATCCGAAATGATTATCCAACCAAAGAATCTATTCCGAGAGAATAGGATCGAATCCTCAACCATAAACCTCGGCTTTGGATTTCCTTCGTCTTTGGATTAGAAAGCGGTGAGAACGGACTTAAGTCTTTAGTCTTGAGTCTTAAGTCTTGAGTCTTGAGTCTTGAGTCTTGGGTCTTGAGTCTCGAGTCTCGAGAGAACAAAGTCTTCAGGCTTTAAACTGACGGTCTCCGAACATCCAGACTTAGACTGATTAGAAACGTTTTGTCAGCTTCAAAATATTCTGGAAAGATTTCTCCAACAGAACTTCATGTGTAGGAACACGATGATCGAGGGCGACTCGCTGGGTGACAAGCTCCAGTCGATCGATTACGAGGTCAAGTTTGAGGCCACCAGCGATGGAGGGTCGGTCTGCAGGATGACGAGCAAGGACAACAGCAAGAAGGCACTTGAAGTTGAAGAAGAGGAGATCTAGGCTGGGAAGGAAAAGCCATGACGTAGCATCACTTGTGTACACAATATTTTCTTGCGAGACCATCTCTCGCCTTGCTAACTTACGGTCCATCTCTTTGTTCAAGAACAATTTCTCGGGAGGCATAACACGTGATTTCGGCAAGTACAGCCCTTCTCTGGGGATCGTTACCTTTTTGAACAACAGCTTCATCGGAGAAATGCTGCAAGATATATGCAGCGACTTTGCTCTTGGATATCTCGCAGTCGATGGGAATAACTTCACTGAGCTGCCGCCTGACTGCTTGAGAAATTTTCCGGGGCTGACGAGAGTCCGTCTGGACAGCAATCAGTTCACTACAGATATCATGAGTGCGTTCAGACCGAATCTGGACTTTATAAGCCTCAGCAACAGCCGATTTGTCGGGAATCTCTCTGCAGAATGGGGAGAGTGTATGAATCTCACGAATTTGCCGATAGATGGTAACAAAATTGCCAGCCGCATCTCGTCGGAGCTCAGGAAATTGTCCCAGTTGCATGTTCTGACTTCCTACGGCAATGAACTGACCAGGAAAATTCTCGACGAGATAGGAAATCTAGGGGAGTTGATAAGGCTGAACTTGAGCAACAACCATTTGGTCGGAGATATTACCACCTTGTTAGAAAACTTATCGAAGCTAGATTATCTTGTTTTTTGGGGAGAAGGCATTGAGCGGTAGCATACCAAAAGAGCTAGCAAATTGTGAGAATTTACTGAGCCAGAACTTGAGCAACAACAATCTGTTGGGTGTCATGTCGCCAGAGTTGGGGAACTCGTTCATGCTACAGAACCACTTAGACCTGAGCCACAATTCACTAGCAGGATCAATTTCTTCCAATTTAGCAAAGCTCACTGAATTGGAAAATCTCAATGTTTCGCATAATGATTTGTCGGGTAAGATCCCAGCTACTCTCATCAGCATGAGCCGTTTAAGCTTCATTGGCTTCTTGTAAAACAAGCTGACAGGCGAAGTTCCTAGTGGTCACCTTTTCCAACAATCAGTGGGAAGTGCTTTTATCGCAAATCCGGGCTTGTGAGGAAACGCGACGGAATGTCTCCATGTGGATCGAGCAGTAAATCGACTGACCATCAGAGAAAGGTTCTGATTAATGTGATTGTTGCGTTTGCTGCTTACTACTTCTCGTGACTCTTATTGCTCTGATTTTGGTGCTTCGGTGGTGAAACAAGCATCTCAATGATTTACACAAGTGATCACGTGACTTGACTCCAATCAAGGGAAATCAGGCCATGTCTAAGTCAATCGTATCAGATTGCAGTTGGAACATCCTAAATGGCCCAATTGACACCATCAAGATCATTGCTCGTGATGTTGAAACCAGCGAGTTCTAAACGTGAATATTAATTTTTGTTACCTTGATAGGCAGTCAGTACAAGACAATGAAGCACAAGGTCAAGGCCCTGGACAAGGAGAACTTAACCTATAGCTACTCGATCATTGAGGGTGACGCGCTGGCACCACCCTTGAGAAGATCAGCTATGAGATGAAGATCACTGCATCACCCGAGGGAGGCTCGGTGTGCAAGAGCACGAGCAAGTACTTCACCATTGGCGAGGCGGCCATAACTGAGGAGAAGATCAAGGCTGGGAAAGAGAAGGCGTCCGCGATGTTCAAGGCTATCGAGGCTTATCTCTTGGCAAACCCTGATGCCTATTGAGCCAATCTCAACGCTATCTTGTCTTGTTCACGGTACTGTTTTAGATATGTCTGGTTGTGGTAAACTGAAAAGGAGACAAGAAGAGTTCGAGTCACTCTATGCTTGGAGATAAGCATGTTGGGCCGATGGGTGCTGTTGTTCGTCTTTGCTGAGCAGTGGTTTTCGTGGAATTTTGTAAATTGGGCTACATGTGGAGTGTATCAAGGGTAAAAAAGTTGAATAAACTTGATGTTTTGTTGGTATTGTGAGATTCTCTAATTTTCAGTAAATTTCATGCAATGATAGACTTCATGAGTAATAAATGAAATGCTGTATGTCCAATAAAATATCAAACGTCGGCCTGGTATTTCAAATTTGGACTAACATCTAAAACTATCAATGTGGCACAGTCTTTCATAAACCGTGATATATTTGATCATTAACCATAAATTAAATTCTTATATTATGTGAAGAAAGTTATAAGGAAAAAAAATCATAGTTGAATGTGTTTGGGGTTAAAAAAAATGTGTTTGGGGTTTGGACTTATCTAATTGTGACACTTGGGCTATTTGGCATTCTATTTCAGTCAATCTTATCTCTTGGTGCTCAAAAATCAAAGTTCGCTCTTATGCTCATATATAATGGGAATGTCGACAATATGATGAGGAGTTCATGAAAATCAATCATTGTCAATTTGTCAACAGCAACAACACACGTGTGTGAACTAGGACGCCGTATAAATCCTTAATTTATTAAAATGTTTAGATTTTAGTAGGGCTAGCAAAATGGGTCCCAACTTATTTTGTGAATCAGATTTAATGAGCATTGAGAAGTCGATAGGTGATTGATTTGGTATTTTTTTGTATTTGTACTGCGAGTTTTCATAGTCGTAACCTTGTAATTTGATTTGGAAGATCTGCCAAATAAATAGAAAAAAGGAGGCTCTACATTTGAGTAGCATAATTTTTCATGCTACTTGAGAAGAGAACCATTTGCAACATCAATCTATCAATCTAGCAAGACTTCTTGAATGTCCGTTCTTTATGAAAAATACTTCTCATCCTACCTTAATTAATTGAAACATTTAATCCCCCAAGATGTTGAAAGTGACAAATAGATCATTATGTGGAATCGACTTGATGGATGATGATATGATGATGGTGAGCACACTTTACTTTCTCAATGTAATTTTTATATATAAATACTTATATAGATCTCCAAGTACCATCCTTGCTGCTAAGGTTTGATGGTATTTAGATGAGGTGCGGTGAGGACTAAAATTGGATGGACACATGTCGCAATCTAAAAATGGAGATAACAGATAGATTATAAGAATTACAAAAAAAAATCCTAAATTCATTACAATTGTGTCAATTCAGTTATAAAATTTTTGTGATTGTGTCAATTCAATCTATTTGGCCAATTTTGGTCGGTTAGCATTGATGTGGACACTAGCCATTTGGCCAACACCGACGTGGCAATTTTTAATAATTTTTTAAATATTTTTCCTTTTATTTTTTTCTCTTCCTAATTCTTTTGCTTCTTTGACAAGTCTCATCGGCCACGAATGAGGCCTCAGGGCCGCGTGCGAGGCCGCTTCACCCAGATTGAGGCCAGGCCATGACGAGACTAGCCTCGCTCAGATCTGGTGCCGATGCTAATGTGAATAATTTTTACAATTTTTTCAAAACTTTTTTTTTTCCTTTTTTTAGTTTCTTTTCTGTCATTCTTTTTTTTTTTCCTTCCTTTGTCCCTCCATTAGTTTGTGGCCCCAGCAAATCCAACAGCCCTTGCTAATCGCTGGCAAGGGCATCTAGGCCCTTGCTATCAATCACCGAAGCCATGGACTGGCCAATGGCTGGCGAAGGGGAATAAGAAAAAGAAAAAAGGAAAATATAAGAAAAGAAATTGAAGAAAATGAAAACATGAAAAAAA
Organism: Eucalyptus shirleyi; assembly: GCA_017140165.1. Taxonomy (NCBI): domain Eukaryota; kingdom Viridiplantae; phylum Streptophyta; class Magnoliopsida; order Myrtales; family Myrtaceae; genus Eucalyptus; species Eucalyptus shirleyi. The sequence goes on along the minus strand of CM029448.1, from coordinate 16,443,749 downwards.
AAATTAAGATTTTTTTTTTAAATTAGAAAAATTGTCTACTTCAATACAAGTCATGTGCCATAGGATGGCTAGTGTCTACGTCAACAATTTTCGGTCAAAATTGATCGACATGATTACATTGGCAAATCGTCAAGATGTTTAAAATTAAATCAACTAATTTAAAAAGTTTATAACTCAATAGACATTTGTACAATGGGATCCTTCTTATTTTTTGTAATTATCTATGTTCACTGTCGAATAAATAGGTCCAGAATCACTTTAGAGTTATATTCTACGTGTCAATACCAACCAGCTTTGAAATAAAAATCAGAGATCAGAGGAGGAAAATCACATATCCAGACTTTTCCACAATTCTCCTTGAGTTGCGTACTGCAATTCCTTCTTATCTCGTCCCTTGACTAGACTTCTGCGCCCGCTGCTCACTAGATCATACCCCGCCACAAATCAAACACCAAAACTCATTTGCATGCACAAAAATTGGGCGCCTAGGAGGGAGAAGTGGGGAAATGAAAGGGGTGTAAATGGAAATGAGTTCGGTGTTTGATTCTATTTTTTTGTGAGTAGTGAAGAGAATTATTTTTGTTCCGGTTTTCTTCACCCAACTTTCGACTGAGAGAGTAGGCGATGAGAATTATTTTCTTTGCACACCAGACGGGTAAGTGACTAAGTGAGTGCTTAGGATTTCGTGACTCGAGAGTGCCGCAAATTGGACTGGTTCAAAGTGAATCTGACATGGCCACTCCAAACGAGTGATTTCATAAACCCACAAGTTTCCACATGTTCAAAGTTAACAATTTGATTCCAAGGCGATGAAACGGATGAAATGAGCCATTCATCCATTTAATTTACATGAAGTGTGTATCACTTTGAAATTTTGGGAAACCACAATTAATCATTCTAAAAATTTAAATTATTGGACGAATGCGATGTTTAATTCAAATACTTTAATACAAATACTTTTATACCCATCTTCACTCGTAAACTTGACTTGATCTAAGATTGAAACATGAGAACATATAATAGATGAGCAAATAGGACCTGAAAATGTTTGAACTTAGAACCTCTGCTTTAATAACATATGAAATTTGATGGAATTATATCCAACAATTCTAATAAGTTAAGTTATTAGAGAAACACATCGTTTAGCTTACATACATTAACAATCACCTTTGGTCTGACATAAAGGAAAGCAACCGTAGAGTGAGTCACACTCACCAAGGAAAACATATATTATTACTACATATTACAGATAATGTGGAATGATCAAATTCAAATCAGTGACTTGGAGGACGTAACGCATCCTCACATTTTGCTTTCGCCGAGTCATCGGTCCTCGATTCACCGGCAACATCCACAGGCGGACTAGCGAAGGTCTTCTTCTCCCTTCTGTTATCTCTCGCGTCATCGTCATCATAAATGTACGTCTCAACTCTCCACAGATAGATGTAAGCGAGAATAAGCCAGAATGTTAGTCGACGGAGAGGATGACCGAGGATTTTAAAGATGAGAGGCTCCCCTAACAAGTTAGCAAATGAGATAATGAGGAGGAAAACGAGTCCCAAATAAAATATGGTGTTAGCAAGCCACGGGAGTTTGCCAATGGTCAAGGTGACACCAGTTAAGAAAGCGGTGGACATCGCCGGGAGTGCAATTTGTAGTGGTAGCGTTGTGCGCTCGAATGCAGCGACTGCAGCGTCGACATCAACTATCTGCGCCCAGATGAGGTTGACGACCACAGTTATTGAGCAGAACATCGCGATGGTGTTGCAAATCGCGAAAGCCTGGAACATTTTATTGTCCAGCATCGTAGCCATGCCCGGCTCATCTTTGGAGGCTGTGTCCGAGCTGTTAAATCCTCCAGGAACTGCAAAACCAGCTGCGAAAGTCACTGTGGCCACAAGCGTTGCCACCACCATACGGGAATTGATGTAATTCTTGACGATGTCCCTGCTCGGCATGCTTTTGCGCGAGCGGACTACTGATAACTCTTTATCTCGAGCTTTCGCTCTAAGTAGAAGTAACTCTTGGTTTCCAAGTGGACCTTTTCCCGCGAGCGAGCAAAGCAACGCCAGGTATGCCAATTGCTGAGATCGGAAGCATGTAAAAAGGAAAATAAGAACAAACTTATACCATATTGATAACGGGAATGAACTCTGGAAACCTTTGCTTCTAAAGATGCAGTTTCTGCTCTTTTTGAAGAATTAGCACAAAACTACCAAGTTCATTTTAGATGAAAAAAGAGGCGTGAATGGAATTTATGTGGGCAATCATTTCATAGGTCGACAAAATGATAATGTTATGAGATTGTGCTACATTTGGAGCGGTCAAATTTGTCACATTGACCCCTGGCCTTTTATGAAAAACAGAATGCAACCTTGACAAACCCCGCCTTTTTATTCATGACCGTATTCAGAGGCTCAATTAAACGGAATATATAAATTGTTATCTCCGTGTTATGAAAGACACGTTACTTGTTTCTAACTGCAGAGAAATTCATGATCACAAATTTTAATTACCTCCTATCAAGACTAAATTAGGGACTTGCAGAACACTTATCCGAGAGGAGTCTCGGCTATTCTAGAAATTTGATCAGTACTTCTACTATCTAGTTGGCCTGGGAGACATAATGATTTAAATACAAGATCTGCCTTAACTAATGCATTAGTCTACGAAATCTCCAGTAAGTTAATAAATAAAATAGTGACTGTTCATGTTACCTACATGCCGAATGTTATACCCCTCTGCCTTGTGTCGTCGTCGAGCAATGTCAACAGCGAGCAAGCATTCGTTGTTGAACATGCTTGGTAGAATTCCGTCAGTCCGCACAAGATCAATCAAAGCAGCGGGCTGTGAATGCATCGCAGCCAAGTGCAAAGCTGTATTTCCAGCATCATCTTTTGCATTTAACATCACCCCTAGAATTGGATCGCTGAGTATATATCTCACTACGGAGACTCTACCATATTTTGCGGCGATATGAAGAATGCTTTGCCCTTGCCCATTTAGCAAAATTGATTCTACCCTTAGCTTCTCGATATGTTCAACATAACCCATCTTGCTTGCAATATGAATGGGGAGATCTCCATTCATGTCCCGTTCTTGGGTCAAATATTTAGTTTCTGGTAGTAAGAATTCGAATACCCAGGCGTGATTCAGGTGAGCTGCTAAATGGAATACATTGCCCCCGTTGGAGTCGGTCATTGCAAATAGCTCCATGTTTTTCTTGAGTATCAGGTCGAATAAATCTGGGATCAGGAGCTCCAAATTAGGATGGTTGGAGCTTGGTTGATCTCAATTTATTTAAACCCATTTTGGAGTAAGGACATCTTTGACGTGCCTTAATCACTACTAGTATTGATAGTCGACAATAACAGATTAGATTGCAATACCAAAACTAGTTAATGACATCGACGGGTGCTTAAGATTTCACTATAAAAATCTTACTAAATGACATAGCAATTTATATGGCATTTCCACGACATGAAGTATCTATAGAGTCGGCAGACATAATGCAAGCTAGGGCAAGATCAAGAAAAGGAAAATGATCTTTTCATATTATGTCCGTCGAATTCTAGCAAGTATCAAGCAGACTTATTTAATTGTTGAGAACATTGCAATAGCCTCCATAGTGCCGTACTGAAATCCCCCTTAAAATTGTTCCACCCTCTCTAGATTGAACGTCATCTTCTTCGTAAAGGTATACGGCACTTATTCAGCTCAATTAAGAGATTATGTATTTACCCAAAACTTGTGAGTAAAATCTAAGTAAAATTTGTGACCAGAATCTATTTCTAAGATAGTAGAGCTTATAAATCACAAATTAGAGAAAGGAAAAGGCTCCACCAAAACAATTTTTTTTTGGTCCCAACTATGAAAATTCGGAGGTGCTAGTAAAGAGGTTCAATAATGTGAGAGAGGTGCTTCAATTGTTTGAGAATATTCCAACGGTGTTTGAGGATTGTGGGTGGCCATTGGACTTCAAAGACAGGCGAGAGTGATTTAGAGATAACCTCATCCTTGGGGATTGTGCTACTCAATCCCATTATATATTGTGAACGGACCAAATATATTTTGTGAAAATTTAGTGATTCTGGGAAAGATATTTTTACTCAATAAATCACATTATATGTTCTATCTTGTATGTGCATTGCATGGAGTCATATATATCCTAGCTATAACGACCACATATTTAAGCTGTGATGACACAACACAAAACAAAATGAGTCTCATTTCACTGCCAGAAAAATTAAATCCATAATAATAAAAGTTAAGTGAACTTTGCAAATTAATCTAGACTGTTGTAACATCTATATAAATATATAATGATTTTTTCTTTAAGAATTGTCTCTAAAAGTGATTTATAGGGCTCTAATTTGTAAGGGATTGATTATTTTCCTCACAAAGAGTGTTTTTCTTCCACTTTCCATTTATTTTGCTTCAAATTAGGATCTATGTTTGCCTCTTATACCATGACTTTTGTTCAACAAAAAAGGCATTAGTTTTATTGAAATTAGTTCTAATGAGTTTCAAAAACTGCACATGAGCAATTATTGAAAATTCTTACATTTCTATAATACTTCCTATAAAATATACTCTAATAATATTGTTAAGTACATATACAAATTTCATGAGTCATATAACAACGATAATTAGGAATTTTCTAACTGTCGTCAAGCCCCCTATATATTACATTAATATATAACATGAATTAAGAATTTCGCATTTATTCTATTCAAAAGAAGATTTTTTTTTTGTATGAAATAGAATAATATTTCACCAATTATTTATAATAAAAAACATACTTATATTTTACACAAATACAAAAACAGGTGCTCGCATGACGGATGCCATCATTCTTGAAATTGATGGAGCAATTCAGGCCACAAATTTCAATATGGGTAACCGGTTACATTCTAGATACATTAGTGAAATAGTGAAAATTGTCCAAAAAGTTCTAAATCTATTGCACTTATATCAATTCAGTCATAAACTTTTTAATTTTGTCAATTCAGTCATAAACCTTTTTACTTCTTGCTAATTGAGTCTATTCAGCCAATTTTGATAGGAATTCGCTAACATGAACACTAGTGGTGTAATGTAAACAATTTTTAAAAACATTTTTTGATTTTTTAATTTTTGATTTTTTTTTTTTCCTTTCTTCTTCCTTTTGTGCTAGCCACCGACTATGGTCAAGCTAGCTAGCCTCGCATGCCTTAGTAAGATGTGGCCGAACAAGGGGGCTCACCCTCACCTAGGCGATCTCGCCTAGTTTGGGCGAGGGTTGGTCTTGCCTAACCTAGGTGAGGCCGACCCTTGTTGGGGCTTGGCCTTGCCCGGCCAGGCATCACTTATAGTAAGGTCAACTCACCCAGCCATGGCCGGTAGCTGGCCATCACTGGTGGTTGGTACCCGGCCACTGATAAAAGGAAGAAGAAAGGGTAGAAGAAAGAAAGAAAAAAGAAAAAAAGAAAAATGTATAATTTTTTTAAAAGAATTAAAATATTAATAAAAATTATCCACGTCAATGAATTCCGATCAAAATTAGCGAATACACTCAATTGGCAAGAAGTGAAAAAGGGTTAGCACTGAATTGACAAAATTGAATGATTTAGGATTGAATTGGTAAAAGTGCAATAGGCTTAGGACTTTTTGGATAATTTTCCAAGTGAAAGAATATTACTAGATTTAAAGAAATAACCTTACCTTATTTAATTGATATGAACCTTAAAAAAGTGCCTATCATGATAACCTAATTAAAGTGCCTATCTACAAAAGCCCATGGCAACGCTCGATTCATTCCACAATGTCATCTACTTTTGCATTCAATGAAGAATAAACTGAACTATTATTACGAGATTTTAATCAGTAGTACTTCATAAAAGGATTTTTATATATTGGACAATAAGAATAAGAAATATATAGTAAATCCAATTTCAATGGGATCTTTTGTATAGTTTCTAAAGTGCTTATTAGAATTATGAGCTGACAAACTATGAAACAGCCCTTCTACATACATGTTCACTACATGAAACGTGGTTAAATATGGTAGAATTAGGTTTAATTGTATTATCACAAATAAGTTAAGCCATTTATAAATGGATTATGAACGTTATGTGTGCAGGTCGACTTCTATAATTTATTCAACGAGTGCAACGTAAGTTTAGAGACATACATTTATTGGGTATGCTAATTTATTATTTGCATCACACAATACATTGTTACGCATTTTCACTTTATGTCTATTTGAAATTGTTTTGCATGTTCAGTTTAAATAGAGAGCCACAAACATGTTACGTCGTGCAATGTAAATAATAACATGTGCTCGGATTAATAAATTGGGACAGGATAAAAATAAAGTTACTGCATCTAGGGTTGGAATTATACTTGATAGGGAAAATTGTCCAAAAAGTCTTAAATCTATTGTATGACGATTAATTCAGTTTTAAATATTTCAATTATGCTAATTTAGTCATAACAATTTTAATAACTTGCCAATTTAGTTATAAATCTTTTAACAATTTGTCATTTTAGTCATTCTAGCCAATTTTGTTGGAAATCATTGGCATGGTGGTCTAGTAGTACTGACTGTCCTACATGGCACAGTCAACACTAACGAGAATAATTTTTGCAATTTTCTTAGTTTTCTAATTTTTTTTCCTTTTTCGTTCCTTTCCTTTGTCTTTTTCTTTTCCTTTTCTTTTTCTAATTTCATTTTTTCCTTTTTCCTACTCTAACCATCAACTGTTGACGCCTAGTGGAGGTCGAGCAAGGGCAAGGGTTGCTCTATGCAAGGGTCGGAGGGCGGCCCTCGTCTAAGGCTAGTAGAGGGAAAAAAGGATTATAAAAAGAAAAGGAAAAAATGCTAAAAAATTAAAAAATATATTGTAAAAAAGCCACATAGGCAATCAACATCATGTAGGATGGCTAGCTTTGACTAGACCGCCATGTCAGCGATTTCCAGCAAAAATTGATTTCCAGTAGAAATTGATTAGAAGGACTAAGTTGGCAAATCTTTAAAAAGTTTAGGACTAAAATAGAGGTTAAATTGACACAATTAACATGTTTATAACTAAATCGACAATCGTACAATAAGTTTAGAACTTTTTGGACAATTCTCTCTATTTGATATGACTGTAACACGTGAATGCCATCTACCAATCTGATGATCAATGAACATTAGCTGCGCTTTTCAAGTAGTAAACTTGGGATACATGGCGTTAGCAGCCAAAAAATTCCACATAATTGATTATCGTGTGTTTGATGAATTTTATCTCAATATTTTTAATGGTCAAGGTAATTTAGGCTAGACTACGGTATCGGCTTTTTCTGCAAAGATTATGATAACTGTATTCATTTAAAAGAAGTAAAAAATTTCTTTCTTTATTTAGATCCACTTTTGTTAATTTCTTAAAAACCTATTGAATGTTGGTCACAAACAAATTAATGGTCTATGATGTTCCATCAATTTGCTGAGAGTGACGGAACGTTCACCTCCTCTTTTTCCAATGAAAAAATCATGCCTGCGCAGCCTACAGGTTTGCTACCAGTTTATAATTCATGCCCTAAACTTTCATTTGTTCATTTTGGTTCATGGCTCTTGGTTGCTTCAAAAATGGCATCATTGTTAGATTCCAGATTTTCATGGTCATCAATCCTAAATATTTGCACTTTATAGCTTTTCTAATCAAAGATCGACAACACATGAGTTTCTAGTGAAATGGTTGTATTTGTAATATTTAAGCCGACCTATTATTCTCTAATGTGAATAATTTGTTTATTATGCGGCTAAACCGATGGGTATCCAACTACTTTAACAAGCAGGGTAGGGAATTTTAAGTAAAAACCGGTAAGGGGTTCTGGTAAGAGCAAAAAGTTATTGCACAGATTTGGGACTAGTCAGTCCAGAAATAGATAAATATATTTCCATATAAGCAGATTTAGGTACGTACCGTGTCGTGAACGTATAATGGCACCATGAATGGGCGGCAAGCCTTCTATTTTTGATGGTTCCAACGCGAGTGAAAATAAAGCCTCATGTACAGCGGAGTCGTCAATGTTGAGGGCTTCGTACAGGGGAGATTTCTCAGCCGCGTTCTTCCAGTACACGGGCTCCAAATCTTCGCTCAACAAGTAGCGCACCAAGTTGGCATGTTGAGAGCACACGGCCTCGTGCAAAGCGGTGTCTCCAAGTTTGTTCTTCATCCGCAAGAGGTTCTTGTCCTCGACGTTGGGGAGGCCTCTTGCCCGGTGAATCAACATCTGTGCAGCTCCAGTAAATCCCGACTGAGCGACCCAGTGGAGTGGGGTATTTCCAAAATCATCTTGGGCGGTTATGAGGTGGTCACCAACATAATCAACCAGAAGCCTTAGGATGTCGTCCTTCTCGTATGCTGCTGCCACGTGGAGCAGTGATAAGTTGCCTTCAAATCGGGAATTTAAAACGGCAGACCAATCGATGTCCCGCAACAATGGATCATTTACATTGATCATGGAAAGGAACTCGTCAACCTTGCCGCCTTTGATGACACGCTCCAGTTTTCGAACATATTTGTAAGTTATTGCCGGATCTTGTCCCCCCGCGGAAGCCGCCAATGCATTATTCATTATCTCCCGTCGACCTCTCCAGATTTCTTCTTCAGAATCCCTTTCATCCTCTGACACTTCCGTTAAAGGTCCTCTTTCATCCTTCTTTACCTCCTCCGCGATCGAGTTGTTCATTCCACCGTCCTCCACTTCTATAGACAGCTCTCCTTCCATTGATCCCAAGCTGTGCAAGTAATCTAGTTATTGAAAAGGAACATGGATCGTGAAAGAGACGTTATATCAATTAAGTATTGAATAATGCATCCATCTAATTATCTAAACTTCTATAATAGCTAATAGTGCTCCTTCATAATTTCATATGTCATCAAAACTAGAAAATTTCGAGTTTTTGTAAAAGACAAACACAAGCTACATCTTGATGGGATAATTTAAAGGTGAAACACTCATTAACACAACACAAAGAAGAGAAGGAGACAGATATCATTTTTGTTTATTTCACCTTTTTTCACCTTATCGAAAACAATTACAAGACTCGACTTTTATACACTTCACACACGACTCTTAAACTAAATGACTCATAAATATAGCTTATGTTCTGAGGTGATAAAATCCTAAGAACTTACAAAACATTGATTACACTTAGAAACATGAACAGTCATGAAATAAAAATACGAACAGACTTCTCAAAAACAACGCTACAATAAAGAATCTAATTAAATCAAGCATCGGACAGTCATCCGTATCAATTCACCAAACAAAATCATCGGTATCAAATTCTGGAATATAGGCATTGACAGCCATTACTATCAGTAACTTCTCTATTCACATCAGCAACTCATAGTCGATTGAGGACATTTATTAATTTGGTTTAATTTCTAACACATCTCATATGCAAGTCCCGGCCTCCTAACACCCACTTTTATCTTCTAAAAAGTACAAATTGAAGCCCCGTAGATAAACTTAAGCGAATAACTAAATCTGGTCTCTAAAAGAACGCTGCATTGGCTTTTCAATCGTCGCACGTTTTGCCTTCACGGGCTGTGTTGGTTTTCACCACCCAATCTGGCCTCGACGACTCTGTAATCTTGCCAACCAGTATATCAACTGCTGTCCTTGAATCGGTCTCTAGGATGATTCTTCAGATTTTGATAACTTGCCAATCAAATTTGTGATGGAAGAAAACCACAATCCTTTTTTGCAGTGGCGGTGCTAAAAGATTTTCTCCGTGGCCGTGACAAGGGAAGGAAAATTATTTTTTAACACCGAGAAATTTCATTCAGGGTGCTAAAGTTTGATATTTGCTGCAGTTATGCTATTGATCTCTTGAAATTAGATTTTGCACTACCAATCTAATGTTATGTGGTCGGTCCACTACTACTATTTGTGTCAATTATTGACTGAAACTTTTTACGTGTAATCGATTTAATTTACAACATTGTTAAAGTCGCATGATTAACAAGCAAAAAATATAATGTAAGAATATTGTTGGAGCTTAGATCATTGTCACGACCTACCCTCAAGGGGAGGGAATAGGTTCAGGGTATTGCCTAAACAACGGACCTAAGGCTCATAATTAGACGCGGGTTCTCCCAAGTTCATATCTCGCATGACATTGAGTATTTTTAAGAATTTCGCAAAAATGAATTGCCACTAACCTATTAAGATCGACTAGAAACCAAGGCATGTGAGTATGCCACACTTTCTACGCAACCAGTTAACCAATTAGTGCCATTTTGGTACTTAATCTTGTTCACTTTAAAATAAAAAAATTTTGTTAGGTAGTTTAGACTTATTTTATATAAATTCACTAACGTGTGAAGTGATCATACGAGTATACAATTATTAAAATAACAATTGTAGTTATCAAAATCCTAATTGCAGTACGTGCAATTTAACATCCACAAACATAATCAAATATGCGACTCAAACATGCAATATAATCAAGATGCAAGAAAATAAAAACCTAATTATGCTAAAAATACAAGATATGGCAATTTCTAACCAAACCCTATATTTTTTTATTTTCGTAATTTTAAAAATTTAAAATTTTTAATTAATTATTTTAAAAATATTTTTAAAATAAATTTAAAAAATTTAAAAAATTTTAAATAAATACTTTTAAAAAATATATAATTTTTAATTTTAAAGTATGTGTGAACCGGGTCGGGTCCGGTCTGACCCGACCCGGGTTTAGCCCGGTCGGGGGAGGGCCAAATTCGGCAGGCCCCAATAGGACTGGGCCTGAAGGACGGGCCCAGTCCAGCTCAAAACTGAGTCCACCTAAAAAAGAAACCTAAGTAAACTAAGCCCGGCCCAACACAAAAGGAAAAACTAATATTAGACCGGCCCAACACAAAAGGAAAAACTAATATTAAACCGGCCCAAAGGCCTTGCTTCGGCCCAGACGCGGCCTGCCCGAAGATCAAAATCCTACCCGGCCGCGACCCGATGGACGTCCCTCTCCTTGCTTGCGGCTGAGGCGTCGCTAGGCGTACGGACGGCGGCGGAGGCGGCGGCGACGCGGGCTTGACGGCGACACTTGGGACGCAGCGGGTGACGGCACGGTGGCGGAACAGCAGCGGCGGGCGACGGCGAACGCAGCGGTTGGTGACGAAAACGCAGCAGCAGGCGACGGCGAACGCAGCGGTTGGTGACGAAAACGCAGCAGCAGGCGACGGCGGGGGAAGCAACACGGCGGTGGTCGTCGGGGATGGCGTTTGCTGGAGAGGTGTGGTTGGTGGCAGCAAAGGCGGCCCCTCCGGTTAGGGCTGCGGCGGCGGGTGACGGCAGCAGCAGCAGGAGCGGTGACGCGGAGGTACGGCACGGGACTGGGAGCGGCGGCGGCCGGCCGCAGCGTCGGCGGGTGTTGCAGGTCGCGCGGCGAGGGGGCTCGGTGCGGTGACTGGCGCAGGTGGCTGGTGTCGCGGCGGAGCAGAGGCAGTGACCCAGCACGGCGGTAGTCGTCGGGGATGGCGGTTGCTGGAGAGGTGTGGGAGGCGGCAGCGAGGGTCGGCGGCTAGGAGACGCGTCGGCGGCGGCGGCGACAGTGCCGGAGACTCCCCTACTCCTCTCCGGTTCTCTTCCTCCCTCTGTTTTTCTTTCTCTGGTTGCTCCACTTTCTTTCTGCCCCTCCTCCTTCTCTCTGCTTTACCCTGTCTTTTCTTTCCGCCGGTCCCGCCTGCTCGCGTGCTGTCTGTCCTCCTCTGCAGGTTTGCGCGCGAAGACAGGACAAGGAAGACAGCTGGGGCGCGGGCGGGCGGGCGGGCGGGCCGAAAGGAAAAGAGATTGGGCCGTGCGGGGGGGAAAAGAAGAGGAAGGGGGCGGGCCGGGAAAAGGCCGGATCCGGCCCGAGCCCTTAGGTTTTTTCTTCTTCTCTCTTTTTTTTTTTAAGCATAAATTTTTTAATTAACTTTTTTTAGCGACTAATTCCTAATTTTTAATGCTATTAAGTCTTAAGTAAAATAGCAAAATTTAGGTGTCAACAATCATGTGCAATAATAGTAACTTAGATTCAAATAAATGTAAGAAAACTAAATCTAAACATGATAAAATTGAATCACGACATAATTATGTAATTGACATTGATAATCCAAAAGCCATCCAAAAATGTTGTCAAATTTTACAATGAGAATGCTTGTTAGCAACCGTAGTCAATGATGTAAAAGTTCACGGATAGAATTCTAAATTTATTTTATCTCTATTTGCACATGTAACGCTTTAGCTGGATGAACTCTTTTTAGCCATAACTTTCATTGCTGGATCACACAAATATTAACATCACTCGTATTTGATTTTGATTGAATTTGCATATTGATAATGTCCATAATCTGTGACTTGTTAATTGAAAGTATGATCGGAGGAAAATATTACCAGTAGACAAAACTGACCCATTGAAACTTTAAATATAAAACAAGTGCACCATGTAGTAGCCCACAAAATGCGCCTAATTCGTATACATATTTCCAATAGCATACAGGGCTTTGACAAGGAGGTCTATATGTCAAACCCATGGTATTTCGATATATAATCATGCATCAACCCCAAGTCTCTTTTACATTTCTACTCAGTTGTTGTCACAATTTCAGTAATTCAAACTCCAATTAGTCAGATTTTTGTGTTTCGAGTATTCAACGGATAAAATTTCTTAGTTAAGTCAATGGCCCTTATTGAGATATAAGAACGTGTCATCCTTAATGTAAGGATTTGAAAATAAGCGTAATTGCAACATTGTTAAGCAATCGGTAAGTCTTTATTTACTAATTGTGTTTCAGTTGAATACGAGCACAATTTTTAGAGTCACACTTTCTTAAAAATTGGCCAAGTATTCAACTGCCTAAATTTTGGATTTCTAATAAAAGATTTAACCCTAAACAATGAGTTGTGCTAATTAACTAGGGTCTCTTCCATTTCGAGGAGCTCTGAACTAGGTCAAACTTCAAGAAGAGAGACTCTTTCATATGATTCTTTTATTTATTTATTTATTTATTTATGGCAGCCACAGCACAACATGAATCAATGAAAGTGATTTGTTAGCATCGATCTGCAATTCGCTCATATTCTGAATAAACCTCTTGATAACAATACGTTTCTAGCTTGATGGATGAAATCGGTGTTTGTGATCCTTTTGGTTAATGTTCACTTTCCTTTATATTAATTTTTCCGGAATATACTTTGTAGAACACTCTTGTATATAAATAAATGAATGCTTTTGCTTAGATGGTTTTCATCCCTGGGCATTTGATGTTATTGCTTTTTTAAGAAACAAGAAGGGGGAGAAGCACATACTCAGGGGGAGTATCACACTATGTGTACATATTAAGGGGAGTTTATTATGTTTTGCAGACATACTTTGTATGGTCTATTAAAATGTCGCATGTAGAAGCATGCATGAATCATCTCTGGTTTTATAGTTAAATAGTTCTGCAGAATATGCATGCTTATGTGCATAACTCACTCTTATTGAAGGAATGGTATAGGTTTGTCATTGTCGAAAAAGGTGAAACTGCTTGGAAAATATACTAAGAGGATTATGATAATATCAAAATTTAACCCAAGGATTTAAAGAATTCATTTAAGTGTGCAAATGTTCATGTTTAAACCATACAGAAGCTTGGTTCGGATTTGACAAGTACAGAAGTAAGATTTTACTAAGTCAGGAAAGCTGCTGGAGGAAAGGTGTAAAACCAAACTAGGTTATGCAAAGCAGTCAGATTTTTTTAGTGGGCGCTCTCCATGGATAGATTTAATGACTATTGGAGTTCATAAATGAAAGCCCCAAGTCATAGCAATAAAATGTGACATCCCAAGATTAGTTATGCAAAAAAAAGGGACTAATTCGCTCAGAAGGTTGGTGAAACAATATGATTAAAACCTGCATTAATAGAAGATCAGATTGATGGCCTAGATTGTAACAAGGTTTTATACATGTGTTTTTAAGGAATTTTGCTGAGATTTTTCTTTTTTAATTGAATATTAGATAGATATAACTACTACAAGAGAATTTAAGTATTATTGGGAGACTTTTAAGTTCGTGTCTTTCGTAAACTTGTAATACCCATTTTAGTGTTGTTTCTAATTATTAGCAAGAGCGACAAATCCATTCGTAAACATATGAAAATGGTGGTTTTACATACTTAGAGTGAACACTATTTGTCTAGGCAAGAGATAAAATGTATAATGGACTCTTTGTAAACAGTCGGAGGTGTGATTTATAATTTAGAAAAGATCCTTTGTATCATGTGAACAAGGTGTGAGAATGGCTATTGGAGGGTCCAAAAGTTATTCAGTGTACAGCGGGATTACTGTAGAAGGAAGTCAAGTTCTCTGTGGCAGCAAGTTCTACACTTGTAATAATTAATCCTAGACTTATTGCATGGATACTATTTTGGTCATCAACTAGACTTTTGTGTGAAATTTCAATCTAGTATTTTCACGAATTTTAGCTGAAAATCGTGAACATAGTGGTATGCTACATAGGACAGCCAACGATGATGTCATGTTAGAAATTTCCGGCGAAAAATGACTGAAGGGAATATATTGGAATTTTATACAGATATTTAAGATTAAATTGGCAAAATTGAAAAGTTTAAGATTGATTGAGTAATTTTCTAAACAAGATGGTATTTGTACTCTTGGCATAGCTAGTAGAGTTCAGTCTATTTGGGCTATTAGAGCTAGAAAGAGGAGTATGTATACCTAAATTGAACTTTCATAATTCTCATTTTGCAATTTTTCTTTCTCTAAACTTTTTAGTTTTGTCCTGTTTAAATTGCTAGCATACTTGGTAGTAGAAGCACAATTTTTATAGGGGTAGGTTTTACAAAATTGATTTCTAATATCTTGAAAAATCAATTCACCCCACGGGCTCCGGCGGATCTTGAATATAAATAAAAAATAAAAATTCACCCCACTGTTACGGGGGTAACAAATTTCCTTAGAATTGGACTAACGGAGAACACATGATCTTGGTAAAAAAAGTAATAATAATTATGATCACGACAATTCGACACCCAAAAAGTCATAATTACGCCATTTACAAGAAGACCTCTTGTTTAGTGAAGAGGCCATCCAGATGCAAATTGTTGAAAAGGCAATTAACTCTCATGCGCCACAGGGACGACTTTACTACTCCATTTTAAAACAAACGGATATTTTTCTTGCGGATAAATTCCTGAAAGAATTGGTAAGTGTTAAAAAGTTATAGATAAAAAAAAAAAGTATTACCTGATTTCCATATGACTTATTTATTACAACTTAATAGCACTTTTGTGAAAAACCAACTTTTTCTTGATAGTCTGCAAATCCTCACTTTAATTGACTTAGAATTTTCGCTGTGAACATGGAAGGTTTTCTCTTTTGGGTGGGCTGCAAATTCAAATTATGCTCACAACAAACTAAAGATGACCAGATTTCTCAGGGCAATCTAGAAGCTGGGGTGAGGCAGAATTAGCAGTAACCAAATGCAGATCAAAGTTAGCTAATCCAAAGAATTAAACATTCTTATATCAAGCTAAATGCAATTGCAAAAAAGCCATTTGATGTTTGAATGGGCATGCATAATTCAGAAAGCAACAAAACTATGATGTTCGAGCATCCTTAAAAGAGTCCGATCCCATAAGACAGGAAAACCGTCGCCAAAACCCAGATCTAACAGAAGATGGTAGCACATGAAGCATATCATAGGACAGAAGCCATGAGTCAAGAGATCAAAGCAACAAAACCTGAAGAGTGAAGAAAGGTAAGGTTGGACTTGAGAAGAAAAATACGGTGTTGGGAGCGGAGGACGATGCTAACACTAATGCTCTGGAATGAAAAGTCCGATAGATAAAGGACTTGGAGTGAGTATACCCTAGGTTGCACGGATACTCTCCGGGACCCTTCGTGTCGTGTCCGACACTCCGACATGTGTCCGACACGCGGTCAACTGCCTTCGACACGCTCTGACACGCGAGTTGGAACTTCCGACACATGACTCCGACATGCATGGGAGTCCAAAACTTCTGGGGTCTAAATATAAATATATGAAAAAAATAATAAAAGCTAAAATAAATTTCCAATACTTGTTTGAAGATGTTGGGGTGTTTAAAGTTGTAAATTTTTCACTTGATGAGCCGGAGATGAAATCTATTTTTTTTTTTAGAAGAAGTGGATAATGTGGATAAATCACTTTTTGTTATATTTGATAATAGAATGTTGATTTTTTTTTTTTATTATTGTTAAATTCTAAATTTAATAGTAGAACATGGATTACTTGTTTTTTTTTCTCCAAATTTTATGGATTATTACAATGAAATGTAGTTGAATTTGTCAAATTAAAATAATGAATGATATTAACAAATATATGATTAATATTTTTAGTATAGATTAATTCTAGGCTCTTTTTATAATAGTTTATATATTAAAATATTTATTTAATATATAATATGTCAGAACGTGTCGAAATTTTAATGATATAGCAGCGTGTCGTGTTGTACCGTATCTGTGTTGGTGCAACATAGAATACATCTATTTCGCGGATACTGATTGGAGTGAGGTGAACAAAGATGGGTTGCTCCTTATCATCAAACCGAAGGACAAAGCTACTCTAGGTGCAGCAGAGATACAGAGGTGCATAATTGCAGGTGAAACTCAATTATATTTTTTGGCCTTTTGTACAGAAGAAAGAGCAGAGAAAGGGAGAGAGAGAGAGAGAGGTGCATAATTGCTGGTGAAACTCAATTATATTTTTTGGCCTTTTGTACGGTTGGCAGAGAGAGAGAGAGAGAGAGAGAGAGAGAGAAGGAGCGAGGGAGAACAGGGTTTATAACAATGTCGCTTGGATGCGCCTATTTTAGCGAAAATTTATCGTTCAAAAGTATTTTCAAAAAATTTAATTCCAGAGAAAGTAAATAATTTTCTGGTGTTCGTTCGTGCCAAAACATGTTGGAGCAATATTAATTTTAT
Organism: Eucalyptus shirleyi; assembly: GCA_017140165.1. Taxonomy (NCBI): domain Eukaryota; kingdom Viridiplantae; phylum Streptophyta; class Magnoliopsida; order Myrtales; family Myrtaceae; genus Eucalyptus; species Eucalyptus shirleyi. The sequence goes on along the minus strand of CM029448.1, from coordinate 16,426,763 downwards.
GGTGTTTGATAGCAAGTGAATCCACTAATATGCGTTAATAAAGTCTAATTTAGGCTAATTTAATCTATAATAATTAGCAAAAAATTAGGATAAATGATTTCTTACATAAACAGAAGTTTTTTTTTTTTTTTTCCAAACTTTAAAAATTTGTGATTGTTTGTTTCTTGAAAAACAAAAGGCGAAAAAGTTTGCTTGACAGCTTAATTGTACAATGTCGGAAAGATTCTGCCACGTAGTAAGTCAATACCCTCCATCACAAACATTAATCTTCCAAAATTGTCAACTTAGATGCTGTCTTTTTTGTCGACCCTTGTCATATATCAATCAACTAAGGAGGATGTCATGTCCTGATTTTTTTAAGGGCAACGTCAACAAATACTATTGGATCAAAGAGGTGAATTAACGAAAATATGATAGTATAATTACACTTTATTCGCACATAATGTATGTAGCCGATACAAAGACGTTATCATATAAGATCAGCCTCATGGGACACCTATTCCATAGTATTTGCTTTTTATTCTTGCGATAAGTGTTGATTTTGCTTTCTGGGGATCAAATCGAATGTTAATGACTTCACGTTAGCGTGGAAGATGGGATTAATGGGTGACGGAAAGTGGAGATTGAAGAACAGTAGAGAGAGACTTGAGAGGCCGAGACACAGACCAGGGTCCCCGTGCACGTGAGAGCAAACCTAGCACGTGCGTGAGTGGCCAAAACCTTTTGTAGCTTCTATTATTAGCCACAAAATTGCTTATCCTAAAGTTTGAGCTTTCTCTATCTCCCAATTAGCTCTCCACCAAGCTTTTTCACCACTTCAATCCAAAAATCATCGTGATGAATTTCGCTTTTGGCCTGGGTACTTTATTTGACGACAATTTTGCGATTGTCTTGTTAACATATGCTCTTAAAGAATTTCAGTTGAGAACAATTCATTCATCAAATGCAATTTCAGCAAGGTGGTTAACTTTACAGAGATCCTTGTTTTACTCGTTCTGACTTGTAATACTCCTGATGACCCTTCCAAAACCTGACTTTATTGAACCTTTGCTAAGTAAACTTTAGGGTGTCAAGTATCAAGGGCTATCAGACATTTGGCCTTCAAAGGGATTTTCATAAAGGAAGAGTAAGCGACCAAAAATGTGTTTGTCTGAAGTTGACGTTGTATGTTGGTTTGATCTATTAGACCAAAACCACGTGTGCACACGTAAAAAAATCTTAATAACATTAGATCTGAATTCATCGATCGCACAATAATTTATATTTATCAAAAGATCGAATGAGATTGTACGGTCTTGTACATCATAACATATTAGACAAATTCCCCGTTGCTTATGGGGCATGTGGGTTGTGTATCTCTCTCTTGGACTGATTAAATTAAGTAAATCATGTGTCAGAGGAAGAATCTTTCATTCAAGGGAAACCATTAAAAAATGTTTGAACAATTTGGTAGATCTATACCCCACAAAATGATTTTCATTGTTCTAAACATGCACTCTCATCTAATGATCATCCTGATGTATTGTATAGTTTTTTTATAGACTCTACCAGGCCAAAAGAAATTCTGCTCCTTGCAATTTTATACCATTATCATCATCATCATTAAGAGAGTAGATTGTCTCTTTGAATTATGATCTATATATGATATCTCTCTCTCTCATTGATCATTTAAATACCTACCCATGTAGAAATGTAGGAAGATCCTAGCTAGGATTAATTTATGTAGTTACTCCTTTATGCTTTCATAGTCGGCAATCCACAAGTGATTTGATATTGGTCTGAATGTTAGCGTGCTTTCAGTTTATGTGGGATCTAAAAACAAATCACACATACTTCTTGGTTGTGGCTATGACACTAATGGACTCTTTTAGATTGTGCACTTTCGATGCACATGTATAGATTTTACCAAATAAGATTCCGAGTAAATTAAAAAAAAAAATAAAGTTGATGTCCAAAGCTAGAGGAGCAAGGCAAAAAGAGCTATTTTAGACTATCACTAGGTTGATTATTTAATCCAAGTCCTATTCATTAGTAAAAGGAGATGCTATAGGTTGATGTCCATGTCAATAAATAATCTCAACACTCGGTTTCGAATTTGTTTTACTAAAATCTGGCTTTTCGCCTTTATTTATTATGTGTTATGCCATAGCATCAATTGACATGTTATTCTTGTGTGACTATTGATAATAATCTATCATAGGTTTTTGAAACTCATACTCCCATTTAAGGTGGAGATCTGATCTATTTAAAATGATATATTCCAATAAATTTGGCAAAGGAACACGTCACCAACAACAATAGCGATATTATTAAAAAAGAAAAAAGAAAAAAGAAAACAAAAGGAACATAGGATCCTTCTTTGAAAGAACTTGTCCTAATCAGAGGTAATTGGTGATGTGGGGAAATTTGTCCCATCAAAAGAGCCACATCGCATTACACGTGTCACCACGTATAACATATAGACAAATTTCGATTCATTCATATATGTAACATTAAAGGATGACTTTAACGTGGGATGCATGGCGGAGAAATAAGGCCCACAATAATTTAATTAAAGCTGGAGCACGCGATGTTCGTTGAATTTTTTACTTTTGTAAACAATTTCAGTCACATGATGGGATAAAGGTGCAACCGCACTTGTCTCTTCTTTAATTTTTTCTTTTTTATTTTTACTCTTGCAGTTTGAGATTTATATTTATTGATACTTAAATTTTGACTAAACATTTATAATTAAAATTATATAAAAAATTTGGAATCAATTTGACACTAATAAAAACGATTTTCACATCATATAAGCATTAATATTATTTTCATTTTAAATTTTATTTTAAGTTTTATTTTCTCTTATTTAACCCTATTTAATATTATTTATAAAGAAGGGCCCACGGCGGTTGGGCCCTCGCCTTAGCCCCCCTCTTTTTTTCCTATCTTCCCCGAGTGGGCCCAGGGCCCACTCTGCTTGTGCTTCTCACCCCGGCTCGGCCCCTCCTTCCTGCTTCTTCCTCACGCCAGCGAGGACAGAATCAGCAGTAGGAGCAGAGCAGAGCAGAGCAAGCGCAAAGCAGAGCAGGCAGCGGTGGAGGCGACGGGTGATGTGATGCTGGTTCAGCCAAGGGGGGCCGGTCGGCACGCGAAGGACCGGCGGCCGAAGCGCCTCCGCCGACCGGCCTTCTCAGCCTATAAATAGAAGGCCAGAGGTCGGGGAGGAGGGAGGAATTGGAGGGGGGTCAAGTACGAGGTGAGAGGGATTCGGATCTGAGGAGAGAGGGCTGCGAAAGAGAGACCCGTGAGTTGAGAGAGAGAGAATGCGACTGAGAGAACCGCTGTTGGGCTCCACTTCCGAACCAAAACTGATGATCCGCCGCCGCTCCTTGTCCACTTCGAGGCCATGGTAGGTACCCCTTCGGGCGGTCTTGGTTTTTCCCGATTCGGGGTCGGCTTCCCGAGGATCCCGGCTAGGAGACGAGCGAGGCGGACGGGCGTAGCCCGATCTATCGAGCTCGTCCGCCGTCTGACGCCGCGAGCTGGGTAGGGACTCTCGGCCGACCGCGCTTTTTTGTGCCCATGCCCTGTTTCGGGCTCGCCGGACTGGGCTGCTGCTTTCCTGTTCATGCGAGTTTCCGGCCTTATTTGTGGCTGGATCTTATGGCTACATGGCTCCTGGTAAGTTAGATGATTGAATCTAATCGAACATTTCACGGGTAGTGTTAAACTATGTCTCGAGTTTAAGCCCAATGCAAAATTACAAATATTCCGAATTGGATATGTTGCGGATGTTCGAAATCGAGTAAAGAAGATCCGAAAATCAACTTCCCGAATTTGAATTTGCGTTGGAGAGTCTGGCTATTAAAATAGGAAAGTCCAACTTTGACTAGGACTTGGATTTTGTTTAAAATATACAAAGATATGTTTTGGATAGGAAACAAAATCCTATGAGAAGTTGGCAAAAGAATAAGGGTTTTACTTATATATAGACTTAAGGCCATGGGTGATAGGGGTGGATCACAAATTGTCTTGAAGCGCCGCGTGAGTGCTTGGTGTTCCGCAGTTGATCGTGAAGAATTGGTCTTGAAGTGCCGTCTCGTTGTCGAATGCTTGGGAGGGATTTTCTTTGTCGTGAATTACATCCAAGAAGGTTTAGTGTTAAAGCCAATTAAATCTTGTGGTAGATTTGCGTGTAATTCCTTCGTGAGATTGAGAGATTATTTCTTGAGGAATTTCGGGGCTAAACATTGTGTGTGTTATTGGGTGTAATTGGGGCTTGGGAAACATCGAGAGAGTGTTTGAGTGACTTGAGTGTGTAATCTCCTTGTATCGCTTGATCTATAATGAAATTCGCTGCTGCTCTCCTCGTGGACGTAGGTCTTTACGACTAAACCACGTAAGTCCGGTGTCCAATTTATTTTTTTCTTCTTCCGTCTATATTTTGTTCGATCGCTTGCCCCATCGCAACAAGTGGTATCAGAGCTAGGTTTGGCTGAGTTGAAGCGAATCGATGGCGACAGAAGAAGTAAAAGTGAAAATTAACAGATTTGATGGGAAGGATTTTAGTTTCTGGAAGATGCAGATTGAAGATTATCTTTACCAGATAAATCTACACTTGCCTTTATTTGGGGAGAAACCAGAGACGATGAAGCAAGTTGATTGGGATTTGCTGGATAGACGAGCTATGGGTGTTATTCGGCTGACGTTGGCTCGTAACGTCGCGTTTAACATCCTGAAGGAGAAGACTACTGCTGATTTGATGCAAGCCCTGTCGGATATGTACAAGAAGCCCTCGGTGATCAACAAGGTCTGTTTGATGCGACGTCTGTTTAATTTGAAGATGAAAGAAGGTGCGCCGGTTGCTGATCATATCAATGAATTCAATGTGATTATTAGTCAATTGAGTTCAGTTGAGATTGATTTTGAAGATGAAGTACGTGCTTTGATTCTATTATCCTCATTGCCTGATAGTTGGAATACTACCGTTATTGCTGTTAGTAATTCCTCTAGGCCAACAAGTTTGACGTTTGATGGGGTTCGAGATTTGATTCTGAGCGAGGATATTCGTAGAAGAGAATCTGGCGAACCTGTATCTACTGCTTTAATAGGTGAAAATAGAGGAAGATCTAGAACACGTGTGAGTAATAGTAGTACCAATATGAACAGATGTAGTCAGTTTAGGACTGCTAATGTTGTCTGTTGGAACTGTGGCAAGAGGGGGCATCTTAGAAGGGATTGCCTTAAGCTGAAGAATGAAAAGGGTAAGGGAATTATGGTTGATTCTGCAGATAATGTTGCAGCTGTAGCAGATAATGCCGATTATGTCTTGTCTGTCACTAATAATTCATCGCTTGATGGATGGATTATGGATTCTGGTTGTTCTTTTCATGTCACACCAAATAGAAATTGGTTTATCACTTATCAGTGCACATGTAGTGGTAAAGTCTAGTTAGGGAACAACGCTAAGTGCGATGTTGTGGGTGTTGGTAATGTTAAAATCAGAATGCGTGATGGTATCGTGAGGACATTGACTGGAGTGAGGCATGTTCCAGAGTTGAAAAAGAACTTAATTTCCTTGGGAGCCCTAGATTCAGCTGGTTGCAGGTATTCTTCAGAAGGTGGAGTTCTGAAGGTTGTTCGAGATGCCCTAGTGATAATGAAAGGAATCAAGCACAGAGGCCTGTATAAACTTCAAGGTGAGACAGTGGTAAATTTTGCTACAGAGACGTCGGATGCATCTGTTCGAGAGTCTTTTGATTGCTCGAGGAAGACCTGGGTGTTTGTGCCAAGGCACAAGTTTGATGTTGGTGTCGGGATCTCGCAGTCAAGAGCTTTGATCGAGACGGAGACTGGTAAGTCGATCAAGCATGTGCGGACTGACAATAGCATGGAGTTTTGCTCAGAGCTGGCAAATAAATTCTGCATGAAAGAGAGTATAGTGAAACACCGCACTAGTGCTAGTAAATCACAACAATTTGCAGAATTGGCGAGCAGAACATTACTAAAGACGGCCCGTAAAATAATCTCTAGTGCTGGTATTGCGAGGAGAATCCTAGCTGATGTGCTAAGTACGATAAGCTGCCTGGTGAATAGATCTCCATCAACTGCTATTGAATGGCGAACTCCTGATGAAGAAGTGTGGTCAGGTAACATTGCTGATTATTCTATTCTTAGAATGTCTGATTGCCCGTGTTATTTTCGAGTGAGTGATGGTCAGCTCGATGGGAGGGCAAGATGCATATTCCATGGCTATGGACAAGGTGAGTGGGGCGATCAGTTGTGGTGCCCAGATATAAATTCACCTGTTAACAGTAGAGAAGTTACTTTTGACGAGTCTCCAGTACTTCTGGCTAGGAGTGATTATAGCAGTGTTCAAACGAATCTGAACGGTGTTCAGCTTGAGGTGGAGTTGCGACCAGAAACTCCTGAGGCAGCGAGTACGAGTACTAGCAAAGTAATCGACACAGATGATGCTCATAGCGAGGTGGAGCCTATAGAGCCAATGGTTGCTGTAACTGCTGATATTGACAAGGTATGTATTCGATCTCCTGATAGATATGGATGCAACAATGATTTTGCTTTATCTGCAGTTAAGGAGGTTATGTCGGAAAATCCTTGCGAAGCAGTTAAAGGTGCATGTGGAGTTGGTATTCTGATGAGGTCCTCGGTTATGGCGAAGTTCAAGCTTGGCTTGGACTTGAATAATATTTGTGGCGGTTGAGCCCATCGGGGGCTAGGGGAAAGTAACAGCAAAGTTTGAATTTTTCCGAAGCGATTGTGACTTAGCTCAAACGTTGAGCCAATGTGGAGATTGTTAAAATATGTCTCGAGTTTAAGCCCAATGCAAAATTACAAATATTCCGAATTGGATATGTTGCGGATGTTCGAAATCGAGTAAAGAAGATCCGAAGATCAACTTCCCGAATTTGAATCTACGTTGGAGAGTCTAGCTATTAAAATAGGAAAGTCCAACTTTGACTAGGACTTGGATTTTGTTTAAAATGTACAAAGATATGTTTTGGATAGGAAACAAAATCCTATGAGAAGTTGGCAAAAGAATAAGGGTTTTACTTATATATAGACTTAAGGCCATGGGTGATAGGGGTGGATCACAAATTGTCTTGAAGCGCCGCGTGAGTGCTTGGTGTTCCGCAGTTGATCGTGAAGAATTGGTCTTGAAGCGCCGTCTCGTTGTCGAGTGCTTGGGAGGAATTTTCTTTGTCGTGAATTACATCCAAAAAGGTTTAGTGTTAAAGCCAATTAAATCTTGTGGTAAGATTTGCGTGTAATTCCTTCGTGAGATTGAGAGATTATTTCTTGAGGAATTTCGGGGCTAAACACTGTGTGTGTTATTGGGTGTAATTGGGGATTGGGAAACACCGAGAGAGTGTTTGAGTGACTTGAGTGTGTAATCTCCTTGTATCGCTTGATTTATAGTGAAATTCGCTGCTGCTCTCCCCGTGGACGTAGGTCTTTACGACTGAACCACGTAAATCCGGTGTCTAATTTATTTTTTTCTTCTTCCGTCTATATTTTGTTCGATTGCTTGCCCCATCGCAATAGGTAGAAATGGTCTATAATTTGCATTCAAATAATTCTAACGGGACTTTTAGGATTCTTGCAAGTATAGGTTTTGAAAAGTGATTTGTGTTAGAGTGTCGTTCAAATTTGGAATTTGGGTACAACTTGAAATTATGATCATGATTTTGATTCATTCTTCTTGAAAAATAGATTTGTAGTAACTCTACGGTTAATGGACAAATCGAATTTGGATTCATTCAATAATTCTAACAATACTTTTAGGAAGAGTAAGTATAGATTATAAAAAGTGGTTTGTTTTGAAAGTATCACAGAAATTTGAAATTTGTGGACAACTTGACGATGTGAGCAAAACCATGACTAGTTCTTCTTTCAAAAAACAGAGTCAGCAGTAAAAGTAGTGACACTAGAGAATGATGGGAAGCATCCATTGTTCTTTCTTCCCTACAAATGACACAAACATCGACATTATTGAAAGACTCAAATGTGCTACTGAAGGATGTGCTCAACCCATAGCTTCCTCCTCCGACCGGCCAACTAGCCGAGGGAGTGGATGTGCATGGGGACGAGTCTCAATCGCGACCTACCATGCATTTCGTCAAGCAAGAATTATCCGCACGCACTCAAGCTTGCTTGTCTAAGCCATTGGGTTCTATTATAATATTTTAATAATAATTTAGTGACTCCCTCGAGGTTGTCAGCATTCAAAGATCTCTCGCATGCTAACAAGTATCATTTGGGCTTGAGATCCATGCCGTTGTCCTCTTTCTTTATTATATGATTTAGACCAAAGTGATGTTGAGTTAGATTACTAAACGAGGCGATTGAGAATCATTTAGAGGGCATTTTCAACATAATCTCACAGATCTCTTGCCGTGGGACTTGGAACTCTTAGGTGAAGACGATTCCATCCCACCTGCAAGAAGGCCGTTCTTCCTGACGATGATCTCATCCCCAAGCTCCTTCCACAAGCCTTTAAGGATTTTGTCATCCCTGAAGGTGATGGGGGTCCCGGCGCCATCCTTGGCGAAGGCCAGTGCTTGCGCTGTCTTCTATTTTCATTTATTTTGATTGCGTCGCATTAACACGTGATGTCAAAGAGGACATTTGCCGACATTCCTTGATAAGGCTAACATGGGAGCTGACTGCAGTTGTCTGTGTCTCGCAGCTAGACAGTTCAACTCGATGGACCACCCGTCGAGAAGCTGGACAAGGAAAGCTCGCGCATGCGTACGCCATCGTCCAGGGCAACGCGCTAGAGAAGATCCCGAACGAGATCAAGTTTGAGGCGGGTCCAGACAGAGAGGGTGTATGGCCAAGAGCATGAGCAAGTACTTCGCCGTGGACCGGGTCGAGAACAAGGCCAGCAAAGAGAAGGCCATGGGAATGTTGAAAGCCATAGAAGCCCATCTCTTGCAAAAACACTGATGCTTACGATTGAGTTGTCGTTACATGTTGGCTGGATCTTTCTATCTCCCACCATAATTTATGTCTTCATTCGTGTCTCTTTCAAGAAAAATAACAATCGAGACTGAACCGTAACTATGTTTTGAAGCGGTAGATATGCTGCATGCTGTCATCAAAGACGCTTGTCAAACATCTTGTAAAGATCTCGGCATTCTTTTAACAGAGTTGAAACTGCCGCGAGATTATAGATATGAATGCGCCGCTTTGCCCATCTGTCTGTGAGGCCAGATCAGAAAAGCATATCGAGGAAGAGAACAGTTGACTCAAGAAGGGACGGTCAACTTTTTCACATATGAATTTTCTGCATTTGACACGCAGTTGTTACTTCACATTCGTATTTTTAAGTCTTGAGATTTAACAAAGACTTTGGCGTGGAAAATCATTCGCGATTCACATGTGATGGAATGGCACGCGATCGGAAGCTTCAAAGAGATGAGAAAAAGGCGCTTGATGGAGACTTAGAAATGAGTTAAAGTAGTGTATATATTTAATTGATTTTGGACGTTTTATTTTAGTGAGGTTCATATGGGTTCCACATGAACCTATCAAATATAGCGATTTAGATTAACTTAGTACATATACCACAATTTTGATGAAGAAACAGAAATGAGCTAGCGTCATATTTATATTCAGTCGAATTTGGACTTTTAATTCTAGTGAATTCAATATGGATCCTATGTGAACTCATCAGATTTGGCAATTTAGATCAATTTAGGACATACAACACACTTTTAACAAAGACTAGGAATTGAGTTAGGGCCTCATTTTTATTTAGTAGAATCTAGACTTTTAATTCCAGCGAGTTTTATATAGGTCCCACATGAACCCATCAGATTTAGCGATTTGGGTTATTTAGTACATACGGCGTAATTTGATGAAAGAGCACTATATTTATATTAAGCTGATTTGAACTTTTAACTTTAGTAAGTTTCCTATGGATCCCACATGAACCCATCAAATTTAGCGATTTAGATTAACTTATTATATACAAAATACAATTTTGACGAAAACTTAGAAATGACATAGCATTGTATTTATATCAAGGAGAATCTAGACTTTTAATTCAAGTGAGTTCCACATGGATCCCACGTGAACCTGTTAGATTTAGCGATTTAGATCAATTTAGGACATACAACGCACGTTCGATAAAGACTAGGAGATGAGCTAGGGTCATATTTATATACAAAACAATTTTGACGAAAACTTAGAAATGACATAGAAATGACATAGCATCGTATTTATATCAAGGAGAATCTAGACTTTTAATTTGAGTGAGTTCCACATGGATCTCACGTGAACCTATTAGATTTAGTGATTTAGACCAATTTAGGACATACAACACACGTTTGATAAAGACTCGGAAATGAGCTTGGGTCATATTTAAAAACAACACAATTTTGACGAAAACTTAGAAATGAAATAGTATCGTATTTATATCAAGGAGAATCTTGACTTTTAATTCGAGTGAGTTTCATATAGGTCCCACATGAACCCATCAGATTTAGCAATTTGGGTTAATTTAGTACATACGGCATAATTTTGATGATAGAAAACTGTATTCATATTAAGTTGACCTGAACTTTTAATTTAGTGAGTTTCCTATGGATCCCACATGAACCCATCAAATTTAGCGATTTAGATTAACTTAGTATATACAACACAATTTTGACGAAAACTTTGAAATGACATAGCATTGTATTTATATCAAGGAGAATCTTGACTTTTAATTCGAGTGAGTTTTATATAGGTCCCACATGAACCCATCATATTTAGCAAGTTGGGTTAATTTAGTACATACGGCATAACTTTGATGAAAGAAAACTGTATTTGTATTAAGTTGACCTGAACTTTTAATTCAGTGAGTTTCCTATGGATCCCACATGAACCCATCAAATTTAGCGATTTAGATTAACTTAGTATATACAACACAATTTTGACGAAAACTTCGAAATGACATAGCATTGTATTTAGATCAAGGAGAATCTAGACTTTTAATTTGAGTGAGTTCCACATTTATCCCACGTGAACCTGTTAGATTTAGAGATTTAGATCAATTCAGGACATACAACACACATTTGATAAAGACTCGGAAATGAGCTAGGGTCATATTTATATACAACACAATTTTGATGAAAACTTAGAAATGACATAGCATCGTATTTATATCAAGGAGAATCTAGACTTTTAATTCGAGTGAGTTCCACATTGATCCCACGTGAACCTATTAGATTTAGCGATTTAGATCAATTTAGGACATATAACACACATTTGATAAAGACTCGGAGATGAGCTAGGGTCATATTTATATACAACACAATTTTGATGAAGACTTGAAAATGAGGTAGTGTCGTATTTATATTAAGGGGAATCTAGACTTTTAATTCTAGTGAGCCCATTAAATTTAGCAATTTAGATCATTTTAGAACATGCAGCACACTCACCAAATAACTTATGCTCAGAACACTATCTAAATTTAGTGATTATTTTTAGGAAAATATTTTCTAAATTATTTATTTTCTACAAAATATAATGCATCTTAGTAAGAAAAAAATATGCAGTGACAGAACCCTTCACACTCAGTCTCCCTCTCTCTATATATGTCAACTTCAATTCAGCCTCTTCTCTTCACTCCCAAGTCCTAGAGACCAACTTCGTCACTACTACTCAAGTCTTTCCAGATCATCACCCCCTTCTCAGTTTCAGCAACTCTATTAAGATCCGGTCATGGGTGTCATCACTTTTCACTTCGATATCCCATCCCCCATTCCCCAGGCCAGGATGTTCAAGGCCGCTATCCTCGATGCCGATAACCCCCTCCCCAAGGTCCTCCCACAAGCCGTCAAGAGCGTTGAAGTCCTCGAGGGCGATGGAGGTCCCGGGACCATCAAGTTGATGACTTTTGCCGAAGGTTAGTCCATCCGTATTAGGAACTTAGGATTGCTCTGAATCAAGGTAGGTTCAACCTTATGGAACACTATAATGAATATGGAAAAAGATAGAAATATGACTTGATTACTTAAGATGTTTCTAACCGTTTAACTTTACACAAGTGATTATGTGACTCAATTTTGATCAGGCAAAGTCAGGCTATGTCTAAGTCAATTGTATTGGATTGCGGTCGGAACAATTGGGTTAATTCCTAAATGGCCTGATGGACACCATGAAGATTGGTGCTCGTGATATTTAAACCTGCGAGTTCTAAATGTGAGTGTGACTTTTTGTTACATTGATAGGCAATCCGTTCAAGACAGCGAAGCACAAGGTCGAGGCCCTGGACAAGGAGAACTTCACCTACCGCTACTCAATCATCGAGGGCGAAATGCTGGGCACCACCTTCGAGAAGATCACCCATGAGGTGAAGATCAACGCGTTGCCTTTGGGAGGCTCGATGTTGAAGTGCACGGACAGTTACTTCACCGCGGAGGAGATCAACACCTGGAAAGAGAAGGTGTCCGCGATGTACGAGGCCATCGAGGCTTATCTCTTGGCAAACCCTGATGCCTACTGAGCCTATCTTTTCGCTATCTTGTATTGTTTACGTAATGCGTTAAATATGTGTGGTTGTGCTAAACTGAAATGGAGACAAGAAGAGTTTGAGTCACTCTGTTTGGAGCTAAGCATGTTGGGCTGGTGAGTGTTGTTGTTCTTGTCTTTGCTGAGAATAAGAGAATAAAAGGTGTGATAGGAATCTGGTGCAGTGGTTTTGTGGAATTTGATAAACTATGCTACATGTTTATACAAGGCTTGTAGAATGAAATTCTCTAATTTAGTAATTTTTTTACGAGGAGAGAATTCATGAGTTACAAATGAAATGCCAAATGACCAATAAAATACCAAACTTTGGCCCAATATTTCAAATTTGGATTAACATCTAAAGTTATCAATGTGGCACAATCTTTCATAAACCACAATATGGCAAGTACATCCCTTCTCTATGGATGTTACCAAAAGAGTTAGCAAATTGCGAGAATTTACTGAGCCTGAACTTGAGCAACAACAATCTGTTGGGTGTCATGTCGCAGAGCTGGGGAACTCGTTCACGCTGAGAACCAGTAGACCGAGCCACAATTCACTAGTAGGATCAATTCCTTCCAATTTAGCAAAGCTCACTAAATTGGAAAATCTCAACGTTTTGCATAACGATTTGTCGGGTACGATCCCAGCTGCTCTCACCAGCATGAGCAGTTTAAGCTTCATGGGCTTCTTGTACAACAAGCTGACAGGCGCAGTTCCTAGTGGTCGCCTCTTCCAACAATAACTAGGAAGTGCTTTTATTGCAAATCCGGGCTTGTGAGGAAACGCGACGGAATGTCTCCATGTGGGTCAAGCAGTAAATCGACTGACCATCGGAGAAAGATTCTGATTAATGTGATTGTTGCGTTTGCTGCTTACTACTTCTCGTGACTCTTATTGCTCTGATTTTGGTGCTTTGGCGGTGAAACAAGCATCTCGATGAAGAGATAAGAAATCCTATGAAGTACGTGAAATCATATGGGAAAGGGGAACGAAGTTTGCATTCAACGATATTGCCAAGGCCACCAACGGCTTCAGTGAAGAGTACTGCATCGAAAAACGCGGATTCAGAAGCGTTTACAAGGCCGAATAGGCCAGCAGCCACATCGTCACGGTAAAGAAAAGTGGTAGTTAACCGCAGGGACATCATCCAATCTTTTCTGAACTTTGGCAAAGGTCTTGCATGGAGGAAGAGAAGCAGTTGAATTGGACTTGTGTCAAGAGAGTGAAGATTGGTCAATGCGTGGCTCCCGCGATCGCCTACTTGCATCACGATTGCTCACTACCTATTGTCCATCAGGACATGATGTTGAACAACATCTTGCTCGAGTCAGACTTCGAGCCTCAGATTTTGGTTTTTGGGACGGTGAGGCTCTTGAATTTGGATTCGTCGAATTGGATCCCAGTGGCTGGATCTTATGGCTACATGGTTCCGGGTAAGCTACATGATCAAATCTAATCAATACATTCCCCCTGTACCTATGGTCTCGGGTTGATCAAATAGCTTTAATTGACGTATTGAATTTGGATTCATCCAATACTTCTAATAAGACTTTTAGGAAGAGCAAGTACAGATTTTGAAAAGTGGTTTGTATTAACAATATCTCAAAAATTTGGAATTTGTAGGCAACTTGAGGTTGTGATCAAAACATTGATTCATTCTTCTTTCATGAAACAGAGTCAACAGTAAAAGTACCGATGCTAGAGAATGATGGGGAAGCATCCAGGAATCTTCTCTCTTCCCTACAAATGACACAAATGTCGACATTATTCAAAGACTCAAATGTGCCACTATAGGATATGCTCGACCCAAGTCTTCCTCCTCCGACTGGCCAATTGGTCAAGGAAGTGGTATTCATGGTCATGGTCGCAATAGCGTGTACGTGAACGAGTCTCGATTCGCTACTTACCATGCATTTCATTGCGCAAGAATTATCCACATGCACTCAAGCTTGCTTGTCCGAGCCGTTGGTGCCGTTAGAATATTTAAGTTATAATTTAGTGAATTCCCACTCTCAAGGGTGTCTGCATTCAAAGACCTCTCGGGTGCTAATAAGTATAATTTGGGCTTGAGATCCATGCCATTTGTCCTCTTTTTTTATTGTGTTATTTAAGAACATTGTGGTGCTGATTTAGATTACTAAACGAGGAGATTGAGAATCATTTAAAGGGCATTTCAACATAATCTCACATATCTCTTGCCCTGGGACTTGGAAATCTTAGGCGAAGACGCATTCCATCCCACCTGCACGAATGTTCAAGGCCTTTGATCTTGATAAAAATCTCATCCCCAAGCTCCTCCCACAAGCCAGTCTGGATTTTGTCACCCTTGAAGGTGATGGTTGTCCCGTCACCATCGCATCGTTTTCGGTGGAGGCGAGTACCTGCGCGTCTTCTAATTTCATTCATTTTGATCACACATCAACATGTGATTTCAAGACATTGGCCTGACATTCTTTGATAAGACTAACGTGGGAGCTGACTGCAGTTTTCTGTGTGTCGCGGCTAGACGGTTCAACTCGGTGAAGCACCAGTCGACAAGCTGGACAAGGAAAGCTCGCGCACGCTTACACCATCGTCGAGGGCGACACGCTAGAGAAGATCTCGAACGAGATCAAGTCCAGACAGAGAGGGTGCACGTGCAAGAGCACGAGCACGAGCACGAGCAAGTACTTCGCCAAGGACGGGGTCGAGAACAAGGCTAGCAAAGAGAAGGCCATGGGAATGTTAAAAGCCATTGAATTTGAAGCCCTTCTCTTGCAAAACCCCGATGCTTACAATTGGGTTGTTGTTCCACGTTGGCTCAATCTTTTTGAGATTTAACAAAGACTTAGGCGTCGAAAATCATTCCCAATTCACGTGTGACAGAGTGGGGTGCGATCGGAAGCTTCAAAGTGATGAGAAAAAGGCATTTGATGGAGATTTGGAAATGAGCTAGCGTCGTATTTATATCTAGTGGATTCTAGACTTTTAATTTTAGTGAGTTTTATATGGGTCTCATGTAAACTCATAAAATTTAGTGATTTAGATTAACTTTTTTTTTTTTCTGGGTCAAAAGGAAATTTCAATTCTTTATCAAACTGATACATGAACGGGATTCTCAAAAGTCATAATAATAAAACAAGCCCGTAGATTAACTTATACAACATAATTTTGATGAAAACTCAGAAATGAGATAGCATCATATTTATATTAAAAGAAATTTGGACTTTTAATTCCAATGAGTTTCATATAGATCTCACTTGAACCCACAATACACTTTTGGAAGACTCGAAAATAAGCTAGGGTCGAAATTTATATTAAGCGGAATTTGGACTTTTAATTCCAGTGAGTTCCATATAAGTCCCACATGAACCCATTTGATTTAGTGATTTAAATCAATTTAGTACATACAACGCAATTTCAATGAAAGAGAATCATATTTATATTAAGTGGAATCAATGTCAGTGAGTTTTGTATGGATCCCATGTGAACCCATCAAACTTAGCGATTTAGATTAACTTAGTACATATAGCAGAATTTTGACGAAGACTTGGAGATGAGGTAGTGTCGTATTTATATCAAGGGGAATTCGGACTTTTAATTCTAGTAAGTTCTATATGGATCCCACGCAAACCCATCATATTTAGCGATTTAGATCAATGTAGGACATACAACACACTTTTGATGAAGACTCGGAAATGAGCTAGGTTGTATTTATATTAAGCTGAATTTGGATTTTTAATTCTAGTAAGTTCCATATGGGTCTCACATGAACCCATCAGATTTAGTGATTTAAATCAATTTAGTACAGACAACACAATTTTGAGGAAAGAGCACCGTATTCATATTAAGCGGAATCAAAACTTTTAATTCCGGTGAGTTTTGTATGGATCCCACGTGAGCCCGTCGAATTTAGCAATTTAGATTAACATAGTATAAACAGCACAATTTTGATGAAAATTCGGAAATGAGGTAGCATTTTTTCATCATATTTATATTAAGGAGAATGTAGGCTTGTAATTCTAGTGAGTTCTATATGGATTTAGATCAATTTACAATATGCAGCACACTCACCAAATAACTCTTGCTTGGAAACACTATCCAAATTTGGCGATTAATTTTAGGAATTTTTTATCAAATTATTTATTTTCTGCAAAACCCACCTAAGAAAGAAGAAAATATTCAGAAATCATAACCCTTCACACTCAGTCTCTCTACATATGTCTTCTTCAATTCGGCCTCCTTCCTTCACTTCCAAGTCCTAGAGACCAAATTCATCACTACTAAGTCTTTCCTGATAATCACCCTCTTCTCAGTTTCTGCACCTTTGTTCGGATGCAGTCATGGGTGTCATCACTTACGTCCCCAATCCCTCCGGCCGAGATGTTTGAGGCCACTCTCCTTGACGCCGATAACCTCATCAACAAGGTCCTCCCACAAGACATCAAGAGCATTGAAGTCTTCGAGGGCGATGGAGGTCCCGGGACCATCAAGTTGATGACTTTCTGCGAAGGTTAGTCCATCCGTATTAGGAACTTAGGATTGCTCCAAATCAAGGCGGGTTCAACCTTATAGAACACTATAATGGACATTGAAAAAGATAGATATATGAATTGATTAATTAAGACGTTTCTAATTGTTTAAATTTGCACAAGTGATCATGTGACCCAATTTCGATCAGGCAAAATCAGGCCATGTCTAAGTCAATAGTATTGGATTGTGGCTGGGGGCTAATTCCTGAATGATAGATATATGACTTGATTGAAAAAGATAGATATATGACTTGATTAATTAAGACATTTCTAACTGTTTAAATTTACACATGTGATCATGTGACCTGATTTCGATCAGGCAAAATCAAGCCATGTCTAAGTTAATAGTATTGGATTGTGGCTGGGGGCTAATTCCTGAATGGCCGGATCTACACCATCAAGATCGGTGCTCGCAATGTTGAAACCGGCAAGTTCTAAATGTGAATGTTACTTTTTGTTACTTTGATAGGCAGTCAGTACAAGATGGCAAAGCACAAGGTCTAGGCCTTGGACAAGGAGAACTTCACCTACTGTTACTCAATCATCGAGGGTGATGCGCTGGGCACCGCCTTTGGGAAGATCAGCTACGAGGTGAAGATCACCGCGTCGCCCGAGGGAGGCTCGGTGTTGAAGTGCACGAGCAAGTACTTCACCATTGGCGAGGTGAATATCACCGAGGAGGAGATCAAGGCCGGGAAAGAGAAGGCGGACGCGATGGTCAAGGCCATAGAGGCTTCTGTCGTGGCAAACCCTGATGCCTGTTGCGCCGATCTCGTCGCTATCTTTTATTGTCCGGTTGGGCAAAACTAAATAGAAGACAAGAAGCGTTTGAGTCACTTGGTGTTCGAAGTTAAAGCATGTTGGGCTGGTGATTGTTGTTGTTCCCGTCTTTGCTGAGAATAAGAGAATGAAAGGTGTGACAGGAATCTGGTGTAGTGGTTTTTATGGAATTTGGTAAACTGCGCTACATGGAGAGGATACATGAGTGACAAATGAATTCATGGTAAACTGTGGCCTAATATTTCGAATATGGACTATCGATCCCGCTTGATCCGGATCGATCATCGAAACATATCAAGGTGGCACCATTTTTCATGAACCGCAATAAGTAAAATCATTAAGGAAAAGTACATTCTTATTATATATTTCTTTAGGCCGCGAATCCTTGACTCTTCTATTTTCCTCAAACGTGACTCTTGCCAAACCAAGCCTACCTATTCGCATAATTCTAACCATAAATAGGAGGCATTGACAGGACTCAGAAGCACGAACTTCTCTGGGGTTATTTCTTTCTCATTGCCAATAGCCATGGGTGCAACTAGCACCACACAAGAGCTCACGTGCCCGATTGCTCCAGCTCACATGTTCAAGGCCTTGATCGTCGGGTTGAATTCCCTGATCCCAAAGCTCCTGCCTCAGTTCATAAAGAGCGTGGAGCTCGTGCAAGGCAACGGAGGAGCCGGGAGCATCGAGCAAGTTAATATCGCCGAAGGTACGAACACTCAACAGACACTCATCAAGCCGGGAGTTTCATAATGTAAGTCTTGTTTGGTCACAAATGCAGCTAGTCATTTCAAGAATGTGAAGCACCGGATCAATGAGCTCGACAAGGAGAACTTCGTGTGTAGGTAGACGATAATTGAAGGTGACACATTGGACGACAAACTCGAGTCGATTGATTACGAGGTCAAGTTTGAGAGGCTGTCAGTGATGAAGGTCGGTTTGCAAGATGACGAGCAACTGTACCACCAAGGAGGCACTTCAAGTTGAAGAAGAGGAGATCAGGGCTGGGAAGGAAAAAGCCATGACGTAGCATCACTTACAGTCCATCTCTTTGTTCATGAACAATTTCATACCACGTGATTTCAGCAAGTACAGCCATTCTCTGGGCAACGTTAGCTTTTCGAACAACAGCTTCACCAGAGAGCTGCCGCCAGATATATGCTGTGGCTTTGCTATTTGATATCCCGCGGTTGATGGGGAATAACTTCACCGAGCTGCTGCCCGACTGCTTAGGAATTGTCCGGGGCTAACGAGAGTCCGCCTGGACAGCAATTGGTTCACTGCAGATATCATGAGTGCGTTTGGAGTTTATCTGAATCTGGACTTTATAAGCCTCAGGCCCTCAGCAATAACCGATTTGTCGGGAATCTCTCCGCAGAATGGGGAGAGTGTACGAATGTCACGTATTTGCAGATAGATGGTAACAAAATCACCAGCTGCATCTTGCCGGAGCATGGGAAATTGTCTCAATTGCGCAATCTGACTCCATATGGCAATGAATCGACCAGGAAAATTCCCGATGATTTGGTAAGTCTAGGTGCATTGATTAGGCTGACTTGAGCTACAACCATTTGGCCAGAGATATTCCCACCTCGTTAGGAAACTCATGGAAGCTAGAATATTTTGATTTGTCGGGGAGAAGGCATTGAGCGGTAGCATACTGGAAGAGCTAGCAAATTGCAAGAATTTACTGAGCTTGAACTTGAGCAACAACAATCTGTTGGATGTCGTATCACCAGAGTTGGGAACTTGTTCACGTTACAGAATCTCCTGGACCTAAGCCACAATTCTCTAGCAGGATCAATTCCTTCCAATTTAGCAAAGCTCACTGAATTTGAAAATCTCAATCTTTTGCATAACAAATTGTCGGGTACGATCCCAGCTCCTCTCACCAGCATGAGGAGTTGAAGCTCAATAGACTTATCGTGCAACGAGCCAATTAGTGTGGTTCATAGTGGTCGCCTCTCCCAACAAGCACAGGGAAGTGCTTTAATTGCGAATCCGGGTTTGTGTGGAAACTCGACCGGATTATCTCCTTGTAGGACGAGCGGTAAATCGACCGACCATAGGGAAAAGGTTCTTATTGGTGTGACCCTGGGCGTCTGCTGCTTACTACTTCTGGTGACTTCAATTGCTGTGATTCTGGCACTTCGGTGGCGAAACAAGGAATTTGATGAAGAGATCAAGAGTCTTGTGAAGCAAGAGCAATCCAAGTCGATCATATGGGGAAGGGTAGGGAAGTTCACATTCAGTGACATCGCCAAGGCTACCAATGACTGCAGTGAAAAGTACTGCATCGGAAAGGGCTGGTTCGGGAGCGTTTACAAGGCCGAAGTGGCCAGCGGCCAAATCATCGCCATCAGAAAGCTCAACTTACCGGGATCGGTGATGTCCCCACGGTCAACCACCAGAGTTTCGAGAACCTGCATAATTTCTTTTGCCTCTACATTTCAGTATATGCTTGTTTCAACCATGACCTTTGAAGCAACTTGGTGTTTATGATTAGCTGTCAGCATGCAAAAATAGGCGAAGGACCAATATGCAATGCAAAACAAAAGAAAGAGCAAACAGAAGTTGCTCTCACAATCTGACTTTTTTAGTTTGTATTTGTAGTTTTTAGCGCTCGGAAGATTAATAGAAGGGCATTTTTTAGAAGCCAGCCTAAAGCAGTGTCTTAAAAGTGGGAATTTTCGAGATATACACAAGTAATGTGTATTTGCATATCATATCAAATGTTACAAAAATTCTGCCTATTAGGTAGCAACCTAAGCTCAAAATGACAAAATCAATAGCAGAAATGAAAACGAATCAAAAGGGAGAGAAAAAGTTGGAACGAAGAAGTCCTCACCCGATGAAGCAGCCTATCAAGTCCCAATTGCTCTAACGCTTTGAATCAACTTGAACTCAGTCATTCGTACTGCAACAAAACAGAATGACATAGACTTCAATCCTTCATTCATCTGACCTTGTTCTTGTGAAATTTTGCACGAAAATTCCATGACAGATGGTGTAACAACTACACAAGACAGCTTTCTCATCGTCTACCAAGATCAAGCTTTGGATCACTGCAAAACTAGAACCGTGGAATGATATCGCCGTTCCATCTAAAATGACTGGGGAAGACGAAGATGAATTGTTCAGAGGTCATCATCATAGCTGGAAGACAAATCTTGTCTATATTCTCTCCCTGCGCCTTTACTTCTCAGGACCGTCCCACTAGGTCGGGATATTAATTATCGCCTTCTCTAACCGTTGGAAATTGTGAGATTGTGCCGAAGCATGACTTTGATATCAATGATATCCTTTTGTTTGTATGTGTAAATGCATATGTTTATGGTATAGTTGATGTAGGGGAATGGACAAGGATGAATACTTTGAGGAAAATAGAAAAAGATTTACTAGACAAGAATATCGTTTATTTAGTTGATAGAAATGTGGCGTTACATAATTGTAAGATGGGATGTTCACGTGGGTGGAGTTTATCTAATGCTTCCACCACCTTACACAAACTAGTTCTTGCTTTACTCATAAAGCCAGCCACCGTATTCTTCAAGGAAAGATCTCTGCTTTTGTCAGAGATTTTTTTGCTTTACAACCGTCCACGGCCATTCATCCAAACATCTCTAACTTGGACATTTTTAGACCACAACTTCTACTACCAAAACCTTTACTTAGGAGCATCTAGATTACAATAGAAGAATTAGCTAGTTTTAGAAAAATGGATCTCAATTTTCAACACTAACCAATACTGATCAACCTCTTTGTTCTCTGTTAGCTCCTTGTAAAATCTTCCTCGTTGGGGCATTGCACAGGTTAACCTAACACTCAGACATCCACCAAAAAGATACTTGATGTAATCCTTAGCTAGCAGAAATAGCTCCTCTCCAGATACCATATAGATGTACTGCATTTATTGGTCAATTTAGGTTGTCGACAATTATGTGGTAAGAAATAACTTCAGATGGAACACAAGCATTGAATGTGAGAAGCATAAGGTTTAGCCAATAGAAAATGTCTCTCTGCTTGAACAATAAAGAACATTAGTCATTATTCTTTTTCTAGAGTTCCCTTTTCTAAGGGTGAGAGCTGACCATGGCCTGGGTGAGTCAGTTCCGGGGCATTAACCAAGCCAGATCTAATCCCAAACCCATTCATTTTCCCTAGCTCTAAGATTTTCCGTCCTCCGCATATTCCAGTGGGATTCGTCAGCATCAACTTCCCTTTAGCATCACCGCAATGAGTTCCATTCGCACTAGAGTTCCGTATCCCTGATTTTAACAGCATCAAGAAGACAGAAGTTTGAATGTTTACCAAGAAAGTTGTTATGAAAAAATTTGAATGTAGAAGAAAGAAAGATTATAAATCACAAGACAAATGCTCTCGTTAAGAGTCAGACTCAAAACTTTGGCTTGCTAAGGGCCTGTTTGGTAATTGGCCAAACAGTGCCAAATTTTATTCTTTTGTTCTTGGGAATAGTTTTGGAACGTAACCGTGTTTGGTAAAATTTTTGTTCCCGGAACAAATTTCTATTTTTTTTGTTTCCGGAAGTGGTTTTGGAACAGAATAAAAAATAAATAAAAAGTTGTTTCTTGTTCCGAGAGAACAAATCCAAGAATCAAGCCCATATTTTCTCTTCTTCTTCTTCCCTTTTCTTCTTCTTCATCCACCGTTGCGGTTGCCATTCGCCACCCACCATCACCGATTGCTGACAACCGATTTGGCAAGCTCACTGGCGGCTCACTAAGCTAGGGTGAGGTCCAGCGAGCTCGCTGGAGGCAAGCCCAACCACCGGTGAGGGGAGCCTCACCCAACCCTGGCGAGGCCTACTCGGCCACAGGCGAGGCCCGCCTGGCCACCGGTGGGGCTTGCCCAGCCTCGTCGAGGCCTGCCTAGCCACCGGTGAGGTTGGGCAAGCCTTGCCTAGTTGTTGGTGAGGCTCGGCCGACGAGGGCCTGCCTCGCCGAGGGTTGGCAACGCTCCAGTGAGATTGCCAGCCCTCGACCTGGCGATTAGCCACTTGAAGAAGAAGAATAGGAGAGACAAAGGAAAAAAGGAAAAAAAAAAAGGGCAAAAGTAATAAAATTATTTAAAATTTAAAAGAAAATGATTTGGAGTATAAATTTTGAACACAGTACCAAAGACAATTCTATTTTGAGAATTGAAATTTTGAATAGTTATCAAACGGCTTAAAATGCTTAGAAATTTTTCTCGGGAATATAATAAAAAAGAATCATTTATGATAAGAAATTGTTCTTGAGAATAGAAGCATTACCAAACGCGCCCTAAATGGGTGCTTGTATCCCATTTGTACCGAGAAAATGAAACATAATATTAGGGGTGAGCAGCGATCTAGGGTTGACCCTGGACCGGCCCAACCCTGTCGGTCCTAGTCCGGTTCCCAAGGGGACTGGGTCGGTCCTTGGTCCTGAAATTCCAAGACCAACACTGTACTGGTTGGTCCTCGGTCCTAAGAGTTTTGGGTCGATCCAACCCTCGACCAACCTTGTATATTATATTATATTATTTATAATTATTTTATATATTCAAACTTAAGTAAAATGACTGTTATATTATATTATATTGAGATGTTCTACCAATAGCACTAATAGTAATTTCAATTTAAAACTTTTGTTAAGTATTAAATATGTGTTGTTTGTTTTGTTTTCAAGCGTTTAAAAGTTCGAGTGAATTAACAAGATGTGAAGTTATATATTCGTGGTCTATATTAAGTATTTTGAATTTTTTATGGTTTAATTGTATTTTACTAATGAATTTCAGCTGCACTTTGCTTTTCAATTTGTGTCAAATGGTAGAAGTTTTTGAAGAGTAGAGTAGTACTATAGTTGCTACGGTGATTTGCTAGTCAAGTAGTGTGAAGCTCATTTTTTGGTTGAGTGGACTCTACATGATCGAATGCAGGAAAACATTTTTGCATATGATGCTATGAATATTAAAGATAGATGATTACAAGGACTTTCCATCTTGTCCCATATCTCACAGGTACGAAATTTCTATTATTATATCATCTTAAATTTGCTAAATATGTATTGGTATTTATAGTTTAGTTGCATAATGTCGCATTGTCGATGGATGTGTAATTTGAATTTGTAAGTTTACTTTTTTAGGGAGTATAAAAAATAAGATGAAAAAAATTATCGATTGATCCCGAGTTGACCTTGGAACCGGACCGAACCCATTGAGTTGGTCCGGTCCTTGGTCCCAGGCTCAATAGGGTTGGTCCTCGGTCCTAAAAATTGAGGACCGACATTGTACGGGTTGGTACTAGGATTAGGGGTGGCCCGACCAACTCGGACCGTGCTCACCCCTTCATAATATATTGTATGTATATGTTGGCTCTATGATGTATTAACTAACAAATTTTTTGGTTCAATCGATCTTTTTTTTAATAGAAAAAATTGTAATGAAGAATTTTGAATTTATAAAAAAGAAAACTTATTTGAGAGTCGAACTCAAAACCTCCTGCTTACTAAATGGGTGCTCGTATCCCCATTTGTACCAAGGAAAATGAATTACATGTATATGTTGGCTTTATGATGTATTAAGTGATAAATTTTTTGGCTCAATCGAATTTTTTGTTTATAAAAAAAATTGTTATGAAAAATTTTGAATGACAAATTGTCTCGTTGAGAGTTGAACTCAACCTCCCCCCTACTAATTGGGTGCTCGTATTACCATTTGTACTAAGAAAAAACACACACACATATATAGTATGTATATGTTGGCTCTATCATATATCAAGTGACTAATTTTTTTGGCTCGGTCGAAGTTTTGTTTATCAAAAAATTGTTACGAAGTATATTGGATGTGAAAAAAAATAATATATTACGAGTCATAATACAAAGGATCTCGTTGAGATTCAAAGTCAAGACCTCTCGCTTACTAAAGTAAGCTGTATTTAACTGAGCTAAAAAAGCTATTTATGACATTTTTCTAAACGTCTTTATTCATTCAAAATCTGTTTGTGAATTTCTCCAAAAACTACGTCTCGATGGATGGACGTACTTGCATCTTGCCGAATATGCGACATTTCGGTTATTGGAGCTTCTCGAAAAGTCCACGTTTTAGTTCTTGTAACAATTTTTTCACCCCCATATTCTCGTTTATACTCATTGATTGGGAGAATCAAATTTATACTGTGCTTTTATATTATTTGTGTTGAGAACTAAATTTTGCTATTTTACTTAAGACTTAATAGCATTAAAAGTTAGGAATTGGTCGCAAAAAAAAAAAAAAAAAACAAATTAAAAAATTAAAATTAAAATTATTATTATTATTATCATTATTATTATTATTTAAAAAATCATTAATTAAAAAAATGAACAAGAGAGGCCGGGTCGGGCCGGATCCGACCTTAGCCCGGCCCGCCTCTCTTTCTTCTTCCCCCGCGCGGGCCTGGGCGCGGTCCATCTCTTCCTTTTCTTTCCCCCACGGAGGCCCAGCTCCGCCTTCCTCGCGCGGCCCACCAGCTGGTCGTCCTCCTCCTGCAGTCCTTCCTCACGCGCCTGTAAAAAAGAAGAAAAGCAGAACAGCATCCGGGACCGCCACGTCAGCGTGGTCCTGGACCACTCACACGGCGCCACATATGAGGGGAGGGGGGAAAAATATTGGGTGGTCCGGGACCGCCACGTCAGCGTGGTCCCGGACCACTCACACGGCGCCACGTGTATGGGGAAGCCGGAAAAGGACGAAAACCGGGGCCCACTTTTCTGACGCTCTCTCTCCTCTTTCTCTCTTTTGTCCCCCTCCCCTCCTATGTGGCGCCCTATGAGTGGTCCGGGACCACGCTGACGTGGCGGTCCCGGACCACCCAATATTTTCTCGGGGAGGGGGGACAAAAGGGAGAAAGAGGAGAGAGAGCGTCAGATAAGTGGGCCCCGGTTTTCGTCCTTTTCCGGCTTCCCCATACACGTGGCGCCGTGTGAGTGGTCCGGGACCACGCTGACGTGGCGGTCCCGGACCACCCAATATTTTTTCGAACAGCAGAGGGGAGCAGGGGGAACAGCCGGAGGCAGGGGCGATGCTCGGCTGGAGCTGGCGGTCGGGGGGCAGGCCCGCAGGTCGCAGCTGGCATCGCAGGGAGATCGCGGGTACAGCCGAGGAGAAGAAAACCACAGAGAACGACGAACGCAAAAAATTGGTTGGGGGGGGGGGGGGAGAACAGAAGCACCGGAAGACAGAGGGAGAGAGCTCGAGAAGAGAGAGAGCTCGAAGGGGAGAGAGCTGGAGAGAGACCGAACCAGGAGAAAGTCGGAGGGACAGAGCATCGTCAGTGAGAGCAAAGCGAGAAATTGAGAGAAGAGAGCGGGAAAGAAGCTCGACCGCGCCCGTGACCTCGCCTCCCGGCATGCATTCTTCCGGTAAGTCTCCCTTCGAGTTCAGTACCCTTTAACCCGATGATCTCGTCTTGACGACACTAGGGTGGTCGGCCACGGTTCGTGCCATTTCGAACCTGCTTGCAGGCCGCCGTTATCGAGCCGCGTAGGGCCCCGTCACCCGAGCACCTCCTTTTATTCAGATTTTTTAAGTTCACCAGACCGGAGCTCGAGGTTCTCTGGCCCGCGCGAGTCTCCGATCCCGGTGAGCTGCGATTTTGTTGTCTTAGACTTTGCTTGGTTGTTGCTTCTGCCTTGACTGTTGATTCATCTCCCAGTTGAGTTTTCGTTAGCTTTTCAGTCGACGCACCCAGGTGCTCGACATTATGTCTAGGCTAGGTCTGCATATATTTTCTTTGTTCTTTTTGTGGGTTGGTCGTGGATGGTGCCGGGAAAGGGAAGGTGACCGGTGATGGCACCGTTAGGTATTGGAGGATGTCGGTATCAGGGCTATGTCGAATGGTACCCGGTCGTTCAGGCCGAGTTTCGTCCCTCGGCTAACCTCGGTGGGGGCCGAGCCGTGTCTCGGCCAACGGCCGTGGCCGGCATCGGTCGGACTGAACGACCGACGCCGGATGGTGGTTTGGCGGCGATCCCAAATGTTGGTGAGGGCTCGTCGGACGTGGTTTTGTTTCGGTTATGGTTCGGCAAGGGAACCCATTTCGGAGGGAGTCGTCGAGGAAGAAGATAGGTGCAGGGAAGGGATGAGGTAAAAAAAAAAAAAAAAAAAAGAGGATAAAGAATAAAAAAGAAAAAAAGCAAAACAAAAAAAAAAATAGAAAACTATGAAAACGTAAAAATGACTTCGGGAAGGAGGAGTCGCAGAAAGAGAAGCTGCTGTTCAGGGGTTATTTTCGTGCCTAAGAAAGGATTTCGTGGATAGGTCAAGTAAGTGGGCTAATTTCGGAGCTGGGCTTATTTAGGACGTGCTGGAAGTTGTTTTAAAGTGATCTTAGTGTAAGGGGGCTTAAGTGTTTTCCTTTGATAAATTTGGGCTTGATCTTGGCCCTTTTCCGAATGCGTTGAAGTCATTGAACCCACTTCTTCAATTTGGCTTTTAGTGTTCATGGCCCAAACCCATGAATCCTTACCCGACCCACTTTTGAATCGGGCCGAGGGCCCGGTCCGAGTTACTATTTCGGAATAAAAAATTGCAAAAAATATATATATTTAAAAAAAATCGAATTTTTTTATTTGTTTTTGAACAGTTTTCTCTTAAAGTGTGGGAAAATCATCGACCAAAATAGGGCTCAAAATTGAACAAAGTCTTAAGGCCTTGCAATAGGGTTCTAATATTTCCCTTCCTGAGACAAATTATCAAATGATGGTGCACTTTCAATATATTGATTGTGATTTCCCTTTAACCTAGTTAGGAATGTCAATTTTTCTTATTATTATTATTATTATTATTATTATTATTATTATTATTATTATTATTATTATTATTATTATTATTATTATTATTATTTTATGTTAGATTATTGCTTTTCCTTGTAATTTATTTAATACTTTCTTGGTTATTGACCGTTACTTTAATGATTGTGTATCTGCACGATGTTAATGGATAAGTATAAAATTAATCCACCGCTTGACAAAAATCTTTTCTTTTAAAATGAATAAGATTAGGTATCAAAATGGCATTAATTGATCAATTAATGTAATCAAGTCTTCGACCCTAGATTCTCTAGTTGCGTAGGAAGTAAGATCTACTCACATGCCTCACTTGGTTTCTAGCCGACCCCAATAGGCTAGTGGTGGTGACTCATTGAAAAATTCTTAAAAACACTCCAATGTCACGCGAGGTATAGGTTTGGGAGAGCCCATGCTTAATCTTGAGCCTTAAGTCCATCTTTTAGGCAATATCTCTAAACATATTCCCTCCCCCCGAGGGATATGTCGTGACAACTTGCATGCTAACTTTTTATCTCTATAGTGGAAACAATCCCATGGAACCCAACTGGTGTTGGAAAAAAGTTAATAATTTAGTGACTTCCCACCCTCAAGAGCATCAAAATTCAAACGATCACTCGCATGCTAATAAGTATCATTTGGGCTTGAGATCCATGTCTTTAGTACTCTTTCTCTATTATATGATTTAGACTATTGTGATGATGATTTAGATTACTAAACAGGCCATTGAGAACCATTTAGAGGGCATTTCAATCATCAAGTATGTCGCTTTCTGTGAAGGCTAGTCCTCGCGAATCTTTTAATTTCACCCGCTTTGCACATTTTAATCGCACCGCATCAACATGGGTCACAAGACATTCACCGACACTTTAAATGAGACCAACGTTTAGGAGTTGATTGTGGTTTTCCTTGCCTTGCAGCTAGCCAAGGATGCATGTGCAAGAGCACGAGCAAGTACTATGCCAAGGACGGGGCCGAGATCACGGAGAAGCAGATCAAGGCCGGCAAAGAGAAGGCCATGGGAATGTTCATGGTCATTGATGCCCATCTCTTGCGAAACCCCTGATGCTTTCAATTGAGTTGATGTTGCATGTTCGCTCAATCTTTCTGTCTCCCATCATGGTTTATGTTTACATTGTCCCGTCTCTTTAAGAAAAATTATAATCGTGACTGAACCATAACTATATTTTGGCGTGAGGTGTTATAATATGTGTTCAGTAACACATGCGACTCCTTCAAAGTGGGTGAGACAACAGTTGAGGTGGTAGAAATTCTGAATGTTGTAATTAAAAATACTTGTCAAACATCTTGTAAAAATCACGGCATAATTTTTTCAAATCACTTTAGCACAATTTGTTTCACCCCAAGATTTCTAGCATAAACACTTTGACGTCACCTTTCAAACCGGTTGTTGTTACTATGATATAACGCGGAAATTAATAAGATTTACATGATTCGGTCCGAATATTAGTACGTATTCTGGGGGAGAGCAAATAATCAACTAATAATTGGAGAATCAAAGAGTTACAATCACCTAAATGTCTGAATGTTTCTCAACCCTAAGTTGCACCCAAGCTCACAGTGTTCAATCTCATGGAAAATTACCTCAAGTCTTGAAACACTCATCTCCTCACGGACAACATACCTCAATTGGGTGCCAACTTCTCTCTTCTTTCTTCTTTACGCTAAGATGCTGCAGTATTTCGCGCCTTTGTCTGTTTTATCTTTTCGCCTTAATTTTATTTCTCACCTCGCTTTCATCTTTGTCGTCTTGATTGCGTCTTAATTGTATCTTCCTTATCTACCGAGAGTTTATCGATACGGGGACATATTCCTTTCTCTGTTGTTACTCGTCAGCATCTTAGCGAAAAGAAGAAGAGAGCACGCATTTCACAACATGAATCAGCAAGCAATATCTCCACGCCCCCCCCCCCCCCCATTCGAACACTATTTATCAGCATCTCGATCGGATTTGGAAGTGAAGATCCATATATATGGAAATAGGGTGCGGGAGTTAGAGAAAAGGGGGTTACTGTGGGGGTTTGACTTTTGGGGGAATGCACAAAAAACTCGTCTTAGTATATATAACGTGAATGATAAATTATAATTCAAATACCAAATGTGATATTGGTATTTTTTTTTCCTAATAGATTCGGTTTTCTACATCTTCAAATCAAGTCGAATCTTGTACACGGGCTTAAACTTGAGACAATAATTTAATAGCGTATCATCTCTTCTATATCACTTGTTATTCACCACCATGTCCCCAAAGCTCCATTATTCAGCCCGGAATGTGTTGTGAAGTGACGAGGTCAAATTATTTCTTCATTAGTAGAAGTAGAAGAGATTGGATGCTTAGTCCATATTGCTCTCTCTCTCTCTCTCTCTCTCTCTCTCTCTCTCTCTCTCTAATTATGACGCCTATTAAAGATATGCACAAACTCTCTCTCTCTCTCTCTATTTAAATTATTAAATTGAATTATTTGATTAGAGAAAATCTCCAATCATCGAAGCCTTGAAAGGCAGATGCACTCTCTATTTCTCTCTCTAGACTTTAACTATGGACAAAAACTTACAGGTACTCGGG
Organism: Eucalyptus shirleyi; assembly: GCA_017140165.1. Taxonomy (NCBI): domain Eukaryota; kingdom Viridiplantae; phylum Streptophyta; class Magnoliopsida; order Myrtales; family Myrtaceae; genus Eucalyptus; species Eucalyptus shirleyi. The sequence goes on along the minus strand of CM029448.1, from coordinate 16,396,572 downwards.
CACTCAAGAACACCACACAATAGTACCCAAAGTATCCAACCCCTCAGACCAAAAAAAAAAAAAAATCCAACCCCCGAAATTAATTAAAACAGTTTTAATTAATCATCCAAATGAGTTTTTTTAAATATATTTTATATCAACCAACATTTATCTCAAAGCTACTTCTCAAAACATATTTTATCAAACAATCTTTACATTTTGCCAAAACCCTTTAGGCTTACATTACTTTACATTTCCCCAAAGCTACTTGAGAAAGTTGAACTAGACATAACTTACTTTGTTTCTTCCAAAAGTTGAGTCCTCGATTCGACTTGATTTCTGTTGAGTTTTGACTTTCAAATTAAGATATAAGAATATTTTAGACCATGCATTTTTATTTTAGGGGATTTTTAAAGGGAGACTATAAAAGGAACGTGTTTATAACACATCTCCAACTCTAGCGTCCGTATAGTTTCCTGTTTTGTTTTTTCCTATCTTCTTGCTAGATGTTCAAATCTTGTGGCTCATCAAGTGGTTTTAGAGTTTTTTGGATTATATTCTCGTCCTCTTTATTGAAAATAGTGAGACTCTTCTCTCTTCCTATGATTTTTCCCGTTTTGAGTTTTTCACGTAAGTTTTGCGTCTCATGTGATTTTGATTTTCTTTTATCTTTTATTACTTGTTCTCAAATTGGTGCATCTTTGATTGGCTTGTTTGGCAACAATTTCCATGCCTCACGTTCCCATCACGTGTGGGCAATTGCACACGCTCCCCATCACACATTCTTCCAAAATTCTTCATTTCTTCCATCCAAAAGTCGAGTGCACACATTCTTCCAAAAGTCTTGATTCCCTCCATCCAGAAGTGGAGTGATGGGTTGGAAATCCAGTCGTAATGAGTGCGCTATGACTTGGGATGGCTTGTTCTCTGCCTTTTTAAGAGAAAAGCCGACCCAATCTTGGCCTCAAAAGGACCCCGCAGAGCTACCCAACAACGATAATTGGTATTCCCCTTAGAAGGACCCGAAAACATATATATACATATGCGTCTTATCTTTTAAATCCTAGATCGAGACTTCCCTTTCAGTACTAGACGTAACCTACTTTGTTTCTTCCAAAAGTTGAGTACTCGATTTGATTTGATTTTTGTTGAGTTTTGACTTTCAAATTAAAAGATAAGAGTATTTTAGACCATGCATATTTATTTTACGGGATTTTTGAAGGGAGACTATAAAAGGAATGTGTTTAATAACATATTTCCAACTCTAGCCTGTAACCACTAGGGTTTGCCATTGTGATCACATTTTCAATATGGAAAGGGAAAGTGGGGGTTTAAATTCCCACATTCTTAGGTGACGATTTAGTTTTAAGTGTGGGTTTCGACTTTTACGTCCTATAATAAAGAAGAGTAAAAATTTAAGAATTAAAATATGACTGACCAAAAAAAAAAAAAAACTCTAGCCTCTGTATCGTTTTGGTATTTCCCACACATTCCAAACGTTGTGTACTTGACAATTACTTGTGCGTAGAAGAATTTCAATCATTGTTTTGCTTTTCCCACACATTGCAATCATGTGCGTAGAAGAATTTCAACCAAAAGTACGTGAATGCTTGGTTTTCCTCTGAAGCGGAGCAAAAAAAAAAAAAAACTCTAGCCTCTATGGTTTTGCTTTTTCCCGCACATTCCAAAAGTTAAGTACTTGACAGTTACTTGTGCGTAGAAGAACTTCAACCATTGTTTTGCTTTTTCCCACACATTCCAATCTTGTGCGCAGAAGAATTTCAACCAAAAGTACGCGAATGCTTGGTTTTCCTATGAAACAGACCAAAAAAAAAAAAAAAAAAAAAAAAAAAAAAACTCTAGCCTCTGTATCGTTTTGCTTTTTCCCATACATTCCAAAAGTCGAGTACTTCGCAGTGAGTCGATCGTGTGCGTAGAAGAATTTCAACCATTGTTTTGCTTTTTCTTACACATTCCAAAAGTCAAGACTTTGACAGTGACTCGATCATGTAGGTAGAAGAATTTCAACCCAAAGCAGGCGATTGCTTGGTTTTCCTCTGAAATGGACCCAAAGCAGGTCCGCAAAGTTTTCTCTCCCGCGCATATATATATACACATGGGGTCTTAGCTTCGAAATCCTAGATCAAGACTTCCCTCTCAGCTTTCAGCAAATTCTTTTCGAGCAGAGAATCATGGGACACTTCAGCTACAAGACCGAGATCAAGCCCTCCATCCCCCGGCCAAGGTGTTCGAGGTCTTGGTTAGGGCTGAAAACCTCATCTCCGGGGTCCTCTTGCCAGTCCTCGAGAGTGCCGAGCTCATCGAGGAGACCACTTCCAGCGAAGGTTAGTAAGTTTACTTGGTTAATTCAAATGTTCCTGACCATTGACACCGTGATGTCGTGAGTCAATCATGTTGCAAAGCAGTGCTCGCGATTTTTGAAACCGGTGGCTTCTCAGATGTGATTTGCCACGTTTTGCGTCTTTTATAGGTCATTGCAACAAGACAGTGAAGCACAAGGTTGAGGTCCTGGACAATGGGAATTTCTCCTACTTCAACTCGATCATCGAGAGCGACATGCTGGCCAACACCTTGGAGAACACCAGCTACGAGGTGAAGATCACCGCATCACCGGAGGGAGGCTCCGTGTGCAAAAACGCCAGCAAATACTTCGCCAGGGGCAACATAAACATCACCGAGGAGAAGATAAAGGCCGTGAGAGAGAAGGCATTCACTGTGTTCGGGGCCATCGAGGCTTGCCTCCAGGCGAACCCTGAGACTAGTGAGTCTCTGTGTGGTTAATTTTTAGTAGCGTGTGGCGAATGCTTTTGTATGGGATGATTGCCTTTTTAATCTTTTCCTTTTTTTGGTTGGATTTCCGAGAGGATGGTAGTGCAGTCGTTTTGGGTCTTTTTTTTATTAGTTTGTTTTCATGAACTTGAGCTATGATGGGTGGGCCTCGTGACATACTCACGTGGGGAGGCCAGCAATAAACTGTCACTCAATGTCATAGCCAATTGTGTCATCTTTCTTCCCCTTTTTTTTGGCTCTACACTCGCTGTACTGAAACGACGATCGACAAACCTACAGTTCATCTCTTTTGTTCACGAACGATTTCTCGGGTGGCATACCGTGTGATTTCTGCGAATCCATATCGTCTGGGCTATGTTAGCTTTTCCAACAACAGCTTCACCGGAGAACTGCCGCCGGATTTATGCGGCGGCTTCGCTCTTCGGTATCTCGCGGTTTATGGGAACAACTTCACCGGGCCGCTGCCCGATTGCTTGAGGGATTGTCCGTGGCTAACGAGAGTCCGTCTAGAAGGTGATCTGTTCACTGCAGATCTCACGAGTGCGTTCGGAGTTTACCCGGATCTGGTCTTTATGAACGTCAGCACTGGTCGATTTGTCGGGAATCTCTCCGCAGAATGGGGAGAGCGCACGAATATTACGAATTCCACGAATTGATCGATTTCGTTCCATGAGAAATGAAGGAAGAAGGCTTCGATTTCAAAGAGAGAGGGAAGGAAGGAAGGAAGGAAGCGGCGGAGCGGCCGGCGAAGATATGAAGGGAGGCACAGTCCAGATCAATTGGCATGAGGCCAAACCCGTCCTAACCCTAGGTTTCCACCCCCACCCCCCCCCTCCGGCCTCCTCGCCACCGGCGGCGCCGATTTCGACATCAAGGTGCTCCCTCCACCCCCTTTGCGGCCTCCGTGCTTAATCGCCATTTTGTAGCTCGAAGTTTGGAATTTATTTATTTTTATTTTTTTTTTGGGGGGTCGAAGAAGTTTGCAATTTGGGGCGTCGGCTTCTTTTCTATCTCGGCGTGTTTCTGTCGCTCTTAGGTTAATTCGTGAAGCATTTCGCTGGTCTATGCTTTTCGGGACTTAGTGAGTGGGTAATTGTTGTCCGTGTCCTGGGCTCTTCTTTCTCTGCGTTCCTAAAGAAAGGGCACAATCTTTTCGGTCCCGATTCGAACGCAAGATGCCGACGGAATTTGCTCAAATTTGAATGTTGTTTCGTAAAACCAAGGACTACGAATTGATTGATTTCATTCGATAATAACCCCCTCCAGATTCTCCAACCAATTAGGGTTTTCTTGCTCCGTTTATGTTAATCTATCTTTGGAATGATAAAATATGATTATATTATTGATGTCGAGTCTCTAATGTGCGATTAGAAAATAATGTTTTGTGTATCCTATCACTGTTAGTGAGGAGGGTATGTGATTTTTTCCGTATTGGTTTCCATGTTAAAACCTTAGTGTCGTTGTTGGCTCTGTCTTATTGTCATTTTGGTATTACATATTATTGGTGGTTGTTGGGGTTGAGTTAATTTCGGTTGGTTTAGTTTTAGAGGAGAAATTGATGCTAAATTATGTTTCGTTATTAGTAAATTGTTGCCCGGTTCTCCCAATATTATCATCCAACGGTTTGTTCTATAATCATATAGACATTTTTATATTAGGAAAAAGGGGCATGTCATAATCTGAATAATCCACGGAATAATTTTTTTTTTCTTAAGCTTTGTTTGTTTCGCAAAATATTCACTGATCAAAGCCGTTCACACTTAGTCTCTCTCTCTCTATATATCAGTTTCGGTTCAGCCTGTTCTCTTCATTCCCAAGTCCTAGAGACCAACTTCATCACTGCTACTCAGTCTTTCCTGATCATCACCCCCTTCTCAGTTTCAGCAGCTCAGTTCGGATCCAATCATGGGTGTCATCACTTATGACTCTGCGATCACGTCCAGATCCCTCCGGCCAAGATGTTCAAGGCCGCTGTCCTCAACGCCGATAACCCCACCCCCAAGGTGCTCCCACAAGCCATCAAGAGCGTTGAAGTCCTTGAGGGCGATGGAGGTCCCGGGACCATCAAGTTGATCACTTTCGGCAAAGGTTAGTCCATCCATATTAGGAACTTAGGATCGCTCTCGATCAAGGTGGTTTTAACCTTATGGAACATTATACTGAACATTGAAAGAAATGGACACATAACTTGTTTAAGCTCCGTAGACTAATCGTACAATGAGCTGACAGGTGCGGTTCCTAGTGGTCGCCTCTTCCAACAAGCACCGAAAAGCGCTTTTATCGCAAATCCAGGCTTGTGTGAAAACGTGATGGGGTTATCTCCTTGTGGGATGAACAGTAAATCGACCGACCATAGGGAAAAGGTCCTTATTGATGCGAGCTCCTTCTGGTGACTTCAATTGCTGTGATTCTGGTGCTTCAACAGCGAAACAAGGAAGTCGATGAAGTACGAGAAATCTGAGTTGATCATAGGGAAGGGAGGTTCACATTCAATGACATACAACGCAATTTTGATAAAGACTCGAGAATGAGCTAGCGTTGTATTTATATAAAGCAAAAGTTGGCTTTTAATTTCAATGAGTTCCATTTAGGTTTCATATGAATTCCATCAAATTTAGCTATTTAGATTAATTTAGTACGTACGACATACTCATTAAATAACTTCAGCAATGCATCCGTGCCCCTCTCCAATACTTTTCTCCAAAAACATATGCTGTTGTTATTTATTAATATTTTCCGAATCTTCCGTTGCAGTGAGATGATTGACAAGTTTAATCAATTTCGTCTCAATGCGACGAAATTCATTAATTAATCTGATCTAACACCCATGGACATTCTCCTATATGTTCACAGGGTCCGTGACTAAGACAAGATGAGCAAGACAAAAGAAGAAAATTAAATAAGAAGAAAGCATTTCTAAAAATCTACGTCGCTATACCGTTAGATAAAAAGGAAAATTAAAAAATGTTTAATGAGCAAGTGACCGGTGAGACAATCTCGCTTGATCCACCACACCTCCACCAGACAATTAGCAGAAATTGGTTCGCAATAATATTATTTAAAAGGACTAGACACATGAAAGCAAGTGGAAAAATTCAAAACCTATAGACGTCCATCTTGATTATCAGAGCAGCCTTTGTTGACTAAAATTAACAAAGCCCTGTAATTACCAAACTACCTTTCCCATTTTTTTCTGCTAAATTGGATTAGTACAACATTAAGATCAATCTGTACTTTTTCTTATCGATGGAAGCTCAACAGAAACATGAAGCACCGATATCACCCAGCAGGAAAAATTGTGCCTCGATTTTTTGAGTTTTTCTACTGCACAGAGTTAACCGAATATTATTTATAAGTATGAAATCAATCATAATTCTTCCCGAGGCCTCTACCAACCTTAAAAATAGCTACTTTTGCGAACGGATTGAAGCGAAGTAGGACGAGATCTTAGTGGCTCGCGACCATATGCAGCTAAGGGCTTGATATTTTCTATGATAGTAACACTGTGTAAGAAATCAGTGACGCTCAGCCAAGAGAGTTTGCTGAGCAAAATGCTCCTGGATCAAAAGTCAAGTCTATACATGAAAGGGAAATGGAATAACGTTTGGTATCATTCTAGGATGGTGCCATCTCTGACTAATATTCTATTATCATAAAGTCCAAGAGCAAGCTCATAATGCGAACTTCTCACATGTAATCAATCTTGATCCTTTCTCATAAGGGGTGGCACTAAGAATATGATTTTTCTATGCAGCAGCTGCTTTTCCCATATTTCCTTCCATGCTTTTCTTCATGGGAAAAAGCCACAAAAAATCCCAAACTTTACCCAAAGTGATAAATTTACTCAAAACTTTTTTTTGTGACATGAAAAACCCCAAACTTTGCAAATTGCGACACATTTACCCCATTAAGGGTATTTTCGTATTATTCTTTCTATTTTTATTATTTATTTATTTTTAATTTTTTTCTTCTTCTCTCCTCCCTCCACCGGCCATGGCGGAGGGAAGCCGGCGTCTAGCGTCGAGCTGCCCTTGCTTGGGTTGGCTAGGGCCGGCGAGGGCCTGGCGAGGTTTGCCCTCGCCAGATTTGGCAATGTGACAGCCCAAGGAAGAGGAAGGGGTCTTCTCTAGTCCCACATTGCTTAGGGGGGAGTCCCAAGCCCCACTGTGTAATATTGTCCGCTTTGGACACTAAGTCTTTACGGTTTTAAAAAGCGTTACACAGGATAAAGGGACCCCGAGTCTTATAAACTAGCCCATGACTCCTCCTTAAGCGATGTGGGACTATAGAAGACCCCTTCCCCTTCTCTAATTTTCAGTAAATTTCATGCAACGATAGACTTCATGAGTAATAAATGAAATGCCGAATGGCCAATAAAATCTCAAATGTTGGCCTGGTATTTCAAATTTGGACTAACATTTAAAACTATCGATGTGGCACAGTCTTTCGTAAACCACAATATATATGATCATTAACCAAAAAGTACATTCTTATAATATGTGAATAAAGTTATAGGAAAAAAAAAACCATAGTTGAATGTGTTTGGGGTTTGGACTTATCTAATTGTGACACTTGGGCTATTTGGAATTCTATTTAAGTCAATCTTATCTCTTGATGCTCAAAAATCAAAGTTCGCTCGTATGCTTATATATAAAGGGAATGTCAACAATATGACGACGAGTTCATAAAAATCAATCACTGTCAATTTGTCAACAGCAACAGCACATCTTTGTGAACTAGGACGCCGTATAAATCCTTAATTTATTAAAATGTTTAGATTTTAGTAGGGTAGCAAAATGGGTCCCAACCTATTTTGTGAATCAGATTTAATGAGCATCGAGAAGTCAATAGATGATTGATTTGGTATTTTTTGTACTTGTATTGCGAGTTTTCATAGTCGTAACCCTGTAATTTGATTTTGGAAGATTTGCCGAAAAAATAGAAAAAAGGAGGCTCTACATTTGAGTAGCATAATTTTTCATGCTACTTGAGGAGAGAACCATTTGCAACATCAATCTATCAATCTAGCAAGACTTCTTGAATGTCCATTCTTTATGAAAAATACTTCTCATCCTACCTTAATTAATTGAAACATTTAATCCCCCAAGATGTTGAAAGTGACAAATATATCATTATGTGGAATCGACTTGATGGATGATGATATGATGATGGTGGGCACACTTTACTTTCTCAATGTAATTTTTATATATGAATATTTACATAGATCTCCAAGTACCATCCTCGCTACTAAGGTTTGATGGTATTTAGATGAGGTGCAATGAGGACTAAAATTGGATGGACACATTTCGCAATCTAAAAATGGAGATAACAGATAGATTGGGAGAATTACCAAAAAAAAAAAAAAAAAATCCAAATCCATTACAATTGTATCAATTCGGTTCTAAACTTTTCATAATTGTGTCGATTAAATCTATTCGGCCAATTTTAGGTGCTTAGCATTGATGTGGACGCTGGCCATTCAGCCAACACCGACGTGGCAATTTTTAATAATTTTTTAATAAATTTTTTATTTTTCATTTTATTTTTTTCTCTTCTTGATTCTTTTGCTTCTTTGGCGAGTCTCGTCGGCCACGAGCGAGGCCTCGGGGCCGCATGCGAGGCGGCTTCATCTAGATCTAGGCCAGGCCATGACAAGATTGGCCTCGCCTAGATTTGGGTGCCAATGCTAATGTGGATAATTTTTACAAAACTTTTTTTTTCCTTTTCTTAGTTTCTTTTCTTTCCTTTTTTTTTCTTCCTTTATCCCTCCATTAGTCTATGGCCCTAGCAAATCCATCAGCCCTTGCTAATTGCTGGCGAGGGCATCTGTGCCCTTGCTATCAATCATCGAAGCCATAGACCGGCCAATGGCCGGCGAAGGGGAATAATAAAAAGAAAAAAGGAAAATATAAGAAAAGAAAATGAAGAAAATGAAAACATGAAAAAAGAACAAAAATTGAGAATTTTTTTTTTTAAATTATAAAAATTGTCCACTTCAGTACTAGTCATGTGCCATAGGATGGCTAGCGTCTACGTCAATGATTTTTGGTCAAAATTGATCGAAATGACTGTATTGGCAAATCGTCAAAATGTTTAAAATTAAATCGACTAATTTAAAAAGTTTATTACTCAATAGACATTCGTACAATGAGATCCTTTTTATTTTTTGTAATTATCTACATTCATTATCGAATAAATAGGTCTAGAATCACTTTAGAGTTATATTCTACGTGTCAATACCAACCAGCTTTGAAATAAAAATCAGAGATCGGAGGAGGAAAATCACATATCCAGACTTTTCCACAATTCTCCTTGAGTTGCGTATTGTAATTCCTTTTTATCTCGTCGCTTGACTAGACTTGCTGCTCACAGATTATACCCCGCCACGAATCAAACACCAAAACTCATTTGCGTGCACAGAAATTGGGCGCCTAGGAGGGAGAAGTGGGGAAATGAAAGGGGTGTAAATGGAAATGAGTTCGGTGTTTGATTCTATTTTTTTGTGAGTAGTGAAGAGAATTATTTTGTTCCGGTTTTCTTCACCCAACTCAGACAGGTAAGTGAGTGCTTAGGATTTCGTGACTCGAGAGTGCCGCAAATTGGACTGGTTCAAAGTAAATTGGACATGGCCACTCCAGATGAGTGATTTCATAAATCCATGAGCTTCCACATGTTCAAAGTTAACAATTTGATTCCAAGGCGATGAAATGGGTGAAATGAGCCATTCATCCGTTTAATTTACATGAAGTGTGTATCACTTTGAAATTTCGGGGAACTATAATTAATCGTTCTACAAATTTAAATTATTAGATGGATGAAATGTTTAATTCAAATACTTTAATACAAATACTTTTATACTCTTCTTCACTCGTAAACTTGAATTGATCTAAGATTGAAACATGAGAACATATAATAGATGAAGCAAATAGGACCTGAAAATGTTTGAACTTAGAACCTCTGCTTTAATAACATATGAAATTTGATGGAATTATATCCAAGTTATTAGAGAAACACATGCTTTAGCTTACATACATTAACAATCACCTTTGATCTGACATAAAGGAAAGCAACCGTAGAGTGAGTCACAGTCACCAAGGAAAACATATATTATTACTAAATATTACAGATAATATGGAATGATCAATTCAAATCAGTGACTTGGAGGATGTAACGCATCCTCACATTTTGCTTTCGCCGAGTCATCGGTCCTCGATTCACTGGCAACATCCACAGGCGGACTAGCGAAGGTCTTCTCCCTTCTGTTATCTTTCGCGTCATTGTCATCATAAATGTACTTCCTAACTCTCCATAAATAAACGTAAGCGAGAATAAGCCAGAATGTTAGTCGACGGAGAGGATGACCGAGGATTTTAAAGATGAGAGGCTTCTCTAACAATTTAGCAAATGAAATAATGAGGAGGAAAACGAGTCCCAAATAAAATATGGTGTTAGCAAGCCACGGGAGTTTGCCAATGGTCAAGGTGACACCAGTTAAGAAAGCAGTGGACATCGCCGGGAGTGCAATTTGTAGTGGTAGCGTTGTGCGCTCGAATGCAGCGATTGCAACGTCGACATCAACTATCTGCGCCCAGATGAGGTTGACGACCGCAGTCATTGAGCAGAACATCGCGATGGTGTTGCAAATCGCGAAGGCCTGGAACATTCTATTGTCCACCATCATAGCCATGCCCCGATCATCTTTGGAGGCTGTGTCCGAGCTGTTAAATCCTCCAGGAACTGCAAAACCAGCTGCGAAAGTCACTGTGGCCACAAGCGTTGCCACCACCATACGGGAATTGATGTAATCCTTGACGACGCCCCTGTTCGGCATGCGTTTGCACACTACTGATAACTCTTCATCTCGAGCTTCCGCTCTAACTAGGAATAACTCTGGGCTTTTAAGTGGACCTTTTCCCGCGAGCGAGCAAGCCAACGCCAGGTATGCCAATTGCTGAGATCAGAAGCATGTAAAAAGGAAAATAAGAACAAACTTATACCATATTGATAACGGGAATGAACTCTGGAAACGTTTGCTTCTAAAGATGCAGTTTCTGCTCTTTTTGAAGAATTAGCACAGAATTACCACGTTCGTTTTAGACGAAAAGAGAGGCATGAATAGAATCTATGCGGGCAATCATTTCATAGGTCGACAAAATGATAATGTTATGAGATTGTGCTACATTTGGAGAGGTCAAATTTGCCACATTGACCCCTGGCTTTTTATGAAAAACAGAATGCAACCTTGACAAACCCTGCCTTTTTATTCATGACCGTATTCAGAGGCTCAATTAAACGAAATATATAAATTGTTATCTCCGTGTTATGAAAGACATGTTAACTAATGCATTAATCTACGAAATCTCCAATAAGTTAATATATAAAATAGTGACTATTCATGTTACCTACATGCCGAATCTTATACCCCTTTGCCTTGCGTCGTCGAGCAATGTCAACAGCGAACAAGCATTTGTTGTTGAAAATGCGGAGTTGAATTCCGTCAGTCCGCACAAGATGAATCAAGGCAGCGGGCTGTGAATGCATCGCAGCCAAGTGCAAAGCTGTATTTCCATCATTATCTTGTTCATTTAACAGCATCCCTAGATCTGGATTGCTGAGTATGTATTTTACTACAGAGACTCTCCCATATTTTGCGGCGATATGAAGAATAGTTTGCCCTTGCCCATTTGGCCAAAGTGATACTTTCCTTAGCTTCTCGATATGTTCAACATAACCCATCTTGCTCGCAATATGAATGGGGAGATCTCCATTCCTGTCCCTTGCTAGGGTCAAATATATAGTTTCTGGTTGTAAGAATTCGAAAACCCAGGCGTGATTCAGGTGAGCAGCTAAATGGAATACATTGCCCCCGTTGGAGTTGGTCATTGCAAATAGCTTCATGTTTTTCTTGAGTATCAGCTCGAATAAATCTGGGATCAGGAGCTCCAAATTAGGATAGTTGGAGCTTGGTTGGTCTCGATATATTTAAACCCATTTTGGAGTAAGGACATCTTTGACGTGCCTTAATCATTACTAGTATTGATAGTTGACAATAACAGATTAAGATTGCAATACCAAAACTAGTTAATGACATCGACATGTACTTAAGATTTTACTACAAAAATCTTACTAAATGACATAGCAATTTATATGGCATTTCCACGCCATGAAGTATCTATAGAGTCGGCAGACGTAATGCAAGCTAGGGCATGATAAGGAAAGGAAAATGATCTTTTCATATTATGTTTGTTGAATTCTGGCAAGTATCAAGTAGACTTATTTAATTGTCAAGAACATTGCAATAGCCTCCACAGCATCGTACTGAAATCCTCCTTAAAATTGTTCCACCCTCTCTAGATTGAACGTCATCTTCTTCGTAAAGGTATACGGCACTGCACTTATTCAGCTCAATTAAGAATTTATGTATTTACCAAAACATTTGAGTAAAATTTAAGTAAAATTTGTGACCAGAATCTATTTCTAAGATAGTAGAGCTTATAAATCACAAATTACAGAGAGGAAAATGCTCCACCAAAATAAAAATAGAAATTTGGCCCCAACTATGAAAATTTGGAGGTGCTAGTAAAGAGGTTCAATAATGTGAGAGAGGTGTTTCAATTGTTTGAGAATATTTCGCCGGTGTTCGAGGATTGTGGGTGGCCATTGGACTTCAAAGACAGGTGAGAGTGCTTTAGAGATAACCTCATCCACGGGATTGTGCTACTCAATCCCATTATATCTTTTGAATGGACTAAATATATTTTCTGAAATTTTAGTGATTCTAGGAAAAATATTTTTACTCAATAAATCACATTATATGGTCTATCTTGTATGTGCATTGCATGGAGTCATATATATCCTTGGTATAAAGACCACATATTTAAGCTGTGATGACACAACACAAAACAAAACGAGTCTCATTTCACCACCATAAAAATTACATCCATAATACTAAAAATTCAGTGAACTTTGCAAATTAATCTAAACTGTTGTACCATGTACATAAATAAATAATGATTTTTTCTTTAAGAATTCTCTCTAAAAGTGTTTATAGGGCTCAAATGTGTAAGGGATTGATTATTTTCCTCACAAACAGTGTTTTTCTTCCACTTTCCATTTATTTTGCTTCAAATTAGGATATATGTTTGCCTCGTATACCATGACTTTTGTTCAGACATTAGTTTTATTGAAATTAGTTCTAATGAGTTTTAAAAACTGCAAATGAGCAATTATTGGAAATTCTAACATTTCTATAATACTTCCTATAAAATATACTCTTATAATATTATTAAGTACAGATACAAATTTCACGTGTCACAAATTAGGAATTTTCTAACTGTTGTCAAGTCCTCTATATTTTACATTAATATATAACATGAATAAAGAATTTCACACTTATTCTATTCAAAAGAGGAAATTTTATATGAAATAGAATACTATTTTACCAATTATTTATAATAAAAAACATATTTCAGTTTTACACAAATTCGAAAAAAAAAAAAGAAGAAGAAGTGCTCGCATGATGGATACCTCATTCTGGAAATTGACGGAGCAATTCAGGCCACAAATTTCAATTAACCAAAATGTTCTAAATTTATTACAATTATGTTAATTTAGTTCTAAACCTTTTAATTTTATCCATCAGTCCTAAACCTTTTTACTTCTTGTTAATTGTGTCCATAGCCAGTTTTGATGGGAATACGCTGACATGGACACCGACGGTCTCACGTAGGACGGTCGGCACTAATACAAATAATTTTTAAAGATATATTTTTTTTATTTTCTTTTTAGCTTTCTTCTTGTTTTTGTGCCAGCCACCGATTATGGCCAAGCCAGCTAGCCTCACATGCCTCAAGTAAGACGTGGCCGAGCTGGGGTGCTCACCCTCGCCCAATTTTGGCGAGGGTTGGTCTCGCGTAACCTAAGGGAGGCCTAGCAAGACCGACCCTCGCTGAGGCTTGGCCTTGCCCGGCCAAGCATCACTTGCGGTTGGCAAGGTTAGCTCACCCAACCATGGCTGGTAGTTGGCCATAGCTTGTGATCGGTAGCCAGCCACCGATAAAAGGAAGAAGAAAGGAGGGAAGAAAGAAAGAAAAAAAAAAAAAAATGAAAAAAAGGTATAAAAATTTCAAAAAATATTAAAATATTATTAAAAATTATTTACATCAACGATTTCTAATCAAATTGACAAAATTGAATGGTTTAGGATTGAATTGGTAAAAGTGCAATAGGTTTAGGGCTTTTTGGATTATTTTTCTAAGTGAAAGAATATTGCTAGATTTAAAGAAATAACCTTACCTCATTTAGTTGATATGAACCTTAAAAAAAAAAAATGCCTACCATGATAACCTAACTAAAGTGCCTATCTACAAAATCCCATGGCAACACTCGATTCATTCCACAATATCATCTACTTTTACATTCAATGAAGAATAAATTGAACTATTATTACGAGATTTCAATCGGTAGTACTTCATAAAAGGATTTTTATATATTGGACAGAAAGAATAAGAAATATATAGTAAATCCAATTTCAATGGGATCTTTTGTATAGTTTCTATAGTGCTTATTAGAATTATGAGCTGACAAACTATGAATCGACCCTTTTACATACATGTTCACTACGTGGTTGAATATGGTAGAATTAGGTTTAATTGTATCATCACAAATAAGTTAAGCCGTTTATAAATGGATTATGAACGTTGTGCGTGCGGGTCAACTTCTACAATCTATTCAATGGGTGCAACATAAGTTTAGCCACATAAATTTATTGGGTATGCTAATTTATTATTTGCATCACATAATACATTGTTACGCATTTTCACTTTATGTCTATCTGAAATTGTTTTTGCATGTTCAGTTCAAATAGAGAGCCTCAAACATGTTATGTCGTGCAATATAAATAATAACATGTGCTTGGATTAATAAATTGTGATAGGAAAAAAATAAAGTCATTGCATCAAGGGTTGGAATCATACTCGATAGGGAAAATTGTCCAAAAAGTCTTAAATCTATTATATGATGATTAATTCAATTTTAAATCTTTTAATTGTGCCAACTTAGTCATAAAAATTTTAATAACTTCCCAATTTAGTTATATATCTTTTAGTTGTGCTAATTTAATCATAAACCTTTTAACGATTTGTCATTTTAGTCATTCAAGCCAATTTTTCCTAGAAATCATTAACATGTCGGTCTAATAGTACTTGGTTATCCTACATGACATGGCTAATGGTAACGTGAATAATTTTTGTAATTTTTTTATATTTGTAATTTTTTTCCTTTTTCCCTTTGATGCCTGGTGGAGGTTGAGCAAGGGCAAGGGTTGCCCTATGCAAGGGTCGGAGGGTGACCCTTGCTTGAGGCTGGCAGAGGGAAAAAGGGATAAAAAAAAAGGAAAGGAAAAAAATGCAAAAAATTAAAAAAATATTGCTAAAAAGCCACATAAGTGATCAACATCATGTAGGACAACTAGCTTTGAGTAAATCGTCATGTCAGCAATTTTTAGTAAAATTGATCGGAATTACTAAATTGGCAAATCTTTAAAAGGTTTAAGACTAAAATAGATATTAAATTAGCACAATTGAAAGGTTTATAACTGAATTGACAGCTGCACAATAAGTTTAGAATTTTTTGGACAATTCTCCCTATTTGATATGACTGTAACACCTAAATGCAATCCACCAATCTGATGATCAATGAACATGCACTTTTCAAGTAGTAAACTTGGGTTCCAAGGCATTAGCACACAAAAAATTGCAGATAATTGATTATCGTGTGTCTGATGAAGTTTATCTCAATATTGTTAATGGTCAAGGTAATTTAGGCTAGATTACGGTATTGGCTTTTTCTGCAAAGATTATGATAACTGTATTCATTTTTAAAAAAAAATCAGAACTTTCTTTCTTTAGTTAAATCCACTTTTCTTAATTCCTTCAAAACCTATTGACTGTTTGTCACAAACAACGATGTTCCATCAATTTGCTGAGAGTGACGGAACCTTCACCTCCTCTTTTTGCAATGAATAAAGCTCGCCTATGCAGCCTACAGGTTTGCTACCAGTTCATAATTCATGCCCTAAATTTTCATTTGTTCATTTTGGTTCATGGCTCTCATTCACTTCAAACATGGCGTCATTGTTAGATTCCAAATTTTCATGGTCATCAATCTTAAATATTTGCACTTTATAGCTTTTCTAATCAAAGATCGACAACACATGAGTGTCTAGCGAAATGGTTGTATTTGTAATATTTAAGCCGATCTATTATGCTCTAATGTGAATAATTTATTTATTATGTGGCTAAACCGATGGGTATCCAACTACTTTAACAAGCAGGGTAGGGAATTTTAAGTAAAAACTGGTAAGGAGTTCTGGTAAGAGCAAAAAGTTATTGCACAGGTTTGGGACGAGTCAGTCTAGAAATAGATAAATATATTTCCACATAAGCAGATTTAGGTATGTACCGTGTCATTCGTGTACAATGGCACCAAGAATGGGCGGCAAGCCTTCTATCCTTGATGGTTCCAACGAGAGTGAAAATAAAGCCTCATGTATTGCGGAGTCGTTAATGTAGAGGGCTAGGTACAGGGGAGATTTCTCACTCGCGTTCTTCCAGTACACGGGCTCCGAATCTTCGCTCAACAAATAGCTCACCAAGTTGGCATGTTGAAAGCTCACGGCCAAGTGCAAAGCGGTGTTTCCACGTTTGTTCTTCATCCTCAAGAGGTTCTTGTCCTCGACGTTGGGGAGGCCTCTTGCCCGGTGAATCAACATCTCTGCAGCTCCAGTAGATCCCTCCGAGCGAGCGACCAGGTGGAGTGGGGTATTTCCCCAATCATCTTGGGCGTTTATGAGGTGGTCACCAACATACTCAAGCAGAAGCCTTAGGAGGTCGTCCTTCCCGGATGATGCTGCCACGTGGAGCAGTGATTCGTTGCATTCCAATCGGGAATTTAAAACGGCAGACCAATCGATGTCCCGCATCAATGGATCATTTACATTGATCATGGAAAGGAACTCGTCAACCTTGCCGCCGCCACGAACGACAGGCGCCAGTTTTGTAGCATATACGTAAGCTTTTGCTGGATCTTGTTCCCCCGCGGAAGCCGCCAATGCATTATTCATTATCTCCCGTCGACCTCTCCAGATTTCTTCTTCAGAATCCCTTTCATCCTTTGACACTTCCGTTAAAGGTCCTCTTTCATCCTTCTTTACCTCCTCCGCGATCGAGTTGTTCATTCCACCATCCTCCACTTCTATAGACAGCTCTCCTTTCATTGAGCCCAAGCTGTGCAAGTAATCTAGTTGTTGAAAAGGAACATGGGTCGTGAAAGAGATGTTATATCAATTAAGTATTGAATAATGCATCCATCTAATTATCTAAACTTCTATAATGGCTAATAGTGCTCCTTCGTAATTTCATATGGCATCAAAACTAGAAAATTTCGAGTTTTTGTAAAAGACAAATACAGGCTACATCTTGATTGGATAATTTAAAGCTGAAACACTCACTAACACAACACAAAAAAGAGAAGGAGACAGATATCCTTTTTGTTTATTTCACCTTTTTTTCACCTTATTGAAAACAATTACAAGACTCGACTTTTATACGCTTCACACGTAACTCTTAAACTAAATGACTCATAAATATAGCTAATCTGAGGTGATAAAATCCTAAGAACATACAAAACATTGATTACACTTAGAAACATGAACAGTCATGAAATAAAAATACGAACGGACTTCTCAAAAACAACGCTACAATAAAGAATCTAATTAACTCGAGCATCGGACAGTCATCCGTATCAATTCACCAAACAAAATCATTGGTATCAAATTCTGGAATGTCAGCATTGACAACCATTAATATCAATAACTTCTCCAATGACATCAACAACTTGTAGTCGATTGAGGACATTAATTAATTTGGTTTAATTTATAACACATCTCATATGCAAGTCCCGGCCTCCTAACACCCACTTTATCTCCTAAAATGTACAAATTGAAGCCCCGTAGATAAACTTAAGTGAATAACTAAATCTGGTCTCTAAAAGAACGCTGCATTGGCTTATCAATCGTCGCACGTTTTGCCTTCACGGGCTGTGTTGGTTTTCACCACCTAATCTGGCCTCGACGACTCTGTAATCTTGCCAACTAGTAGATCAATTGCTGTCCTTGAATCGGTCTCTAGGATGATTCTTCAGATTTTGATAACTCGCCAATCAAATTTGTGATGGAAGAAAACCACGATCCTTTTTTGCAGTGGCGGTACTAAAAGATTTTTTCCGTGGCCGCGACAAGAGAAGGAAAATTATTTTTTAACACCGAGAAATTTCATTCATGGTCCTAAAGTTTGATATTTGCTGCAGTTATGCTATTGATCTCTTGAAATTAGATTTTGCACTGCCAATCTAATGTTATGCGGTCGGTCCACTACTACTATCTGTGTCAATTATTGACTGAAACATTTTACGTGTAATCGATTTAATTTACAACATCGTTAAAGTCACATGATTGACAAGCAAAAAATGTCATGTAAGAATATTGTTGGAGCTTAGATCATGTGCAATAATAGTAACTTAGATTCAAATAAATGTAAGAAAACTAAATCTGAACATGATAAAACTGAATCACGACATAATTATGTAATCAACATCGATAATCCAAAAGCCATCCAAAAATGTTGTCAAATTTTGCAATGAAAATGCTTGTTAGCAACCGTAGTCAATGATGTAAAAGTTCAGGGATAGAATTCTAAATTTATTTTATCTCTATTTGCACATGAAATGCTCTAGCTGGATGAACTCTTTTTAGCCATAACTTTCATTGATGGATCACACAAATATTAACGTCACTCGTATTTGATTTTGATTAAATTTGCATATTGATAATTTCCATAATCTTTGACTTGTTAATTGAAAGTATGATTGGAGGAAAATATTACCAGTAGACAAAACTGACCCATTGAAACTTAAATATAAAACAAGTGCACCATGTAGTAGCCCACAAAATGCGCCTAATACCTATACATATTACCAATAGCATACAGGGCTTTGACAACAAGGTCTATATGTCAAACCCATGGTATTTCGATATATAATCAGGCATCAATCCTAAGTCTCTTTTACATTTCCACTCAATTGTTGTCGCAGTTTCAGTAATTTAGACTCCAATTATTCAAATTTCTGTGTTTCCAGTATTCAACGGATAAAATTTCTAAGTCAATGGCCCTTATTGAGATATAAGGACGTGTCATCCTTAATGTAAGGATTTGAAAATAAATATAATTGCAACATTGTTAAACAATCGGTAAGTCTTTCTTTACGATTGTGTTTTAGTTGAATACAAGCACAATTTTTAGAGTCACACTGTCTTAAAAATTGGCCAAGTATTCAACTGCCTAAATTTTGGATTTCTAATAAAAGATTCAACTCTAAACAATGAGTTGTTCTAATTAACGGGGGTGGCTTCCATTTCGAGGAGCTCTGAACTAGGTCAAACTTCAAGAAGAGAGACTCTTTCATATGATTCTTTTATTTATTTATTTAATTATGGCAGCCACAGCACAACATGAATCAACGAAAAGGATTTGTTAGCATCGATTTGCGATTCGCTCAAATTCTGAATAAACCTCTTGATAACAATACGTTCTAGCTTGATGGATGAAATCGGTGTTTGTGATCCTTTTGGTTAATGTTCACTTTCCTTTATATTAATTTTTCTGGAATATGCTTTGTAGAACAATTATGTATATACATAAATGAATGCTTTTGCTTATAGGGTTTTCATCCCTGGGCATCTGATGTTATTGCTATTTTAAGAAACAAGAAGCGGGAGAAGCACATACTCAGGGGGAGTATCGCACTATGTGTACATAGTAAGGGGAGTTTATTATGTTTTGCAGACATATTTGTATGGTCTATTAAAATGTTGCATGTAGAAGCATGCATGAATCATCTCTGGTTTTACAGTTAAATAGTTTGCAGAATATGCATGCTTATGTGCGTAACTCACTCTTATCGAAGGAATGGTATAGGTTTGTCATTGTCGAAAATGGAGAAACTGCTTGGAAAATATATTAAAAGGATTATGATAATATCAAAATTTAACCCATGGATTTAAAGAATTCATTTAAGTGTGCAAATGTTTATGTTTAAACCATACATAAACTTGCTTCGCCCAGCCCCGCCGGTGGCTAGGTAGGCCTTGCCCAGCTCCGACCAGGCCGGCTTGGCCATTGGCGAGGCTTGGCCGATGAGGGCCAACCTCGCCGCGAGCCGGCTATACTCCGGTGAGGTCGCCGACCCTCATCTAGCGGGTCGCCGGTTCGACGACCGGCCTGAAGAAGAAGAAGAATAGGAGAAAAAAGAAAAATAGAAAAGAAAAAAAAGGAAAAATGAAAAAAAGAAAAGAAAAAAGTATAAAATTTATTTAAAAATTAAAGGAAATTAATTTGGAACAGAATCAATGAGCACGGAACCAAACACAATTCTATTCTAGAATAAAAAAATTTGGACAGTTACCAAACGGCTTAAAATGCTTAAAATTTGTTCCCGATAACAGAATAAAAAAAAATCATTTTTGATTAGAATCTACTCTCGAGAACAGAATCGTTACTAAACGCGCCCCTAATGACTGTTGGAGTTCCTAAATCAAGGCCCCAAGTCACAGCAATAAAATGTGACATCCCAAGATTAGTTATGCAAAAAAAGGGACTAATTCGCTCAAAAGGTTGGTGAAACAATATGATTAAAACTTGCATTAATAGGAGATCAGATTGATGGCCTAGATTGTAACAAGGTTTTATACATGTGTTTTTAAGGAATTTTGCTGAGATTTTTTTTTTTCTTTAATTGAAGATTAGATAGATATAACTACTACACGAGAATTTAAGTATTATTGCGAGACTTTTGAGTTCGTGTCTTTCGTAAACTTGTAATACCCATTTTAGTGTTGTTTCTAATTATTAGCAAGAGGGACAAACCCATTCGTAAACATATGAAAAGGGTGGTTTTACATACTTAGAGTGAACACTATTTGTCTGGGCAATAGATAAAATGTATAATGGACTCTTTCAAACAGTCGGAGGTGTGGTTTATAATTTAGAAAAGGACCTTTGTATCGTGTGAACAAGGTGTGAGAATGGCTATTGGAGGTTCCAAAAGTTACTCAGTGTATAGCGGGATTGCTGTAGAAGGAAGTCAAGTTCTCTGTGGCAGCAAGTTCTACACTTGTAACAAGAGGGTAATTGTCTAATCAATCCTATACTTACTGCATGGATACTAATTCGGTCATCAACTAGACTTTCGCATGAAATTTCAATCTAGTCTTTTCGCCAATTTTAGCTGAAAATCGTAGGCATAGTGGTATGCTACATAGGATGGCCAACAATGATGTCACGTCAGAAATTTCCGGCGAAAAATGACTGAAAGGAATATATTGGAATTTTATACAAATATTTAAGATTAAATTGGCAAAATTGAAAAGTGTAAGACCGATTGAGTAATTTTCTAAACAATATAGTATTTGTACTCTTGGCATAGCTAGTAGAGTTCAATCTATTTGGGCTATTAGAGCTAGAAAGAGGAGTATGCATACCCGAATTGAACTTTCATAATTCTCATTTTGCAATTTTTCTTTCTCTAAACTTTTTAGTTTTGTCTTGTTTAAATTGCTAGTATACTTGGTAGTAGAAGCACAATTTTTACAGGGGTAGGTTTTACAAAATTGATTTTTAATATCTTGAAAAATCAATTCACCCCACAAGTTCCGATGGATCCTGAATATCAAAAAAATAAAAAATAAAAAATTCACCCCACTGTTACGGGGGTAACAAATTTCCTTAGAATTGGACTAACGGAGAACACATGATCTTGGTCAAAAAAGTAATAATAATTATGATCACGACAATTCGATACCCAAAAAGTCATAATTACGCCATTTACAAGAAGACCTCTTGTTTAGTGAAGAGGCAATCCAGACGCAAATTGTTATCAAAACAATTTTCTCTCATACGTCATAGGGACGACTTTACTACTCCATTTTAAAACAAACGGATATTTTTCATGCGGATAAATTCCTGAAAGAATTGGTAAGTGTTAAAAGGTTATTGATAAAAAAAAGTATTACCTGATTTCCATATGACTTATTTATAACTTAATAGCACTTTTGTAAAAAACCAACTTTTTCTTGATAGTCTGCAAATTCTCACTTTAATTGACTTAGAATTTTCGCTGTGAACATGTAAGGTTTTCTCTTTTGGGTGGGCTGCAAATAGGTTTTCTCTTTTGGGTGGGCTGCAAATTCAAATTATGCTCCCAACAAACTAAAGATGACCAGATTTCTCAGGGCAATCTAGAAGCTGGGGTGAGGCAGAATTAGCAGTAACCAAATGCAGATCAAAGTTAGCTACTCCAAAGAATTAAACATTCTTATATCAAGCTAAATGCAATTGCAAAAAGCCATGTGATGTTTGAATGTGCATGCATAGCTCAGAAAGCAACAAAACAATGATGTTCGAGTATCCTTAAAAGAGTCCGATCCCATAAGACAGGAAAACCGTCGCCAAAACCCAGATCTAACAGAACATGGTAGCACATGACGCATATCACAGGACAGAAGCCACGAGTCAAGAAATCAAAGCAACAAAACCTGAAAGAGTAAAGAAAGGTAAGGTTGGACTTGAGAAGATAAATATGGTGTTGGGAGCAGAGGACGATGCTAACGCTGATGCTCTGGAATGGAAAGTCCGACAGATGAAGGACTCGGAGTGAGTATACCTATTTCGCCGACACCGATTGGAGTGAGGTCAACAAAGATGGGTTGCTCCTTATCATCAAACCGAAGGACAAAAGCCACTTGAGGTGCATAATTGCTGGTGAAACTCAATTATATTTTTTGGCCTTTTGTACAGCTGGCGAAGAAAGAGCAGCTGCAGCAGAGAGAGAAGGAGAGAGGGAGAACAGGGTTAACAAAAATGTCAGCTTGGGATGCGCCTATTTTAGCGAAAATTCATCGCTGAAAAGTATTTTCAAAAAATTTAATTCCAGAGAAAGTAAATAATTTTCTGGTGTTCGTTAGTGCCAAAACATGTTGGAGAAAAATTAATTTTATGGTGTTTGATAGCAAGTGAATCCACTAATATGCGTTAATAAAGTCTAATTTAGGCTAATTTAATCTATAAGAATTAGCAAAAAAATTAGGAAAAATGATTTCTTACCATAAACAGAATTTTTTTTACAAATATAAATTTATTATTTTCAATCCACAGAAAACACTTTCGGTAGATTGAATAATTTTCTATCATCTAAATATTGAAATATGGAAAACTTTTCCGTAAACAGTTTTCCATCAACTAAATGGGCATTTGGTTTTTAAAAACTTGTGATTGTTTGTATCTTGAAAAACAAAAGGCACAAAAGTTTGCTTGACAGCTAATTGTACGATGTCAAAAAGATTCTGCCACGTAATAAGTTAATACCCTCCATCACAAACATTAATCTTCCCAAACTATTAACTTAGATGCTGTTTGTCGACCCTTGTCATATATCAATCAACTAAAGAGGATGTCATGTCCTGATTTTTTTAAGGGCAACATCAACAAATAATATTGGATCAAAGAGGTGAATTAATGAAAATATGATAGTATAATTACACTTTATTTGCACATAATGTATGTAGCCGATACAAAGACGTTATCATATAAGATCAGCCTCATGGGACACCGATTCCATAGTATTTGCTTTTGATTCATGCGAGAAGTGTTGATTTCGCTTTCTGGGGATCAAATCAAATGTTAATGACTTCATGTCAGTGAGGAAGATGGGATTAATGGGTAACGGAAAGTGGAGATTGAAGAACAGGGAAGAGAGACTTGAGAGGCCGAGACATAGACCAGGGTCCGCGTGCACGTGAGAGCAGACTTGGCACATGCATGAGTGGCCAAAACCTTTTGTAGTTTCTATTATTAGCCACAAAATTGCTTATCCTAAAGTTTGAGCTTTCTCTATTTCCCAATTAGCTCTCGACCAAGATTTTTCACCACTTCAATCCAAAAATAATCGTGATCAATTCCGCTTTTGGCCTGGGTGCTTTATTTGACGACAATTTAGCGATTGTCTTGTTAACACATGCTCTAAAAGAATTTCAGTTGGGAACAATTCATTCATCAAATGCAACTCCAGCAAGGTGGTTAATTTTACAGAGATCCTTGTTTTACCCGTTCCGACCTACAATATTCCTGATGACCCTTCCAAAACCTGACTTATTGAACCTTTGCTAAGTAAACTTTAGGGTGTCAAGTATCAAGGGCTATCAGACATTTGGCCTTTAAAGGGATTTTTATCAAGGAAGAGTGAACGACCAAAAATGTGTCTGTCTGAGTTGATATTGTATGTCGGTTTGATCCATTAGACCAAAACCACATGTGCACATGTGAAATATCTTAATAACATTAGATCTGAATTCATCGATTGCACAATAATTTATATTTATCAAAAGAGCAAACGAGATTGCACGTTCTTGTACATCATAACATATTAGACAAATTCCCCTTGCTTATGGGGCACGTGGGTGGTGTATCTCTCTCTTGGACTGATTAATTTAAGTAAATCATGTGTTAAGAGGAAGAACCTTTCATCCAAGGAAAACCATTAAAACAATGTTTGAACAATTTGGTAGATCTATACCCTACAAAATGATTTTCATTGTTCTAAACATGCACTCTCATCTAATGATTATCCCGATGTATTGTGTAGCTTTTTATAGACTCTACCAGGCCAAAAAAAATTCTGCTCCTGGCATTTTTATTCAATTATCATCATCATCATCATCATCATCAAGAGAGTAGATCGTCTCTTTGAATTATGATCTATATATAATCTCTCTCTCTCTCTCTCTCTCATTGATCATTTAAATGCCTACCCATGTAGAAATGTAGGAAGATCCTAGCTAGGATTAATTTATATAGTTACTCCTTTATGCTTTCATAATCATCCACAAGTGATTTGATATTGGTCCGAATGTTAGCGTGCTTTCAGTTTATGTGGGATCTACAAACAAATCACACATACTTCTTGGTTGTGGCCACGACACTGATGGACTCTTTTAGATCGTGCACTTTCGATGCACATATATAGATTTAACCAAATAAGATTCAGAGTAAATTAAAAGATAAATAAAGTTGATGTTCAAAGCTAGAGGAGCAAGGCAAAAAGAGCTATTTTAGACTATCACTATGTTGATTATTTAATCCAAGCCCTATTCATTAGTAAAAGGAGATGCTATAGGTTGATGTCAATGTCAATAAATAATCTCAACACTTGGTTTCTGATTTGTTTTACTAAAATCTGGCTTTTCGCCTTTATTTATTATGTATCACGCCATAGCATCAACTGACATGTTATTCTTGTGTGACTATCGATAATAATATATCATAGGCGTTTGAAGCTCATACTCCCATTTAAGGTAGAGATCTGATCTATTTAAAAAAGAACACGTCACCGACAACAACAATGATATTATTGAAAAAAGAAAAAGAACACAGGATCCATCCTTGAAAGAACTTGTCCTAACCGGAGGTAATTGGTGATGTGGAGAAATTTGTCCCATCAAAAGAGCCACATTGCATTACACGTGTCACCACATATAACATATAGACAAATTCTGATTCATTCATATACGTAACATCAAAGGATGACTTCAACGTGGGATGCATGGTGGAGAAATAAGGCCCTCAATAATTCAATTAAAGCTAGAGCACGTGATGTTCGTTGAATTTTTTTACTTTCGTAAACAATTTCTGTCACATGATGGGATAAAGGTGCAACCGCACTTGTCTCTTTTTTAATTCTTTTATTTTTTTATTTTTACCCTTGCAATTTGAGATTTATATATATTGATACTTAAATTTTAACTAAACATCTATAATTAAAATTATATAAAAAGTTTGGAATCAATTTTACCCTAATAAAAACGATTTTCACATCATATAAGCATTAATATTATTTGCATTTTAAGTTTTATTTTCGTTTTATTTTCTCTTATTTAACCCTATTTAATATTATTTATATAAAAAAAAGGGCCCACGGGGGTGGTCCTTCGCCTTAGCCCCCTCTTTTCTCCTTTCTTCCCCGAGTGGGCCCAGGGCCCACTCTGCTTGTGCTTCTCACCCCGGCCCGGCCCCTCCTTCCTCCTTCCCCGCTTCTTCGTCACGCCAGCGAGGGCGGCCGTAGCAGAAGGAGCAGAGCAGGCGCAAAGCAGAGCAGGCGGCAGTGGAGGCGACGGGTGATGTGATGCTGGTTCAGCGAAGGGGGGCCGGTCGGCGCGAGAAGGAACGGCGGCCGAAGCGCCTCCGCCGACCGGCCTTCTCAGCCTATAAATAGAAGGCCAGAGGTCGGGGAGGAGGGAGAAATCGGAGGGGGTCAAGTATGAGGCGAGAGGGATTCGGATCCGAGGAGAGAGGCTGCGAAAGGGAGACCGTGAGTTGAGAGAGAGAGAGAGAGAACGCGACTGAGAGAGCCGCTGTTGGCCTCCACTTCCTGACCAAAACTGATGATCCGCCGCCGCTCCTTGTCCTCTTGGAGGCCATGGTAAGGTCCCCGTTCGGGCCGTCTTGGTTTTTCCCGATTCGGGGTCGGCTTCCCGAGGATCCCGGCTAGGAGACGAGCGAGGCGGACGGACGTAGCCCGATCTATCGAGCTCGTCCGCCGTCCGATGCCGCGAGCTGGGCAGTGACTCTCGGCCGACCGCGCTTTTTGTGCCCATGCCCTGTTTCGGGCTCGCCGGACTGGGCTGCTGCTTTCCGGTTCATGCGAGTTTCCGGCCTTATTCGTGGCTGGATCTTATGGCTACATGGCTCCTGGTAAGTTAGATGATTGAATCTAATCGAACATTTCACCGGTACAAATGGTCTATAATTTGCTTTCAAATAATTCTAACGGGACTTTTAGGATTCTTGTAAGTATAGGTTTTGAAAAGTGGTTTGTGTTAGAGTGTCGTTCAAATTTGGAATTTAGGTATAACTTGAAATTATGATCATGACTTCGATTCATTCTTCTTGAAAAATAACATTAGTAGTAACTCTGCGGTTAATGGACAAATCGAATTTGGATTCATTCAATAATTCTAACAATACTTTTAGGAATAGTAAGTATAGATTATGAAAAGCGGTTTGTTTTGAAAGTATCACAGAAATTTGGAATTTGTGGACAACTTGACGATGTGAGCAAAACCCTGACTAGTTCTTCTTTCAAGAAACAGAATCAGCAGTAAAAGTAGTGACGCTAGAGAATGATGGGCTAGAGAATGATGGGAAGCATCCATTGAATGTTCTTTCTTCCCTACAAATGACACAAACGTCGACATTATTGAAAGACTCAAATGTGCTACTAAAGGATGTGCTCGACCCATGGCTTCCTCCTCCGACCGGCCAACTAGCTGAGGGAGTGGATGTGCATGGGGACGAGTCTCAATTTGCAACCTACCGTGCATTTCGTCAAGCAAGAATTATCCACACGCACTCAAGCTTGCTTGTCTAAGCCGTTGGGTTCTATTAGAATATTTTAATAATAATTTAGTGACTCCCTCAAGGTTGTCTACATTCAAAGATCTCTCGCATGCTAACAAGTATCATTTGGGCTTGAGATCCATGCCGTTTGTCCTCTTTCTTTATTATATGATTTAGACCAATGTGATGTTGAGTTAGATTACTAAACGAGGCGATTGAGAAACATTTAGAGGGCATTTTCAACATAATCTCACAGATCTCTTGCCGTGGGACCTGGAACTCTTAGGTGAAGACGATTCCATCCCACCTGCAAGAAGGCCGTTCTTCCTGACGATGATCTCATCCCCAAGCTCCTCCCACAAGCCTTTAAGGATTTTGTCATCCCTGAAGGTGATGGGGGTCCCGGCGCCATCCTTGGCGAAGGCCAGTGCTTGCGCTGTCTTCTATTTTCATTTATTTTGATTGCGTCGCATTAACATGTGATGTCAAAGAGGACATTTGCCGACATTCTTTGTTGAGGCTAACGTGGGAGCTGACTGCAGTTGTCTATGTCTCGCAGCTAGACAGTTCAACTCAGTGGAGCACCAGTCGAGAAGCTGGACAAGGAAAGCTCGCGCATGCGTACGCCATCGTCCAGGGCAACGCGCTAGAGAAGATCCCGAACGAGATCAAGTTTGAGGCGGGTCCAGACAGAGAGGGTGTATGGCCAAGAGCATGAGCAAGTACTTCGCCATGGACCGGGTGGAGAACAAGGCCAGCAAAGAGAAGGCCATGGGAATGTTGAAAGCCATAGAAGCCCATCTCTTGCAAAAACACTGATGCTTACGATTGAGTTGTCGTTACATGTTGGCTGGATCTTTCTATCTCCCACGATAATTTATGTCTTCATTCGTGTCTCTTTCAAGAAAAATAACAATCGAGACTGAACCGTAACTATGTTTTGAAGCGGTAGATATGCTGCATGCTGTCATCAAAGACGCTTGTCAAACATCTTGTAAAGATCTCGGCATTCCTTTAACAGAGTTGAAACTGCCGCGAGATTATAGATATGAATGCGCCGCTTTGCCCATCTGTCTGTGAGGCCAGATCAGAAAAGCATATCGAGGAAGAGAACAGTTGACTCAAGAAGGGACGGTCAACTTTTTCACATATGAATTTTCTGCATTTGACACGCAATTGTTACTTCACATTCGTATTTTTAAGTCTTGAGATTTAACAAAGACTTTGGCGTGGAAAATCATTCGCGATTCACATGTGACGGAATGGCACGCGATCGGAAGCTTCAAAGAGATGAAAAAAAGGCGCTTGATGGAGACTTAGAAATGAGTTAAAGTAGTGTATATATTTAATCGATTTTGGACATTTTATTTTAGTGAAGTTCATATGGGTTCCACATGAACCTATCAAATATAGCGATTTAGATTAACTTAGTACATATACCACAATTT
This sequence comes from Eucalyptus shirleyi, assembly GCA_017140165.1. Classification (NCBI taxonomy): domain Eukaryota; kingdom Viridiplantae; phylum Streptophyta; class Magnoliopsida; order Myrtales; family Myrtaceae; genus Eucalyptus; species Eucalyptus shirleyi. Next base: position 16,367,831 of record CM029448.1, on the reverse strand, counting down.
TGATGAAGAAACAGAAATGAGCTAACGTCATATTTATATTAAGTGGAATTTGGACTTTTAATTCTAGTGAATTCAATATGGATCCTATGTGAACTCATCAGATTTGGCAATTTAGATCAATTTAGGACATACAACACACTTTTGACAAAGACTCGGAAATGAGTTAGGGCCTCATTTTTATTTAGTAGAATCTAGACTTTTAATTCCAACGAGTTTTATATAGGTCCCACATGAACCCATCAGATTTAGCGATGCATTATAAGTTATAGATGTCAAGATTTCGATTTACTAATGATGTATATATATGCAGGCTTAAGCTACAGCAACGGCAAGTACAACTCAAGGAGGATCCAAAGGTCATGCCATTGCTTCTGCAGAAGCTAGTGCACTTGTACAAGATAATAGTGGGCAGACAAATTCTTCAGCCAATGCTTTTGCAGAAGCTAGTGCACAAGTAGAAGATACTTCTACCAATGCTTTTGCAAAAGCTAGTGCACAAGTAGAAGATACTTCAGCCAATGCTTTTGCTCAAGTCGATGTGCCAGCAGAGGATACTTCAGTCAATGCTTGTACAAAACTCACTGGACTAGTGCAACATACTTCAGCCAATGCTAAAGCTCATTCTAGTGTAAATGAAAGAGGATGTTGGGCTACTGCTAATGTAAGTGGATGTAGTGGACAAGCCAATTCTTTTGTTGAAGCTAGTGTTAATCAACGACAAGGATTTTTTCGTGCTCAAGCCAATGCAATAGCTAGCAGCAGACCTCAAAAAATCCCGGTGAGTAATACCTCACCAGCCATGTATTCATGTGTTGTTGTTACATTGTCACATTCGATTTTTTTTTTTTTTTTTTTTTCAGTTTAAAAGACCTGCCATTGAAATGGAAACGATACAAGGGCAGTCACAACCGAACAAGAAAAAGAAAATGGTATGTTTACACAACTCCTAATTTAAATTCTCAATGTGAGTATGTTTTAACACTTTACAATGGGAACTGATTATCTCCTTGAACTAAAAACATACCCATTCTTTTGTAGCCTGTCTCAACTGATACAAGATTATCAAAACAATCGGACAAAGGAGTAGTTTTAGGAGCTTCAATGGCAAAAGCGCATCCCCAAGCTAGTGCACAGCCTCAGTCATCTCAAAGTGCTCTTCAAAAGCATGTTGTTGTGAAGTCAAAGCCACCATTGCAACTCCAGGACAGTTTGCAGCTTCAAGCATTAAGAACTTATCCTTGAAAGCACATCGGTGTAAAGCCAAAGCCACCATCGCACCCCCACGCAAGTTCTCAGCCTCAGTCCCAAAAACATGTTGCCATAAAGCCGAAGCCGAAGCCACCATTACAACCGCCAATGAGTTCACAGCCTCAGTCATCTCATACTTCAATTGCTCCCGCAAAGCCTATTTGGAAGTGAGTCAGTTTTGGCACACCATATACAATTAAAAGCTCAGGACTTATGAATCAAGCGCACAATGAACCTGGTGGACCACCCGAGACAGTAGACTTGGATTGACGTGCTTGCTAAATGTGTCTTGTCTCATGAAAGTTGCAAGAAGAAATTCTCCTTTAACATTATCTTGGGTGCTGTTTTTGCTGGCCAATTTCTTATATGGTTTGTGGTTTGTAGTGTTTTGTAGCAATCAATTTTAGTGATTTTGTAATTATCAAAGAATGTGTTGGGACTGTGTTTAATGACTCGTCCCTTTTGCTGTATACATTTGAGAATATTGTATCCGTTTGTTTATGATGCTTGGATGCAGTAGTGCAATGTGCAAATTTATCTGCCTAAGAAAAGAACACTTTTGTTTTGCATCTGTGTATCTGAGGCAGCATGCCATGGGACGTGGATGTTCCTTTTCAGTTTCTTTATTTGAATAGGAGTTTTATATCTGTTTAGCACCTCAGTACAGTCTCCATATATATTCACATCTTACATAATGTCAAAAAGAAGATAGCATGCCATGGGGGGTGGATTCGGATGCTTCCCCCCTTGTTCGGACAATGGGGACGGAGGCCTCGTGGTCCTCGAAAGATCTTTTTGTCATAGTCGTCGTCGTCGCCCCCCCCCCCTCACCCTCGTGGTCGTCAGGTCTTCTCGTGTGCGATTCCACGTGGTACTAAATGGCCCTTCTCCTTCTCCCCACGGGCTCGTGAGTGATGCTAGATGGAGAGACGTGACTCTCTCTCTCTCTCTCTCTCTCTCCACAAAGTCCGTCAAATAAATTTATAATTTCCTATCTCCAGTTGTGACGTGATGGTTTATCAAGGTCCCACTCTCATGCATTACACAGAATTTTACACATTAAGCACATAATACAAAATGCCCCTTCACATAATAAGTACTCTCGAGACACTTATTTAATATAATCAAACGATAGAATATCTAATTCTCAAAATGTATGAATTGTGTGAATTGCATGAGTGGCTAATACATTCAAAGTCGCGATATTTACTTAGTTTTATATCTCATTTCGGCCAAGATTTCATCGCGTACACACCGCTCACATTGGGTGGTACCTCGTTCTCATCGACGAAGACATTGCCTTCGTAAGTCACTGCCCCTCCATCTCAAACTCTGCCATTGCTGGTTACTTCTACAATCAATTTCGGAAAACCAATGCTCTCTTCACGAATCAGACCTTCCCTTGCCTCTCCTATCAACTTCTCAGTCCTTTCGCTTTCGCCGGATATATCATTGTCGCCGCGGTAAGAGTGCTCCTCGTAATATGGTACAAGACCTCCTGCCATGAATCCGAGATTCACCTTACGGCCTAAAAGAAGCGGGCCCGAGTCCGAGATGCTTATGTTCTCCTCGTTCTAGCGATGTCTTTGACTGTCGAATTGATGATTGATCTAAAAGAGCAGCCAGATACTAAACGTCGTGGCAACAACAATTGGAATGTTCTCCTAGATCGTCCTGCCCTCTGTTTGTGATTGTCGTTGTCGGATTGGTTAGCCATCATGTTCTGTTCCTTCGAATTTGAATCGAATCACTGGAAATAGAAGCAGATTCTAGCCAAAGAGAGGTCAACACAATGACTTAATGGGCCAAAAAAAAAAGATAGTTGATGAACAAATGAGTCAAAATATCACGAACCGGAAGACGAACTTCGTAATCTCATTTGGGTTTAACCAAACATTAATCATTTCAACTGAATTCATCGCTCAGACTCTAGCCGAAACTAATTTTGTCGAGCATAAGAAAAATCTATTCCCAGCTTAACAAAAATCAATGCAGGATATACTTAAAGAAGACGTGCTCATACAGTCCTATCTAATGCTCTGACTTTGTGATGATGAACTTGACAACGAAACCGGCATTAGATGAACTTGACAACGAAACTGGCATGCTCGAATGCTCGAGGAAAGGAACCCTTTTGAAAGAAACAAGAGAGGGCTTGCTTGGAAAGTTCGTTCCTTTCTTCTGACGTAAAGCCAAGAAAGAGAGAGTGGCAAAAGCAGTATAATTTGTCAAGGCGTGGAAAGTCCCGAACGAAGGGTTTGAAACTTTCAAAAATCCAAAGAGCTGGCTTTGTCACGTAAGTCCCTTTACTTCATGCCCCAAATAGTACCTTTTTCTCTCCTTTCTAGATGCTTTTGATTTGATGAAGCAAAAGTTCGAAGGGCGAGGGCAGCTTATATAGAGGAAAACAAGCTTCCCAGACTTCATTTCCATAAATACCTAAGAGTGCTGTCTTTTTTCCTTTGATGGAACATTTAAAAAATCATCATCCAAATAGCATTCACCGAAAGAACACACGAAATTGTTTACATTTCCACGCAACATGAGTTTCCTAATTTTACAGGGCAAAAGAGAATCGGGATAAAGTAATTAAATACAAACTTAGAAACAAGGTACTATGGAAGACTTAGAAACTTCTCACTGGCTTTCACATTAAATATAATCCCCATAATGATATAACACATGCATAGAAAAAATCCCAATTGATAGAGCATCTTCCATTTTTTCACTCGTGCAAGCTCTTCCTTTAAAAGTCCATTTTTCGCCTTTTGCGCCTTCATTTTAGCTATCAGTGAGCTTACATAATCGTCGTTGCATCTGGATTGGCTTGACTCCGATAGTGCTTGATTTCTTTCAAGCAGTTCGACTATCATGTCCCTCGCTTGATCCGGTATTTTTTGGTCAACCCACATGAAGAAATTGCAGCAACCTGGACCATCAAATTTAGCACATCCATAGAACCTTCTTCCTGCGTTTTTCTTTGTTTTTGCAATAAGAAGTGGTGATCGAAGACCACAATAGCAGGTTAACTCTGATTCGACCTCATTAGGAGTTACACCACTTGATTTAGAAGTTGTTGCCCTCATTCTTCTTGTCGCCATATTTAAAAAGCATATCACAGTTGCAAACTAACAAAACCTACACCATAGGAGAATAAAGGCATGTTAACCTTCAAAACAAACATGTAATGACAACTTATTCACAGATAAACACCACCTGTCTGCTGTCCTAGATTTAATCTTAGCATGTGTCGCAAAACTGTACACAGTAGCTAGAGACCTCTAAGACGAAAATATGGCCATGCGATATAAATCTTGTTTCCAAGAATAACATGCACATGAAAATAAGTTCATGGAAACTAGAAATCTTCTTTTCTTAACATCATCAAGCAACAAAAAGCATATCAAGCGGTGCATTGGATTCCATCACATAAGAACTGTGTAAGCAATGGACAATGAGACAAATCATTTGGTATCGTCATCGACAGTGAAAAGGAACTATATCTATAGATTCAAATTAAAGGATTATGGGACAGCAACAAGCATAAAAAAATGGGGAAGAACAGGAAAATGTTATATCAGTATCAGTATTTATTCAAATAACTGCAGTATTTAAATGATCATATGATGGTGACAAATATCAGTATCAGTATTTATTCAAATATCAGTATTTAAAATGTTACAAGAATTGAATGATGGTGAAACTGCAGCATCAGTATTTATTCAAATAACTGACATCCACAATGGCATATGAACAAGGACAATCATATGAAAGTTGATACCTATGACAGTTCTTTTGTAGGCAGTGTTTAAATGATCTATATTCGTTCCAAGCAATAGAATTAGCAACCAAACGTGAGAGTGACTTTTAATGTAAATTCAGCATGCATCTGTGATCTCAATTAATGGAATTACTACGACAAAGGACAAATTTGATATATAAACATCTACAATGCCTAGCAAGGTGGTGGGATGCGTGATTATCCTTGTAAAGCGAGGTAGGCATTCAAGCCAAGTCTGAGGACACATCAGCTAACCGTTTTCAATTGAATTGATTACCGTTTATGATCTCTCAAGCATCATAAAAAAAAAAAAAAATCGCTAGGGCATTTACCTTCTGTCAGAGTTGTCCAATGCAAAGTTGTTGCCAACCAGATTACTGCAAAATGCATCATGAAAAAAGATGTGATCGTAAGTCTCCTCACAAGATTGGAACACCAACAGCTCATCGTGTAGCTAGAAAATGACTTCGAGTACTATAGAGCATCCCATGAGCAATAAAAGATTGATAAAGTGCAAAAGAAGAGTCCTCACTTTAGATATCTAACTAAAAGTATAAATTATCATTTTTCGAATGACAGAAATACATACAGTTGAAAATTTGGTATCGTCATCGACAGTGAAAAGGAACTATATCTATAGATTCAACTTAAAGGATTATGGGACAGCAACAAGCATAAAAAAATGGGGAAGAACAGGAAAATGTTATATCCATAGATAATTCCAAAAGAGGATAATTCTTGACAGAACTGGTTGTTGAGGCAATATATCATTAGGCCATCTAATCTTTAACTGATTTCTGTTAAGTTACAGTTCTTTGAAAACATTCATAGTCATGTGACACCACTAAGCAGGTACTGTGTAACAGTCATGTACATTTATCAGCCATGATGATGATTCCAGTGAATAAGTACTGAACAATGTGATGTAAAGAAGTTCAATTTAAACGTGCCTATTTGCACCATAAACGAGTGGAACATTCAAGCGTGAGAGGAAATCCATGACTAATTTAGCACAAAAATGAGGCTTAAAAAGCGACCTCTACGCAACTATTTGAAACATACTTCAATGGGTTCCGGGTGTAGTATACGCTCAACAAGACTGCACGTTTCATCTGTGTCGTCCGATCTCCATATTGACTTAGGTTGGAGCAAACGGCAGTGCTCCTATGGTAGCACTAAGCAGGTAACCTGCCGCTCAAAATCAAAGCACCATTGTCATGAACTATAGCAACCGGAATAGAACTACAAGAGAAACACGAAAAGGAAACAATCATTCACCTTTGACAAAGCAATTATATCAGCAGCATGAACCGCTATTGTTGTCCCTGAAATGATTAAATGAAGACGGTCATTAGCGCAACCAATATAGACAGTTCAGGAAGCCAAATCTGGCTTTCTAAAGCTAGTGTTGACCAGTTTCAAGAGGACACATATATGTAATACATTTTAAACCCACATCATACCATATCCCTGCTATCTTAGTCTGAAAAAACATTGTTCTCAAAATATAGATGCAGAGATGAAGATACGCACATCACCCCCCCCCCCCCAAAAAAACTTGAAGTTTCAAGATGTCGCTGTCTAGAACAAATTCTATAATTAGAGAAGTTGTAGATAACTTCAACCATAGTCTTGAAAGAAATTATCAAACACTATATTATCAGTTACATTAATGGACAAATCACAAATACAGTGATGCAGATTAGAATTGAAGAACACCACAACACTTCGATGAGATTAACGTATCGATTTAATCTAACAACAAAATCAGCGAGCTACTGTTCCATTATAGAGGTATCATAACAACACAAAGTCCCACAACTAGCCTGCGGATACACTAGCAAGAAGCAGCAAAAGAATTTACGCAAACGGAGGACACGCATCGCGCAAGTGCAATCAATCATTCTCCACACACACACGCACACACGATCCATCCAGAAATGACCTGTCACTCGGTAATCAGGAGAGCTCCGCTTAGCCTCGTCCAAGGAATCGCGATCCTCGACCCTCCCCTCCGGGACGAACTCCTCGCGACTCGGCTCCAGTAATCACAATCCCCAATACACATGAGAGAAGAAACTTAGTATCTCACCGTGGCCAAAATAGTCATATTTGCTCAATTTGAAATCAGGGTCCTCTGAGTCAACCGGTCCAGAGACTTCAGCCTGTCAAGCACAGAGTAAGCGAGCGGTGCAAACAAATTCACCTCACCTCCACCGTCGGCGCCGCTCGATCCACCGCCAAGGCTCTTGTGGGACGAGTGTCGCGCGTACTCGCACCAGCGTTTGATGAAGAACTGCAACTCGCGAGGCACCGGTGATCTGCGTCGAGATTTAGGGCTTAGGGTTTGCATTGATTCGAGAAAGGAAGATGGGAAGAGATCCGCGCCGAGATTTCGAGCTTAGGGTTGCGTTGATTCGAGAGGGGAAGAGGGAAGAGATCTGCGAGATTTAGGGCTTAGGGTTCGTTGATTCGAGAGAGGAAGAATCGAAGAGATGTCGTAAAGAAACGGGAGAAACGGAGGAGGAGACGTCGTGAAAAAAAACGGAGGGGAGACGTCGTCGTTTTGAGAACGGCAATACCCACAAAACGGCGTCGTTTCGCTTACGTGCACGATTTTTCTTGCCCTAATTGCCACGTAGGAGAGAGAAAATATTAAAATAAGCCAAATCAGCAATTTCCGTTAATATAAACTGACGGTGTTAACGGAAGGACTGAATTGAACCAAGTTGACAAGTTTTAGGACTTGATTGCACTTTTTGTAACTTTTAGGACTCAATTGCACTTTGTTGACAAGTTTTAGGACTTGTACTGTACATATCCCTAAAAAAAAAGACCCAAAACGACTGCACTACCATCCTCTCGGAAATCCAACCAAAAAAAGGAAAAGATTAAAAAGGCAATCATCCCATACAAAAGCATTCGCCACACGCTACTAAAAATTAACCACACAGAGACTCACTAGTCTCAGGGTTCGCCTGGAGGCAAGCCTCGATGGCCCCGAACACAGTGAATGCCTTCTCTCACGGCCTTTATCTTCTCCTCGGTGATGTTTATATTGCCCCTGGCGAAGTATTTGCTGGCGTTTTTGCACACGGAGCCTCCCTCCGGTGATGCGGTGATCTTCACCTCGTAGCTGGTGTTCTCCAAGGTGTTGGCCAGCATGTCGCTCTCGATGATCGAGTTGAAGTAGGAGAAATTCCCATTGTCCAGGACCTCAACCTTGTGCTTCACTGTCTTGTTGCAATGACCTATAAAAGACGCAAAACGTGGCAAATCACAGCTGAGAAGCCACCGGTTTCAAAAATCGCGAGCACTGCTTTGCAACATGATTGACTCACGACATCACGGTGTCAATGGTCAGGAACATTTGAATTAACCAAGTAAACTTACTAACCTTCGCTGGAAGTGGTCTCCTCGATGAGCTCGGCACTCTCGAGGACTGGCAAGAGGACCCCGGAGATGAGGTTTTCAGCCCTGACCAAGACCTCGAACACCTTGGCCGGGGGGATGGAGGGCTTGATCTCGGTCTTGTAGCTGAAGTGTCCCATGATTCTCTGCTCGAAAAGAATTTGCTGAAAACTGAGAGGGAAGTCTTGATCTAGGATTTCGAAGCTAAGACCCCATGTGTATATATATATGCGCGAGAGAGAAAACTTTGCGGACCTGCTTTGGGTCCATTTCAGAGGAAAACCAAGCAATCGCCTGCTTTGGGTTGAAATTCTTCTACCTACATGATCGAGTCACTGTCAAAGTCTCGACTTTTGGAATGTGTAAGAAAAAGCAAAACAATGGTTGAAATTCTTCTACGCACACGATCGACTCACTGCGAAGTACTCGACTTTTGGAATGTATGGGAAAAAGCAAAACGATACAGAGGCTAGAGTTTTTTTTTTTTTTTTTTTTTTTTTTTTGGTCTGTTTCATAGGAAAACCAAGCATTCGCGTACTTTTGGTTGAAATTCTTCTACGCACAAGATTGGAATGTGTGGGAAAAAGCAAAACAATGGTTGAAGTTCTTCTACGCACAAGTAACTGTCAAGTACTTAACTTTTGGAATGTGCGGGAAAAAGCAAAAAGATAGAGGCTAGAGTTTTTTTTTTTGGTCCGCTTCAGAGGAAAACCAAGCATTCACGTACTTTTGGTTGAAATTCTTCTACGCACATGATTGCAATGTGTGGGAAAAGCAAAACAATGATTGAAATTCTTCTACGCACAAGTAATTGTCAAGTACTCAACGTTTGGAATGTGTGGGAAATACCAAGACGATATAGAGGCTAGAGTTTTTTTTTTTTTTTTTTGGTCGGTCATATTTTAATTCTTAAATTTTTACTCTACTTCATTGTAGGGCGTGAAAGTCGAAACCTACACTTAAAACTAAATCGTCACCTGAAAATGTGGGAATTTGAACCCCCACTTTCCCTTTCCATATTGAAAATGTGATCACAATGGCAAACCCTAGTGGTTACAGGCTAGAGTTGAAAATATGTTATTAAACACATTCCTTTTATAGTCTCCCTTCAAAAATCCCGTAAAATAAATATGCATGGTCTAAAATACTCTTATTTCTTAATTTGAAAGTCAAAACTCAACAAAAATCAAGTCGAATCGAGTACTCAACTTTTGGAAGAAACAAAGTAAGTTACGTGTAGTACTGAAAGGGAAGTCTTGATCTAGGATTTAAAAGATAAGACGCATATGTATATATATATGTTTTCGGGTCCTTCTAAGGGGAATACCAATTATCGTTGTTGGGTAGCTCGGCGGGGTCCTTTTCAGGCCAAGATTGGATCGGCTTTTCTCTTAAAAAGGCAGAGAACAAGCCATCCCAAGTCATAGCGCACTCATTACGACTGGATTTCCAACCCATCACTCCACTTCTGGATGGAGGGAATCAAGACTTTTGGAAGAATGTGTGCACTCAACTTTTGGATGGAAGAAATGAAGAATTTGGAAGAATGTGTGATGGGGAGCGTGTGCAATTGCCCACACGTGATGGGAACGTGAGGCATGGAAATTGTTGCCAAACAAGCCAATCAAAGATGCACCAATTTGAGAACAAGTAATAAAAGATAAAAGAAAATCAAAATCACATGAGACGCAAAACTTACGTGAAAAACTCAAAACGGGAAAAATCATAGGAAGAGAGAAGAGTCTCACTATTTTCAATAAAGAGCACGAGAATATAATCCAAAAAACTCTAAAACCACTTGATGAGCCACAAGATTTGAACATCTAGCAAGAAGATAGGAAAAAACAAAACAGGAAACTATACAGACGCTAGAGTTGGAGATGTGTTATAAACACGTTCCTTTTATAGTCTCCCTTTAAAAATCCCCTGAAATAAAAATGAATGGTCTAAAATATTCTTATATCTTAATTTGAAAGTCAAAACTCAACAGAAATCAAGTCGAATCGAGGACTCGACTTTTGGAAAAAACAAAGTAAGTTACGTCTAGTTCAACTTTCTCAATTAGCTTTGGGGAAATGTAAAGTAGTGCAAGCCTAAAGGGTTTTGGCAAAATGTAAAGATTGTTTGATAAAATATGTTTTGAGAAGTAGCTTTGACATAAATGTTGGTTGATATAAAATATATTTAAAAAAACTCATTTGGATGATTAATTAAAACTGTTTTAATTAATTTCGGGGTTGGATTTTTTTTTTTTTTGGTCTGAGGGGTTGGATACTTTGGGTACTATTGTGTGGTGTTCTTGAGTGCCCGAGTACCTGTAAGTTTTTGTCCATAGTTAAAGTCTAGAGAGAGAAATAGAGAGTGCATCTGCCTTTCAAGGCTTCTGATGATTGGAGATTTTCTCTAATCAAATAATTCAATTTAATAATTTAAATAGAGAGAGAGAGAGAGAGAGAGAGTTTGTGCATATCTTTAATAGGCGTCATAATTAGAGAGAGAGAGAGAGCAGAGCAGAGATTTTCTCTAATTAAATAATTCAATTTAATAATTTAAACAGAGAGAGAGAGAGTATGTGCATATCTCTAAGAGGCATGTCATAATGAGAGAGAGAGAGAGAGAGAGAGAGAGAGTCATATATCTATCTTTTTCAATGTCCATTGTAGTGTTCCATAAGGTTGAACCCACCTTGATTTGGAGCAATCCTAAGTTCCTAATACGGATGGACTAACCTTCGCAGAAAGTCATCAACTTGATGGTCCCGGGACCTCCATCGCCCTCGAAGACTTCAATGCTCTTGATGTCTTGTGGGAGGACCTTGTTGATGAGGTTATCGGCGTCAAGGAGAGTGGCCTCAAACATCTCGGCCGGAGGGATTGGGGACGTAAGTGATGACACCCATGACTGCATCCGAACAAAGGTGCAGAAACTGAGAAGAGGGTGATTATCAGGAAAGACTTAGTAGTGATGAATTTGGTCTCTAGGACTTGGAAGTGAAGGAAGGAGGCCGAATTGAAGAAGACATATGTAGAGAGACTGAGTGTGAAGGGTTATGATTTCTGAATATTTTCTTCTTTCTTAGGTGGGTTTTGCAGAAAATAAATAATTTGATAAAAAAATTCCTAAAATTAATCGCCAAATTTGGATAGTGTTTCCAAGCAAGAGTTATTTGGTGAGTGTGCTGCATATTGTAAATTGATCTAAATCCATATAGAACTCACTAGAATTACAAGCCTACTTCTCGTTAATATAAATATGATGAAAAAATGTTACCTCATTTCCGAATTTTCGTCAAAATTGTGCTTTTTATACTATGTTAATCTAAATTGCTAAATTCGACGGGCTCACGTGGGATCCGTACAAAACTCACCGGAATTAAAAGTTTTGATTCCGCTTAATATGAATACGGTGCTCTTTCGTCAAAATTGTGTTGTCTGTACTAAATTGATTTAAATCACTAAATCTGATGGGTTCATGTGAGACCCATATGGAACTTACTAGAATTAAAAATCCAAATTCAGCTTAATATAAATACAACCTAGCTCATTTCCGAGTCTTCATCAAAAGTGTGTTGTATGTCCTACATTGATCTAAATTACTAAATATGATGGGTTTGCGTGGGATCCATATAGAACTTACTAGAATTAAAAGTCCGAATTCCCCTTGATATAAATACGACACTACCTCATCTCCAAGTCTTCGTCAAAATTCTGCTATATGTACTAAGTTAATCTAAATCGCTAAGTTTGATGGGTTCACATGGGATCCATACAAAACTCACTGACATTGATTCCACTTAATATAAATATGATGCTCTTTCATTGAAATTGCGTTGTATGTACTAAATTGATTTAAATCACTAAATCAAATGGGTTCATGTGGGACTTATATGGAACTCACTGGAATTAAAAGTCCAAATTCCGCTTAATATAAATTTCGACCCTAGCTTATTTTCGAGTCTTCGTCAAAAGTGTATTGTGGGTTCAAGTGAGATCTATATGAAACTCATTGGAATTAAAAGTCCAAATTTCTTTTAATATAAATATGATGCTATCTCATTTCTGAGTTTTCATCAAAATTATGTTGTATAAGTTAATCTACGGGCTTGTTTTATTATTATGACTTTTGAGAATCCCGTTCATGTATCAGTTTGATAAAGAATTGAAATTTCCTTTTGACCCAGAAAAAAAAAAAGTTAATCTAAATCACTAAATTTTATGAGTTTACATGAGACCCATATAAAACTCACTAAAATTAAAAGTCTAGAATCCACTAGATATAAATACGACGCTAGCTTATTTCCAAATCTCCATCAAATGCCTTTTTCTCATCACTTTGAAGCTTCCGATCGCACCCCACTCTGTCACACGTGAATTGGGAATGATTTTCGACGCCAAAGTCTTTGTTAAATCTCAAAAAGATTGAGCCAACGTGGAACAACAACTCAATTGTAAGCATCGGGGTTTTGCAAGAGATGGGCTCCAATGGCTTTCAACATTCCCATGGCCTTCTATTTGCTAGCTTTGTTCTCGACCCTGTCCTTGGCGAAGTACTTGCTCGTGCTCGTGCCCTCTCTGTCTGGACTTGATCTCGTTCGAGATCTTCTCTAGCGCGTCGCCCTCGACGATGGTGTAAGCGTGCGCGAGCTTTCCTTGTCCAGCTTGTCGACTGGTGCTTCACCGAGTTGAACCGTCTAGCCGCGACACACAGAAAACTGCAGTCAGCTCCCACGTTAGTCTTATCAAAGAATGTCAGGCCAATGTCTTGACATCACATGTTGATGTGTGCTCAAAATGAATGAAATTAGAAGACGCGCAGGTACTCGCCTCCACCGAAAACGATGCGATGGTGACGGGACAACCATCACCTTCAAGGGTGACAAAATCCAGACTGGCTTGTGGGAGGAGCTTGGGGATGAGATTTTTATCAAGATCAAAGGCCTTGAACATTCGTGCAGGTGGGATGGAATGTGTCTTCGCTTAAGATTTCCAAGTCCCACGGCAAGAGATATGTGAGATTATGTTGAAATGCTCTTTAAATGATTCTCAATCTCCTCGTTTAGTAATCTAAATCAGCATCACAATGTTCTTAAATAATACAACAAAAAAAGAGGACAAAAGGCATGGATCTCAAGCCCAAATTATACTTATTAGCACGCGAGATATCTTTGAATGCAAACACTCTTGAGGGTGGGAATTCACTAAATTATAACTTAAATATTCTAACGGCACCAACAGCTCAGACAAGCAAGCTTGAGTGCATGCGGATAATTCTTGCACAATGAAATGCATGGTAAGTCGCCAATCGAGACTCGTCCACATACACGCTATTGCGACCAAGACCATGAAGACCACTTCCTTGACCAGTTGGCTAGTCGGAGGAGGAAGACGTGGGTCGAGCATATCCTATAGTGGCACACTTGAGCCTTTGAATAATGTCGACATTTGTGTCATTTGTAGGGAAGAGAGAAGATTCCTGGATGCTTCCCCATCATTCTCTAGCATTGGTACTTTTACTGTTGACTCTGTTTCATGAAAGAAGAATGAATCTATGTTTTTATCACAACCTCAAGTTGCCTACAAATTCCAAATTTTTGAGATACTGTTAATACAAACCACTTCTCAAAATCTGTACTTGCTCATCCTAAAAAGCCTTATTGGAAGTATTGGATGAATCCAAATTCAATATGTCAATTAAATCTATTTGATCAACCCGAGACCATAGGTACAGGGGGAATGTATTGATTTGATTTGATCATGTGGCTTACCAGGAACCATATAGCCATAAGATCCAGCCACTGGGATCCAATTCGACGAATCCGAATTCAAGAGCCTCACCGTCCCAAAAACCAAAAGTCGAGGCTCGAAGTCCGACTCGAGCAAGATGTTGTTCAACATCATGTCCCGATGGACAATAGGCAGTGAGCAATCGTGATGCAAGTGGGCGATCACGGGAGCCACGCATTGAACAATCTTCACTCTCTTGACACGAGTCCAATTCAACTGCTCCTCTTCCTCCATGCAAGACCTTTGCCAAAGTTCAGAAAACATTGGATGATGTCCCTGCGGTTAACCACCACTTTTTTTTACAGTGACGATGTGGCCGCTGGTCTATTCGGCCTTGTAAACGCTTCTGAATCCGCGTTTTCCGATGCAGTACTCTTCACTGAAGCCGTTGGTGGCCTTGGCAATGTCGTTGAATGCAAACTTCGTTCCCCTTTCCCATATGATTTCACGTACTTCATAAGATTTCTTATCTCTTCATCGAGATGCTTGTTTCACCGCCAAAGCACCAAAATCAGAGCAATAAGAGTCGCGAGAAGTAGTAAGCAGCAAACGCAACAATCACATTAATCAGAACCTTTCTCCGATGGTCAGTCGATTTACTGCTTGACCCACATGGAGACATTCCGTCGCGTTTCCTCACAAGCCCGGATTTGCAATAAAAGCACTTCCTAGTTATTGTTGGAAGAGGCGACCACTAGGAACTGCCCCTGTCAGCTTGTTGTACAAGAAGCCCATGAAGCTTAAACTGCTCATGCTGGTGAGAGCAGCTGGGATCGTACCTGACAAATCGTTATGCAAAACGTTGAGATTTTCCAATTTAGTGAGCTTTGCTAAATTGGAAGGAATTGATCCTACTAGTGAATTGTGGCTCAGGTCTACTGGTTCTGTAGCGTGAACGAGTTCCCCAGCTCTGGCGACATGACACCCAACAGATTGTTGTTGCTCAAGTTCAGGCTCAGTAAATTCTCGCAATTTGCTAACTCTTTTGGTACGATCCATAGAGAAGGGATGTACTTGCCATATTGTGGTTTATGAAAGATTGTGCCACATTGATAACTTTAGATGTTAATTCAAATTCGAAATATCGGGCCAAAGTTTGGTATTTTATTGGTCATTTGGCATTTCATTTGTAACTCATGAATTCTCTCCTCGTAAAAAAGTTACTAAATTAGAGAATTTCATTCTACAAGCCTTGTATAAACATGTAGCATAATTTATTAAATTCCACAAAACCACTGCACCAGATTCCTATCACACCTTTTATTCTCTTATTCTCAGCAAAGACAAGAACAACAACACTCACCGGCCCAACATGCTTAGCTCCAAACAGAGTGACTCAAACTCTTCTTGTCTCCTTTTCAGTTTAGCACAACCACACATATTTAACGCATTACGTAAACAATACAAGATAGCGAAAAGATAGGCTCAGTAGGCATCAGGGTTTGCCAAGAGATAAGCCTCGATGGCCTCGTACATCGCGGACACCTTCTCTTTCCAGGTGTTGATCTCCTCCGCGGTGAAGTAACTGTCCGTGCACTTCAACATCGAGCCTCCCAAAGGCAACGCGTTGATCTTCACCTCATGGGTGATCTTCTCGAAGGTGGTGCCCAGCATTTCGCCCTCGATGATTGAGTAGCAGTAGGTGAAGTTCTCCTTGTCCAGGACCTCGACCTTGTGCTTCGCTGTCTTGTACGGATTTCCTATCAATGTAACAAAAAGTCACACTCACATTTAGAACTCGCAGGTTTCAATATCACGAGCACCAATCTTCATGGTGTCCATCAGGCCATTTAGGAATTAACCCAATTGTTCTGACCGCAATCCAATACAATTGACTTAGACATAGCCTGACTTTGCCTGATCAAAATTGAGTCACATAATCACTTGTGTAAAGTTAAACGGTTAGAAACATCTTAAGTGATCGAGTCATATTTCTATCTTTTTCCATATTCATTATAGTGTTCCATAAGGTTGAACCTACCTTGATTCAGAGCAATCCTAAGTTCCTAATACGGATGGACTAACCTTCGGCAAAAGTCATCAACTTGATGGTCCCGGGACCTCCATCGCCCTCGAGGACTTCAACGCTCTTGACGGCTTGTGGGAGGACCTTGGGGAGGAGGTTATCGGCATCGAGGATAGCGGCCTTGAACATCCTGGCCTGGGGAATGGGGGATGGGATATCGAAGTGAAAAGTGATGACACCCATGACCGGATCTTAATAGAGTTGCTGAAACTGAGAGGGGGTGATGATCTGGAAAGACTTGAGTAGTAGTGACGAAGTTGGTCTCTGGGACTTGGGAGTGAAGAGAAGAGGCTGAATTGAAGTTGACATATATAGAGAGAGGGAGACTGAGTGTGAAGGGTTCTGATCACTGCATATTTTTTTCTTACTAAGATGCATTATATTTTGCAGAAAATAAATAATTTAGAAAATATTTTCCTAAAAATAATCACTAAATTTAGATAGTGTTCTGAGCATAAGTTATTTGGTGAGTGTGCTGCATGTTCTAAAATGATCTAAATTGCTAAATTTAATGGGCTCACTAGAATTAAAAGTCTAGATTCCCCTTAATATAAATACGACACTACCTCATTTTCAAGTCTTCATCAAAATTGTGTTGTATATAAATATGACCCTAGCTCATCTCCGAGTCTTTATCAAATGTGTGTTGTATGTCCTAAATTGATCTAAATCGCTAAATCTAACAGGTTCACATGGGATCCATGTGGAACTCACTCGAATTAAAAGTCTAGATTTTCCTTGATATAAATACGATGCTAAGTCATTTCTAAGTTTTCATCAAAATTGTGTTGTATATAAATATGACCCTAGCTCATTTCCGAGTCTTTATCAAATGTGTGTTGTATGTCCTGAATTGATCTAAATCTCTAAATCTAACAGGTTCACGTGGGATAAATGTGGAACTCACTCGAATTAAAAGTCTAGATTCTCCTTGATCTAAATACGATGCTATGTCATTTCGAAGTTTTCGTCAAAATTGTGTTGTATATACTAAGTTAATCTAAATCGCTAAATTTGATGGGTTCATGTGGGATCCATATGAAACTCACTGAATTAAAAGTTCAGGTCAACTTAATACAAATACAGTTTTCTTTCATCAAAGTTATGCCGTATGTACTAAATTAACCCAAATTGCTAAATTTGATGGGTTCATGTGGGACCTATATAAAACTCACTCGAATTAAAAGTCAAGATTCTCCTTGATATAAATACAATGCTATGTCATTTCAAAGTTTTCGTCAAAATTGTGTTGTATATACTAAGTTAATCTAAATCGCTAAATTTGATGGGTTCATGTGGGATCCATAGGAAACTCACTAAACTAAAAGTTCAGGTCAACTTAATATAAATACAGTTTTCTTTCATCAAAATTATGCCGTATGTACTAAATTAACCCAAATTGCTAAATCTGATGGGTTCATGTGGGACCTATATGAAACTCACTCGAATTAAAAGTCAAGATTCTCCTTGATATAAATACGATACTATGTCATTTCTAAGTTTTCGTCAAAATTGTGTTGTATATAAATATGACCCAAGCTCATTTCCGAGTCTTTATCAAATGTGTGTTGTATGTCCTAAATTGGTCTAAATCACTAAATCTAATAGGTTCACCTGGGATCCATGTGGAACTCACTCAAATTAAAAGTCTAGATTCTCCTTGATATAAATACGATGCTATGTCATTTCTATGTCATTTCTAAGTTTTCGTCAAAATTGTTTTGTATATAAATATGACCCTAGCTCATCTCCTAGTCTTTATCGAACATGCGTTGTATGTCCTAAATTGATCTAAATCGCTAAATCTAACAGGTTCACGTGGGATCCATGTGGAACTCACTTGAATTAAAAGTCTAGATTCTCCTTGATATAAATACAATGCTATGTCATTTCTAGGTTTTCGTCAAAATTGTATTTTGTATATAATAAGTTAATCTAAATTGCTAAATTTGATGGGTTCACAACATACTTGTCTTTTTTTACGCCTTGATCCATTGGAATTGGCTTGAGATTGAGCTTCAGGTGCATTTGCATGGGCCTAAAAAGCACATAGTAAGCATTCATGACAAGACAACAGACTTAGAATCAACAAAATCAATTAGTTAAGAAATACCTTTCTCAGAGGACATCCTTTACAATTATGTCCAACCACATGGCAAGTAGAACAAGTCATTCGCTTACCCTCTTTAGTCATTCTGTTCTCTCTTACAAGCTCAAGTGGTTGCTTTCTTCTACTCCTTTTTGGCCTACCAGGCATCTTTTTGATCGGTGGGGGCTGAGGGGCTTCTTTATTAGTTTTGCCCCAAAATTTCTGTCCTCTCATAGTCGGCATCATGAATTGATAAGCACTTAAGTATTTGTTCTTGTTATAGCAATCGGCTAGGTAGTCACCTGGATCATTTTTCTTGTGGTGTATTGCACATATAGCATGGCAACATGGGATTCCACTAACTTCCCAAGCTCTACAAGAACAAGTATTCAAATTGAAGTCTACAACATATTTGTCACCATTTTCCATAATCTCGTATCCTTGATCTCCATTCCATATCAAATGGCAATATCTACTAGCCATTGTATTCTGATGTAACTTATGCACAATCCTTGGACCATAATTCCTTGTCCACTTAGCACATGCATCCCTTTGACTGTGCATTGTATTCATAATCATGATTCTAATATCTTCAAGCATACTCAAAATGGCCTTGCACCTAGCTTCCACATACCTACCATTGAAAGCTTCACTAAGATTATTATCAACAACATCACATTTTATGTCGGTGTCAAAGAAGGCTTTAGACCAGTGCTTTGGCTCAATCTAGAATAGATCATCATGACCTTGTGGAGTCATTTCCTTCAATCTTTGTTTATGCACCTCAAAATCTGACATATTAGTACTCTTAGCACATTTCCAGAATTGTCTCATCAACTGCTTTCCTTTGTATTTTTTACCCCAATTAGAATATATATGCCTCGCACACATTCTATGTTCTGCATTTGGCAAAAGTTCAACTACTGAAGGAATGAGGCCCTAATATATAAAAAACAAAGAAAAGAAAACATTAATATTGGAAATCATTATATACATTGTTTCAAACAAATTTAAGATGAGCGATAGTAGTATTACATACCTTTTGTTGGTCACTTATTAAGGCCCATCCATTACCATTACCCATGTCAAGATCTTCTTTCAACAAGTTGATAAACCAGCTCCATGTGTCCTTATTCTCAATTCTTACGACTGCCCATGCTATTGGATACATTTGATTGTTAGCATCCCTCCCCACAGCACACAACAACTCACCCTTGATCAATCCTCTAAGAAAACATCTATCTAATCCAATGATCTTCCGACACCCTGCCAAAAATCCTTTCCTACAGGCATCAAAGCAAATGTAAGTCCTATCAAATAATGGTAAGGAATCTGGTAATGGTCTTTCAACTTTCATGATAAATGTGCTCGCCTGGCTTGCAATGTAAAGCTCTCCCAAGTAATCGTACATCAGTGCATACTCTTTCTTATAATTGCCTTGTAATTCCTTGAACACTTTTAGCTTTGTTCTCCTGCATTGGCTCACAGTGACATTCACCCCTAACTGTTCTCTAACCAATATCTTCAACTGAGGTGCTTTAACTTTAGGCATTGCAGAAATGAGAGTCATGAAGTGTTTAGCTAAAAAAGAACTAGAAACTCTCTTATTCTCAAAAGTAATAGCACATGTATGCTCATCAATGTACTTTTTCAAATGGAATGATCCAGTTTGGCTATCGAGAGCACCATAAATCATCCAGTTACAATTAGCTTGGGCACACCTAGCTCTTACAAATCCAGTGGTGTTCTTGGTGTATTTAATTGCTCTTTGCTTAGCCACCGAGTACCTCATAATTGCATCTTTGAACTCCCTTGAATCTTCAAATGTCATGCCCACAACAAATACTGGATTCTTACAATTTCGATCATATGATGGAAACTTACTCCTTCTTCTTGAAATAACATCATTTTCTTCTTTTTCACTCTCATCATCTAAATCTGAATGAAGACTTTCTTCTTCATTTGAATCATAGTACTCTGTTTCCCACCCAGACACATCCACCATTAGAGGATCAACTGATAATGGAGTTTGAGAGCCAATGTCTAATTGAGAAGTTTCTTCAATGTTAGTTCCAATTTTGAGTCTATGTCTCGCTGAAAATTCCTTTAAATTTCTTCTTGCATTAACCAATTCAAAATCATCATCGTCACTTGACTCTTCAAAATCCACCAAATTACATGCATCATCATTCTCATCATCCACATCCCTACTTTCACCCTCAAGCTGATTCCCATCACCATCGGCATTTCCAATTATATTTTCAAACACATCATCAGCCACATTATTAACACTTTCTATATTCACATCAAACAAACCTTCAGTTTCCATCTCAACTCCCCCTATCTCATCAAGCGTTTCTTCATCATCGATATGCTCAACATACAATTCAATATTTTCAAAGTGAAGATGATGATAAAATTGATCTATCACATCGGAGTTATCCCATAAGTACCTAAGAGTTACTCCATCTTCAAGAATAGTACTTCCAGGAACTCTATAAAAGAGCTTTTCTATCTTACGCCCACACAGAACCTCAACAGCTGAAATTATGTTGGATAATGAACCCTTACTTAAGTCTACTTCAACAACATCGACCCTTCTATCTACGTATTCTAAAGGCGGTCCAACTTGAAATTTACCTCCAAAGAAAACAGTGACATAAACTTTGTTGTTGCCCGTTGGACCTACAAAGGAATAGAAACAAATAGCACTTTCAATCGTAAAATTTCATCTAAAAACTACTAATGACTTCACTTGTAAAGAGAAATAGGTAGGGTAAACATACCCATGTTGATGGATGACCTTGAGAGTAGTCAACCCTCCAATACAAGCATCAGCAAAAAAGGAGTTGAAAGTGATAGTAAACTGAACTAATTATGCCTGAGCAATGAACTACCCGCTGAAAACTTTCCCAAATCTCGGAGCCTCCGGCGAAGTGATCCCTTGAAATATGTAAGGTAACTGTAAACCCAATCTCCTGTCCTCCTCTTGTTGAGGCATTCAACAAAAGGAAAGCGTATTAAGGGGAAAAAGGTTATATGGACTTATAGATTCCTTTCCCCCTGTTGCAAGGAAAATTCTGCTGAAGACAATTTAATCCTGAAGGGAGAAGGCTAAGATAAAAGAAGAAAATTTTATTCAATTGACCAGTATGGCAGCATGAACTTATGACTAAACCAAAAGCAGATAATTCTATTGCAAGAAAAATTCCTTTATTTTTATGACTTTCACTAAAACATTTAAGGTTCCTTCATGGATGATGCAATTGCTAATTAAATGCTAAAAGTTTTTAAATCATTGAAGCGGCGATAGCTATTCCAAGTCATGGTTCGAACCGTAAGGCTTGATTAGTGAATACTAATACTGAGCTTTGCAGAATTGCTGATTATCCACAGCATCAATTACAAGAATTGAATGATGGTGAAACTACAGTATCAGTATTTATTCAAATAACTGACATCCACAATGGCATGTGAACAAGGACAATCATATGAAAGTTGATACCTATGACAGTTCTTTTGTAGGCAGTGTTTAAATGATCTATATTTGTTCCAAGCAATAGAATTAGCAACTAAACGTGAGAGTGACTTTTAATGTAAATTCAGCATGCATCTGTGATCTCAATTAATGGAATTACTACGACAAAGGAAAAATTTGATATATAAACATCTACAATGCCTAGCAAGGTGGTGGGATGCGTGATTATCCTCGTAAAGCGAGGTAGGCATTCAAGCCAAGTCTGAGGACACATCAGCTGACCGTTTTCAATCGAATTGATTACCGTTTATGATCTCTCAAGCAACATAAACAAAAAATCGCTAGGGCATTTACCTTCTGTCAGAGTTGTCCAATGCAAAGTTGTTGCCAACCAGATTACTGCAAAATGCATCATGAAAAAAGATGTGATCGTAAGTCTCCTCACAAGATTGGAACACCAACAGCTCATCGTGTAGCTAGAAAATGACTTTGAGTACTATAGAGCATCCCATGAGCAATAAAAGATTGATAAAGTGCAAAAGAAGAGTCCTCACTTTAGATATCCAACTAAAAGTATAAATTATCATTTTTCGAAAGACAGAAATACATACAGTTGAAAATTTGGTATCGTCATCGACAGTGAAAAGGAACTATATCTATAGATTCAAATTAAAGGATTATGGGACAGCAACAAGCATAAAAAAATGGGGAAGAACAGGAAAATGTTATATCAGTATCAGTATTTATTCAAATAACTGCAGTATTTAAATGATCATATGATGGTGACAAATATCAGTATCAGTATTTATTCAAATATCAGTATTTAAAATGTTACAAGAATTGAATGATGGTGAAACTGCAGCATCAGTATTTATTCAAATAACTGACATCCACAATGGCATATGAACAAGGACAATCATATGAAAGTTGATACCTATGACAGTTCTTTTGTAGGCAGTGTTTAAATGATCTATATTCGTTCCAAGCAATAGAATTAGCAACCAAACGTGAGAGTGACTTTTAATGTAAATTCAGCATGCATCTGTGATCTCAATTAATGGAATTACTACGACAAAGGACAAATTTGATATATAAACATCTACAATGCCTAGCAAGGTGGTGGGATGCGTGATTATTAGGCATTCAAGCCAAGTCTGAGGACACATCAGCTAACCGTTTTCAATCGAATTGATTACCGTTTATGATCTCTCAAGCATCATAAAAAAAAATCGCTAGGGCATTTACCTTCTGTCAGAGTTGTCCAATGCAAAGTTGTTGCCAACCAGATTACTGCAAAATGCATCATGAAAAAAGATGTGATCGTAAGTCTCCTCACAAGATTGGAACACCAACAGCTCATCGTGTAGCTAGAAAATGACTTCGAGTACTATAAAGCATCCCATGAGCAATAAAAGATTGATAAAGTGCAAAAGAAGAGTCCTCACTTTAGATATCTAACTAAAAGTATAAATTATCATTTTTCGAATGACATAAATACATACAGTTGAAAATTTGGTATCGTCATCGACAGTGAAAAGGAACTATATCTATAGATTCAACTTAAAGGATTATGGGACAGTAACAAGCATAAAAAAATGGGGAAGAACAGGAAAATGTTATATCCATAGATAATTCCAAAAGAGGATAATTCTTGACAGAACTGGTTGTTGAGGCAATATATCATTAGGCCATCTAATCTTTAAGCGATTTCTGTTAAGTTACGGTTCTTTGAAAACATTCATAGTCATGTGACACCACTAAGCAGTGTACTGTGTAACAGTCATGTACATTTATCAGCCATGATGATGATTCCAGTGAATAAGTACTGAACAATGTGATGTAAAGAAGTTCAATTTAAACGTGCCTATTTGCACCATAAACGAGTGGAACATTCAAGCGTGAGAGGAAATCCATGACTAATTTAGCACAAAAAAAAAGGAGGCTTAAAAAGCGACCTCTACGCAACTATTTGAAACATACTTCAATGGGTTCCGGGTGTAGTATACGCTCAACAAGACTACACGTTTCATCTGTGTCGTCCGATCTCCATATTGACTTAGGTTGGAGCAAACGGCAGTGCTCCTATGGTAGCACTAAGCAGGTAACCTGCCGCTCAAAATCAAAGCACCATTGTCATGAACTATAGCAACCGGAATAGAACTACAAGAGAAACACGAAAAGGAAACAATCAGTCACCTTTGACAAAGCAATTATATCAGCAGCATGAACCGCTATTGTTGTCCCTGAAATGATTAAATGAAGATAGTCATTAGCGCAACCAATATAGACAGTTCAGGAAGCCAAATCTGGCTTTCTAAAGCTAGTGTTGACCAGTTTCAAGAGGACACATATATGTAATACATTTTAAACCCACATCATACCATATCCCTGCTATCTTAGTCTGAAAAAACATTATTCTCAAAATATAGATGCAGAGATGAAGATACGCACATCACCCCCCAAAAAAACTTGAAGTTTCAAGATGTCGCTGTCTAGAACAAATTCTATAATTAGTGAAGTTGTAGATAACTTCAGCCATAGTCTTGAAAGAAATGATCAAACACTATATTATCAGTTACATTAATGGACAAATCACAAATACAGTGATGCAAGATTAGAATTGAAGAACACCACAACACTTCGATGAGATTAACGTATCGATTTAATCTAACAACAAAATCAGCGAGCTACTGTTCCATTGTAGAGGTATCATAACAACACAAAGTCCCACAACTAGCCTGTGGATACACCAGCAAGAAGCAGCAAAAGAATTTACGCAAACGGAGGACACGCATCGCGCAAGTGCAATCAATCATTCTCCACACACACACGCACGCACGATCCATCTAGAAATGACCTGTCACTCGGTAATCAGGAGAGCTCCGCTTAGCCTCGTCCAAGGAATCGCGATCCTCGACCCTCCCCTCCGGGATGAACTCCTCGCGACTCGGCTCCAGTAATCACAATCCCCAATACACATGAGAGAAGAAACTCAGTATCTCACCGTGGCCAAAATAATCATATTTGCTCAATTTGAAATCAGGGTCCTCTGAGTCAACCGGTCCAGAGACTTCAGCCTGTCAAGCACAGAGTAAGCGAGCAGTGCAAACAAATTCACCTCGCCTCCACCGTCGGCGCCGCTCGATCCACTCGCCTCCACCGTCGGCGCCGCTCGATCCACCGCCAAGGCTCTCGTGGGACGAGTGTCGCGCGTACTCGCACCAGCGTTTGATGAAGAACTGCAACTCGCGAGGCACCGGTGATCTGCGTCGAGATTTAGGGCTTAGGGTTGCGTTGATTCGAGACGGGAAGAAGGGAAGAGATCCGCGCCGAGATTTCGGGCTTAGGGTTGCGTTGATTCGAGAGGGGAAGAGGGAAGAGATCTGCGAGATTTAGGGCTTAGGGTTCGTTGATTCGAGAGAGGAAGAATCGAAGAGATGTCGTAAAGAAACGGAGAAACGGAGGAGGAGACGTCGTGAAAAAAAACGGAGGGGAGACGTCGTCGTTTTGAGAATGGCAATACCCACAAAACGACGTCGTTTCGCTTACGTGCACAATTTTTCTTGCCCTAATTGCCACGTAGGAGAGAGAAAATATTAAAATAAGCCAAATCAGCATTTTCCGTTAATATAAACTAACGGTGTTAATGGAAGGACTGAATTGAACCAAGTTGACAAGTTTTAGGACTTGATTGCACTTTTTGTAACTTTTAGGACTCAATTGCACTTTGTTGACAAGTTTTAGGACTTATACTGTACATATCCCTTTTTTTTATTAGTTTGTTTTCATGAATTTGAGCCATGATGGGTGGGCCTCGTGACATACTCACGTGGGGAGGCCAGCAATAAACTGTCACTCAATGTCATAGCCAATTGTGTCATCTTTCTTCCCCCTTTTTTTTTGGCTCTACACTCGCTGTACTGAAACGACGATCGACAAACCTACAGTTCATCTCTTTTGTTCACGAAGGATTTCTAGGGTGGCATACCGTGTGATTTCTGCGAATCCATATCGTCTGGGCTATGTTAGCTTTTCCAACAACAGCTTCACCGGAGAACTGCCGCCGGATTTGTGCGGCGGCTTCGCTCTTCGGTATCTCGCGGTTTATGGGAACAACTTCACCGGGCCGCTGCCCGATTGCTTGAGGGATTGTCCGGGGCTAACGAGAGTCCGTCTAGAAGGTGATCTGTTCACTGCAGATCTCACGAGTGCGTTTGGAGTTTAACCGGATCTGGTCTTTATGAACCTCCCCACTGGTCGATTTGTCGGGAATCTCTCCGCAGAATGGGGAGAGCGCACGAATATCACGAATTCCACGAATTGATCGATTTCGTTCCATGAGAAATGAAGGAAGAAGGCTTCGATTTCAAAGAGAGAGGGAAGGAAGGAAGGAAGGAAGCGGCGGAGCGGCCGGCGAAGATATGAAGGGAGGCACGGTCCAGATCAATTGGCATGAGGCCAAACCCGTCCTAACCCTAGATTTCCACCCCCCCCCCCCCTCCGGCCTCCTCGCCACCGGCGGCGCCGATTTCGACATCAAGGTGCTCCCTCCACCCCCTCTCCGGCCTCCGTGCTTAATCGCCACTTTGTAGCTCGAAGTTTGGAATTTTTTTTTTTTTGGGGGGGGTTCGAAATTTGGGGCGTCGGCTTCTTTTCTATCTCGGCGTGTTTCTGTTGCTCTTAGGTTAATTCGTGAAGCATTTCGCTCGTCTATGCTTTTCGGGACATAGTGAGTGGGTAATTGTTGTCTGTGTCTTGGCCTGCTCTTTTCTGTGCGTTCCTAAAGAAAGGGCACAATCTTTTCGGTCCTGATTCGAACGCAAGATGCCGACGGAATTTGCTCAAATTTGAATGTTGTTTCGTAAAACCAAGGACTACGAATTGATTGATTTCATTCGATAATAACCCCCTCCAGATTCTCTAACCAATTAGGGTTTTCTTGCTCCGTTTATGTTAATCTATCTTTGGAATGAGAAAATATGATTATATTATTGATGTCGAGTCTCTAATGTGTGATTAGAAAATAATGTTTTGTGTATCCTATCACTGTTAGTGAGGAGGGTATGTGATTTTTTCCGTATTGGTTTCCATGTTAAAACCTTAGTGTCGTTGTTGGCTCTGTCTTATTGTCATTTTGGTATTACATATTGCTGGTGGTTGTTGGGGTTGAGTTGATTTCGGTTGGTTTAGTTTAAGAGGAGAAATTGATGCTAAATTATGTTTCGTTATTAGTAAATTGTTGCCCGGTTCTCCCCAATATTATCATCCAACGGTTTGTTCTATTATCATATAGACATTTTTATATTAGGAAAAAGGGGCATGTCATAATCTGAATAATCCACGGAATAATTTTTTTTCTTAAGCTTTGTTTCGCAAAATATTCACTGATCAAAGCCGTTCACACTTAGTCTCTCTCTCTATATATATCAGTTTCGGTTCAGCCTGTTCTCTTCATTCCCAAGTCCTAGAGACCAACTTCATCACTGCTACTCAGTCTTTCCTGATCATCACCCCCTTCTCAGTTTCAGCAGCTCAGTTCGGATCCAATCATGGGTGTCATCACTTACGACTCTGCGATCACGTCCAGATCCCTCCAGCCAAGATGTTCAAGGCCGCTGTCCTCAACGCCGATAACCTCACCCCCAAGGTGCTCCCACAAGCCATCAAGAGCGTTGAAGTCCTTGAGGGCGATGGAGGTCCCAGGACCATCAAGTTGATCACTTTCGGCAAAGGTGAGTCCATCCATATTAGGAACTTAGGATCGCTCTCGATCAAGGTGGTTTTAACCTTATGGAACATTATACTGAACATTGAAAGAAATGGACACATAACTTGTTTAAGCTCCGTAGACTAATCGTACAATGAGCTGACAGGTGCGGTTCCTAGTGGTCGCCTCTTCCAACAAGCACCGAAAAGCGCTTTTATCGCAAATCCGAGCTTGTGTGAAAACGTGACAGGGTTATCTCCTTGTGGGATGAACAGTAAATCGACCGACCATAGGGAAAAGGTCCTTATTGATGCGAGCTCCTTCTGGTGACTTCAATTGCTGTGATTCTGGTGCTTCAACAGCGAAACAAGGAAGTTGATGAAGTACGAGAAATCCGAGTCGATCATAGGGAAGGGAGGTTCACATTCAATGACATACAATGCAATTTTGATAAGGACTCGAGAATGAACTAGCACCGTATTTATATAAAGCAAAATTTGGACTTTTAATTTCAAAGAGTTTCATTTAGGTTTCATATGAAATCCATCAAATTTAGCTATTTAGATTAATTTAGTACATACGACATGCTCATTAAATAACTTTAGCAATGCATCTATGCCCCTCATCAATTCTTTTCTCCGAAAACATATGCTGTTGTTATGCATTAATATTTTCCGAATCTTCCGTCGCAGTGAGATGATTGAAAAGTTTAATCAATTTCGTCTCAATGCGACGAAATTCATTAATTAATCTGATCTAACACCCATGGACATTCTCCTATGTGTTCACATGGTCCGTCACTACGACAAGATGAACCAGACAAAAGAAGAAAATTAAATAAGAAGAAAGCGTTTCTAAAAATCTACGTCGCTATACCGTTAGATAAAAAGGAAAATTAAAAAATGTTTAATGAGCAAGTGACCCGTGTGCCAATCTCGCTTGATCCACCACACCTCCACCAGACAATTAGCCGAAAATGGTTCGCAATAATATTATTTAAAAGGACTAGACACGTGAAAGCAAGTGGAAAAATTCAAAACCTATAGACGTCCGTCTTGATTTTCAGAGCAGCCTTTGTTGACTAAAATTAACAAAGCCCTGTAATTACTAAACTACCTTTCCCATCTTTTTCTGCTAAATTGGATTAGTACAACATTAAGATCAATCTGTAATTTTTCTTATCGATGGAACCTCAACAGAAACATGAAGCACCGATATCACCCGGCAGGAAAAATTGTGCCTCGATTTTTCGAGTTTTTCTACTGCACAGAGTTAAGCAAATATTATTTATGAGTATGAAATCGACGATAATTCTTCCCGAGGCCCCTAACAACCTTAAAAATTGCTACTTTTGCAAATGGATTGAAGCGAAGTAGGATGAGATCTCAGTGGATCGCGACCATATGCAGCTAAGGGCTTGATATTTCCTATGATAGTAACACTATGTAAAAAAATCAGTGAAGCTCAGCCAAGAGAGTTTGCTGAGCAAATGCTCCTGGATCAAAAGTCATGTCCATACATGAAAGGGAAATGGAATAACGTTTGGTATCATTCTAGGATGGTGCCTTCTTGACTAATATTCCATTATCATAAAGTCCAAGAGCAAGCTCATAATGCCAACTTCTCACATGTAATCAATCCTGATCCTTTCTCATAAAGGGTGGCACTAAGAATATGATTTTTCTATGCAGTAGCTGCTTTTCCCATATTTCCTTCAATGCTTTTCTTCAATCCCAAAAGTTCATAAAGAAAGGGAAAGAGAGAGAGAAAAGATAAGTACATTCTTTGGGTGCTTAAGCAATACACGCTTCTTTTTTCATTTGTTAACTAGCGAGAGCAAAGAAGATAAGGTAGAAGCAATAACATCGCTCTTTTGCGCCTCGCGGTATCCTAGGAAATTTCGTGGATCCCATCCCACCATCCAAGTGGTACAACCTGAACCCGAAAGTGGACAGGAGCGGAAAAGAAACAGAGCGGCCTGTTTGCAATTCCAGGAATCAAGACTTGAAAAAGGCTAACAAAATATGGGAATTTGGCTTGACAACTTGACACTTTAGTCGACAAATTTGTTCATTATTATGATAAACTACAGTGAATAGAGCAAATCATAATGCAAAACAATTTAGGATTTCTGAATTTTTTCGAACTACCAAACATATGTCCTTGTAATCGAATTTTGTACCACAATCTTCGTCTAACTCAAAAAATGATAGATCAACGTCATATAAACGCTGCGGGGTCAAATTTGACTCTAGCAATATTGGTAAAATACATGGAATAATTTTCATTGTATTTATGGGCTCTGACAAAAGGGGCAAGAAATCCCAAGTACAATTTGGATAGCTACATGCAGATACAGCATTTTAGGAAAAAAGAAAAAATAATTAGGGGTCGAGCGAGTTGTATTCTTGGAATAATAATTACAAATGCATACAGATGCAGCCATACAGACACCCCCTGTATAATCATCCAGCTCACTAAGACCAACCTACCTATCTTTTCCTTTTTCATTTTCTTTTTTTGAATTGCCAATTCCAAGTTTGAGTGGGGCTCTCTGGCTTTCCTTCTTTACATTTCAGCATCAATCATTTCATTTTGGCACTCTTCGCTTCTCTTTTGAATCCAAAAGCCAGCCGGAAGGAGAGAAGGGAAACAACTTTTCTAAATCCATTATAATTGTGCCAATTCGATCATGAACTTTTCGTGATTGTGTCAATTCAATCTATTTAACCAATTTTGGTCGGCTAGCGATGATGTGGACGCTGGCCATTTGGCCAACATTAACGTGATAATTTTTAATAATTTTTAATAATTTTTAAAAAAATTTCCTTTTGGTTTTTTCTCTTCTTGATTCTTTTGCTTCTTTGACAAGTCTTATCGGCCACAAGTGAGGCCAAAGGGCTGCACGCGAGGCGGCTTCACCCAAATCTAGGCCAGGCCACGACAAGATTGGCCTCGCTCGGATATGGGTGTCGATGCTGATATTAATAACTTTTTACAATTTTTGCAAATTTTTTTTTTCTTTTTTTAGTTTCTTTTCTTTCATTTTTTTTTCTTCCTTTGTCCCTCCATTAGTATGTGGCCCCAGCAAATCCATCAGCCCTTGCTAGCTAGCGAGGGCATCTAGGCCCTTGTTACCAATCACCGAAGCCATGGACCGGCCAACGGCTGGTGAAGGGGAATAAGAAAAAGAAAAAGGGAAAATATAAGAAAAGAAAATGAAGAAAATGAAAACATGAAAAAAAGAAAAAAATTGAGAATTTTTTTTTTAAATTACAAAAATTGTCCACCTAAATACTAGTCATGTGCCATAGGATTTTCGGTCAAAATTGATCGAAATGACTATATTGGCAAATCATCAAAATGTTTAAAATTAAATCGACTAATTTAAAAAATTTATAACTCAATAGATATTTGTATAATGGGATCCTTCTTATTTTTTGTAATTATCTACGTTCACTGTCAAATAAATAGGTCAAGAATCACTTTAGAGTTATATTCTACGAGTCAAAACCAACCAGCTTTGAAATAAAAATCGGAGATCGGAGGAGGAAAATCACATATCCAGACTTTATCACAATTCTCCTTGAGTTGTGTATTGCAATTCCTTTTTATCTCGTCGCTTGACTAGACTTCTGCGCCCGCTGCTCACTAAGATTATACCCCGCCACGAATCAAACACCAAAACTCTTTTTTTTTTTTTTGGTCGAAATAACAGAAACTATATTCAAGAGATAAACTTAGTACAACCTGCAGCTAGTGCATCAGCACATACAAGATCGATCAGATAAAAAGCGGGAAAGACAGCCCAGTTCTGGTACAACATGGCCCGATTGTGGGCCTTTGCAGCCCAATCGGCTACCACATTTGCTTCGATTCGACAATAGGTTAGAGTGAGATAAGGGAAAAGGCAATGCAAAGAGGCAGCTTCGGAGAACAGAGAC
The DNA here is from genome assembly GCA_017140165.1 of Eucalyptus shirleyi. Lineage (NCBI taxonomy): Eukaryota > Viridiplantae > Streptophyta > Magnoliopsida > Myrtales > Myrtaceae > Eucalyptus > Eucalyptus shirleyi. The sequence continues at coordinate 16,336,364 of CM029448.1, read as the reverse complement.
CTCTCCTCCCATGGCGGCTGTCGTTGTCCATTCAAAGTCTCGACAAGGAGCAGACTGTCTGATTCAACGAGCACAGTCTCTTAAGATACAGGCGGTATTTCTGCACCATATTATTGTACAGTTAGATGGTACTGAAAAGAACTACAATAGATTATGTAGCACAGGAAAAATGTAATAAATCTAGTAAAATTCAGGATACCTGAAGGTGGCTAGCAACATTTTCTCTTGTCAGCCCAGGAACATTCATCAACTCCAGTATTTTCTTCGGGACAGCCTCTGCATTCATGAGTCAAGACATATTTTCAGAATGGAAGAGATGACAAAGGAAAAAAAAAACAGGGGTAATTGGTAAATCCAAGACTCCAGTTAAAGTTGATTATAAATATTTCAAGGACACGTGGTGGTGACAGGGATCATATAAGAGCTCAAAGGAAATTAATTCACAACTACACCCACTAAACCAGCAACTCTTATATCTTGCAAAATGGGCTCATTGTACTCCAGGAAACATTTTGTGAAAGAGAATGAAAAATTCACAGATCAAACAGCTTCCTTGGAGGGATTTCATCAACTTGGAGTTTTCTTGAGATCAGTTGTGGTTTGTTAAAAATAAAAGTCTCATTGATGTCAAACTATTTTCCACAAGTCATTCATTTGCCATATCACATGAATGTGATTTTCATTGAACATGAGAAGTTCCATTTCTGCATAGGCGATAATAAATTGGGTGATTTGGATATGACACTTATGGTAAAAAGTATTGCTTTCCCTAGACCAGAGATATTGTAATACAATCTAGCATAGTCTTATACCCAAAGAACCAAATAAATCCGTGTTTGGGTGTTTCAATGCCCATGCTGAATTCTAAATGCTCCCATAGTTAAATGTGAGGATAAGCACCATGATGCATCGTCTCTTTTTTGTAAACATTGAAGGGTCATTCACCTTGATATTATTTTAACTAAATGATGACCCTAAGCAGCCAAGTATGGATGATGGATGCGCATAACGGGACCAGTTAGTAAAACAACTTTAGAAGGCGTAAAAGTAATGAGTTCATAGTGTTGACTCCGAGCTGATTAACAGCCGACACAAACTGTTGGTGAAGCTCAACGGACCAAACTACTTGTGGCTTCTTCAGCGTCGATGAATCATCCCTTTCTTCTGCATCATCCTCCTCTTCCTTCCTTTTCTTTCCACTTTTCCAGCTTCCTTCATTTGCTGTAGATGAGTAATCCACATCTTCCAAGTGTTTCTGCGGCCGATCTCCATCTTCCACACTTCCACATTGCTCCGATTCCTTCCATTCGTTCTTCCTGTTCCTAACCACGTGCTGCCATATGTTCTTCAATGCCTCGATCCTTATCGGTTTTATCAGATAATCACAAGCACCATGGGTCACGCCCTTCATTACGACCTGCTTCCCGTTGTCGGTGGACATCACTGTTCAATTGGATAAGCCAGGTAACCAAAGTAAATCAATCATTTTTCATTTAACATGCGTTTGGCATATCCATTTTCAGGCCATCAGAATTCAAATGGAGTACATACTGATTACAGGTAGATCCATTTCGAGCCCAATGTGTTCAAGAAGTTTGAAGCCATCCATGTCCAGCATGTGAACATCACTCAACACAATGTCAAATCCATTTTTGTTATCTCGAAGCGTGGATAATGCAACATCTGACCTACTGCATGTTGTCACTGAAATATTCCAAAACAGAAACAATCATGAATCAGCCAGAACCAAGCACTAAGTACTGTAGGACTTCAATTCCTGAGAGCTCGAACAAGCACTCGAACTTCTCACCAGCGAATCAACTTCTCGAGGCGAGAAATTAACCATAGAAAGCTAAAAACCTAACTCATCATACCGTTCCTAACTGGAAAGAGAAAGAAGAAAAGGCAAAAGGGCAACAAATTATAGCTGTAAGGACTCGAAACTCGACGCTAATCCACAATTTTTCACAGAAATGACAAAAGTAAACCCTCACTTAAAGGTAGGGAAACAAATTCATGTATTCGAATCCAATTTAACGACAAAGAGAAATCTCTCAGAATCCACAAACGAATTGAGCATCATGCACACAGGACAAGAACATCCCATCAATCTACCTTGATATTGGCATGTCTTGAGCATTTTCTCCAAGATCCTCAGACAAGACGGATCGTCATCCACCACGAGGACCCGCAGACCCGCCGGGAATTGATCGGAGACCCCGTCCCCGGCCTTCCAAGAATAGCTCGAAGTCAACGTTGACATGGATCCTCTCCCGCTGTCCCTTCTCAGATTGGGGGCAGAGCAGGATCAAGAACTCGAGAGTTGGTTTTCTCTCTTTCGACCCCCAAAACCAAGAAATCCTCACATCCTCGAGCTGGGGGCAATCAAGAAAGCAGTACCCACTTCATTATCTGAAAAACCCAGTTGAGGAAACTTATAGATAAGGAAGAAATTCGAGAAATCGCTTGGTGGGTGTCGATCGTTCGAGGGGGAAGTAACAGATTTCTGTTCCAAGAACGAAGCACAAAGGACCTACGAACTGATTGCCGAGTTCAAAACCGACTCGGCAAAACAGATAAAAAGGGGAGAGAAAATCTTGGGAGGGCGTTGATGCAGGAAAGAAATTTCAGGAGAATTCGTTGCGGGATTGAAAGAATACAGAAGAGACAGGGTATGCTCTGCTTTCTCCGAGTTCGATTTCTGCTTTTGTTTTTGTTTTTTTTAGGGGGGGATTTTTTTAATTTTTTAATTTTTTAATTTATTAACATCACTTTTAGCAGAATCTTTTTTATTCAGAAGGTGGGTCATTCCGAATGGAGAAAATTCTCAATATTGGATACCCTAAAGGACCACGTCATCGGTGCTCTGAACGAGTCAAGATTCGACACCTGTCCGCTGGCAGGTCCACGTCGTTCCAGTTCAAATCAACGCGCGGGCGGAAAAGCTTGGCATTCTCTCTCCTCTGTCTTGTCTCTCCTCTTTACCTTCTCTCTCTTCCTCCTGCTCCTCCGACGCTCGACGCCATCTCCCGACGACGGTCTAGCGGTTCCTTCGACGACCGTCGCTCCCTCCCAACGACGGCCTTTCTCTCTCCACTCGGCGGACGGCCTCATCTCAGGGCTGCATTCTCTCGGCGCACTTCTTCCTAAATCGTGCTCTCTCCCGACGGCCGATTTCGCTCGCCTCTCTCCGTCCCCTCTCTCCCTCAGATCCTCCAACAACTCCCTCCCCTTGCAGGAGCTGCTGCTGCTCTCGCCTTCGCCTTACAAGAGATCGAAGACCCGCCTCGCGGGTCGGCTCGGGGCGGCCGACGAGCAGGCCGAGGGCCGCGCGGCGTTGCGCAAGCGGTGCAAGAGGAGGGAGGGGCAGGCGGCCTCCCGGGGTGCGCCTCGCCGCGGGGCCATCGGCGGTCGCGGAGGCAAGCCGAGGTGGAGGCTCGGGAGGAGCGGGATTCGGGGCTCGTCGAGGAGGCCGGGAAGCAGAGGAGGAGGCACGGCGGGAGGTCGAGGAAGGAGAGGCTCAGCTTGGTGCCCCTCGTGAACACCTCTTCTAGTTTGTCTCTGAGTAATGTCACATCTCACTTTCTGCTCAGATGATCAATCTTGGGTTTTGGGTTTTTCTCTGTTGTTGCTACTAGAGAGATTCAATGGCTCATCTTTACTACTGTCGAAAATTTCAGATGCAGAAAATGATGATGGGGACAATGGGAATCTGGACCGAATCGGACAGGCGATTACTGATTTGATAATGTGGAGAGTAGGGGTGAGCATGGTCCGGGTTGGTCCGGGCCACCCCCTAACCCTAGGACCAACCCGTACAGTGTCGGTCCTCAATTTTTAGGACCGAGGACCGACCCTATTGAGTCTGGGACCAAGGACCGGACCGACCCAATGGGTTCGGTCCGGTTCCAGGGTTAACCCGGGACCGATCGATAATTTTTTTCGTCTTGTTTTTTATACTCCCTAAAAAAGCAAACCTACAAATTCAAATTACACATCCATTGACAATGCGGCATTGTGCGACTAAACTATAAATACCAATACATATTCACCAAAATTTCCTTTCTTTTCCCAGCAAAACTTTGGCATTTTTTACCTAATTTCAGCTCATAAATTACAAGCTCGTGTCTTTATCGAGCTTGTTGTTCCAACATGCAACGATCTAGATTTTAAAAACATGACATCAATACGATTTGATTGCTACTTCAGTTAAAATCATGATGGATGATGAGCACGATTCGGTTCTCCAATCAAAGCTAAAACCCATCTCCAAAAAATGAAAGAAAAGCCTAGAAAGAACACATCGAATGCAATCGCCCCCGTCAATCGAGGGTCCAAAAGGGGAGGTCATGGGGACTAATATCCAGCCAAATTGATCACATACATGAAGCAAACGTGGAAAAATAAAAATTCAACACAAATCAAGAGCATTGAAGATCTCAAATGAAGCACAAAGTAGAACTCACTAGCCAAGTTGTGTTCGGAAAGCAAGGGTGAGATGAGCGTTAGGGTTTCTAGTTAAGGCTTCTTCTTTTTTTCCTTCTGATTTACTTGGCGATAAGCGAGGCGACCGACGCTAGTGGCGAGCAGCAAGTGTTGAGCATCGAGAGGCGAGCGGGATGTTGCTACTTTTGATTTTGGCAAATTGAAGAACAAGGAAGACAAAATGGAAGAGAACGTACTTTGGGGAAGGAAGCCGTGAGGATATTTACGGCATAAACTTCGCGCTGTTTTGGACGTCGCGAGTCCATGACTGTGAGGACTCCTTGGTCCTCACGGTGAAGATTGAAGAACATACTATGGACTGTGGAGGATGCCGTGAAGACCTTTATGGCGTAAACTTCACGCCTTTTGGAATTGGATGCCGTCTGTCCATGACCGTGACCTTGAGGAGTCAACAACTTTAACATCATTTTACTTAGGTTTAAATATATAAAAGAATTATAAATAATATAATATAATATAACAGACATTTTACTTAGGTTTGAATATATAAAAGAATTATAAATAATATAATATAATATAATATAATATACAGGGTTGGTCCAGGGTTGGACCGACCCAAAACTCTCAGGACCGAGGACCAACCCGCACAGTGTTGGTCCTGGAATTTCAGGACCAAGGACCGACCCAGTCCCCTTGGGAACCGGACCAGGACCGGCAGGGTTGGGCCGGTCCAGGGTCGGTCCAGGGTCGACCCTAAACCGCTGCTCACCCCTAGTGGAGAGATGTCGCGAAATCGACCCTCTAGTTTGGTGTAGGGTCTCTCTGCTTCTTGTCTTCTTGCTTTGCTCGAGGAATCGGCTTCAGGTGTGATGAAGTCATTTTTTGTTTGTTTGGCTTATGTCTACATGGGTTTTTGATTGCAAGAACACCTGGTGAAGGGTGATATCTGATTATCTTCGTGATGGCTTATGTATCGTGCAGATACTTGAGCACTTGGCAGATCTCAATTCTCCTTGGAACTGCCTCGATGGAAGGCCGGTCATGCATCGTTTGGTCGACTTGACGGCAATAAGCAAAAGGTAAGACAAGGACTCTGCTTAGTTCTGGTGATTCATGACTTGATGCTGCCGTCAAGTGCATCGTTTGCTGCAATGTTGTTCTTACATTAGCGAACATTTTACAGATGCTGGTCTCACCAGTCTAAGGATGGCAGCATATATCTGAGATGTCGCTCAATTATTTGCCTCTACATTTAGCATTGCCTTGACTCTTTCGATTATTTGCTTGAATTTTAACAGTACTAAGGTTTTGTCTGATTTCCCGCTCTTGTCATCCCGATCTTTGGGTTGTTATATGCAATGTCTTCACAATCTTCATTATCTATAGCTAGTTATCTAAAGAATGACTGTTAACATATCTTGGTTCTTTCGTTGTTTATTGTAATCTATGGTTGAATATTGGCTCTTTTGCCTTTTGAAGTAATCTGAGATTTTGGGGCATGTTTGGTGATTACGGAAGGGTTTCTTCCTCAAGAACTAATGTGTTAGAGCTGTTTTTTATGAACTTCTTTAATCATTTAATAGATTTTTCCGTTGCTATCCAAAGTGGTGTTATCTTTTCTTTCCATCTAGGTCTTTGAGAATATAATCATCAATTTAAGATGGTGCATACATGTTCATAGTAAGTCTCTAACCAGCAGGCCTCAGCTAATGTTAATTTTGTTTATTCGGATGTGTATGTTTGCAAGGTGACAGCTAGAATTTGTTTTATTATCCCTTGGTCATATCTTTCTGAGGGTTGCTTCTTGGAAAAGCTGCGGCCTGTAGGGGCTTTGAGTTCCTGTAGACTGTAGAGGAAAATGAAAATGTGTGAAATGTGAGAGTGGGACTGGAAAAGGCAATAGCACTCTGTAGCTCTGATGTTGGAGATTTGCTTCTTGGTTATTGTATTTTGAAGCAGTCCTAGCTCTATCATTTTGTTGAAAAGAAGTACCCCCAACAAAAAGATGTGTGACTATTACCAAACATCATCTCTGTGTGTTTGTCTTCAGCTGATAGATATGACTCTCTTGGAAGTATTTCTTTGGATTAACTGTGCACCTTAGAAATTTACATGCTTTTACTCCTGCGTCTTTGCTGTCATTTAATGAATGCGAGCATTGTGATAGGTTACATAAGCACATCAATAACCGATGGTCCTGGATGTTTAACATTGAGATGTCCTGATCCATCTTGTGGTGCTGCCGTTGGTCAACACATGATAAATCTATTAGCGCCTAAAGAAGATAAGGAAAAGTATTCTCAATATCTTCTTCGCTTGTACATTGAAGACAATAGAAAGGTATATGTGCAACCGTATTCTTTTTCTTTGTTTGAAGTTTTTATTTTATTTTTAAAGTGTGATAATGACTTTGCACTACTGGGTGCCTGTTAAATGAAATATAACATCCTTTACCTCATTTTCCTACTGTCAGACCAAGTGGTGTCCTGCCCCTGGTTGTGAATACGCTGTAGAACATATTGCTGGCAGGGAAGGTTACGATGTTTCCTGCTCTTTCAACTTTTGCTGGAATGTAAGCTTCTCTTTGGAAATTTCTTGTATCAATATGTAGCAAGTAGTGTGTTGACGTCCTTTTGATTTGATCTGCTGCAGTGTATAGAGGAAGCTCACCGTCCAATAGATTGTGGCACTGTGGCACAGTGGATCATGAAGAACAGTGCTGAATCTGAAAACATGAACTGGTACAGATAACTTTAAGCATGTAGAATTTGCCATCATTTGGGTTCTATGACAATGGTGTACAAGGGATTGTGTGGTCTTTCCTCTTTCAAGAAACAAGAATGTTTTATGTGACTTACTAAGTTGGACATAGATAGTCCTATTTTGGCATGCTATTATCAACAGTATGAGATATTTGAGGGCCTAAAGGGCTATCATATATGGTGTAACCATTGGACCTTCTAAAATCAACCAGTCGACTGCATACAGGAGTTCCACAATTATGCCCTTTCTGTAGTTAAATTTGGAATCCTTAGAATTTCTTAATAGATGGACATGCTTGTTCTTGCTATCATATGGTTAGTGCATTCACATATTTTCTCTGGAGGATGACAATAGTCTCACGAGATCGAGCTGTCAAATAGCCACCACTCCCATCGCCTGTTCTTGGGGTACGTATCATTGAGCACGATAGGGTACGATTTCTCTTTTCCCTCTTTTTCTTTTACTTTTTTTTTACTTTTTCTTTGGGCGTTCTGTAAAAAGGAAAATTCGAATTCGGGGTCAGCATCTGCAGAACAAACAACGTCAAATCATCTCCTCTCGTCTGGCCCAGAACCCAGATGGAAAATTTCCAAAAAAAAAAAAAGAAAAGCACTTCGGTGCATTTAGATGGACATTTAGAAAGTCCATTCAAGCCCTAAAGTTCTTTCACCTCAAATTGAGGTGTTTGGCAACTACCTTCAGAGGCTTTCAATTGAAAGTCAGCTCTTAGGAATGCTGAAGGCTCCTTTAATGAAACTAATAAGTTGTCTATTTTACCCTCAAAATTTTATTGAAAAACCACTTTTACCCATCTGGTTCTTCCCCCTTCCATCGCTCCGCCTTTTTCTATAGCCGGGCTTTTGCTGTCGTCCCTTCCGCCACCCGCGATCTCTTTCCTTCGCCGTCGAGTTCAGTTCGAACCCATCTGCCGTTCCGAAGCGCAGGTTGTCCCCTCTGTCTCTGTCTGTCTCTCTCCCCATCTTTTGCTGTTTTTGCCGGATCCGGAATCTCCGCGACGGAGATCGAAGAAGGAGGAGGAGGAGGAGGAGGAGGAAAAGGAGTTGGAGATGGAGATGGGAATGGAAAGTTCTTCGCGTGCTACCTCTTGGTCTCCCTCAGTCCTCGCCACAAGGGTCAAACCTACATCGGGTAACCATCTCTCCTCCCCTTCCTTGTTTGGGCTCCGATCACCGTTCACTTCCCGTCGCCGATCGTGATCCGGCGACGGGTTTGGCTCTCTTGCGCATCTCTTGTCGACGGCGAGCTGATCTTGAAACCGGCGGCGTGATTTCTGTGTCTATCTCGGACAGCTTCACGGTGAACCCTAGACGGCGAATCAGGCAACACAACGGGGAATTGATGTGCGGAGCGTGGAGGACCAAGCGAAAGCGACCTTGGGAAATGGTCTTCTGCATCTACGGCTTCCCCTCCCATGTCTCCGCTCTTCAGGTTCGGAAATTGAAAGAACAATTTCAATAGCAATTTTTTCGAAGTTCGTTCTGCAGAGCACGAGTCAATCGATCGCTTTCTCGGACTGTTTTCATGAATTGAGGATTTAGACTTCTGTCTATACTCAAAATTACTGAATTAGTTATTCGTCTACTTCTTACAGCCATTATGCCGTCAATGCATGCTTGGCTCCGCTATATTCAGTTGAAGGAATGCATGTGATCACAGTGGAGGGAATTGAAAATCGAATGCATGGCCTGCACCCAGTTCAAGTAATTTACGCATGGTTTTTGTTTGTTTTGCACTAAGCATGCTGTTGTTCCTCTTTGTTCTATTAGTGTCTTTGGCCGGTCTCATATGAAAGGAGTTCTACCCTAATATTGTCATTGTCTGCAAGCAATGCCATTATTTTGGGACCTTCTAAGAATGAATAGAGTAGTTTTGCTGCTCCTTATGATCTGACCTCGATAGTTATGAGATTTCTAAATGCATTTCCAATTCTTTCTCAATCTGTGGATTCTATTTTAAGTATTGGATATATCATCTGAAGTGAGGATTTGTCTCTGTGGGTCAATATGGAACAATTCATTGATAATTTCTTACTTAAAATTTAGGGGAGAACTGATGAAAACTGTTTTGTCACTATTGTAATCTTAAGCTACCAATCACTCAGTTGTGGGTCTTTCTTTTAGCAAAAAACATAATAGGCCATTCTGTCAATGACTTTGTTGTGTGATTGAATGAGGATAGGTGTAGAGACTCTATGGGAGCTGTGTGTGATAGATAACCAACTAGCTCATCAAGCACGACAAGGAAAAACAGATGACAATTTATGTATCACCTTTTGTCATTTCCAGATTTTTTCCATTTTCATAAAGGTTTCACTTTCATCAAGAACTTAGAAACCAGCATGGGGTCTGTTCGATCTACTATGCATGTTCCTGAATTAAATGTGTTGAATGTGAAGGATGATGGAGTGGAGATTGGTGCTGCAGTAAGATTGTCCGATCTTTTGACTGTTTTCAAAAAGGTTGTGACAGAGCGAGCTTATCATGAAACCTCGACATGTAAAGCTTTCATTGAACAGCTCAAATGGTTTGCTGGAACACAGATAAAGAATGTTGCTTCAGTTGGTAGAAACATATGTACTGCTAGTCCAATATCAGCCTTAAAGTGGCGTACACCATGTTTAATCTCTCATCCTGGCAAAGGTATTTACTGGCTTTCCCTTTTTCCTCGTTTATTTACCTGTGTCGGACTGTGCCGGTTGTTAGGGTTGAGAACGGTCTGCCCGGAACTGACACATTCTTTCCCTGGAAACTAGTTTCAACATCAGAGTGAACTACTTTACAACAAAGTACACAAAGCATGCTGCTGGTTGCCCGAGTTTGCCTGGGCACATGAAGGTTCAGATTTGCCCAATGGATGAGCTCCCGCGCTATTATGACGGAATTGAAGTTTCGATGCCAGACAATGAATGGGAAGGCGAGGCAGAGCTTGACGACGACGACTGTGATGCTCACAGATCGGAGGAACACTCGGTAAGAGATGACACGATTCAGAATTCGTGGGATGATGAACCACGGGTACACCAGCCCATTTATGGACAAGATTATGGTGTCAGCTTGTTGCCGGTTGGTGTACGATCTTCTGTCAACCCCAGCTCCTTTTCCTCAGATGAAGGGAGGAGTGCCGAGTTAAACAAGCAGTTAGAAGAAAAATTGCCCGAGACAGCATACTGCTAATAACAGCCAAGAGACCAGTAGATTTATTGCATCCGAGGAAATTGAGATCGTAGAACTCTTCACCCCATCGCCGAATCATACATCTTCTACGGGTAAGAGGAGAAGGGTTCCAACCATATGTCCCAAAATTATCGACTTGACTCAGTCTCCCATTTTTGTCTAATTATGTTGAGTGTAGGATGCTGTAGTTTAACTTCAGAATAATGATGGAATCATCTGTAAGGATGTAACTTCCGCTTGTGCTTTATAATAAACGTACGTGAAGTAGATCACTTCCGGCGATCTCTTTCCTATGAAGGCGATTGGTTGCATTCTAGAGGACGAGTAACTTGCTGTTAACTTTGGGAGAAGTTGATGCAGCAGTTGTACTTTGGCGAATTTACGAAATACACCAGCAAAATGTTCGAATTTTGAGGGAAGAGTATATATCAACGTGTTATATATTGTGTTATATCACGAACCCATCAAGTATTCTGCTCGAGCCAGAACAGAGCGAAACAGCAGAAGGTGTCCATACACGGAAAAAACATAGGAGGCCTTGGGGCATTAGGGTCATTAATTTGTATTGAATCAAGCCTTGCTGCTTTGTGCATTGATATGCACTAGAAATTATGTGCAATTCCATTTGATGTTTTTTAGCAAAAAAAAAAGAAAAAGAATTTTAATTTTAATAAAATTGTTTACACAACATCTTTAACATTATTATCAAATATAAATAAAAAAAGTTGCAAACATTATTTTTTTTAATTTTAAACAAATAAAAAATAAAATATTTAGATTAATCACCAAATGAGTTTTGCAAATGTGTTTTCTACCAAACAACATTTTTTTCAAAGCTACTTTTCAAAGCAGAATTTACCAAATAGTCTTTGCATTTCATCCAAAGCCCTTTAGGTTAAATTGCTTTGTATTTTCTCAATGAACTTTTCAAATGCTGAACCAAACGCACCCTTCCTTGTCCACTCTCATTTCCATCTACAGTAGACACATGAGAGAATCTTTCGTGCATAAGCATGCCTACATTCAATTAGGAAAGACCATGATTCCGATTCAGGACTCGATCGACCGGCTTCCAATCATTTCCAAGGCAACCTCCTAGGAATGGAATCACGAGGCGCTCGGTCACTGAGACTGCCGTTGCCGAAAAACGTGGCGACTGGAGTGTTGGCTCCCGCCGCGCGACAAGGGCCATTTTAAAAAACCGGGATGGTTTCAAATGTGGGAATTGATCACGGTTCACGACCCCCTCTGCGTTTGTCTCTGCGCCTCTGTTTCTCTGTCCCTGTGCGGTGGACCACAACGTAACATGATGTACTGCCGCGGAGAGAATTGGTGAGCAGATGGATGGATGGGATTTGAGATCGGAGGTGTTAGAAGATACGCAGAAATTAGGAAAGAATTGATTGGATCAAATCGAATCAGATCATACGGATTGTATTGTAGGAATTAAAATCAGATCTAATCTGTATATTGTATCTTTTCCTTTTTTCTTCTTCACATACATTGTAATATAATGTAACTCAGTACATTGAATGAAGTAGAGAAAATACAGAAACTTCCTACACTTTTTCCTTCGTTTTTCCTTTCCCTTCGTGTTTTGTCATGGTATCAGAGCTCCAGAGACTCTGACATTGCTTCCGCTATACCTTAGTTGATTGCCTAGAAGGAACCCTATCCTGCAAAAGGGTTGCTGAGAGGAATCAAATTCTTTTTGAAGGGAAATTTTATCAAAATGAGCCAATCAGAAATTCCTACCTCCAATCCAAATGAGCCGGTATCGACGACCCCTCAGGTTTCCAGTGCCATCTCCGTGACCGAACAACAACTCGGTCAAATTCAACATCCACATGCGCATTGGGAGAATGCTCCGCTCGTTAATCCGGGTCAGCCATTTCCGGCGTATCCCTACCAATGGATGCCATATCCATGGATCCCAGGGTTGAATCCAGTCACATCATCGCCGGGGTTTTAGGGTAGTGTGCCGAGCGATGGAGGTCCACCAACCAGTATTGGGGCAAACGCGCCCATCGACCCGGAGCAGACGGGCGGATCAAATTATTCAGGATCTCAGGGACAACCCCAGGGAATACCACCTGGTTTCCTGCCTTTTCCTTTCGCGGCCGCCATGGGTCGACCAGAGCCCGGCGACGCGCTTTACGTTTCCACCTCCGACGGACCGGAGTTGCGGCTTATCAGCCACCCTCTCACGGGTTCAGAAAATTACTCAACCTGGGCGCGGGAATTTCGGCGAGCCCTACTCACCAAAGACAAAGAAGGTTTCATCGACGGGACCGTTCCAATCCCGACCGACGAGAAGATGGGAAAACAGTGGAGAAAATGTAATCAATTGGTCAGAACATGGATCAACAACGCATCAACCAGAAATCGCGGCGGGGTTACCACCCACGAGAAGATTCAAAAATGATTTGGGACAGTATTCGTGAAATGTACGGCAAGTTAGATCGGGCCAAAATCTTTTCGCTTCATCAAGCGCTCGCGAACTCGAAGCAAGGAAACACGTCGATAACGACGTGCTTCCAACAAGCTTTCAGCCCCTGGAACGAATTAGAAGCGCTGAAGAAAACTCTGGAAGGGTCCGAATCAACTCTCAAAGAAGTACAAGGCTATGAAAGACGGGGAGAAAGCGACTCGGTTCTTACTCATTTTGAACGATTCGTATCTCACCTTTCGATCGCAGATCCTGGCGATGGAACCACCGCAAGCCTCGCCGCATCTTCCGGCTTTGCGGTGCAAGAGGAGAATCAAAGGCTTGCTTCGTCGGACAGCAAGATCTCCGAAACCCTAGCGCTGGCGGCAAGAGTGGAGAAGGAGAAAACCCTAGAACGAAAAGGGCAAGAGAAGAGAGAGCAGCTAGGGTTCGCGGAGAACCGAGGACAGCTAGGGTTCGCGGAACAAAGGCCGTATAAATGGGGGGGCGCGGACGGCTCAGATCGCATGCCACGATCCGACGGCTCCAGAGGCGTGCGAGGTTCCGTTGATCTGGACGGTGGAGATCCATCTGCTTTAAGAGGATCCAACGGTCCTCAAAATTTGAAGGGATATGGGCCGAATTTGCGAAATAAAGGCAAATTATCCGTGAATTTTGCAAGCGGCCCCACCATACAATTGATACCGCTGGAAATTACATGGCAGCTGGAGAAAAAGAAAAAAGGGGGAAAGAAATATCTGCAGCAGCCTATCAAATTTCCGGATCGATGAATTCCCATTAATCGGCCTATCACACACGGGGAATATCAAGCAACTTATGCAGGCTTTGCAAAAATTGGATGTCCGAAAAAGGAGACTTTACGGGTACTTCATATTGCCTAGCAAATGCTATTCCTAGAAATACCTGGATTATAGACTCAGGAGCTAGTGATCACATAGCATGTGATAGAAGATTATTCTCTGTTGTGAATGAAGAATTAGAAAATCCTGTCACTGTGGAATTACCGAATGGAAATGTTACCTATGTCACTACAACAGGAACAATGAAACTCAATTCCCACTTTGTCCTTACCAATGTCCTTTATATTCCGACTTCCAATTTAATCTCGTTTCGGTGTCTAGAGCACGTAAGGAAAACTCTTGTCGAGTTATTTTCAACACCGATACTGTCTATTTCAGTGCCCTTTTCGGGACACCGATGGGCCGGGGTAGTCTCTCCGAAGGATTGTTTTTCTCGGGAAAAGCTTGCCCGCAAATTTTAACCCTTCTTGTAATAAGATATCATTGTGTAATTCAATTTCCAATGATAGAAATTTTCTTTTGCACTCCAGAATGGGTCATAGTTCTCAATTCTCTTATCCTCAATGTCAAATTTGCCCGCTTGCCAAGCAATCGCGTAATTCTTTTCCTTTAAGCCAAAGTCGTGCGAGAAATATTCTTTCCTTGCTGCATATTGATGTATGGGGACCTTACCACACAGTAAATCATGATGGATCTAGGTTTTTCCTTACTATTGTGGATGATCACTCCAGAGCCACCTGGATCTTCCTCATGCAGTCTAAAAGTCAGGTTGTGTCTCACTTGAAAAATTTTCTTTCCCTTTCCAAAACCCAGTTTGGGAAACCTGTACAAAAAATAAGGACAGACAATGGGAAGGAATTTTTTAATCATGAATGTGCGGATCTTCTTTCATCACAAGGGATTCTACATGAAAGCTCCTGCATTTACACACCACAACAAAATGGAGTGGTGGAAAGGAAGCATCGGCATCTCTTGGAAGTTGCCGAGCTTTAAAGTTTCAAGCTTCTATTCCGAGATGATTTTTTGGGGGATTGCATATTGACTGCTGCTTATCTAATAAATCGAATGCCAACCAAAGTTTTGGATGGACAATCTCCTTTCCAGATACTTTTTGGAAAGAAGCCTGACTTAAGCCACTTGAGAATTTTTGGCTGTCTATGCTTTGCGGCTATTGTTGGACCCAAAGATAAAATGGGTCCCCGTGCTCGCCATTGCACATTCATGGGGTATTCTACTTTGCAAAAGGGATATCGAATTTTTGATCCAAGTACTGGAGAATTTTCTGTCAGCAGAGATGTTATATTCCAAGAAACTGTCTTCCCTTTTGCCCATCAAAACAAGAGTGGCACTGAACCAGGGCATTCTCCCACTTATTCTGCTGACGATGGATCCGCAGATTCCAGATATGTATTTGTTCATCCATTTCCACAAGGTGTTTCCAACTCCACTATTAGCACAACACCTTTAGAGGAAGTCCAGGATGGAAGATTGAATGATGATGAGGTTTCTTCAGACCTACCTACTTCCGACTCACTTCCAGTGGCAATTCCAGATAATCCTACATCTTCGGGAGATGAACCACCCAGACGTTCTGGACGTGCCACTCGACCCCCTACCTGGACCAAGGACTATATATGTGGCGCCAGGAATTCACAAGGTATTCCTTTTCCGATCTCATCTTATGTTTCCTTTGATCGCTTGTCCCCAATGCATCGCTGTTGCATTACTCGTATTTCCGAAGAACAAGAGCCATCCACCTTCCATGAAGCACAGACTGATCCACGATGGCAAGCAGCTATGGAGGCAGAATTGAAAGCTCTCATGGATAATCATACATGGGATCTTGTTTCCTTACCTCCACATCGTAAAGCAATTGGATGTAAATGGGTATACAAGATCAAATATCGAGCAGATGGATCGATCGAACGGTACAAGGCCCGACTGGTAGCTAAAGGCTCCACACAGAAGGAAGGTTTCGACTATCACGAGACTTTTTCTCCCGTGGCCAAGGATGTCACAGTTCGCTCTTTTCTTTCCGTAGCAGCTTTTCATGATTGGACATTACATCAAATGGATGTCCACAACGCTTTTCTCCATGGTGATTTGGATGAGGAGATATATATGGAAATACCTCCAGGATTACGGAGACAGGGGGAGAATAGAGTATGTCGTCTCCGCAAATCCTTGTATGGACTCAAGCAAGCATCCAGACAGTGGTATGCGAAATTTGCGGAATCACTAATAGCTGCTGGTTTCCAACAATCCAGATTCGATTATGCTGTCTTCACATGGACTCAAGGTACGTCATCTATCTACTTGATGATATATGTAGATGACATACTCATTATGGGGAATGACGAAACAGCCATCAAGAGCCTAAAAGGGTACCTGCATTCTACTTTCCATATTAAAGACTTGGGATCGCCAAAGTATTTTCTTGGGATTGAAATTGCTCGATCTAGCCAAGGAATCTCTCTCGTCCCGAGAAAATTTGCATTGGAGATCATTTCGGAGGCGGGATTATCGGATGTAAACCAGCCGCAATGCCAATTGAGCAGAATGTCAAACCGACAACCGCGAGTATGATGTTGAAGTACCTCGAAGCAGATCCTATTCTCAAGGATCCATTCGGATATCAAAAGCTTGTTGGGAAGCTCATATATTTGACTATGACCGGGACAGGACATAAGTTATCTTTGTGCTGAGTACACTTAGTCAGTTCATGCATAAGCCAAAACAGTCCCATATGAATGCCGCGCTGAAAGTCGTGAGGTACTTGAAGAAAAGTCCTGGTCTTGGGATTCTTCTCTCTAGGAAGTGTGACATGAGAATGACTCGCATATTGCGACGCAGATTATGCAACGTGTCCTATGAGAGAAGATCGATAACCGGATTTTGTATCAAATTGGGGGATTCTTTACTTTCCGGAGAACGAAGAAGCAACCAACTGTCTCGTTGTCTTCAGCAGAGGCAGAATATCGAGCCATGGCTAAAACCACATGTGAAATAGTGTGGTTGAGAGGGTTACTTCAAGATCTTGGTGTACAAGTCAAGGGGCCAACAAGGCTGTTTTGTGACAATGATGCAGCCTTAAAACTTGCATCCAATCCTATCGTGCATGAGAGAACAAAGCACATTGAAGTAGATTGTCACTTCACCAGGGAAAAAATCCAGGAAGGAATGATCGAGACACAAGGAATTGGAACACAAGAACAACCGGCGGATGTCTTCACCAAACCTCTGTGTCAAAGACAGCATGCGTATCTCTTGAGCAAGCTAGGTGTCTTGGACATCTACAAGCCACCAGCTTGAGGGGGAGTGTTAGAAGATACGCAGAAATTAGGAAAGAATTGATTGGATCAAATCGAATCAGATCATACGGATTGTATTGTAGGAATTAAAATCAGATCTAATCTGTATATTGTATCTTTTCCTTTTTTCTTCTTCACATACATTGTAATATAATGTAACTCAGTACATTGAATGAAGTAGAGAAAATACAGAAACTTCCTACACTTTTTCCTTCGTTTTTCCTTTCCCTTCGTGTTTTGTCAGGAGGAGGAGGGGGCCTCTCATTTAACTTGTGACTGCATTTAGTGGGCGAGGGCAGGCAGATTGAATTTTGCCCTGTCCACATCCCACTGTTCATCGAGGAGGGGGGTTTGCTCTGCTCCGTTCTGGTTTATGGTCATTTAATGTTGGCGTCCGGCCGAACTTTTGAAGCCCAATGAAGAAGGTTTTCCCATCGTGTTAGATGGATCGCTGTTCGTGGGCCGAACAAGCTACGGATCGTTCTGCATCAGATTCTTGTCACGGCAAACGAAGAGGTTGGGTATCTAAAGTTCGGCCGAGCTCTAAAATGCATTGAGGCCCGTTTGTTTAACCAAAAATAGATAATTTAAATTTTTTTTTCTAGAATGTGATCGCTCGTATTGCTTAAAATAATCATTTAATAAGAAATATTTTTATTATCAACAACATTTTATGTCTAATTATTTTTGTGGATGATAAAAATATTTTTTGTTCATTAAGCGATATTTTTGGGAAAATGTTAACTTACATTACTTGGAATAAGTAGTCAATGGACAAATGTTTTTATTATCAACAATAATTTATATATAAATACTTTCATAAGCGGTGGAGATATTTTTTATTCATTTTTTTTTTGTAAGCGATACAAACGATCGTTTTTTAGAAAATATATTTCAAATAATTCATTTTTTGTATGTAGCAAGGAGAACTTCACCTACAGCTACTCGATCATTGAGGGTGACGCGCTG
The DNA here is from genome assembly GCA_017140165.1 of Eucalyptus shirleyi. Lineage (NCBI taxonomy): Eukaryota > Viridiplantae > Streptophyta > Magnoliopsida > Myrtales > Myrtaceae > Eucalyptus > Eucalyptus shirleyi. The sequence continues at coordinate 16,318,432 of CM029448.1, read as the reverse complement.
GGCACCACCTTCGAGAAGATCAGCAACGAGGTGAAGATCACCGCATCAGCCGAGGGAGGCTCGGTGTGCAAGAACACGAGCAAGTACTTCACCATCGGCGAGGTGGACATCACTGAGGAGAAGATCAAGGCCGGGAAAGAGAAGGTCTCCGAGATGTTCAAGGCCATCGAGGCTCATCTCTTGGCAAACCCTGATGCCTGTTGAGTAGATCTCATCGCTATCTTGGATTGTTCGCTGTACTGTGTGAAATATGTCTGGTTGTGCTAAATTTACAAGGAGAGAAGAAGAGTTTGGGTCACTCTTGTGTTTGGAGTAAAGCTTGTGGGGCTGGTGAGCGTAGCTGTTCTTGTCTTTGCTGAGAATAAGAGAATGAAAGGTGTGGCAGGAATCTGGTGAAGTGGTTTTGTGGAATTTTGTAAATTGTGCTACATAAATAGCGTATCAAGGGAATAAGAGTTGAATAAGCTTGATATTTTGTTGGTATCACGAGATTCTCTAATTTTCAATAAATTCCATAAAAGAATAGAATTCATGAGTAACAAATGAATAAATCCAAACTTATATTTCGAATTTGGATTAACACTTAAAACTATCGATGTGGTAGAATCTTTCAGACATTGTTATGCATATGATCATTGATGAAAAGTACATTCTTATTATATGTCAAGAAAGCTATCGAAAAATAAAATTAAAGTGTTCAGGTTTTGGACCTATCTTATTGTAACGCTTGCTCTATTTGAGATTCTATTTAAGCTAATCCTATCTTATCTCTTTGATGGGGACATTGGATTAGAGATCAAATGCTTCAACACTGATAATGATAAAAAAGAAAAAGAGAAGCAAAATATAACGGAAAAGCAGCAGCCTCCACCTCCCCCAAAACTTAGACGACGAGCTGATCTCTGGACACCCCGATTGCGGACCCAATTTTGACCGAGTCAAACTGTAGGTGCTAGTGAAGTTTGAATCAACCCATGAAAATGATTTCAAAAGGCCTTACTTCATACATTTGAATCAGATCTACCGTAACATTAGGGCATTACAAATGAAGAAATATATTATGTGAAGTTTATATTACGCGACAAGTTAACGTGATATCACCAACTAATAAAGTATTCTCGTTTGTTACATATTAAATGAGACAAAATTCGATTAATACACTTTTCTTCAAACAAGGACATTTTGTTATAATATCTAATCGGCAAATTGTTAGATCGAACTCCACAACAATCATTTCAACCCATGTGAGCACGAGAATGTTCATCTTTTGGAACATAAACTTTGACATTTCAACATGAATCTGAAAGGGACCGAAATCATTTTCATGACCAAAAGAACAAAAGAGACCACCTTAATTCCTCTGTTCCATTCCTTTAGGCTGCAAATCCTTGACTCTCCTATTTTCCTCGAGCGTGATTCTTGCTAAACCAACCCTACCTATTGACATAATTCCAACCATAATTAGGAGGCATTGACAGGACTCAGAAGCACTCTTCTCTGGGGTTATTTCTTTCTCATTGCCAATAGCCATGGGTGCAACCAGCTTCACACAAGAGCTCACATGCCCGATTGCTCTGGCTCGCATTCTCAAGGCCTTGATTGTCGAGTCAAATACCCTGATCCCGAAGCTCCTGCCTCAGTTCATAAAGAGCGTGGATTTGGTGCAAGGCGACGGTGGAGCCGGGAGCATTGAGCAAGTTAAATTTCACCGAAGGTATGTACACTCAACACTCATCGAGCAGGGAGTTTCACAATGTAATTGCAGCTAGTCATTTCAAGTATGTGAAGCACCAGATCGACAAACTCGACAAGGAGAACTTCATGTGTAGGAACATGAATTACCGAAAAAGTTCTAAATCTATTATAATTATGCCAATTCAGTTTTAGACTTCTTTTTTTTTGCTAATTTAGTTATAAACTTTTCGTGATTGTGCCAATTCAATCTATTCGGCCAATTTTGGTCGGCTACCACTAATGTACGCTGACGTGGCAATTTTAGTATTTTTTTATTTTTCCTTTTATTTTTTTCTCTTCTTCATTCTTTTGCTTCTTTGATGAGCCTTGTCGACCATGAGGGAGGCCTGGGGGCCGCGCGCGAGGCGGCTTCACCTAGATCTAAGCTAGGTATGACGAGATTGGCCTCGCCCAGATCTAGGTGCCGATGTTAGTGTGGATAATTTTTACAATTTTTTCAAAACTTTTTTTTTTTCCTTTTTTTAGTTTCTTTTCTTTCTTTTTTTTTTTTTTCCTTTGGCCCTCCATTAGTCTGTGGCCCCAGCAAATCCATTAGCCCTTGCTAATCGCTGGCAAGGGCATCTGGCCCTTGCTATCAATCACCGAAGCCATGGATCGGCCAATGGCTGGCGAAGGGGAATAAGAAAAAGAAAAAAGGAAAATATAAGAAAAGAAAATGAAGAAAATGAAAACATGAAAAAAAGAAAAAAAATGAGAAATTCTTTTAAGATTGCAAAAATTGTCCACCTCAATGTCGGTCATGTGCCATAGGATGGCTGGCGTTTACGTCAACGATTTTTTGTCAAAATTAGTCAGAATGACTATATTGACTCAAGATGTTTAAAATTAAATCGACTAATTTAAAAAGTTTATAACTCAATAGACATTCGTACAATGGGATCCTTATTATTTTTTGTAGTTATCTACGTTCACTGTCGAATAAATAGGTCCACAATCACTTTGGAGTTATATTCTACGTGTCAATACCAACTAGATTTGAAATAAAAATCAGAGATCGGAGGAGGAAAATCACGTATCCAGACTTTTTCACAAATCTCCTTGAGTTGCGGATTGCAATTCCTTTTTATCTCGTCCCTTGACTAGACTTCTGCGCCCGCTGCTCACTAGATTATACCCCGCCATGAATCAAACACCAAAACTCATCTGCATGCACAGAAATTGGGTGCCTAGGAGGGAGAAGTGGGGAAATGAAAGGGGTGTAAATGTAAACGAGTTCGGTGTTTGATTCTATTTTTTTTGTGAGTAGTGAAGAGAATTATTTTGTTCCAGTTTTCTTCACCCAACTCTCGACTCAGAGGATAGGCGATGAGAATTATTTTCTTTGCCCACCAGACAGGTAAGTGAGTGCTTAGGATTTCGTGACTCGAGAGTGCCGCAAATTGGACTAGTTCAAAGTAAATCGGACACGGCCACTCCAGACGAGTGATTTCATAATTCATAAACCCACGAGCTTCCACATGTTCAAAGTTAACAATTTGATTCCAGGGCGATGAAATGGGTGAAATGAGCCATTCATCCATTTAATTTACATGAAGTGTGTATTACTTTGAAATTTCAGGGGATTACAATTAATCGTTCTAAAAATCTAAATTATTAGACGGATGCAATGTTTAATTCAAATACTTTAATACAAATACCTTTATACTCATCTTCGCTCGTAAACTTGAATTGATCTAAGATTGAAACATGAGAACATATAATAGATGAAGCAAAAATGACCTGAAAATGTTTGAACTTAGAACCTCTGCTTTAATAACATATGAAATTTGATGGAATTATATCCAACAATTTTAATAAGTTAAGTTACTAGAGAAACACATGGTCTAGCTTACATACATTAACGATCACCTTTGGTCTGACATAAAGGAAAGCAACCGTAGAGTGAGTCACACTCACCAAGAAAAACATATATTATTACTACATATTACAGATAATATGGAATGATCAATTCAAATCAGTGACTTGGAGGATGTAACGCATCCTCACATTTTGCTTTCGCCGAGTCATCGGTCCTCGATTCACCGGCAACATCCACAGGCGGACTAGCGAAGGTCTTCTTCTCCCTTCTGTTATCTCTCGCGTCTTTGTCATCATAAATGTACGTCTCAACTCTCCACAGATAAATGTAAGCGAGAATAAGCCAGAATGTTAGTCGACGGAGAGGACGACCGAGGATTTTAAAGATGAGAGGCTTCCCTAACAATTTAGCAAATGAGATAATGAGGAGGAAAACGAGTCCCAAATAAAATATGGTGTTAGCAAGCCACGAGAGTTTGCCAACGGTCAAGGTGACACCAGTTAAGAAAGCGGTGGACATCGCCGGGAGTGCAATTTGTAGTGGTAGCGTTGTGCGCTCGAATGCAGCGACCGCAACGTTGATATCAACTATCTGCGCCCAGATGAGGTTGACGACTGCCGTCATTGAGCAGAACATCGCGATGGTGTTGCAAATCGCGAAAGCCTGGAACATTCTATTGTCCAGCATCGTAGCCATGCCCCGGTCATCTTTGCAGGCTGTGTCCGAGCTGTTAAATCCTCCAGGAACTGCAAAACCAGCTGCGAAAGTCACTGTGGCCACAAGCGTTGCCACCACCATACGGGAATTGATGTAATCCTTGACGATGTCCCTGCTCAGCATGCTTTTGCGCGAGCGGACTACTGATAACTCTTCATCTCGAGCTTCCGCTCTAAGTAGGAGTAACTCTTGGTTTCCAAGTGGACCTTTTCCCGCGAGCGAGCAAGCCAACGCCAGGCATGCCAATTGCTGAGATCGGAAGCATGTAAAAAGGAAAATAAGAACAAACTTATACCATATTGATAACGGGAATGAACTCTGGAAACGTTGGCTTCTAAAGATGCAGTTTCTGCTCTTTTTGAAGAATTAGCACAGAACTACCAAGTTCATTTTAGACGAAAAAAGAGGCGCGAATGGAATTTACGTGGGCAATCATTTCATAAGTTGACAAAATGATAATGTTACAAGATTGTGCTACATATGGAGCGGTCAAATTTGTCACATTGACCCCCGGCCTTTTATGAAAAACAGAATGCAACCTTGACAAACCCTGCCTTTTTATTCATGAACGTATTCAGAGGCTCAATTAAACGAAATATATAAATTGTTATCTCCGTGTTATGAATGTTTCTAACTGCAGAGAAATTCATGATCACAAATTTTAATTACCTCCTATCAAGACTAAATTAGGGACTTGCAGAACATTTATCCGAGAGGAGCCTGGGCTATTCTAGAAATTTGATCAATACTTCTACTATCTAGTTGGCTGGGAGACATAATGATTTGAATACAAGATCTAACTTAACTAATGCATTAGTCTATGTAATCTCCAGTAAGTTAATAAATAAAATAGTGACTGTTCATGTTACCTACATGCCGAATATTATACTCCTCTGCCTGGCGTCGTCGTCGAGCAATGTCAACAGCGAGCAAGCATTTGTTGTTGAGAAAGCTGAGTTCAATTCCGTCAGTCTGCACAAGATGAATCAAAGCAGCGGGCTGTGAATGCATCACAGCCAAGTGCAAAGCTGTATTTCCATCATAATCTGATAAATTTAACAACTTCCCTAGTTTTGGATTGCTGAGTATATATCTCACTATGGAGGCTCTCCCATATTTTGCGGCAACATGAAGAATAGTTTGCCCTTGTCCATTTGGCCAATCTGATACTTCCTTTAGCTCCTCGATAGGTTCAACATAACCCATCTTGCTCGCAATATGAACAGGGAGATCTCCATTCATGTCCCGTTCTCGGGTCAAATATTCAATTTCTGGTTGTAAGAATTCGAATACCCAGGCCTGATTCAGGTAAGCTGCTAAATGGAATACATTGCCCCCGTTGGAGTCGGTCATTGCAAATAGCTTCATGTTTTTCTTGAGTATCGGGGCGAATAAATCTGGGATTAGGAGCTCCAAATTAGGATGGTTGGAGCTTGGTTGGTCTCAATATATTTAAACCCATTTTGGAATAGGGACATCTTTGACGTACCTTAATCACTACTAGTATTGATAGTCGACAATAACAATTTGATTGCAATACCAAAACTAGTTAATGACATCGACATGTACTTAAGATTTTTTATACTAAATGACATAGCAATTTATATGGCATTTCCACGCCATGAAGTATCTATAGAGTCGGCAGACGTAATGCAAGCTAGGGCATGATCAAGGAAAGGAAAATGATCTTTTCATATTATGTTCGTCGAATTCTGGCAAGTATCAAGCAGACTTATTTAATTGTCAAGAACATTGCAACAGCCTCCAGAGCACCATACTGAAATCCCCTTTAAAATTGTTCTACCCTCTATAGATTGAACGACATCTTCTTCGTAAAGGTATACGGCACTTATTCGGCTCAATTAAGAAATTATGTATTTACCAAAACTTTTTAGTAAAATCTAACTAAAATTTGTGAACAGAATCTATTTCTAAGACAGTAGAGCTTATGAATCACAAATTACAGAAAGGGCAAGGGTCCACCAAAAAAAAAAAAATTTGGCCCCAACTATGAAAATTTGGAGGTGCTAGTAATGAGGTTCAATAATGTGAGAGAGGTGTTTCGATTGTTTGAGAATATTCCGACGGTATTCGAGGATTGTGGGTGGCCATTGGACTTCAAAGACAGGTGAGAGTGCTTTAGATATAGCCTCATCCTCGGGGATTGTGCTACTCAATCCCATTATATCTTTTGAATGGACCAAATATATTTCGTGAAATTTTAGTGATTCTAGGAAATATATTTTTACTCAATAAATCACATTATATGTTCTATCTTGTATGTGCATTGCATGGAGTCATATATATCCTAGTTATAATGACCACATATATAAGCTGTGATGACACAGCACAAAACAAAACGAGTCTCATTTTCACCGCCATAAATATTACATCCATAATACTACAAGTTCAGTGAACTTTGCAAATTAATCTAGACCGTTGTAACATCTACATGAATAAATAATGATTTTTTCTTTAAAAATTGTCTCTAAAAGTGATTTATAGGGCTCTAATTTGTAAGGGATTGATTATTTTCCACACAGAGTGTTTTTCTTCCGCTTTCCATTTATTTTGCTTCAAATTAGGATTTATGTTTGCCTCGTATACCATGACGTTTGTTCAACAAAAGAGGCATTAGTTTTATTGAAATTAGTTCTAATGAGTTTCAAAAACTGCAAATGAGCAATTATTGAAAATTCTTACATTTCTATAATACTTCCTATAAAATATACTCTAATAATATTGTTAAGTGCATATACAAATTTCATGAGTCATATAACAACGATAATTAGGAATTTTCTAATTGTCGTCGAGCCCCTATATTTTACATTAATATATAACATGAATTAAGAATTTCGCATTTATTCTATTCAAAAGAAGAAATTTTTTATGAACTAGAATAATATTCCACCAATTATTTATAATAAAAAACATATTTCAATTTTACACAAATACAAAAAAAAGGTGCTCGCATGACAGATGCCGTCATTCTTGAAATTGACAAAGCAATTCAGGCCACAAATTTCAATATGGGTAACCGGTTACATTCCAGATACACTAGTGGAAGAGTGAAGATTGTCCAAAAAGTTCTAAATCTATTGCATTTATGCCAATTCAGTCATAAACCTTTTTACTTCTTGCTAATTGAGTTCATCTGGCCAATTTTGATATGAATTCGTTGACGTGGACATTAGTGGTGTCTTGTAGGACGGTCAACACTAATATAAACAATTTTTAAAAATATATTTTTTTTTTCTGATTTTCTTTTTTCCTTTCTTCTTCCTTTTGTACCAGCCATTGACTATGGCCAAGCCAACCAGCTAGCCTCGCATGCCTCAGGTAAGACGTGGCCGAACAAGGGGGCTCACCCTTGCCCAAGCATTCTTGCCTAGTTTGGGCGAGGGTAAGTCTTACCTAACCTAGGGGAGGCTGACCCTCAGTGAGGCTTGGCCTCGCTCAACTAGGCATCACTTACAACGGGCAAGGTCAACTCACCTAGCCATGGCTGGTAGTTGGCCGTCATTGGTGGTTGGTAGCCGGCCACCGATAAAAAGAAGAAGAAAGGGGCAAGAAAGAAAGAAAAAAGAAAAAAAGAGGAAGAAAAAAGTATAATTTTTTTTTTAAAATGATTAAAATATTATTAAAAATTATTCACGTTAATGAATTCCAGTCAAAATTAGCCGATACACTCAATTGGCAAGAAGTTAAAATGTTTAGTATTGAATTGACAAGATTGAATGATTTAGGATTGAATTAGAAAAAGTGCAATAGACTTAGGACTTTTTGAATAATTTTCCTTAGTGAAAGAATATTACTAGATTTAAAGAAATAACCTTACCTCATTTAATTGATATGAACCTTAAAAAAAAGTGACTACCATGATAACCTAACTAAAGTGCCTATCTACAAAAGTGCATGGCAACGCTCGATTCATTCCACAATGTCATCTACTTTTACATTCAATGAAGAATAAACTTAACTATTATTACAAGATTTCAATCAGTAGTACTTCACAAAAGGATTTTTATATATTGGACAGCAAGAATAAGAAATATATAGTAAATCCAATTTTTAATGGGATCTTTTTTATAGTTTCTAAAGTGCTTACTAGAATTATGAGATGACAAACTATGAAACAACCCTTTTACATACATGTTCACTACGTGGTTAAATATGGTAGAATTAGGTTTAATTGTATCGTCACAAATAAGTTAAGACATTTATAAATAGATTATGAACGTTGTGTGTGCGGGTTGACTTCTATAATCTATTCAACGAGTGCAACGTAAGTTTAGACACATACATTTATTGGGTATGCTAATTTATTATTTGCATCACATAACACATTGTTACGCATTTTCACTTTATGTCTATTTGAAATTGTTTTCGCATGTTCAGTTCAAATAGAGAACCTCAAACATGTTATGTTGTGCAATGTAATAAATAACATGTGCTCGGATTAATAAATTGTGACAGGATAAAAATATAGTCACTGCATCTAGGGTTGGAAATAAAGTAAACTTGATAGGGAAAATTGTCCAAAAATTTATAAATCTATTATATGACAATTAATTCAATCTTAAATCTTTCAATTTTACCAACTTAGTCATAAATTTTTTAATAACTTGTCAATTTAATCATAAATCTTTTAATTGTGCCAATTTAATCATAAACCTATAATGATTTGTCATTTGTCATTCTAACCAATTTTTGCTGGAAATCATTAACGTGGTAGTCTAGTAGCACGGTTGTCCTACATGGCACGACCAACAATAATTTTTGCAATTTTTTTTCTAAATTTTTTCCTTTTTCCTTTCCTTTCATTTTTCTTTTCTTTTCTTTTTCTAATTTCTTTTTTTCCTTTTTCCCTTCCCCAACCATCAACAGTTCTTTGCCAACCATCATCAGTTGATGCCTAGTGGACGTTGAGCAAGGCAAGGGTTGCCCTACGCAAGGATCAGAGGGTGGCCCTCGCTTGAGGCTGGCAAAGGGAAAAAGGGATAAAAAAAAGAAAAGGAAAAAATGCAAAAAATTTAAAAATATTGTTAAAAAGCCACATAAGCGATCAACATCATGTAGGATGGCTAGCTTTGACTAAACCGCAATATCGGTGATTTCCAGCAAAAATTGATTGGAATGACTAAATTGGCAAATCTTTAAAAGGTTCAAGACTAAAATGGATATTAAATTGGCACAAATGAATTGATAGCTGTACAATAAGTTTAAAATATTTTGGACAATTCTCCCTATTTGATATGACTGTAACACCTGAATGCAATCCACCAATCTGATGATCAATGAATGTCAGTTGCACTTTTCAGGTAGTAAACTTGGATCCAAGGTGTTAGCAGCCAAAAGATTCCACATAATTGATTATCGTGTGACAAATGAATTTTATCTCAATATTGTTAATGGTCAAGGTAATTTAGGCTAGATTACGGTATTGGCTTGTTCTGCAAAGATTATGATAATTGTATTAATTTTTTTTTTGAATCAAAACTTTCTTTCTTTATTTAAATCCACTTTTCTTAATTTCTTCAAAACCTATTGACTGTTTGTCACAAACAAATTAACGGTTTACGATGTTCCGTTAATTTGCTGGGAGTGAAGGAGGAATGCCGTGTTGTGGGAAGATCTAAATATGAGGCACTGGGTTATGCGAAAGAAAGGGTGTTGGAAAAAGCTTCCGGCCTGGAAATCTCTCTTGTTACCTCAAGCTGGGAGAGAAAAGCTCATAAAAACAGTGGCAAATGCAGTCCCCACTTGCTCAATGTCTTGCTTTGACTTTCTTAAGAAGTGGTGTCAGCAAGTGGATGCTGCTGGGTCTAAATTTTGGCGCGGGCAACAGAAAAGTGGGGGAGCAGAGCAGTGGAGAAGATGGGGAAGCTTGACCGAAGTTAAATCGGAAAGGGGCATGGGTTTCAGAGTCTCTCTCAGTTAAACCTTGCTCTCCTTGCCAAGCTTGCCTGGAGGATACAAACTAATCCTTCAGAATTCTAAGTTGGGAGGCTCAGCGGACTTTAGTTTCCTCATTGCAGCTTCATGGAGACAAGAAAAGGAGGGAGGATGTCTTGAGGAGTAGAATCTTGGAAGGCAAGGAACTGATCAAACGAGGAGCTCCATGGAAGATAGCCAATATAAAAGCTGTTAGCATGTAAATACAGGCGGGTGAATTCTAGTAGGGATTACAAGGTGCATCCAATCGACACTGAGCTCCTGGGTAGAAGCCTGGAATTTTGAAGTTCTCATTGAAAATGAAACAAATCCTGGAACACCAAACCTATAAGAGGGTAGATACATCGAGAGGAACAGGCCATGGTGCACAAAACTCACTTCAGCCAGGGGAGAAACGAAGATAAAGAGTGATCTGGCCCTGGAATAGAAGTGGAGCTTTCTTAGTTAAATCTACATACCGCTTTGCAATGTAACAGAAGAAAAAAGCATATGACAAAAACCCAAGTCTTCAAGTTGCCACACTGTGATCAGTGAGATATAGAAACTTGTGTGAAATATTGACTGCCCCAGAAAGATGAGATTCTTTTTGGAGACTTTGCTGCAATGCTGTTGCTGCAGCTGATAACCTATTGTTGGATATTTTTGCGGAAGCGTGTGTGTGTGCAAGTGTTATATGTGAATAATAAAAGGACTACAATAGTAAAGGGAGAATGGGTAAAAAAAGAAGAGCTTTTATTATGAAAGTTTTTATTACAAAGGAAGGATTTTGGAAGGGGTGTGTAATTTTTTTTTTTTTTTTTTACAACTTAAAACACACACCCAGCCCCTATTTATAGGCGTGTCACCTCCATTCTCCACCCACATTAGTACAAAAAATAATATAAAATTGTAGGTTTGCTTTTTATTTCTTGCTTGTGCGGCTTCTTCCGCATTTTCTGGTCTCTTCTCAATTTTTCTGCATTTTTCTATTCTTTCCAACTCCCAGCCACTTTTGTTGACTTTTCTTTGGCCCTTTTGCTGTCCACGTGTTCTGCTGCCCACGTACCAGAAAATTCTCCAACATGTGAGAGTCTTCTAGGCTTGCTTTTTGCCGGTTTGTTTTGGCCAACTTTTTCTCTAGTGTAGTCTAGAATTTTCTAAAAAATGGATCACTTTTTTAACGCTCCTCCTTGATCCATTTTTGAGATACTCCGAGCATACTTCTCAATGTCTTGAATTTTGTCGTTGGTAATGATTTAGTGAATATGTCCGCAATTTGGTTTTCAGTCTTGCAATATTTCAACTTGATTTCTCCTTTATTTTGCACTTTACGAATGAAGTGATATTTTATATCAATATGTTTTATTCTTCCATGAAAGACTGGATTTTTTGATATTGCTATTGCGGACTTGTTGTCGCAAAATATTGACGTTGATTCCATTTGTTGTTCTCCAATGTCTTCTAAAATTCTTTGAAGCCATATTGCATGACTAGTAGTTGTAGCAGCCGCATCATATTCTGCTTCAGCAGTGGATTGTGCCACTGAGTCTTGTTTTTTTGATGTCCATGAAAATATTCCAGAACCTAATGTGAATGCATAACCAATGGTGCTCCTCCTATCATCAGCTGAACCAGCCTGGTCGCTATCAGTGTAGCCAATGAGCTTGGCATTAGCACTTGGGCGATACCAAATGCCGTAATCTATAGTTCCTCGTAAATACCTGAGAATTTTCTTAGCAGCTCCGAAGTGAATTTGACTCGGACTTTGCATGAATCGTGATAGTAGACTTGTCGCATACATAATATCTGGTCGTGTAGCAGTGAGATATAGCAGACTGCCAATCAAACTTCTATAGAGGGAAGCATCGACTTTTTCTACTCCATCTTCCTTCAATAGTTTTTCATTTGTCATGAGCGGGGTTGAAACTGTTTTACAATAGTTCATCTTGAATTTCTTTAGGAGGTTTTCGGTATATTTCTTTTGCGAGATGAAAATTCCTTCATCTTGATTGACTTCAATACCGAGAAAATAGTTCATCAAGCCCAAGTCCGTCATTTCAAATGTTTTCATCATTTCTTTTTTAAATTCTCGGATCATTGTCTCATTGTTTCCTGTATATATGAGATCATCTACATATAAAGAGACAATGAGAGTGTCGGACTTACCTTGGGTCTTGATGTAGAGTGTCGGCTCACTCATACTCCTCCTGAATCCTTGCTTGATAAAGTACTCATCGATTCTACTATACCATGATTCTACTATACCATGCATGTGGTGCTTGCTTTAACCCATATACGGCCTTCTTAAGCTTTAAGACTTTTTCTTCTTCGCCTTTGAGGATAAAGCCTTCTGGTTGAGCTACATAAATTTCTTCTTGAAGATATCCATTTAGGAACGCTGATTTTACATCTAGTTGATAAATCTTCCATTCTTTTTGTGCCGCTAAGGCTATAAGTGCTCGAATAGTATCAAGGCGAGCGACGAGAGCAAAAGTTTTAGTATAGTCGATACCTGGTTGTTGCAAGTATCCTTTCGCCACAAGCCTTGCTTTATGCTTCTGGATTGATCCATCCGCGTTGAGCTTCGTCTTGTAAACCCACTTGACTCCAATGATCTCTTTGTCTTTGGGTCGATCGACAAGCTCCCAAGTTTCATTTTTCTCGATCATCTTGATCTCTTCCTCCATGGCCTTTATCCAAACTTATTCTTTGGACGCTTGTTCGTAGTTTTCTGGTTCCAAAATAGCAAAGTTGCATGTGTCGTAAATTCTTCTAAGGGCTTTTACCCTTAGTATTGGAGACTCTGGAGTAGACTCTTCCTGCGTTACTCTTGGAGAGCTTGGTGGAGTTACGTCGTGAGTGGTGGAATCCGGTACTTCTCCTTCTTCTTGTGACGTTGACTCCTCTTGAGCAGGTGGTATGTCTAGCAAGGTGATATACTTCTTCTCGATCTTCTCATCCTCCCAATTCCAGGCAGCATTCTTGTCGAACTCAACGTCTTGACTAATCATAAGTTTCTTAGTTCTTAGGTTTTAAATCCGATAGCCTTTTGATTGGTCACTGTAGCCAAGGAATATTCCTTTTTTCTGTCTTTTCATCTAGCTTACTCCTTTTTTGAGCAAGGATGTAGACGTAGCAAATGCAACCAAATACTTTGAGATGCTTTGCTGAAGGCTTCCGTCCACTCCATGCTTCAACTGGTGTTTTATTTTGAACAACTTTAGTTGGACACCTGTTTAACAGGTATATGCAGTATAGACTGCTTCTGCCCAAAAAGTGTTGGGAAGGCCTTTCTCCTTTAGCATGGACCTTGCCATCTCCATGACAGTTCTATTTTTTCTTTCAGCTACTCCATTTTGTTCTGAGGCGTAGCCAACAATTAGTTGATGATGGACTCCTTCATCTTCACAAAATTTATTAAACTCTTTTGAATTGTATTCTGTGCCTCTGTCACTTCTTAGGACTTTGATTCTTTGGCCACTTTGATTCTCTACGTGGTTCTTGAATTTTTTGAAGATAGAGAAAACCTCAGATCTTTCTCGAAGAAAGTATACCCACGTCATTCTTGTATAATCATCGATGAATAGGATGAAATATTTATTTTGACTAGGTGTAGGTGTCCTCATCGGACCGCACACGTCCGTGTGGACAAGTTCTAATGGCTCCTTAGCTTTCCATGCAACTCCAAATGGGAAGGACTATCTATGTTGTTTTCCAAGAAGACAGCCTTCACAAACATCTGAAATTTCTGTAATGTCTGGAAAATCTCTCGTCATATTTTTTTGATGGAGAATTTTTAGCCCAGCAAAATTGAAGTGGCCAAATCTTTGATGCCATAGCCATGAATAATCAAGTTGAGCTTTCATGGCTATATCTTTGACATATTTCCATTGAATAGGAAAATTGTTATTTTTCATCTTAATAGAGGCAATGATATTTTTATATTTATCATAGATAATGCAGGTATCTCTATTAAAATATAGAGAATACCCACTTTGTATCATTTGGCCCACACTTAAGAGATTTTGAGCAAGACGAGGGACTAGATATACGTTATGTATATATTTTGGGCCTTTATTCGTTTCCACGGCGATGGTGCCTTTTCCTTTGACATCTACTAATGCACCATTACCCAACTTTACTTGGGATTTCACCGACTTATCAATATCAGTGAATATAGATTCGTCCCCCGTCATGTGATTGCTACACCCACTATCGATGTACCATGTTTCACTTTTATTGTCATTTGCCGCTTGGCCTGCGTAGAATGTATTTTCTTCACTTTCTTTTTTTTTTCTACATAGTTTGCTCGATTATTTGTTTTCGAGCGACAATCTTTTTCTACGTGGCCATATCTTTTACAAAAGTGGCATTGTTTTTTATTTTTAAACCAACAATCCTTCTCCAAATGATTTGTTTTCTTGCAAATACCACAAGGTGGATAATTTTCCTTTTTTATAATTTCTCCTCCTCTTTTGTTTTTCCATGAGCTCCTTCCATTATTTTTAGTTTGATGAGGCCGTACATTTACTTTAGACTGAAAGGCACTTTCAACTGAATCTTCATCTTGTGCCATTAGTCTTTTTTCATATGCTTCTAGAGAGCCAATTAATTCACTTATTGATAGGGTTGTCAAGTCTTTAGTTCCTTCTATAGTTGTAACTATGGAGTTGTATTTTTTGGTAAGTGACACCAATATTTTCTCAACAACCCTTTGATCAGTTATCTCATCTCCATAGGCTCTCATTTGATTAACGAGTTCCTTTAATTTTCCACAATATTCTTGTACGGTCTCATAATTTTTCATTTTAGAATTCTCAAAATCTCTTCTTAGAGTTTGAAGGCTAATATTGTGTACCTTTTCCGATCCTTGAAATTCTTCTTGTAGTATATCCCAAGCCTCTTTTGCAATCATTGCTCCAATAATTCTTGGAAATACGGTTTCCGAGAGCGCTTGTTGGATAAAATATAGCCCCCTTGCATCCTTTTGTAGTTGATCCTTCGAAACACTTGCACCTTCTGGCGGAGCCTCGCAACCTTTTTCCACGATGTCCCATAAGTCTTGGGCCATCAAGAATGTAGTCATTTTTATGCTCCAAAAGTCATAGTTGTTCCCATAAAAAATGGGAATGGGAAATGAGGATGAGGTTGGATTGGCCATGGTTTAGTTAGTGGGTATTTGGAAAGAGTAGTTTTAGGAATGGGTATGTAGGACAAAAGCCCGACACCAACCAAAGATGTGGCTCTGATACCACTCTTGGATATTTTTGCGGAAGCGTGTGTGTGCAAGTGTTATATGTGAATAATAAAAGGACTACAATAGTAAAGGGCGAATGGGTAAAAAAAGAAGAGCCTTTATTATGAAAGTTTTTATTACAAAGGAAGGATTTTGGAAGGAGTGTGTGTAGTTTTTTTTTTTTTTTTTTACAACTTAAAACACACACCCAGCCCCTATTTATAGGCGTGTCACTGCCATTCTCCACCCACATTAGTACAAAAAATAATATAAAATTGTAGGTTGGCCTTTTATTTCTTGCTTGTGCGGCTTCTTCCGCATTTTCTGGTCTCTTCTCAATTTTTCTGCATTTTTCGAGAAAATATTAAGTACCCTAACAGTGCCACGCAATCCGTGCTCTGAACCATTCATTGCGTGACACCTGTCCATGTGTCAGTCCACGTCGGCTCCCTCTTCTCTCCGACGTCGTTCCAGTTTAAACCAACGCGCGGGCAATTAAAAAAAGTGAAAAGGGCATTCTCTCTCCTCTGTCTTCTCTCTCCTCTTTGCTCTCTCTTCCTCCTCCGACGCTCCTTCCGGTCTAGGGATTCCTCCGACGACGGTCGCTCCCTCCCGACGACGGCCTTTCTCTCTCCACTCGACGGCCTCATCTCAAGGCTCCATTTTCTCGGCGCACTTCTTCCTAAATCGAGTTCTCTCTCGACGGCCGATTTCGCTCGCCGCCCATCGCCGCTCCGCCGGTGACCCGCGAGTCCGCTCCATTCCACCACAGCCGCGCCGCGTTCGACGCCGTTGCATCGCAACCGCAGCCGAGCCGAAATCCAGCCGTCGGGGTCCCTCCGCCTGCAAATCCGAGGTCCTCGCAGCATCTGTGACCCAATCCCCTGCCACGCCGCCCTGCTGCCGATCTGCAGCACTCGAGCTTGCGCCGCCCCACGGAGGACACCGATCCTGCCACACGATCCGCCGCACCGGAGTTGCCCCGACGACGTCGCTCCAGATCTGCCACCGTCCGCGAGCCCCGGCGACCCGCGTGCTGTCCCGACACGTCGCCGAGCCGCCTATTGACGTCCCCCGACTCGCAACCGAGAAGCAATCGTTCCGCCCTGCTCGAAGTAGTCGCTCCGCCCTGCTCGAAGCAGTCGCTCGAGAAGCCCTAAATCTGCGAGTCAGGTTCGATTTTATTTTCCGAGGTTTTATGTTCGCATCTTTGTTTTGGGGGGAAAGCTTGATCTAAATCTGCCATCAAGTTCACTGGTTTATTGCTTCTGATTCTAAGCGCAGCAACGCAAGAAGTGAAACTGCGATTGTCTCTCTCTCTACCCTTGTCCGGTTTTTCCGTTCTTGGCAAATTCGAAGATGAGCCCACTTCTGGATGCATGATCTTAGCCGACCCGTCAAGTCGAAGCCCGACGTAATCTCGCTGCTTCGCTCCACCAAGCTGTTGAATCGCTTGTGTCTGGGGGGTTTCAAGATTTTCCGGGGGCAATTGCCTGTTCCGTCATTGCAGACTTCCAGGCGAGAAGAAATGTGCCCACAATAATCACCCAACACCGAACCGCCTCCTTTGTCCTCTCTCGGTATGTCGTCATCCCTTCTCTGCTTTCGTTTTTTCCCTCGTCGTTTGGTTTCAGGAAGTGGTGGGGATGTTACAAGTAAAAGAAAGGAATCGGGCCGTGAGGTTTCACTTGAATTGTGAGAGATTAATACGGGAGTGGTTGACCCCACGTCCCATATATGGCGAACGGTATGATTTTTGAAAGAAAGCGGGTTCGCATGAGCTATGAGCGTTGGTGGGGAACGAGCAAGAAAGTGGGTTTTGCTGAAAATTTTGATTTTGTTGAAGTTGGACAAGTTGGGAGTCACGGCATTTCTCTTTGTTGAAAGCTAGTTAATCTTAGATGCTGTTTGTCAAGAAAAATTATAGGAAGAGTAGACACTAAACTAATGTGACTCTTTCGATGAACTGAACACATGGGGAAACTGATATTACTTGAGATCTCTTGGAATAGTTGGTGTGTGTATCTAGATTCATGAACACCCTGGAATTGAATTAAATGGTTGCATTTCTTTTATTGATAAGCGTTTTCTGCTCCTCTGCTCATGCTTAATATATGACTTTAGTGTCCATTTTTCTTGTTTTCTCATTCTCTTTTTTGGTTTTGCCGTAAAGGGAATTAGTCGAATTGTTTGTGAACTTTTTGTCAAGCACATGAACAAATGGCTCTCACTTTTCACTTGTTACATCTTTCCTTTAAAATGTGTGTAATCTCATCAATTTTTTTGTCATTTGCCTCTTTGTAAGACACATTTTCTTCCAACTGCTTCTCTATTCAGACTTTCGCATTTTTAAGCCTAGGGTAAAATGCACTAAAGGTGACTCAATTTTCAATATTTTTTTCATTAGCCTGGCACAAACTTTTTACTTGTTGAAAATTTGAGGTAGTTGTCTATGTGGTTTATTTTAATATTGTTTTAGTCTTAAATGATGTGGCTTATTAAATGTGCAGCGATACAATTGCAGCATCACATAGTATCTATTGAATACTACAACTGCAGCAATAAAATGATGTTGCCGAGAATTACTTGCAACTGTCTTGAGTTTGAGATAATGTCTTATAGATTATCATTACAATGGTGAAACAGTACCCAAAAAGAAAAAGGAGTGAGCAAGTTTTCAACAATACAAGTCCCAAAATTTAATGGTGTTGCCTAATTAGGTTGGTTGGATACAGAACCAGCAAGGTCCCGTGCTAACATGGCCTTTTTAGTCTATAGAGTTGCATGAGTGCATGAAAAGGCCACGGTATGGACAATTGAGAGTTTTTCATATCTGGATTTGGGTGATGGTGAGGGACTAGAATTTGGAGATGTTTGTATGTGTAGAGAAAAGTTAATACGTATTATTCAATAAACTTTAATATATATACATCAAAAATAAACCCTAAAGTGGTAAAGACTAATTTACCCTTCTTACTCCTAACACTTCCCCTCAAGCTGGAGCATAAATATTAATTATGCCCAGCTTGTTACAAATATGTTCTATCCTCCCATTACCCAAGGACTTAGTAAAGATGTCGCAAGTTGTTCACCGGTTCGAACATGACTGGAAGAATTACTCCATTCGCAACTTCTCTCGGATAAAATGACAATCAACCTCAATGTGTTTTGTTCTCTCATGAAACACGGGGTTGGAAGCTATATGCACAGCAGCTTTATTATCGCACCACGTAGTCATGGGTACTAAATCTTTAAAGCCTAACTCGGTCAATAACCGTCGAATCCACACTAATTCACATGTCACTTGTGCCATGGCTCTATATTCGACTCGGCACTAGAGCGGGCAACAACACTTTGTTTCTTACTTTTCCATGATACCAGATTTCCTCCGACTAAGGTACAATATCCAGTAGTTGATCTTCTATCATCTGGAGACCCACCCAATCAAGCATCGAGAAAAACCTTCAACTTTGTTATGACCATGGTTTTGGTAGAGAATTCCTTTTCCGGAGCTTTCTTCAAATACCTCAATATCCGAATAACCGCATCCCGGTGAGATGTACGAGGGGAAGACAAAAATTGGCTTACTACACCGACCAGGAAAAGCAATGTCCGGTCGAGTAAAGCGTAAGATAATTCAGCTTACCTACCAGTCTTCTATATCTCTCAGATTATTAAGAATTTCTCCTCCATCAGCAACTAATTTAACCCCTTGTTCCATGGGTGAATCAAGAGGCTTTGATCCCAACATACCTGTCTCAGTGAGCAAATCCAATACATATTTTCGCTGTGACAGAACAACACCTTTTTGTGATTGTGCCACTTCGATTCCTAGGAAATATTTCAATTTTCCTAAATCCTTAGTTTGAAACTGTTGCTGAAGATAGGCTTTTAGCTCAGCTATACCAACCAAGTCATCTCCCGTGATGATAATATCATCAACATACACAATCAAGAATAATTTGCCTCCCTTCGATTGTTTATAAAAGAAAGAATGATCATTTCCACATCTTGATAGCCCAAAAGACAATACAACCTCAGAAAATCTTCCAAACCATGCTCGTGGAGATTGTTTCAAACCATATAAAGATCTTTTTAATTTGCAAACTAGTCCGACTCCCCGAGCAACAAACCCGGAGGTTGCTCCATATAAACTTCCTCATGAAGAGTGCCATTCAAGAAAGCATTCTTAACATCAAGCTGAAATAAAGGCCAATTATACGTTGCAGCAAGAGAGATCAGAATACGAACAGAAGTAAGTTTGGCAACAGGAGAAAATGTGTCTAGATAGTCAACCCCATACACCTGAGCATACCCTTTTGCAACAAGTCTTGCTTTTAAACGAGCAAGAGAACCATCGGGGTTAACTTTTACAGCATACACCCATCGACAACCAATAGCAGTTTTGCCTAGAGGAAGTGGTACTAAGTCCCAAGTTTTATTAATCTCAAGAGCCTGTAATTCTTCTTCCATTGCTGTCCTCCAACCAGAATTTTGTAATGCCTCAGTGACAGACTTGGGGATAGGATATTGTTCAACAGTAGTTAAAAAGGCTTGAAAAGTAGGAGACACAGAAGAGTGAGAAATAAAATTTGCAATAGAATGTTGAGTACAAGTACGTGTACCTTTGCGATGAGCAATAGGAAGATCAAGATCAGATACAAGAGGAGGGACAGCTAATGGCGGATCTGGAGCTGAAGTCGACGTAGTAGTGACATGAGGAGCAGGGGGAGCAGTAGTAACATCACGATGACGTCGTGTATAAACCTGGAGAGGAGGTGGTTTCTCTGTAGATACCGGGGAAACATTGGGAATAGTAGACCGAATGATGGTCACATACAAGTTTTCATCTAATTCAGACACATCAATTGGAACATTATGATAAGGAGTGGATTCAAAAAATGAAACATCAGCTGTTACAAAATATTTTTTCAGTAATGGAGAATAACAGCGATATCCCTTTTGAGTGCGGGAATAACCCATAAACATACACTTGAGTGCCTTGGGATCAAGTTTTGATACTCCGGGTCGATGATCACGAACAAAACAGACACAACCAAAGATACGGGGTGGTGGCGAGCCGACGGCGGCGGGCGGCTGCTCCGTCGTCTAGGGTTAAACCCTAAGCTCTGATACCATGTAGAGAAAAGTTAATACGTATTATTCAATAAACTTTAATATATATACATCAAAAATAAACCCTAAAAGTGGTAAAGACTAATTTACCCTTCTTACTCCTAACAGTATGTAATGCTCGATTACAAATAATAAGTTTAATTTTGATTTGTGGAAGTTTGGTAGACCAAAATGAGAAAACTTATGTTTTTTTTTCTTGGTGGTAGATTTATTTTGTGGTATGTCAAGTCGCAACAATCTTTAAGACGAAAGAAATGACATTGGTTCTTGACTCACGGGATTGGGGCGATGAATTCAAGGCCATGATGAAAACGGTCATGGACTGGAAAATGGCTTCACGCCAGTAGTTGAGAGCGATGCTGAACGCGCTTAGCCAGAAGATGTTCAAAGACAAACTTTCTTCTCTCAGAGGCTAAAAGATGTTCCACCCATGGCTTCTTAATCTGATCCAGATGAACCGTGGAGAAACAAAATTGAAGTCTCATCAAAAGGGTATTTGGGAAGGAGGCATTATGCAAAATCATTGCATTGGTTTGCTACTGCAGGGACATAAATGCTGTGGTTATATTATTTAGCATGTGCCGTTTCTCTGTAATTAGAGCTGCCTTTTGTTCATGCTAGACTTTTGAACAACTGCTTTTGCCTTTCCTATATGAACTACAGATCCTGATTGACCTAAGAATGACAAGGCAACCATTCTTACGGACACAATCCAGGTGCTGAAGGATTTAACCACGAAAGTTAACAAATTGAAAGCTGAATGTGCAGCTCTTATTGAAGAATCTCGTGAGGTGATTTTGTCTTCTTCCAGTATCCTGAGGTTCTAATGTCCATTGTTTGCGTTGATGCTAATAGTAACTTTGCATTACAACCAGCTGATGCAGGAGAAGAATGAGCTCAGAGAAGAGAAATCATCTTTAAAATCTGAAGTTGAAAATCTTAATGTCCAGTACCAGCAAAGGACGAGGGTTATGTACCCTTGGGCTGCCATGGATCCATCCGTCGTCATGGGTCCAGCCTACTCATATCCAGTTCCAATACCCGTCACTCCAGGTCCAATACCCATGCTCTTACAACTTCAGCCTTTCCCTTTTTTTGGAATTCAGAATGCAAGTGCTATTCCTGCTCCGTGTTCTACCTTTATCCCAAATTCAATGCCTGCCAATCCCACATTTGAACAGCAGTCAACCCAATATGCTTCCACTTCTCACGTGTCAAATAAAAAAGACTCCAAAAGCAGGTCTTCAGATCATCAAAGGGGCAGCATTGCAGAGCAAGACGAAGATTCAAATGACGTGGCAACGGACCTTGAACTTAAGATGCCTGGAACATCATCACATCAGGTTTTTTTTTTTTTTTTTTAATATTCTGAACCAGAGCTAGATCTACTCTGTAAATTGGCACAATATGCATAACAGTATATATTATGCAGGACTTGACGTCCGGAGAAAAGAAGGGCAAGCAGACCCAGAGGAAGGAGATAAGTATTTTACTGATGGGAGCTCGTCGAGCAAGCTTTCCTCATCTCAGGCTTTTCCAGATAGTTCCTCCAATAGTGTTAGTGACAACCCAAAGTCTAGTAGATGAAGAGTTGAGTCCAGAAAATCTTAATGCCACAATTTTCTTTTCCTGTTACAGGCCTAACTCATTTTCTAGTCCTTTCGTAGTTTGTACCCCGAGGCTGGTCAGTTGTATATTATGTTGCGTTTGCTTAACTTACGGGGAATTTTTTTAGTTTATACAGATTTCAGAGCATATGCCTGAAACTTGAACAATGAAGGGCACATTCATTACTTTTTTAAGGGTTTAGCTCCAGCAACCATGACATAATTGATTGGAGCTTCTGTTTTGCATCCAAACTATCTTGCGACTTTTGACCTGCCATGAGGCAAAAGCCAGTTTGTACTCCTGCATGAGTCATTCGCATCGTGTATTTGTGATGCCCTGGTGGTTATTAGATAAAAAAGTCTCTAGAGATGCTGTCGTCAAGAGGTAATGAATCAGTGTACCGATGGAGATGTGAGCTAGCATATGCTTTTGGGTATTCCCAACTTCATTGACCGGAGCAGAAAAAGGCGAATTCTTTATGTTCTGCGAATCACCTCCTACATTCGCTATTCTATTGGCCATGATTCAACGCGATGATGAATGGCTGTTGAAACCAAGAAGCGTCACCCTAAATAATATGATCAATTTATTTTCGTTAATGGCTGCTCAGCATATATCTCTAAATAATTCACAGGAAAAGCAGGTGCATTGCCCATCTCTGAGAGACTGAAAAATGTTTACACTTAAATTCATTTGCGATGCCAAAAAAATTGGGAAAAGAGAAGGCTTTACAAGTAAAAAAGCATTGCCCATTCCATAATAGAACAGGCCCCCAAATTCGAGGGCGTTAAATATACACTCGCAGCCTACACATCGCACACTCATTAGAAGACGTACGACCGTATAGCCCATCCCCCTCACAAAGTAAACGACCACAGCCAGCAATCTCTCCAAACCTTCATTCTCAAGCACTTCTCGGCTAACTTGGGGTGCCATGCAAAATCCCTTGATACTAACTTTTGTACAGGGATTTCCACTGGCAATGGAGCGGAGTACAGAGGCGGTCATCATGGTTGGCTCGGTATATCTTGAGTAACCAAAATACGTAACCTGTCTCGTGCTCCCTCCTCTCTTTTTAACACCCAAAAGCTCCAAAATGGATCTATATCTTCCTCAAATTCCAATAACCAGATGGGCTCGGCAAGTTTTGAGAGCCCATGCTTGCAGTTCTTAACAGCCTTCTGAACTCCGATCAACTTATTTTCCCATCTTTGTCGACGTTGGCTTCCTCTAGCAGAGGACCGAGGGAGCCTTTCAAACCTGTCTGCTAAAAAGGGCATGGGAGCATCATGTCAAGGTTACACGTTAACATGCTTAGCCATTTCTTTGTAGCAAGCAACATAAAAAACCTGCGCCACTACTTTGAGCAGAATATACAACAAGAGGCAATACATTCGGCTAGTATTTTCAGATGAGACAAAAACCAAATTATCAAGGTCACAAGCTGAACAGTTTCTTTATGTGAAGCTGCAACAGAAAGTAGCTATGCTACTATTTTGTGCCCAATATGCAAAAAGACAGAACTTATCCCAACTTTTGGGCAATTTTGCAAGAAACAAACTTCAAGCTCCCAAGAGACAGGGTCAAAATTCAGTTACAAATTAAAACAAATACATTTAGCCCTGTCTACGTAATTTAATTTTCACTCTACCCATACCCATAGTGACACAAATGAGAACTAGAGGGCAAATGAATGTGGAAGGGATGAATAAATGAAGATAGTCAAAATTACCAGTCGAAGTTCTTCTGGGGTTATATAACCATCACGATCATTGTCAAATTTTTCAAAAAGTGGCCTGTGACCGCAGCTGCCACTTCTCTGAGTCATGTTCCTCCATTCGATGCACATGAAGAGTAGCTGCAACAAACTCAGTAAAATCCACTTAGCTCATCCGTGTTGCTATCGATCTACATGAAGGAAAAATAAAAGAGATTCTTACGCACCATTCAGGACTCACATGTTTGTGCAAAATCTATAAGCTTGGCAGCAGCTCATCTTATGAACGAAAAAATTAGTCCAACATTTCTTGGCTAACAACACAAGCAAGTTTTCTAAATGATGAAACATGAAGCAAGAACTAAATGGAAGCTTCAAGCATCGAATATGAACAAAAGAGAATTACCAAAACAATAAAAGAAGAACGTGAAACTGACAGAAATGGTATTCCACAAAACCCACCAGAAAAACAAATCTCAATTGCTAATACACAAGGAGAAAACAAGGCCATAACAAAGGTAAAGATAAAAGTTACCGCTTGAAGAATCTCTAAGGCACATGGTTCCTTCATCTTCCAGGGAAGATCCTGAGCAAGGGCCTGCATGCATACAACACTCATGATCATGATGTAATTAAAATATTCATCAGAGTGAATGTGGAATGAGAAAGAAATGGATACCTCTTTCATTTCTTCAAGACTAATAGAACCATTTTTATCTACATCAATTGCAGCAAATTGATCCTTGAGGTCAGCAAGTTCCTCTTCATCAAGTGTCCTTGCTAGTGCCTGCAAGCAATATTCGTTAGACATTGACATGATATAATATCCTTTCCTCCTTGAACAAATCTTACAGAGCAGTTTTGTTACCCGTAAAGCAAATTGTTTCAGTCGACCGTACTTCACAAATTGTCTCATATTGTTCAAAACTTATATATCAATAGGATATCTGATGCATTTCCTCCTTCTCTGACCCATGGATATGCTGAAAGTTGCAGCAATGAATAAAGATCAATGTTAAGAGGAAACAGAAATTATTTTCCCAACATAAATGGTCCATGCTCCAATAAGCAACCACTTCTTTTCCTAAATCTTGAAATGAATCTATTAAAAAGTAGGGTTATAGAAGCACAGATGACTAGCAAAATTGCCACAGATGTCTCTAATTTACCGGCTCATGATTTGTAAGAGACCGAGATGTAAGAGGTTGCGAAAAACTACTCAAATGAGCCAAAGCATCAACTAGAGCATTTACACCTTGCTCTTCAATTAGCTTTTGTGCTGTTGGAGTGAAAAACCCTACAGACTTAGGATGAACCGCTTTGAGGGTCGCAACAACTTGCTCAGCGGATGACTCCAAAACTTCATGCATTGCTGGAGGGCTAATAAACTCAAATGTGCAACCTACACCTCACTCAATGGATCTGACAGTTCACCTTTGACTACTTGTATACATCAATATAGCCATTCCTTCTTTCCCGGCGCGTCCAGTACGAACAGACCGATGGACAAAAGTCTCTGAATCATTTGGCAGTTCATAGTGGATGACCTGGCATTAGGAGTTGCATACTCTTGTTAATCTTATACATGTAGCTTTGTGAGAGGACTAACTAATCGTGCAGGTAAACAAACGTAAAAAACTAAATAACCTACGAGATCAACATAAGGGATATCCAGCCCATGAGATGCAACATCAGTAGCAACAAGAACAGTGAACTTCCCCTGCCAGAAACCATTAAGAGTTCTCTCCCTCTGATGCTGAGAGATATCCCCATGCAATGCTTCAGAGGCAATGATACTCGTTAATGCCATTGACACCTCATCTGCATCTCTTTTACTCTGTATGAAAACGATGGTCTTCCCACCTTTCGCATACACGTAAGATAGATATACAAAAAGGTCATTTATCTAGTAAAAGCACAATCTATTAAAGCCTACCATAAAGCATGTAGGCAAGAACAAAATCAAAGCCTTCTTCCATTAAGCAGGAAGAATCTTAAGAAACAGCATGATAGAGAAATTCAGGACATATGCCTAATGGGAGACATCCATATGCAAATGTTAGTGAATCAAATAAGCATCTTGATTGGGGAAAGACGCAGGAGTAAAAGCATGTAAATTTCTAAGGTGCACAGTTAATCCAAAGAAATACTTCCAAGAGAGTCATATCTATCAGCTAAAGACAAACACACAGATGATGTTTGGTAATAGTCACACATCTTTTTGTTTGGGGTACTTCTTTTTCACCAAAATGATAGAGCGAGGACTGCTTCAAAATACAATAGCCAAGAAGCAAATCTCCAAGATCATCTACAGAGTGCTATTGCCTTTTCCAGTCCCACTCTCATATTTCACACATTTTCATTTTGCTCTACAGTCTACAGGAACTCAAAGCCCCTGCATGCCGCAGCTTTTCCAAGAAGCAACCCTCAGAAAGATATGACCAAGGGATAATAAGACAAATTCTAGCTGTCACCTTGCAAACATACACATCTGAAAAACAAAATTAACATTAGCTGAGGCCTGCTGGTCAGAGACTTACTATGAACACGTATGCACCATCTTAAATTGATGATTATATTCTCAAAGGACTAGATGGAAAGAAAATATAACATCATTTTGGATAGCAACGGAAAAATCTATTAAATGAATAAAGAAGTTCATAAAAAAACAGCTCTAACACATTAGTTCTTGAGGAAGAAACCCTTCCATAATCACCAAACATGCCCCAAAATCTCAGATTACTTCAAAAGGCAAAAGACCCAATATTGAACCATAGATTACAATAAACAACAAAAGAACCAAGATATGTTAACAGTCATTCTTTAGATAACTAGCTATAGATAGTGAAGTCATTCTTTAGATAACTAGCTATAGATAGTGAAGATTGTGAAGACATTGCATATAACAACCCAAACATCGGGATGACAAGAGTGGGAAATCAGACAAAACCTGCCCAGCATGTACTGCAGAAAGGATGACCATAAGCAGCTGACATAATTTTATCCTATGTAGCACGGACACTCTCCGAAAGCCTTCGTGTCGTGTCCGACACTCCGACACGTGTCCGACACGCTCCGACACGTCCCGACACGCTCCGACACGCGGTCAACGAGTGTCGAAAAATCCGACACGTGGTCAACTCTTTCCGACACGCTCCGACACGCGAGTCCAGAATTCCGATACGCGATTCCGACACGCACGGGGTCAATTTTAAAAATTTCTAATACTTGAGGGGTCAAAATATAAATATACACAAAAGTAATAAAAGAAGCAATAAAATTGCTATAAATATACATGCACGGGGTCATTTTTTTCCCTTTTTTTTTAGATTTTTTTTATTTTTTTATAAAAGTCTTTTACTATGAAAGAAGTAATAAAAAATGCTATATATGATAAATAAATAAATTTAAAAATATCATTTCAGCATTTTTCTTCAAACAATATTTTTTCCTCTAAGTTTTGTGTATTATTGTAACAAATTAAAATAATGAATGATATTATTTAATATTTTTCGTGTAAATTAATTCTAGGCTATTTTTATTATTATTTATTTATATATAAAAATATATTTACTATATAACGTGTCGGAACGTGTCGAAATTCTCTATTTTTAAGAAATGACGTGTCGGCGTGTCGTGTCGTGTCGTGTCGCGTGTCACGTGTCCGTGTCGGTGCTACATAGATTTTATCACGTGGATAGGACTCAAAACAGATTCCACAGGTAAGCTGCAAAAAGAGCGGTCCATAGTCAGTGAAAGTAAGTGGAAACTGAGCCTGGAAACAATTCAGACAATTAAGACAACATACTTCTCTTAAATTAGGATGCTCAACAACCGGTCTTTCCAATAAGCCCACTGCTTTTCGCACTCTGTCTTCATCAGCAAACCGTGCATCATGAACTTTACTTACACTCCTGCAATGCCAACTTAATCCATTAAAAAGCATAGCAGGAATGGTAGAAACTTAAATTTTAACTCACCACCTAAACATCACGACACCAAGCATTTCTATAGACAACTCAATTACCACAACTAAAAGCGGCAGCATGGAGATAAATGCAATTTTCCAAAAATAAATTACATATACAGGTTGACTGTCAAAAGCATTATAATGCCAAGAACCACCAGAAACAAACAATGGCAAGAAAGCCACATCATATAGCACATCAGGTGCGACAGCTAAAGCACCAACGAAGGAACCCCTTACCAATTGTAATGGTGCAGCAGGGTGATAGCAGCAACTCTAGGTATAGATAGGACGCCTGCAACTCTCATTATATCATCCTCTTGACGTTGTCGTATGTCTTCCTCCTTTAAAATGATATAGCTTTGCTGAAGAAATGGAAACATAAAAAAGCATAATCAGACAACCAAATATGCACAATAAAAACAAAAAAAGAACAGCAAAGACGTTGAAGGTTCAAAGATCAGGTGCTCTCTTGATCAAATAATATTTCTCCCGAAACAGATAAAGGAAAGACAGTTCATCCAATGTGTTGAACACGCATGATCAATTACTCCCAGTTATTTTCAGGACATAAGCACGTTCACCCATCAAGCTTGATTGTTGGAAGAAGAAGAAGCAGAAGAATTCACACCCACAACTATACTAATATCATCTCACGAGCAAGTCGTCCGTCCTTCATGAAGGACAAAATATCAATTTAACACCCTTACATTGCTACAGTGGTAGACTCAATTAGCCTTTGGATTATTGAAAAAATTGGCCACTAAGCACTGTTAAAATTCAAGTAAATAATCGAAAGAGTCTAGGCAATGCTAAATGTAGAGGCAAATAATTGAGCGACATCTCAGATATATGCTGCCATCCTTACACTGGTGAGACCAGCATCTGTAAAATGGTCGCTTATGTAAGAACAACATTGCAGGAAACGATGCACTTGACGGCAGCATCAAGTCATGAATCACCAGAACTAAGCAGAGTCCTTGTCTTACCTTTTGCTTATTGCCGTCAAGTTGACCAACGATGCATGACCGCCCTTCCATCAGGGCAGTTCCAAGGAGACTTGAGATCTGCCAAGTGCTCAAGTATCTGCACAAAACAATGGTCGGACAGCAAGCAAATTAAATCACTGTCGTTTTGTCATGAATGGTTCGCCTAAGCTTTCTCACATTGCTGCACTTAGAATCAGAAGCAATAAACCAGGAAACTTCTGGTCGCAGATCTAGGCCAACCTTTCTCCCCCAAAACAAAGATGCGAACATAAAAACCCAGGAAATAAAATCGAACCTGACTGTTTCGCCTAGCACATTAACAAAGGTCAAGGTTTTCTACTTAATTTTCCAGCCAACTAAGTATGCTCAAACAAAGAAAAACACAGCCAGCAATAAACAACAGCAATTCATACCAAAGCGAAAATATTGGATAACACAGGGGAAGGAAACAAAGGATAAAGCATACTTGAATGGGAAAGAGATGGGTAATGCCAAGTTTCTCAAGAGATTCCACGAGCCTCTGAGGCAAACCCAGCTTGGAGAGAAAAAGCTCGTCCTCGCTCACACTCTCAGCCTCGCCGCCCTCAGACATGAAGCCGCCCTCATCCTCACTCGCGTCAACCTCGCTCTCCGAGAACCCACCGGTCCCCAACTTCTTGAAAGCCTCCTCGCTCAGCACCGAGTTCGGCGTGGCGATGGCAGACGTCACGAAGCTGCTCAGGCTCCTCCTAAGGCCGCACCTTTTCACGCACCCACTTTCTAAAAGCCCAGAGGGTCTTCGGACATGGCACTCGCTGGACGAACAGAGCAAGGAATTGAAGTGGGGCTTCTCGGAAAACGACAGAGAAACCACGGCACCAGCCGAGCGATTGCTTCTCGGTCGTGAGTCGGGGGACAGAGAGAGGCGAGCGAAATCGGCCGTCGGGAGAGAGCGCGATTTAGGAAGAAGTGCGCCGAGAGAATGGAGCCCTGAGATGAGGCCGTTGAGTGGAGAGAGAAAGGCCGTCGTAGGGAGGGAGCGACGGTCGTCGGAGGAATCGCTAGATCGGAAGGAGCGTCGTCGTCGGAAGAGAGAAGACAGAGGAGAGAGAATGCCCTTTCCACTTTTTTTAATTGCCCGCGTGTTGGTTTAAACTGGAACGACGTCGGAGAGAAGAGGGAGCTGAGGGAGCCGACGTGGACTGACACATGGACAGGTGTCACGTAATGAATGGTTCAGAGAGCGTGGCACTGTTAGGATACCTAATATTTTCCCGCATTTTTCTATTCTTTCCAACTCCCAGCCACTTTTGTTGATTTTTCTTTGGCCCTTTTGCTGTCCACGTGTTCTGCTGCCCACGTACCAGAAAATTCTCCAACATGTGAGAGTCTTCTAGGCTTGCTTTTTGCCGGTTTGTTTTGGCCAACTTTTTCTCTAGTGTAGTCTAGAATTTTCTAAAAAATGGATCACTTTTTTAACATCTATGTAAAAGGAAGATTAGGGTAAGCTCTGAGTTTGTGTTCTGTCATGAAGTGAAGACCACCGAGCATTTGGTACCTAGCTGTGAAAGATGTAGATGTGTTTGGTCTTGGACTAACTTACTTAGCAGGGGGATTCTCTGTCAATACTAGCTTGGCCCATTATTGGCAGGATAACAGTCTACTTCTTCACATCTGTCACGCAATACGTGCAGTCATTGACAGACAGAAAAATCACAGTATACACTTCCTGGTATAACCTAAAGCCTTATGTATGGCCGGTGAAGATCATATTCGCTCCAGTGCTGTCTTAGGTAAACTTGAAGGAGAAGAGATATTAAATTGGGCTTTGTATGATTAAACCGTGCTTGAGATTTGTACTGATTTGGTCATGCAATGAAAGTCAAAGAGACAGAAAAATAAAAGGAGACGTTCCCTTCTTCTGCTTTTCTATTCATCATTGCATGGCATGAAATATTGACAAGCATGGTGACGAAATATTCTTTATTCTCAATAGAAGAAGGACGGGGAATGAGAACTCCAAGATCACGATTCTCATCATCATTTCATCTTCCGCAACCGGTAAAAAGAAGATGTAATAACCAAATTAATAGCAAAGAATTGACTCTGCAACGATCACGCAGAAGTAAGTAGAGCTACGGCCACGGTCAAAATTACTGCAGAAACTCCGGTGACGCCAAGCGATGCTGCTGAGTTCCCTGGGGCGGGAGGAACCGCATCTCCAGCAGGAGATGCTGCTGTTGCCGAGGGAGCCGGGGTTGAAGATGGTGGAGCAGCCGTGCTGGAGGGCGGCAGGGTGGTGGCAGGCGATGGAGTCGCTCCTTTAGGTGGAGGACTTGAGGTGGAAGGTGCCAGGGTCACGGCGCCGGTCCATGGAGAAGCTGCCGAGGATGACGGAGCGGAGGCAGAGGGCGGTCGAGTTGGAGCCACGGTGGAGGACGTCGGGGTGGCAGCAGAGGGAGGAGTGGCTGCCTTCGGTGGCAGGACGGCTGAGGAGATGATGGGGGAGTGCCGGAGGGGCTGGGGGCGGTGACATTGATGGCGACCTTTTGGCCTAACGAGCAGTGGCCAGGGACGGTACAGATGAAGAAATGCTGGCCAGCGGTGGCGAGGGTGATCCTCGCCGGCGGGACGGTGGAGATAGAGAGGGTGTTGGTGCCGTCGCATGAGCTGAAAGCCGTCTCCGTCACTTCAGCCACGTCGTGCGCTCCGTCGTTGAAGTTGAAGACTGCATGGAGATGACAAAATCGTCATTTTGACCCAAGAATTAGTTTGCCAAGAGTTGTTCCTTAAAAATTAAAAGTGTTTTTCGTGAAATTAAACAAAGGAAATATTACTTTTATTAGAAAATTAGAGCATACTACGTCCGCATGTGAAGTAAATTTCACACAAGTGACCTTATTTCAAAGAATGGGTAGAAATGATACTCAAATTGATGACAGATAAGATTATTTGTATGAATTTTTCTTATTATTCTCTTGATGTTTATGCTAATTTTTTTGCTGCGAAAACAGACATCAATGCATTTTTTGTTACTGAAATTTTCGTGCAATTGTACAATCAAATCAAAATTTGATTATGACTCCGTTTCTTTTGCGAAAAAAGAATAATTTAAAAATATTTATCTAAAAATAATCACTTATAAAAGTTCGACATTCATGACTCTTGCGTATGGGATGTACAAAATTTGGAATTCAACGTATTTATACGGCGATATGACATTTCAAAGTGAAATGTCGCTTAGTGTAGTTCTCTACCAAATTTACACTAAAATGTCTGGTCTCAACTTACCTAAAATGTCTCCAGCCTCGAAGATCTGACTGTTAGCCCAAGCTTCATACGCGGCCGCGCCTCCCGCAGGTATAGTCCACCCCATGGCATCTCCAACCGTGTAAGTCACCACCCCTTTTGGATGCCCAGGCGGCGGCGCAGGCACCTGCGCAGCAGATCCCGACAAAAGAGCCGCCATCACCACTGCCGCCGCCGTGAAAATAACACCGCCCAAACGCCTCGCCATCGCCCTCTCCGTGTTCTCAAGAAACGTCAGGTCGCCCCTGCTCTTCTCTCTGTCTCCTCCTGCTCACGAAAGTCTTCGAATTCGAATCCCCCTTTTGCTCTTTTGCAGCTCCCGGGGCTTCCCTCTTTTATAGAAGCATTTTGACAGGAACAAGGAAAGGTCAAAGCAGCTTTTGGAATCATCGTTGGCGTCGCGCACTGCGTTGGGTGCTTTGAGGTTTAAAGGTTTATAAATTTTCGAACGGCATAGTCATTTTTTAAATGTTAATGCTCCATGGCAATGAACAATCAATCTAATCCTCAAGAGAACCCACTCAGTAAATGCTTTTTGACTTTTGGGGGGAGTTCGATTTGCTACGTGAAGCGCAAAACGAGGGCGTGCACAAAGAGTTTTCTCGGATTTTCAATCTGTATTTAGACAGCACAAGAAAAAGTCTAAGCCCCCATTGAAATATAGGAAAAAGAAAGCAAACTAGAGCGTGGAAGCACGTTACGTATTTGATGAGAAGGGTCCGAGGATCAGCCGGACGTGGCGGGCTTTCACAGGGGTAAATTGGTTGAATTTTCTGGAAAAAAAAATCAGATGTAGGATAAAAAAGGAATAGAGCTAATAAGTACCACTAAAAATCCTTAAACTAGTACGCCAGCACTATATTTATTTCGTATTAATTTTTGTGTCACAAAGAAACTCAACTTATATAGCCAGACATCATTTACTCCAAACTAATGTTTGTGTTATAATAAATTTCAAGTTGATATATATGTGTCATATTTATTCCAAACTAATTTTCACGTCACAAAATTGAACAAAAGTTAATGAGAATAGCACTTCGAGATTTTTCTGGCATGTGAATTAGTTTGGGATACACACATATATAGGACAAGAGTATTGGTTTGAGATTTTTTATGACACAAAAATGAATTTGGGGTAATTGGGGCATGAGTGTACTAGTTTAAAATTTCTCGCGACGCAAAAATTAATTTGAATAAATATGCACAAGTGTATCAATTTAAAATTTCTTGTGACACGAAAGTTAATTTGAGTACATATGGCACAAGTGCATTGGTTTGCTATTTTTTGTGCCATTGACTATAACAAAATTTTATGATTTTTTTAGGTCAACATCACAACCCTTTGTTGATTATCATCAAGTCGTGATAATTTGCATCATGGCATCAAGTAGATCAGTTAAACGGGCAAATCGAGTCCGGTTTGGGATGGATTGAAAATTGATTGACTTAAATAAACCCATCTAACTCATTTTGATATATTACTATGTAATGCAAAACTAATGACTTATACCTCACCCACCACAACCCATATTACTGAAGAACTTTTATGTCTAATTCAATCTAGGAAAACTTATGTGTAAAGTGACTAAGCACAAGATTGAGTAAAAGCAAGAAAAACTTATAAGAGAATCCTAAAGCTGGGTTAGGTATAAGAAAATCATGAATCTATTTAGGACCCATTTACTACTCAAATCTTTTGGATACCCTTGAATTAGAGATGCGGCCCGCTAACCCATTTGACTTGATGGGCCGGCAAGTCACGAGGCCCAGATGGGATTGGGCCGGCCCAAGATCTTGGGTATGTCTTTGTTGTTGAATAAACTTATCTGGCAAAACAATTATCCATTAAAGGTGTGTTCATTTCATAGAAAAATGAGTTATTTGGAAAATATTTTTCAAAAAGTAATTACTTGTATCGCTTACGAGAATAAATAAATAGAATTTTTTTCATCATTCATGAAAATATTGGCATAGATTGTTATTAACGACGAAAACATTTTCTACTTTGATGCACTACAAAAATCTTACTCACTGCAAAAATCCTACAGATCTGCTAGCTGGAATTGTGACATCCTGAAATTCGACCCCGTTTCGATAAAGTGAAATGGGCATTTCGTCGGCGTGCCTACGGCCTTTTTCTCTGAGCTGATCACTCACGAGTTAACTAACCTATTGGGTGAAGCCGTTAAGGGATGTATCAGCTGTAAAATCCCTAAAAGCTACCTAATTGGTTGGATTGAGCTAAAATCACGTCCGATCGATTTTTAACCACGAAATTGAACTCGATTTCGGGAATCGAATTTTAAGCGCGTCATAATTCTTTATTTTAGGATCCTGTCTCATCGCTCGTCAATTTATTGACGAGTCCGAAAATTTCAATAAAGAAATTATCGGAAGAAAATCGAAAAGACCGAAGAAAGAAAATAGAAAGTGAAAGGGAAAGAGAAAAAGAAAAGAAATAAGAAAAGTTTTATTTTTAAATTCTTTTTCTCTCTCTCCCTTTTCTCTTTTTCTTTTCTCTCTCTCCTCTCTCACCTTCCCTCCCCCCTTTGTGCGGACACCCCCACCCTCTGACTCACTTTTCTCTCCCTTATCTCTTCCCTCTCTCTCCTCTCTCTTCTCTCTCACTTTTTCCCCCACGTGACCGTATTCCCCTTCTTCTTCTTCCTCCCCACGCTGAAGCAAGCGAAACCAGAAAGCAAAAAGCTCGAGCGGAAGCCGCGAGCGCACGAAGACAGCAGCCGCCCGCTCGCCGCTCGTCCGGCCGCCGCACCGCCACCCGCGCCGCGCCCGCGCGCTCGCTGCCGTCCCGCTGTCCGCTCCTCCCTCCGCGCGATCCAGCCGACCCAGCCCCTGTTCCGTCTCGTCCAGCCACCGTGAGTGGTCGAGCAAGTCGCCGAAGCCGCCTTGTGGCCTCACCGGACCGCCTCTTGCTTTCCCGACCCCTCTCCGCCTCTAACCATCTCTGTTTTCCTCTGTTTCGCAGCTAATCCAGCAACCCACGAAGTGGGTTTCAGCCGGCTCTTGGGCCCGTTTTGGGCCGTTTCCGGGCCTCGGATCCGTGAGTCGCTTTGGGAACAATCGTTCCTCGCGTCGCCGCCGTCGGATTGATCCGAATTGCGCGCGATTTGGTGAGTAATCTCACTAATCCAGGATTAGTTGGCTAATTATGCTTTAGGTTGGTTTAGTTTTAATTAATTATGTTTAGGTTGTTAGATTAGAAGTAATTAGCAATTATTAGCCAATTGTGATGTGATTTAAATAAATTGATTGTGCAATTAACAAGTAGACGTGGTCTACTATTTATTGGAAGCATCTCGGGAATTTTCCGACGCCTAATCGGGCTTCAATTTGATGATTCGGGCCTAAGTGTGATTTTTGGCATTTAAATATTATTTTTCGAAATTAAATTAAATAATTATTTATTTTCCGAAAATTCAACTGAGATGGCCTGGAACCGGAAAATTATGCTGATGACCGTGGTGAAGTCCGTTTGTTTAATTGAGTTTTAGTTTGTGCTAAATTGAATTTTTAATATTTATTAATTAATTTTCGAAATTAATTAATTATTTATTTATTTTTCGGAAATTAAGATTTTGATAGCCGACGACCAAAATCTCATGCTGATCGTCGTGGGGCAGTCCGTTTATTTATTTGAGCTCCACGTTGTATGGAATTGAATAAATTGTGATGTTTTAGGGATTTACCCTAAATTGATTTGGAATTGATTGAGATTGAATGATTGATTGGTAGATGGCCGAGTATGTTTGTTTAGCATTTATAATGCTTTGATTGAGTTGTAAAGTGGATGGAGTTATGAGAGAATTGGATATACTCGGGATTGGACCAATCAGGCGGTGTATGACCACGTGGTCGGTGATTGGGATATGTTTAAAAACGGCGCCTTAAAGAACGCACGTATCGGTCTAGTACATATATTATTGTGGACCTACGTGGTTCGGTGATGGGGATATCACTGGCGAAAACGGCGCCTTAAAGAACGCACGTATCGGTCTAGTACTCGTATTGTTATAGGCATGTATGGTTCGGTGATTAAGGACTTCACTGGCGAAAACGGCGCCTTAAAGAACGCATACACTTGTCTATTAAATACATTGTTATAGGCATGTGTGGTTCGGTGATTGGGGATATGGCGAAAACGGGCGCGTTAAAGAACGCACACAATTGTCTATTTGAGTACATGGTTATAGGCATGTGTGGTTCGGTGACTAAGGATGTCCTTTGGCGAAAACGGCGCCTTAAAGAACGCACGCAATTGTCTAGTGGATAAATCACATTGGTGAGCTTGGCACCCGAGAGTACTTGACCTAGAATGGTTCGCTCGACATGAAATCGACTAGATCGATTGATCATTGCTTTGATTTGATATTGTGAATTGATTGATGAATGGAAATGACCGTGAGTGGCCTTGTTGGCATGTAATCGACTAGGTCGATTTGATCGATGCTTTGATCGGTGATATGATTGCTTGAGTGCCTATTATGAATTGTCGACTTGCGGGTGGAATCGATGCTAAGGTCGTCTTCGACCTATGCGTGTTTAGGCAGCCTTTAGTATAATGGTTCACTAATCGGGCTTAGTGGGGTAGAACTCACTTTGAGACGTAGTCTCATCCGGTTGGGGAAAACCATTTCGGGACCCCGCTAAGGAGCGAGGAGGAAGAGTTGGAGAAGGATTTTTGGGAGAAGAAGACAATCCGAGAAGGGCCTTGAGTTCGGCCTAGTTCATCTAAGTTTTTGTCTTCTTTTGAGATCTCCGTTTTGATGTGAATAGTTTTGAAAGGGTTTGTGGTTTGTATAAAAGTTTGGTTATAAATTTCAATATGAAAAATATGGCCCCGCTTTTCTATCCCATCGTTTTATTTATGCGGGATTTTAAGCGCTTCCGCATGTGCTTAAAAATGAAAGGGTCGGCGATACATTGTCTGGGATATCGCATTATAAAATCGACCAAGAGAGACGGATGTGTGCGTGCCTGAGGATCAGGGCGTGACATCCTGTTTAAGTGGTATCAGAGCGAAGTTGAAGATTGGAGTGATAAGGAGCGATGGTTAATGGGATAGTTAGTAGGAAAGGCCTTTAAATTCATGCCGGTGCATGTCTGTGTTAGCTGAATGCTAAGATTGTTTGTTGTTTGAATCGCTCTGTTTCTAATTCGGTGTTGAATTGGAAGCAGGTGTCAATAGATTAAAGTGACACCATGAGCGATCAGGAGCCAAGAACTCCTAGGCAGAGGACTTTGTCCTCAGTGACTCGGACTAGGACACCGACAAGAGTTGGTGCCCGAGGTGGCCGAGGTAGAGCGCAAGCTGAGGCTAGCGCGAGTGGAGCAGCACCACATCCCGTTGGTGCCGGGGTAGCAGCCCCAGTTGATCAGGGAACAATTGGGATCACGCAAGCGTTGGATGCTATGCGTGAGATGATGGGGCAACAGGCCCGGGATCAAACAGCTGCATTTACTGCCGCCGTTGCTGCCACTACTACCGCCGCGCCAATCTTTGTTGTTGCCGCAGCCGCACCCGCGTCGTACCCGCGAAGTCCCGCTGTGAGGCCGATGCCTAGTTTGGTGGAGCAGTTTTTGAAATTGAAGCCACCAAAGTTTACTGGGGCAGGAGACCCTAAAGCTGCTGCTCTGTGGATCCAAGGACTGGAGAAGGCATTTGCACTATTGATG
The DNA here is from genome assembly GCA_017140165.1 of Eucalyptus shirleyi. Taxonomy (NCBI): domain Eukaryota; kingdom Viridiplantae; phylum Streptophyta; class Magnoliopsida; order Myrtales; family Myrtaceae; genus Eucalyptus; species Eucalyptus shirleyi. The sequence continues at coordinate 16,280,593 of CM029448.1, read as the reverse complement.
TGCTCTGAGACTGAGAAAGTGGTCCTCGCAGTCTACCAATTAGAAGGAGTTGCGAGTACTTGGTGGAGAACCACTCAAGGAGTGATATTTCCCGAAGGTGTAGCCCCAGAATGGAACGCCTTTGTTGAAGCCTTCAACGGGAAATACTTTTCAGAGACTGCTAAAGAGATTAAGATGGTTGAGTTCCAACGCCTTCGCCAAGGCTCTATGACTGTTGATCAATATGAGGCGAAGTTGCTGAACCGTCGCAATATGCCCCGAATTAGTTGAGAATCCAATAAACCGAGGGAGAAGATTCGAGATGGACTCAAGCCGAGTTGAGAAGCCCATTGATTTTGCTAAATCTGAGAAATTATAATGACCTTTATGAGAGGGCTCAGATGATCGAAAGAGACCAGAACGATAGAGCCGCCTCATCTGGATCGAGGTTTAACTTTCAGCGAGACAACATCCGCCAAGGAAAGAGGCCGATGTTTGGAAATAAATTTCAAGGCCCGCCCAGTAAGAAAAGTGGATTTAATAGGCCAGTACCAAGTGGTGTTGGTGTATGTCGTTTTTGTGGGAGAAGACACGGGACAGGACCGTGCCCAGCTAGGACGGGTGCATGCTTCGAATGTGGCCAACAGGGCCACATAGCCAGATATTGTCCAAAGAAGCAAAGAGGACAACCTCAATTGCCGCCGCCGCCACCGCTGAGACAGATAGGAGGGTATGCCCCTCAGAATGTACCGCAAGGAGGACAGCAGAGACCTCCAGCTCAAGGCACTGTGTACGCGATTACCCAAGGTCAGGCAGAAGCTGCGCCTGGCGTGATTACAGGTACGGTCTCGCTCAATGACCAACCTGCTTATGCTTTGTTTGATTCGGGAGCAACCCATTCCTTCATTGCCGAGCAATATGTTAGGATGCTAGGATTGAATCCTGTATTGTTGGAATCGGCAATTTGCATATCTACACCCTTGAAAGATAAAGTTATTGCTGTTTTGGGATGTTCGGGGTGCAAGTTAGAGATTGGTGAGCGAGTGGGGAAAATTGACTTGTTAGTCCTAGCCATGTATGATTTTGATTTGATAATTGGTATGGACTGGCTCACCAATCAACGAGCTAAAATGGACTGCTATCGCAAGGCGATTCAGTTTGACCCATTAGGGGGTAAGAGCTTCGAGTTTGTCGGGAATCGAGGAGGACCTTCGATTTCCTTAATCTCGTCGCCGGAAGCAGCTCGTTTGTTAGACGAGGGTTGCCAAGGGTACTTAGCGACTGTCGTGGATACGACAGTTGAAGAGTTGAAAATGGAAGACATTGCAGTGGTACAGGAGTTTCCAGATGTCTTTCCAAAAGAATTGCCAGGGTTACCGCCAGAAAGGGAGATTGAATTTGTCATCGAGCTAGCACCAGGGACAGAACCGATCTCAAAGGCACCATACCGAATGGCGTTATCTGAGTTGAAGGAACTGAAGGTGCAGATGCAAGAATTACTGGATAAAGGATTTATTCGTCCTAGTGCATCGCCTTGGGGAGCACCAGTTCTGTTTGTTAAGAAGAAAGATGGTTCGTTGCGTTTGTGTATCGACTATCGGCAGCTCAATCAAGTAACGATTAAGAACAAGTATCCATTGCCGAGGATAGATGACTTGTTTGATCAACTGCAAGGAGCGTCAATATTCTCGAAGATCGATTTGAGGACAGGATACCATCAGCTGAGGATTCGGAAAGAGGATATTCCTAAGTCAGCATTTCGTACCCGGTACGGGCATTACAAGTTCACAGTGATGCCATTCGGACTGACGAATGCTCCAGCTGCCTTTATGGATTTGATGAACAGAGTGTTCAAGGAATATCTAGATCAATTTGTGATCGTGTTTATAGATGATATCCTGGTTTATTCGAGAAGTAATGAAGAGCATGAGAATCATCTGAGATTAGTGCTTCAGACCTTAAGAACACATCAGCTATATGCTAAGTTTAGCAAATGCGAGTTTTGGCTGACTCGTGTTGCGTTCTTAGGTCATGTGATTTCCGGAGAAGGAATCTCTGTCGACCCAAGCAAGATAGAAGCCGTGATCAAGTGGCCAAGACCGACATCAGTGACAGAAATCAGAAGTTTTATGGGATTGGCAGGTTATTACAGGCGGTTTGTAGAAGGTTTCTCAGCATTAGCGTCGCCTTTGACAAAGCTCACAAAGAAAAATGAGAAGTTCATATGGACAGACAAGTGCGAGCGTAGTTTCCAAGAGCTGAAGGAAAAGCTGACTACCGCACCTGTGCTGACGATTCCATCTGGTACTGGAGGATTCGAGATCTATAGTGATGCGTCATTTAGGGGATTGGGCTGCGTGCTGATGCAACATGGCAGAGTTGTTGCATACGCTTCCCGGCAGTTGAGACCTCATGAATTGAATTATCCGACGCATGACTTAGAACTCGCAGCCATCATATTTGCGTTGAAGATTTGGAGGCACTACTTGTGTGGGGAAAAGTTTCAGATCTTCACGGACCATCAGAGTCTCAAGTATTTGTTCTCTCAGAAGGAGCTGAACATGAGACAACGACGATGGATGGAATTGCTGAAAGACTACGACTGTGATATTTTATATCACCCGGGAAAGGCGAACAAGGTCGCCGATGCATTGAGTCAGAAGTCTTCAGTGGCACAGATCTTGGTTAAGGAGTGGAACCTAATCGAGAGAGCTCGAGATTCGGAATTCAAATTTGAGGTAGGCCACCTCTCAAGTTTTATGGCCACCCTCAGAATTGAACCGGATGTCCAGGTCAGAATCAAGCAACTTCAACCGACAGATCCGGACGTGCAAAGAATTCTTCAAGAGGATACTGACAAAAGAAAGGCTGATTTTCAAGTTTCTGATGATGGGGTACTGAGGCTTCGTGGACGTTTGGTTGTACCTGACGATATAGAGCTTAGAGAAGAAATTTTATCTGAAGCACATCGTAGCAATTATAGCGTTCATCCTGGAAGCACTAAGATGTATCAGAATTTGCGTCAACACTATTGGTGGTCAGGTATGAAGGCGGATGTCGCCAAGCATGTGGCCAAATGTTTGACCTGTCAGCAAGTAAAAGCCCAACATTGCAAGCCGGGAGGATTTCTACAACCTCTCGCGATCCCTGAGTGGAAATGGGAGCATATCACGATGGACTTCGTGACTGGACTACCAAGGAGTCAAAGAGGAAATGATTCGATTTGGGTAGTAGTCGATAGGCTGACAAAGTCGGCTCACTTCATTGCGTTCGAAAGGACTGAACGGATAGACACGCTTGCACTGTATGTGCGTCGGGTGGTTCGTATGCATGGAGTGCCGGTTACAATAACATCCGATAGAGACCCAAGGTTTACTCGCTACTTTTTGGAAGAGCTTGCGAGTGCTTTAGGTACAAAGCTTCGATAAGACGGCATATCATCCTCGACGGATGGGCGGTCGAAAGAACGATTCAGACTCTTGAAGACATCCGAGAGCGTGTGTAATAGACTTCAAAGGAAGTTGGGAGGATCAGCTTCATCTCGGTGGAATTCGCCTACAACAACGGTTATCGCAGAGCATCAAGATGGCTCCATTTGAAGCGTTGTATGGCGAGCATGCGAGAACTCCGGTGTGTTGGGATGAAGTCGGAGAAAGGAAGATAACAGGCCCAGAGTTGGTTCAGCAATCAGTAGATGCCGTGACAGTGATCAGAGACAGATTGAGGACAGCGCAGAGCAGGCAGAAAAGTTATGCAGATAAGCGCCGAAGGTCTTTGGAATTCCAAGTTGGTGATCACGTTTTTCTGAAAGTGTCACCAATTAGGGGAACTTCGCGCTTTGGTAAGAAAGACAAACTGAGTCCGAGGTACGTAGGTCCGTTTGAGATTCTTGAAAGAATCGGAAACCTAGCGTATCGTCTTGCGTTGCCGCCAAGATTGGCGCAAGTGCATGACGTCTTTCACGTGTCGATGTTAAGGAAGTACGAGCCTGACCCGACCCACGTGCTCAATTTCGAGGAATTAGACGTGGATGACCGTGTGTCATACGTTGAAAGCCCGGTCCAGATTGTCGATCGTAAAGAGCAAGTTCTGCGTACAAAGACCATCCCGTTGGTCAAAGTGGTGCAGCAACACCACGGCATTGAAGGAGCGACTTGGGAGGCGAAGAATCGATGAGACAGTTGTACCCCCGCCTTTTTGAACAAAGTGTAATGGTTTAAATTTCGAGGACGAAATTTTTATAAGAGGGAAGAGTTGTGACATCCTGAAATTCGACCCCGTTTCGATAAAGTGAAATGGGCATTTCGTCGGCGTGCCTACGGCCTTTTTCTCGAAATGATCACTCACGAGTTAACTAACCTATTGGGTGAAGCCGTTAAGGGATGTATCAGCTGTAAAATCCCTAAAAGCTACCTAATTGGTTGGATTGAGCTAAAATCACGTCCGATCGATTTTTAACCACGAAATTGAACTCGATTTCGGGAATCGAATTTTAAGCGCGTCATAATTCTTTATTTTAGGATCCTGTCTCATCGCTCGTCAATTTATTGACGAGTCCGAAATTTCAATAAAGAAATTATCGGAAGAAAATCGAAGACCGAAAGAAAATAGAAAGTGAAAGGGAAAGAGAAAAAGAAAAGAAATAAGAAAAGTTTTATTTTTAAATTCTTTTTCTCTCTCTCCCTTTTCTCTTTTTCTTTTCTCTCTCTCCTCTCTCACCTTCCCTCCCCCCCTTTGTGCGGACACCCCCACCCTCTGACTCACTTTTCTCTCCCTTATCTCTTCCCTCTCTCTCCTCTCTCTTCTCTCTCACTTTTTCCCCCACGTGACCGTATTCCCCTTCTTCTTCTTCCTCCCCACGCTGAAGCAAGCGAAACCAGAAAGCAAAAAGCTCGAGCGGAAGCCGCGAGCGCACGAAGACAGCAGCCGCCCGCTCGCCGCTCGTCCGGCCGCCGCACCGCCACCCGCGCCGCGCCCGCGCGCTCGCTGCCGTCCCGCTGTCCGCTCCTCCCTCCGCGCGATCCAGCCGACCCAGCCCCCTGTTCCGTCTCGTCCGCCCACCGTGAGTGGTCGAGCAAGTCGCCGGGCCGCCTTGTGGCCTCACCGGACCGCCTTTTGCTTTCCCGACCCCTCTCCGCCTCTAACCATATCTGTTTTCCTCTGTTTCGCAGCTAATCCAGCAACCCACGAAGTGGGTTTCAGCGGCTCTTGGGCCCGTTTTGGGCCGTTTCCGGCCTCGGATCCGTGAGTCGCTTTGGGAACAATCGTTCCTCGCGTCGCCGCCGTCGGATTGATCCGAATTGCGCGCGATTTGGTGAGTAATCTCACTAATCCAGGATTAGTTGGCTAATTATGCTTTAGGTTGGTTTAGTTTTAATTAATTATGTTTAGGTTGTTAGATTAGAAGTAATTAGCAATTATTAGCCAATTGTGATGTGATTTAAATAAATTGATTGTGCAATTAACAAGTAGACGTGGTCTACTATTTATTGGAAGCATCTCGGGAATTTTCCGACGCCTAATCGGGCTTCAATTTGATGATTCGGGCCTAAGTGTGATTTTTGGCATTTAAATATTATTTTTCGAAATTAAATTAAATAATTATTTATTTTCCGAAAATTCAACTGAGATGGCCTGGAACCAGAAAATTATGCTGATGACCGTGGTGAAGTCCGTTTGTTTAATTGAGTTTTAGTTTGTGCTAAATTGAATTTTTAATATTTATTAATTAATTTTCGAAATTAATTAATTATTTATTTATTTTTCGGAAATTAAGATTTTGATGGCCGACGACCGAAATCTCGTGCTGATCATCGTGGTGCAGTTCGTTTATTTATTTGAGCTCTACGTTGTATGGAATTGAATAAATTGTGATGTTTTAGGGATTTACCCTAAATTGATTTGGAATTGATTGAGATTGAATGATTGATTGGTAGATGGCCGAGTATGTTTGTTTAGCATTTATAATGCTTTGATTGAGTTGTAAAGTGGATGGGGTTATGAGAGAATTGGATATACTCTGGGATTGGACCAATCAGACAGTGTATAGACCTACGTGGTTCGGTGATTGGGATATCAAAAAAACGGCGCCTTAAAGAACGCACGTATCGGTCTAGTACATATATTATTGTGGACCTACGTGGTTCGGTGATGGGGATATCACTGGCGAAAACGGCGCCTTAAAGAACGCACGTATCGGTCTAGTACTCGTATTGTTATAGGCATGTATGGTTCGGTGATTAAGGACTTCACTGGCGAAAACGGCGCCTTAAAGAACGCATACACTTGTCTATTAAATACATTGTTATAGGCATGTGTGGTTCGGTGATTGGGGATATCACTGGCGAAAACGGCGCGTTAAAGAACGCACACAATTGTCTATTTGAGTACATGGTTATAGGCATGTGTGGTTCGGTGACTAAGGATGTCACTGGCGAAAACGGCGCCTTAAAGAACGCACGCAATTGTCTAGTGGATAAATCACATTGGTGAGCTTGGCACCCGAGAGTACTGACCTAGAATGGTTCGCCTGACATGAAATCGACTAGATCGATTGATCATTGCTTTGATTTGATATTGTGAATTGATTGACTGAATGGAAATGACCGTGAGTGGCCTTGTTGGCATGTAATCGACTAGGTCGATTTGATCGATGCTTTGATCGGTGATATGATTGCTTGAGTGCCTATTATGAATTGTACCGACTTGCGGGTGGAATCGATGCTAAGGTACGTCTTCGACCTATGCGTGTTTAGGCAGCCTTTAGTATAATGGTTCACTAATCGGGCTTAGTGGGGTAGAACTCGCTGAGACGTAGTCTCATCCCAGTTTGGGGAAAACCATTTCAGGACCCCGCTAAGGAGCTGAGGAGGAAGAGTTGGAGAAGGATTTTTGGGAGAAGAAGACAATCCTGAGAAGGGCCTTGAGTTCGGCCTAGTTCATCTAAGTTTCTGTCTTCTTTTGAGATCTCTGTTTTGATGTGAATAGTTTTGAAAGGGTTTGTGGTTTGTATAAAAGTTTGGTTATAAATTTCAATATGAAAAATATGGCCCTGCTTTTCTATCCCATCGTTTTATTGTCTGGGGATTTTAACTGCTTCCGCATGTGCTTAAAAATGAAAGGGTCGGCGATACATTGTCCTGGGATATCGCATTATAAAATCGACCAAGAGAGACGGATGTGTGCGTGCCTGAGGATCGGGGCGTGACAGGAATAACATATGTCTTGATCCATGAATGGTGGAGTCTTATTGTTTGATGGCAATTTCCGAAATATATGTATAATTTAATGTTATCAAATTCTATTATTTCGTTATATAGTATTATTAAAAGTAATAGTAAATTCAATTTCGATTTTAATTAATACATCCTCTCATCGTCATCTCTCTGCAACATGGCAAACAGCAACATGAAACAACATCCAAGATCGAGATAACTACCTCGTACCACTTGAATGGTCTCTGGCCAGATGGATTTCAGCCAAGTCAAACCTACTCAAAATTCTCCATAGAATCACTAAAACCAAATCAATCACTACCTTATTCCGGAGAAGAAGCAATGAATTCATCCACTATATGTGATGTAACAGCATCTCACGATGTACCAACATCTCCACCTCTTGTATGAATTCATTTGAGGTTTGTCCTTCCATAGGAAAACGTCAAGGTGACCCTTTATCGCCATTTTTGTTCTTGTTTGCAACTGATGTCTTGTCCATTAATTTATCCGTAAATAATGAAGAGATAACAAAATAAAAATCGATCAATTACACATTAATCAATATTCGATTGATTGGTCTGAGGTTATGACAACGTACGACCCATTCTTTCACTTTACATAGATTCTCTTGAACCGCTAGGGCATTTCTACATGAACTGGTTCTTACACCACGATTTTGAATCAGAAGATTTCAAGAAATGGCAAATCGTGCAGCATATGCCAGTGGTTTTGATATAAGTATTTGTGTCTTGAATCGACCGTGAGGGCTTCGCGATCTTGGAGTGCATTTCCGCGAGCCATGGTAAGTAAGCTTAGTCAATGCCGTGCAGGAAGGTCAGAACAAAGGCATTAAACTGAAGAAGGAATGCCCTGTGTTGTCCCATCTCCTTTTTGCAGATGATTCACTCTTTTTTCCCACAGGCTGATGAGGATAATTGCAGATGTTTAAGAGGCCACGGTGCACGAAAGTCATATTAGCTGGGGGAGGAATGAAGATAGAGTGATCTGGCCCTGGAATAGAAGTATAGCTTTCTTCGTTAAATCTGCATACCACTTTGCAATGTAACAGAAGATGAAGCAGATGACAACAACCCATAGTCTTCAAGCTGCTCCAGATTGGTCTGTGAGGTATTGGAAACTTGTGTTGGAACATTGTCTGCCCCCAGAGATGAGATTCTCTTGTGGAAACTCTGCTGCAATGCTGTTGCTACAGCTGATAACCTAAGAAATTTGGCCTTTCGTTGCTTGTATTTGTAAGAATTGAGGAATGATTGTTGTTTCTTTTTTCCAAGGGAAAGTAGCAGATCATAACAAAAGTGCCCATTGGAAACATCTTCTTTGTTTGATTAATTGATTTCTGATGGAGATGAAGAAACTCCTTGAGATTTGGACTGCTTTGGTCATGCAATAAAGTTTTGTTTCATTTCCTGATTTTCTTTTCATCGTTGCATGGCATATGACATTCACAAGCATCGCGAGGAAACCTTCGTTATCTTCAACAGGAATGGGATGGGGAATGAGAACTCCAAGATCACAATTCACATCATCATTTCATCTTCCGCAACCCAAAAAATGAAAATATGATGACCAAATTAATGACCAAAAAAATGACTCCGCCAAAATCACGGAAAAGTGAACAGAGCTACGGCCGCTGTCAAAATTACTGCAGAAACGCCGGTGATGCTGCCGAGTTCCCTGGGGCAGGAGGAGCTGCATCTCCTGCGGGAGATGCCGCTACTGCTGAGGGAGCCGGCACTGAAGATGGTGGAGCAGCCGTGCTGGAGGGCAGTGGGGTGGCGGAGAGTGATGGAGTCGCTGCATTAGGCGGAAGACTCACTGTCGAAGGTGTCGGAGTCACAGTGCCGCTCGGTGGAGAAACAGTTGAGGATGACGAAGTAGAGGCGGAGGGCGACGGAGTGGGAGTGGCGGCAGAGGATGGGTAGAGGCGGAGGGAGAAGGAGTGGCTGCCTTGAGGGGCGGGGCGGCAGAGGAGGACGGTGGCAGCGGAGGGGCAGAGGGGCTGGCGGTGGTGACGTTGATGGCAACCTTTTGGCCAGACGAGCAGTGGCCGGGGACGGTGCAGATGAAGAAATGCTGGCCGGCGGTGGTGAGGGCGATCCTTGCTGGCGGGACGGTGGAGATCGAGAGGGGGTTGGTCCCGTCACTCGAGCCGAAAGCTGTCTCCATGACTTCGGCCACGTCCTGCGCTCCATTGTTGAAGTTGAAGACTGTATGAAGATCAGAGAACAAGCTGTTGATTAAGATTGAACCAAGTTCTTGGCTGTGGAACTAAACAAAAAGAAGAGAATATGCCGTAAATACAAAGAAAATCTCACACAAAATGACCTTTTCCCACTATTGATTTTAGAGAGTGAATAGATATAATACTAAAATCAATTATAGACAACATTATTTATGTAAAATATTTAGTTATAGTGACAAATAAGCTTTATTTTTTTATTATTTACTTTAGAAAAAAAAATCAATACATTGAAAGTTTGAGTACGATAGGCCCAAAAAAAAGAAGATCATTTTAAAAGAAAAACATCAAGAGAATATCCATATAAGTAATAATGACTATTTTACGAAAGTTATGTATTTTATTTATGACATTGAAAAGAGATGAAACTTTCGAAATTCAATTTTTTTTTTCTAATGAGCATTGGAAATCGCTTCTTCTATCTTCAAGTTCTTAGCAAGTGGGATTGGCCTTCTGACTTGCCATTTGCAACCACAACAATAAAGCCGAACATTTTATGAGCCTCTTGCATATAGGATGCTATTCGGTGTAGTAAATGTTATTCAATTTTATACTAAAATGTCATTTCTCGGCCTACCTAAAATGTCACCGACTTCAAAGGTATTGCTGCTAGCCCATGCTCGATACGCAGCAGCCCCGCTTGCAGGTATGGTCCACCCCATGACGTCTCCCACGGTGTAAGTCACCGTCCCTTTCGAATGTTCGGGCGGTGGCGCAGGTGTCTACGCGGTAGATCCCAATAGCAAAGCCATAATCGCCGTCGTTGTAGCGGCTGCAACAAAAGTACAACCATTCGAATGCCTTGCCATTAGCCTCTCTGCTTTTGAATTTGAACACCCTTCTTTGCTCTTAGAGCATCCAGGGCTCCAACTTTTATAGAATCGTTTCTCACGAAAAAAAGAAAAATTACAGGAGCTCGTGGAATGATCACAGTCGTGCATTGCGTTGACCCCTTGATGGAGCCCCCACCGTTGGATATGCGACAGGTGGAACGGGTCGGCTCAGCAGAAGCTTGGTGCTCCCGTAGGATGTTGATGGCATGGGGCTTTCACGTCGATTGTATTTTAGAGGGGAATACTTCATATATTTCGTGAAAATATATGATTTCAAAAAATATTTTTTAAAAACATAATTGTTTGCATCATATACAAAAATGAACAAACCAAAAATATACTCATCGTTCAAAAAATAATAAGATGAATTATTGTTGATTATGAAAATATTTTTCGTTAATTAATTACATTATCCAATACAAGCAATCGTGCTTAAATTATTCATTTCTCGTTAATTAATTATTTTAAACAAGAAGCCTTCGTAACGCATTATTTTTAGTGTGATGCAATGGAATGAATCTGTCCTCGGAGCATCGACCAGCTGGGCAAATCTTTTAGACTTTTGGGAATCGATTTTGCTACGTGAAGTCCATGGGCGTCAAATTTGTATTTAAACAGTACAAAAGCCTAATCCCATTGAAATAAAAGGAAAAGCTCTTAGAAAAAATAGAAGAAATCGTAACGAAGGAAGAGAAAAAAGAAGCAATGAGAGCGAGGAAGCACGCTAATGTATTTTTGGGTCAACGCCACAAAACATCGCTAGCTGTCGTGGAGTGTTGAAATCTTGTGTCGTGCCATCAACTCCAGCTGAAGACCGCTCTTAGGATTAGGCAATTTGGCTGTGAGAATGTCCAACCGAAAAACTAATGCTAAAAAGTGAAAGGAGATTATATGTATATAAAGAGTATTTAAATCCCGTTGTCAAGTGATATGAGACACTTTTCGCATCATTCTCATGTCTAAACCCAATAAGAGGCTTTTTCAATGTGTCCTTTCATATGCAAACGGGAGTAGAATCTTCAAATTGCTTAAATAGTTGGAGCATATAAATTTTACTGCAAAAGCAAAATGTGAAATTTCTACAGTAGTCATTGGATGTCAACACAATGTGTCATTCCATTATCTTTCCCCACCCCCCCCCAATTTTGACAAGTCTTAGGTTGGAGGTAGTTTAATCAAGGGAAAAAAGCTATTAAAAACTCCACACTATGCTCATTATGACATAGTTGATCTATTTTTTTTTTTTTTTTTTTTTTTTTTTTTTTGTAATACTAAAAACCTAAACTTGTACCTGTGTGACCTCTATCAAAGTTCCACTTCTAAGCACCATTAAACATTTGCCCACATGGATAATGGAAGACAAATAGTGTTTACATGGCGCTCACATGACTTAAGTGAAATAAATATGACATTGTTTTGGCTTAAAAAAATCATTTGATGGAAGCTTAACAAATAATAAATGTGTCAAGGAGCATAAGTTTGGGGGTTTTGATGTCCTAAGAAAAATTTTAGGATAAATGTGTCATAATGGACATAGTTTGAAATTATTGATGTCACAAAATAAAATTCAAGATAAATGTATTATAGTGTGTATAATTTGGAGTTTTTGGTAAAAATTTGGAGCACCCAATTTCGAAGATACTTCTAGAAAATAATCAGGCTCCGCCAAGGCATCCACCCCCACATCAGCTTCGTGCAAATTCTCCATACTTTGAGCTATGTTCATTATAATGAAAAATTGAAACCAATTTAGAGTGTGATTGGTTTGAAGATACTAGTGCTGCTTGGTTCGGATGCGTTGGCTCTTGTGTTGAAAATTGAAAACCACTTATCACAGCATGTCGCATTCTGTATAGTTCCACGAGTTAGACCAGTTGCCTTGTACCGAAAGTGGACCCTTATTTGATGCATTGAATGGAGCGATTCGTGTGGAACTTCAGGTTATCAATCGTCAATTTGCCATATAATTCCCTCGGTTGCCTTTCGCATAAAAAGTTTTAACTCTTAATTTTATTTTATTTTTATTGAAGGTTACTGAGGTATTTGAGCAAACTTGGTTACTGCCTGTTACTTCCATTGCCTCGCTCTATAGTACTTTCTTTCTTTTTTTTCCTCCAAATTTATGCAAATATCGGAAAGCAAATTCTATTTTGCAGACACGTGCGTTCATTACTACTAGTAAAAAATTGAGAATACTTTAATGATCCATCAAACCGGTCAACCATATAAGGGCCATCCAACTAGGATGATCCGGGTGAATGACATGGCGTGTGCCATGTGGGTCAAGATATTTTGGTAACGTTCTAATTAGAGATGTCGATAGCCTGGGCTGGCCCATTTGATTTGATGAGCCAGCACGGGACAAGGTCCACATTGGGTTGGCCCGGCCCAACCGTGGTCAGACAAATGGGCTAGGCTGTGGTCCAAGCATGGTCGTCTCTTGTCCGGCAGGACCGGCCCATTGGTCGCCACCAATAGTAACCGGAAAGAAGCATTTGTTAATTTTGCTTGAGCAACTACGTTTAGCAAAAGACTAGTAGTTTCCGCGCAAGTGAAACCGCTAACCAATTCATCGTTGTTCCTATCAGTCTCAAAGAATTTAGTGATAGGCAAAAACCATAAGTTATCTCATCAAAAAAAAGAAAAAATTTGAAGCTATCAAGCTAATATATGTATGTATGTATGTATGTATGTATGTATGTATGTATGTGTTGACAATAACGGATCCCCGAAAACCGAATTCGACACTAAATCGAACCCCTAAATCAATGCGGAAGACGAAGCCCAGGAAATACACGTATCACCGATCGTAAAGCACACCACGGATTCGAGCGTACCTTGTTAGCCACAGATTAGACACAGACGCCGATAAGAGGAAGAAAATCTGGCCCTGTTCGATCCGATGACGCCTTGAAGGGAAGAAGAAAGTGCCGTATGCCTTACTGTTTTTCTTTGGAGAGAGAGAGCGCGTGGGAGAAGAGAAGACGTATGTCAATTTTCCAAGAGGTGTCTTCTCTCTCTCTCTCCTTCCTTTTATACCTTCCCCCATCCATGGGCCCTATTCCCGTGGGCCGAGCTTTTTGGGCCAAACTTAGGTGAACGGGCCTTAAGCCCATCTCATATAAAACCATCATCTCCCACTCGCACATGGTGGGCCGAATAGGATTCTCTTTACCTCTCTTCAACATTCATACCGGTGAATAATCCGTGCGACCAGCATACTTTGAGAGCTCGTTGCTATACATCTGTTAGGAATATATAGCAGCTCATAATGGGCGCCTCACTCTGAGTAGATTTAGTATGCAGTACCCTAGATCGATCGATCACATTTATATCTCTCTTGATCTCTTTTAAACATGATATATATTGTATTCACAATTATAATTATCACAAAGATAGTCATAATTGGTCGACCAGTGAATACAAAACCACAATGTGATTCTCCAAAATCGATCTTCCTCTTTCCTTCAAACTCTCAATTTCAGTCTAGCTTGCTTTTCTAGAAATGCCCCATTAGATCGAATCATCTCATGACCATTGGCAACACCCTAAGATAGCAAACACTAAATAGAAATCTTGAGAATAAGTAAGAGTCATGAGGGGACTAAAAAATTGAGGAACTCTTTTCCTCAAGAGTCTCACACGTCATAAAATTTGAGATCAAACTTTTTGCCACTCTTATTGGTCGTCTCATGCATACGTAGTATGAAATACGTATTACGGTATTAACTCCTTTCCCATGTAGCGTATGTCTACACCTTTCAATACCGTACAGATGATAGTTCAGACATACCCAATGTCTAACTTGAGTTTACGTATCTACTCATTTACAAAATTCATCAGAACTCACATCTGGCATCTTAGACAGATAAAGTAAAATATGTGGGTTATTTTACTTTCGGACATCTTTAGTATTATGTCCTCATCTTAACACTCAGTTAAGGCGACATATGTATTTTAAGCTTGAGCTCTTGATTATCACCTAGATAATAAGCTTAAAAACAGTCTCATCTCTATTTATCACATAGTAAACAGAGGCGATTACCCGTGTGAGTGGGCTAATCTTTTATCTGTCCGACATACTTCTCAACTTAAAATAATGCACTGAGCGTTAAGATGTATAAAGATCATACAAAGATTCATAGGCATTAATGATGAAAACACAAATTCATCAAATGTGAACACTTAGGGAAATTACAATATTCAGTACATCAGCCTCTACGCAATCCTAGAGATTTCATATGGCCACAAAACACATCTCTAGGTATTGGCTTTGTTATAGGATCTGCTACCATTCTATGCGTAAATATGTACTATAAGTTCACATCCTTTCGTGCAACCATATCTTTCACAAAGTTATACTTGGTATCTATATGTTTGGTCTTGCCATGATATTTTAGATCTTTGGTGTACACTTTTGCTACTTGGCTATCACAATTAACCAACAATGAATCTGCAGCATTCTCAATAACAACTAAATAATCCAAAAATCTCTTAAGCCAAACATCTTCTTATACTACTGCTGATAATGCCACGAACTCAACTTCCATCGTGGACAAGGCTATACACGTTTGTTTCTTACTGCTCCAACATAGGGTGCCATTATTCGGTAAGAAAACAAACCTAGAGGTAGATTTTCTTTCATCTAAATCTCCTCTCCAATCAGCATAAGAATAGCCTTAGAGTCGCAAATCCTTTTCCTTAATAACTCAGCGTATAATCAGCAGTCCCCTTTAGATACCTCAGTATTCTCTTAACGGCTTTCCAATGTGCTTGACCTGGATTGGATTGATAACTACTCACCATTCCAACTGTAAAACATATGTTAAGTCTTGTACACATCATAGTGTACATCAATCTTCCAACAGCACTAGCATAAGGAACATGTTTCATTTGTTCCTTCTCTTGTGGAGTCCCTGGACACAGTCTATGGCTCAATCCTTCACCTTTTGCAATAGAAGTGTCTATGGGTTTACAATCCCATATCCTTCAATTTAAAATTGGAAGACATCCAATTTTTGATAGTATTGACAAACTCCATATTGCTTCCGGCAATTAGTATATCATCAACATATAATGATATGATCACAAATTGATCATTGGATCTTTTGATATATACACAATGATTCTCATTTATCATTGTAAAATCATATGCCATTATGGCATTATGAAAACGTATATACCATTGTCTTGACGACTGCTTAAGACCATATATCGACCTCAAAAGCCGACATACCTTTTCTTCTTGGCCTTTCACTATGAAACCAGCAGGTTGTTCTATATATATTTCTTCCTCTAATTCTCCATTGAGGAAAGTAGTCTTTACATCTATTTGATGTAACTCAAGATCCAGACTAGCCACTATTGCCAGAATAATGCGAATCGAGGTAAATCTCACTACAGGAGAAAATGTATCTTCATAATCAATTCCTTCATGTTGATTATACCCCTTCGCCACAAGGCGAGCCTTATGCCTTTCAATCGAGCCATCAGCTTTTCGCTTTATTTTGAGAACCCACTTGTTCCCAATAGCTCTACGTCCTTTTGGAAGATCAACAAGTTCCCAGACTTGGTTTGATTTCATTGACTCCATTTCCTCTTCCATTGCATTAATCCATTTTTCCTTATTAGGGCAATTCAGAGCCTCATTAATATTTATTGGCTCATCCTCATCTTGTGGAGCAATTATAAAAGTGGCGACTTGTTCGCCGTATGGGAGATAGTACACTTTGCACATCATTTCTCATCAAGCTCCCACTTGGATTAGATAATGATGATGTCATCTCATTTGTGGTTGTAATTGAGAGTGAGTTGAATTAAATTCATCACTTCTCATGTTACTCCCACTTGGACGAACTCCACTAATATCATTATCTTGATCCAAGGTCTCAAATAGGGAGTAATCTTCCCATATTTCGCCCTTCTTAGGAAATTCATCCTCTAAGAATGTGACATCCCGTGATTTAAATTCAGTTATACTCCCACTTTCCTGCTCACCTATGAACACATACTCTTTCAAGTGTTCGAAGTATCTCATTAAAATACTATTCTTTCCTTTGGGACCAAATTTCCCAAACTTGTAAGAGGACTCATGTGTATAGGCAGCACAACCCCATGGCTTAAGAAAACTTAAGTCTGATTTTCTACCTGTCCATAACTCATATGGAGTGGAAGTAACTGATTTGGAAGGCACCCGGTTAAGTATATAGGCAGCAGTTAATAACGTATCACTCTAAAAAAGTGATATGTAAGTTAGCATGTGCCATCATGGACTTAACCATTTCCAGTAGGGTTCTGTTTCTTCTCTTTGCAACACCATTTTGTTGAGGAGTATATGGAATAGACAACTGTCTTTCTATTCCCTTTTCATCATATACTTTTCTGAACTCATTAGATAAATATTCTCGACATCGATCGGATGTCAATGCTTTTATTTTCTTGTCTAATTGATTTTCTGCCAGGTTCATAAACCTTTTGAAACAACTTATTGCTTCAGATTTATGAGAAATCAAATAGACATATCCGAATCAAGTATAATCATCAATAAAGGTGATGAAATAAACAGCCTCATGCCTTCCTCTCACATTCATTGGACCACAGACATCAGAATGGATTAAATGCAGAGGAAATTAAGCTCTTTTACATTTTCCAAATGGTTTCCATGTTGTTTTCCCTTCTAGGTAATGCTTATATATGGGCAAATCGACTTTTTCAATGTTGCCAAACAAGCCCTCTTTGGCTAATCTATTCATACGTTGTTGGCCAATGTGACCAAGTCTAGCATGCCACACTTTCACATCATTATCATAAGTATTAGGAGATGTGATAAGGGAATAACAAACATTTGCATTAACATACTCAATATCCAATACAATGAAACCATCAAGAAAATAACCACAACCATAGTAATTTGTCTCTAAAAACAAATCCACACCTCTATTATAGAAGTTCATATTAAAACCTAATTTAACCAACACTAAAACAGGCACTAAATTCCGACGAATCTCCGGAGCATACAACACATCATGTAGGAACAAAGTGCGTCCACCATGCATATTTAGTTGGCATGTGCCAATTCCTTTCACTTCAGCTCTGGAGTTGTTTCCCACATAGATCCACTTAGTTCCAGTAGGTACTCGTCGGAATTCAACGAAGGATCCTCTATCCTTCGCTACATGGTCCGTCGCTCATGAATCCACAGTCCACAAAGGATTAGACTCAGTTAAGAACACAGAACTTGACACAAAAGCAAAGTTCTGAAAAGTACAAGGGGTGCATACTTTCTTTGGCTCACGACAGTCGCGAGCATAATGACCCTTCTTGTCACAGTTGTAACATTTCACCCTTGCAAGCTTCTTCATGCGAGGACGCTTTCCTCTATCATGTTGGTCAAACTTGGGTTTCTTCCCTGAAGGACTTGCTTCTTCCTTGCCTTTCCCTTTATCAAACCAGTTAGGGCGCTTGCGTTTGGAGCTCGAAGCTCCATTTGAGCTAGAACTAGCATGATAGAGTTCAGCTTCTGGCTTAGCCGCCAAGAGGTGGTCCTCTTTCAGCTCAAGATGACGCATAGCATCCTCAAAAGTTTTGATATTATCATTATGGGTCAGGTGCACCTTCATATGCTCCCAACTCTGAGGCAAGGAACGAATCACTGCTTGCACTTGCTGCTCATCTGTGAGGACATGGCCAGCAGCTTTCAGCTCATTTATCATGTTTGACATCTTTCTAAGATGTTGCTTCATGGTCTGACCATGAGGCTTCTTGTAAAAGTCAAACCTAATAGTGAGCTGTCTCAGTCTAGTCACCGAAGTATGACCAAATCTAGCTATCAATGCCTCCCATATTTCCTTGGCATTGTCAAAACGCCTAAATTCTCGCATGACGTCATTGTCCATGCTGCTCAGCAACGTGATGCGAGCAAGAGAGTTCTTTCTTTTCCACGCAGCAAAAGCTTCCTTATCTCTTATGTGCTGTGCAGTGTTTCCTTCTTCAGGTTCTACCATGATCAGGTTAAGAGCCTCAAGTGCTTCTTGTTCTTCCAGCACATACTGGATTTTCATTTGCCAAATTTCATAGTTGTCACCATTGAGCTTTTCACCTTTGTTCAGCTCGGCAACTATGCTCTTTGTGGCTGAAGCCATTGATCTGAACACATCAGATATATATGCACGAATTATTAATGCCTATCATTTATGCATCCCTTTTTACATAGACCCATCATATTAATGAATAATTTCAAGTAAGGCTTCAGAATCAAAATGTCACTACGTTTCCAATCATCCTCCAAAAATCCTAACTTAAAACTATCATTAATATGATTGTCATATGCAAAATCAATTCTATGAAGCTACAAAAACTTCTAAAACTACCCACAGCTAATTACCCAAAGCAACCAGCAATAACAGAAAGCAACAGATAATTGACATACAATATAATAATGCTTTCATATAATGCAACCAATATATAGGTTGCTACATCAACAACAATTAGGTAGTAAACAATACATAAGATGTCCACAAAGCACACTTAACTAAAATCAGCCAATATAACTAACACCAAGTCAGCACACGAACTGGGAAAGATCCTCTTTTGTTCAATTTCTTGATCTTTTCCCTTGTAACAATACAGTAATATTCATTTACAAAATCCATCATAATTTTCTTATATGAAGTAGCTCCGTTGACATCCCATATGCGATTCAACACATCTTGCCATTCAGGTGGAAGAGTGTTCATGAAAAATCGCACCATCTCTGACTGTGGGATAGGACGACTATTCCATATGACCTTTTGAATTTTCCCGTTGACTTCAAGGACGTGATCAATTAAGTCACCACTCTCCCATCGATGATCAGTCAGCTCAGCTATCAACTTAGACAGCCTTCCCTTTTGTTCATCGGTAACTGTGCGAATAGGTGTGCGCAACCTCAGGGGAGGCATTGTTCCTGCAACAAATGCAGAACAAATAAGGGATCACATATAATCCACATAGACTTAATTGAAAAAGAAACACATTCTTTTCCTTTTTTTTTTGGGTCAATAGTCAAAGTCAACGGTCAACAGTCGTCGGTCAACGGTCAACGCTCGTCGGTTGTCGGACCGGTCGGACCGCTCGCGCAGACCGATCGCACGTGCCGCGCGCGTGCACGAGTTGTCGTCACGCAGACGTCATCCGGCACGTGCCGCACGCGTGCCTGCGACCGCGGGTCGGGTCGGGTCGCCGGTCGGGTCGTCGGCCGGTGACCGCCCGGTGACAAATGTTGACGTGCTGACGTCATTGATGACGTCACCCTAGCGGTTACTGACCGTTGGGTGACGTCATGCTGACGTCAACACGCGTCGGTCCGCGGACCGGCGCGTGCCGGTTCGCCGGCCGGCGGCGAGCACGTGCCGGTTCGCCGACCGTCGCGTGTCGCACGCGCTGGACGAGCCAGCGCTTTCGGGCGCATCGCGCCCACGCGCAGCGCCTTCTGGTCGCGCGTGTGGGCGCGTGCGGCGTCTCCTGGCAGCGCACGACCTGTCGTCGGACTCGTCTCGACGTCGCCTTTCTTCCTATGCCATTATAATTCGATTTCGACTTATGAAAACTCGGAAAAATGGCCGAACAACGCTCGAGTGTCGGGATTTCTCGCCTCGATCCGTACAGCCGAATTGCTTTTGCGAAAAATCAATCAAAAAACGTCAAACAGGTCGGGAAAAACGTGAACTAGGGCTCTGATACCAATGTTGAGAATAACGGATCCCCGAAAACCAGATTCGACACTAAATCGAACCCCTAAATCAATGCGGAAGACGAAGCCCAGGAAATACACGTATCACCGATCGTAAAGCACATCACGGATTCGAGCGTACCTTGTTAGCCACAGATTAGACACCGACGTCGATAGGAGGAAGAAAATCTGGCCCTGTTCGATCCGATGACGCCTTGAAGGGAAGAAGAAAGTGCCGTATGCCTTACTGTTTTTCTTTGGAGAGAGAGAGCGCGCGGGAGAAGAGAAGACGTACGTCAATTTTCCAAGAGGTGTCTTCTCTCTCTCTTTCCTTCCTTTTATACCTTCCCCCATCCACGGGCCCTATTCCCGTGGGCCGGGCTTTTTGGGCCCAACTTGGGCGGACGGACCTTAAGCCCATCTCATATAAAACCATCAGTATGTATATATATATATATATATACACACACACACACACACACATATATATGTATCTACATACATGTATATATGTATGTAGATACATATATATATATATATATATATATATATATATATATGTATGTATATGCTAATATTCTCTTGTTGTCTAACTTTGTTCTGAAATCTTCATTAAAGATTAGAGCTCTCATCAATTTATTCGACGATGGATGTGCTGATTGAATGGTGTCGACGATGCTTTTATGTATCGAAAATCCTATAAATCCGTGACCTCTTTTGATTCGTGAATGATAAAGTCTTCCTATTTGATGGTATTTGTCGAAATAAATTAGTAATTTCATGTCAACATAGTATCTTCAAAAGTTTTAGTAAATTAAATTCGAATTTGTAGTAATACCTCCTGTCATCGTGTTCTCTTTGCATCAACGAGCCAAACGGCGACATAAATCAAGATCCAGGGCCGACTCAATCCAACTCAAGATTCTCCATACTGCTTATTGATTATTTCTATCTCACGAATGCCACTGTCTTATTCCAAAGAAAGGCAATCAATTCATCCGCTATGTCTTCTACAACAGCGTCTCACAATGTACCAACATTTCCAACTCTATCTAAGAGAAGAGCTAACACAATAAGCCCATGAGAATGGACACAAGCAGGACTAGACGTGCAATACCGAGAGACGAGCCAACACTTGGCGGAGATGTGATTGCGCCATTGGTGGGGGATGGCGGCGGTGGGGATCCCGGCGGGCTGGAGGTCGGGCCGCTCGGAGGCTCAGCAACCATGATGGCTAGCTTTTGACCCCTGGGAACAGTGGCCTGCGGTGATGCAGAGGAAGTAATAGTCGCCGGCGGTATCCAGGGAATAATTAGCCGGAGAAGTGGACAGGACTGTGAATGGGGAGTCGGTGTTGCAGGCGTCATAGTCTTCCTTGGTCACGTCCCCAACGTCGTTGTCGCTCGAGTCAAAATCGAACACTACCCCATAAAAAGGGAAAAGAATTGAAGGATCAGGAGCATCAAATAGTGAAAGCTTATCGATCATGGTCAACGCAAGTACCCTAGATCAGGGGCAGAGATGGATTGGTCTGATCACATTCAAACCTTTCATTTCTCGACATGTTGACCAGATCTGTGCTCAAACGTCGTATGACTTTCTGATGAGAGATCTATTTACAAAACAAGCTTAAAAGGTGCATGTCACGCCCCGATCCTCGGGCACGCACACATCCTTCTCTTGGTCGATTTTATAATGCGATATCCCAGGACTATGTATCGCCAACCCTTTCATTTATTAAGCACATGCGGAAGCAGTTATAAATCCCCAGACAATAAAACAATGGAATAGAAAAGCAAGGTCATATTTTTCATATTGAAACTTATAACCAAACTTTTATACATGACATAAACCAGAGTATTTCACAACTATTCACTTCAAAATGGAATTCTCAAAGGAAGATAGACTCTCAGTCCATCCCGGCCGTACTCAAGGCCTCTCTCGGGATTATCTTCTTCTCCCAAAATTCTTCTCCTCAGGTTTTACATCCGAGTTCTCCTTCCTAGACTTCTCCTCCTCAGCTTCTCATCGGGGTCCTGAAATGTTTTCCCCAAACTGGGATGAGACTATGTCTCAGCAAGTTCTACCCCACTAAGCCCGATTAGTAAACCATTATACTATAGGCTGCCTAAACACGTACAGGGCTGAGGACTTACCTTGGCCTCAGATCCCACCTGCAAGTCAGTACAATTGACAATAGGCACCCAAGTAATCTCATCATAGATCGAAGCATCGATCAAATCGACCTAGTCGATCACACGCCAACAACACCACTCACGGCCATTCCCATTCAATCAACCAATTCACAACATCAGATCAAAACAATGATCAATCGACCTAGTCAATTACATGTCATTCGGACCACCTCTCGGTCACATCAACACCATACTTTATAATCTCCATTCGAGTACTCAGTCACAGAGCCAGATGAATGCTCTCGGGCGTCTTTTTCGCTAATGTGACGTACAATAAACACTTTATGTGCATACTCTTAGGCATTCCACTTTCCTTCAGCCACATGGGCACAATACTCGGCACACAGAAATACGGCCACGCGGGCATGATCCACGCCACGCAGGCACGATCTACACCACACAGGCATGATCAATTATCACCACACATGCATGATCAACTATCGTCACACAGGCATGATCAACTATCGCCACACAAGCATGATCAATATTCAACAATTTATGTGCATTCTCTAAGGCATCCTACATGCCAAAGCAATGTAATAATCGCCGAGCCACATCACACAGCATTTCTCCTCATCTTTTATCATTATTGATAAAATATTGTGCGTAGGTACACGATTGGCCTTAACCAAAATATAATGATTTCAATTCCACAAATCCCACCATTAATTGCGTCCACCAAAACACTTTTGGTGCTATCAACTGACGCTCGGTTATCTTCAAATTAATTATCCAAATTAATTAATTCAGGGAAAATAATCTTATAATCATAATTAATTCATTTCAGCATAAAATAAAACTCAATTAAATAAACGGACTGCGCCATGACGATCAGCACGAGATTTCGGTCGTTGGCCATCAAAATCTTAATTTCTGAAAAATAAATAAATAATTATTTAATTTAGAAAATTAATTAATAAATATTAAAAATTCAATTTAACACAAAAGAAAGCCCAATTAAATAAACGGACTTCACCACGGTCACCAAGCATAAAATTCCGGTATCACTGGCCATCCCAGTTGAATTTTCGAAAAATAAATAATTATTTAATTTAATTATGAAAAATAATATTTAAACACCAAAAATTCCACTTAGGCCAGAAAAGCCTAATTGAAGCCCACTAAGGGTCGGGAAAAATCTCGAGGCACTTTTAATAATTAGTAGACCACGTCTACTTGCTAATTGCGCAATCAATTTATCTAAATTGCATCACAATTGACTAATAATTGCTAATTTATTCTAATCTAACAACCTAAACATAATTAATTAAAACTAAACCAACCTTAAGCATAATTAGCTAACTAATACGGGATTAGTGAGATTACTCACTGGAATCGCGCGCAAGTCGGACCAATCCGACGGGGACGACGCGAGGAACGATTCTTCCCAAAGCACGGCTCGGGTTCGGGGCCCGGAAACAGCCCAAAAGCGGGCCCAAAGCCGCTGGAAACCCACTCGGCCACTTGCTGCTCAAGGTTGGCCGGAGCTTGTCCGGTGGCTAGGGCGGCGAGGGGAGGCCGACGGATGGTGAGGGGAACTCCGGCGGTCCAAACGGTGGCTGGAGATGATCGGACAACTGCCGGTGGTGGCCGAACAAGGGCTGGATAGAAGCGAACAGGGCTGTCTCGTGCGAGGAAGGGGCGCCTGGGCGGAGGAGAGGGCAGGCGGCGCACGGTGGCGAGTGGCGGACGCGGGGGCGTGTGGGCGCGGGCGGTAGGACGGGCGGCGACGGCGAGCTGCAGCTTCTGCTCGAGCTTCTGCTTTCTGGTTCACTTGCTCGAACGGGCAGAGGGGAGAAGGAGAGAGAGAGAGAGAGAGAGAGAGAGAGAGAGAGAGAGAGAGAGAGAGAGAGATAGAGAAGATAAGGATTGACTGGTCAAAAGAAAAGAGAGAAGAGAGTCGGTGGGGGGGGGCTGTCCGAACGAAGTGGAAGGGAGAGGAGAGAGAAGAGAGAGAAAAAAGAGAAAAGGGAGAGAGAGAAAAGAAATTAAATAATAACATTATTCTTATTTTTCTTTTCTCTTTCCCTTTCTATTTTCTTTTGGTCTTCGCTTTTTCCTCCGATAATTTCTTTCTTGAAATTTCGGACTCGTCAATAAATTGATGGACGATGAGACAGGATCCTAAAAATGAATTGTGACACACTCAAATATTCGATTCCCGAACCAAATTAAATTTCATGGTTAGAATCAATCAAACGTGATTTTAGTCCAATCCAACCAATTGAGTAGCTTTTAGGGATTTTACTGCAGATACATCCATTAACGGCTTCACCCAATAGGTTAGTTAACTCGTGAGTGATCAGCTCAGAGAAAAAGGACCATAGGCACGTTGATGACATGGCCATTTCACTTTATTGAAACGGGGTCGAATTTCAGGATGTCACAGTGCATGAACTGAAATTGCCATAGTTCTGGATCTTCTTCTTCAACATAAATTTAGATATCATGCATACTTTGCACTCGTAAATGTATGTGAATTCGAAAGATTAATGTCGGGCGAGAACCGATTTCTGACTCACCTAGAACGTCGCCGACCTCGAACGTGTGTTGGCTCGCCCAGTCGGAATACGCGCCGGCGCTAGAAGGGATCTTCCATCACTCATAACCTCCCACTGTGTAATTCGTCGCCTCGGCGCACGATAAAAACGCGACCACGACCCCGAGCAGAGAGGCTGTGATTTTCGCGTCGGCCATTTTCAGCTTGGCTCGTGTTGGAATTTGAAGCCCAGGTCGCCCCCCAAAAAAGACTCTGTAGCTCCTTGTTTTGTCAAGGGGGTGATTTGAATCCTGAGATCATACAGGTAACAGGCTGCATTGTGCTGGATAGGTAGCGAGGCACATGAATTGATTGGTTTTGACTGATTATCTTATTTTCCGCACAGTCGGTGATGGAGTTTGGGATTTGAAATATAAAGTCAAATATGCACGCTCTCACATTAGAATTCTGACGCAGTTAAATTATTATTATTTTCAGTGATTTTGAATGTGGATGGCATCCTCTCTCAATATTTTTCATGAGTGGCTTGAGCTCAATTAGGTTGGGGCCCAAAAGACATGGAAAGCTTACACTGGCCCAAACATATTCAAGGAATTAAAATATCTTTAAAACAGTTAAGAGTAAAAAAAGAGTTTAGATGGAATTAAATATTCATGTTCAAATTCAAAAGAAAACTTGCGGAAGGCAACAAACACCGGAGGGACAGGATTCGGAAAAGTGGCTAAGAGTATAGCGAATAAGCTCAACTGTCTTTAATTTTTACGATTAATATCACAAAAAAAAATTATGCAAATTGTGATACAAAATATCTCAATTTTTTTATATCATCAAAAACCCTCAACTTCCCATTGTGATACAATTATATCATTTTTTTTTTTGGTGAAAAGGTAAGTATTATCATTTTTTTTTTGGTGTCATAAAATATCATAAACTTACATCAGTGTGATAAACATACTATGATATAATTGAAATAGAAGGTATATGATGCGTTTGGGTTTTTTTGTAACATAAAAAATATTGAGGGAATTGTGTTACAATAGACAAGTTTAAGGTTTTTGGTGATCCAAAAAAAAGTTCGGAGTATTGGTAATACAGTGGGCATAATTTAGATTTTTTTTTGGTGGTATTTATCCTTATTTTAAAAGTATATTGTGTTAATTATATGGTGATTGCATGCTTGGGTCTTGAAACAAAATTAATAATTAGGTTTTAGAAACAACAAAAGGGGAGACTTTGACATCGGGCCGGGCTTAAACTTGCTCTCACCTGATATATAACTAATTTTCATTTCGAGTCCATCCTGAGATGATTCAGGCTTGAAAAACTCTAGCCTGAAACTTTATGCCGTGCCTAATGAGGGACAAAAGATTGGTCAACTCGGTGCGTGAAGCGCCGCAACCGTCAATGGGTCCTATTGAGATTGTGGCCGACGATTTCGAGTTGGCACTGGTCAGTCCAATGTAGCGACAAACTATTTTGAGTAAGTGCTAATTTGTTAGTCCATTAATTACTATTTGCGTAATATCCAAATCACAGATATTGCCCTATGCAGTCACACATGATATGGAATCGAATACTTCCATCTTATTTTTGTTTTTTGCTGCAAATATAGGTATAGACAAAATGGATGCCCTGTAGTTGGCCCTCACAGTTTGGAAAACGCTTGCACCACATATGGACTATAAAATGGGGAATGCATGGAAATCAACATGACTTGTGTTTATTACATTGCCCAATTTAGATTGATAATTATCATATATAAATCTGTGAGAAAATTACCAAAAAAATCTTAAACATCAATCATAAATATTTCAGTTTGATCAATTTAGTCTTAACCCTCTCGACAATTTGCCAATGTAATCCATCCAACTAATTTTGGATAAAAATCACTAATGTGAACTCTGGCCATTCTATATAACATGATCGGCATTGATATGGGGATTTTTACAAAATTTTTAATATTTTATAATTTTTTGTTTTCTTATTTTTCTCTTATTTTTTGTTTTCTTTTTACCCTTCTTCCTCCACTAGTTGCTGAGCCTCCGCGATGGTTGGCAAGGCTTGCTCTTGCCAGATTTAGCAAGAGTTAGCCTCACTTGCTAAGTAGGGCTCACTCTTGTAGGGATGAGGTCATTTAAGGCTGGCGAGGATCGACGTTGCTAGCTTTAGGCGAGGCTTGACAAAGGTTGCCCCTCACCAGCCTCGAGCATCCATGCAGGAGGACTAGTGTTGACTAGGTTGCCATGTCAGCACTTCACAGCTAAAATTGGCCGAAAAAACTAAATTAACAAATTGTCAAAAGGTTTAAGATTAAATTAGCCTATAGCCAAAAGGTTGAGAACTAAATTGAAAGATTTATGATTGAATTAACTGTCGTACAATATGTTATTATTAAATTGGTATGATTGAGAACTCGGTTAGCCACCGCACAATATATTTAGGATTTTTTTGTATAATTTTTTTGGTTAATTTTTTTTTATCAAAAAAGGTAAAATCTTGTTAATCTCAACTACTGAAAGATGTTAAAATCAAATCTTCTAAACGAGTAATAAACGAGAACATGTTAACCATATCGGTAAGAGAATCTTTCTACGACTTTTTTTTATCCAAGATGGATCTTTCTATAAAACTAGTTCTTTAAATGTCTCTTCAAACTATTTCCCAAACTAGAGTTTCTATGCCACATCATGCTTTTAGGTTGCTTGTCATCATGCTCTCATCCGAGTCACTTCTACATCTCGCCTCGAATTAATTTTTGCCATGTTGCACAACCTTTCTTTTTAATATATTTATCACAAATATTAAATCTGAAGAAGAGTTGCACACAATCAACCAAGTTTATTTTATAGATTTGTTACTCCACAAATGTAATAATATATTAACTTTGAATTCCAAATACAATTTACAAGTGTGGAATTATTTATTCTACATTCGTAAACGGCTAAAAACAAATGTACATTGCAAGTAAATTTACATACTTCGTTTTATCACAAGTTTGACTAGAATTTAAAAATAAATAACTATGCTATATCTAATCAATAAAAATAAATTTTTATCCCTTAAGTTTAACATTATTTTCACGCAAGGAGATTGGTCTTAAAACACCTATTCACTTTATGGAAAGATTACCTTGCAATTAAAAAATATTCTATTTTATGTGAAAATCATGTATGGTTAAGTTAGCTTATTCCCACTTAAAAAAATGGAGACATGGAATGAAAGCATCACTGAGAAAATTAAACTGGCATGACATATAGAAGTTAAATAAAAATTCCATTCAATAAAAATAAATTGTAATCCCTTAAGTATAACATAAGTTTCATTAAGAAAGATTGCTCTTAAAATATCAATTCACTGTATGGAAAGATTACATTGCAATTAAAAAATATTTTATTTAAGGTGAAACTATTTATGGTAAGGTAGGTAGCATTATTCCCACTTAGAGGAAATGAAGAAACATAGAGTGAAAGAATCACCGAGAAAATTAAACTGGCCATAGAAACAGGTCCATTTCTAAATTTTCATGGTTATTGATTCCAAAAAAATTGGATCAATATTGTACGGTTCGATTCCCGATCCTTGATCAAGAATAGATTAATTTCTTTAATTTAGGTTTTATGTTATGTGTTTTGAATTTTTTATTATTTATTTACTATTACGTGTTCATCTTAAAGGATTTTTGCTATTGACAAATGGGGATTCTTTTTGTTGCATTTATTTTCATTTTGTTTAACTAAAAAAATGAAAGAAAAAAATAAGAAAATGAAGTTGGCCGATTCCCAAGTAAATCTTAGAGCTGACCCTTGGAAATGGATTGATAAGATAGGTTCTAGGTTCCGGGATATGCAAGGTAAGTTCTAGATCTAAAAAATTAGGGAACCAATTCCAATAGGATAGGTTACCAGTTCCAAGTTTCAAGTGGTACCTAAATTAACCTTGAAACCGCTCATCACCAGCTAATAGATAAATGGGAGGTTTGATTGTGGTGGTTCTTCTTATGTTACCCAAAAGATTTGTTTAGGAGCATATTGTGAATTGAAATCATGGGGAGTACTACTTAACCATTTCTACTAACTTAAAAGCCCCAGTTGCCAATCCCAAAAGCTTACAAAAAACACAAGGTCTTCTCCGTGTTTAATTGTGCCTTTTTGTTCACTTCATCACTTTTTGAATTAATTTTATTACATGCACATGTTAGTTTCTTTTTCTTTTCTTTCTTTTCTTTTCTTTTTTTTTTTTTTTGCTAGAAGCATATGTTTGTTTCTTCCATAACAAAACATGTAACTGTAAGAGTTTTCCTAATGTGGACTACATTAATTAATATTATAATTTACCATTTTACGGGATTAGTCTAAGGTGAGATAGAAAGTTTCTTAATTAATATAATATGGAGCTAGCTAGTGTGAGCCGAGTTGAACCTAGCCCGTAATAAGAGAGTTTGGATGGAAACTTTATAGATAGTGCTCAAGTTCCTTCTCTAACTCTAATTCTCATAATTATCCTCACAAAAGAGCGTTTACCTAACGTTAAAGGGTGAGGGGCTGTCTCATTAAGCCTATGATACAGAGGGAAGTGGAGGAGAAAGACTTGTGCTTGGATTATCACTTTTCCACTTTCGCATAAAAAACAATGGCTTCCAAAACAAGTGCAATAATCTTTCTACTCGATTATATATGTGTTCTTGTTCTAGTTATGGAGATCATGTGATTGTGCGTTTTAGCATCTAACAGTAATTGTCATCCTTGTATGATTTTTTTCTTCTATTTGTAATTCGAGGCAATATATTAAACATGTTAACAAAATAGCTTCTAGTTTAGAAAAAGAAAAAGCAATTCGTTGTGATGGAATATCATGTAACAAATAAAATTGGTCAAAGTCATGTTCTTGTAATTTAGTCGGTTCATATTATCCAGCCACCGATCACAAATACCATTAACTAAATGATAATCTTTACTAAAAGCTAAGAAAAATAAGAACGTCAACTTAAAATAAAGAGTTCGACAAAAAAATGAGATAAAAAGTATCACCGAAAAATTATTCGATCGTGGAGAACCCTTTGGCTAGAATTTCTACATGTGCTATGTAAAATGTTGCAAATTATAAATTTGAAGAGAGAGATAAAAGTGACTTGGGTGAGAGGGTAACCTTGATTTAAGTGGTAATCCCGCACTTTACGTTTTATGTTGCAAAGCTTAAAGTCAAACTGCACTTTTATGGGGGAAAGTGTTAGAAAAATCCTAAACTTATTGCATTGATGTCAATTTAGTCCTAAACCTATTATAATAGTGTCAATTTAGTCCAAAACATTTTTAAACAAGTGCCAATTTATTCTTCCAACTAATATTGGCCGAATATTGTTGACATAGATACCGGTTAGCTGATGTGACATAGTCGGCACTAACGCAGGCAACTTTTAGTAATATCTAAATATTTTTTTTTGAATTTTTATTTATTATTATTTTTTTCTTTTCTTATCCTTTTCGCTTCTCCTCCTTCTTCTTCCAGCTGGTCGTTGGACCTTGGTAACTAGCTAGAGGCGAGCGCCAGCAAAGTGGAGGTCAAACTTGCCAGCCACTAGTAGCCCTCGCCAAAGGCCGGGAGGGCGGCTGCTATTGACCTCAACTTTCCTAGTTCCGAAGATGACTTGTTCATTTTGGTGGATAATGATTAGATTTACTACATCTATGTGCCTAGATAGATTCCTCTCGCCCTTGTCGGATATGGCGAGGCTTAAGCCCTTGCCAGAGGCCGTGAGGTTGCCTGTGAGGGCTTGAGTCCTAGCTAGCCCAATGTGAGACCGCTCTTGCTAGAGGCTGGGTGAGGCTCAACCCTCGTTAGATTGGATAGATCGAGCCTTGTTGGCTTAGCACAAGGCTCCCCTCACAGCCTCTAGCGAGGGCTACCAGTAGCCAGTTCTCGAGGTCTGGTGACTAGCTAGAGGAAGAAGGAGGAGAAGAAAAAAGGAAAAGGAAAAATAAAATATATTTTTTAAAAATATTAAAATATTATAAAAAATCGTCCATGTCAGCGATAGTCGTGCCACGTCAGCTAACCGATGTCAATGGTAACAATATCAAGTCAGAATTAATCAAAATGGCTGAATTGACATCAATAAAATATTTATGACTAAATTGGCACTGATGTCATATGTTTCGGACTTTTCTAATACTTTTCCCCAATTTTATACTATCGTGGGGATTACAGTGATGAGAAAAATGGAAGTTAGAATTTAGTTCAATGGAAAGCACGTAGCAACTTCTACATCTCATTGGGCATTTGAAAATAAAGTACAAAGATCGGGAAAAATATAAGACGAGGCTTTGAGGATGACATGACAATTGTTTTTTGGGGGTCTACTATTGTCACGAAAAATTAACTTTTGTTCGTCCAATATCTTAGAGCATGACATCAAGGATTTCATGATTTAGGCAAGTTTGGTTTCGTGTACGTGGTGTGGCATAAGTCCATGACAAAAACCCAAGTTCTCCTTTTGGTTGTGTTTTTATTAAATGAATAAAGGCTGCTGTGATTTCTTTTTGGTCAATGAAATAAAGCCGGATTTTAAAAATTGTTGTTGCCTGCTTTCTCTTATTTGAATTTGCCTCTTCAAGAAGGACTCGTATGTATCACTTTTGCCATTCTGCACAAACCAACCCGAATTAATATCCGATAAAGTCAGTTTTCCTGTTCCGAGGAATATATAACGATCCGAGTTAGAATATATTAAGAATTTAACCAACTCGAGGCCATATTGGGGTAAACAGTCTTATGAGAAGAAAGCAAGGCTGCTCTATATTTCATCCTTCCATATTTATGCTTTGATTTTCCAGGGTACTGCCTTAATACTCAAATTGGGAAGGAGGGGAAGAGGAGGAAAACCAAGTAAATTTTTGTAACTTTCGCGAGAAGAAGTGGGAGGGAATTCAAAATTCTTCTCTCTTCCTTTACTTGATGTATCCAAGCAAAGCAGCTTTTCCTTTATCACGATGGTGCATGCTTGCTAAATAGGCATAGGGTAAATCATGCGTTGTTGCTACCATAGGAGTCATTATCGATTGAAATCAACTACACATTAATTTTATTCAACAAATGCATGGAACTACACTTGACTTCCAATTGACGAGCATCAGCCATTATCCAAAACATGTTCCGATGAACAATCAATGTTTTAGTTTATGTAACAAAACATGCCATGGAGAGAAACATGTTGAATTGACCCTTGGAAGGTTGAGATATCCACGACCTAGCAACTTAGGGCCTATTTGTTTTTACTCCAAATAGTATTTGATTCTATTCTTTTATTCTCCGAAAAAAAAAAAAACAGAAATCCGTTTGGTAAAATTTTTGTTCCTGGGAATAGGTTTAGAATAGAATCAAGAAGTAGAAAAAAGTAACTTCTTGTTCTCGGGAACAATTTCTAGAATTAGTTCATATTTTTTTCTTTTCTTTTCTCTTCTTCTCTTCCCCTTTCTTCTTCTTCTCTTTGGCCACTTGCTAACCTCGGCTATAGCCGACGACCGACCAAATGAGGGTTGGCAACCTTGCCGGAGCATCACCGGCCTCCGACAACGCCAAGCCATGGCAAGGCCGAGCTCACCCAGTCATTGATGAGGCTTAGCCTCACTAGGCCACCTCTAGGTTGGCATCGCCTAACGATGGCTCAACGAGGCTCACTGGTGGCTGGGTGAGCTTGACCTCACCGGATTTGGGCAAGGTCGACCTCGCCTAGCATAGCCACGGTGAGGTTGATTGCGTTGATTGGGCAAGGTCGAGCCTCCTCGGTGACCAAGCGACGCTCGCTTGGCCACCTGCGAGGCTCGGCCTCGCCCTGATCCGATGAGGCCGAGGCTCGCCTGGGCCAAGCGAGCCTCCAGCAAACTCGCCGGAAGAGAAAAAGAAAAAGAAAAAAGAAAAAGAAGAAAAATATAATAAAAGTATTAAAAAATTAAAAGAAACAAAAGAATTTAATAATCTTACAAACGCATTTCTATCCCAGGAATAGAAATTTTAGATAGTTATCAAGTGTATTCTTTTACTCAGAAATTGTTTCCGAGAACAAAATTAGAAAAAATCATTTATGATAAAAAATTGTTCCCCATAATAGAATGGTTACTAAACGTGCCCCAAGTCATCTAAATACTATCTATTCCCCTCTCCTCTAGCTCGTGCCGTCTATTTGTTTCAAAAGGAGGAGGATATGACAGCACGGATGAGATTGTAGACCAACTAATGGACTAGTTTAAGAAAGAAAGGGATTCTACCACACATAGCTTGCTTCGAGACCTAAAGGAATAATGAGGGGGATTTTGGGCCTTAGTCGTGGATCCTCTTTTGTGGGTCTGATCCTACGGCTTTTGCGCTTTCTTGAACGTCGGAGAATCATAATAACATTCGGGTTCCCACATCCACAAAATGGAACAATGTGAGCACAGCATGGAGGTGATGAGGGTTTCGAGGAAGCTCACTCAAAAACCCGATGGAAGTTTCTTGCATCTTATGGGAGCAATTTCATGGTCACTTCATGACACTTTCTGGTGCGATTTGCCAAGTGATTTTCGTGAAAAATGTCATGAACTTGAAACTGAAATCAGCTGAATGTCTAACATTCGGAAGAAACTAAGCACTTGAATAGACCTGTTATCATTCAAAATAAAACCCAATGTTCATTTCATTATTTAAATAGGCAATGCGAGATAATAGTTTCATTAGCGGGGGTTAGGCAATGGCCCAATTTCGATTTTCATTTTTAGCAAGCAATTCCATTCCATATATGAAGTGATATTGTATTTATTCGTGTGTAAACAGTTATCTAGATATAGTTGCAATCTCCCTTTTTTGAAAATATCAAAAGTTTATTGGTTGACGTAGGACAAGTTGCCAATAGTTTCCTAAAATTAATTGATCAACAAATGAATAGAGTTTAGCACGACATTAAGTGAATAGACAAAGGTCGGCCCGCTATGAGTGAGAGCTACGGATAATCTAGGATAAATCATGTTGACAAGGATTTTTCATAGGAGTGCCACGGGGTTTCATTACAAATACCGGTGAAGAGCAGATGCTGAAAATGCATTTGTCCAAGCCTTTAAGTTAGCTTTGGAACTGTTCTCGTCAATCCTCCACACCTCTACCGAAATTCACTACTCAATTCCAAAAATTCCCTGCCCAGCCACACAAATTTTCCCAAATTCCTCGCATGGCTCGTGCTTCACACTACTTTACCCTTCCGTTTTAGCATGCGGCAACGTAATCGTGGTGTCCTGCTCGCTTCACCTTCCCATTACATTTCCCTAAAGACTCCATTTATTAATGGAAAAGCAAGTCAAGTCAAGCTGTGCTTGATTCCAAAGTTCAATCAAAGCACCTGTGCAGGTGGCGTGCACCTTCCGCAGGGTGCTAAAGAGATTACGCGTTCAAGCGCGCATAGTAGAAAAAGCAAGGACTAGGAGCATCTTTATTGCAAGTGGGTTTTCTTTTCCACCTTTTTGTTAAAATAAAAAGTAAGTAAAGTCAAGAAGCACCTGCAGAGGTTCCCTGCAACTTCCTCATAATGCTGTGAATATTACGCGTGCAATGACTCAGCATTCTTGGAGCACTCTGCAATCAGTATTCTTCAAGCATGAAGCTTAATACTGTGCAAAAGAAAAATGCATTTTGGTGGAGAAGCCATTGGCAGAAAATGTTAACATGAAATAAAAAGCTAAACACCAAATGAAATAAAAAAGTAATTGATATTCACTAAATAATTATTCGACGGTGCAGAGAACCCATTGGCCAAGAATTTTAAATGTGACACCGAATATATAAACCCGCAATTCCACCAACTCGAGAGGAGCCAACTATAATGCCTTGTAGGTCTATGAAAAGGAAAAAAAGAAGATCGGTGGAATCACCTCATGTACTTAATTAGATGGATTTAACATACGCTGAAGCTCAATTAGTTGTTGATTATGCAAACAAAATCATCATAATTTTCTAACTTGCCCAAATAAGGACAAAAAAAACCTCCCATATTTACTATCAATCGCTATCAGTTGTCTCGGTAATTCCCATATATTGTAAATTCTCCTGTCATTATTGATATATCAAATGCCTGATTATGCTTGTAGCTCCATCCAAATCTGGAAACAGAGTCTCACCCAAATCCAGTCTTTCGTAGAAAATGTGCACTAATCTTCGGCCGACCTCACACCGAGCATCAGCATTGCTCGCTGCTTTTCTTTCCAATTCTTCGTTTACTTGGAAAAAGCAAGTCAAGGTGCACTTGCATAGGTAGCTTCAATGCACCTTCTACATAATGTTGCGGAAATTATGCCAGCAACGGTTGCCCTTTGCTTTTTATTTTCTAATTGTTTTAATAATAGAAAAATAAGTCAAGTTGAACTCGTGCTCATTTTAGAGAAAAAAAAGCACCCGCATATGCTCTATGCCCCTTCCGCGCAATACCGTGGAAATTATACATTGCAATCACAGCGGTTCGATTAGTTGGAGATTCTTGGACCGTTGGATGCAAGAACTCGGCATTGTTCAAGCATGCACAGTAGAGAGTGTTGTGATGTCATTTCTCTGACTTGCTGACACTGGACGTGTTTGATGTTGACTAGTTTTGATATTTCTCTCTACTCTTGGCATACGTGTGAGTAATACAACGAGAAGCTTTAAATATGGAGGAGGATGTTTTTTCTTCGAGGACTCTTATCAAATTTCAGAGTGGCTGGAAGTTCTCAATACACGGTCTCTTCTCATTTTCAATTTACTATTAGTTCGAAGTGGCAACCTAAGATGATTTCTTTGTCTAATTTATCTTTGCTTTTATCTTCTAGCTGGTGAAGCATAGAAACCATCATATTTCCTATCAATCTCGACATTTGATTGATTTCATCAATCATTTATTATTTAAAATCCCTTCTCCTTATTGTGTCATATAGTGAAATGGGAATGGAGTGATTCCTATTAAAACCATTGAATAGTTCTTAAACTTTAATTCGTTCATCGAACATATTTGAATGGAACGACAAAAATATGGTTCACTTCTTAAGTTTTCAATCATACTTTAATGGAGACCACCAAGTCTAGTAAGTATCATATGTATCATGACCCTTAGGGAAGTATGAGAAGCAACTTGAGTGAAAAGTCATCATCTCTTCTTCACTTCAAAAGCTATTTACTTCATTGATATTGGTGTGTAGAGCTTTAGATACTTCATTTCTTATCATGTTTTGCAAATTAAGTGTACATAAAGGCCTATGTTGAATACGAAATTATTTATATTTCTTTTGAGTATGTTCTCCTTAAATTGTAGTTATTTTTTATTGATGGTAAACAATTGGATAAAGAGAGCATGTAATTACAATTGCAAATAAATGCTGAACAACCTTATATAAACTATCAAGGAACAAAAAAAAGATATACTTAAATATGAGAATCAGAAGCTCAGCGTATCCTTATACCTATTCTCTGTTCCTTGAAATTCACACATTTTTCTATTTTAAACAAAATAAAATAAATATCTATGGGGTCAGGAACAAAAAGGGAATTGAATGTTATTTTCTAACTCTTTTTATGTAACTACTTGCAATTTTAAAAATATCCATTGTACAAATTGATTGCAAGACGATTATGACATCGAGAATGACAACTCCTAGGAGTAAGCAAAAGGAACTGAGATTTTTGTGTCTTCTGGATGAGTACTCAAAGATCTCTCTTGAAGCTACTTCTCAAATTAGACTTCTCTATGCCACACCATACTTTTAAGATTGCATAGTCACCTTTATCCCAATCACATCCACATCTCTCCTCAGAATTAATTTTTAACATTTTGCATAACCTTCCTTTTTTTTTTTAATTAACCTATCACAAATAATATTCCCAAGTAAGAGTTGCACACATTCAACCGAGTTTTTTTTTTTTTTTTAACCACCGGTGGTTCGCCTCAGTGGCCACCCTTCCAACTTAGAAGGGAGAAGTGGGGGGGTTCAAATCTCCACCTTCTCAGGGGGGTTTGGGGTGGGGACGATTTCATTTCGGGAGTGGGTTTCAACTCCACGCTGCGAAGGAGGCGGGGCAAAAGCGAGAGTGAGTGTTAGAGTAGGATTAAAGTAGGACTAACAAAAAAAAAAGCTAGTTTTAATTTATTGATTTCTTACTCCACAAATTTAATACTCTCAGACTTTTGCCCTGCCTCTTGCAGGGCGTGGGAGTCGAAACCCCCGAGCATTTTGAATTTCCCTTTTCTAAAAAAATTCCATTATTGACCCATTCTTCATCAAATCATATGGATTGATTTAGCAATGATGGAATTTCTATTTTGTTTACTGAATCACATGAAATTTTACTCACCCCGTATATGGAATGTATGAAATGCATATGAACGGAGGAATAAAGACAATTTGATATTCAAATTGGAATTTGGAACAGATAGAAAATCGAAAGGAATTAATAAATGCCACTTAGGCTTATGCAGTTTTGAATAGAATAATAAAAAAAAAGTGATTCCATTTCTACCATTATTATGATATTACATACTCGAATCCGATTGGGTACCAGAAAAAGAAATGGATTCGGATTTCATCTATTCGATGATATAAAGACATTATAATCATGAAAAATATAGAGGTGATATTTTTTTAGCACTTAACTTTTTCATGGATTCTATTGTTCAACAAATGATTCGCATAAAAGAGAGATACTTTTATTTTACCTTTTTTTCTTTTTTTAGTAGAATAAAAACTTACGCGTCCCCACCCCATCCCCCATTGAAAAAGTGGGGATTTGAATTCCTCACATCCTCCTTCCATGTTGGAAGGGTGGCCACTGTGGTGAATCCAGAATTTGGATTCAGAATTTGGATGGCAATATTTTGAAGCACGGTTTATGAATGTGGAATCATTAAATTTGAATCAATAAATGGCTAATAAATGTATATTGAAAGTCTGTTTAAATACATTGATTTTATCGCAAGAATTGCTCTTAAAATATCAATCATACTTAATGCGTGACTATAATAAAATAACAGTCGAAAACGGAAGAAATATGGGCCCTACCTCGAGAAAACTAGCCTAACAATTCACTGTCAAGAAACTCCTTTTTAGATATATATGGTGTTAACAGAAAAATAGACATAAATTTTTTTGCTCTGATTACATCCTGGATTTCAATTTCTTTTCCAGTGAGGGATTCACACACCAAGCACGCCCAATTATTAAAAGCGTCATTGGAGAAAACAAACACACTACACAATGAGAAAATTGCATTTTATGTTCTTTCCTATAATATCTTTTGCATTCTCGAAACTTCTATCGTTGCATCCTGGGAATTTGAATAGGAGCATACTATAAATTGGGATTTAGTCTAGGAAAGGACGTGTAAATAGTAACTTTTGCATCGGATTGGCCCTTTAAAAATTCAAGTAGAAAGATCAGGAAAATTTATAAAATCGAGAGTTGGAGCATGACATGACAATTATTTTTTGGGAGTCTATTCTTATCGTGAAAAAATAATTTTGTTATACCTGTACCTTAAAGCATGACATGAAGGATTTCATGATTTAGGCAAGTATGGTTTCAAGTACGTAATGTGTCATAAGTCCATGACAAAAACTCACGTTCTCCATTTTGGTTGTGTTTTATTAAATGAATGAAGGCTGTTGTAATTTCTTCTCTTGGTCAATTAAACAAAGCCAGATTAATAATTTGCTGTTGCCTGCTTGCCCCTATTCGAATTTGCCCCTTCGACTTGGACTCAAATGTAACACTTTTGAGTTTTGCCATTTTGCACAAACCAACCTGAATTAATATTCACGTTAATATTTTCACCAAAAAAAAAAAACCTGAATTAATATTCAATGAAGGCAATTTCCCTGTTCATAACGCCAATCTAAATTTATGCAATATTCCTGCAGGTACGAGGAACGTATTATAATCCGAGTGAGTTAGCATACGTTGAGATTTAATCAACTCGAGGCCTTATTCGGGTAGACAGTCTTATGGGAAGAAAGCAAGGCCGCCCTATATTCAGAAGGCGCTAACTAGATTGTAGGATGTCATCTTTTTCTGCTATTTCGTTGGAACAGGCAGTCAGCGTTTTGAGAAACACTTCACTTCTTGGCGAGCGGATTTAATGGGAACATTCTCTTCATTCTTCCTATGGAAAGAGGGATCCGTTTCCTCCCTCTCGTTTTCTTGACATGAATGACGGTCATGAGGTTTTCCGTTTTGCCAGTATAATTGATAGGTACATTTCTTGATATTAATTGCCCTCCTAGATAGATGATATGCTTCCCTGCGGACCTTACTTAACCCTCTTTCCGTTCACTCTCTTCGTCGATTTCCACATTTAAGCATGTATCGAAGGCTGACTTCTTACATCCCCTCTTATACGGTTGGATTTGGAAGAGGCACATCTACTTATGTTAGGAGCTTGCGGGAGATTGCAGGTCATTGAATGCATACCATGATGCTTCAACTGCTGCTAGATGACTTAACTTGTCGAGGATGAAAAAGACCGTGGAAAGTGGTTCAGGATGGCAAAAGTGCAATTGCTTTTAGATTCAATCAAGCCCATTCTCAGCTGATTAGCCATGATACATGTTTGTTTTGCTGTATTGGATTATATTGTCCTTCAAGGCAGGATATGTTACAAATGCTACTGTCAAGAGAATGGCTTGTCATGCTAATATTAAGTGGCTATTCAACTATCAATAATCGCATTCACATCTATACAAGCACGGGGTACTGCTCAGGGAATGTCCCACTCTCCCTTCACGTGATGCACGAGTTTTGCTGACCGAACATATGTGACAATCTTTGCCAGCCCAATTCCAACCTGTCCACTCGTCGGCCGAAAGAAAGAACCTGGTCAACTATCGGGCATCACAACATGATCGCACGGCTTGTAATGATGTCTTACTTGACCATGCAAAAGTGGTTGTGAGATCGTTACGGTCTATAATAAGGCAACTCTAAATTACTCGACTCACTTTGCTCTTGCTTTTTGAGAGGAAACCTTTGAAAACTCTTTTAACCAAGACCGTCATGCTTCCTTCAATTCACGTCTCATAGTCTTAAGCTGCATGCCGTTTTTCAGGTGTATTCTGGATAATCTTAGTGTGATTTTGTGTTCCCAAGCATAAGAAATTCTTCTATTTAGTATCTAACAAGACACAAGGGCAAAACGTATATTTATGCTTTGTCTGGGAAGGAGGGGAAGAGGAGCAAAATGAAGTAAATTTTGTAACCTTTACGAGAAGAAGTGGGAGGAAATTCATAATTTGTCTCTCTTCCTTTACTCGATGTATCCAAGAAAAGCAGCTTTTCCTTTATCATGAAGGTGCTTGCTTGCTAAATAGACCACAAGCATAGGGCAAATCATGCATTGTTGCTGCCATAGGGGTCCTTACCAATTGACATAAACTAAACGTGAATTTTATTTTTCAAGTGCGTGGAACTCCACTTGACTTCCAGTTGATGCACATTGGCCATTATCCACAAGATGCTCTGATGAACAATCAATGTGTCCATTAATGTGGCA
Source organism: Eucalyptus shirleyi (assembly GCA_017140165.1). Classification (NCBI taxonomy): domain Eukaryota; kingdom Viridiplantae; phylum Streptophyta; class Magnoliopsida; order Myrtales; family Myrtaceae; genus Eucalyptus; species Eucalyptus shirleyi. The sequence continues at coordinate 16,240,372 of CM029448.1, read as the reverse complement.
AAACGTACTATGGAGACAGACATATGAAGTTGATCCTTGGAAGGCGGAGGTGTCGCGCAACCTAGCAATTCAGTCGTTCGGATCCTCCTCCTCCAGCTTGTTCTGTCTATATGTTTTAAGAGGAGGAGGATTTGATGGCACGAAGGAGTTTGTAGACCAACTAATGGACTAGTTTAAGAAAGAAAAGAATTCTACTGCGCAGTTTGCTTGGAGTCTGAAAGGAATAATAAGGAAGAGGGGTACCCATGGCCATGTGACCGTCAAGTTTCCAATAAGTACATATTTGAAGTGCTTGGCATTGTGGGCCCGAGTTTTTTTTATTTTGTCGTGGATTCTCTTTTGCGGTTCTGAGCCGACAGCTTTTGTATTCTCTTGAACTTTGGAGAATCGTATTCACATTTAGGTCCCCACATTCATATGACAAGATAAGGCGAGCACAGCACCTTTCGGTGGATGAGGTGATGAGGGTTTGGAGGAAACTCAATCGAAAGCCCTTGGGAAGTTGCTTGCATCTTTATGGGAGCAAATTCATGGTCAACTACGCAAACTCTTAGAAGGGATTGAGCTTACAGTTTATGTTGGCGTAATTAATACAAGGCCCAAAATATATTTAACCTTTGTGTCACCTTCTATAAAGTTGGAAAACCAAATATTTTTCAAATATGATTCCCTCTCATTGGTAAAAAATGGACATTTTATTTTTTTTTATTAGAGGGATGTGCAGATATATATGGTTTCCATTCATATTCCAATTTCAAATCCACTCAAAGATCACAACCCATGGAAGGTTCACAAGAAGTGGAAGATGCTCTCACTTTATCATCTTTTTTTTTAATAAATAATTTCTACCGAGAAGAAGGCAGAACTAAGGCTCATTTTTAGTCATCAATCCACAGCAATCGCGCATCCATTTCATGCGGAACTTGCGTCTTGATTTTATTCATCTTCCCAAAATATTTAGTCGCTGATTTTCTTTTGTGGGTCTAATCCCATAGCTTTCGTACATTCTTGAACATCGGAGAATCACGATAACGATCAGGTCCCCATATCCATAAAACTGAATAATGTGAGCACAGCACGAAGGTAATGAGGATTTCGAGGAAGCTCACTCGAAAACCCACCGGAAGTTTCTTGCATCTTATGGAAGCAAATTCATGGCCACTTCATGACCCTTTCTGGAGTGGTTTGACAAGTGATTTTCGTGAAAAATGTCTCGAAATTAAAACTGAAATCAACTAAATCTGTAAAATTTGAAAAAATATAGCACTTGAATAGATCTGTCATCACCCAAAATAAACCCAACATTCATTTCATCGTTTAAATAGGCAATGTGAGATAATAATTTCACTAGCAGAGTTTACGCAACAACATATATTCAATTTAACAATCAATGTTTAGGCAATGACCTATATTCGATTTTTATTTTTAGCAAGCATTTTCATTCCATAAATGAAGTGATATTCTATTTGTTCGTGTAAATAGTTATCTAAATATAATTGCTATATCTTAATGTAAAAATCCTCTTTTGAAAATCTCAAAAATTTATTGATTAATGTGGGACAAGTTGCAAACATTTTCCTAAAACGATTCCATCAACAAATGAATAGAGTTTAGCAAGACATTCATCAAAATAAATAGATAAAGGTCAGCCTGCTACGAGCGAGAGTTATGGACAATCTAACATAAATTATGTTGATAAGATTTTTCATACGAGAGCCACAAGTTTTAGTTACAGATACCAGTGAGATGTTGAAAATGCATTTGTCCAAGCCTTTAAGTTAGCTTTGGAGCTATTCTTGTCAATCCTCCACAACCTCTACCGAAATGCACTACTGAATTCCAGAAATTCCCTGCTTAGTCACACCAATTTTCCCAAACTCCTCGCATGGCTTGTGCTTTACACTACTTTACCCTTCTGTTTTAGCGTGTAGCTGCGTAATCGTGGTGTCCTACTTGCTTCACCTTCGGCTTCCTATTTCATGTCCTCGACCATTCCATCTATAAATGGAAAAGCAAGTCAAGTCAAGTCGTGCTGGATTCCAAAGTTCAATCAAAGCACCTGTTACGTCGCACGTACCTTTCGCATGATGCTGACGAAATTACAGGTTCAAGCGCGCACAGTAGAAAAAGCAAGGACTAGGAGCATCTTTATTGCAAGTGGGTTTTTTTTTTTTTTTTGGTGGCCCAGGAACTCCCGCACGGCCGGCAGCCGAAGGAGTAAACCTGGGGGCTGCGTAAGTGGGAGGACATTGCAAGTGGGTTTTCTTTCCTACTTTTTTGTTAAAATAAAAGGCAAGTAAAGTTGAGAAGCACCTGCACAGGTTCCCTGCAACTTCCGCATAATGCTGTGAATATTACGCGTGCAATGACTCAGCATTCTTGGAACACTCTGCAATCAGTATTCTTCAAGCATGTACAGTAAGGACAAACAAGGCTTAATACTGTGCAAAGGAAAAATGCACTTTGGTAGAGAAGTCGTTGGCTGAAAATGTTAATATGAAATAAAAAGCTAAGCACCAAATGAAATTGAAAAGGTAACTAGTATTCACTAAATAATTAGTCGACGGCGCAAAGAACCCACTAGCCAAGAATTTTTAAATGTGACACCAAATATATAAACTCGTAACTCCACCAACTATGGAGGAACCAACTATAATGTCTAGTGAGTCCATGAAATGGAAAGAGAAGATCAGCGGCGTCACATCATGTACATAATTAGATGGATTTAACATAACGCTAGCTGTTGATTGTGCAAATAAGATCATCATAGTTTTCTAACTTGCTCAAGTAAGGACAAATAAAACTTTCCATATTTACTATCAATCGATTATTAATTATCTCGATAATTCCCATATATCATAGATTTTCTGGTCATTATTAATATATCAAATGTCCAAATATACTTGTAGCTCCATTCAAATCGGGATACAAAGTCTCACTCAAATCCAATCTTTCGAAGAATGTGTGCATCTAATCTTTGGCTGACCTTAATCTGAGCATCAGCGTTGCCCGTAGGTTTTCTTTTCAATTCTTCATTTATTTGGAAAGGCAAAGTCAAGTCAAGGTGCACATGCATTGGTAGGTTCAACGCATCTCCCACATGACGCTGCAGAAATTACGCCTGCAATGGTTGCCCTTTGCTTTTTATTTTCTAATCGTTTTATTAATAGCAAAAGCTAGTCAAGTCGAAGTTGTGCTTGCTTTGGAAGAAGAGCGCCTAGGTAGTCTTTACGCCCCTTCCGCGCAATGCCGTGGAAATCATGCGTGCAATAATTGCCCTTTTCATCGCAATTGCAACGGTTTGATTAGTTGAAGATTCTTGGACCGTTTGATGGCAAGAGCTCAGTATTGTTCAAGCACGCGCAGTAGAGAGTGAGTGTTATCATATCATTTCTCACTAAACTTTATTATTTTTTTATTAATATCATGAAAAACTCCAAATTAGTGCATGTATGATAAGTTTATCTTAAACTAATTTTTTGACTATGAAAAACCCCAAATCGATACATTTGTGATAAATTTATTTGAAATGATCACAAAAAACTCCAAGTTAGTACACTTGTGATAAATTTATCATAAATCAATTTGTTCGCCCATTAAAAACCTAAAACTGGTACATTTTGACAAATATACTATCCGTTAAATGGAATTAATATTATAAAGGACAAACAGAGAGTAAAATCTCAAACCGATTCACCAATAAATTGTTATGTATAATCCAACTTAGAACTTAACTAAAACTAACATAAGGTAAATTTGTCACAAATGTATCAGTTTGAGTTAAATTTATAAAATATATACCAGTTTGGGGTTTTTGTGGTAAAAAAAATAGTTTGAGGTAAATTTATCACGGGTGTACTAGTCTGTGATTTTTAAAAGTATTAACCTATTTTTTTCCTTGCGTCAGTGTTGATTCTATTCATCTTCCGAAAATACTTAGGTGCATATCTTGTTTTACATCATATCGACATTGATTACGATAATACATTGTGAAGTCCTAAAACAATATTATTCTATGTTATTATGTTGATGTCCTTAGTTACTATGGCCTGCCATAATGTAGTACATTATAATAGATGTGCCATATATTCTTATATCTTTCACGCTTTGCGATGATCTAGGGACTTTGAACACATCAATTTTATCATGTTCAATTCGACAATTGACACTAATAAGATTTGATTGAACAGCCGACAAGGGATATGGCATGATAAATGTGCACCAAAGTGCGGGTTCAGAAATAGCCCCACCTCGAGAAAACTAGCCTAACGTTTCACCGTCAAGAACCTCCATTTAAGATATATGGTGTTAATAGAAAAATATCACTGAAAACAAAAATTGCCCTGATTACATCCTGGATTTCATTTTTTATTTTTCTAGGGAGGGATTCATACACCAAGCACGCCCAATTATCGGAAGCACCATTAGAAAAAACAAATACACTTTATGATGTGAAAAATTGCATTTCATATTATTTTCTAGAATATCTTTTGCATTAAGCAAAATCAGAGACCTCCCCTTTTCTGGGGATTTGGATTGGAGCGTAATGTGAATTGGGATTTAGTCCTATGGAAAGGACGTGTAAATAGTAACTTTTTCATCTGATTGGCCGTTCGAAAATAAAGTAGAAAGATCAGGAAAAATTGTAAAATCAAGTCTTCGAGCATGACATGAAAATTAATTTATGGGAGTCTATTTGTCATGAAAAAATAATTTTGGTAGTCCTATATCTTAGAGCATGACTTAGGCAAGTTTGGTTTCAAGTACTTAGTGTGTCATAAGTCCATGACAAGAACCCACGTTCCCCATTTTGGTTGTGTTTTATTTAATGAATAAAGGCTGTTGTAATTTCTTATCTTGGTCAATCACATAAAGCCAGATTTTAATAATTTGCTGTTGTCTGCTTGCTCCTATTTGAATTTTCCCCTTCTAGAAGGACTCAAATGCAACACTTTTGAGTTTTGCCATTTTGCACAAGCCAACCCGAATTAATATGCAAAAAAAAGGCGATTTCCCCGTTCATATTGCCAATCTACATGTATACAATATTCCTGCAGTTAGAGGAATGTATTATAATATGAGTTAGTTAGTATATATTAAGAATTTAATCCTTATTTGGGTAAACAGTCTTATGAGAAGAGAGCAAGACCGCCCTATATTTCATCCTTCCATATATATATGCTTTGATTTTCCGAGGTACTTCCTTAATGCTTTACTTGGGAAGGAGGGGAAGAGGAGGAAAATGAAGTAAATTCTTGCAACTTTTGTGAGAAGAAGTGGGAAAAAAATTCAAAAAAATTCTATCTTCCTTTCCTCCATGTATCCAAGCAAAGCAGCTTTTCCTTTTATCACAACGGTGCATGCTTGCTAAATAGACCACACGCATAGGGAAATTTTATGCTTCATCGCTAGCATAGGGGTCATCATCAATTGGAATCAACTAAACTTTAATTTCATTCATAAAAAATGCATGGAACTACACTTGACTTCCAATTGAAGCGCATCGGCCATGATGCTCCGGTGAACAATCGATGTGTCTGTTTGTGTAACAAAACATGCCATGGAGACAAACACTTGACGTTGACCCTTGGAAGGCCGAGGTATTGCGCGACCTAGCAACTCAGTCATCCTGATACCATCTGTTTCCCTTCTCCTCCGACTTGTGCTGTCTATTTGTTTTTAAGAGGATGAAGATTTGACCGCACAAAAGAGATTATAGAACAACTAATGGAGTAGTTTAAGAGAGAAAGGGATTCTACCACACAAACACAGCTTGCTTCGAGACCGAAAGGAACAATAAGGGGGAGGGGTACCGGTGGCCATTGGGCCTTAGTCGTGGATTCTCTTTTGTAGGTCTGATCCCACAGCTTTTGCACTTTCTTGAGTGTCGGAGAATCATAATAACATTGGGGTCCCCACATCCATAAAACGGAATAATGTGAACACAGCATGGAGGTGATGGGGGTTTCAAGGAAGCTCACTACTCAATTCCAGAGATTCTCTGCTCAGTCGCACCAATTTCCTAAACTCCTCATGTAGCTTGTGCTTCACACTACTTTACCCTTCCGTTTTAGCATGCAGCAACGTCATTATGGTGTCTTGCTCGCTTCACCTTCCCATTACATTTCCTCGACGATTCCATTTATTAATGGAAAGCAAGTCAAGTCAAGTCGTGCTGGATCGCAAATTTCAATCAAAGCACCTGCGTAGGTTGCACGCACTTTCCACATAATGCCGACGAAATTACGCGTGCACTAACTTGGCATTCGTCAAGTGGTCAGCATTGTTCGAGCATGCACAATAGAAAAAGCAAGGACAAGGACTAGGAGCATCTTTATTGCAAGTTGGTTTTCTTTTTTGCTTTTTTGCACAAAAAAAAGAAAAAAGAAAAAAGCAAGTCAAGTCAAGAAGCCATTGCAAAGGTTCCCCGCAACCTCTGCATAATCCTGCATATATTATGAGTGCAATGACCATCATTCTTTAAGCACCTAGCAGTCGAGAATCAGCATTGTTCAAGAACGCATAGTAGAGAGTTTGTGTGTTTATAATCCAACGTCGAAGGCTGACGATCAGTGTAGCTCCCGACAGTGGGTAGGTCATGTCGTTTGAGCACTCCTAAGGTAATCGATGGCTCCATGTACTTCTCTATTTCCCACTTTGATTGCTCTATTTTCTTCTGATGAGTCGTCTGAGAGTTTCTATTTTTGTTTGAATGTAGCTCCGAGTTTGAGTCTTGGGAGACATTTTTGCTATTCTCAGATTGTTTTTGGTCGGTTGCTACTCTCAAATTTGGGATTCCATATTTCTCTCTATTTCCTTCTCCATCAATCTCTTCTACAATCCTCTCAAGATGAAAAGAAAAGAACCCTTTAATTCAAAAGATCTGATCTATGAGGCGTCTTCCTCATCGACCTCTCCACATGGAGGTGATTATGAAGGTGGAACCACAAGGCCAAAGGGAAATGATTATGAAGTGTTTTTGAGTTTTAAAGGGGAAGACACTCGCAAAGGCTTCACCGATCATCTCTATCATAACCTTAACCATGCAGGAATTTGTGTGTTTAGAGACGATAATGAGCTCCGTGTTGGTGAAGAGATTGGTTCGGAACTTCTCTGCAGTATTACAAAGTCTAAGATCTCGATCCCAATTATTTCGGAGAACTACGCCTCAAGTAAATGGTGCCTTCGCGAGCTAGTTGAGATGTTGAAGTGCAAGAGAAGTAAAGGGCAGATAGTGTTGCCCATATTTTACAAAGTGGAACCCTCGCAAGTGCGACATCCTTTAGGGAGATTGAGAGATGCTATCAATGCACATAAAAAGATTATGGATGAAATGGTTGTGAAGGAATGGGAAGAAGCACTTAAAGAAGTCAGCTTCTTGAAAGGATGGGAATTGGAGAAAATTGATAACGGGTACCTTATTCTCCGACAAAACATTGTTGAATCTTTCATAAATAGATATTTCTTGAAAAAGAATATACATATTGCTATCCTATATTGATATTCATTGTTACTTGACAGGCATGAAGGAACATTGGTGGATATTGTTGTCAAAAAAGTTATGGGCGAGTTAAAAAGGTTTTTTCAGCTAAATGTTCCCGAACAGTTGGTGGGAATCAATGATCATGTACAGCACATTATGAGCAAGATAGATGCTGAATTCAATGGTACAAGGATTATTGGAATTTATGGAATTGGCGGCATCGGTAAGACAACTCTTGCAAAGGTGTTATACAACAAACTTTCTAGTCAATTTGACTATCGTGGCTTTGTGGCAAATATCCGAGAAACATATCAGCGTAAGGGTATTGAGTCTGTACAAAAGCAACTCATTTCTGCCATAATAGGAAGTTTGTGTGAGGTGTCTAATGTCGATGAAGGAATCAATGTCATAAAATCCCGATTTACAAGTAAGAAAGTTCTTGTTCTTTTAGATGATATGGATGATTGTACGCACTTGAATGCTTTGGTTGGGGATGGTAGTTGGTTTGAAGTGGGAAGTATAGTGATCATCACAACTAGAAACAAAAGCATTCTTGATGAAGGTAGAGCGGGCTATATGTACCAACTCAAAGAATTGCCTTTTTATCAATCACTAATTTTATTTAGTAGACATGCATTTCAACAGGATTATCCTCCGAGTGATTATAAGGTTATCTCTCGTGATGTCGTATATACTACTGGAGGGCTCCCATTAGCTCTTGAAGTTATAGGTTCGTCCTTATGTAGAAAGAGAGAAGACGTATGGAAAGGTACATTAAAAAAATTAAAGAAAGTGCCCCATGAGAAAGTGCAAGAGAAGTTGAAAATAAGTTATGAAGCATTAGATTATAGGGAACAACAAATATTTTTGGATATAGCATGCCTTTTCATCGGATCACATATACAAAATCCAACCTATATGTGGGATGCTTGTGATTTTTTCCCCGGGGTGGGGATTGAAGTATTAACTCATATGTCCCTAATTGAAATTGTCGAAGTAGAAGAGCTATTGATGCATGATCTATCGATGCATGATCAATTGAGAGATCTTGGAAGGGAAATTGTTTATCTAGAAAATCCAAGGGAGCCTCAAGAGTGTAGCAGATTGTGGATCTGTGAGGAAGCCCTAGATGTGCTTGACAATTGCAAGGTATGAGTCTTCTCTACTTTTCTTAGTCAATGAATGTGGGTCCATCTTCCCTTTCTTGTTTGAAATAAAAATAAGTATCAGTCTTGAGTCCCCGTAAATTGCTGCTTCTCTAAGCAAAATAATTTTTTTGATTAATCATTGTTTTTGCCTGATTCTAGAAATCTATGGTAAAAATGAGCAAAATTTAGATGACTAGTACTTTTTTGTAACAAAATCAACACGAAAATGAAAATATAGCATCAAACATTTGTAGCATTAAAAAGAATCACCTATAGAATATTCGTAATTATCAATTTTCCTTCCACGTATAATGAAAAACCCTCATTGAAGGAACACATGATAAGAAAGGAACGTAAAACACACATGTATCTTTTGCAACGGCATTCTTGTTTTCATTTTGATATTGACAATTGCAAACAAAGTAAACCAAAAAAGTGAGGAAATTCTACAATTGGGATTCTTTAATTTTGATACTTATATTGATGGCAAATTTGATAGATGCATTTGGATAGTTAGAGTTGTATTGGTTCGCATATACATGATAGGAGTAAAGGAAGTGTTATTTCACATATAAAGGGCATGAATTTTGATAAATATATTTGAATTAATATATGCATGAAGAGAGGCCTTCCATTGTATTTGCAAATTGGACGCAAATTTTGGAAATTCAGAAGGTGCAAAATGTGAATGATATAGGTGGATGAGGAAAAAGTTTGGAGACAATCGCTTGAGCTTCTCTTCTTTACATATATTAGATAAATAATATGCAACTACAACTTTTCATTTCACAAAAATGAAAGGTAGAAGCCTACACCATAGTAGTATGATAGCAAATCAAAATCAACGCATTTTATTTTATTTCAATTGGTCTCATCTCATCATTCAAAACTTATGGTCCACAATGTTTCCAAGTTGCAGGGCACCAGAAAGATTGAGGCCCTTTCTCTTGGCAAATGTGGTGAGGGAAGAAGATATGCAGCCAAACAGTTAAAAAAAATGACCAACCTGAGGTTCCTTCAAGTGGATGGTGCTAATTTCATCGGAGATTTCCAAAACTTACTTCCTGAGTTAAGATGGCTTCAGTGGAAGAACTGTCCCTCAGATTTCGGTGCGGTCAACTTTCATCCGAAGAAATTAGTTGTACTTGATTTGTCATACAGTGCAATTTCAGAGGACTGGGGAGGATGGGTTCCACTCAAGGTAAGATGTAAAGAAGGCATCGAAGTATTTTTTTAACTTAACATTTTTTTTCCTTGTACATATAATATTTGAAAATTGATTTTCATAATTAAACTAGCCGTTTAGGTTTAATTTCATAGTATTGAAGGAAAACATGGTGCCCAATGATTGCATCTCTCTTTCATTTGGATTTGTCATGTGCTTATTTGATAATATAAGTTGCTTATGTCTAATAAGCAAATATCTCCTTTGAAATGTCATTCGGAAATAAATGCAGTTAGCACTTGTACACCCTAACATTCTTTTGCAATCAATATGTTTAAAAGACATTTATCTATTGCCGTGACCAAACACTACTAAAAGCTACATTTAAAATTAAATAGGACCACTGTGAAGGAGTAGAGGAGCACGGATAATTTTTGAGGAATTCTAAAAGGTCAAAAACATAAGGAGTAGCAAAAAATCACAAGCTGCGACAGTCCAATTGCATTGACGTATCGTTTCTTTCTTTCAGAAGGCAACCGAGCTCAAAGTTCTCAATCTCAGAAATTGTCAATCTCTGAAAAGAACTCCCGACTTGTCCACTTTCAAAAGGTTGGAGTTTTTGACTTTTGCAAAATGTGCGAATTTGGAACAACTTCATCATTCTATTGGAAATCTGGTATCATTGATCGAGCTGGACTTAAGAGACACATTGATCACGAAATTATTTGAAAGCATTGGGAATTTGCAAAATCTAAGGATCTTGCGTATTTGGAGAATTGGCATAACGGAATTGCCTGATGACATTGGAATGTTGACAAAACTCCAAACGTTGGATCCTTGGGATTGCAGAAACCTGGAGCGACTGCCTAGTAATATATGCAAACTGATTTCGCTAGAGAAGCTCTATCTTTGTTACTGTGTTAAGCTTTGGGAATTACCAGAACTGCCCTCCGGCTTAACATATCTAGGGATCACCTGCGAGGGGGAGTCTTTGCCCCATCTTTCCCATCTAACCCGTCTCAAGAAGCTCGAACTTATTGATTGCGATGGGCTTGAATGTCTCCCAGAGCTTCCCATTGGACTATCGGAGCTTGACATTGCATGGTGCGGAAAATTGAAAGCCTTGACGAATTTGTCAGACTTGAAACACTTGGAAATTTTCTCTATGTATGAATGCCCATCTCTGGAACAATCGCCCGACGTGTCGAATTTTAGGCATACGCTGGTGAGAGAACTTGGCCTGAAAGAGAGGCATTTCCCCTGTGGCTTAATATTCGAGCGTTAGCAGACCTCAGGAGCTACGCAGGGCAAAAGAGAATGAGGGCTCGACGTCCACGGAATCTCTCTCTCTCTCTCTCTCTCTCTCTCTCTCTCGCTACTAGTCAGTCGCCCTGCTGGTTTCCCAGGCCCAAAGATTGAAGCCACCATTCGCACCGCCCATCCACCGTAGGCAAGCGGGCAGGTCGGTCGGCGCGGCAGAGATGATGACGGCGACAACGATGAGGCGACGCCATGGCTGGCAACGCCCTCTCCATCCGCTCCAGGTAAACGCACGCACGCGTCTCTCGAGCTTTCCTGTGGTCTCTCAGCATCGCTCGAGCGCGCGAGCTCATCAATTGTTTGTGTTGGAGATTTTAGTTTGCTCAGTAGTAGCTACGCAATAGTTTGTTGGGAATTGATGGGATTTTCCACATATTTCCCCCGGTATTCAGGTGTTCTCGGCGATGCTTCTGTTCGTCTGGTGTACTGCGATAGATCCGACAGATAAGACCAGTTATAGAAAGAAGAAGAGAGGCTTCGAAGCGATAGCGCTTGCGAACTTTTATGCCGATTCCTCGAGCTCGCCCTTCCGATTTCGATGCTTGGTTTGCCTACGTGGGTACTTCTTGTTGTATAACAAAGAAACCAAGGAGAAAATAAATTGAGATTGGGTGCCAGAGGAGCTATTTGTAATACTAATTCAGGGTTTGATGTTCGTCTACCCACTGACAAACTAATATGCAATCAATTATAAATGAACTATGAGTAGGGGTTGTAATTGCGGTAAGGGTTTGTTGCTGAGTTTCTCCCTTGCATGAACACAGCATGTGTTATGTTTGCTGGAGAAAGGAATATTAAAAAAAGCACGAGCCAAGATTATTGTGTTTGGTCACCTACCTGGTTCTTGGGGCTTGAACTTTTGTCTTTGCCCTCCTCTTCAAGTGATATAAAGGATTCACAATTATTTGATGACACTGGTACTTGGATATTCATACATTTAAATTGTTTTACCTGTATTTAGTTGCTCCCAAACTTTCTTGTAATGAAAGAAATATCTTACACACATTATTAGAGGTAAATGTGGTCATCGAGGTTAACCTATGTCCCAGTATTTGCCTTCTCATCTCTGCTTTTAGGTGAAAAACTAGTGGAATTTTCGCTCTACGTGGATGGTATTTCATTGTTATGGTATGCTGAATGCTGATAAGTTCCTCTGGATTAGTCAAACATGATGATTGGTGGCTATTAATTATACCCATGCAAGATCTTTACCTTGAAAGTTGGTTTTAGGATTGCTATCTGTCTGGGATGCAATTTAAAAGATGGAAGTTGGTCACATCAAAATTATTCCCAGTTTTGATCAGGAACAAGATCATTGGAGATGTAGAATGGGATTCTCACTCCTGGTCCCAAATATCCTACTTTGCCTATTTAATTGGGACTCAATCTCATCGTAAGTCAAATGAAACCCTAGTTCTCTTAGTGCATGGCCCATTGTACGTCTAAAACAATATCTAAAGGCCAAACCTGCTAAGTCAGGCTAACTTTGGGGATTAAAATACAAGGGGACTTCAAATGAGAATGAGGTGTTGCCCTCATCCTGAATTAGATTGCATGGAAGATTTAATGGCTGGTTATGACAAGGCTGAAGATACTTTGCATACAGACTTGGGAGAGTCCATAAGCTTTCAACCGGATTAACCTTTTATTGCTCGAGTTGGAAGTGGTCTCTACATTCATGATAGGGTGGGGGTAAATAGGAGGTCTACTGTGCCTCTGCAAACAGCAGTGCAGCACAATGCCCTAACCTTTGTATGGCAGCATCACTTCTGGCTGGGGACAGAGTTCGTTTTTCGCATCATAGCATATAGCTCTTCACCTTGTCTATTTCTTTCATCCTCCTGTCTTCTTCTTTTCATTGCCATCGTTTGGTTGTGCATTCGTTTTGCTCTCTTCTATACTTTTGCCCCAATGCTTCTCTAGATAGCTTTCTTGAGAGTTACAAGAGCTTCTTCAGTGGTGTGCTTCTGTTGTGGTGGTTCTTGTGCTTTTGATTTCTACATTTGAGCTTCATTCCCCTTTTTTAAAAGATAACATGTAGGTATTAGTACAGAAAAAATGATTAAAAATCTATTTTTTTAGAACTTATTTTTCTGTAGTCTTATGATCGTTGATCCAAAGTATGGTCCGATTTCAATCATTTGGGATTGATCTTAACATCCTTTAACTTAAGGGTTAAATTTATATGTATCTATTTGCAGGGATTGCCTCGCATATGCGAACTGATTAGATCTTGAACTGTTGTTTTGTGTAGCTATGATGTGACATCTATGTATGACTATCTGAAAATTGAATGTCCTTGGCATATCTATATGGGAATTGGCTTTAGGCAATCCATCAAGATTCAAGATCTTAGTCTTGGGGCTTGTGCTCTACTATATTAGAATCCTCTAGAATCTAGTACGGTGGAATCCACTGGAATCTAAGATTGTGGAATCCTCTTCAGTTTCTCACCTTGTGTTTCTTGATTTTTTCGCAAGATTGCCCCAGATTTTTACTGATTCTTGTTCTTCTACCTCGGTATGAATCACATTACATCTTTTTCGGGTCTAGTACCAGACACATTTCATGATATGTCCTTTATGGGGATAATGGTGCTTGTGCCATCTGCAAGTTTCTTGATAGAGATACCTGTAATTAGATGGTGACAAACGTGTCGCTGCTTTCTCATCAACAGGCTATGACAACAATGGTGTAGTAGACTATGCAATATATTGACCAGACACCTGATTTTGAGACAATGATAGAGCTTATTGAGACACTTTACTCTATTGCCCTGTGAAGGTTAATATGTGAAATGAAACTATATTGCATATTATGTTTATGAGCAATCTTTTTCTTTTTTTCCCTTGTGGTTTCTATAGCTAGTTTCATTAAGCAGATATATGTCGAAATTGAGATGGCACAGTTGATTAAGAAGCTTGCGAGAGTAAAGGAAGAATGGGGTCTTATAGCAAAAACTGTTGACTTTATGTTGGAAATTGCAGTAACTAGAAGCTGACTACTGTTGTCACTGATCTAGTAATTGATTTTTCCTTGTCCAACATTCCTATGATAGGTTTAAATTGCAGGTAGAAACTTTTGAAGCAATGGCAGTGACAGAGAAAGTTGCCTTTATCCTTGAACAAGTGCAGGTTTTTTGTATTGCTTTAAGCTGTTTATGCACTATTGCTAAGATTGGTTTTTTGATCGATGGATTTTGCAGGTTCTTTTGTGCTTAGATCACCGGGATTATGTCCATGCATAGGTCCTTTCTAGGAAGATCAGCCCCTGAATGTTTGATGTAGATCCTTCCAAGGAGGAGAAAAAGCCTAAAGAAGGTGAAAATATTGTGGAAGGAGCGCCAACTGATATATTGTCACTTCTGGAGTTGAATTGGATATACTAAGAACTCATGGTATGGTAAATTGGTGTTTTGCTTTTTCTAATGTTGTGTCCACTATCTTTTAACTAAATTGTTTTCACCGATCAAGTGCTACCTGGTATTCAAGTTGGGGTTCAAACCATGAACTTGTATGGCTTTATTTAGCTGGCACATACCCTTCTTCCTTTCTAGCTTTGTAGCAAACTCTGACGATCAAGATGTGCTAAATGGATCTAAAAATACATCTTAGTTTACCTAGTGTTCATGTCGTTAATGATGTAGGTATTACTCACGAAACAACAATTACCTCAAGATATGTTGATGCTAGAAGGCCACATAGTGAAGGGAAACCCAGAGCAGTTGATACCGGTGAAGCTCTATTGTTGTTGAGTCTTCACTGAGTATTTTGAGGCACGGCTGTAGGTTCTAAGGAAAATCTACTGGTACTTGGATCTATCACTACATGATGCTATGTAGTCAAGCCTTCTTAATACCACTTTAAAGATCAGAATCTCTCATATATTACCCAATTCAGGTACCATTTTTGAATTGTTCTGGGTAATTGGTTGTACATCATGCAACATCTCAATAACATGCCATAGAATTTGGTTGACCATGCATTTGTTACTTTAACGCAGGTTGCTTCTGAAACAATTGGTCACACTAGAGGCTATCCGATGGACTGCTCTTTGGAGTACTTTTATAGATGAATTTGAGAATGAGAAAAACATGCTCGGAGGTGCACTTGTTGAGAAGGCAGCAGAAGATCTTAGACAGAATCATTAAATGTGTAATTACAGAACTTTGTCATTTGTGACTCACTTCTGCAGAATATTATTGTTGTTTCAAAGTACTACCCTAGGATTATTTTTAAAGAGACTTCCAGAGCTGTGATGCCTTAGTATTTAGGTCTGATTATGGGGCACATTGGTTTATGTTATTTTTATCAATGTCATCTTTATGAATGATTTTCAAGACCCCACGTTTAACCCTTAGCAGCCTCTCTGCCTGTAATACTTGATTGGGACATGTTTGCCGGACTTGGATACAAATTCTACAATAGTGGAAATGAGGTTTAGGTGACTTAAAAGCCGAAGGCTTGTCATGGAGGTGAGAATGTTGTCATTGTAGTTTCGTTCCGTAAACATTTCTGATCGACATATATGTGTGCACTTGGCTTAGTCAACTTCTGCTCATAAAAGTTTTAGCTATGTGATTGTCTGGTATTGTGAAACCATTTCTTGTCCCATGGAGCCTAAAATTTTGATGCCCTTTACAAGGAGGGAGAATTACCAAAAAAGTCATAAACCTATTGCAATTGTGCCAATTCAGTCATAAACTTTTTTTTTTGGTTAATTTAGTCCTAAACCTTTTATAATTGTGCTAATTCAGTCAATTCGGCCAAAATTGGCCAGTAGACGTTGACGTGGACGCCAACGGGGGATAGTTGGCCGGTGAGGCAATTTTTTAATATTTTTTAATTCTTTTTTTTCTTTTTTTTTTTCACCTTCTTCTTCCTCTGGCCGGTCAGAGGCAAGGGCCGGTGAGGTTAGCCTCGCTGCCCACTGGCGAGGCTCACCCCCGTCGACCGAAGGCGAGGGTTGACGAGGGCGAGGCCTCGCCAGACCGCAGGCCGGAGGCAAGGGCCGGCGAGGGCAAGGCCCCGCCAGATTTAGTGAGGTCAGCCTCGTCGGCTACTAGAGGGCGAGGCCCTGCCAGATCCAGTGAGTCGGTCCTCGCCAAGACTGGGCGAGGTTGCCGTTGCCAAGGGCTGCGGCGGAGGCAGGGAGGGAGAGGATGAGGAAGAGGAGGAGGCGGCGGAGTGGTTGCGGAGAAGTGAAGAGGGGCGTTGCGGTTGCAACGGCGACGGCGGGGAGAGCGAGGTGGGGGCAGAGATCTGTGTACAAGTGCGGGGGAGGTTTTAGTGCAGAGGGATCAAAATAGGAAACGGAGGTCACGGGAAGAGAAACATGACATACCCATCGTTGTCGTCGCCGTCGCCGTCACTGTCATCCTCACACTCGTACACAAATCTCTGCCCCCACCGCACCCTCCTGCCGCCGCCGCTGCAGCCGCAATGCCCCTCTTCACCTCTCCGCAGCCACTCCGCCGCCTCCGCCTCCTCATCCTCTCCCTCCCTGCCTCCGCTGCAACCCTTGGCGACGGCAGCCTCGCCCAGCCTTGGCGAGGGCTAACTCACCGGATCTGGCGAGGCCTCGCCCTTGCCAGTGGCTGGCGAGGCCTCGCCCTCGCCAGTGGTTGGCAAGGCTGACCTTGCTGGCGCTGGCCAAAAGAAGAAGAAGGTGAAAAAAGAAAAAAAGAATTAAAAATATTTAAAAATATTTAAAAAATTCAAAAAGAATATTAAAAAATTGCCTCGCCGGCCGACTGTCCCCCACTGGCGTCCATGTCAGTGCCGGCCGGCCAATTTTGGCCGGATGGACTAAATTGTCACAATTATAAAAGGTTTAAGACTAAATTGGCAAAAAAAAAAAGTTTAGGACTGAATTGACACAATTGTAATAGGTTTAGGACTTTTTTGGTAATTCTCCCTTTAAAAGGGTGGGAGGAGCTATGCTATATTGCTAAAATAGTTCAACAAGTATTTTATGCTAGTATTAGCACTCACCATTTCTAGCATATAAAAGTATGTCCCAGTGTTGGAGCTTTCTTAATGTGTTCAGAAAACCTACGTAGTTGAATCACTCAGGGAGTAGAGCTCTCTTCTCGGGTTTCTATTACTGCTATTGTAGAGCGTTTTAATCGTTCACATGCCTCAATTGATAAAATCAATACTATCATCTAATAGAAAGATTGTATAACGATAATTATCCAAGCTTGTATTATATTCTATTGCATGACCTATTAGTTTTATATTACCATTTTAGGAAGCTGAGAAGCATCTCTCCATAATGGCTGTTTCCAGGTCCTGGTGGCAAAAGATAAGCTAGCTGATGTGAGTTCTCTGTCTCCAAATGACAAAGGAGAGTAATGACATGGTGGCAAAAGATAAGCTAACTAATGTGAGTTCTCTGTCTCCAGATGAGAAAGGAGAGTAATGACATCTTAAACTCAATGGTGACAAATTTGGAAAAGCTCGTTGATCTTGTTGAGAAACGTTGCCAACAAGTCCATGAGGAAACCAAGGTTCATAAGGCTGCTTTTAGAGCTTGAAGATGCCCTAGTTTTGAACAGGTGAAGATGCCCTAGTTGAATGAATGATCTCTCTCCCCTTGAGCCTCCTTCTCTCGTCGAGGAAGAGAAGTTGAAGAATGATGTTTCCCATTATGCTCTGAAGTGGAGATTGAAGATATTCCTTATAGAACTCTCATGCAGCTGGTTTAAAGATGACTGCATATTCTGTAGAGGGATCAGATCTAGACCTTGTGTTGTGTAAGGATATACTGGATACACTTTCTACATTGGAGCGTGTTTTGATCTTTTGACCTTTCCTCTTTCCTCCTCTTTTAATTGAAGATTTGTGGGCTTTCAAGGGTAGGAACTTGTACCGGTGGAACAGTTATCTGCACAAAATGTTCAGTTATTCGGACTGAAGTGTGTGCCTTGTTACTAAACTTTGTTTCGCATTACAAATTCTGACGGTGCTTGTGTTTTCCTAACACCGGGGATAAAATTACCTCTCCAAAAGTAAAGGCTAATGAATGCTATTCTTTTATTTCATTTCACATTTGAAATGAGCACCGGTTTCTAGGGAGCTTCATTTCAATAAGATAAATGCACTTTTTATCTCCTCAAGGGACGTTACTTTTCTCCAACTTGATACATCAATGATTACAAGATTACTTTAAAATTATTCTTGAGGTCTTTGTTGACAAGGCCGATTATTTATGAGAAGTAAATAGTTTTTTCTTTAGAGAATATAATTTTCAATTTAAAGTGTTTAGAAATAGAAGTTTTACTACTTTTAGTTAATGTTGCGATGCCATTTTCAATGATTCATTTCGAATGTAGGGAAAATTCGAGGTAACGCAAAAAATCAATTTTTTGCTATTATTTGAAGGCCTTTTTTACCACGTACTTGAAAACCAATTAGCATTCTGAAAAAAAAAAAAAAATCTGTTTTTAAATATTCAAAACATTTTGACAAAAAATAGTGTTAGAAAAAGTTTGTGACGTTCATTACTGTAAAGCCCAGCTGATGAAAAAATCGAATTCTACATTGATCATGAAGAGTAATTATTGAAACTGATCAATTCTTCTGAAAAAAAAATCCACTAAACTTTTCTTTTTTTTAAGCATCCCCTCTCTCCGCGGGCCACGACCTTTCGAGGTGGAAAACGTGATGGAGAAACCGCAGCGGTTTTTGCATGTGGAGCGGTTTCCTGTGGATTAAAAACGTTGCAACACACACAAAGTGCCGGCTAGAGGAAAATCGCTCGTCCCTGCCGGTCTAAGCATCGCAATACCCGAAGATAAATATGCTTGGATACGTGATGTGCACTTTCTTTCAACTCAAAACATTCTCTCGGTGCCTCATTCTGGATAATCGACGGGGGCTGAATTGAATTGCTTGTGCATTTGTTATTTCAGCGCCGGAGATCGGGTCTGGCATGGTTTTAGGTTGTGCATGGGATGCACGCGGGTCTGGCAGGACGATTTTCTTGGTGAGAAATTTCGTCCAACTCTTTGGTATGTAAATATCTGCTAATTGCTATGTGCTCTGCCTCTCTCCGTTTAATTGGGCAATTTGTATCCCACTTTTTGAGCTGCTAGTTTGCTGGGCTGAGCCTTGCGGCGAGTAATTAGCAATGCAGCACGATGCCAGTACCTTTGTACAGCAACCGTCCCTTCTGGCTGGGGATGGAAGCAATTTTACCATTGAGTATTTCTATCATCCTTCTGTCTTTCTTCTCGTTAAAGCCGTCATCTGGTTTTGCATTCGTTTTGTTCTCTTCTTCACTTTTGCCCCAGATGCTCATACAGTTAACTTTCTCGAGAGGTACGAGAGCTGATTCAGTGATGTGCGTCTGTTGTTTTTGTTTTGTTAGAATATACATGGGCGCGGAAGCATGTTTTGTGTTGGTGAGGGAGCAAGATGTGTGGTTTTTATGGTTAGCTCCCTTACCCAAAACATGGAGCACTTGCTCCTTTATATAGCTACCAAAGTTGGTGGAGGAAGTCTCTAGACTTCTCTAACATAAGATGAAACTTCTAGACACATGAGCCTTCTAGACACATGAGCTTGTAGACAATTCTAGAGACTTCTCTTACATGTTGGACATTTTCCTCTTTCTTCTAGAAAATGTTTTCTTCTTTCTTCTAGAAAATTCATCTAGGGAATTCTAGAGAATTCTAGAAGTTTATCAACTCTAGGAAATTCTAAGAAAATGGATCACCATTTCCAACAGTTTTCTACTTTTGAGCTTCATTTCCTCTTTTGAAAGAGAATATACAGGTGTAAAAGCTGAAAAAAAGACGAATATATCATTTTAGACTTTAATTTTCTGTGGTCTCATGATCAATAATCCAATATGTGGTCCAGTTTCAATCATTTGGGATTGATCTTAACAACCTTTACCTTGAGGGTTATATTTATACGGACTTATACTGCAGAGATTGCCTCCCATATGTGTACTGATTAGATCTTGCGCTGTTGTTTTGTGTAGTTGTAACATGCCATCTATGTATGACTACATGTAGTTTTCTTCTTATCATTAGGCTGTGACGGCAAAGGTGCAGCAGGCTATGCATTGATCAGACACCTGATCTTGAGACCGAGATAGGGGTTAATTATGATGTTTAACTCTTTTGCTGATGGGAAGGTACATATATGAAATCAAACTCCATTGCAGCTTATATTCGTTAGCAATCTCTTTTTTTGTTTTGTGGTTTCTATAGCTAGTTTTGTCATGCAGATATATGTCGAAATTGAGAGAGCATAGTTGATCAAGAAACTTGAAAAAATAAAGGAAGATCAGGGTCTTATAGCAGGAGCTACTGATTTGATGCAAGAAATCAGGGTAACTAGAAGTTGATTTCTGTTGTCACTGATCTTGTAAATGGTTTTTCCTTGTCCAACATTCCTATGATGGGTTTGGAATGCTGGTAGAAACTTTTGTAGCAATGGCAAGTCCAGAGAAAGTTGCCTTTTTTTTTTAAGAAGTATGGAATTTTTTATATTGCTTTTAGCCATTTACGCACTATTACTATGATTGGTTTCCTGATTGATGGGTTTTGCAGGTTTGTTTGTGCTTAGATCGCCAAGATTATGTCTGTGCACATATTCTTTCCAAGAAGATCAGCCCCCAAGTGTCTGATGCAGATCCTTCCAAAGAGAAGAAAAAGCCTAAAAAAGGTGAAAACATTGTGGAACAAGCTCCAGCTGATATTCCGTCACTTCTGGAGTTGAAATGGAAATACTATGACTCATGACACACTAAATTTGGCGTTTTGCTTTTTCTAGTGTTTGTCCACTATCTTTTAACTAATTTGTTTTTGCCAATCAAGCGCCACCTCGTGTTCAAGTTGTGGGTCAAACCACGAACATGTATGGCTTTATATATTTGGCACCTACTCTTTTTCCTAGGCATATTCTCTTGTGCCTTTCTAGCTTTAGCGCAAACTTTGATATTCTAGATGTACTTGATAGATTTGAACTCTCTTAGTTTACTCTGCATTTATGTGGTCAGCAATGTAGGTATAGGTATTACTCACACAACAACGATTACCTTGAGATAAGTTGAATATATAAGGCGATAGATGAGATTCCATCAGTGAAGGGAACCCAAAGCAGCATATGCTGATGAAGGGAAACCCAGAGCAGTGATTCGGTCGAAGCTCTTTCATTGTTAGGTCTTCACTGCATTTTTCAAGGCACTGCTGTTCATTCTGTGATTTAATTTAATACAGGTTCTAAGGAAAATCTGGTGGTGCTTGGTTCTATCACCACATGATCCTATGCAGTCAAGCCTTATTAATGCCACTTTAGAGGATAAAATCTCTAAGAAATTCCCGATTCAGATACACCTTTAATTTGCTTTAGGTAATTGGTTGTACATCCTCTTTCATTATCTCCATAGTGTGCCATAGAATAAGGTTGGCAGTGCCTTCAATATTTTAATGCAGGTTGCTGCTGAAACAATTGGTCAAGTTGGAGGATATTCAGTGGCCTGCTTTTTGGAGTACTTTCAAAGATGAATTTGAGAATGAGAAAAACATGCTGGGAGGTGCACCCGTTGAGAAGGCAGCAGAAGTTCTTAGACAGAGAATCATAGAACTTGTGATTGCAAAACTTTATCGTTTTTTTTTTTCTTTTTGGATCATCATTCAGATATGACTCAATATTATCTGTTTCTGCAGAATATTATCATTCAAATGTGACTTGGTTGATCTGCCACTCTTGGCCAGAGGGCTTCTTATCATTTGTTGCGATCAAGGCCGCAACGATCATCAGCCCACTCATTTTCTCTTCCATTTCAGTCCTAGAGAGCATGAACATTGGCAGTCACCGAGAGAGAGAGAGAGAGAGAGAGAGAGAGAGAGAGAGAGAGAGAGAGAGAGAGGAAAGAGCGGGCTGAGATCGTGGTGGCAGTGATCGCAACAATGACATTCAAGGGGCCGTACTTCGAACTTGTATTTTTACAAGATGGCCCACCCTCCTTTTGAAATTGAAGTTGAACATGTGGGAGTGAAGGGTTCAAAATTAGATAATATCCTTGGTCTATGATGACAAAGAGAAGCGACTCATTGTTTAAGTTAAGTAGTTTTATTTTTTATTTTTTTCCTTTTCAGGGTTTAGTGAAGTCCGTAGTTGGGGCTCCTCTTTGCTTTTCATTCTGGTTTGTAGATTTATTTCTAGGGTTTGCATTATCTTGTATAGAGATGGATAGGTATTTCCTCGTTGCCTTACTTATTGCATAACAAAGAAACCAGGGAGAAAAGAAATTGAGATTGGGTGCCAAGGGAGTGATTCATAATGCTAATTTGGGGATTGATGTTCATCTACCCATTGTCAAACTAATATACAATCGATTAAAGACGAACTATGATTACAAGTTGTACCTCTCCATTGCAATAAGGGTTTGCTGTGGAGTTTCTCCCTTGCATGAACATGGCATGTGTTATGTTTGCTGGAGAAAGGAATATCCAAAAAGCAAGAGCCAAGATTATTGTGTTCGGTCGTCTACTTGGTTCTTGGGGCTTGAACTTTTGTCTCTGCCTTCCTCTTCAAGTGATATAAAGGAGTCACAATTATTTGATGACACTGATACTTGGATATTCGTACATGTTAAGTTGTTTTTGCTGTATTTTGTTGCTCCTAAACTTTCTTGCAATAAAAGAAGTAGCTCGCACTCCTTTGTTAGGAGTAAACAAGGTCATCCAGGTTAACCAATGTCCAAGTGTTTGCCTTTTCATCTCTGCTTTTGGGTGATAAGCTGGTGGAATTTTCGCTCTTTGTTGATGGTATTTCATTGTGATGTGATGCTGAATGCTGATAAGTTCCTCTGTATTAGTCAGAACATTATGCCTAGTGGCTATTAATAAAACTATCCAAGATTTTTACCTTTTAAATTGTTTTTAGGATTGCTATCTATATAGGATGCAATTAAAAATATGGAAGTTAGTCACATCAAAAATCATTCCGAGTTGGGATTATGACTAGGTTCATTGGAGATGTAGAATGGGATTCTTAATCCCAGTCCAAATATCTGACTTAATCCCAAGATTGGGCCAAATTTTTTACTTGTTCTCGTACTCATGTATGAATCACATTACTTTATTTTATTTTATTTTTGGGTCTAGTTCAGGATATGTTTCATGATATGTCCTTTAGGGGGATATTATAGTGCTTGTTCTATTTACAAGTTTTCAATTGGCTGGGATCCTCTTCATGGAGATACCTATATTTGTATTGCATCTTGCTATTGTCTTCTTTTGGTTCCTTTTGTGAACATATTTCATTCTAGAGTAATGAATTTTTTGCGCTGTTAATCAAATAGTTCAAATCAAAATTTTTAATTGCGATCAAGATGTACTTGATTGGACAGTGACATACATGTAGCTGTTTTCTAATCAACAGGTTGTGACAGCAATGGTGCAACAAACAATACAATACATTGATCAGATAGCTGATCTTGAGACCAAGATAGAGGTTAATTAAGATACGTAACTCTGATGGAAAGGTGAATATGTGAAATCAAACTCTATTGCAGCTTATATTCATTCATAATCTGTTTTTGTTCCATGGTTTCTATAGCTAGTTTTGTCATGCAAATATATGTCGATACTGAAAGAGTGCGGTTGATCAAGAAAATTGAGCAGCCCTCATTTAACCTGAGCAGCCTCCCTGCCTTCAATCCATGATTGGGGCATGGTTGCTGGACTTGGATACAAGTTCCAAATTAGTGGAAAAGAGTTTTTGGCGTATTGAAAGCCAAAGGCTTGTCATGAATTTCTGACTGACAAATATGGGTACTCTCGGCTTAGTCGATTTCTGCTGATATATTTGTTGGGGCTATAAGTGTCATTGTCTGGCATCATGAAACCATTTCTTGTCCCATGGAGCCTGAAATTCTAATGCACTTTTGAAGGGTGGGAGGAGCTCTACTATATTGCTAGTATCAACACTCACCACCGCCTATGTCACAAAAGTATATCTCGCCATTAGAGCTTTGTTAATGTGTTTAGAAATTCTGCGTAAATGATTCACTCATGGAAAAGAGCTCTATTTTTGTGGGTTCTGTTACCACTATTGTATGATTCACTCAAGGAAAAGAGCTCAATTTTTTGGGGTTCTGTTACCAAAATCAACACTATCATCTGATAGAGAGACAATATGATGATATGTGTACAAGGTTGGATGATATCCTATAAGCATGACCTGTTAGTTCTATATTATCATTTTAGGAAGCTGAGAAGCATCTCTCCTAAATGGTTGTTTCCAACTCCTTGGTGGCAAAGATAGACCGGCCGATGGGAGTCGTCTGGAATAGATGACAAAAGACAGCAATGACATCTTGAAGTTGTGGGCAAAAAATTTGGGAAAGCTGCTTGATCTTGTCGAGAAAAGTTGCCACCAAATGCACAAGGAGACTATGGCTCATAAGGCTGTTTGGAGAGCCTGAAGACGTTCTTAGTTGAATGGATGATCTCTCTCCCCTTGAGCGCCACGCCCACGCCCACACCCCAACCCCCAACACCCCCCCCCCCCCCAAAAGATGTTCATCATAGAACTCTCGAGTAGCTGGCTTTAATTTGATTGCATATTTTGCATAGGGGACCAGATCTGGGCCTTGTTCCGGATTGAAATGATATACTGAACACACTGCAGAGGAATGTATTCTGTCTTTTCATGCTTCCTCTTTCCCCTCTTCTTTTAATTGAAGATATGTAGGATTTCAGGGTCCAAAACTGGTACCAACGAAATAGGAATCGCCAAAAGATGGGCACTCATTCGGACTAAAATAAGCGCCTCGTCACTAAATTCTGTTTTGCATTACAAATTTCGCTGGCACTTGTGATGCTAATGAATGCTATTTGTCATTTTTCTTTAAGGGACAATGTTTTTCTCGAAGTCGATACTCCAATAGCGGAGGGGCCTTTGTTCTCTGGAATTCTAGCTCCTCTTCGCCATGGAAGCTGAAAAATATTGGGAAGAGGAAACGATTAAGGCGATCCTTGGTCTATTTTGGCAATAGGCAAATCTACATACGTGGGGAGTTTTGTTTGTTCATCGAGAAAAAGCTGTGGGCACATCTTTAGCTTTAGCTGTGGAATAGCCCAATGAATAACAAGTACTTTCCTAACAAAATGAATTTATTTATCATTTTATCGAAGAATGTCACCGTGAGAATTGCTTAGCAATCGACATAAGTCAGTTGAAGACTATTAGTGATTTTTAGGCTCCATTCGTTTCACGGAAAATAACTTCCGGGAAAATGTTTTTTGAATTTTCCGGTGTTCATTTTACGGAAAATCAATTGCTTAGGGAAAACATTTTCCATGATGGGAAAAAAGTCTTCTAAACTAGGGGAAATTGTTTTCCACTTTTGAAAAATGGAAAACACTTTCTTATTTAATCTCTTTTATCTCACACCCTATAAGCCCTCACTTCCTCCTCCTCCTCCTCCTCCTTTTTTTTTTTTTGAATTATTTTTTATTTTCTTTGTTTTCCCTCTTCCTCTTTATTTTTATGTTTTCTTTTCCTTTTTTCTTTTTTTTTAAAATTGAGTTTTTAATTCTTTTTCTTCTTCCTTGGCCGGTCGTCGGGCACAGCGGCAGCTGGCGACCGGCCATAGGCCAACTCTAGCCTCGCCCAAGTCCAAATTCACCGAGGGTGAGGCTCGAGCTTGCCGAGGCATCTGTTGGCCAACGAGCACGCCGCTCACCTAGATCAGTTGACCCTCGAGCTCATCGGATCTGGCGATTGCGTCTTGGTCGGTCGCAGGGCAACCAGCCACGTCAAGGCACACAACAGAGAGGAAGGAGGAGGAAGGAGGGAGGAAAAGAAAAGGAAAGAAAAAGATTAAAAATTCATTTTTTAGAAAAATATATAAAAATTAAAATTAATTTTTTTGGTCAATTAAAAATAATAATTTTTAATTTTTTTGGTAATTTTTCCCAAAAAATAAAATTAGATAACGAACAATGGAAAACATTTTCCACTCAAACTTCAAGTTTCAGTCGGACACTAGAAAATATAGTCATTTTCCAAGAAAATGACAATATTTTCTAGTATTCGGCTAAAATTTGAAAATGTTTCGGAAAATATTTTTCAGTGTTCGGTAAGGAGAATATTTTCCGCTCCCTAGATTGGCGAGCACGAACGTCAAGCTCGAGGCTCGATAGATTGATGAGCGTAAGTTTGAGATCGACGAGCTTGAGGTACCGGCCAAGAAAGAAGAAGATGGGAAACAAAGAAAAGAAAAAGAAAAGTAAAAGGAAATTAAAAATAATTCGAATTAAAAAAGAAAAAAAATTAAAAAATAATTCAAATAAAAAAAATAAAAGAAGAAGAAGAAATGGGAGGAGAAAATGAGAATTTGTAGAGGTGTGAGATAAGAGAGATCAAGTGAGGAAAATAAGTGGGAAACATTTTCCCCTACTTTAAAAGACTTTTCTCCTTTGATGGAAAACATTTTTCCCAAGAAATTCATTTTTCGTGAAACGAACGCCGGAAAATTCGAAAAACGTTTTCTCTGAAATTATTTTCCGCGAAATGAATGGAGCCTTAATGTTCTAACTTTTTCCTATTGTTTGTGCAGTCAAAGATTTGAAAATCACATGAATTATCATAAGATATACTTAAAGTCATTCGTGCGGTCAATAAATATTTTGGCCATTATTTGAAGATCTCTTTTTGTCATGTACTTTGAAAACTAATTGAAATTTTGAAAAAGGGAAAAAAAAAAACAGCCACTATAAAGCATTGAAAACATTTTTGTTTGGCAAAAAGAGATCTTCAAAATGTTCAAAACAATTTATTTGACCAAATTTAGTGTAAGAGAAGGTTTGTGATATTCATCACGGCAAGGACCAACTAGTGATAAAATCAAATTTTTCATTGATAAAAAAGAGCAATTGTCAAGACCAATCAATTCTAGTGAAACAAATTATTAAACTCTTTTTAAAATGAACTAGCCAATCATATGCTTGATGAAGAAGAACCCATCAATTATAGTTGACAATTTTCGGCAAATTGGAGTTGTACCAATTTTGAAAACCCTAATTGGTTTTCCTCTTCTTGTTGTTTTCTTAATACAATCTTGAATCCCATCATATCTTTCTTGTACGATTCTTTTGTTTTCAATTTTTTATTTGCCATCCTATCTATAGTCATTTTAACCGTCAGCATTTCGATAACGGCGATGTGGTAAATTTTAAAGGAGAGATAAATTTTGAAAAAAAAAAAAGTTAAAGTAAATGTCATTATTGTTTTTTGTCTTTAAAGCGAATCGTTCCTCTTTCTTGTGCTCATGAAGGAGGACTCTTGTTCTTTCCGCGGTCGTTGGAGCTTTCAGTTAAAGCTCGAGGTTTTCGCGCCATTTCTTGGACTGGAGTGTTCTCATCAACCATCTTCTTCAGCGACCGAAGATGGTCGAGCCATGCCCCAATATCCCAAAGCTCCACAACAATGGGGGTGTCGTGGGATCCGCCAGGGAGCCGCTCTCTCTGCTCAGAGTGAAGAAGCAGCTCTCCCGGAAGGTCGTCTTGCCTTCGCAAGCGTCCCCACCTCTCCGCGGCCCAACGTCGTACCTGGATGAGAACCAACGTAAATCAAGGGTTATTAGATCTCGTATGAGGATCTTGTACATTTTATGAATAAACAACCTTGATCACACACCCTGTAGGTTAGCTGAGGCCATTGCCACCCTTTTCACTATCTTGTATTTCACATCTAGTGACATTTGGTTCGGTCACACTAGTGGAATGTGCTTTTGGAACATGGTGAATCTTGTCCATCTTGCTGGTTTCCAACAACAGATCCTTTGGAGGTGGGCACAATTTAGTAGCGGTTGTCGCTTGATCGACGCGGGAATAAGAAGATACACCAAGCTTCAACCTTTTATGAGAGGGCTCTTCTGTGTCTAATTGCGGGAAGTCTACAGAACGTGGGAGGTCTGCAGAGGCCGTGACGCTTGTACCACCTGAATTCCTGTTTAGGTTAAGACTATAACTGTTTTTAGAACCTAAAACCGGATGCTTGTTTTGTTGAGCTAACTTAAGTTTCAGCTCAGATTCCCATAGAGCAATCTGCTGCCGCAAGTCCTGAAGTTCAAGATTTCTTGGGCCTACGACATGATCAGATCCATGCTCCTGGCATTCCAATTTTTGGTTGAGCATAACCAAACTTCTTCCTGCACTTCCTTGCCCAATTGAAGGTGCAGAACCAATCCCATCGTTTGCTTCCTGGTTCTTCGTCTTTGGATGTATAAAGGTACAACTAGAAGGCAATCTTTTGGACATCATTTTTTTTGTCTCGAGTAGGGTATCCCAACTTCTTCCCAACTGTTTTAGCTTTATCTTAAGACCTCCTATCCTGTCTGCCCCCCATCAGAATCACTGCTGCTCTCATCATCAGAGAAGCTTATAACAAGATTGCCGTTAGGCCCCAAGGAACCACCAGTTCCAGATCTACCAGACTTCTGTCCAACTTGATTCATTCCAAGACTATTCTCATGTTTGGTTTGTATAGATGGTCTGGTTGGAAACTCAATTGAGTTTGCAGGAGGATCAGCAGCATCAACCTTTGCTGGTATGTAATTAAAGGTAAATAGAAAAACATCATGAAAGAAAAAAAGAAAAAGAAAAAAAAAAGATCAAGCAAAGGTTCAGACAAAACACCAGAGTCAGAAGAGCAGAAATGTCACGCCCCGATCCTCCGAGCGCGCGAACATCCCACTTTGGTCGATAGAAATGCGACTTCCCAGGACACGTTGCCGACCCATTCATTTTTATTACGCATGCGGAAGCGAAACAAATCCCCTGACAACATTTAACTTGGGATAGAAAAGCAGGCCATCAAT
The DNA here is from genome assembly GCA_017140165.1 of Eucalyptus shirleyi. Classification (NCBI taxonomy): domain Eukaryota; kingdom Viridiplantae; phylum Streptophyta; class Magnoliopsida; order Myrtales; family Myrtaceae; genus Eucalyptus; species Eucalyptus shirleyi. The sequence continues at coordinate 16,211,406 of CM029448.1, read as the reverse complement.
CACAACCAAACAAGCTTTCTATAAATACATAGGTTTATATACAACACTGGATTGACTATAAAATAGGTCGGCTCAACAAAAAGGGAACTGTCCTATGACCAACTTGTCAGACACGTTCACCGATTCTTCAGCCTCCACCTTCCGAACTCCAGGACTTCCGGTCCTCCACAACCGTCATCTAGGGACCTGAAATATTATCCCATAACCGGGATGAGACTACGTCTCAGCGAGTCCTACCCTCTAAAACTCAATTAGGAAGAAAATACGCCTCAGGGCGCTCTAGCCACACAAATAGGATAGATGACTTACCTCGCCTCAGTCCCTTTCCTGCACGTCAGTACAATTCATATTCAACAATGCTCGCACAAGCTGAAACTACCGACATACCCATCGGTCTATCAATTCAGTCAATCCAATCAATATCATACGATCCACACATCTATCAATTCATATCATCTATTAAACCATACCATCTATTCATCCATCAATACAATTACGGCTCACACAAGCTGAAATGGATGTAATGCTCTCACAAGCTGATATAGATGGTAGCTCGCACAAGCTGATATATACATAGATGATAGCTCGCACAAGCTGATATATACATAGATGATAGCTCGCACAAGCTGATATATGGATCGTTGCTCTCACAAGCTGATAAACGATCATTGCTCTCACAAGCTGACATATATATAGATCGTGCTCGCACAAGCTGATAAAACGATCTTAGCTCACCAGAAGCTGCCGTATATATATATATGTATATCATAATTGCTCGCCTAAGCGGATACACATATATAAATCAATGCTCGCCAAAGCTTATCATTCAATAATAAACCAACTCATATCTCAATTCAATCAATCAATCAATCAATCAATCCAATCGATTCAAACTGGTCATACAAACCAATTACGGTGCTAAAAGCCAACACCGGGTATTTTCAAGTTAAATACCAAAACTTCTCCAATTTCACTTAATTCCACATTTTTGGAATTATTAACCACAATCATCATTTTCACTTAATTTCGCAATTTAACACATAATTAGCACAAACTGACCGCACTGCTGCGATCAGCGCGAAATTCTAACAACCGGCCATCCCGGCAAAATTTTCGAAATTATTAAATAATTAAATTTAATTCCGAAAATTAAATAATTAAATATTATTTTATAATAATATAATTTAATAAAATAATATTTATAAATTCGAAATAATTATTTAATTAAAAATAATTAATTAGGGCTTAAACAAGATTACACTAATTTAATCATACAATTAGCCCTAATTAAACATCAATTAAGCTAATCATGCAACTAATCTAATTTACATTAAAATAATCTAATTTAATCACATAAACCTAATTAGACTAATCTAAACACCCCTTAAGCGTCATTAACTCACTAAGCAAGAATTAGAGGATAAACTCACCGGATTAACATTCCGGCGAGTCCACGGCGAAGGCGACGCCAAGGCGGTCGATAAACCCCAAAGCGGCGACACCAACGGAGGCCGGGAAGACAATGAAAACGGGCCTCGAAGTCTCCAAAACCTTGCTGTCTTCTGCTTCTGATCTGGACTGAACTGCAGAGAAGAAACCAGCAACTTCAACGGCGAAAACGGGCCGATCGGAGCTCCGGCGAGCGGGTGGTTGGCAACCAATGGCTCCCGGGGGTCTTGGGGATCTTGTAGGAGGTTGGGACGGGCAAAGGAACGGTCGGAATGGGGCGAAACAGCAAGAAAACCCGAAACAGGCGGAACCGGGCGAGTCCAGACGGTCCGGCGAGCGGCGGCTTCGGGCGGCCGTACGGGACGGATGGAGAATTGTTCCGGCGAGCGGCGAGGTTCTTCGGAACGGTCTGGATGTCGTCTTCGCGGCGATGGGTGGCTCGTTCGCTGATTCAACCGGGAAGTTAACTTTTTACTCGGATCTTTGGCGAAAGGTCGGCTGGAGCAGAAACTGGAACGAGGGGAAAACAAGGGAGGAAAACGGCCGACGATGGCCTTCCGGGCGTGCGACGATGGAGGGACTGGAGAGCTCGGTTTCCTCTGGTTCTCTTGAGCTTTTCCTAAGCCTCAACCATGGAGAAAGCCATGAATGAAGGAAGAAGATGGTCTGCTGAAGAGGGGGCCTCCTTGGTGGCTCACTAGAGCTCAACACTTGTCTAAACCTCATTTGCTTTGCCCCCACCATGACATCACATGACATCATCCACTCTCTCTCCTCAATCTTCCTCCACAACCTTGCCAATAGGTGCAAAATAGCTCTCCCCCCATGGCATACGAATTTGTTACATTTCCCTCTTCAATCTCAATCAATTTCATCCAATTCTCAACTAAACACATCCAATTGAAGCCCAATTAAATCCATCAAGGTATCCTCGTCCGTCTCATGACTTTTTCCCATCAAATGATCCAACTTGCATCCCGAAGATTCAATCAAAAACGACCCTCTGACAATTCCAAACAAAAACGGCCTTACTTTGCTTTTCTGCCAAAAATCTCGATTTGTAGAAAAATCTTCTGGAGATGAATCGACATTCCTAAAATGAATTGTGACTTGACAGAACTTCCAATTTCTGTAATCGGGTTCAATTTCACGGTTAAATTCAATCTGGCGCGACTTTAGCGCGTCCTAATCTACCGAGTAGCTTTTAGGAATTTTCTGTGCAATTGACCCGTGGTTGATTATTTTCAAGCCACAAAGTGCATCTTCGACACATTGGTGACTCTCGATTGTCGTAGAAATCTCGAGGTTTCAAATACGGACACAGGGTACCAAAACGATAGAGAAATCGGTCTAGTGCCGATCAACAAGAATTGTGTAATTAGGTGGAATCACCCACACTGAATTACATGGTTCCGTTGAATCGATCTATCTCCGGTCTCTAATCGGTCTGTGCCGTAATGACCCTAGCAGATTAGTACGGTCGAGCAGTCGTTTCCTGGTCGAATTCTCAAGTCTATTGCGTTTAGATTCCTTAACGGCTTCACCTGATAGACTAGTTTTCTCGTGAGTGGCCAACTCAGAGAAGAAAGCTATAGACGCGAAGATGAAATGCCCGACTTATTTAATTGAAACCAGAATTGGAAAATCGGGATGTCACAAGAAATGTTAAGCATCTCCAGGAAATGTGCAAGTACACACTTAGTTTGAAAGACACTGATACCAGAGAGCAACCCTGAGACACTCTATTCCAGATAAAACAAGGAGTATAAAGAGAATAAGAAGCCTTCTTGATCTTAATGCAATGTAAGTCTATTTAAGCAGACACATCAATTATGCTGCTGATTCAAAGGACCTGTAAGTTTATGGATAGGATGAGTAGAGGTTTTAAGTTGCTGCACCAGGTCCAATGCATTTATCAGCTCATAACAATAGCATCCCACACCCCCCCCCCCCAAAAAAAAAAAAAAAAATAGTGCTAAATCACAGTGGTTTCCTTGTTTGTGGATTAAAAACGTCGAAGCTGAGATGACAGGGTGTAATGCCCATGTGTTGGGTTTCAGTTGCAACTTTGTTCTCTATAAGTTTGTTTTCATTCGCTATTTGGTTGTGTGATGCATGCAATTGTAGGAGCATTATCTTGGTGAGAAATTTTGTTGAACAATTGGTGGGTAAATATTTACTAATTTCTTTGTGCTCGGCCACGCTTTTGAAGTATCTCCTTGTGCTCTGCCTCTCTCTGTTTAATTTTGAAATTTAGATCCCACTTTTCGAGTTGCTAGTTTATTGGGGTGAGCCTTGCAGCAAGAATTAGCTAGTTGATTGCTGGCTTACGTAATAGTCCTAGGTGATTGTATTGGGCAACTAAATAGGGGGATTCTCAGTGTTTTGACATGAACTTCTTGGTCTAGTACCATAATTATTGATTATGTGTGACATTGTTGATTTAGCAGATGCACTATCTTGCAAATGATTTTTTTAGGGTCTGACACTATTACCTGTTGACGTTAACTTTCTGCAGGTAATAAATTATACAAGATGGCGAGATTTGGAAGAATTGCTTAAAAGATGTGCTTCTGGAACTCTTTAATGAATGAAGGTTGGCGTTTATATTCCTGTGGAAGTTTAATGGTGCTTATGTGTAAACAAAGAATGGGTAATAAGCAAAAAGTTAACTTGAGATATCCTTTCTGGCAGGGTGCTTGTATTTACTAATGAAGTGAAATTGATTAACAGCAGTGAGCATTCAGCGCCCAAGTAGTACAAAGTGAGTTTCCAGCAGTTAGCATTGTCACTTTCTCTCTAAAAAAAAAAAGGGGGAGATAGCAAACTCAATAGGTTGTTGAAAGATTACTTGGTAACTTAAAGGAAGCATTTACCTAAGATTCGTTATCAATAATTATCTCCCCGATCCATGAAGTCAATGTAAGATCATGTGATGTTGCATCCTATCAAGAACACTGATTGGAAGTTCTCATAGGAAAATAATGCACAAAGCCATGTGGATAAGCTGGACATTGTGATACTATCTAGTGTGGAGGTACTAGCAAAATCTTTGATGTACTTTTACAAGATTGACCCTCCCTTTGGTGCTTGTATTGCGTTCGGTCGTCTACTGAATTATTGGGGATTGAACTTTTGTCTTCCCAGCTGAAAGCGCTCTTTGCCTTCCTCATCAAGTGATTGAGTCATAATTATTTGGTGACACTGATACTTGGATATTCATATCTGAAGTTGTTTTTCTTGTATGTGGTTGCTCCCAAACTTTCTTGTACCAAAGGAAGCATTTTGCACTCCTTTGTTAGGAGCGAATTGGATCGTCGAGATTAACTGATGTCCAGGTATTTGCCTTTCCATCTCTGCTTTTGGGTTGATAAGCTGGTGGAAATTTTACTCTTCATTGATTGCATTTCATTGTTATGCTTTCATTGTTATGCTATGCTGAATGCTGATAAGTTCCTCTGGAATAGTTAGAGCATTATGACTGGTGGCTATTTATTTGTACCAGAATTTTACCTTCATAATTGTTATTAGGATTGCTATCAGTATAGGAGGCGATTAAAAAAGATACAAGTTGGTCACATTGACAATCATTCCCAGTTTGGATTAGGAATAAGATCATTGGAGATGTAGAATGAGATTCCCAATCCCAGTCCCAAATATCCTACTTTGCCTATTTAATTAGGACTCAACCTCTTAGTAAATCAAATTAGGCCCCAATTCCTATCGTGCATGACCCATTTTGCATCTGAAACAATATCTGAAGGCTGAACCTTCTAATTGGGGCTAACTTTGGGGATTGAACTATAAGGGGATCATAAATGAAATTGAGGTGTTGTCATCGTCCTTAATTAGATTGGATGGAAGATTTAATTATTGTCGTGGCAAGGCTGAAGATGCTTTCTATACAGACTTGGGAAAGTCCATATGCTTTCACCTCGATTAAGAAAAACCTTTTGTTGCTGGAGTTGGAAGTGAGCTCTATTTTCATGAGAACTTGGGTCGCACTATATGGAAGGTCTACTGTTCCTCCACAAGCAGCAGTGCGGCACAATGCCATCACATGGCAACCATTTCTTCTTGCTGGGAACGGAATTCTTTTTCACGTCATAGCATATAGCTCTGTACCGTGTCTATTTCTTTCACCCTCCTCTCTTCCTCTTTTCAATGCCATCATCTGGTTTTGCTTTCATTTTGTTTTCTTCTTTACTTTTGCCATCATCAACAGTGCAGAGTCCAATGATTATTGATCCAAAGTGTGGTCCAATTTCAGTCATTTGGGATCGATCTTAACAACCATTGCCTTAAGGGTTTTATTTTTATGGACTCACACTTTAGCGATTGCCTCCCATGTGTACTGATTAGATCTTATACTATCATTCTGTGTAGTCATAATATGCCATCATGTATGAATATATGAAAAACGAATGTCATTGGCATATCTTTTCGGGCATTGGCTCTTGGCAATCTCTAGAGATGCAAGAACTCAGGCCTTGCACTCATGCTGTTTGCAAGTCTTTTCAATTGGCTGGGATCCTCCTGATTTTATTTGTATTGCACCTTGCTATTACCCCTTTTAGTTCCTTCCTCACTCTATTTTCTTTCTAGAATGAATAATTTTTCTTGCTGTTAATCAGATAGTTCAACTGAAAGTTTTAATTGTGTTCTAGTCATAAGCAAGAAATGAATTAATTAGATGGTGGCACTCGCGTTACTACTCTCTTATAAACAGGTTGCAGCAATGGAGAAGCAGGCTAAGAAATATATTGACCAAACACCTGATCTTGAGACCAAGATTGTGCTTATTACGACCCTTAACTCTGTTGCTACTGGGAAGGTGAAAATGTGAAATCAAATTCTATTGGGGGTTCATGAGCAATCTGTTTTGGTTTCAGGGATTCTATGGCTAATTTCATTATGCAGCTATATGTCAAAATTGAGAGAGCACGGTTGATAAAGAAACTTGCAAAAGTAAAGGAAGGACAGGATCTTATAGCAGAAGCTGCTGATTTGATACCAGAAATTGCAGTAACTGGAATTTAGGTTATGGTTCAAGCCATGGCTTTATTCATCTGTCACATTCTCTTTTTCCTCTCTATCTTTATCACAACTCTGATGTTAGAGATGCACTTAATGGATTTGAACACACATCTTACCTTGAATTCATGTGGTTAACGATGTAAGTATTACTCAAATTACAATGGTTACCTTGAGATTTGTTGTTGCTATATGGCGATACATCAGATTCCATCAGCGAAGGGGAAACCTAGAGCAGTGGGCACTAGTGAAGCTCTTTCTTATGACACTTGTCGCGACCAATTTTTTCGGGGTGTGAACCACCTAGGGTTTGGCTAATGGATTGTTAAACCTAGACTTAACTCAGGCTCTCCCAAGCCCATACCAATTCGCGACTTTCGGTTCAAGTTCTTAACATGCAATTGTTTTAATTAGGAGTCGCCACTAATCTATTTTTGGTAGGTCGATTAGAAACCCAAGTAAAGTAATGGGAGATTTACTTTACTTCTACGAACCAGAGATTATGGGTACGGGGACTTGGTTACACTAGATTTCTCTAATGCCCTTTCGGTACCATTCTTTTAATTTCAAAAATGTTTTTGCAGGCAGTTTGGATTGATTTTAAGTCTGTTTTCCTAACATGTAAGGTGTTCATGCGGGTGCGCAAACCACTAATTTAGCACCCAGATAATAACAATGAATAAATTGCAAGACTTACCTCAGAGCAACGAAAGCATCTGCATTGTTAGTTCAGAATTCACATCATCGATTCTAGATATGATTTCTAATTAACACACAATTTCTTTTTGTTTTCACTTTATTTAATGGGAATCGAATCTATATGCAATGCAATGTTACTAATTTAACATGAAATGATATGGCATGACAATATGACCTAAACTATATGAATGAGTAAAATAATTTTTTTTTGTTTTCTTAATGAACATGCAATAATTAAATATGTAATCTAAATTAACCAAAATGACCTAATCCTAATGACGGGCAATTTCTAATTAAATGAACCTAGCAACAATCACTAAATGACGTACATTTCATGAACCTAATTCTATATGACGTGCACATGATTTTTATTTTCTTAATAAGTATGCAATCTACTCTAACATGCAATGACGTGCAAAGAATGCCCTAATTCTAATTTTTTTCTTTTTCTTTTATGAAATTCGAAATTAAAAATTGCCAAATAATTAAATGTGCAATTCAAATTTAAAACTAATATCCTAAATGCATGCATTTTTTATTTTTTATTTTTTAACAAATTCAAAATAAAATCCCTATTCTAAATATGCAAGATAACAAGAGATATTCTAAACCAACCCAATCCTAATTCAAATATTTTTTGGATTTTTCCTTTTACAAAAATAAAATTGATTCAACCAACATGACATCAAATCAGATAAGATATGATTGATATCCACAAATTGGCAAACCATATCTCGCGCATGAGATCGGGTTGGCCAATTTTTAAATAAAATCACGAATCGTATCTCGAGCATGAGATCGGATTGGTGATTTTTCCGTACAATTGCGGGTCGTATTTCGAGCGTGAAATCGGACCGTCAATCATATGTACGTTGCGAAATTAGGAAAATTTCCTAATTTATGAGGGATCAAGAAATCTCTTGGATATGGCAATATCAATCAAATATTCAAACAACATCACAATTCTACGGATTGGGCAACAATAACGAATTAATCAAAATTCTTACCCGATTCACAATATCACGCGGATAATGCTTCCAAGTTAGAACCAACGCCCGTAACCTTTAGGGAGACTCGCCGAGGATGCTGGATACTCGTTAGCTGATGCTTGGGACTGGAAGACCATGCTGTATTCAGCGGTGGATCGCACTCGTGACCTTCGCGATTGTCACAACCAAACGTGGGGCCATGGAAGAGTTTGACCCAAGGTGCTTCTCAGCGAAACTCGCGGATCCACGTTGGCTTTAGCTTGGATTAATGATCGAAGACGAGCTTCTGAGGACCTGCGAAACAGAACACAGTGATGCCGAGCTTCTCACGTTCATCTGGCCAAGGAAGATCCTTTTGCATGCATTAAATAAAATCACAAAAACCACGTGTTATTGTCCAATCTGAACAACTTGCAAAAGAAGATAGATCCAACACTTAGAATTATTCAATCCAATAATTCTTTTGACCGTGAACTTTAGGCTCGGCTCGAAGACGTCGGGGCAATTCGGCGGTGAGGAAGCTTTGACTATCTTTCGTATTATAACTTCTGGACAACAATCAAAAGAAGACAAATTCCCCTCTTTTACTTATTTCACCAAAATTTCAACAGCCCTTTTAACCGTGGACTCTAGGTTTGGTGGGACTGGCTTGGTGATTCTCGCCCGTGGGTGTGCTCGGCGTCACTCACCTGCAAAAGAAAAGAAAAAAAATACAATTCTGCAGCTTGGTAAAGAATAGCGATGGCGGTAATATTGTCATCGTGGTGCAGTCTCTGAGCAACGGGTGGATCGGTGACACAACTGGGCCGTCGAGTTGCATCACGGCTCGGTGCATGTGACCTCGTCGCAGTGTAGTATCTTCATCAACTCATCGTTGTTGAGGTAACTGGATGCTTTGCCGCCTCGCGGTACAGGTGCTAAATTGTTGCCGGCGGAGGAAGCGGCAGCGTTGATCGTCAGTGTAGGTGGCTCACGGATGAGCATCAGGCGGCTTGGTTAAGACAACAAGCTGGTCAAGGCTGGGAGGCAGCACGAACATCGGGGAAGTCTCGAACGCAAGGGTCGCACAGCCGAGGGTATTCGGCCATGAGGCTCCTCTCTCTCTTCTCAACGTGTTTTCTCTCAATATGCTTTGAGATTTCTGATTTCCCGACCCTCACCGTGGAGAACGTGAGTTCTCTTTTTTTGTGGCCGTCTGTTTCTATTATGTGGCCCTCCTTAAACCCTACGTATGTTTACTTATTTATAGGGCACGAATTAGGGTTTTTAAATTTTCCAAATTCATATCCACGAAGATTTCTTTTCAAAGCGCAATATTTATTTTTCTCAAACGTAATATTTGCTTTTGAATTGAAATCTCACAAAGATAAATCTGTAAAATATCTCCGAGGATACGGGCTTGGACCGATTTACTTTTCTTGTGGACTTAGCCCGACTCATCAACTTTAAAGTTTCTGAACCATCAATTCTAATCCATCCGTCACCGGCCCAATGTAAATGCAAATAAAAAATAAATGCACCTAAAACTATATGCTATGCGATTAACTATTTTTTTAGGGGTAAAATTAACTCCTAATTTTTCAATACGATAAATGACTAAACGGGTCGCCAAAATTTAGGTGTCAACAACACTTTGTCAAGTCTTCACCAATTTTTTTAAGGTGCACTGTTCATTTTGTGATTTAATTTGTTGCAGGTTCTAAGGAAAATCTGCTGGTACTTAGTTCAGTCACCATGTGATGATTATGCAGTCAAGCCTTCTTAATGCTGCTTTAGAAGATAAAAATCTCTCAGAAATTCCCCAATTCAGGTACATCTTTGAATTGTTTCTAGGTATTTAATCGTACATTTTGTTGCAATATCTCAATAATCTGCCATAGAATTTGGTTGGCTGTGCCTTTGTTGTTTTAACGTGGGTTGCAGCAGAAACAATTGGTCACAATGGAGGTTATCCAATTAACTGCTCTTTGGAGTACTTTCAGAGATGAATTTGAGAATGAGAAGAACATGCTTGAAGGTGCACTCATTGAGAAGGCAGCAGAAGATCTTAGACGGAGAATAAGCGAACATGTAATTACAGAACTTTGTCGTTTTTTCTTGATTTCTTTGGATCATCATTCAGATGAGACTTTCTCTATTTTCTGCAGAATGTTACTCAAGGATTACCTTGAAGAAACTTGCATAGCTGTTATGCCTCAGCATCCACGTTGATTATGTTGAACATTTATTTATATTCTTTATCAATGTCATTCTTTGACTGATTGCCTAGACCCCTCATTTAACCCTGAGCAGCCTCTCTGCCCTGTTACCTGCAGGGTATGGTTGCTGGACTGGGATACAAGTTCCAAAAAAGTGGAAAAGAGGTTTTGGTGCATTGAAGGCCAAGGCTTGTCTTGAGGTTGAGAATGTTGTCCTCGTAGTTTTATTCTGTGAACATTGCACGCTATGCTTACTCAACTTCTTCTCAAAAAATTTGTTATAGCTATAAGTGTCGATGTCTGGCATTGTGAAACCATTCCTGTCCAATAGAGCCTGAAATTTTGATGCCGCTTTAGAAGTGTGGGAGGAGCTCTGCTATGACTCACCATTTCTAGTGTTACAAAAGTATATCTTGTGATTAGAGCTTTCTTAATGTGCTAAAAAATTCTATGTAGCTGAATCACTCAACGAAAGGAACTCTGTGTTTGGGGTTCTGTTACCACTGTTGTAGAGAGCTTTAATTATTTACATGCCTTGATCTATTAAATCAACACTATCATTTGCTAGAGAGACTACATAATAGTAATTATACAAGCCTGTCTAACATTCTATCAGCATGACCTGTTAGGAAGCTGAGAAGCACCTCTCCAAAATGGTTGTTTCCAAGTCTCGGGTGGGAAAGATAGACTTGCTGATGGGAGTTGTCTGTTTCCATATGACAAAGGAGAGCAATGATACTTGAACTCGGGCTACAAATTTGGAAAAGCTCCTCATTCTTGTTGAGGAAATCTGCCACCAAATCCACAAGCAAACTATGGTTCATAAAACTGCTTTGAGAGCTTGAAGATGTTCATAGTTGAATGAATGATCTCTCTCCCCTTGAGCCTCCCTCTCTCTTACCAAAAGAGAGGAGCTGGAGAATGTGGTTTCATGTTGTCTCTGAAATGGGGACTAAAGATGTCATAGAACTCTCGTGTAGCTGTCTTAAATTTGATTGCATATTTTGCAGGTGGACCAGATCTGGGCCTTGTTTTGGACTGAAATGATACACTGAATACACTTTCTACAAAGGAATATATTTTGGTTTTTTCATCGTTCCTCTTCCCCCCTCCTTATAATTCAAGATTTTTGGGCTCTCAGGGTACAGAACTTGTGCAAATGGATTTGGTATCAGAACAAGATGTGCACTCTTTACAGCAGAAGTGCTGTAACTTTTGTCTTCCCAGCTCAAAGCACTCTTCGCCTTCCTCATCAAGGGATATTAAAGGAGTCAAAATCATTTGATGACACTGATACTTGGATATTCATACGTGCTAATTTGTTTTTCCTGTATATAGTTGCTCCTGAACTTTCTTGTACTAAAGGAAGTATCTTACGCTCCTTTGTTAGGAGCGAATTGGATAATGGGGATTAACTATGTCCAGGTATTTGTCTTTTCATCTCTGCTTTTGGGTGATAAGCTGGTGGAAATATTGCTCTTCATTGATGGTAGTCATTGTTATGCTATGCTGAATGCTGATAAGTTCCTTTGGATTAGTTAGAGCACTATGACTGGTGGCTATTAATTATACATATACCAGATTTTTACCTTCACTATTGAAATTAAGATTGCTATCTATATACCATGCAATTAAAAAGATGGAATTTGGTCACATCGAAAATCATTCCCAATTGAGATTAGGAGCAGAATCATTGGAGATGTAGAATGGGATTCCTAATCCCAGTCCCAATATCCTACCTTGCCTATTTAATCAGGAGTCAATCTCATAGTAAACCAAATTAGGTCTCAGTTCTCAATGTGCATGACCTATTGCACATCTAAAAAAATACCTAAAGGCCAAACCTGCTAATTAGGACTAACTTTGGTAATTGAACTATAAGGGGATTATGAGTGAGAATGAGGTGTTGCCCTCATCCTGAATTAGATGGGATGGAAGATACAGACTTGGGAGAATCCATAAGCTGTTCGGTGAGTAAGGATAGCCTTCATGAGAGCTTGGGTTGGGGTAAATGGAAGGTCTGTTGTGCCTCCACAAACAGCAGTGCAGCCCATTGCCAACACATTGTCTATTTCTTTCATCCTCCTGTTTTCCTCTTTTCACCACCATCATCTGGTTTTTGTGTTTGTTTACTCTCTATTCTACTTTTGCCCCAGATGCTTCTCTAGTTAACTTTCTTTATGAGGTACAAGAGCTTCTTCAGTGATGTGCTTCTGCTGTAGTGACAATCGTGCTTTTGTCTTCTGCTTTTAAACTTCATTCCCTCTTTTCAAAGATAGCATACAGGTGTTAGTACAGAAAATAGATTAAGAATCTATCACTTTAGTCCTTAACTTTCTGTAGTCTTATGATCATTGATCCAAAGTATGGTCCAATGTCAAGCATTTAGGATCAATCTTAACAACCTTTACCTTAAGGGTTAGATTTTATATTGCAGGGATTCTCTCCCTTATGCATACTGATTAGATCATGAACTATCATTTCGTGTAGCTGTGACATGCCATCTATGTATAACTATCTAAAAAACAAATGTGTGTGGCACATCAACATGGGAGTTGGCTCTAGGCAATCTGTTGGGATGCAAAATCTCAGTCCTGGTGCTTGTGCTCTAGAATCTAGTATGGTGGAATCCTCTAGAATCTAGTATTGTGGGATCCTCTTCAGTTTCTCACCTTGTGTTTCTAGATTGTCTCCCATGATTGGCCCAAATTTTTACTTCTTGTACTCATGTATGAATCACATTACTTTTTTTTTTCATGTCTATTTTAGGATACATTTCATGATATGTCCTTTATGGGGATATTATGGTACTTGTGCTATTTGCAAATTTTCAATTGGCTGGGATCCTCTTCATAGAGATATCCGTATTTGTATTGCACCTTGCTTATATGTCCCTTTTGGTGCCTTTTTTGACCATTTTTTCATTCTAGAGTGACAAATTTTCTGTGTTGTTAATCAAATAATTCAAATCAAAGTTTTAATTGTGATCCAGACATTATCAAGTCATTGACTTGATTGGATAGTGACCTAAATATTGCTATTTTATCAACAGGCTGTGACAGCAATGGCGTAGCAGGCTATGCCAATGCGTTGACCAGACACCTGATCTTGCGACCAAGATAGAGCTTATTAAGGCACTTAACTCTGTCATCTCTGGGAAGGTGATCTTGTGAAATCAAACTCTACTGCAGCTTATGTTGATGAGCAATCTGTTTTTGTTTTGTGGTTTCTATAGCTGGTTTTGTTATGCAGATATATGTTGAAATTGAGAGAGGACAGTTGATCAAGAAACTTGCAAAATAATGGAAGAACGGGGTCTTATAGAGGAAGCTGCTGATTTGATGCGATAAATTGCGGTTATTGGAAGTTGACTTGTATTGTCACTGATTTTGTAATTGGTTTTTCCTTGTCCAACATTCCTATTATGGGCTTAATTTGCAGGTAGAAACTTTTGGAACAATGGCAGAGGAGGAGAAAATTGCCTTTATCCTTGAACAAGTATGGGTTTTTTGTATGTCTTTCAGCCATTATGCGCTATTGCTATAATTGGTTTTCTGATCGATGGATTTTGCAAGTTTATTTGTGGTTAGATCGCCAGGATTATGTTCAAGCACAGATCCTTTCCAGGAAGATCAGCCACCAAGTCTCTGAGGCGGATCCTTCTAAAGAGAAGAAAAATCCTAAAGCAGTTGAAAATATTGTGGAAGAATCCATCACGTCTGGAGATGAAACGGATATGCTACGAACTCATGTTTCACTAAGTTTTTGTTCATCTTTTTCTAATATCGGGTCCACTATCTTTTCACTAAAAAATTTTTGGCTATCAAGTACCACCCTCGTATTGAGGTTGTTATTCAGACCATGAATTTGCATGGCTTTATTTGTCTGGCACACACTCTGCTTCGTTTCTAGCTTTACCACAAACTCTAAATTTAAGATGTACTTGATGGATTTGAGCACCCATCTCAGTTTACCTCGCATTCATGTGGTTAACGATGTAGGTATTACTCACATAACAATGATTACCTTGAAATTTGTCCATAAGGTGATATATGAGATTCCATGAGGGAAGAGAAACCCAGAGCAATGGATACCGGTGAAGCTCTTTCTGATGAGGCTTTGTTTTCACTGAGTTTGTTAAGGCACAGCTGCTCATTCTGTGATTTGATGAAGTGCAGGTTCTAAGGAAAATCTATTGGTAAGGGTCCTTTAGTTTTGCGGAAAATGTCATGCTTCCGGAAAATATTTTCCTAGAATTCATTTTACAGGAAAATGACTCTATTTTCCGGTGTTCGGCCGAAACCTAAACTTCGAGTGGAAAATATTTTCCACCGTTCGTTAGCTAATTTAATTATATTGGAAAAATTATCAAAAATTGAATTTTAATATTTTTAATTGACCAAAAAATTATTTTTATTTTTATATTTTAAAAAAAATGAATTTTTAATTATTTGTATTTTTAAAAATCGAAATTTTTATCATTTATTATTTTTTCTTTCTTTTTATTTTTCATTTTTCCTTTTTCTTTTCCTTCCTCCTTCCTCCTCCTTCTTCCTCCTCCTTCCTCCGCCACTAAATGCCTAACGATGGTCGACTGCCCGGCAACCGACCAAGACCCAGTTGCCAGATCCAGCAAGCTCGAGACTCAGCCAATCTCGCCCAAGCTCAGGCGAGGCTTGAGGTCTAATCCCCGCCCAGCTCGCCGGATCTGGCAAGGCTCGAGCTTCGCCCCAAGCTAGTGAGAGCTCCGCCTCGCCCGATCTGGCAAGGCCTAACCTCGACTTCGCTAGATCAGGCTAGGTGGAGCCTCGCCGGCTTGGGGCGAGGCTCGAGCGGGCTTGTGGCCGGTCACCGGTCACCGGCCGCCGCCGTGGCCGGCGATCGGCCAAGGCCAAAGAAGAAGATGAAAAGGAAAGAAAGAAAAGAAAAAAAAAAGAAAAGGAAAAAAAATTAAAAACTCGATTTAAAAAAAAGAGAAAAGAAAAAGAAAGCATAGAAATAAAATGAAAATATATTGGTAAAAAGAAGCAAGGTGGAAGAAGTTATAGAAAATGTTATTTTCCTTACTTTTAAAGATTGTTTTTTCCAATGATGGAAAACATTTTCCTTGATCATTTCATTTTCCGTGAAATGAACGTTGGAAAATCCGGAAAATATTTTCCGGGAAGTCATTTTCCGCGAAACGAACGTGGAGGGCTTTCACAAGGGGTAAATTGGTTGATTTTTCCCAAAAAAAAAATCAGGTGTAGGACAAAAAAGGAATAGAACTAATAAATACCACTAAAAATCCTTAAATAAGTACACCCACACTATATTTATTTCGCATTAATTTTTTCGTCACAAAGAAACCCAATTATATAGCCGGGCATCATTTACTCCAAATTAATGTTTGTGTCATAATAAAGTTCAAGTTGGTATATATGTGTCATTTTTATTCCAAACTAATTTTCACGTCACAAAATTGTACAAAGGTTAATGAGGATAGCACTTTGAGATTTTCCTAGCATGTGAATTAGTTTGGGATATATATAGGACGGGAGTACTGGTTTGAGATTTTTTACTACACAAAAATAAATTTGGGGTAAATGGAGCGTGAGTGTACTAGTTTAAAATTTCTTGTGACACGAAAATTAATTTGAGTAAATATGGCACAAGTGTACCAGTTTAAAATATCTCGTGACACGAAAGTTAATTTGAGTAAATATGGCACAAGTGCATTGGTTTGCTATTTTTTGTGTCATTGACTATAACAAAATTTTGTGATTTTTTTCAGGTCAACATCACAAACCTTTGTTGATATCATCAAGTCGTGATAATTTGCATCATGGCATCAAGTAGATCAATTAAATGGGCAAATCGAGTCCGGTTTGGGATGGATTGAAAATTGTTTGACTTAAATAGATCCATCTAACTCGTTTTGATCTATTACTATGTAATGCAAAACTAATGACCTATACCTGACCCACCATAACCCATATTACTAAAGCACTTCTATGTCTAATTCAATCTAGGAAAACTTATGTGTAAAGTGACTAAGTGCGAGATTGAGTAAGAGCAAGAAAAAGTGATAAGAGAATCATGAAGCTGGGTTAGGTATAAGAAAATCATGAGTCCATTTAGAACCCATTTACTACTTAATTCTTTTGGATACCCTTGAATTGGAGATGCCAGTTGGCCCGCTAACCCATTTGACTTGACGGGCCAGCAAGTCACAAGGCCCGGATGGGATTGGGCCGGCCCAAGATCTTGAGTATGTCTTTGTTGTTGAATAAACTTATCTGGCAAAACAATTATCCATTAAAGGTTTGTTCATTTCATGGAAAAATAAATTATTTAGAAAATGTTTTTCAAAATAATTACTTGTATCGCTTACAAGAATAAATTCATAGAAATCTTTTCCATCATTCATGAAAATATTGGCATAGATTGTTATTAATGATGAAAACATTTTCTACTTTGACACACTACAAAAGTCTTACTGCAAAAATTACATATCTGTTAGCTGGAATAACATATGTCCTGGTCCATGAATGGTGAAGTCTTATTGTTTGATGATAATTTCCGAAATATATGTATAATTTCATGTTATCAAATTTTTATATTTTCGTTATATAGTATTAGTAAAAGCAACAGTAATTTCAATTTCGATTTTAAGTAATATATCCTCTCATCGTCATCTCTCTGCAACAAGTCAAACAGCGACATGAATCAACATCCAAAATCGAGATAACTACCTTGTACCACTTGAATGGTCTCCAGCCAAATGGATTTCAGCCGACTCAAACCTACTCAAAATTCTCCAAAGAATCACTAAAACCAAATCAATCACTACCTTATTCCGAAGAAGAAGCAATGAATTCATCCGCTGTATGTCATGTAACAGCATCTCACGATCTACCAACATCTCCACCTCTTATATGAATTCATTTGAGGTTTGTCCTTCCATAGGAAAACGTCAAGGTGACCCTTTATCGCCATTTTTGTTCTTGTTTGCAGCTGATGTCTTGTCCATTAATTTATCCCTAAATAATGAAGAGATAACAAAATAAAAATCAATCAATTACACATTAATCAATATTCAATTGATTGGTCTGAGGTTATGACAACGTACGACCCATTCTTTTACTTTATATGGATTCTCTTGAACCACTAGGGCATTTCTACATGAACTGGTTCTTACACCGCGGTTTTGAATCAGAAGAGATTTCAAGAAATGGCAAATTGTACAGCATATGCCAGTGGTTTTGATATAAGTATTTGTGTCTTGAATCGACCGTGAGGGCTTCGCGATCTTGGAGTGCATTTCCGCGAGCCATGGGAAGTAAGCTTAGTCAATGCTGTGCAGAAAGGTCAGAACAAAGGCATTAAACTGAAGAAGGAATGCCCTCTGTTGTCCCATATACTTTTTGCAGATGATTCACTCTTTTTTCCTACAGGCTGATGAGGATAATTGCTGATGTTTAAGAGGCCATGGTGCACGAAAGTCATATTAGCTGGGGGAGGAATGAAGATAGAGTGATCTGGCCCTGGAATAGAAGTATAGCTTTCTTCGTTAAATCTGCATACCACTTTGCAATTTAACAGAAGATGAAGCAGATGACAACAACCCAAAGTCTTCAAGCTGCTCCAGAGTGGTTAGTGAGGTATTGGAAACTTGTGTTGGAACATTGTCTGCCCCCAGAGATGAGATTCTCTTGTGGAAACTCTGCTGCAATGCTGTTGCTACAGCTGATAACCTAAGAAAATTGGCCTTTCGTTGCTTGTATTTGTGGGAATCAAGGAATGATTGTTGGTTTTTTCCAGGGAAAGTAGCAGATCATAACAAAGGTGCCCATTGGAAACATCTTCTTTGTTAAATTAATTGATTTCTGATGTAGATGATGAAACTCCTTTAGATTTGGACTGCTTTGGTCATGCAATGAAGTTTTGCTTCAGTTCCTGCTTCTTTTTTTCATCGTTGCATGGCATATGACATTCACAAGCATCGGGAGGAAACCTTCGTTATCTTCAATAGGAAGGTGATGTGGAATGAGAACTCCAAGATCACGATTCACATCATCATTTCATCTTCCGCAACCAGAAAAATGAAAATATGATGACCAAATTAATGACCAAAATAATGACTCCGCCAAAATCACGGAAAAGTGAACAGAGCTACGGCTGTTGTCAAAATTACTGTAGAAACACCGGTGATGCTGAGTGATGCTGCCGAGTTCCCTGGGGCAGGTGGAACTGCATCTCCCGCGGGAGATGCCGCTACCACTGAGGAAGCCGGCACTGAAGATGGTGGAGCAGCCGTGCTGGAGGGCAACAGGGTGGCGGAGAGTGATGGAGTCGCTGCTTTAGGCAGAAGACTCACTGTGGAAGGTGACGGAGTCACAGTGCCGCTCGGTGGAGAAACAGTTGAGGATGACGAAGTGGAGGCAGAGGGCGACGGAGTTGGAATGGCGGCGGAGGACGTCGAGGTAGAGGCGGAGGGAGAAGGAGTGGCTGCCTTGAGGGGCAGGGCGGCAGAGGAGGATGGTGGTGGCGGAGTGGCAGAGGAGCTGGCGGTGGTGACGTTGATGGCAACCTTTTGGCCAGACGAGCAGTGGCCAGGGACGGTGCAGAGGAAGAAATGCTGGCCGGCGGTGGTGAGGGTGATCCTTGCTGGCGGGACGGTGGAGATCGAGAGGGGGTTGGCCCCGTCGCACGAGCTGAAAGCCGTCTCCGTGACTTCGGCCACGTCCTGCGCTCCATTGTTGAAGTTGAAGACTGCATGAAGATCAGAGAACAAGCTGTCGATTAAGATTGAGCAAGTTTTTGGCGGTGGAACTAAACAAAAAGAAGAGTATATGCCGTAAATACAAAGAAAACCTCACACAAAATGACCTTTTCCCACTATTAATTTTAGAGAGTGAATAGATACAATACTAAAATCAATTATAGACAACATTATTTATGTAAAAATTAGTTATAGTGACAAATAAACTTTATTTTTTTATTATTTACTTCAGCAAAAAAAATCGATACATTGAAAATTTGAGTACGATAGACAAAAAAAGAAAAAATCGTTTAAAAAGAAAAACATTAAAAGAATATCCATATAAGTAATATTGACTATTTTTCAAAAGTTATGTATTTTATTTAGGACATTGAAAAGAGGTGAAGCTTTCGAAATTCAATTTTTTTTTTATTTCTAATGAGCATTGGAAATTGCTTCTTCTATCTTCAATTTCTTAGCGAGTGGGATTGGCCTTCTGACGTGCCGTTTGCAACCACAACAATAAAGCCGAACATTTTATGAGTCTCTTGCATATAGGATGCTATTCGGTGTAGTAAATGTTATTCAACTTTATACTAAAATGTCATTTCTTAGCTTACCTAAAATGTCTCCGACTTCAAAGGTATTGCTGCTGGCCCATGCTTGATACGCAGCAGCCCTGCTTGCGGGTATGGTCCACCCCATGACATCTCCCACGGTGTAAGTCACCGTCCCTTTCGGATGTTCCAATGGTGGCGCAGGTGTCTGTGCGGCAAATCCCTAATGCAAAGCCATGGCTTCACGGGGATTAGGAGTGGGTCCCTAACCCGTAGGTTTGGCCGGGATACCCAATGGGGAAGTTATCCCATACTACTCACCCCTCACTTGCCTGTAAATGGCTTGTGAGGAGGAGTCCTCCTGGGATTTCCAATTCAGGAGGGAGCCTTTTAAGGACTTGCTCAGGTCCACGTCGATTGTATTTTAGAGGGGAAAATTTTTTAGTTTTTTATACTTCATATATTTTACAAAAATACATGATTTCAAAAAATATCTTTTAAAAACATAATTGCTTATACCATATACAAAAATGAACAAACGAAAAATATTGTCATCGTTCAAAAAAATAATAAGATGAATTATTGTCAGTTATGAAAATATTTTTCGTTAATTAATTACATTATCCAATACAAGCAATCATGCATAAATTATTCATTTCTTGTTAATTAATTATTTTAAACAAGTGGCCTTCGTAACGCATTATTTTTAGTGATGCAATGGAATGAATCTGTCCTAGGAGCATCGACCAGCTGGGCAAATCTATTTGACTTTTGGGAATCGATTTTGCTACGTGAAGTCCATCTCAAATTTTTATTTAAACAGTACAAAAGCCTAATCCCATTGAAATAAAAGGAAAAAGCTCTAAGAAAAAATAGAAGAAATCGTAACGATGGAAGAGATAAAAGAAGCAATGAGAGCGTGGAAGCACGCTAATGTATTTCTGGGGCCAACGCCACAAAACATCGCTAGATGTCGTGGAGTCTTGAAATCTTGTGTCGTGCCATCAACTCATGTTGAAGACTGCTCTTAGGATTAGGCAATTTGGCTAGGGGTGTCAGGAACCAAACCGAAAACCGAACCGAACCGAACTGAAAAATTCGGTTTTTTCGGTTCGGTTCGGTTCTCATTAAAAACCGAAATTTTTGTTATCGGTTCGGTTTTTATCGGTTAACCGAACCGAACCGAACCGAAAACCGATAAAATAAACCATTAACCAAACGGTTTGGTTATTCTCTGCCGTCTCCTCCGAGAGAACAGCGATTCGATTCTATTTGACCCCGGCTCTTGCATCATCCATCGATCGATCGATTCACTTCGAGCGGGTTGAGATTCCATGGCGGATCAGGGCTCGCAGGAGGTGGAGAGAGCTCGGTTGCTGAGCTTGGCTCTCGAGCTCGGATGTTGATGTTGGTGGTGTTCGTGGTGCTGGTGATGGTGGTGGGAGTTGCGAGCGAGATCTAATGGTCCTGAGCAATTTTTGGTAGCCACTGCAGCAACACCCAGGAGAGAGAGCGCCTCAAATCTTATCTACACCCTAACCCCAAGTGTCTCTGTACCCTTCTTCTTCTTCAAGTCATTTCTTCTGAACCAGAGTTAAATAGAACAGCCCAAATGGGAGAGGTCTTCTTCTTCGCTTTCAAAAGCTCTGCCTTTGCTTTGCTTTGTGGATTTAGTGCGCTGATTCCTTTTTGGTCTGCGTGGATTTGTGAACAGTGGAGCTTCTCTCCCCTATTCCGAAGCCACCTACTCCAGAAGAGAAGAAGCCTGAGGAGAAAGAAGCCCCCAAGAGAAGAAAGAAGACGCTCAACCTATTTGAGTCGTCCTTTGAGTTTGGGTGCTTACTGCTGTCTAGGTATCCCCATTGTCTTTGAGTATCGACCACCGTTCGGATACTCCCTTTTCCTGACACTCGACCTGTTCGAGTTGTCCCCAGAGTATTGATACTTGTGACTGACCAAGTATCCCTTTATTGTTGAATACGTACTGCTGTCTAGGAATCCCCATATCGTCAAGTACCCACCGTTATCCAGGTACTTCCTTTTCATAACACTCAACCTGCCTGAGTTGTCCCCAAATAATATAGCAGCTGTTTAAGCATTCCGTTGCTTTGCTTGGCACCGCCGTCCAGGTATGCTTTCTAGCACTTGGACCAGCCTGAGTGGTCCCAGATCATATCATTAAATACTTGTGTTCATCCAAGCATTCGAGTACTTTGTACACCTGCGGTTACCCAGGTGTTTCAGCACTTTTGAGTGCCTACGGCCATCCAGGTAAGCCTCATGCTACAATCAAGTTTATGTTGCCAGGAGGTGGGAGACCTTCATGAATATCCAAGGTACGTCTTCGATATTCTCCTTTACCAGGAGGTGAGAGACCTTCATGAATATCCCAAGTATGTCCTCGATATTCCCAATTACCAGGAGGTGGGAGACCTTCATGAATATCCAAGGTACGTCCTCGATATTCCCCTTTACCAGGAGGTGAGAGACCTTCATGAATATCCCAGGTATGTCCTCGATATTCCCAATTACCAGGAGGTGAGAGACCTTCATGGATATGCGAGGCACGTCCTCAATATTCCCACTTACCATGAGGTGAGAGACCTTCATGAATATCCAAGGTACGTCCTCGATATTCCCAATTACCAGGAGGTGAGAGACCTTCATGAATATCCAAGGTACGTCCTCGATATTCTCAATTTTTAGGAGGTGAGAGACCTTCACGAATATGCGAGACCCATCCTTGATATTCCCAATTACCAGGAGGTGAGAGACCTTCATGAATATCCCAGGTATGTCCTCGATATTCCCAATTACCAGGAGGTGAGAGACCTTCATGGATATGCGAGGCACATCCTCAATATTCCCACTTACCAGGAGGTGAGAGACTTTCATGAATATCCAAGGTACGTCCTTGATATTCCCAATTACCAGGAGGTGAGAGACCTTCATGAATATCCCAGGTACGTCTTTGATATTCCCAATTGCCAGGAGGTGGGAGACCTTCATGAATATGCGGGGCACGTCCTCGATATTCCCCTTTACCAGGAGGTGAGAGACCTTCATGAATAGCTGAGGCGCGTCCTCGATATTCCAACTACCAGGAGGTGAGAGATCTTCAAGAATATCTCAGGTACCCCTTCAATACTTGTGATCATCCAAGTATCTCCAAAGAGTTTGTACCTGTGATCGTCCAGGTACCCCTTCGATACTTGTGATCATCCAGGTATCCCCCAAGAGTTTGTACCTGTGATCATCCAAGTATCTCCAAAGAGTTTGTACCTGTGATCGTCCAGGTACCCCTTCGATACTTGTGATCATCCAGGTATCCTCCAAGAGTTTGTACTTGTGATCATCCAAGTATAATCTCCCAACAAATGAGATGCCCTGAGAAAGGTCGGTGCATCCTCCCGAGAAAGGTCGGGTTCCAACCAGTGTCTTTGACAGAAGTCAGACACCCCAACAAATATGATGCCCTGAGAAAGGTTGGCGCATCTCCCGAGAAAGGTCGGGTACCAACTGGTGTCCTCGATACAAATCAAGCACCCACAAATGAGATGCCCTGAGAAAGGTCGGTGCATCTCTTGTCACGGCGACCGAAGAAAGGTTCGGGTCCGAGACAAATCACTTATTGCTCTAACAGGCGACCGAAGAATGGTTCGGGTCCTGGAAAAGCAATTTCCCGTCAAGGCGACTGAAGAAAGGTTTGGGTCCTAGACGAATTATTGATTGTTTTAACAGGCAACCGAAGAATGGTTCGAGTCCTGGAAAAGCAACCTCCTCATATCACCAGGTAAGATGACGCCTTGATATTTGCCAAACTTGGGGTTCACACCCTATTTCGCTCACTCTCGGTAAGTAACTACAGGTATCTTTTTATCTGTCTTAGTATATGTAATGTTATATTACTCTTTCTCTGCATAGGACAATAAGCCCCAAGTAAAATATAATCTGCTATGCATGCTGGATAAAATTTAGGCATCAGTTTATCTTTGAATGCAACCTCTGCGAGCTCACCTTCAAAGAGGGGCAGCTGTTGACGCCTAAAATTCCCTTTTAATTAGTTAGGTTTTTATTTTATTTTATTTTATTTTATTTTATCTTATCTTTTTCGGATAATAAATAAACAAATAACAAAAAAACAAAAGAGAAAAAGAAGCAGAAGCAGCCCTCACATGGGCCCAAGAGGCCCATTTCTGCCTCAGCCCGGCCCAGCCGAGTCATCTTCTTCCTCCGTCTGCCTCTGCAGCGCACGCGCAGAGGGCGCAACGCCGGATGAGCGGACGGACGGCGACGCACGTGGGGGGGCAGTTGGCGGACAGGTGTTCGGCCGGCGGAGGCCATTCGGCTTGCAAAGATCGGCAGTCGAAGCTCCGTCGACCGCTCGCCCCCTCGCCTATAAATAGGCCCCCGTTTCCATCGTCGAAAAGCACGCCGAGAACGATCAAAGGCTGCAAAGCTTCGAGCTTCCTGCTGAGAGACTTCAGAAGGGGAGCCGAGGTCGAGCAAGCCCAGATCCAAAGGCTCGAGGTCACAGAGAGGGAAGCAAAGAGCCGAGAGATCACAGAGAGAGAGAGAGAGGGAGGTCGGCCGAAGCTCGAGGTCCCCTGAGAGACTTCGGGGAGTTCGAGTGCAGGGCGAGCCATGGTGTGGTGAGCTCGGAGGGGTCCTCGAGAGACTTCAGGGAGCTTGATGAGCGAACCCGAGGGAGAGAGAGAGTGTTCCTGCCAGATTTGACCGAGCCCAGGTCTCGCAGTTGCCGTCGTCGCTCGCCGTTTCTCCACCGTCGCGAACCGCCCTCCTGCCGTCGCCGTCCCCGTTCGAGAGAAGGTAAAAAAGCGTCGTCGTTCATCGTAGCCGTTTTCCGTTGACCTAGCCGTCGTCGCCGTCGCCGTTGTCGCCTTCGTCATTGCCGTCGAACACCTCGGTTCCCCCCTTCAACGCCGCGGATTCGCAAACCCTAGGGTTTGCGATTTTCCGGGTCGTCGAATCGGATCCGGGTCTTGGAACCGGGTAGGGTTTCACGAGATTCCGGGGCAGCGGGAAGCCGGGTCGCAAGGTTGGGTCGGATTCGGGTAGGGTTTCGCCGAGGGAGCGGGTTGTGGAGCTGGGTCGTCGGGCCGGGCCGGGCGTCCTCAAATGCCCAGCCACGGCGTCGTTTTTTTAAAAAAAAAAAAGTCGGGCCCGCGTAGTGAGCCGTCGCGTTTTTTGGGGCTGGGCCCGGCCGGACCGAACCGCGGATCCGACCGGTCGGCTTTTATTTTATTATATAAAATATTTTAATAAAAAAATCCAAAAAAATAATTTATTTTCGAAAAAAATATAAAAAAATATTTTAATTTCCAGAAAATCGAAATTTTTTTTTAAAATGTTAAAAAATGTTTTATTTTCCAAAAAATATTTTATTTTCCAAAAAATCAAAAATATCAAGAATATTCCATATTTTCCAAAAAATGCCAAAAATCCAAAAAAAGTAAAAATTCATGAAAAAGCCAAAAAGACTTGTATTTTTCCAAAAATACCAAAAAATCCCTTTTGTGTCCAAAAAAAAATTAGAAAAAGACTCAAAAAATGTTTTTCCTCCAAAAAAATGTATGGAAAATCCCTCGAACATCCAAAAAACTTTAGGGTTTAAACAAGATTAGGTACCAAAAGGGCATTAGTGATTAACTAGTGTAATCAAATCCCCGATCCTAATTTCTCTGGTTGCGCAGGAGCGAGTATTTCTCCCGATATTTCGCTTGGGTTTCTAATCGACTCACCCCAAACCGATTAGTGGCGACTCCATTTTAAAAATTGATTTACAAGTTAAAAATTTAGACTATTAAAGTCGTGAATTGGTGGATTTGGGAGAGTCTGGGCATAACTAAATTCAGCCGAGCCATTAGCCTCCTTAGGTGTCCGTACCCGAACTATGCTTGCCGAAAAAAAAAAAAGGTCGCGACAGCTTGGCCGACCTCCCACTGAGAGACCTCGAGGGAGGCCACTGACGAGCGAATCCAAGGAGGTCAGATCTGGCTGGTGGAGGCTCGGATCTGACCGGAGGGAGAGAGAAGAGGAGATCGGAGGAGGTCCCGTGCCCCGACACTGCCGCTACGTCTTATCTCGCCGTGCCGCCGTCCTCACGCCTCGTCATTACCGCTATCCCCGAAGCTATTGATTGCCTACGCCGAAGCTCCAGCCAGCCGCCGTGTCGCCATCATCCTCCGATGATGTCCAACGCAAGCCGAGATCCCTGCAGAGCCGCGTCGCGCACCCTCTGACGTCATCGTCGTCTCTGCCTCCACCGCTCGCCGTTCGCCACCACGACACAGGTAATAAGGGTAGCCGTCATCATCGTCGCCACCATCGCCATCGTCATCGTCATCGCCTCCACCATCGCAGTCGTCGCCGCCGTCGCCCCAGTGACACTTCGTCCCCCCCCCTCGGCGCCGCGAATCGGGAACCCTAGGGTTCCCGATTTTCCGGTTCGTGGCCTTGGGTCATCGAATCGGACCTGGGCTGCGAACTGGGTAGGGTTTCGAGGGGCGGCTGCCAGTCGGGTTGGGAGTCGGGTCGGACCCGGGTAGGGTTCCACTAGGAACCCGGGTCGTCGGGCCGGGCCGGGCGTCCCCAAACGCCCGGCCATGGCGTCGTTTTTTTTTTTTAAAAAATCGGGCCCACTACGCGGGCCCTTCTGCGTTTTGGGGGCCCGGCCGGACCAACCGCGGATCCGACCCGGTCGGCTTTTATATTACTTTATGTAATATTTTAATAAAAAAATCAACAAAAATAAAAAATAATTTATTTTTCAAAAAAATTAAAAAATATTTTAATTTCCAGAAAACCGAAAAATGTTTTAAAATATTAAAAAATATTTTAATTTCAGAAAAATCAAAAAAATCAAAAATATTTCATATTTTCCAAAAAATGCCAAAAATCCAAAAAAGGCCAAAAATTCATGAAAAATCCAAAAGATTCAGAAAAGCTAAAAAGACTTGTATTTTTCCAAAAATACCAAAAAATCCCAAAAAAATCCCTTTTGTGTCCAAAAAATTAGAAAAAGACTCAAAAATGTTTTTCCTCCCAAAAATGCATGCAAAATCCCTCAAACATCCAAAAAACCTCAAGGTTTAAACAAGATTAGGTACTGAAAGGGCATTAGTGATTAACTAGTGTAATCAAGTCCCCGATCCTAATTTCTCTGGTTGCGCAATAGTGAGTATTTCTCCCGATACTTCACTTTGGTTTCTAATCAACCCACCCCAAATCGATTAGTGGCGACTCCATTTTAAAAATTGATTTACAAGTTAAAAATTTAGACTATTAAAGTTGTGAACTGGTGGACTTGGGAGAGTCCGGGCATAACTAATTTCAGCCGAGCCATTAGCCTTCTTAGGTGCTCGTACCCGATCGCGGGCGCCAAAGAAAAAAAATGAGGTCGCGACAGCTTGGCGACTCCGCTGGGGAGATTTGAGGACTTAAGCCATTTTATCTTTGTTTAAATGCTTTGCTGATTTGGTTTTTTTTCTGTGCAGGGTAATAGCTTAAAGTTTTTTTTTATTCTATTAAAATAAAATGTTTTGTGAATATAAACTGTTGTGCATGCTTTACTGTTTTAAACACTACACATGACACACACAACCCGGTCGCTGGACCTGGGCCGCCATAGGATTTCTAGGATGGTGTTAAGAAAGATACGACCTCGAACGCAAGACTGCGATGTAGAGGTTGCCTTTCTTTTCCCCGAATTTCTTAGCCGAGGTTAGGAGGGTATGCTGCTAACGCGAGATTGCGACGGGCGGATATCCTTTTAATCTCAACAAACCTTCTCAGTTAGAAATCGAGCCGCACGTCCCATACGCATGTCTTTGTGCTTGCCATTTTTCTTTAAAAGCAAAGTAATTTCTTTACTTTTACTCAGTCTTTTTATTTGACCCATGGCAATTTAGGATAAGCTTTTCAAGTCCCAGTTTATATGTGATGGGGATAGACGATATCCAGTTCATTCCTACTCCCAAGGCGGAGCTCTTCAGATGGTGGGGTCAATTAGATCAGTTCGCCCAAGAGCGTGTGAAGGCCAAAGTCGGTCATCTCCTATCATTGATCCAAATCACTGTTCGCCCTAAAGTCATACAAGCTATAGCACATTTCTAGTGCCCGAAGACACTTACTTTCATGTTGGGTAGGTTTGAGCTAACTCCAACCTTGGAAGAATACAACATTATCACTGGAATGCCTCTTGAGAAAAAGCTTGTCAGGCCATCGACAGGCGCCCTCCCGTGGCGCGGGTTAGCGCGACTTTTAGGAACTGAAATCCATGTCATGAGACAAATTCTTGAAAACAATCATAATACCTGCCCACTAGAATTTATGGATGCCTGTTTCCAAAATCGGCCTATGACCCAAAAAAGTGAGATTTTCCTCCTGACCTTTTTCGGGCTCATCATCTTCCCCCATCAAAGAAATGCCATAAGTCCTAAGATGGCATGGATAGTTGATAAGATCTTAAGAGGGGGGAATTATGTCAACATGATTTTAACTGAAACATTATTCTCCTTTAATCGTTTTAAAGACAACACGGAGAAAATCATGCGAGCCTCTCCTGAAATTTTACAAGTCTGGTTCTTTTCTCACCTAAGCGAATTTCACGACTTCATGCGATCGTCTGAAACAAATGATTTCGAAAATCCATTACAAAAATTTATGGTTTTAGGATCGTATATTCCCAATCAAAGCTGTTTAAATTGGATAAACTTCCTAAGAGATCTAGCTCCTGAGGCATTCCCATGGTGTGCTGGTTGGTTCCATGAAAAGAGAGCTCACTTTGCTTACAAACGCAACCGCCCAATTCTGTTGCTCGGCCTCACCGGTGCCATTCCCTATTACCCATATCGGGTGGCACGACAATATGGAGCCCTTCAGGAGATTCCACCACCTTTCAATGGGATGATCCCTCCAATTCTTTTCAACACAAGCCGTGACTATGCGGTCGAAATTTCTATCGCTAAGGAAACCTGGGACAAGTGCCATCGTAAAAGGATCGTGGTACCCGAAGGGCTTGAGGGAGAAGAAAAAGCTCACCACGCCTCCATGTCCTACATCCACAACCATTGTATCCCAACAAAATGGAAGCCATCAGTCCCTCATTCAATCAGCGAGAGCAGCCAGCATGAGCAAGCAGAGCTCATGGAGAGGGATTTGGGAATGGACTGGATGCACACCTCAGAGCCGGTCCAAGAAAGCAAGCATCTGCATAAGCGCAAGACTCCCCATCGCATATAAAT
The DNA here is from genome assembly GCA_017140165.1 of Eucalyptus shirleyi. Taxonomy (NCBI): domain Eukaryota; kingdom Viridiplantae; phylum Streptophyta; class Magnoliopsida; order Myrtales; family Myrtaceae; genus Eucalyptus; species Eucalyptus shirleyi. The sequence goes on along the minus strand of CM029448.1, from coordinate 16,182,471 downwards.
TGGCAATCATGTGCCCCTTAGTGTTAATAGTGTGAAAGTTTTGTCCTATTGTTTAGGGATTTTTGTTTAATATCTAGTATTTCATCCCGTCATTTCAATTTCAAGTTTTAGATGTCAGGAGTTTGCAGTCTATAAATCCTCTTTTGATAAATAAAAAAAGCAGTTAGATCATTGCCATGGGTCAATCTTTGTTTACTTTCGTGCTCATTCATTGTTTCGCAACGACCAGGTAATTATGAATCGCCGGCCACCAATCGCCCGTGAATGGCCTCATGCAATAGGGGCCGATCAGAATGATGTACAAAATCGTCTCTCCAACATCGAAGACGGCGTAGGACAAATGTCCATCGTCCTTCAACAACTCTCGAGACAAATGGAATCCACTCAAGTCGAACCCAACTCTGTAGTTGCCTTAAACACCGTCATGACACCCGCAAATTTGCCAGAAAATAGCCAGTACCTTAGATAGTTTGAAAGGATCATGAAAAAGTTAAGCCAGCTGCAGGAGCAGAATCCCATGGACCTGTCCAATTACACCGGTATTGAGATCCCTGAAAAACTCAAAGCACCTGAATGCGAAAGGTATGCTGATACCTCCCACCCAGAGACCTACTTGCAGGCCTACCTGGCCCGAAGGATGATTCAATCGTACCAATCGAGCTTGACTGGCCCTGCTTTGCGATGGTACATTGTTAGGAAGATTAGTCTCCTTAAAACTTAGAGGGAACTAATTCATGTTTTTCACTAAGAATATAATGTTGACATCACCCTGCCCTACGAAGAGCCGATGATCGCAGAACACGAGGAGCCGTTAGTCGCTGAGATAAGAGAGGAACCTGTCAATGAAGCCTTGCATAATAAATGGGCGACTGAGCAGCGTCCTGTTACTGGAAAATTTCCCACTAGGAAAGGCAAGGAGCCTTTGTACAAGATCAAAGACACAGAGCCTGTTCAAGACCGGGGCACGACTGGACAACTCCCCAAGCTTACTCTAAGAGTTAGGGTCCAAAGAATACCAACCCCTATCAACCTGGAAAGTGAATAAGACAGTGAAGCTCTAATGTCTCTCACTTCCCTTGACAGAATCGAGCTGGCAAAACGAAGTGCCCTACTCAAAAGGTCTAGACCAGAAGCCAAGAAAAGAAAGCCTAAGCAGATCAATTCAGCATCTACCGACGAGCCACCGCACCAAAGCTTTGAGCATTCCCAAGAATACAGCTTTGAAGGCTACCATCCTCTAGAGTACAAGCTTGAAGACTTCCCGGCCCTAGAATACAATCCTAAGGACTTCCAGCGTTATTTCAATAATGAAACTGACGATTCATCGTATAACTGTTTCCTACTCTCATCCGGGGATGAAGGCCCGTCAGAAGAGGAAGCATACGTCTTTATCCGCTACGATCCTAACGAAGTACTAAGCTTATCCTCTGACCATGAGGATAGCTTCAATACTTCATCCTCATTTGGAAATTTTGACCAAGAAGAAAGCAATGGGGTAATATCCGCAGAGTCCAACTTCCCTGAAATAGAAAAATTCACCACTACAACAAATATGCAGTGGGAAAACCAGTGGCCTAACCAAGATACATCAAGCCCGTCTTGCGCTCATAGGATCATGACCCCTGGAGAGATGTGGATACCTAATCTCCGTAAGTATAATGGCACAACTTGCCCCGTGGCTCATTTGCAATATCTCCACGCTGAAATGAGTCGGTACCATAGCCCGATGTCATTCACAACTCAAGCCTTCCAAGAAAGTCTTACGGGGTCTGCATTACAATGGTTCATCACAGCAAATGTCTACCTCATGAGAGATTGGAATGAGCTGTCTTCTGCATTCCTCCTTCAGTATCAAAACCAGATTGGGACTGAAATGCCTTGTCAAAACCTGATTCACTTCAGAAGAAGACCAATGGAGGATTTCCGAGCGTATGCAAGGAGGTGGGAGGCTTTTATGATGCAAATTTACCCTCAACTGGCCGAAGAAGAAATGATAAAGCTGTTCATAGGGGCTTTACCTCGTAAGCATCGTTGTTGGTTGCATGGGTTGCACTTCCATAGCTTCAATGAAGTGGTCCTCTCATGCGAATACTTCGAGTCTACTGGAGGCGAGGAACTCAAAGGCGCTTGATTTCGGAACCAACACTATCAAAACACTCCTTTACATAGGAGTTTTCATGGGTTTTACTTGTTTTTATAATTTCCTGTTTTTTATCTTGTCTAGTGTGCTACTGTTGTATTTTCCATTGTACAATTCTAATATTTTGTTTTAAGAGCATGAGGCGGTACTCCAAACCAGCCCAGTGATGTTATCCAACCATGAAAAGAAAATATCATCCAAGGAGAATACTGAGGGCTGGGCTTTCTCATGCTTTTTCTCCCCCAAAGACGTATTTTGAAAATAAAAAATATTTCATCACTCAAAAGCTTTTGTCAAAACAAGATGATAAATTTAAGCATGTTTGTCTTTCTAACTCACTCACTTCGTGTCTCAGAAGATCATTCCCATTCCCTTTGACTTAGTGTGACAAGGGGCATTTGAAGCAAGCACATCATGTGAACTCGCCGAATTCAAAGACACTTTTCCAAGAAGGCAGTGGGGCAAACAGAAAAAGATCATCCCACTTCAAAGAAGGTAAGTTTTATTCCCTGAACATAATGTCAAAAACGACGTCCTCTCTCTTCCATCTACAAGAGACGAAGGATGGGACATAATAGGCACAGGCATATTATCAAACTTGAAGCATGCATAACATGATAGCTCAAGGCAGGATGTCGCGAGTTCATTGATGGGACTTCCAGCTTCAACGAGCCAAGAAGCACAAAGAAGAAATTTCTTATCTTCCTTTGAATCGGCTACTGTCAATAGGGAGAAAATCTAGACAGTTGAAGCAGTCTCTAGCCCCTTATTTCAAATAATGACTAAGGGCCTAGAAAACTCACTTCGTGCTCCAGATACATGCTCTCCCAAGAAGTGATTGCCATCAGAGAATTGGAAGTTTTGATTGTCCATCTCACATTCCATAGAAGCTTGAAGTACATGACTTTGCCCAATGCTGCTAATGGTCATATGGTCAAAGACAAAATTCCACAGAAGGAAGGCGTTGAAGATGAATCAACGACTAGCTATCATGCATATATGGTTACAAATGAGGAAGGCCAATTGAAGGAAACATTGAACTATGCCAAGATAAAGAGGCCATCATCGACATTCAAATATCCTTAGGAGCTAGCACAGACAAACTCTAGGGAAGGGTAATTTGGTATCGTCTCCAATACTCCCACTACTTGAACTCACTTTTGACATATTTTCTCCTATTGACAGGAAGCATCGGGATTTAAGAACCAAGCTTAATGGCTAATTTAGGCCAATCAAGTGACTCGTGTTGAATTCACCTAACTTCATGTAAAAGGATGTGTTGTCTAGAATTCGGTTCAGTTAAATAAAAAAAGAAGCGCCCTACGGACACCGTCGGCACCTCTAGCCGAGTGGTATACGGGAAGAAGCAAAACGGTCCGAAGTCGGGGGTTTGAATCCCCGACGCGGCAATTAGCCGCTTGGTAAAAAAATAATAAAAATAATTTTGCTTCTCTTGCGCCTGCAAATTACGAGAGAGCAGATGACCTAACAAAGCAAAAAACATAGGACTTCGTGTCCCACTTGCTCTTCAGGTCCATCTAATCCAGTGAAGGGTAATGTTGTATCGCTTCCAAGTTATTCGACTCTTGAAAGAGTTTCTGACTAACATGATCCCTTTTATCTGTTGCAGGATCACTTGACCATAAAAAATGCGGATAACAAATCAAGAAAAGACATGTCAAACTTTAATAAGCTCTCCTAAGCGAAATGGCATCCTGAGTAATCACCAAAGCAAATGACAACTCGCCAGTCTAATTGATCTACTTGTACATCTTCTCTTCTGCAGGGGTAAAAGCAGAGATGCCCGATCAGATTCCCAATCCTTGGCCGATCATTCATGTGTCATATCCCTAATCAATAAGGACAACCATCGACATCCATTTGAGAATAACCCTTTTGATGTTCAAAATCTAACATATTTGGAAACACCATTATGTTAGCCTCTAAAGTTGTCAATAGGGTCTTTTTTGAGTCAAAACCATTCACTTGTTTTGAAGAGTTCAAACTCCATCATATTCAAAATGTTGCATGTCATTTCCAGATGAATTCTGCATGATGATTTTGTCTATCTAGATCACTGATTCCGCTGAGGATTATTAGAATAGATAGCTAAGTGAAGAATACAAGATTGATTGAGCATGCTGGATGAGGCGCGTCAGAATGATGACAGGCAAGCTATATCCTACACACAGTCCCCCATCTATACACTTGTGAGATGAGTGCAGAAGATTCCATGGCTGCAGGGTAAAGAGTTCTCTCGCGAATGGTACGATAACCAAAATAGTGAGAGGCATTCCATCTCTCACCCCATTGAGCCCCATACATTGGTGAAGCTTCTCTCATACCCCCGTCAAGAACCACCCCACATTGGGGCAGAGCGGAGGCAAAGCAGCATCACAAGGTGAGAAGAGAGATAGAAATTTTCTTGCTCGCACTTGCATCAATCTTTGAGTGTCTTTATTGCATATGAACACTCGCGTTAATTTAAGTGCCCTAGAATGACGAAGAGCTATTCTTTCTCTACGCACTTGTATTCATTGTACAACCCAAGTGAGTCTGTAATTTTACTCTCACATTGAGACAAAGTAGAAGTTATTGCCATAGCCTGAGCGCTAGTTAAAGATGAAGACTCAAGAGTCTAACAACAGTGTCGTGATTGAACTTGCCTAGGCTAGTTCCTCTAACAACAAGAATGAAAAACAGGGGCATAAAAAAGCAGTGTACTTGGTAAAAGCAAGGTCAATGCCTAAAAAAGAAGAACTGGAATAAAAAATAGGAGCATGAAAAAGCAGTGTGCCTGGTAAAAGCAAGGCCAATGCCCCCAGTCAAAAATACAGCCAAGAAAAGTTGCTGTTGAGGTTCGATTGATAGAGCCTCCATCTGACAGTGAGAAGAAAAACCAGTGACAAATGCCAAGACAATCACCAACTCTCACCTTCTTACACATGAGTCAAGTCCACATTGCGTCCCATTGTACAAGTCTCTTCAGACTAGGGCACTTCAATTAACGTAGGATTTCATGTCTATAAGCATCGCTCGAAGAAGTACGAGCAAGACTATTCTATCTCTCTTTGCAGGATTCTTGACTTGCAAACCCGGAGATGATCGTGCGGCACTTCGTTCATGAGCTTTGACCTCGACGGTCCCATTTGATGAGCTATTGACAAAGTCTTCATCACAATTTCAATAAAGATCTCTCACATTGGTAAAGTCGTACCACTTGCGAGAATACTCAGACCCCTGCTGACATGATGACAGTGAGAAGTGTGGTCCTTATAAATCCTGCATCAATGGTCATGATAGCCTTTTCCATGAGAGTGAGCGAAAAGTCCTTTCAGACTGAAAGTCCCTCATCTGGCATGCTCAAGACATCTACATTCTAAATGAAGGTTGTCTTTCAAAATCTTCCCCAGTGGAAATCAGAGGATGCAAAACTGACAAAATTATCATGCATGAATCTCATTTGAACTCATGAATTTACAGCATATACAATCATGTGTGCATATTGTGCAAATAGCAGACATACTCTCAGAGATCAGAGATATTGCTAGGCAAGCATATCTCTATTTGTCTTAACGTACCTATCACTGTCCAGGTACTCTCTTATTGACGCTCAACCTATTTGAGTCGTCCTTTGAGTTTGGGTGCTTACTGCTGTCTAGGTATCCCCATTGTCTTTGAGTACCGACCACTGTTCGATACTCCCTTTTCCTGACACTCCACCTGTTCGAGTTGTCCCCAGAGTATTGATACTTGTGACTGACCAAGTATCCCTTTATTGTTGAATACCTACTGCTGTCTAGGTATCCCCATATCGTCAAGTACCCACCATTATCCAGGTACTTCCTTTTCATGACACTCAACCTGCCTGAGTTGTCCCCAAATAATATAGCAGCTGTTTAAGCATTCCATTGCTTTGCTTGGCATCGCCGTCCAGGTATGCATTCTAGCACTTGGACCAGCCTGAGTGGTCCCAGATCATATCATTAAATACTTGTGTTCATCCAAGCATTCGAGTACTTTGTACACCTGCGGTTACCCAGGTGTTTCAGCCCTTTTGAGTGCCTGCGGCCATCCAGGTAAGCCTCGTGCTACAATCAAGTTTATGTTGCCAGGAGGTGGGAGACCTTCATGAATATCCAAGGTACGTCCTCAATATTCTCTTTTACCAGGAGGTGAGAGACCTTCATGAATATCCCAAGTATGTCCTCGATATTCCCAATTACCGGGAGGTGGGAGACCTTCATGAATATCCAAGGTATGTCCTCGATATTCCCAATTACCAGGAGGTGAGAGACCTTCATGGATATGCGAGGCACGTCCTCAATATTCCCACTTACTAGGAGGTGAGAGACCTTCATGGATATGCGAGGCACGTCCTCAATATTCCCACTTACCATGAGGTGAGAGACCTTCATGAATATCCAAGGTACGTCCTCGATATTCCTAATTACCAGGAGGTGAGAGACCTTCACGAATATGCGAGACCCATTCTCGATATTCCCAATTACCAGGAGGTGAGAGACCTTCATGAATATCCCAAGTACGTCCTCGATATTCCCAATTACCAGGAGGTGAGAGACCTTCATGGATATGCGAGGCACATCCTCAATATTCCCACTTACCAGGAGGTGAGAGACCTTCATGAATATCCAAGGTACGTCCTCGATATTCCCAATTACCAGGAGGTAAGAGACCTTCATGGATATGCGAGGCACGTCCTCAATATTCCCACTTACCAGGAGGTGAGAGACCTTCATGAATATCCAAGGTACGTCCTCGATATTCCCAATTACAAGGAGGTGAGAGACCTTCATGAATATCCAAGGTACGTCCTCGATATTCCCAATTACCAGGAGGTGAGAGACCTTCATGAATATGCGAGACCCATCCTCGATATTCCCAATTACCAGGAGGTGAGAGACCTTCATGAATATCCCGGGTACGTCTTTGATATTCCCAATTGCCAGGAGGTGGGAGACCTTCACGAATATGCGGGGCACGTCCTCGATATTCCCCTTTACCAGGAGGTGAGAGACCTTCATGAATAGCCGAGGCGCGTCCTCGATATTCCAACTACCAGGAGGCGAGAGATCTTCAAGAATATCTCAAGTACCCCTTCAATACTTGTGATCATCCAAGTATCTCCAAAGAGTTTGTACCTGTGATCATCCAGGTATCCCCCAAGAGTTTGTACCTGTGATCATCCAGGTATCTCTAAAGAGTTTGTACCTGTGATCGTCCAGGTACCCCTTCGATACTTGTGATCATCCAGGTATCCTCCAAGAGTTTTTACTTGTGATCATCCAAGTACAATCTCCCACTCCCGAGAAAGGTCGGTGCATCCTCCCGAGAAAGGTCGGGTTCCAACCAGTGTCTTTGACAGAAGTCAGACACTCCAAAAAATATGATGCCCTGAGAAAGGTTGGTGCATCACCCGAGAAAGTTCGAGTACCAACTAGTGTCCTCGATACAAATTAGGCACCCACAAATGAGATGCCCTGAGAAAGGTCGGTGCATCTCCCGTCACGGCGACCGAAGAAAGGTTCGGGTCCAAGAAAAATCACTTATTGCTCTAACAGGCGATCGAAGAATGGTTCGGGTCCTGGAAAAGCAATTTCTCGTCAAGGCGACTGAAGAAAGGTTCGAGTCCTAGATGAATTATTGATTGTTTTAACAGGCAACCGAAGAATGGTTCGAGTCCTGGAAAAGCAACCTCCTCATATCACCAGGTAAGATGACGCCTTGATACTTGCCAAACTTGGGGTTCACACCCTATCTCGCTCACTCTCGGTAAGTAACTACAGGTATTTTCTTATCTGTCTTAGTATATGTAATGTTATATTACTCTTTCTCTGCATAAGACAATAAGCCTCAAATAAAATATAATCTGCTACGCATGCTGGATAAAATTTAGGCATCAGTTTATCTTTGAATACAACCTCTACGAGCTCACCTTCAAAGAGGGGCAGCTGTTGCGACCTCTTTTTTTTTTCGGCGCCCGCGATCGGGTACGGGCGCCTAAGGAGGCTAATGGCTCGGCTGAATTTAGTTATGCCCGGACTCTCTCAAGTCCACCAATTCACGACTTTAATAGTCTAAATTTTTAACTTGTAAATCAATTGGAGTCGCCACTAATCGGTTTGGGGTGGATCGATTAGAAACCCAAGCGAAATATCGGGAGAAATACTCGCTCCTGCGCAACCAGAGAAATTAGGATCGAGGACTTGATTACACTAGTTAATCACTAATGCCCTTTCGGTACCTAATCTTGTTTAAACCTTAAAGTTTTTTGGATGTTCGAGGGATTTTCCATGCATTTTTTGGAGGAAAAACATTTTTTGAGTCTTTTCTAATTTTTTTTGACACAAAAGCGATTTTTTGTGATTTTTTGGTATTTTTGGAAAAATACAAGTCTTTTTGGCTTTTTCATGAATTTTTACTTTTTTTTGGATTTTTGGCATTTTTTGGAAAATATGGAATATTTTTTATTTTTTTTGTTTTTTTGGAAAATAACATATTTTTTGGAAAATAAAACATTTTTTTAACATTTTAAAACATTTTTCGATTTTCTAAAAATTAAAATATTTTTTTTATATTTTTTCGAAAATAAATTTCTTTTTGGATTTTTTATTAAATATTATATATAATAAGATAAAAGCCGACCGGGCCAGCCCCAAAACGCAGACGGGGAAGGCGAAACCCTACCCGGTTTCGAGACTCGGATCCGATTCGACGACCTGGAAAATCGCAAACCCTAGAGTTTGCGAATCCGCGACGCCGAAGGGGGGAACCGAGGTGTTCGGCAGCGACGACGAAGGCGACAACGGCGACGGCGACGACGGCTAGGTCAACGGAAAACGGCTACGATGAACGACGACGTTTTTTTTACCTTCTCTCGAACGGGGACGGCGACGGCAGGAGGGCGGTTCGCGATGGTGGAGAAATGGCGAGTGACAACGGTGATGACGAGACCTGGGCTCTGTCAAATCTGGCCGGAACACTCTCTCTCTCTCTCCCTCAGGTTCGCTCTTCAAGCTCCCCGAAGTCTCTCGGGGACCCCTCCGAGCTCACCACACCACGGCTCGCCCTACACTCAAATTCCCTGAAGTCTCTCAGGGGACCTCGAGCTTCAACCGACCTCCCTCTCTCTCTTGTGATCTCTCGGCTCTTTGCTTCCCTCTCTATGGCCTCGAGCCTTTGGATCTGGGCTTGCTCGACCTCAGCTCCCCTTCTGAAGTCTCTCAGTAGGAAGCTCGAAGCTTTGCAGCCTTCGATCGTTCTCGGCGTGCTTTTCGACGACGGAAACGGGGGCCTATTTATAGGCGAGGGGGTGAGCGGTCGACGGAGCTTCGACCGCCGATCTTTGCAAGCCGAATGGCCTCCGCTGGCCGAATCGGCGTCCCATCCGCCACCTGTCCGCCAGCTCCCCCCCACGTGCATCGCCGTCCGTCCACTCATCCGGCGTCGCGCTCTCTGCGCGTGCGCTGCAGAGGCAGATGGAGGAAGAAGATGACCCGGCTGGGCCGGGCTGAGGCAGAAATGGGCCTCTCGGGCTCATGTGAGGGCCGCTTTCGTTTCTTTTTTTCTTTTTTTGTTATTTATTTATTTATTATCCGAAAAAGATAAGATAAGATAAAATAAAATAAAATAAACTAAACTAAAATAAAATAAAGCCTAACTAATTAAAAGGGAATTTTAGGCGTCAACAGCTGCCCCTTTTTGAAGGTGAGCTCGCAGAGGTTGCATTCAAAGACAAACTGATGCCTAAATTTTATCCATACATGCGTAGCAGATTATATTTTATTTGGGACTTATTATCCTATGTAAAAAGAGCAATATAACATCACATATACTAAGACAGATAAGAAGATACCTGTAGTTACTTACCAGGAGTGAGTGAGATAGGGTGTGAACCCCAAGTTTGGCAAGTATCAAGGCGTCATCTTACCTGGTGATATGAGGAGGTTGCTTTTCCAGGACTTGAACCATTCTTCGGTTGCCTGTTAAAACAATCAATAATTCGTCTAGGACCCGAACCTTTCTTCAGTCGCCTTGATGGGAAATTGCTTTTTCAGGACCCGAACCATTCTTCGGTCGCCTGTTAGAGCAATAAGTGATTTGTCTCGGACCTGAACCTTTCTTCGGTCGCCGTGATGGGAGTTGCACCGACCTTTCTCAAGGCATCTCATTTGTGGGTGCCTAATTTGTATCGAGGACACCAGTTGGTACCCGACCTTTCTCGGGAGATGCGCCGACCTTTCTCAGGGCATCATATTTGTTGGGGTGTCTGACTTCTGTCAAAGACACTGGTTGGAACCCGACCTTTCTCGGGAGGATGCACCGACCTTTCTCAGGGCATCTCATTTGTTGGGAGATTGTACTTGGATGATCACAAGTACAAACTCTTGGAGGATACCTGGATGATCACAAGTATCGAAGGGGTACCTGGACGATCACAGGTACAAACTCTTTGGAGATACCTGGATGATCACAGGTACAAACTCTTGGGGGATACTTGGATGATCACAAGTATCGAAGGGGTACCTGGACGATCACAGGTACAAATTCTTTGGAGATACTTGGATGATCACAAGTATCGAAGGGGTACCTGGACGATCATAGGTACAAACTCTTTAGAGATACCTGGATGATCACAAGTACAAGCTCTTGGGGGATACCTGGATGATCACAAGTATCGAAGGGGTACCTGGACGATCACAGGTACAAACTCTTTGGAGATACTTGGATGATCACAAGTATCGAAGGGGTACCTGAGATATTCTTGAAGATCTCTTGCCTCCTGGTAGTTGGAATATCGAGGACGCGCCTCGACTATTCATGAAGGTCTCTCACCTCCTAGTAAAGGGGAATATCAAGGATGTGTCCCGCATATTCGTGAAGATCTCCCACCTCTTGGAAATTGGAAATATCAAAGACATACCTGGGATATTCATGAAGGTCTCTCACCTCCTGGTAATTGGGAATATCGAGGATGGGTCTCGCATATTCGTGAGGTCTCTCACCTCCTGGTAATTGGGAATATCAAGGACGTACCTTGGATATTCATGAAGGTCTCTCACCTCCTGGTAATTGGGAATATCGAGGACGTACCTTGGATATTCATGAAGGTCTCTCACCTCCTGGTAAGTGGGAATATTGAGGATGTGCCTCGCATATTCATGAAGGTCTCTCACCTCCTGGTAAGTGGGAATATTGAGGATGTGCCTCGCATATCCATGAAGGTCTCTCACCTCCTGGTAATTGGGAATATCGAGGACGTACATGGGATATTCATGAAGGTCTCTCACCTCCTGGTAATTGGGAATATCGAGGATGGGTCTCGCATATTCGTGAAGGTCTCTCACCTCCTAGTAATTGGGAATATCGAGGACGTACCTTGGATATTCATGAAGGTCTCTCACCTCCTGGTAATTGGGAATATCGAGGACGTACCTTGGATATTTATGAAGGTCTCTCACCTCCTGGTAAGTGGGAATATTGAGGACGTGCCTCGCATATCCATGAAGGTCTCTCACCTCCTGGTAATTGGGAATATCGAGGACATACCTGGGATATTCATGAAGGTCTCTCATCTCCTAGTAAAGGGGAATATCGAGGACGTACCTTGGATATTCACGAAGGTCTCCCACCTCCTGGTAATTGGGAATATCAAAGACGTACCTGGGATATTCATGAAGCTCTCTCACCTCCTGGTAATTGGGAATATCGAGGATGGGTCTCGCATATTCGTGAAGGTCTCCCACCTCTTAATAATTGGGAATATCGAGGACATACCTGGATATTCATGAAGGTCTCTCACCTCCTGGTAAAGGAGAATATCAAGGATGTACCTTGGATATTCATGAAGGTCACCCACCTCCTGGCAACATAAACTTAATTGTAGCACGAGGCTTACCTGGATGGCCGTAAGCACTCAAAAGGGCGGAAACACCTGGGTAACCGCAGGTGTACAAAGTACTCGAATGCTTGGATGAACACAAGTATTTAATGATATGATCTGGGACCACTCAGGCTGGTCCAAGTGCTAGAAAGCATACCTGGACGTAGGTGCCAAGCAAAGCAATGGAATGCTTAAACAGCTGCTATATTATTTGGGGACAACTCAGGCAGGTTGAGTGTCATGAAAAGGAAGTACCTGGATAACAGTGGGTACTTGACGATATGGGGATACCTAGACAGCAGTAGATATTCAACAATAAAGGGATACTTGGTCAGTCACAAGTATCAATACTCTGGGGACAACTCGAACAGGTGGAGTGTCAGGAAAAGGGAGTATCCGAACGGTGGTCAGTACTCAAAGACAATGGGGATACCTAGACAGCAGTAAGCACCCAAACTCCAAGGACGACTCAAATAGGTTGAGCGTCAATAAGAGAGTACCTGGACAATGATAGGTACCTTAAGACAGATAGAGATATACTTGCCTGGCAATATCTCTGATCTCCGAGAGTATGTCTGCTATTTGCACAATATGCACACATGATTGTATATGCTGTAAATTCATGAGTTCAAATGAGATTCATGCATGATAATTTTGTCAGTTTTGCATCCTCTGATTTCTACTGGGGAAGATTTTGAAAGACAACCTTCATTTAGAATGTAGATGTCTTGAGCATGCCAGATGAGGGACTTTTAGTTTAAAAGGACTTTTCGCTCACTCTCATGGAAAAGGCTATCCTGACCATTGATGCAGGATTTATAAGGACCACACTTCTCACTATCATCATGTCAACAGGGGTCCGAGTATTCTCGCAAGTGGTACGACTTTACCAATGTGAGAGGCCTTTGTTGAAATTGTGATGAAGACTTGGTCAACGACTCATCAAATGGGACCGTCGAGGTCGAAGCTGATGGACGAAATGTTGCATGATCATCTCCGGGTTTACAAGTCAAGAACCCTGTGAAAAGAGATAGAGTAATCTTGCTTGTACTTCTTCGAGCGATGTTTATGCACATATGAAATCCTACGTTAATTGAAGTGCCCTTAGTCTGAAGAGACTTTTATAATGGGATGCAATGTAGGCTTGAAAAGGTGAGAGCTGGTAATTGCCTTGGCATTTGTCACCGGTCTTTCTTCTCACTATCAAATAGAGGTTCTATGGACCACAACAACAACATTTTCTTGGCTGTATTTTTGACTGGGGGACATTGGCCTTGTTTTTACCAGGCACACTGCTTTTTCATGCCTCTATTTTTATTCCAGTTCTTCATTTAGGGGCATTGACCTTGCTTTTACCAGGTACACTGCTTTTTTATACCCATGTTTTTTTTTCATTCTTGTTGCTTGAGAGTTGATATTGACAAGTTCAAGCAAACGCCTTTGTTAGACTATTGAGTCTTCATCTTTTGCCGGCGCTTTTGATTATGTTGCTCAAACAGCAGTAGCTTCTGCTTTGCCTCCATGTGAGGGTGAATTTACAGACTCAATTGAGTTTGTACAATAGATACAAGTACGTAAAGAAAGAATTGCTCTTCATGACTCTAGGGCACTTAAATTAATGCAAGTGGTCATATGCAATAAAGACACCCAAAGATTGATGCAAGTGCGAGCAAGAAAATTTCTATCTCTCTTCTCACCTTGTGATGCTACTTCGCCTCCGATCTGCCCTAGTGTGGGGTGGTTCTTGACAAGGATAGGACAGAAATTTCATCAGTGTATGGGGCTCAATGGGGTGAGCAATGAAATGCCTCTCACTATTTTGGTTATCGTACTATTCGCGAGAGAACTCTTTACCCTGCAGTCAAGGAATCTTCTGCACTCATCTCACAATTGTATAGATGGGGGACTGTGTGTCGGATATGGCTTGCCTTTCATCATTCTGACGCACCTCATCCAGCATGCTCAATTAATCTTGTATTCTTCACTTAGTTGTCTAGTCTAATAATCCTTAATGGAATCAGTGACTTAGACAGGCAAAATCATCATGCAGAATTCATCTAGAAACGACATGCAACATTTTGAATATGATGGAGTTTGAACTCTTCAAAACAAGTGAATGGTTTTGACTCAAAAAGACCTTGTTAGCAGCTTTAAGGGTCAACAGAATGGTGTTTCCAAATATGTTGAATCTTGAATATTAAAAGGGTTATTCACAATGGGGTGTCGATGGTTGTCCCTATTGATTAGGGATATGACACATGAATGATCAGCCAAGGATTAGGAATTTGATCGGGCATCTCTGCTTTTGCCCCTGTAGAAGAGAAGATGTACAAGTAGATCAATTAGTCTGGCCAAAATCATATGTGAGTTGAGGCCTGAAGATTTTCTGTCATTTGCTTTGGCGATTACTCAGGACACCATTTTGTTTAGGAGAGTTTGTCATGCCTCTCATTGATCCTGCAACAAGACATGCTTCTTGTTGATTTGTTATCCATGCTTTTGACATTCAGGTGATCCTGCAACAAACAAGAGGGAATGTGTTAGTCATGAACTCTTTCAAGAGTTGAATAACTAGAATCGATACAACTTTACCCTTCACTGGTTTGCAGATGATTGGGTGAACTTGAAGTGAGAGGGGGACACGAAGTCCTATGTCCCTTGCTTCGTTAGGTCAATTATTCTCTAAATTGGCTCCTGGATGACATGTCTTTTTACACGAAGCCAGGTAAGTTTGATGTGGGTCATTTCTACATACTAGCTTGGCCAGTATTAATTTGCCAAACCTAACCATCAAGTTTGGCTCTTGAATCCTGATGCCTCCTGCCAATAGGGAGAATATGTCAAAAGTGAATTCAAAGAGGGGGGAGTATTGGAAACGATACCAAATTACTCTTCTCCAAAGTTTGTATTTATTGACTCCTAGGGATATTTGAATATTAATGACAGCCTCTTTGTCTTGGCATAGTGCAGTGTTTCCTTCAATTGGCCTTCCTCATTTGTGACCATGTATGCATGATTGTTTGGTCGTTGATTCATCTTCAACGCCTTCCTTCTGTGGAATTTCTCCTTTTGTCTTTGACTATGGCATCATTGGGCAAAAGTCATGTACCTCAAGCTTCTATGGAATCTGAGATAAAAAATCTCAAGCTTTCTGATAGCAATTACTCCTTGGAAGAATATGCGTCTGGAGTGAAGTTTCTAGATTCCAAAGTCATTGTCCAGGGTGTGGGGCTATAGATCGCTTTGACTGTCTAGATTTTCTCCCTGTTGACAGTAATCACTTTAAAGGAAGAGAAAGAACTTCTTCCTTATGTTGAAGTTGAAATTGTAACATCTAGCTGTTTGGGTGCGTCGTGCGACAAGATAGTCCTTTGGCTTAGGATGGAGCTGGGCAGGAGTGAGGCATGTCATGGATGCTTCGATTTCAACTGTATGCCTGTACCTATTACGTCTCGCCTTTTGTATCCTGTAAATAGAAGAGAGGGGTTGTCATTCCCAATATTATGTTAAGGGAATAAGACTTACCCTTTTTGGAAACGAGATGCTCCTTTCTGTTTGCCCCCGCTTTCTTGAAAATGTGTTCTCGAGTTTGGTCTGTTCACACGATGTGCTAGTTTCAAATACCTTTTATCACACTAAATCAAAGGGGACGGGAATGATCTTCTGAGACATGAAATGAGTGAGTAAAAAAGACAAACATGATTAAATTTATCATCTTGTTTTAACAAAAGCTTTTGGGTAATAAAATATTTTTTATTTTCAAAATACGTCTTTGGGGGAAAAAAGCATGAGGAAGCCTAGCCCTCAGTATTCTCCTTGGATGATATTTTCTTTTCATGGTTGGATAACATCACTGGGCCAGTTTAGGATACCGCCTCATACTTTTAAAACAAAATATTAGAACTGTACATTAGATTACTGGAATGGAAAATGCAACAGTAGCACACTAGACAAGATAAGAAACATGAAATTATAAAAACAAGCAACACCCATGAAAACTCCTATAAAAAGGAGCACTTTGCTAGTGCTAGTTCTGAAATCAAACGCCTTTGAGCTCCTCGCCTCCAGTAGACTCGAAGTATTCGCATGAGAGGACCACTTCATTGAAGCTATGGAGCGCAACCCATGTAACCAACAACGATGCTTGCGAGGTAAAGCTCCTATGAACAGCTTCATCATTTCTTCTTCGACCAGTTGAGGGTAAGTTTGCATCATAAAAGCCTCCCACCTCCTTGCATACGCTCGGAAATCCTCTATTGGTCTTCTTCTAAAGTGAACCAAGTTCTGACAAGGCACTTCAGTCCCAATCTGGCTTTGATACTAAAGCAGGAATGCAGAAGACAGCTCATTCCAATCTCTCATGAGATAGATATCTGCTGTGATGAACCATTGTAATGCAGACCCCGTAAGACTTTCTTGGAAGGCCTGAGTTGTGAATGACATCGGGCTATGGTACCGACTCATTTCAGCGTGGAGATATTGCAAATGAGCCACGGGGCAAGTTGTGCCATTATACTTACGGAGATTAGGTATCCACATCTCTCCAGGGGTCATGATCCTATGAGCGCAAGACAGGCTTGATGTATCTTGGTTAGGCCACTGGTTTTCCCACTGCATATTTGTTGTAGTGGTGAATTTTTTTGTTTCAAGGAAGTTGGACTCTGCGGAGATTACCCCATTGAAGCTATCCTCAAGGTCAGAGGAGGAGCTTAGTACTTCGTTAGGATCGTAGCGGATAAAGACGTATGCTTCCTCTTCTGACGGGCCTTCATCCCCGGATGAGAGTAGGAAACAGTTATACGATGAATCGTCAGTTTCATTGTTGAAATAACGCTGGAAGTCCTTGGGATTGTATTCTAGGGCCGGGAAGTCTTCAGGGTTGTACTCTAGAGGATGGTAGCCTTCAAAACTGTATTCTTGGGAATGCTCGAAGCTTTGGTGCGGTGGCTCGTCGGTAGATGCTGAATTGATCTGCTTAGGCTTTCTTTTCTTGGCCCCAGGTCCAGACCTTTTAAGTAAGGCCCTTCGTTTTGCTATCTCGCTTCTGTCAAGGGAAGTGAGAGATATTAAAGTTTCACTCTCTGATTTACTTTCTAGGTTGATAGGGGTCGGTATTCTCTAAACCCTAGCTCTTGCAGTAAGCTTGGGGAGTTGACTTATCGTGCCCCGGTCTTGAACAGGCTCTGTGTCTTGGATCTCGTACAAGGCTCCTTGCCTTTCCTAGTGGGAAATTTTTCAGTAACAGGATGTTGCTCAACTGCCCACTCATTATGCAAGGCTTCATCGACACGTTTCTTTCCTATCTCAGCAACTAATGGTTCCTCGTGCTCCGCGATCATCAGTTCTTCGTAGGGCAAGGCTATGTCAAGGCTGATGTCAATATCATACTCTTGATGGAAAGCATTAATTAGTTCCCTCCAGGTTTTAAGGGGACTAATTTTCCTGACAATGTACCATCACAAGGCAGGGCCAGTCAAGCTCGATTGGTACGATTGAATCATCCTTTGGACCAAGCAGCCCTGCAAGTAAGTCTTTGGGCGGGAGGTATCAGCATACCTTTCGCATTAAGGTGCTTTGAGTTTTTCAGGGATCTCGATGCCGACGTAATTGGACAGGTCCATGGGATTGTGCTCCTACAGCTGGCTTAACTTTTTCATGATCCTTTCAAACTGTCTATGGTACTGGCTATTTTCTGGCAAATTTGTGGGTGTCATGATGATGTTTGAGGCAACTATAGAGTTGGGCTCAGCTTGAGTGGACCGATGGTTTCCACCTTGTCGGGATGTGATGATTGTAGGACATGGAGGCGTGGTGAGCTTTTTCTTCTCCCTCAAGCCCTTCAGGTACCACGATCCTTTTGCGATGGCACTTGTCCTAGGTTTCCTCAGTGATAGAAATTTCGACTGCATAGTCACGGCTTATGTTGAAAAGAACTGGAGGGATCATCCCATTGAAAGGCGGTGGAATCTCGTGAAGGGCTCCATATTGGCGTGCCACCCGATATGGGTAATAGGGAATGGCACCGGTGAGGCCGAGCAACGGAATTGGGCGGTTGCGTTTGTAAGCAAAGCGAGCTCTCTTTTCAGGGAACCAACCAGCACACCATTGGAATGCCTCAGGAGCTGGATCTCTTAGGAAGCTTATCCAATTTAAACAACTTTGATTGAGAATATACGGTCTTAAAACCATAAATTTTTGTAATGGATTTTCGAAATCATTTGTTTCAGACGATCGCATGAAGTCTCGAAATTCGCTTAGGTGAGAAAAGAACCAGACTTGTAAAATTTCAGGAGAGGCTCGCATGATTTTCTGCGTGTTGTCTTTAAAACGATTAAAGGACAATAATGTTTCAGTTAAAATCATGTTGACATAATTCCCCCTCTTAAGATCTGATCAACTATCCATGCTATCTTAGGACTTATGGCATTTCTTTGATGGGGGAAGATGATGAGCCCGAAAAAGGCCAGGAGGAAAATCTCACTTTTTTGGGTCATAGGCCGATTTTGGAAACAGGCATCCATAAATTCTAGTGGGCAGGTATTATGATTGTTTTCAAGAAATTGTCTCATGACATGGATTTCAGTTCCTAAAAGTCGCGCTAACCCGCGCCACGGGAGGGCGCCTGTTGATGGCCTGACAAGCTTTTTCTCAAGAGGCATTCCAGTGATGATGATGTATTCTTCCAGGGTTGGAGTTAGCTCAAACCTACCAAATATGAAAGTAAGTGTCTTCGGGCACCAGAAATGTGCTATGGCTTGTATGATTTCAGGGCGAACAGTGATTTCGATCAATGATAGGAGATGACCGACTTTGGCCTTCACACGCTCTTGGGCGAACTGATCTAATTGACCCCACCATCTGAAGAGCTCTGCCTTGGGAGTAGGAATGAACTGGATATCATCTTTCCCCATCACATATAAACTGGGACTTGAAAAGCTTATCCTAAATTGCCATGGGTCAAATAAAAAGACTGAGTAAAAGTAAAGAAATTACTTTGCTTTTAAAGAAAAATGGCAAGCACAAAGACATGCGCATGGGACGTGCGGCTCGATTTCTAACTGAGAAGGTTTGTTGAGATTAAAAGGATAGTCGCCCGTCGTAGTCTCGCGTTAGCAGCATACCCTGCTAACCTCGACTAAGAAATTCAGGGAAAAGAAAGGCAACCTCTACATCGCAGTCTCGCGTTCGAGGTCGTATCTTTCTTAATACCATCCTAGAAATCCTATGGCGGCCCAGGTCCGGCGGCCGGGTTGTGTGTGCCATGTGTAGTGTTTAAAACGGTAAAGCATGCACAACAGTTTATATTCACAAAACATTTTATTTTAACAGAATAAAAAAAAATTTTAAGCTATTACCCTGCACAGAAAAAAAAAAAAAACCAAATCAGCAAAGCATTTAAACAAAGATAAAATGGCCTAAGTCCTCAAATCCCCAGCGGAGTCGCCAAGCTGTCGCGACCTCTCTTTTTTTGGCGCCCGCGATCGAGTACAGGGTGCCTAAAGGAGGCTAATGGTTCGGCTGAATTTATTAAGCCCAGACTCTCCTAAGTCCACCAATTCACGACTTAATGGTCTAAATTTTTAACCTGTAAATCAATTTTTAAAATGGAGTCGCCACTAATTGTTTTGGGGTGGGTCGATTAGAAACCCAAGCGAAATATTGGGAGAAATACTCGCTCTTGCGCAACCAGAGAAATTAGGATCAGGGACTTGATTACACTAGTTAATCACTAATGCCATTTCGGTACCTAATCTTATTTAAACCCTAAAGTTTTTTGGATGTTCGAGAGATTTTCCATGCATTTTTTTGGAGGAAAAACATTTTTTGAGTCTTTTTCTAATTATTTTTGGACACAAAAGGGATTTTTTGGGATTTTTTGGTATTTTTGGAAAAATACAAGTCTTTTGGCTTTTTCATGAATTTTTACTTTTTTTTATTTTTGGCATTTTTTGGAAAATATAGAATATTTTTTATTTTTTTTATTTTTTGGAAAATAAAACATTTTTCGGTTTTCTGGAAATTAAAATATTTTTTTGAAAATAAATTATTTTTTTTGGATTTTTTATTAAAATATTATATATAATAAAATAAAAGCCGATCCGAGTAGGATCCGCGGGTTGGGTCTGACTCGGGCCAGCCCCAAAACGCAGACGGGCCCGCTAAGCGGGCCCAACTTTTTTTTTTTAAAAAACGACGCCGTGGCCGGGGGTTTGGGGACGCTCGGCCCGGCCCGACGACCCGGCTCCACAACCCGCTCCCTCGACGAAACCCTACCCGGATCAGACCCAACCTCGCGACCCTACTTCCCACTGCCTCGGAATCTCGTGAAACCCTACCCGGTTCCGAGACTCGGATCCGATTCGACGACCCGAAAAATCGCAAACCCTAGGGTTTGCGAATCCGCAACGCTGAAGGGGGGGAACCGAGGTGTTCGGTGGCGACGACGAAGGCGACAACGGCGACGGCGACGACGGCTAGGTCAACGGAAAACGGCTACGATGAACAAAGACGCCCCCCTTTTTTACCTTCTCTCGAACGGGGACGGCGACGGCAGGAGGGCGGTTCGCGACGGTGGAGAAACGGCGAGCGACGACGGCGACGGCAAGACCTGGGCTCGGTCAAATCTGGCCGAAACACTCTCTCTCTCTCCCCCTCGGGTTCACTCATCAAGCTCCCCGAAGTCTCTCGGGGACCCCTCCGAGCTCACCACACCACGGCTCGCCCTGCACTCGAACTCCCCGAAATCTCTCAGGGGACCACGAGCTTCGGCCGACCTCCCTCTCTCTCTCTGTGATCTCTCGGCTCTTTGCTTCCCTCTCTGTGGCCTCGAGTCTTTGGATCTGGGCTTGCTCGACCTCGGCTCCCCTTCTGAAGTCTCTCAGCAGGAAGCTCGAAGCTTTGCAGCCTTCGATCGTTCTCGGCATGCTTTTCGACGACGGAAACGGGGGCCTATTTATAGGCGAGGGGGGGAGCGGTCGACGGAGCTTCGACCGCCGATCTTTGCAAGCCGAATGGCCTCCGCCAGCCGAACCGGCATCCCATCCGCCACTTGTCTGCCAGCTGCCCCCCCCCCCCACGCGCATCGCCGTCCGTCTGCTCATCCGGCGTCACGCCCTCTGCACGTGCGCTGTAGAGGCAAACGGAGGAAGAAGATGACCTGGCTGGGCCGGGCTGAGGTAGAAATGGGCCTATCGGGCCCATGTGAGGGCTGCTTCTGCTTCTTTATCTCTTTTGTTTTTTTTTTGTTATTTGTTTATTTATTATCCGAAAAAGATAAGATAAAATAAAATAAAATAAAATAAAATAAACTAAACTAAAATAAAACCTAACTAATTAAAAGGGAATTTTAGGCGTCAACAGGTTCGTATTCGGTTTGGGACTCATTCGGTTCGGTTCGGTTTTTAAAAAAAAAAAACAAACCGAATCGAACTGTTGACACCCCTAAATTTGGCTGTGGGGAGGTCCATCCGAAAAAACTAATGTTAAAAAGTGAAAGGAAATCATATATATATAAAGAGCATTTAAATCCTGTTATCAAGTGATATGAGACATTTTTCACATCATTCTCATGTGTAAGCCCAATAAGAGGCTTTTTCAACGTCTCCTTTCATATGCAAGCGGGTTTAGAACCTTTAAATTGCTTAACCTCATAGTTGGAGCATATAAATTCTATTGCCAAAAGCAATATGTGAGATTTCGACAGTGGTCATCAGATGTCAACACAATGTATCGTTCCATTATCTTTTTATTTTTCCTAATTTCAACAAGTCTCAAGTTGAAGGTAGTTTAATCAAGGGAAAAAATTATCAAAAACTCTAAATCATACTCATTGTGACACAATTAATCTGAATTTTTTTGTAATACCAAAAACCTAAACTTGTACTTGTGTGACCTTTGTCAAGGTTCCATCAATGAGCATCATTAAACATTTGCCTACATGGACAATGGAAGACAGCTAGTGTTTACATGGTGCTCACGTGGCTTAAGTGAAATAATAAGACGTTTTGGCTTTAAAAATATCACGTGATAGAATCTTAACAAATGGTAAGTGTGTCACCAAACATAATTTTTGGGGTTTTTGATATCTTGAGAAAATTTTTAGGATAAATGTGTCACAATGGACATAGTTTGGAATTATTGATGTCACAAAATAATATTCAAGATAAATGTTTATAGTGTGCATAATTTGGAGTTTTTAGTAAAAATTTAGAGCATCCAATTTTGAAGATACTTCTAGAAAATTATCAGGCTCCACCGAGGTATTCAGCCCCACATCAGCTTCTCGCAAATTGTCCATACTTTAAGCTATGTTCATTATAATGAAAAATTGAAACCAATTTAGATTGCGCTTGGTTTGAAGATACTAGTGTTGCTTGGTTCAGACGCGTTGGCTCTTGTGTTGAAAATTGAAAACCAATTATCAGAGCATGTCACGTTATGTATAATTCCACGAGTTGGGCCGGTTGCCTCGTACCGAAAGTGGACCCTTACTTGATGCATTGAACAGGACGATTAGTGTGGAACCTTAGGTTATCAATTGTCAATTTGCCATATATTTCCTTGCGAGGCCTCTCGTATAAAATTTTTAACTCTTAAAATTTTTTAATTATTGAAGGTTACTGAGTTATTTGAGCAAACTTGGTTACTGCCTGTTAGTTCCATTCCCTCACTCTACATTACTCTCATTTTTTTCTCCAAATTTATGCAAATATCGGAAAGCAGATTCTATTTTGCAGACACGTGTGTGTTCATTACTACTAGTTTAATGGTCCGTCAAACTGATCAACCATATAAGGGCCATCCAACTCGGATGATCCAGGTGAATGACATGGTGTGTGGGTCAAGATCTTTTGATAACGTTCTAATTAGAGATGTCGATAGGCTGGGCTGGCCCATTTGACTTGATGGGCCGGCACAGGATAAGGTCCACGTTGGGTTGGCCCAGCCCAACCGTGGTCAGACAAATGGGCCGGGCTGTGGTCCAAGCATGGTCGTCTCTTGTCCGGCAGGGCCGGCCCATTGGTCGCCACCGATAGTGATCGGAAAGAAGCATTTGTTAATTGTGCTTGAGCGACTACGTTTAGCAAAAGACTAGTAGTTTCCTCGCAAGTAAAGCTGCTAACTAATTCATCGTTGTTCCTCTCAGTCTCAAGGAATTTTGTGATAACCTCAAACCATAAGTTATCTCACCAAAATTTAAAAAAATAAAAAATAAAAAATAAAAAATTGAAGCTATCAAGCTAATATATGTATGTATGTATGTATGTACGTATGTGTATATTTGTGTGTGTGTATATATTAATATGCTAAGTATTCTCTTGTTGCCTGACTTTGTTGCTGAAATCTTCATTAAAGATTAGAGCTCATCAATTTATTCAATAATGGATGTGCTTATTGAATGGTGTCGACAATGCTTTTATGTATTAAAAATCCTATAAATCCACGACCTCTTTTGATCGTGAATGATAAAGTTTTCTTATTTGATGGTACTTGTCGAAATAAATTAGTAATTTCATGTCAGCAAATTTCATTATTCTATTATTATATAGTATCTTCAAAAGTTCTAGTAAATTAAATTCAAATTTGTAGTAATACCTCCCGTCATCGTGTTCTCTTTGCATCAACACGCCAAACGGCGACATAAATCAAGATCCAGGGCCGACTCAATCCAACTCGAGATTCTCCATACTGCTTATTGATTATTTCTATCTCACGAATGCCACTGTCTTATTCCAAAGAAACGCAATAAATCATCCGCTATGTCTTCTGCAACAGCATCTCACAATGTACCAACATTTCCAACTCTATCTAAGAGAAGAGCAAACACAATAAGCCCATGAGAATGGACACAAGCAGGACTAGACGTGCAATACTGAGAGACGAGCCAACACTTGGCGTAGATGTGGTCGCGCCAGTGGTGGGGGATGGCAGCGGTGGGGATCCCGGCGGGCTGGAGGTCGGGCCGCTTGGAGGCTCCGTGACGGTGATGGCCAGCTTTTGACCCTGGGAACAGTGGCCTGCGGTGGTGCAGAGGAAGTAATAGTCGCCGGCGGTATCCAGGGAATAATTAGCCGGAGAAGTGGACAGGACTGTGAATGGGGAGTCGGTGTTGCAGGCGTCATAGTCCTCCTTGGTCGCGTCCGCAACGTCGTTGTTGCTCGAGTCGAAATCGAACACTGCCCCAAAAAAAGGAAAATAAAAATAAAAATTGAAGGATCATGAGCATCAAAGAGTGAAAGTTTATCGATCATGGTCAAAGCAAGTAGCCCAGATCAGGGGCAGAGGTGGATTGGTCTGATCACATTCAAACCTTTCACTTCTTGAAATGTTGACCAGATCTGTGCTCAAACGTCGTATCACTTTCTGATGAGAGATCTACTTACAAAACAAGCTCAAAAGGTGCATGAACTGAAATTGACATAGTTCTGGATCTTCTTCTTCAACGTAAATTTAGATATCATGCATACTTTGCACTCATAAATATACATCAATTCGAAAGATTAATGTCGGGCGAGAACCGATTTCCTACTCACCTAGAACGTCGCCAACCTTGAACGTGTGTTGGCTCGCCCAGTCGGAATACGTGCCAGCACTAGAAGGGATCTTCCATCCCTCAGAACCTCCCACAGTGTAATTCGCCGCCTCGGCGCACGACAAAAACGCGACCACGACCCCGAGCAGACAGGCTGTGATTTTCGCGTCGGCCATTTTCAGCTTGGCTCGTGTTGCAATTTGAAGCCCAGGTCGCCCCTCAAAAAAAGACTATAGCTCCTTGTTTTGTCAAGGGGGTGATTTGAATCCTGAGATCATACAGGTAACAGGCTGCATTGAGCTGGACAGTTAGCGAGGCGCATGAATTGATTGGTTTTGACTGATTATCTTATTTTCCGCACAGTCGGTGATGGAGTTTGGGATTTGAAATATAAAGTCAAATATGCACGCCCTCACACTAGAGTTCTGATGCAGTTAAATTATTATTATTTTCAGCGATTTTGAATGTGGATGGCATCCTCTCTCACTCAATATTTTTCATGAGTGGCTTGAGCCCAATTAGGTTGGGGCCCAAAAGACATGGAAAGCCCATACTGGCCCAAACATATTCAAGGAATTAAAAATATCTTTAAAACAGTTAAGAGTAAAAAAAGAGTTTAGATGGAATTAAATATTCATGTTCAAATTCAAAAGAAATCTTGCGGAAGGCAACACACACTGGAGGGACTGGATTCGGAAAAGTGGCTAAGAGTAGAGCGAATAAGCTCAACTATCTTTAATTTATGGTTAATATCACAAAAATATTAAATTATGCAAATCGTGACACAAAATATCCCCAATTTTTTTATATCATCAAAAACCCTCAACTTGCCCATTGCAATACAATTATATCAATTTTTTTTTTGGTAAAGCAATTTTTTGGTGTCATAAAATACTATAAACTTATATCAGTGTAATAAACATATTATGATAGAATTGAAATATAAGGTATATGTATCACATATGTATGAGTTTGAGTTTTTTCATAACATAAAAAATATTGAAGGAATTGTATCACAGTGAACAAGTTTAAGGTTTTTAGTTGGGATAAGTACACTAATGGTGCCATAAGTTGTGTACGGCGCTCACTTTAGTGCCAAAAGTTTCTGCCGAATCACTTAAGTGCCAAATCGGAGAAAAAACGATCACTTTGGTGCTACCGACGATAGATTCCGGCCAAAATGATTACGTGGCTTTTATATTTAAAAAAAAAAATCGAGAAGCCTTTCAAAAGACGTCGTTTTCTGTCTTCCTTACGAAAACGACGTCGTTTTCCGTCTTCCTTAAGAAAACGACGTCGTTTTGCTATCCTACGTGGATAGCCTCACAAAAACGACACCGTTTTTTTTATCTTATTTTATTTGGAGATTGAAATTAGGTTTTTTTGTCCGCCATTGCTCGTCCATCGTCGCTCGGCCGCCGTCCCTCAGCCACCGTCACTTGGCCGCCATCCCTCGGCCACCGTCGCTTAGCCGCCATCCCTCGACCTCCATTGTAGTTGCTTGCCACAGCAAGACAAAAGAAAGAAAGAAAGAAAAAACCAATAGAAAATCCCGAGAAAGAGGGAGGTGTCGACGATGAGGGTGGAGGAGAGGATGGCGGGGCCACGGCTGCTGCCTTCATAGCAACTGGCTTTGCCGACAACCTCCGTGGCATTCTAGATCTTCGCAGCTACCATTGGCCGGATTGCTCGTGCTTCTGGAGATTCTTCGAGCTCGCGTTTCCTCTACACCCAACGATATTTCTTGGGAAAAGGCGGTGGTGAGGCTAAGATTCGGGGATTTGAAAGGTTGATACGGTGATTGAAAATGGGGGAAAACTACTGGGGGAGGGCGGAGGCGAATGCGTGGTTTCTTTTCTGGAAAATTACTGGTGTTGCTAGTTCTCCACTGCTAGTGTTGTTGGTTTGGTGCTGTTGGTGTTGCTGGATCTATTCAGGGAAGAAGACGAATCTGCTCAGGGAAGAAGATGACACAAAACGGCATTGTTTGGGGATTTAGGGTTTTGAATTTGGGGGAAAGACACAAAACGACGTCGTTTTGGTGTTAGGATGCTAAAATGACGTCGTTTGAAGGCCTAAGTGATCCAATAGAAACTCCGGCGAGCCACATTAGCATAAGAAATTAATAAATAAAAAAAGGCCACGTCAGATTTCCAGCCGATCAGATCGGCGTTGGCACCAAAGTGAGCGTTTTTCAAATTTTTTGGCACTTAAATGATCCGACGGAAACTTTTGGTACCAAAGTGAGCGCCGTACACAACTTATGGCACCATTAGTGTATTTATCCCGTTTTTAGTTATACAAAAAAGGTTTAGAGTATTGGTGTCACAGTGGACATAATTTAGAGTTTTTTTTTGTGGTATTTATCCTTATTTTTAAATTATATTGTGTTAATTATATGGCAATTGCATGCTTGGGTCTTGAAACAAAATTAATAATTAGGTTTTAGAAACAACAAAAAGGGAGACTTTGACATCGGGCCGGGCTTAAACCTGCTCTCACCTGATATATAACTAATTTTCATTTTGAGTCCATCCTGAGATGATTCAAGCTTGAAAAACTCTAGCTTGAAACTTTATGTCGTGCCTAATAAGGGACAAAAGATTGGTCAACTCGGTGCGTGAAGAGCCGCAACCATCAATGGGTCCTATTGAGATTGTGGCCGACGATTTCGAGTTGCCACTGGTCAGTCCAATGTAGCGACAAACTGTCACACCCCGATCCTCCGAGCACGCGAACATCCCACTCTGATCGATACAAATGCGACTTCCCAGGACACGTCGCCGACCCATTCATTTTTACATTGCACATGCGGAAGCAAAACAAATCCTCTAACAACATTTAACTTGGGATAGAAAAGCAGGCAATCAATCACAACCAAACAAGCTTTCTATAAACACATAGGTTTATATACAACACTGGATTGTCTACAAAATAGACAGGCTTAACAACTAGGGAACTGTCTATGACCAACTTGTCAGACACGTTTGCCGATTCTTCAGCCTCCACTTTCCGAACTCCACGACTTCTGATCCTCCACGACCGTCATCTAGGGACCTGAAATATTATCCCACAACCAGGATGAGACTACGTCTCAGCGAGTCCTACACTCTAAAACTCAATTAGGAAGAAAATACGCCTCAGGGTGCTCTAGCCACACAAATAGGATAGAGGACTTACCTCGCCTCAGTGCCTTTCCTGCACGTCAGCACAATTCATATTCAAGCAATGCTCGTACAAGATGAAACTACCGATACTTATATCAGTCTATCAACTCAATCAATCCAATCATTCGCAATGATTCAATTCCATCATACTATCTATCTTTTCATTTCAATCCGTACTATCTATCAACCATTACTATATTCAATACCGTCTATCAAACTAGTCGTTAATACGACACATGCTCTCCAAAGCTGTAATATATAGACGGTAGCTTGCTCAAGCTGTATAGATAGATAGGTCACCAAAGCTGTAACTGATAGATAGTATAATAGCTCGCCAGAAGCTGCTGCAATATTTATATAGTATATTATAGCTCACCAGAAGCTGCCGCAATTTATATAGTATACTATAGCTCACCAAAAGCTGCCGCAATATATATGTATATCATAATTGCTCGCCTAAGCGGATACATATATATAAACCAATGCTTGCCAAAGCTGATCATTCAATAATAAACCATAGAACTGGATATTCAATCCAATAATAACCAACGGTTCAAACTAGTCATACAAACCAATTACTGTGCTAAAAGCCAACACCGGGTATTTTCAAGTTAAATACCACAACTTCATCAATATCACTCAATTCTACACTTTTGGAATAATTTAACCATAATCATCAATCACTCAATTTCTCAATTTAAACATATAATTAACACAACCGACCGCACTGCTGCGATCAACGCGAAATTCTAACAACCGGCCATCCGGCATAATTTTCGAAATTATTAAATAATTAAATTTAATTCCGAAAATTAAATAATTAAATATTATATTATAATAATATAATTTAATAAAATAATATTTATAAATTCGAAATAATTAATTAATTGAAAATAATTAATTAGGGCTTAAACAAGATTACACTAATTTAATCCTACAATTAGCCCTAATTAAACATCCATTAAACTAATCATACAACTAATATAATTTACATTAAAATAATCTAATTTAATCACATGAACCTAATTAGACTAATCTAAACACCCCTTAAGCGTCATTAACTCACTAAGCAAGAATTAGAGGATAAACTCACCGGTTTTGCACGCCGATGAGTTCACGGCGACCACGACACCAAGGCGGTCGATAAACTCCAAAGCGGCGACACCAACAGAGGCCGGGAAGACACTGAAAACGGGCCTCGAAGTCTGGAACTTCTTGCTGTCTTCTGCTTCTGATCTAGGCTAAACTGCAGAGAAGAAACCAGCAACTTCAACGGCGAAAACGGGCAGATCGGAGCTCCGGCAAGCGGGTGGTTGGCAACCGGCGGCTCCCGGGGGGTCAAGGGGATCTTGCTGGTGGTTGGTATGGGTGGAGGTAGGGTAGAAATGGGGAGAAAATGGCTGAAAACCGCGAAACGGGCGAAACAGGCGGAACCAGGCGAGTCCAGACGGTCCGGCGAGCGGCGGCTTCGGGCGGTCGTACGGGACTGCCGGAGAATCGTTCCGGCGAGCGGCGAGATGCTCCGGAACGGTCTGGATGTTGTCTTCGCAATGATAGGTGGCTCGTTCGCTGATTCAACCGGGAAGTTAACTTTTTACTCGGATCTTTGGCGAAAGGTCGGCTGGAGCAGAAACTGGAACGAGGAGAAAACAGAGGAAGAAATGGAGTCCGATGGGCATGCGACGGTGGAGGGCTGTTGCTACTCGGTTTCTCTGGTTTTTGCTGAGCTTCTCTCCTTCAACAATAATGGAGAAAGCCACAAATTAAGGGAGAAGAAGGCTGCTGAGCAAGGGGGTCTCCTTGGGCTCTTTAGAGCTCAACACTTGCCATTTTCTCATTGGCTTTGCCCCCACCATGACATCACATGACCTCAGCCACTCTCTCTCCTCAAGCTTCCTCCACAACCTTGCCAATAGGTGCAAAATAGCTCTCCCCCCATGGCATACGAATTTGTTACATTTCCCTCTTCAATCTCAATCAATTTCATCCAATTCTCAACCAAACACATCCAATTGAAGCCCAATTAAATCCATCAAGGTATCCTCGTCCGTCTCATGACTTTTTCCCATCAAATGATCAAACTTGCATCCCGAAGATTCAATCAAAAACGACCCTCTAACAATTCCGAACAAAACGGCTTACTTTGCTTTTCTGCCAAAAATCTCGGTTTGTAGAAAAATCTTCTGAGGATGAGTCGACGTTCCTAAAATGAATTGTGACTTGACAGAATTTCCAATTTTTGTAATCGGGTTCAATTTCACGGTTAAATTCAATCTGTCGCGACTTTAGCGCGTCCTAATCTACTGGGTAGCTTTTAGGAATTTTCTGTGCAATTGACCTGTGGTTGATTATTTTCAAGCCACAAAGTGCATCTTCGACACATTGGCGACTCTCGATTGTCGTAGAAATCTCGAGGTTTCAAATACGGACACAGGGTACCAAAACGATAGAGAAATCGGTCTAGTGCCGATCAACAAGAATTGTGCAATTAGGTGGAACCACCCACACTGAATTACATGATTATGCTGAATCGACCTATTTCCAGTCTCTAATCGGTCTATGCCATAATGACCCTTGCAGATTAGTACGGTCGAGCAGTCGTTTCCTGGTCGAATTCTTAAGTCTATTGCGTTCAGATTCCTTAACGGCTTCACCTGATAGACTAGTTATCTCGTGAGTGGCTAACTCAGAGAAGAGAGCTATAGGCGCGAAGATGAAATGTCCGACTTATTTAATTGAAACCAGAATTGGAAAATCGGGATGTCACACAAACTATTTTGAGTAAGCGCTAATTTGTTAGTCCATGAATTACTTTTTGTTACCTTTCACAGTTGCTTTGATATTGTATCCTTGCTTTTATCCGAACTCATTCAAGTTCATATAATCGAAATTTGGGGATCAGGAGGTCCATGCGATGTAAATATGCTGTCCATTGATTATGATATGATGTACGCTATTTGCGTAATATCCAAATCACAGATATTGCCCTATGCAATCACACATGATATGGAATCGAATACTTCCATCTTATTTTTGTGTTTTGCTGCAAATATAGGTATAGACAAAATGGATGCCCTGTAGTTGGCCCTCACGATTTGGAAAACGCTTGCACCACATATGGAGGGTCCATCTTTCAACTTACTAGACATATCTTAGCGTTATGTACGTTATTGCACGCACTACACCTTAACAAGCTTAGGTGGTTAAGGGAGTGAAGTGGAGAAAGCGGATTGTTTTAAAATATGTTAATTTATTTTTATCATCTTTTTTTAAAACTTTCCTATTTTATAATGTAGGGGTACTTAGGAAGGGCCCGAATAAGTGACACTAATTTCAGTTTTCTCTAAAGACATATGTACACTTCACCGCTAGTAGTTCACGTTTTGGAGAATCCATTGATCGAAATCAACAAACAGCGGCAATCTAACTCGCATGAATTGACTCTATTTTCTTATAGGCCAAGAAAGAGACAATCGACCTTATTTTCCATATATTATAGAGATGACATCGTTGCGTTTACCCAACATAATATACGACATTCGATTCAATGACGAGTAGTGTTATGACACAGTAAATTGAGACAGGCGATGGTAATGAATGCAGGGACCAAGACACTGGAGTCAAAAGCCGTCGACGAAGCGGAATTGCTCGGTGAGGTTGGAGCAGCTGTTGACGATCCAACGGTGATGGACAGCTTCTGGCCGAGGTTGCAGTGTGAATCGACGATGCAGATGTAATAATTAGGCCCGCCCTTCGAAAGCTTGATATACACCGGACTGCCCAGAACCAATCCGACCTGGGTGCAGTTGTTGTACTAGGCCTTTGATGCTTCGGCCACATTGTGCGTCCCCGTCCAATTGAAAACTGAAATCAATATGCTCATTTCATTAATGATGCGACCCACAAAATCGATACCACTGTCGAAATTACACAAGAAGTCATGATTGGAACTCGATTCATTCTCACATATACATGCAAATCGCTTCGATAACTGCCCGACAAATTAACAATGAAATAGAAAACCTTGTATATGTAAGAGGAATAGGAAACAAACGAAGGAAAAAGAACAAGGTAAAACGAGGGGCTTATACATAGCTTGTCGCCAACCATGAAAGTCTTGGAGGCAGCCCAAGACTGATAATAGGATACGTTGGAGGGGACGGTCCACCCCAATCCGTCTCCGACCATGTATGTCGCCGCTGCCGCCACTGTGTCGACCTTTATGAATCCCGCCGTGATCATCGTGATCAACCACGCCGTCAAATTCACGCGAGTTACCATCTTCATGTGCTCCTTCAGGTCGCCTCTGCTACTCAGTTCTCCTTTTAGTCGAGCTTGCCTTCTGCTTCTTCCGATCGCAATGCGTGCGGATCCTTATAGTGATTAAGTTTTTATAGGAGAGAGAGAGAGAGAGAGACGTGGAGACAGCTGTTAAGAGAGAGACGTGGAGACAGCTGTTAATTATTGATGGCTCGAGGTTGATTCGAGTCCTTGATCCATAATTGAGCCGAGACCCTAACAATCTCGGACTGAGCACAAGAAAACCCAGATCTAGGGCATGTGTCAGAGAGAGAAACGTGGCTGCCGCCGGCAGCGGCTGCAGTGGCGTTCATCGGGTGCTCTCCTTGCCGTGGGTATGGGCAGAGAGAGAAAGAGAGAGGGACGTCACGTGGCACAAATCCAATGACTAAATGAATGGAGACGGTACACGAACGTCGAACATAGCATATCCCCTCATCACTGGACGAATGACATAAACCCTCGAGAAGCCACTGAACATACGGACGAAAACATTGCTCTCAATCAATGCTGGAAACCTGTCCATTTATGTCAATCACTTTAGTCCGCTGCCTCATCATAAAAGCTTGAAAGATGAAGAGACGGTGCATTCAAAGTTGGTGGGTGCTAAAAACTTTTGAATTGTCAACATGGACCACCCGATGAAAGAGTTAAGAGTGCTAGAATTTAGAGAGAATGAGCAGGAAACTTGTCCATTTATGTCGGTCACTTTAGTCCACTGCCTCAGCATAAAAGCTTGAAAGATGAAGAGACGATGCATCCAAAGTCGATGCGTGCTAAAAACTTTTGAATTGTCAACATGGACCACCCGACGAAAGAGTCAAGAGGGCTAGAATTTAGAGAGAATGAGCTGGAAACCTGTCCATTTATGTCAATCACTTTAGTTCGCTGCCTCAGCATAAAAGCTTGAAAGATGAAGAGACGATGCATCCAAAGTCAATGCGTGCTAAAAACTTTTGAATTGTCAACATGGACCACCCGACGAAAGAGTTAAGAGTGCCAGAATTTAGAGAGAATGAGCTGGAAACCTGTCCATTTATGTCAATCACTTTAGTCCGCTGCCTCAGCATAAAAGCTTGAAAGATGAAGAGACGATGCATCCAAAGTCGATTCGTGCTAAAAACTTTTGAATTGTCAACATGGACCACCCGACGAAAGAGTTAAGAGTGCCAGAATTTAGAGAGAATGAGCTGGAAACCTGTCCATTTATGTCAATCACTTTAGTCCGCTGCCTCAGCATAAAAGCTTGAAAGATGAAGAGACGATGCATCCAAAGTCGATGTGTGCTAAAAACTTTTGAATTGTCAACATGGACCACCCGACGAAAGAGTTAAGAGTGCCAGAATTTAGAGAGAGAGAGAGAGAGAGAGAGAGAGAGAGAGAGAGAGAGAGAGAGAGAAGGCCTTACAGAATACCGTTCTTGACCATTCCCTATGACTCGATGGAGCCTGGACTTGATTGCAAAAGCAAAGCAAAAGTATAGATTTGACAAACGGATGCAAAAAAAAACAGCAACTCAAATTCAAAAAAAGAAAGAATAGAGAATCACTTTCTAAATATAGAGAATAGCAGGACACCAATTAGATTCAAGCAAAAAGCTCACTTCATATATCATTTAAACATGTTTTCGTGCATGATAACAATGCATGTTAAGCCTTTTCTGTGGTCAGAGATCCCAGAACACATGCAAAGTTTAGTATCCAAAAGTTGACCAATAAGAGCTGAGTGATAACAAAAGCACTAGAACAGCAATTTTATTTTCTGATATTCATAAATTTGTCTGTGTAGAAATTAATGTTGGTCATCAAAACATCATACCATCTTCAACAACCGTGCTTAATATGGAAATTTTTCCTGACCAATGTCAACAGTAGATACTCTTTCGCTACTAATGGGCCACTGATATTAGAAAGAGCCAAGAGAGTGCAATAGAAGAAACTCTGGTGGAGTTTGGGACAGGTTAACAATATATAGTAGCCTGCCATAAGATAATCTCCAACCTTCATGTTCAAAGCTTTCCTCGTGCCAATCTATCTATATAGACTGTTATTAAAGCATATTACCTGAAAATACAATTGCTCCATCGTTCTAGCATATCACCAAGATTCACTATGAATGCTCTGTACAAAATAGTCACAGAAATAATGTTACTTTTCAGGATAACCATAAGATTTTTCTGTCCTGTATTTGTGAGGATTATGTATAACTAAATCTAAGCAATAACCTAAACAACTAAAAGAGGGTAATTACATAAGTAATCGTAGAATGCATATGATGCATGGTAATTATCTGACTGCTAACCTGCTCAAAATTAACCAGGAAAGAATGGTGGAATATCATTGTATGCATGTGTGTAAGAGTGTTTTCTCTTAGAGGGAGTGAGGGAGGTTCATCAGCAAGGCACCAGAAGGATTAAACTGATCAAAGTTAATATGTACACTTAGATGCAAATTGCAGAAAGAAAAGGATATGTGGATGAGGGCGCCTCTCTAAGTTAATAAATGGAAACCCATCTTTATCTCCCATCTGACAATATTACTTTCTCTCTAAACTGGCATATTGCTGCCTTTGTACAAAAAAGAACTATAGTAGCAAATCAGGGTCAGACAGGGAAGGATTTTTTTCAAAAGGTTGTCACAAGTATTGGGGTAGTAATCCACCCAACATTGGCATGAAGCAATCTTCCAATCATGCGTGTAAGGGGAAACACTGCACATTCCCCAATAAACCACAAGTACAAGATTAAAACAAAGTTATCACAAGTTATATTTGTAAGCCATGAACCATAAGAATATAAATCCTAACATGATGATCTTCCACCAAAAGCATTACTCTAAATATGAGATCTCCAACATAATCATCTCAAATTCACAATTATGATGCAGTTGGGCTTTACCCTCTCATATGTTGCACATATTCCCATGTCGGAGGTTTAGCATCCTTGTTCTTGCAAATCTGAATAAGTTCAAAAAGTTTCAAGGATTATAACTAGGTATAAAGTCTGCACCAACAGTTTTATAGGAGAAAATTTCATATTTGGAGACCTAGGACATCATCTGTCGCCAACGAGGTAATAAATCCGAAATCCGAATGTGCCCCACCTCTATATATTCCTTTAAAGGGATCAAAGACCTAAACAAAGAAAGGAATTTCCACCGGATGAGAAGAAAAATTTGCAGGATTTATTATTAAATTTATTGAAGTAAAATCTACCTTCATAGTGCAACAAGCACAAGCCCACAATAGGCTCGCCGAGTATTTCTGGCTTGTCAAAAAATTCAGCCTCCAGATCAAGTGCTAGAGCATTGATCCTTGCAACTACTTTTGCGACACTTCTGAGTGTGCACATTTACAAATAAGTAAATTACCAAATTGATTACCATCGCTTTGTTTATAGCAACAAATTACACTTAATCTTGCCACATAGATCATCTAGGCATTAGTCTTGGATCTAAAAGTCAAATGATTTAGAGTTGGAGACCCTATTGACTGTAATATCAGCCATCCCACTGTAAGCAATTAGACACTTGCGTTGAGGCTCTTGGTCAGTGTGATTAATGGTAAATCTTGACAGCTAAAAATAACTGGTTCATATTGTAGCATAGCAGCTTTGGAACAAAACCCCAGAAAATTGTTTAATCAGCCGCTACAAATAACCAGGAGTTTCACTTTGGCCAACGTAGGATAAGAGCCCAAGAGAGCATATTCAGTTCAAAAGGCAGAGGCAATTCAACTCCCATTGGGCCACCTTAAAAAATACAGGAATTTGGCAATGTCTGATGCATATAGAAGGGGACGATGGTGACTATCGGGTACTGAAAATGCCCAAAATACCCCATCAGAGAAACAGAAGATCTCTGTATTATCTTTTACTTGGATGGAATAAAATTTACATCCGGGAACTAGCAAGAAAAATTAATGCCTATGGCTCTATATCATCACTCACAATGCTTGACAACGAAATTTTTCCATCTCCTGCCTCCATCTTGGCAATATATCTAGTCAAAATACTACAATGAAACCAAAATAAACATCCACGATCAACAACTGATTTAAGTTGGACAGAAATTACATTAAACAGCAGTTTACCCTCAGAAGGCCAGGGGTTCGGTCCAAAATGAGCCTTCTACACACGAGGATCGTCCTCTGGTACTTCCACTTGTATGTAGTATCCCTCCTTATAATCTCCTACAAAACGTCAAAAAATTCATTACTGCTCGAACAATTTTCAGAAGATGATAAACAGATAGGTAATAACAAGTTTCAGCCAAATCTCTGACTTGAGTTCATGGTCGTGTGTTAGCAATTCAAACTCCCAATTCAGTGGCAGTTCTCTCCAAGAATACAACCGAAAACAGGAACAATAACAAATTGATCTTCCTTTTCTAGGAAATGCGACTCAACCATCACCTGAATACAGACATCAAAATCACCAGCTATTCATCTATGTCCACTTTAAGCAGTAAAATCTTCAGCAGGATGATCAGACACAAACCGTTTATCTGATTTGCGGGGTTAAGGACTTGATCGAACAGAGGAGTGTAGCCTCAGTGCTTCTCGTTCCTCGGCAGCTTCATCTTCTCGATCAAAGGCAGACCGAAGAACCGCCTGCCCTGGACGAAGACCTCCTCCATCAAGTCCTGGCTGACTCCATGAGTTGATCACGTAGGGAAAGCCGGAATCCAAGCACGCCTGAGGCCAACGGATTGGATTCATCCGTCAGCGTCCCCTCGACTCGAAAAATCTCGGTTTCCTCGGTTTCATGTACCAGAAATCGAACTAAACATAGTGGAAAAAGGCGGGAGAATCGAAGACTTGTTTGAGTAGGGACGCCGACCGTCGGATATCGGAGCTCGAGAGGTCGATGAGGTTGAGAGTGGAAGCAGGAACTCCGGCAACGTCAACGGCGTTCGCGTCATCCATGGTCGCCGTCCGTTCGTCTGACTGATTTCACGGTGATGATGACGACCGACGGGATCGAGGCCAGACGGGAATTTGAGTTGCGGGTGATGGAAGACACGGGGCTGAGAAAAAGAAGAGGAAAAACGACGGCGTGGGACGTTTAAAGAATCGGCACAGATATTCGGTGCGGCCATCGGTGACGTCCTCGTTCCCCCATCCTAATGCTTTCTACAAATTTTAAAGCATTCTTGCTGAGTAATTATTCTATTCGATATAAATAATCATTTTTTAAATAATTCATTTATTCTCAAAAAAATAAACAGCCCTTGAAATTTGAAAAACCTTACAAAT
The DNA here is from genome assembly GCA_017140165.1 of Eucalyptus shirleyi. Lineage (NCBI taxonomy): Eukaryota > Viridiplantae > Streptophyta > Magnoliopsida > Myrtales > Myrtaceae > Eucalyptus > Eucalyptus shirleyi. Next base: position 16,145,176 of record CM029448.1, on the reverse strand, counting down.
ATTTATATTTACGTGCATGTTTATTCTTTTTAATTTATTCTTGTGATATTTAATTTTTGAATGGCTAAGAAAAATACATATTCTAGAAAAGCTATTCCATTTTCTGTTGCTCTTCCAAACTAGCAAGGTCTTAACTCAAATGAAAACACGTTTGACCGATATGACTCCATGAAGCGTATTAATCACATTCCATCAATCATATGAATTACATGCATGCTCATCCAAGTACAAAAAATGCACGAATGCCTACACTTTAACTAATGCTTTATGTAATGTACTAAGCAACGGTAAAATGAGTCAATACAAAAAGGGTAGCCATTGGTATTTGCTCCAATGGTTAAATATAGGAAGTAGTTAAAAAAGCCTTTTTCCTTTTGTTTGCGTGGGACATTTTGAGACAGAACATATGCTTTTAGGATATCGATCGTGTATATCCTATATCTATATCTATTTACATACATACATAAGAATATTCAATCATGGATAAATACTTTTGGCACAAATTAAAATAGGGACAATTAAGAATATCCATAAATGGATCTTAAGTCTGGCCCTGCCTAGCTTGACACGCAAGGCTCATGGGCTTTACCTGTTGTGACGCGAGAAGATGTAGAGCTTCAAGGAAATAAAGTTCGTCACTTGCAAATTTACCAACTCTCAAACAAAGTTTTTACTTAGAGAACATGGCAGCTGCTACACCTTTTGAAGTTGGACATGAGTTAGACTCTCGATTGCAAATCTAGTCGGGGTTTGAATTGTTTTCCTCTAATTCAGAAAGCTTAAAAGAAGATTAGGAACCATCTTGTATAGTCATACACACAATGCAATAGAAATGAAATTACTAAGTACAAAATATGAAAATGCTATGTTCAAATACTCTGAGCTACTCTCAGCCTTGTTTTCTTGTTAAGGAAGTGACAACTCAATCTTGTTGAGCTTAACCACAACAATTTTCATGTCCATTATTTCCTCAAGCAAGTCCTTTGAACATTCTAGCCATAACTTTAGTATCAAGAAGACTATGCTATTGAATTTCGAAAGCGTCGGATCTTCATATTTTGTGCAAAGGATTTTGCTATCCATAATGTCAAGCACTCTCTCTGGAATTGTTGCACCTACCCATTGCCTCAAACTAAGATCCGCATTGAACATTTCACCGGTTGGCTTCTTCCCAGTAATCACTTCCAACAACAATATGTTGAAACCGTATAAATTTCCTTTGTAAGAGACTTTTCCTTCTGAACCATACTCTGAAAGCATCATAGTTTGTGACATAAGAACATCATCAATTGATCTATTTCTTTTTAGGACATAAGTAATAAGATCAAGAGGCATACGAGTGCTAATGTATCTCTATTACATTATACCATTATATTGGCAATCAAAGGCTTGAATTAGCTAATATTCGGCAAATGTACCTGGAGCAATGTAACCAATCGTGTCGAGAGTTTGGGTTTGTGTTTCAAGCTTGTTCTCAACCAAAATCTTGGCAATTCCAAAGTCACAGACTTGTGCGACTAAGCCCTCATTTAGAAGCATATTGCTAGGCTTCAAATCGCAGTGCACAATGGGTTCTGATTGGTCATGGTGGAGATACTCGATCGCCGTTGCGGCGTCAACCATTATCTTCACTCGCTGATGGAGATCCAAGTTGTAATTGTTAGAGTACAACCACTTCTCCAAGCTCCCACAAGGCACGTATTGCAGTGCCAAAGCTCTCAGATTTGCATTCTTGCAGGTGCTAGTCACCTTGACGAGATTGCAGTGCCGGATCATACGAAAAGTGTTGCATTTTGCATCAAAGCATTTCAGAGCACCTTCAATATGGAGATTTAATACTTTGACCGAGATGTCTATCCTACCTTTATATACAAAGGTGAAGCTTCCTACTTTGAGCAAATTACTTTCGCGGAAGTTGTTAGTAGCCAAGCAAAGCTCCCGATATGATATCATCGGGTGGTCAATTATAGGCAAGTTCTCCATTGAAATTGAAGCTTTTTTACTGGTACTCCCACTCTTTCTAAGCAAGCAAATGACAAGGACTAAAAGTATAGCTAATAAAAGTGGCACAACAATGTATAGTATACGTAGCCGCTTGTCCCTTGATGATTTCATTCCATTTTCTTTGCATCGTGGGACTTGAAAAATCGCATTTCCAGAAAGGGCTTCATTCCCAATGAAAGAGAGAGCCAGGAAATTTCCAAAGGGCCCGCAATTAGGAATCTCTCCCGATAGCTTATTAATGGACAAGTTCAAAATTTGTAGATATGCAAGTCCTTCCAAGGACTCAAGTATTGTGTTTGATAACTCATTGTAGGAGAGATCGAGGAACTCCAACCCTTTGAGATGGCCAATCGATTGTGGCATGGATCCTTGAAACAAGTTCCTCAACAAGTTGAGAGAAGCAAGGCTCTCAAACTCTTGGGTGGAACTCGGTATGGCACTAGTAAGTCGGTTCCAAGAAACATCGATGCTCTCTATATCTCTCATCTTCCCTATTTCAAGTGGTAGTCCTCCATTGAAATAGATTGAGGAAGATGAATTCTTGAAGGCCCCACAAACTAAATGGTATAACCAATGTCATGTTATTCAAGCTTATGAGAAAACATATGAAGGCTGCTAAAGTTTTGAATGCAATTCAGGATTGATCCCGATATCCTATTTTGTCCAGGCACCTTTTCTCCTAAACCTATCAAGTTGCTTATCTCATCAGGGATCGGTCCTTCGAGATGGTCGTTATCAAGATACAGCCTTAGCAACCTTTCTAGTCCTCCGATCAATGATGGGATGTTGCTGTTTGGAGCATTATTGCCCAAATCTAGCAAAGTCAGTCTCTTCAAGAAACCATTTCCTCGGGAACACGACCTCTTATTTGACAATTGGGAGCAATTAGAATTTGTAGGGAACTAGAGAAGTTTTGATAGATTATGGTATGGAGCCACGAAGCGGGTTGCCTCCCAACGACAAGACTTGTCACGACGGACAATTAGATAAAGCGGAGAGAAAACCAAGCTCCGAATCATATGTCTCTCCTATTAGCTAACTTAACATAGTATTAAAGAATTCAAGACTCTTCAAGTTGCCCAAACCCGTATGTATGGGTCCGCTAAGTTGATTGTCCCCGACCTCGAAAATGATTAGGTTGAAAAAATTCAAGAAATACTACGGGATGTTGCCTCCATAGCCATTGCATGCTAGATATAGTTCTTCCAAATTCGGAAGGCTTAGAACTCTACCTGAGGGAAGGCTTCCATAGAGGGAATTTTCCATCAAATAAAGCACGAAATAATAAAAATATCTTGAGGCACTCCACCGGCTAGCAAATTATCCACAAGGCCCATTAGATGCAGATTGACCAAATTGCCAATCCCACTCGGAATCTCCCCTTCAATGTGGTTAGCTGCGATGCCCAACGTGTGCAAGCTCGACATGTTACTGATGGTTCGAGGAATCATGCTAGTCAAGTTGTTAGTAGAGATATAGAGTTTTGCAACTTTTGCAAGTTGCCTATATCTCGAGGAATGCTTCCCTGAAAATGATTGTATGACAACCCCAATATGATAAGCTATTTGCATTGGGTTAGCGTCTCTGGTGGCAGGCCACTGAATTGATTTTTATTCAGCGCAAGCATCTGAATGTTAGACCAACGGTAGCAAAGATCGAAGGGAAGACTTCCAGAGAGATAATTATCCATCAAATTCACCCACGTGAGCGATCTATTGAAAAGTGCTGAAGGAATCGAACCTGTGAGAGTGGCATTGACCAATATAATGACTTGCAATGTGGATATGTTGCCTAGGGAGCTTGGAATTTGACCTCATAAGTCGTTTGAGCTAAGACTCAATTGTTGCAACTTAGGGAAGGCACCGAATTCTCTTGGTATGCCACCTGTTAGCCTGTTTGTTGCGAGTGACATGACTTCGAGGTTCTAGCATTGGGTTAAGATAGGAGGAATGTTTCCTTCGAACTGGTTCAATTCGAACATAAGTTCTTTCTGGCAGCATAAATGACCAATTTCTATTAGAATCATGCCATAAAAACTGTTGCTGTAGAGATCAAGAGAAGCCAAGAGAGAAAGATTCTCAAGGTGGGGAGAGAGTCTTTCCTAGAGACCCATGTGCGAGAGGTCTAAAGCTATGACTCTGCCCGGTTGCTACAAACAACGCCAATCCATTCACAAAAACTTGCTTCCACTGTCCAATTGCCGCCTTTGATGGTGTTCATCGGGTTGACTTCCATCATCGATTTGAAGGGGAGGAGAGAATATTGATCTGTAAAGTTGCTGGAACAGATGACGGGCTGAAATATCAATAGGAAAGCCAACAGAACATCAATATTGCATCAATAGATGGTTCCCTAATTTCGACCTGTTCTTAGTGTTCAATACCAAAACCTACCAAATGGTTGTCTTAATTAGGGAAAAAAACGATGTAAAAAAAGACTCACTATCAAATGATGTCCCACAATCACGTCTACGGCATGTTCTTTACGTTTACACATTCACACTTACTTTCAACTCTATGAGGGTACAAAAGGACCTTTAGACCAATGCTCTAAGGCATGAATGTGAAAATGTTTTGTGATAACTGTTGTGACCTTCCTGCAAGGGCAATATCAAGTGTCTCATTGGAAGTTGACTAATTGAAAGTTCCTACTGTTGGAAGAGATTACATTACTAGTAGTTTGTCAAATTTTATCCATGCTTCATGTCATATTTGAACTTTCAATCGATTCAATTAAATCACTTTTGATAAATGTGAATATCTTCCCGCAACTTTCAATTGGTCTAATTAAGTCTGTAATATATTTAATATGCTTTTTTTCATCCTTTCATCTATTAATATAAATGAAATATGTCATGGATAACAATTTTATGAAGCCAATGTTTGATGGAGAAAGTTAGGCGGACTTTGTGCATGTCATGGTGACTTTAAATTGTAAAATTATAATCCTCGTTCCTTCGCCCTCGCCTAGATTTGGTAAAACATCAATAGGGAAGCCAATAGAGCATCAACAAATGCTAAAAAGATGAACTTCTCCATAATAAACAGGGTCTCTATTGATTGCATCAATAGACAGCTCACTAATTTTGACATTCTTAGTGTTCAATACCAAAACCTACCAATTGGTTGTCTCAATCAGGCAAAAAAAAAAAAAAAAAAAACAATGTAACTATCAAATGATGTCCCTCAATCACGTCCATGGCCCATTCTTTACGTTACTTACTTTGAACTCTTTAGTGTACAAATGGACCTTGAACCAATGTTCCAAGGCACGAATGTGAAAATGTTTTATGATAACTATCGTGACCTTCCTGCATGGGCAATATTAAGTGTCTCGTGGGAAGTTGACTGATTGAAAGTTCCTATTGCTAGAAGGGATGATGTTACAAGTAATTTGTCAAATTTTATCTATGCTTCATGTCATATTTGAACTTTCAATCAATTCAATTAAATCACTTTTTATTAATGTGAAATATCTTCCCGCAACTTTCAGTTGGTTTAATTAGATTTGTAATATATTTAATATGATTTTTGTCATCCTTTCATCTATCAATTTAAATGAAATATGTCACCAATAACAATTCTATGAAGTTGATGTTTGATGAAGAAAATTATACGGACTTTGTGCTTGTCATGGTGACTTTAAATTGTAAAATTATAAAGCCCATTCCTTCGCCCTCGCCTAGATTGGGTGAAATATCAATAGGGAAGCCAACAGAACATCAACAAACGCTAAAAAGATGAACTTCTCCATAATGAACAAAGTCTTTTGAATGCATCAATAGACGGTTCACCAATTTCAACCTATTCTTAGTGTTCAATACCAAAACCTACCAAATGGTTGTCTCGATTAGAAAAAAAAATAGAAAAATAAAAGGAAAACAATGTAAAGAATAACTATCAAATGGCATCCCTCAACCATGTCTATGGCCATTATTTACGTTTACATGTTCACACTTACTTTCAACACTATAGAGAGAGGCAGAGAGAGAGAGCCAAGCCTTTGTGTCTAAAGCATGTTTCTGTGCTTTAACAGAGCGGAAGCGTTAGATAGTCAAGAGTCACAGGAGTTTTGAGAAGGAACTGATCTATATATCTTTTAGAAACATCTCAGAAAGATTTTTCGGCAAGTAGAGGCCAACGTGGCTAAAGTGGCTCACGATCTCGGTAAATGCACTTGCCAATGCTGCTCATAGCCCCATCCACATGGACATTTTTGGTCTCTCTTCCTCAGCCCGTTAAATTTTCAATCCTTTGTAGGCTTAGCAACACGCCCACCTCGTCCAGAAAAATCTTGTCAAACACGCAGAAAGTTGCATGTACAGTGCAATCTATGTAACTATCGTGGAAAAGCTGACAGACCCATCCGTTGAATCGCAGGAGAGTCGGTGCTCAGACGCGTGTGGCATTTCCTTTTCATTTCCTTTCTTAAAGTGTGGCATGTACAAACAGCTAATTTAGGGGCAAAATAAGGCGGAAGCGGCTGAACTATTGCCTCCATGCGTAAACATAAACAGATTATTGGTTGTATATGATGTAGGTACCCCATCGGATGCTCTTCTCTAAGTTCATTATGCCCATTCGTACGAGTTCTCAAAGTATACCCCTACTTCAGGCAAGGGCGGGTTGACAGGCTTCCACTCTTGCTGGCAAACTCTAAGCTCCTTCCCTTCTGTATACATTTAAATCAGCATGAGTATCATCTAATCTTTGGGACAAGTAGGTCTGACACTGGACGGGCAGAAACCTGCAAATTGATGCAATTTTGAACAAACTTAGGATCCCATGCTGGTGTAAATTTGCTAAATTGCACCATGTCTAATCGCTAATGGAGTAGCTATGTTATATGCAGCGCCCAAATCCCCACGCAAAAAGGATCCAATCCTGTAAAGAGAGCAAGCGAGCATGTGGTTGATCATTTCAATTCATCAGATCTGGGACAGGTCAATGCCTAATTCAAGAGTAAACATACTTTCCTCATGAAGCACGGAGTTAAACTTGATGCAGTCCTCCTAACAGTGCCTGAATGATCCATAGATATGCAATATCCACTTCACCATGCATTCAAAGCAGAGCACCAGCCAAGCACAATGCATCAAGACATTCAAATTGGGGAGGAGAACTAGATCTTAGGACTGAGAACTGATAAGAGAGGAAGTAGAATTGCGGTATCTTGTTTATATATAGGAAAGTAACTAATTTGCAGAAGACAACTTACTTCGGAGGATTTTCCTCAGACATACATGTTGGCAAGCACTCAATGAGACAATCATGGTTAGGCTCCAGGAAGAATGCAATCTGAATTTTTTGAGAACATGAGCATAAATAGAATCTTTTTTTAACAGAAATATTTGCAAAAGAAGTCAATAAGAATGGAGAACGTAATGAACGAAAGATGCTAACTAGGGAAGGCAAAACAATTAGGCTTCTTTTGCAAAAACCAATGTGGATCATCCTTGATAATAATCTCAAGTTGAGAAGAATTTCCTAAGAGTATGATCACAAGTTCAACTGACTTTCCCCTAGATCGTGATCTCAAAACTAGGACCTTGTTTGAATCAGCTTACAACTATCCAAGATCAGCTTCAACTGCCCTTTTTCCGGTTGGAGTAGTCACGACTTCGGTCACCAATCAATCAGACTTTTTCAATACATCTGACAATGCTTAAAAGTTCTCTTAAAGGCGTTTGAAGAATATTTCAAAAGATGAGGAGAAATGTATGTTTGTGTGTGGGGGGGTGTCTCTGTGTGTCTCTGTGTGCATGTGCGTGTGCATGGGCGTGTGTTTGGGGAGAGAGAAGGCCTTACAGAATACCGTTCTTGACCATTCCCAATAACTCGATGGAGCGTGGACTTGATTGCAAAAGCAAAAGCAAAAGTTTAGATCTGACAAACTGAAGCAAAAAAAAAAAAAAAAAAAAACAGCAACTCAAATTCAAAAAAAGAAAGACTAGAGAATGACTTGCTAAATATAGAGAATAGCAGGACACCAACTAGATTAAAGCAAAAAGCTCATTTCATATATCATTTAAACATGTTCTCGTGCATGATGACAATGCATGTTAAGCCGTTTCTGTGGTCAGAGATCCCAGAACACATGCAAAGTTTAGTATCCAAAAATTGACCAATAAGAGCTAAGTGATAAGAAAAGCACTAGAATAGCAAATTTATTGTTTGATATTCATAAATTCATCTCCGTGTACAAATTAATGTAGGTCACCAAAATATCATACCATCTTCAACAACCGTGTTTAACGTGGAAATTTTTCCTGACCAATTTCAAGAGTAGATGCTCATTCGTTACTAATGGGCCACTGATATCAGAAAGAGCCAAGAAAGTGCAACAGAAGAAATTCTATTGGAGTTTGGGACAGGTTAACAATATATAGTAGCCTGCCATAAGTTAATCTCCAACCTTCATGTTCAAAGCTTTCCTCATGCCAACTTATCTATATAGACTGTTATTAAAGCATATTACCTGAAAATACAATTGCTCCATCATTCCAGCATATCACCAAGATTCACTTCACAGAAAGAATGTTACTTTTCAGGATTACTGTGAGATTCTTCTGTTCTGTATTTGTGATGATTATGTATAACTGAATCTAAGCAATAATCTTAACAACTAAAAGAGGTAATTACATAAGTAATTTTAGAATTCATATGATGTGGTAGTTCTAAGACTGTCGACCTGCTCAAAGTTTTTACCAGGAAAGAATGGTGCAATACCGTTGTGAGCATGTGTGTAAGAGTGTTTTCTTGCAGAAGGAGGGAGGGAGGTTCACCAGCAAGGCATCAGAAGGATTAAACTGATCAAAGTTAATATGTACACTTAGATGCAAATTGCAGAAAGGAATATAAATGTGGATGAGCTCTGAGTTAATAAATGGAAATCCATCTTTATCACCCATCTGACAATATTACTTTCTCTCTAAACTGGCATATCACTGCCTTTGTACAAACAAGAACTATAGTAGCAGATCAGGGTCAGACAAAGAAGGATTTTTTGTCAAAAGGCTGTCACAAGTATTGGGGTAGTATTCCACCCAACATTGGCATGAAGCAATCTTCCAATCATGCGTATAAGGGGAAATAATGTACATTCCCCAATAAACCAGAAGTACAAGATTAAAATAAAGTTATTGCAAGTCATATTTGTAAGCCATGAATGATAAGAATATAAATCCTAACATGATGATCTTCCACCAAAAGTGATACTCTAAATATGAGATCTCTAACATAATAATCTCAAATTCGCCATTGTAATGCAGTTGGGCTTTACCCTCTCATAGGTTGCACATATTCCCATGTCGGAGGTTTAGCATTCTTGTTCTTGCAAATCTGAATAAGTTCAAAAAGTTTCATGCATTATAACTAGGCATAAAGTCTGCACCAACAGTTTTATAGGAGAAAATTTCATACTTGGAGACCCGGGACATCATCTGTTGCCAACAAGGTAATAAATCCAAAGTCTGAATGTGCCCCAGCTCCATATATTCCTTTAAAGGGATCAAAGACTAGACATAAACAAAGAAAAGAATTTCCACCGGATGAGAAGAAAAATCTACCTTCATAGTGCAACAAGCGCAAGGTTGCAATAGGCTCACCAAGTATTTCTGGCTTGTCAAAAAAATCAGCCTCCAGATCAAGTGCTAAAGCAATGATCCTTGTAACTACTTTTGCCACATTTCTGAGTGTGCACATTTACAAATAAAAAAAAATTACGAAATTGACTACTGTCGCTTTGTTTATAGCAACAAATTACACTTAATCTTGCCACAAAGATCATCTAGGCATTACTCTTAGATCTAAAAGTCCAATGATTTAGAGTTGGAGACCCTATTGACTGTAATATCAACCATCCCACTGTAAGCAATTAGACACTAGCGTTGAGGCTCTTGGTCAGTGTGATTAATGGTAAATCTTGACGGCTAAAAATAACTGGTTCATATTGTAGCATAGTAGCTTTGGAACAATACCCCCACAAAATTGTTTAATCAGCCCCTACAAATAACCAGAAGAGTTTCACTTTGGCCAACATAGGATGAGAGACCAAGAGAGCATATTCAGTTTAGAAGTTAGAGGCAATTTAACTCCCATTGGGCCACCTTCAAAATTACAAGAACTTGGCAATATCTGATGCATATAGAAGGGGAAGATGGTGACTATGGGTACTGAAAATGCCCAAAATACCCCATCAGAGAAACAGAAGATCTCTGTATTATCTTTTACTTGAACGGAACAAAATTTACATCCGGGAACTAGCAAGAAAAATTAATGCCTATTGCTCCATATCATCCATAGTAAAAACTCTCAATGCTTGACAATGAAATTTTTCCATCGCCTGCCTCCATCTTGGCAATATATCTAGTCAAAATACAACAATTAAACCAAAATAAACATCCACAATCAACAACTGATTTATGTCGGACAGAAATTACATTAAACAGCAGTTTACCCTCAGAAGGCCAGAAGTTTGGTCCAAAATGAGGCTTCCGTGCACGAGGATCGTCCTCTGGTACTTCCACTCCTATGTAGTATCCCTCCTTAGAATCTCCTATAAAACGTCAATAAATTCATTACCACTTGAACAATCTTCAGAAGACGATAAGCAGATAGGTAATAACAAGTTTCAGCCAAAACTTTGTCTTAGAGCTTAGCACTTCGAACAACTAGCTCCTTCTTCTGTGTCAGTCCTCTCCAAGAATACAATCAAAAATAGGAATAATAACTAATTCATCTTCGTTTTCTAGGACCTGCTACTCAACCACCACCTGATTCCAAGAAGCTATCAAAATCACCAGCTATTCATCAACGTCCATTTTAAGCAGTAAAATCTTCAGCAAGATGATCAGACACAAACCGTTTATCTGATTTGCAGGGTCGAGGACCTGATCGAACAGAGGATTGTAGTCTCGGTGCTTCTCGTTCCTCAGCAGCTTCATCTTCTCGCTCAAAGGCAGACCGAAGAACCGCCTGCTCTGGACGAACACCTCCTCCATCAAGTCCTGGCTGACTCCATGATTGATCACGTAGAAAAAGCCGGAATCCAAGCACGCCTGAGGCCAACGGATTGGATTCATCCGTCAGCGTCCCTCTCGACTAAAAAAAAAAACCTCGGTTTCCTCGGTTTCATGTACCGGAAATCGAACTGAAAATAGCGGAAAAAGGCGGAAGAATCGAAGACCTGTTCGAGCAGGGAAACCGACCGTCGGATATCGGAGCTCGAGAGGTCGACAAGATTGAGAGTGGAAGCCGGAACTCCGGCGACGTCGACGGCGTTCGCGTCATCCATGCTCGCCGTCCCGTTCGCCTGACTGATTTCACGGTGATGATGACGACCCACGATGATCGAGGCCGGACGGGAATTTGAGTTGCAGGTGATGGATGAGAAGTGGCTGAAAAAGAATGAGAGAAAACGACGGCGTAGGACAAATAAAGAATCGGCAAAGGCATACGGTGCGGCCATCAGTGACGCCTTCGTTCCCCGTCTTAATCCTTTCTATAAATTTTAAAGCATTTTTTCTGTCTTATTATTCCATTCGATGTAACTAATCATTTTTAAGAAAACACTTTTTAATTTATTATACGAAATAAATGGATCTTAAAATTGGAAAGACCTTTAAACTACTTATATTTACATGTATGTTTATTGTTTTTAATTTACTCTTGTGATACTTCATTTTTGCATGGTTAAAAAAAAACACAGGTTCTAGGAGAGCTATTCCATTGCTCTTGCATACTAGCAATGCCTTATCTCAAATGAAAAGACTTTTCAAGGATATCAATGATTAGTATTTTTAAATCTCTTATTCAATTCATTAGATAAGATGTCATTGTCTTAATGCTCTATGTTATGTAATGCAACTATAAAATGAGTTAATACAAATAGGGTCAGCATCAAGACTGCTTCAACCCAGGAATCATATTGAATTAGTCTAGACCAACTGGTTTAAGGTTGAATTTACGGATAACTCGTATGATTTCCACTTCAACGAACTTAGAACCAGCCTAAGATCGGCTTGGTTCTTAGTTCCAAGGTCAAAATCGCCAATTCTACCCAAGAATCGACATAAATAGGTTCCTCGGGTTGAACGGAAAATTGAATTATGGTCTTCACCATGAATAAACAACCACATATCTATTTCACCAAATATGCCATGAAGTGAAAAGGTGGAACTATTACACTTTATTGTAGGAATTTAATTTTTTACACAAAATATAAAAAGTGGACTAATTTCCAAGTAGAACCAAGAATCAATGGGATCAAGAAGCACTAGTTCCATAACCAATCGATTTAGTTCCCAGTATCAAAAATTTGAAAACTGAAATAGACCTACTCGAGATTGTCATGATTTTGAGTGTAAGAGGTGGAATAATAAATATCATAACATCCGTTTCCACTACATATTTCCATTTCAATCTCTTGCATAATCTATTAAGTCTATAGAATACAAGAAAGCTAGAAGAGCATAGTTAACTAGTTAACTGCTAATTTAACTCACTATTACTCTACTCGGGCGTCGGGAGACTTTGCACCTACATTGAGGACAAAGAGGTAAAGGGGTAGCCAAGTCTTTGTCTAATGCTCTGTTTCCAATGCTTGTTCCTGTGGTTTAACGTAGCGGAAGCGTTAGCCAGTCAAGCGCGTCACGGGAGGACTTCGAGATCGGACTGATCTAATCCCACCTTTGAGAAAGATCAGAAAGATTTTTTGGAAAGTAGCAGCCAGCGTAGTAGCTAAAGCGGCTTACGATCTCAGATTGTGCTCTTGCTAATGCTACTCCTAGTCCCACCCACACGGAAATGCCTGCTCTCTCCTTCTTAGCCCGTCATATATTCAAATCCTCTGTGGGCTTAGCGACACGACCACCTCATCCAAAAATCTTGTCAAATAGCCAAAAGTTGCATGTACAGTCCAATCGACCGAAACTATCGTAAAGAAGCAACTGTTCGTCCATTGAATCGCAGGAAAGTCGGTGCCAAGAAATGTGCAAGGCGTCCCCTTTTTTATTTCCTTTCTTAAAGATTTGCATGTACAAACTGCCAATTTGGGAGCTACATCATGGAAGCAAGAAGACCGAAGAACGGCTGAAGCCACTGAACTATTTCTTCCATTGCATAAACATAAGCAGATTATTAATTGTGTATGCATATGCATGTACGCGCATGTACCCCATTCGACGCTCTTCTCTAAGCTCATCATGCACTTCTTTACGAGCTCTCAAAGCATACCCTCTACTGGACAAGTGCTGGTTGACAGGCTTCAGCTCCTTACGGACAAACTCTAAGTCCCTTCCTTTCTGTATACATCTAAATCAGCATGAGTATTGCTGTATCTTTGGGCCAAGTAGGTCTGACATACGATGGGAGGAAGTTTGCACGTGAATCAATTTTGAAGAAATTTAGTTTAGGATCTGATGCTGGCGTAAATTTGGTGATTTGCACCATGTCTAATAACAACTGAAGTCTCGATCAAGAAACAAATAAAAACTAATAACTGGAGTAGCTATGATAAATAAACACCTAGATCCCCGCTCGCGAAATGGTTCCAACCCCATGTGAGCATGCGACGATTGTATCAATTGATCAAATGAAGTACAGCTCAATGCGTAGTTCCAGAATAAACATTTTTCTTAATGAAACATGGAGTTAAAACTTAGAGGGAGTCCTCTTAACATAAACAAAAAGTCCAGGCATATGAATTTGGATCATCCTTGGACACGCTATATTTACTTCGACGTTCACGTTCAAAGCAGAGCATCAACACTCAAACAAAATGCATAAAGTCAGTCATTTGAATCAGGGAGGAGAAGAACTAGATCTTAGGGCCGAGATTTTACATCATAAGAAATACAATAGCGACATGTTGATGATATATAAGAAAGAAACTGATCCACGGAAGACAGCTTACTTGGGAGGATTTTTCTCTGACATAAATGTTGGCAAACACTGGACGAGACAATCATGGTTAGGCTCCAGGAAGAAAGCAATCTGCATTTCGTGAGAACATGAGCGTAAATAATACTTTTAACAGAGATTTTAGCCCAAAAAAAAAAAAAAACTCATCAAGAAAAGAGAAGTTGGTGGATGAAATATGCAAACAAGGGAAAGAAAAACAATTAGAATTCTTTTCCAGAAAGTAATGTGGATTATCCCTGAAGAAAATCTCTAGTTGAGAGGAAGTCCCTAAGAGTTTAATCACCTGCTCAACTGACTTGCCACTAAACCGTGATCTCAAACCTAGTACCACTTTCCAATCAGCTTACAACTGTCTTAGATTGGCTTCAATTATACTATACTCTTCCTAGTACCCTAACCAATCGGATTTTTTTCAATAGACTCGACAAGCTTCAAATTTCTTTTGATGGCTTTTGCTGAATTTTCCAAAAGAAGAAAAGAAATGCACAGGCGTGGGTAGAGAGCCAAAAGGCCTAAGAGAATACAGTTCTTGACCGTTCCCTACAACTCGATGGAGCGCGGACCTGATTGCAAAAGCAAAACAAAAGTATAAATTAGTATAAATTTGACAAAAAGAAGCAAAAAATCAGCAAGTCAAATTCTTAAAAAAAATAATAGAGAATGACCTTGCTAATTATGGAGAATTGCAGGACACCCATAAAATTAATGCGAAAAGCTCATTTCCTATATTTCTAAACACATTCTGAAGCATGATGACATTGCATGTTAAGCCTTATCTGTGGTCAGCAATCGCAGAACACTTACAAGGATTAGTATCGAAAACTTGACCAATAAGAGCAATAATAACAAAAACCTTTTCTGGTTTATTATTCATAAAGTGGACTCTGTGTAGAAAGTAATGCAGGTCAGCAACATATCATTCCATTTCAACAACTGTGCTTAACTTGGACTTTTTCCCCATGGCAACTCGGCCAGTAATTAGGCAATGTCAAGAGCAGATATCCTTGCACTACTAATGGGCTACTAATATCAACAAGAGCCAAGAGGGTACAACAGAGGAAATTCTGGTGGAGTTTGGGAAAGGTTACCAATCTATAGTAGCTTGCTTTAGAAAATCTCCAACCTTCATATTCAAAGCTTTCCCCATGCCAATTTATTTGGATAGACTTCTATTAAAGCATATTACCTGAAAATACAATTGCTCCATCGTTCTAGCATATCACCAAGATTCACTATGAACGCTCTGTACCAAATAGCCATGGAAGAATGTTACTTTTCAGGATTATTGTGAGGTTGTTATGTTCTGTTGAAAAGTAATGCGGAATAAAAAAGATGCTTGAGCAATGAGATATTCTCTCCCGAAATTTTTCCCTCTCAAAACTTCTTGCAACTGGACGTATATCGTGAGACAGGTTCTAATAATTGTAGAATGTGTATAATGCTCGGTAGTTCTGTGACCGTGGACCTGCACATGATTAATCAGGAAAGAATGGTAGAAAACCATCTTGTGAGTGTGTCTGAGGGTGTTTGAGAGAGAGAGAGAGGGAGGAAGGGAGGATCATCATCAAGGCATCAAAAGGATTAAACTGATCGAAGTTATTATGTAAACTTATTCAGATGCAAATCACAGATAGGAAAGGAGAAGTGGATGAGGGCACCTCTCTAAGTTTCTGAATTGAAACCCATTTTTATCACCCATCTGACAACAATAGTTTCTCTCTAAACGGGCATATCGCTGCCTTCATATGAACAAGAACTATAGTAGCAGATCAGGGTCAGACAGACAATGATGTTTGTCAAAAAGTTGTGACTAGTCTGGGGGTAGTATCCCACTCAACATTGGCATGAAGCAATCTTCCAATAATGCGTATAAGGGGAAACATGTTATCGTATACATGCTCCAATAAATCAAAAGTACCAGATTAAAAGCAAAGTTATACCAAGTTAAATTTGTAATCCACAAATCACTAGAATGAAAATCCTAACACAATGGCTTCCACCAAAAGTGTCCAAGTTACTCTAAATATGAGATCTCGAACATATTCATCTCAAGTTCTGTTGGGCTTTACCCTTTCAAAGGTTGCACATATTTCCATGCCTGAGGTTTAGCATCCTTGTTCTCGCGAATCTGAATAAGTTTAAAAGGTTCCCTGCATTATAACCATGCATAGAGTCTGCACCAACAGTTTTACAGGAGAATATTCATACTTGGAGACCCGGGACATCATCTGTTGCTAACAAGGTAATAAACCCAAAGTCCGAATGTGCCCCAGCTCCATATATCCCTTTAGAGGGATCTGAGAATAGACCTAAAGGAATATCAAGAGGATGAGAAGAAAGAATTGTCGGCTTTATTTTGTAGTTCATTGAAATAAAATCTACCTTCATAGTGCAACAAGCGCAAGATCGGAATAGGCTTGCCGAGTATTTCTGGCATGTCAAAAAAATCAGCCTCCAGATCAAGTGCTAGAGCAATGATCCTTGCAACTACTTTCGCCACATTTCTGATGAGAATATTCACAAATCAAAAAATTACCAAATTAACTACCATCACTTTTTAATATCAACAGGTTGCACTTGATCTTGCCACATTGATCATCTAGGCATTACTCTTGAGATATAACCAGATACAAAAGTCAACTGATTGGAAGTTCCTATGCAATGAAAATTGTGACTACAATATCAGCCTTACCACTATAAGTAGACATTTGAGTTGAGGCTCTTGGTCAGTGTGATTAATAGTAAATCTTGACAGCTGAAAATATTTTATTCAAATTGCGGCAGGGTAGCTTTTGAACAATTTCCTAGAAATTGTTGAATGATCAGTTACATATAACTTGAAGAGATTCACACTTTGGCCAACATAGAATGAGAGCCCAAGAGAGCTTAAGCAATTTGGCAGTCAGGGGCAATTTAACCCCCTTGGGCATTAAGGGAACTTAGCAAAATTTGATGCAACAGGAAGGGGAAGATGGTCACCATTAGGATACTGGAAAAGGCCCAAATTTCCAGTCAAAGAAACAGAACATCTCTGTATTATCTTTTACTCAGATGAAATAATCTTTCACATCTTGCAACTCACAACAAAATTTAATGCCCTTGGCTCTTTATCATCCATAGCAAAAACTCATAATGCCTAACTATGAAATTTCTCCATTGTCTGCCTCCATCTTGGCAATATCTCTATTGAAAACACAACAATGAAACCAAAATAAGTACATATCACCAGCAACAATTTGAAGTTGCACAGATATCATATCAAGCAACTGGTTACCCTCAGAAGGCCAGAGGTTTGGTCCAAACTGAGGCTTCTGTGCATCAGGATCATCCTCTGGTACTTCCGCTCCTATGTAGTATCCCTCCCTATAATCTCCTATAAAACGTCCACGGAATCATTGCTACTTGACCGATCTTCAGAAAATGATAACCATAGAAATAATAACAAGTTTCATCTAAATCCTTGTTGTATTGCTCATGGTTTTGTGTTAGCACTTCAAATAACTCACTCCTATTTCTGTGTCAGCTCTGGTGAAGTATCCTCGCTCCTCCCAGAATAGAATTACAACCAGGAATAATAACTAACTAATTGCATCTTCCTTTTCTAAGAGCTGCTACTCAACCACCATCCACCAGCTGATTACAGGAAGCTATCAAAATCATCAGCTGTTCATCTAAATCCACTATAAGCAGCAAAATCTTCAGTAATCTGACAACAAAAAACGGAACAAATGAATACGTCTGACACAAACTCTGAATCTGATTTCCAGCATCGAGGACCTCATCCAACAGAGGAGTGCGGCCTCTGTGCTTCTGGTTCCCCAACAGCTTCATCTTCTCGCTCAAGGGCAAGCCAAAGAACCATCTGCTCTGGACGAAGACCTCCTCCATTAAATCCTGGCTGATTCCGTGATTGATCACGTAGAAAAAGCCAGAATCCAAGCACGCCTGAGGCCAACGGATCGAATTCAACCGCCAGCATCGTCACGAATAAAAAAAACCTTAGCTTCCTCGGTTCCGGTACCGGTAATCGAATCGGAACATTGGAAAGCTGGATTTCCACCGGACTGCCCAGAACGGATACGACCTGGGTGCAGTTGTGGTACTCGGCCTTTGATACTTCGGCCACATTGTGCGTCCCCGTCCAATTGAAAGCTGAAATCAATATGCTCATTTCATTAATGATGCGACGCACTAAATCGATACCACTGTAGAAATTACACAATAAGTCATGATTGGAGCTCGATTCATTCTTACATATTCATGCAAATCGCTTCAATAACTGCCCGACAAATTTACAATGAAATAGAAAACCTTGTATATGTAAGAAGAATAGGAAACAAACGAAGGAAAAAGAACAAGGTAAAACGAGGGGTATATACATAGCTTGTCGCCAACCATGAAAGTCTTGGAGGCAGCCCAAGACTGGTAATAGGATACGTTGGAGGGGACGGTCCACCCCAATCTATCTCCGACCATGTATGTCGCTGCCGCCACCGTGTCGACCTCCATGAATCCCGCCACAATCATCGTGATCAACCACGCCATCAAATTCATGCGAGTTGCCATCTTCATGTGCTCCTTCAGGTCGCCCTCTGCTATGCAACTCTCCTTCTAGTCGAGCCTGCCTTCTGCTTCTTCCGATCGCAATGCGTGCGGATCCTTGTTTTTATAAGGTGGGAGAGAGAGAGAGAGAGAGAGAGAGAGAGAAGGAGATAATATTGTTAAATGTCCTTTTGCCGAACCACATCAACAATGTAATAAAGAAACACTCAGATCTATGGGCCTAGGAGCTGTGTTCAATTAATAGTCTGTATAATTTCGATTGATTTTCCGCCAATTTTGTTGATTTTTCTTGTTGGTATAGGTGATATCTCAATCATCCGTACTCTACCATGCACCATTAATACATTAACCTGAGATATGATTAATTATGTTGCTTTTGAATTAGTCGTAAAAGGAAGGTCTTTTTAATCTTTTACTATGTTTGAGAGGTGTCTACTACTCGATTCCTGATGCAGTAACTTTCGTTAAGGTTATGTTTTTTGTCCGATCTTGATCAAAGGAAATTTTCTCAAATCAAAACGTGGGTAAATCAGTGACATGTATCACTATATTAACATGAAAAACACAGCGCCGCAATTGCTCTTATCTCTTTCGCCCATGGTCCGGAGGCGGATACGCCTCTGATGTTGGTGATGGTCAGATGAGCGGGCAGTGAGCACAGCAGAGGGACAGCGGCGGTAGGGGAATAAAGAGGTATAGACCCATCAGTTCATGTAACTTCATTTGTAGTATCATTTCCAAAATCCTTATGAATAGGCTCAAACGTTTTTTTCCTCGATCCATAGCTCCTTTCCAGAATGCATTCCTTGAAGGTAGACTCATACAAGATAAAATTATCGTGGCCCATGAAGCATTCTATCACATAAAGTTGAGGGAAAAAGGGAAAGATGGATGGTGAGGTATGAAACTTGATACGAAGAAATCATATAATCTGTGTAAAAAGGGGTTTTCCTTGAATGTGTAATGCCTAAAATGGTTTTTGAAAGAAGATGGGCGAGTTGTTTCATGTCTTGTGTAACATCTGTGGCCTGTGAACTATTACTAAATGGCAAAAAATCTGAAAAATATATCCTTTCATAGGAATACCCCTTTATCTCCCTATTTGTTCTTATTTGTAGCTGATGTCTAGTCAATGCAGGAAGGTCAAATCCAAGGTACTAAACTGAAGGAGGAATGCCGTGTTGTGGGAAGATCTAAATATGAGGCACTGGGTTATGCGAAAGAAAGGGTGTTGGAAAAAGCTTCCGGGCTGGAAATCTCTCTTGTTATCTCAAGTTGGGAGAGAAATGCTCATGAAAACAGTGGCAAATGCAGTCCCCGCTTGCTCAATGTCTTGCTTTGACTTTCTTAAGAAGTGGTGTCAGCAAGTGGATGTTGCTGGGTCTAAATTTTGGCGCGGGCAACAGAAAAGTGGGGGAACGGAGCAGTGGAGAAGTTGGGGAAGCTCAACCGAAGCTAAATCGGAATGGGGCATGGGTTTCAGGAGTCTCTCTCAGTTCAACCTAGCTCTCCTTGCCAAGCTTGCCTGGAGGATACAAACTAATTCTTCAGAATTCTAAGTTGGGAGGCTCAGCGGACTTTACTTTCCTAATTGCAGCTTCATGGAGACAAGAAAAGGAGGGAGGATGTCTTGGGGAGTAGAATCTTGGAAGGCAAGGAACTGATCAAACGAGGAGCTCCATGGAAGATAGCCAATGGAAAATCTGTTGGCATGTAAAGACAGGCGGGTGAATTCTAGTAGGGATTACAAGGTGCATCCGCTCAACACTGAGCTCGTGGGTAGAAGCCTGGAATTTTGAGGTTCTCATTGAAAATGAAACAAATCCTGGAACACCAAACCTATAAGAGGGTAGATACATCTGTTAGTAGTATTATGCCCTAAATTAACTTGTTTATTAAAAAAAAGAAGTTAAAGCTTCATGCATGTGCACGAATTCGTGCACATGCACGAAGCGTAATGGTCAGCGGTTCACGTAGCATTGATGGTCAGCAACCGCTGACCATCATGCCACGTTCGTGCATGAGCAACCGCTCATGCACGATCGTCCATTATGGACGATTAGCAACGGTTGCTGATCGTCCATTGATCAGCAACCGTTGCTGGTCATTTTTTAATATAAAATGAACGAGGGACGAGAGTTAAAAAGGTTGTTGAAAAACAGAGAAAAGAGTTAGTGTGGTTTTGGTTTTGTTCGAGAGAAACACAAGCGAGAAATCAGTGATGCTTTGCTGAAAATAGAAAGCAAAGTGTGTGCGTGTTCTTTTGTCTTTGAGACACGAGGAAGAGAAACAATTCTCTCGTTCGGGCCGTGACTACTATACACCAAGAATACGACGGATTCTTTCCACGTGATTGCTAGCACGATCGAAGTGGTGGATATCCGAAAGCTCTCTCTTCCGTTCGACGTTCGTTGTTGGTGTGTCTGAACTAGAGGTTCGACGCTTGTGGGACTCGTACTGTAGAACATACGAACCGACTTGTTTCAAAGCGTGCTTCGAGAGGTATTTCGTTTAACTCCCTTTTATGTTTAGATTTTTGATTAAAACGCACGAACAACGCCTAAGGAGAATCATGAGTAAAAATATATTTTTTGTTTCCGCTACTTTTATTCTGTTGATTTTTCTTATACATGATTCATGAAACCCTAACAGTGGTATCAGAGCCCCATTGAACCATAATTCCATGATCACCACATAGGATAGATGTTTATGTGATATCTATTTATTTATTGTGTTTATAATATCGTGCATGTTAAACCGGTTAATGTGCAAAGTGAGACCGTTAATAACGACCCAAATCTCCTTACAAAGAATATTAAGTCGAAACGGGTTTTCGGACTCGTGGCCTTCCATCGTCGTGGTTTGATCCAATATTATAGTGGTTAACTAACCGGTTATGGATATATATGGGTTAATTACCATTTATAATATTGGACCACTCTATTATGCATATGATGCTGTGGGGTTGGAGCCAAATGATTTCTAATAACTGTCAGGTGAGGGAATCATTTGTGTTTTCAACACTTGCATGAGACGATGGGCTAGACTTAACTATGATCATGATGCCAATAACTGTTAGGTGAGGCTTTCATGGTCTAGAGGCCGAAGTTATGATTGGGACTCGCATATGATGCGTTAAACAAGCTGGTTCACTCACTAAGTTCATAGGACACCAATAACTGTTAGGTGAGGTGGAATTTGGACTGGTGGGACTCCAATCCCCACTAGTAATCTTTACCCAACAAAGATTACCGCTTCCCATCTTAAGGAGTATGGGATTCGAATATAAATTTAGTGGGAGGATCTATTTCATTTAAAGGCCAAAATGAAATAGTTACTTTGAAAGATACAACGGCTAACAATTTATTTTCTGCAACAGATATATTATTACTCTGAAAATTGTGACCACAAACCCACTCGCTTCTATACTTGACAAGAATTGTTTATTTGGACCCAATTTCACTTTTGGGTGAGGAATTTGAGAATTGTTCTCAATTCAGAAAAAATTGGGTATGTGCTTGATGAAAATATGCCAACCTCCTTTCCTGAGGGTGGGACCCAAGAGGAGCGTGTCACTTATGATAAGTGGCGTGATGATGACTTAAAAGTTAGGTCATATATGCTTGCTTCTATGAATAATGAATTACGAAGAAGTATGAATCTATGGAAGATGCTGCGTCGATCATTTTGCACTTAAAGGAATACTTTGATGAGAATGGTCGAACCTCTAGATATGAGATATCTAAGGCATTGTACCGTATGAGGATGGTTGAAGGATCATCTATTAATGATCACGTTTTGAAAATGATCTGGCACATTGAAGAATTGGCTAGGCTGAATCTCGTTATGGACAATGAGTTAGCTGTGGATTTGATCCTCTAATCTTTACCCGATTCATTCTTTGGTTTTGTCCAAAACTTCCACATGCATAAGATGGAGAAAACTCTTGCTGAGTTACATAGCATGCTGGTAGTTTATGAGAAGGAAATGCATAATACGAGGCCAAATGTAGTGGCTATGGCTAAGGCTTCTTCTTCAAAGGGTAAGACTGTTTTAAAGAAGAATAAATGGAATAGGCTTGCCAAATCTGTTGTGCAACCAAAGCCCATGATTGATAAAGGGAAATGTCATTACTGTGGTGTCAAAGGGCACTGGAGGAGGAACTGTAAGAGGTACCTCGCGAGCTTGAAGGTCAAGCCCAAGAACCAACCTTATGAAGGTATGGTGTCTATGCTTATTGAAACTAATCTTATGGTTAGTGCTGAATCCAGCTCATGGGTTCTAGATTCTGCTGCAACTTCACATATTTGTATGTCTTTGCAGAATCTGGAAATAAGCAGGATGCTAGGGCGAAATGAGATTGTCCTGACATTTGCCAATGGAGCAAGAGTTGCTGCATTAGCTATAAGGACTTTTTCGTTTATGTTTGCCTTCTGGACATGTATTGGTTTTAAAGAACTGTTTGCATTTTAAAAATGCTGTTAGGAACATCATCTCTATACCTCGTCTGGGTAAAGAGAATTATGAATTTTCTTTTACTGATGATGTATGTTCTATTTATCATAATAGAATATGTGTTGGTTCTAGCTTATTAACCAACAATCTTTATACCATTACAATGTCCGGTAATGCGATTACCAATGTCAATAAGCAAAATAGAATTGATATAAATGTCATAACTAATAAACGCCCTAGAGACGGTCCAAATAAAAAGTATGTTTGGCATCTCCGATTAGGTCATATTGGAGAAGACAGAATTAACAAGTTGAGTAATGATGGATACATTAATCCTTCAAATTTTGAGTCATACTCGACTTGTGAGGCATGTCTTTTAGGAAAAATGACCAAAGCGCCTTTTGTAGGACAAAGTGCGCGAGCTGCTGACATATTAGAATTAATACATACAGATGTATGTGGACCAATTAATGAATCTGCTAGAGGTGGTTATAATTACTTCATTATTTTCACTGATGATTAGTTACGGTATGGTTATTTATACCTCATGAAGTATAAATCTGAATCCTTTGAAAAGTTCAAGGAATTCAAGGTTGAAGTTGAGAAACAAACAGGAAAATGTATTAAGGCTCTTCGATCAGATCGAGAAGGTGAATACCTTAGTACTGAATTCCTGGACTTTCTTCAAGAGAATGGCATTTTATCACAATGGACACCTCGTGGAACTCCAGAACATAATGGTGTATCTGAACAAAGAAATCGTACTTTATTAGATATGGTACGATCTATGATGAGTTACACTGATTTGCCAATATCCCTTTGGGGATATGCCCTTGAGACAACTGTATATATATTGAATAGAGTGCCGTCAAAATCTGTTCCAACTACGCCCTATGAGATATGGCATAGTAGAAAACCTAGTCTTAATCATATTAAGATTTGGGGTTGTCCAGCTTTTGTGAAAAAGCTGAAAGTGGAAAAATTGGAGGCAAGATTTGAACAAGGTCGCTTCATTGGATATCCAAAGGAAACTCTTGGATATTATTTCTATTTTCATTCAGACCAAAGAATTTTGGTATGCAAGCACGCTTCTTTCTTGGAGAATCAGTTCATCCAAGAAAGTGGTGCTGAGCGGAAAATAGTCTTACAAGAAGAAAATAATGAAGTATCAAACAATCGAGTTCAGATACCAATCTCTGATTCAGTGGGAGCTTATGATACACAACCTCTTAGGAGAAGTGCGAGAATGTCTCGCCCACCTGCTCGTTATAGACACTCGGTTGATCATATTGAACCATTATTCATTGTGAATGATAGTGATCAACCCGGTGATCCTAAAACCTATGAGGAGGCGATGTTGGACATCGATTCTGGTAAATGGCTAGAAGCCATGAAATCTGAAATGGTTTCAATGTATTCCAATAAGGTATGGACCTTGACTGACCTGCCTGATGGTATTGTACCAATTGGCTGTAAATGGATCTTCAAGAGGAAGATGAATGTTGAAGGTCAAATTGGAATTTACAAAGCACGGTTGGTGGCGAAAGGATATCGTCAAAAAGAAGGAATTGATTATGACGAAACTTTCTCACCTGTGGCCATGCTAAAATCCATTCGGATTATGTTGGCTATAGCTGTACACCTTGATTATGAGATATTCCAGATGGATTTCAAAACGGCTTTTCTAAATGGTTTTCTTGATGAGGACATCTATATGGAACAACCACAGGGTTTTGAATCCAATAGTGAAATACAGAAGGTGTGTAAGCTTAAGAGATCCATTTATGGACTCAAACAAGCCTCCAGAAGTTGGAACATCCGTTTTGATGAGGTAGTCAAATCGTTTGGCTTCATCAAAAATCCGGATGAACCTTGTGTATATAAGAAGATTAGTGGGAGTGCAATTGCAATTCTGGTTTTGTATGTCGATGATATACTTTTGATTGGAAATGATGTACCAATGATATCATCGATAAAACTATTCTTGTCACAGAAATTCTCCATGAAAGATTTAGGAGAGGCAACCTACATTTTAGGTATCAAGATCTATAAAGATAGATCAAGACGATTGATTGGCCTCTCACAATCTACGTACATAGACAAAGTGTTAACACGGTTTAACATGCAATGTTCCAAGAGAGGATTATTGCCTTTTAGGCAAGGGATCCGTCTTTCTAAGGAGATGTGTCCCAACACTCCTGAAGAAAGAGAGCGGATGGCAAAGATACCATATGCATCCGCTATTGGAAGTATAATGTATGCTATGCTATGTACTAAACCTGATATTGTGCATGCTATAAGTATTACTAGCAAATATCAGTCTGATCCAGGAGAAGAGCACTGGATAGTAGGCAAGAATATTCTTAAGTACTTGCGAAGGACTAAAGATTTATTCTTGATATATGGAGAAGGAGAATTTAAAGTTGTAGCTTATACTGATTCCGATTTTCAATCGGATCCTAATGATTGTAAGTCTACGTCTGGGTTTGTTTTTACATTCAATGGTGGTGCAGTTAGTTGGAAAAGTTCCAAACAAAGCATAATTGCCGATTCCACCACTGAGGCAGAGTATGTAGCTGCCACGAAGCGAGCAAAGGAAGCCGCTTGGATGAAGAAGTTTATTTCTGAACTTGGAGTCGTTCCTTCAATTGAGAAACCGATCACATTGTTTTGTGACAACAATGGGGTGATAGCTCAAGCTAAGGAACCAAGGTCTCACCAGAAGTCCAAGCATATTGAGAGACGCTTCCATCTCATCGAGAGAAATTGTTGGGAGAGGTGATATCGCCTTGCAGAAAATTGCCTCAGCAGAAAACGTGGCGAGATCCCTTCACTAAGGCCTTACCTCGAGTCTTCTTTTGAAAGACATATTGACAAAATGGGTTTGAGGTACCAGACAAGTTGGCTTTAGTGCAACTGGGGAAATTGTTGGATGTATGCCATAAAGCTACTATGTAATAGTTACATATTAGGGATTTCAGTTGTACTTTCATTATTATTATTTAATTAATGGCAACGACGTATTCATTCATTTGTCCAATTATTTTATATTGATGAATGATTCCATAAGATCAGTTGCAACTAGACCTATTCTTAAGACGTCAAGAATATATGTGACGGGTTCATAGTTAGACTGAATCTTTAAATTGTTCCCGGTCGATGGATTATTAAGTGGATATTAATAATCCTGTTGAGACCGGTGTGTTCTTAACTTCGCCATTAAGTATTGGATACTTAAGGGAATGATGAGTCATATGTCATTGGGTATTATGATGCCTAAGTTAGAACACATGTGTTTGTATTAGACAAATTCACTGAACGTGACGTATATGGAACGATTAGCGACATGGAAGCTTTTAGCGTGGTCAATGTCTAATTGTTCATGCTTTGGTCTTGTGTAAATAATCCTTAGACCTGAGGCACAGTGTTAACTTGTGTATCGAACAACTATGGTTAACGGGTGCACATAATGCCGGGTCGTCGATCCGTCTTTATACCTGATGGTCATAGTTTGTTCATATACGAAGTTACACGTGTGCGCAATATGGAATCTGTCTCCTTGTTATATGCAAGGTATGATAATGATGTCCTATGCGATCTAATTGTGACACTGCATTGAAATCCTCAGCCGAGGTTGTAACTGAGAATAAATTGTTTATGTCTTGAATAAAATGCATGTCAATTAGATTTGTGCATATAATCGAATTAATGACTTGACATATATTCCATGGTTTTTGTTTGATCAGGACATAGTAAGACAGAGGGATTGAATTACACTGTAGCCAAAACTGACAGGTTCATTATGTTCTTAAAGCATTCACACTATCTGGGTAGCCATGACATATTGCTAGATGTCAATCGTGGCTTGTAGGACCTAAAAGATTAATCGGGACAATTAATTCTTTTGGAAGTACTAATGTGTTAGTACAAGTCTTACTACCAGCTTAGTGATGAACCTAGGAATGTCACACACCATAAACAACTAGGATGACGTGAAACAAGAGAGAAATATTTTGCAAATGTGTTTGCAATTACTACAATCGAATTGAGTCGATTTGAAATTAAATTAAATGAGATTTAATTTAATTTGTATCATAGTCACGAGCCTACTTGTATATGATGCACACGCATGCCCAAAGTCGATATATGTTAACATACCAAACAAGTTGGCTTTAGTACAAGTGGGAGATTGTTAGTAGTATTATGCCCTAAATTAACTTGTTTATTAAAAAAAAAAAAAAAGAAGTTAAAGCTTCATGCATGTGCACGAATTCGTGCACATGCACGAAGCGTAATGGTCAGCGGTTGCTGACCATTATGCACGTAGCATTGATGGTCAGCAACCGCTGACCATCATGCCACGTTCGTGCATGAGCGGCAACTGCTCATGCACGATCGTCCATTGATCAGCAACCGTTGCTGGTCATTTTTTTAATATAAAATGAACGAGGGACGAGAGTTAAAAAGGTTGTTGAAAAACAGAGAAAAGAGTTAGTGTGGTTTTGGTTTTGTTTAAGAGAAACACAAGCGAGAAATCAGTGATGCTTTGCTGAAAATAGAAAGCAAAGTGTGTGCGTGTTCTTTTGTCTTTGAGACACGAGGAAGAGAAACAATTCTCTTGTTCGGGCCGTGACTACTATACACCAAGAATACGACGGATTCTTTCCACGTGATTGCTAGCACGATCGAAGTGGTGGATATCCGAAAGCTCTCTCTTCCGTTCGACGTTCGTTGTTGGTGTATCTGAACTAGAGGTCCGACGCTTGTGGGACTCGTACTGTAGAACATCCGAACCGACTTGTTTCAAAGCGCGCTTCGAGAGGTATTTTGTTTAACTCCCTTTTGTGTTTAGATTTTTGATTAAAACGCACGAATAACGCCTAAGGAGAATCATGTGTAAAAATATATTTTTTGTTTCCGCTGCGTTTATTCTGTTGATTTTTCTTATATATGATTCATGAAACCCCAACAACATCGAGAGGAACAGGCCATGGTGCAAGAAACTCACTTTAGCCTGGGGAGAAACGAAGATAAAAAGTGATCTGGCCGTGGTATAGAAGTGGAGCTTTCTTAGTTAAATCTGCATACCGCTTTGCAATGTAACAGAAGAAAAAAGCAGATGACAAAAGCCCAAGTCTTCAAGTTGCCACACTGTGATTAGTGAGGTATAGAAACTTGTGTGAAATATTGACTGCCCCAGAAAGATGAGATTCTTTTTGGAGGCTTTGCTGCAATGCTGTTGCTGCAGGTGATAACCTATGTAAAAGGAAGATTAGGGTAAGCTCTGAGTTTGTGTTCTGTCATGAAGTGAAGACCTCCGAGCATTTGGTAGGTAGCTGTGAAAGATGTAGATGTGTTGGTTCTTGGACTAACTTACTTAGCAGGGGGATTCACTGCCAAGACTAGCTTGGCCCGTTATTGCCGAGATAACGGTCTACTTCTTCACATCTGTTGTGCAACGCGTGCAGTCATTGACAGACAGAAAAATCACGTTATACACTTCCTGGTATAACCCAAAGCCTTATGTATGACCGGTGGAGATTATATTCGCTCCAGTGCTGTATTTGGTAAACTTGAAGGAGAAAGAGACATTAAATTGGGCTCTGTATGATTAAACCGTGCATGAGATTTGTACTGATTTGGTCATGCAATGAAAGTCAAAAAGACAGAAAAATAAAAGGAGACATTCCTTTCTTCTGCTTTTCTATTCATCATTGCATGGCATGTAATATTGACAAGCATGGTGACGAAATATTCTTTATTCTCAATAGAAGAAGGACGGGGAATGAGAACTCCAAGATCACGATTCTCATCATCATTTCATCTTCCGCACCCGGTAAAATGAAGATGTAATAACCAAATTAATAGCAAAAAATTGACTCTGCAACGATCATGGAGAAGTAAGTAGAGCTACGGCCGCGGTCAAAATTACTGCAGAAACTCCGGTGACGCCAAGCGATGCTGCCGAGTTCCCTGGGGCGGGAGGAACCGCATCTCCAGCAGGAGATGCTGCCGCTGCCGAGGGAGCCGGGGTTGAAGATGGCAGAGCAGCCGTGCTGGAGGGCAGCAGGGTGGTGGCCGGCAATGGAGTTGCCGCTTTCGGTGGAGGACTTGAGGTGGAAGGTGCCGGGGTCACGGCACCGGTCCGTGGAGAAGCCGCTGAGGATGACAGAGCGGAGGCAGAGGGCTGCCGAGTTGGAGTTGTGGTGGAGGACGTCGGGGTGGCAGCAGATGGAGGAGTGGCTGCGTTGGGGGGCGGGACGGCTGAGGAGGACGACGGGGGAGTGCCGGAGGGGCTGGGGGCGGTGACGTTAATGGCAACCTTTTGGCCTAACGAGCAGTGGCCAGGGACGGTACAGATGAAGAAATGCTGGCCGGCGGTGGCGAGGGTGATCCTCGCTGGCGGGACGGTGGAGATAGAGAGGGTGTTGGTGCCGTCGCATGAGTTGAAAGCCGTCTCCGTCACTTCAGCCACGTCGTGCGCTCCGTCGTTGAAGTTGAAGACTGCATGGAGATGACAAAATCGTCATTTGGACCTAAGAATTAGTATGCCAAGAGTTGTTCCTTAAAAATTAAAAATGTTTTTCGTGAAATTAAACAAAGGAAATGATACTTTTATTAGAAAATTAGAGCATACTACGTCGCATGTGAAGTAAATTTCACACAAGTAACCTTATTTCAAAGATTGGATAGAAATGATGCTCAAATTAATGATAGATAAGATAATTTGTATGAATTTTTCTTATTATACTCTCGATGTTCATGCCGATGTTTTTGCCACGAAAACAAACATCAATGCACTTTTGTTTTTCAAATATTTGTGCGATTGTACAATCGAATCAAAATTTGATTATGACTCCGTTTCTTTCGCGGAAAAGAATAATTTGAAAAATATTTATCTAAAAATAATCAATTATAAAAATTCGACATTTATGACTCTTGTGTATGGGATGTACAAAATTAGGAATCCAGCGTACTTATACGGCGCTATGACATTTCAAATTGAAATGTCGCTTAGTGTAGTTCTCTACCAAATTTACACTAAAATGTCTGGTCTCAACTTACCTAAGATGTCTCCAACCTCGAAGATCTGACTGTTAGCCCAAGCTTCATACGCGGCCGCGCCTCCCGCAGGTATAGTCCACCCCATGGCGTCTCCAACCGTGTAAGTCACCACCCCTTTCGGATGCTCCGGCGGCGGCGCAGGCACCTGCGCAGCAGATCCTGACAAAAGAGCCGCCATCACCACTGCCGCCACCGCGAAAATAACACCGCCCAAACGCCTCGCCATCGCCCTCTCTGTGTTCTCGAGAAACGTCAGGTCGCCCCTGCTCTTCTCTCTATCTCCTCCTGCTCACGAAAATCTTCGAATTCGAATCCCCCTTTTGCTCTTTTGCTGCTCCCGGGGCTTCCCTCTTTTATAGAACCATTTTGACAGGAACAAGGAAAGGTCAAAGCAGCTTTTGGAATCATCGTTGCCGTCGCGCGCTGCGTTGACTCCTTAATGATCATTCTTTAATGACATTGGGGCTTTTCATCAAACCAAACTGTCGACGGTGCTTTGAGGTTTAAAGGTTTATAAATTTTCGAACGGCACAGTCATTTTTTAAATGTTAATGCTCCATGGCAATGAACAATCAATCTAATCCTCAGGAGAACCCAGTTAGCGAACACTTTGACTTTTGGGGGGAGTTCGATTTGCTACGTGAAGCGCAATACGAGTGTGTGCACAAAGACTTTTTCGAACTTTCAATCTGTATTTAGACAGCACAAGAAAAAGTCTAAGCCTTCATTGGAATATAGGAAAAAGAAAGCAAACGAGAGCGTGGAAGCACGTTATGTATTTGATGAGACGGGTCTGAGGATCAGCCGGACGTGGGGGGCTTTCACATGGGGTAAATTGGTTGATTTTTCCGGACAAAAAAACAAATTAGGTGTAGGAAAAAAAAAAGGAATAGAACTAATAAAAACCATTAAAAATCCTTAAATAAGAACACCCACACTATATTTATTTCGCATTAATTTTTTCGTCACAAAGAAACCCAATTATATAGCCAGGCATCATTTACTCCAAATTAATGTTTGTGTTATAATTCAAGTTGGTATATTTGTGTCATATTTATTATAAACTAATTTTCGCGTCACAAAATTGGACAAAAGTTAATGAGGATAGCACTTTGAGATTTTTTTAGCATGTGAATTAGTTTGGGATACGTACATATATACAACGGGAGTACTGGTTTGAGATTTTTTATGACACAAAAATGAATCTAGGGTAAATGGGGCGTGAGTGTACTAGTTTAAAATTTCTTGTGACACGAAAATTAATTTGAGTAAATATGGTACAAGTATACCGGTTTAAAATTTCTTGTGACACAAAAGTTAATTTGAGTAAATATGGCACAAGTGCATTGCATTGGTTTGCTATTTTTTGTGCCATTGACTATAACAAATTTTGTGATTTTTTCAGGTCAACATCACAAACCTTTGTTGATTATCATCAAGTCGTGATAATTTGCGTCATGGCATCAAGTGAATCAGTTAAACGGGCAAATCGAGTCTGGATTGGAATGGATTGAAAATTGTTCTACTTAAATAGACCCATCTAACTCGTTTTGATCTATTACTATGTAATGCAAAACTTATAACCTATACTTGACCCACCACGACCCATATTACTAAAGCACTTCTATGTCTAATTCAATCGAGGAAACTTATGTGTAAAGTGACTAAGTGCAAGATTGAGTAAGAGCAAGAAAAAATGATAAGAGAATCATGAAGCTAGGTTAGGTATAAGAAAATCGTGAATCCATTTAGGACTTGTTTGCTACTCAAATCTTTTGGATACCCTTGAATTAGAAATGCCAGTTGGCCCGCTAACCCATTTGACTTGATGGGCCGGCAAGTCACAAGGCCCGGATGGGATTGGGCTGGCCCAAGATCTTTGGTATGTCTTTGTTGTCGAATAAACTTATCTGGCAAAACAATTATCCATTAAAGGTGTGCTCATTTCATGGAAAAATAAATTATTCAGAAAACATTTTTCAAAAAGTAATTACTTGTATTGCTTACAAGAATAAATGAATATAATTTTTTTTTCATCGTTCATGAAAATATTGCCATAGATTGTCATTAATGATGATGACATTTTCTACTTTGATGCACTACAAAAAATGTTACTGCAAAAATCCTACAGATTTGCTAGCTGGAATAGCATATGTCTTGATCCAGGAACGGTGGAGTCTGATTGTTTGATGGTAATTTCCGAAATATATGTATAATTTCATGTTATCAAATTTTTATATTTTCGTTATATAGTGTTATTAAAAGCAACAGTAAATTCGATTTCAATTTTAAGTAATATATCCTCTCATCATCATCTCTCTGCAACAAGTCAAACAGCGACATGAATCAACATCCAAAATCGAGATAACTACCTTGTACCACCTTAATGGTCTCCGGCCAAATGGATTTCAGCCGAGTCAAACCTACTCAGAATTCTCCAAAGAATCACCAAAACCAAATCAATCACTACCTTATTCCGAAGAAGAAGCAATGAATCCATCCACTGTATGTCATGTAACAGCATCTCACGGTCTACCAACATCTCCACCTCTTATATGAATTCATTTGAGGTTTGTTCTTCCATAGGAAAACGTCAAGGTGACCCTTTATCGCCATTTTTGTTCTTGTTTGCAGCTGATGTCTTGTCCATTAATTTATCCCTAAATAATGAAGAGATAACAAAATAAAAATCGATCAATTACACATTAATCAATATTCAATTGATTGGTCTGAGGTTATGACAACGTACGACCTATTCTTTTACTTTATATGGATTCTCTTGAACCACTAGGGCATTTCTACATGAACCAGTTCTTACACCACGATTTTGAATCAGAAGAGATTTCAAGAAATGGCAAATTGTACAGCATATGCCAGTGGTTTTAATATAAGTATTTGTGTCTTTAAACAACCGTGAGGGCTTCGCGATCTTGGAGTGGATTTCCGCGAGCCATAAGAAGTAACCTTAGTCAATGCTGTGCAGGAAGGTCAGAACAAAGGCATTAAACTGAAGAAGGAATGCCCTCTGTTGTCCCATCTACTTTTTGCAGATAATTCACTCTTTTTTACTAAAGGCTGATGAGGATAATTGCAGATGTTTAAGAGGCCACGGTGCGCAAAAGTCATATTAGCTGGGGGAGAAATGAAGTAGAGTGATCTGGCCCTGGAGTAGAAGTATAGCTTTCTTCGTTAAATCTGCATACCACTTTGCAATGTAACAGAAGATGAAGCGGATGACAACAACCAAAAGTCTTCAAGCTGCTCCAGAGTGGTCAGTGAGGCATTGGAAACTTGTGTTGGGACATTGTCTGCCCCCAGAGATGAGATTCTCTTGTGGAAACTCTGCTGCAATGCTGTTGCTACAGCTGAAAACCTAAGAAATTTGGCCTTCCGTTGCTTGTATTTGTGGGAATTAAGGAATGATTGTTGGTTTTTTCCTGGGAAAGTAGCAGATCATAACAAAAGTGCCCATTGGAAACATCTTCTTTGTTTGATGAATTTATTTCTGATGGAGATGAAGAAACTCCTTGAGATTTGGACTGCTTTGTGTTAGAAATAGTAAAATTGATTTTGTGTTTTGATTAGCTTATTTGTCTTTGTCTTTTAATTGTTTTTTTGGCTATGTGTGTGAAAGTAAGAATTAGTCGGTTTGTAAATTGTCAAAGAAACGTGTGCTACAACACCCGTTTCTTTGAGCCACCGCAGAAGAAAAATCATGAAGAAAGTACAAGTCTTGGGCACACAATAAAATATTATAGTTGCTGCTAAAGACTCCAAGAAGTACGAAGGAAGGTGAACTTGTGGCTAGCAATATTTTATTCTCTCTGAAGACAGCAACAAGAAGAGATACGCAGCCCACCTTTTTTGACTGCCAAGAAGAAAAATTTAACTTTAACTCTTGCAAGTTTGAAGTCCATGCGGTGAAGTGCTTTTAGATATAGGGTTATGTTAAGTTTATTTTAGTGTGTGAGAATGTCTGTGAAAGTGTGAGAAAGTGAGATTTAGAGAGAGTTTTAAGCTTAGCAAAGTTAGTGTGTGTACTCTCTTAAGCCTTTGCAAGGTATATTATGTAATATAATCTCTCTTTGTGTGTGTACTCTCTCCCTCCAAGTCATTTTGGTTCCAACAATTGGTATCAGAGCTAGCAATGGCATCCACTAGTTTTGTTCAGTTGCAACTTCCGAAGTTGAACGTAAAAATTTACAACAACTGGTCCGTTCAGATGAAAGTTCTTTTCAGGTCTCAAGATTTGTGGAACCTGGTGGAGAACGGCTACACCGAAGTAGCTGATGCTGAAGAATTCAATGCTTTGAGGAAAGAGGAGAAAGAAGCGTTGGTGGAATCTCGAAAGAAAGATCAGAAAGCATTATATGCGATCTTTCAAGCCGTGGAGGAGACGATATTTGAAAAAATATCGAGTGCTGAGACAGTGAAAGAAGCGTGGGATATATTGCAAAAATCCTACAAAGGTGATGATCGTGTCAGGCGGGTGCGGCTCCAAACACTTCGAGGAGATTTTGAGTCTTTATGCATGAATGACTCTGAATCTATCTCGGCTTACTTTGATCGTGTACAAATCATCGTTAACCAACTGAGGGTTAATGGTGAAGAGCTCCAAGATGTGCGAGTCGTAGAAAAAATCTTGACTGAAAGATTTAACTACGTGGTTGCGGCGATCGAAGAAGGCCAAGATATATCAACCATGACGTTGGAGAGGTTGATGGGTTCATTATGTTCGCATGAGCAAAGAATGAACCAGAAGTCTATCAGTTCGAATTCTGAGCAAGCACTGCAGAGTCGGGTCACTCAATCAAATCGAGGAGGTCATCATGGTGGCCGAGGTCGTGGAGGTTGTGGTGGTGCCCGAGGTAGAGGTGGAAATCTGAATTCCACTAAAAGATATCAAACACGTGACAAATCAAAAGTCAAGTGTTTTAACTGTAACAAATTCGGACATTACAAATCCGAATGTCGAGCAAACAGGGGGCAAGAGCAGCCAGAATATGTGCACGCTGTCGATGCAAATGAAGGCGTGGTGTTAGCATGCCAAATGGATGACTCAAGTACCATGGACACAAAAATTTGGTACCTTGATACTGGGTGCAGCAATCACATGTGTGGTCAAAAGGAGCTATTTTCGAAGTTAGATGAGACGGTTCGTGGTGAAGTCAACTTCGGGAATAAATCCAAAATTTCTGTGATGGGTAAAGGTAACATTGATATCAACTCAAAAGATGGTACTAATGTTACTATTGCAGACGTTTACTTTGTGCCGGGACTCTTTTGGAATTTGCTGAGTGTTGGGCAACTATCCGAAAAAGGCCACAAAGTTAACATTGAAAATGGTGTGTGCACCATTAGAGGCGCAAACAATAAGTTGATTACGACGACATAGATGACGAAGAATCGGGTGTTTCCTCTATCCCTTCAGACGAAGACTCTATTGAGTTTCCAAGCAATGACAAAAGATAGCAAGTGGCTTTGGCATCTTCGGTTCGGTCATCTAAATTTTCGTGGACTTAAATTACTAGTCCAGAAAAAGATGGTGACTGGCATGCCCTTGATCGACGCTCCAGACCGCTCATGTGAAGGATGTCTCGTTGGAAAACAACATCGGAAATCTTTTCCAATTGGGAGAGCTAGAAGAGCCAAGCAACCTCTGGAGTTGGTACATACAGATATCTGTGCCCCTGTTGAGGTGGAATCATTTGGACAAAAAAGGTACACGCTAATTTTTGTCGATGATTTTACTAGAAAAACATGGGCTTATTTTTTGAGAGAAAAATCCGAAGCTTTTGGCAAATATAATGAATTCAAAGTCTATGTTGAGAAACAGAGCGGCTTTAATTTAAAGACATTGAGATCGGATAGAGGTGGAGAGTTTACTTCCAATGAATTTGACAATTATTGTGAAATTCATGGAGTGAAACGTCAGTTGACTGCTAGCTATACTCCTCAGCAAAACGGTATAGCAGAAAGAAAGAATAGAACAATTTTTGAAATGGCAAGAAGTATGTTGAAGGCTAAAGCATTACCCAAGAAGTTTTGGGCAGAAGCTGTTGCTTGTGCTGTATTTGTGTTGAACAGGTGTCCAACAAAGAGTGTTCTTGGAAGAACTCCAGAAGAGGCTTGGAGCGGCAACAAGCCAGATGTTTCGTTCCTACGGGTATTTGGGTGCGTAGCATATCCCCATATACCGGACGAACGAAGAAAAAAGTTGGATGATAAAAGCGAGAAGTGCATTTTCATTGGATATAGTTATGTGACTAAGGGTTATAAGTTATATAATCCTATCATGGAGAAGGTAATTATTAGCAGGGATGTCCAATTTTTTGAAGATGAAGCCTGGGACTGGAATCAAAAGGCTGACCAGAAAAACATTCCTATGGAAGATGAACCATTGGTGAGGGAGACCGAAGAATCTTCAATTGAAGATCCATCACTTTCACCTGGTAGTTCATCCTCCTCACCAGCAACGACTGCATAACCATTGATTCGTCGTTCACAACGATCGCAAAAGACACCAGTAAAATTCAAGGATTATGTGGGCACAAGAGTTGATCATAATGACAGTGACGAAATCACTGATGAAACAATGGTAAACTTTTGTTTATTTATCGAATGTGACCCCATATCCTATGATGATGCAGCAGCAGATGATAAGTGGAACCAAGCAATGGATGAAGAAATCCACTCCATTGAAAAGAATGACACATGGGTGCTAACTTCTTTACCACCTGGTAAGAAGCCTATAGGTGTCAAGTGGGTGTACAAAACGAAGTGCAAACTCAACGGTCAGATGGATCGTTACAAAGCTAGACTAGAGGTGAAAGGCTACAAGCAAAAGCTAGGTATTGATTATTTTGAAGTATTTGCACCAGTAGCTTGAATGGATACCATTCGAATGATCTTGGCACTTGTAGCTCAGAATCGTTGGGGGCTACCTCATTTTTGTTACTCATGCGGGAGGATTGGTCACTATGCAAAGAGCTGCGAAACAGTACCTTTTGAGGAAGAATTCTACTCCAACAACAATAATATTCTCTTCGGCTCATGGCTAAAGGCTGAAACCAATGCAAATAACCCCTTTTGGAAGACTTTCTATGGGAGAAATTGCTGATGAAGATGGATTAGATGAGATGGTGCCAGAAATACTAGTGAACTCTGGATCATTAACTATAGTCGTATCGGATTCTCAGGATGAAAAGGGAAAAATAAAATTGAAGGAAGGAGATTACAACTATCACGACAATTTACAAGGACTATAGGCTGTCTCCCCCCCAATAGTAGATCCTCCATAATTCCTAGAGCTCCCTTCATTACAATATGTAGAGAAAAATCAAAAGGAGAGGCAGAGGAAAGCACATAGCAAGAACAGTAAAAAAGCTGGAGGAAACTGCTCCTATGATGCATTGAATATTGATGCGAATATGCCGGATGAGACCCATCTCTTAGAAACACCTGTCCTAGATGCTATGGAACCGAAATTGTGGGCTTTGGTGGCTAGCCCTAACAAGCCACCAAGTGACAAATGAAAATTTTATGTTGAAACTGTCAGGG
The DNA here is from genome assembly GCA_017140165.1 of Eucalyptus shirleyi. Classification (NCBI taxonomy): domain Eukaryota; kingdom Viridiplantae; phylum Streptophyta; class Magnoliopsida; order Myrtales; family Myrtaceae; genus Eucalyptus; species Eucalyptus shirleyi. The sequence goes on along the minus strand of CM029448.1, from coordinate 16,107,608 downwards.
ATTGGGCACTCCCCTGACAGTCCAAGCTTTGAGAGCCATTGTGGCTCATGATAGGCCCGAATTGGTTATCTTAATGGAAACCAAGAATCAAGAAGTATTTATTCAAAGAGTGCGACGAAGGCTAAAGTTCTGACACTGTTTTGTAGTAAATCCATGTGGGATTGTGGGGGGTTTGGCTATTATGTGGAATGATGAAGTCACAATCAAGGTAAATCTAGCCTCCAACTCCGATAATAGACGCCATTTCAAAATTACTTTCGTTCATGCTCTTGCTATATATCAGGACAAAATTGTGTTATGGGAGAAATTAAAAAGCTTAAACTCTCAAATGTCTTGCCGTGGGGTATGCCTAGGGGATTTCAATAAAATTCTATACCATTGGGAGAAGGTGAGAATATGGATGGCAGAGCATTATTGAACAAATACATTCAGAGACTTCTTAAATGAGTGTGGCTTGATGGATATGGAGAGCAAGGGGTGTGCATTTACCTAAGCTAACAATAGGGAAGGAGAGGAGTATGTGAAAAAAAAAGGCTAGATAGAGTGACTTGTAATTTTGAATGGAGAATCATGTACCCAGAAGTTGAAACTTTGCGTTGGAAGCCATTGGTTCAGATCACAACCCTTTGCTTCTCTCCCTTTCAACTAAAAATATCAAGCGAAAGAAGGAGTATAAATTTGAAGCGTTTTGGGCAGAAAATGATGAATGTGAGAAATTAGTAAAAAAAGGTGTGGATTTCTTCCATATGGGAATATTTAAATCTAGCAAATAAATTGAAAGTTGTATCTTCTATGCTACAAAAATGGAGTAGAGAGGCTTTTCCAAACAACCTCAGAATGATTAATGCTTTAAAGGAGGAATTCTAGCACTTGATCAACAGTCATAATCCACAGTTCGAAAGGGAGAGAATTCAAGAATTAACTGAACAAATTGAAGGTTTTTGGAGAAAGAGGAGATGTATTGAGACATAAGGTTGAGAATCAATTGGCTAAAATGGGGGATAAAAATACTAAATATTTTCATGCTATGACAATTCAAAGAAGGTAGCGAAATAGAATTTCAACCTTGAAAAATACTGAAGATGCATGGGTTTGTGATCCAAGGTTGTTGAAAGAGATGTGAAGTTCTTTAGAAATCTATACAAGTCAGTAAGGCCTCAGGATCTCGATCTAGTTATACAATAGTGCCCTGTTCTTATAACGGAAGAAATGAATCAAAAGCTTATTGAAGAAATCTCAATGGAAGAAGTGAGGCGAGCAGTATTCCAGATGGGTCCCTTGAAAGCTCCGAGGCCAGATGAATGGTCAGTTCTATCAAAAGTATCGGGAGGACATCAAACAAGATGTATTTCTAGATGTGAGGAGATTTTTTGACTCGAGATACCTTAACCCTGAACTTAACAGATTCCACATCTCCTTAATACCAAAAGTACCTAACTCGGAGAACTTAGACCAGTTTCGTCCTATAAGTTTGTGCAATTTCACCTATAAGATCTTCTCTAAAGTCTTGGCCAATAGATTGAAACCATGGCTTCCTACCCTTATTGCAGGAGAACAAAGCACCTTTGTGGGAGGAATGCAAATTTAGGACAATATCCTGATAGTGCAAGAGGTACTTCATCAATTGAAAGTTCATAAGAGAACGAAGAAATTCCAAGCAGTGTTGAAACTTGACATGAAACAAGCTTATGATAGAATAGAGTGGGACTTTCTAGAGGCTTGTATGCTGAAGATGGGATTTCATCAGAAATGGGTTGATAGGATAATGGTTTGTTTAAAGTCAATATCATTTAGTGTGAAATTCAATGGTGAAATGTTGAAATATTTCCAACCCTCAAAGAGGAATTAGACAAAGAGATCCTTTTTCCCCTTGTTCATATTAATGGCGAATTCCTTGTCAATTTTGATGAAAAAAACAATCAATGATGGTACCTCTAGAAAACATTCAGTTCCCAGGCGCGTGCAACACACGTGCGAGCGGGCAAACCGTAGGCACGTGCAACGCACGCACACGGTAACCGCACGCGCATGCGTGGCACGCATGTAGCAATCGTTGGCACGTACGCATGCACCAAGTACGTTCCGGTGACATCACGATGATGTCACCTAGCAGGGTCGATCGATTTGACCCGACCCGACTCGTCTGACCTGACCTGTCTGCGTTGACCCGTTGATTGTTGATCGTTGACCGATCGTTGACTTGCATTGATTACCGTTGACTGGCAAAAAAAAAATAATGAAAAAGTATGTTTTTCCATTTTTTCTTTTTGTTGTGGATTATAAGTAATCCTTTTTTATTTTGCATTTGTTGCAGGAACCATGATGTGTTTTGTATGCATGCCTATATTTCCAAGAACGAACGAAGAAAAGACGAGACTTGAAGGGCTAAAAACATAATTAGCCAATTATCGATGGAATGACGGTGATGTAGTATCACACATGGTTAGAGTCAATCAGATGATACAAGAAATCATCTAGAATGGTTATCCCATGCCGAATTTTGAGAAAATGCTGGCCCTAATGAACATTCTTTCACCTGAATGGCAAGCAGTGTTAGATTGCCTATGGGAAGTCAACGTGATCCCGGATTATATGAGATTTGCAATAGCTTTTATAAGAGAATACTATGGAATCGATTTAACCAAGGCTTCAACCCTTGGGTTAAGTGTCACATGGCGCGGAATGAATGCGCCTTGGAGGAGTCATGAGAGCTCTCCAAAGGTCTTTTCGTGGTTAGTGTAAATGACATGTTTAATTATTGAAAGTTCAATTTTATCTATTATTGTAAATTAGTATGTTAATTTACAATTCTTTGTGGAAAGTTCAAGAAAGTTTTAGTGACTTTGCTGAACTTATTTTTTGCTTGAACGATTATGTTAATGATAATTTCAAGTTAGGATTTTTGATGATGATTGAAAATATAGTGACTTTTTGATTCTGAAATCTTATTTGAAATTATTCATTAATATGATGAGTTCATACAAAATAGATGCATAAATGATAGATATTAATAATTCGTGCATATATGTCTAATATGTTCATATCAAATGGTTTTAGCAACTAAGAGTATAATTGCTGAGTTGAACAAAGAAGAGAAATTGAATGGCGAGAATTGTGAAAATATTGAATATAAAAATTCAATATGTGCTTGAAAAGTAAGAAGCGCTAAAAGCTCTTAACTATATTATTAAAGAACTTGAGGATGCCATGTGCCACATTAAACTAGCACAGGATCGCTTAAAGGTATTTGAGCAAGAAATATATATTTGATGTGCTGTTTCTAGCTTAGAAGAGGCTTTGAGCTCTAAGTGCAAGCACATTGATTCGTTCAAAATGTGGAAATGCAAGGGATTTAGTCCTTCTAGCAATAAACTAAGAGTTAACCAATATAAAAGAGGAAAACGTCATCGAGTGAAAAGAATTTCAAGGGCGAAATATTATAACTATGACCAGAAGAGTCACAATGCTCGCAACTGTCATGAACCAAAGAAGGTAGACACCCCTTATACTCTTAAGAACTTTGCTTATGTATCAAATTATGTATTATTAACTGAATTTAATCATTTGTGGACTGTAGATTCGGGAGCAACAGACCATATAGCAAATAATAGAGAATTTTTGTGGAATTTTAATGAGTATCGATTGGAACTAAAAATGATCTATGTATGAAACAACTCTAAAGTTGAAGTAAAAAGGATTGGCACCTGCCAATTAAACATGCGTGATAGATGCACTTTGTTCCCACGTAATGTATTATATGCTTCGGAGATTCGTTAGAATTTGACGTTCGTTTTAGTGTTGGTAAAACTTGGTTTTAGTTTGAACTTCTATAATAATTGTGTAGATTTGTATTTGAATATAAACTACTATGGTTGTGGTTATTTTCTTAATAGTTTTATTGTATTGAATATTGACTATGGTAATGTCAATATTTGTTATTCCATCTTCCCGTCTTCCAATTCATATGATAATTATGTAAATGTGTGGCATGCTAAACTTGATCATATTAACTAATAACGTATGAATAGGCTAGCCAAAGAAGGCTTGTTGGGCAATATTGAAAAAGTCGATTTGTCCATATGTGAGTATTGTCTAGTAGAAAAAACAACAAGGAAACCATTTGTAAAAAAAAAAAAAAAACTGAATTTCCTTTGCAATTAATCCATTCTGACATATGTGGTCCAATGAATGTGAGAGGAAAGCATGTGGCTATTTATTTCATCACATTTATAGATGATTATATTCAATTTGGACATGTCTATTTGATTTATCATAAATCTGAAGTATTAAGTTATTTCAAAAAATTTATGAGATTGGTAGAAAATCAATTAAATAAGAAAATAAAAGTATTGAGATCCAATCGAGGTTGAGAATATTTATTTGATTAGTTCAGAAATTTATGTGATGAAAAAAGGAATAGAAAGACAGTTGTTTATTCAATATACTCCTTAACAAAATGATGTTGCGGAAAGAAGAAACAGAACCATACTATAAATGGTTAGATCCATGATGACGCATGCTAACTTACCTGAGTGATGCTTTATTAATTGCTGTCTATATACTTAATCATGTGCCTTCCAAATTAGTTACTTCCACTCCATATAAATTATGAACATGTAGAAAACCGTATTTAAATTTTCTAAACTATGGGGTTATGTTGCTTATATGCATGAGCCATCTCATAAGTATGGGAAATTGGGTCCCAGAGGCAAGAATAATATTTTCATAAGATACTATGAACACTCGAAAGGGTATGTGTTTATAGGTGAATAAGAAAGTAGGAGTATAACTGAATTTGAATCACGGGGTGTCACATTCTTAGAGAATGAATTTCCTAAGAATGGTGAAATAGGTGAGGATTACTCCATATTTGAAACCTTGGATCAAGATAATGAACTTAGTAGAGTTCGTTCAAGTGAGAGTAACATGAGAAATAATGAATTTAATTCAACTCACTCTCGATTACAACCACATGATGAGACAATATCATCATTATCTAATTCAAGTGGGAGCATAATGAGGAATGAAGTGCAAAGTGTACAATCTCATGTATGCGAATAAGTTGCAAAAGTATTCTCTATCAACGTTTTGACATTGAAGGGGAAACTTTTATGGTTGCTTCACAAGATGAAGATAAGTCAAAAAATGTAAATGAAACTCTAAATTGCCTTAATAATGAAAAATGGATGCATGCAATGGAAAAGGAAATTTAGTCAATGAAGTCAAATCATGTTTGTGAACTAGTTGATCTTCCAAAAGGACGTAAACCCATTGGGAACAAGTGGGTTCTCAAAATAAAGTGTAAAGCTGATGGCTCAATAGAAATATATAAGGCCCGTCTTGTGACGAAGGAGTATAATCAATAGGAATTAATTAATTATGAGGAAATATTTTATCTTGCAATTAGATTTACTTCCATTCGCATTATTTTGGCAATAGTAGCAAGTATGGATATTGAGTTACATTAAATGGATGTAAATACTGCTTTTCTTAATTGAGAATTAGAGGAATAAATATATGTGGAACAACCCGTTGGTTTCATTATGAAAGGCCATGAACAAAAGGTATGTCGACTTTTAAAATCGATATATAGCCTTAAACGATCGTCAAGACAATAGTATATATGTTTTCATAATGTCATAATGGTATATGATTTTACAATGATTGATGAGGATCATTGCGTATATATCAAAAGATCCAAAAATCAATATATAATGATCATATCATTATATATTGATGATATACTAATTGCTGAAAGTAATATGGAATTTATTAATACTGTCAAGAGTTGGTTATCTTTCAACTTTAAGATAAAAGACATGGTGAAGCTACATACATTCTTGGAGTTAAGATTTCAAGAAATCGTTCAAAGATATCATTATCCATTTCGCAATAAACATATATAAATAAGGTCCTTGAACGTTTTTGTATGCAAGATTGTAAATACATAAATACTCATATTGCAAAAGATGAAGAATTAAGACATAAAATGTGTCCAAAGACTTCACGAGAGAAGGAACAAATGTAACATGTTCCTTATACTAGTGCTGTTAGAAGCTTAATGTACACTATGATGTATACAATATGTAACATATGTTTTGCAGTTGGAATGGTGAGTAGATACCAATTCAATCCAATCTAGGTCAAGTACATTGAAAAGCCATTAAAAGAATATTAAGGTATTGAAGGGAACTACTGATTATACGTTGAGTTATCAAGGAAATGATCTGCAACTTGAAAGCTATTCAAATGCTGATCGTGGAGGAGATTTAAATGAAAGGAAATCTACATTTGGATTTATTTTTTTACTGATTAATGGCACTATATTTTGGAGCAATAAGAATCAAACATGTATAGCATTGTCCACAATAGAAGCTGAGTTCGTGGCATTGTCAACAATAATACAAAAAGATGTTTGGTTTAAGAGATTTTTGGATCATTTAGGTGTTATTAAAAATGCTACAAATTCATTATTGGTTAACTATGATAACCAAGTAGTGATAGCATATACTAAAAATCCAAAATATCATGGCAAGACCAAGTATATAGATACCAAGTATAATTTTGTCAAAGATATGATTACACGACGAAAAAATGCGAACTTACAATACATATCTAAGTATAGAATGGTAACAAATCCTATGACGAAATCAATACCTAAAGATGTGTTCTGTGGCCATGTGAAATCTCTAAGACTACATAGAGGCTGATATACTGAATATTGTAATTTCTCTTAAGTGTTCACATTTAATGAATTTGTATTTCATTATTAATGCCTATGAACATTTGTTTAATGTTTATGCATCTTAATGCTTAATGCATTATATAAAATTGAAAAAGTATGTCGGACAGATAAAATATTAGCCTACTTATACGGGTAATCGTCTCTATTTACTATATGATAAATAAAGATAAGATGGTTTTTAAGTTTATTATTGAGGTAATAATCGAGAGTTCAAGCTTAAAATATATATGTCACATTAACTAAGTGTTAAGATGATGTCATAATATTTATTATGTCCAAAAGTAAAATAACCCACGTATTTTACTTTATTTATCTATGATGTCAGATATGAGTTTTGATGAATTCTGTCAAAGAGTAGATATGTGAACTCAAGTTAGACATTAGGTATATTTGAACCATCATTTGTATGGTATTGAAGATGTAGACATACGCTCCATGGAAAATGAGTTAATACCATAATACATATTTCATACTACGTATGCATGAGATGACTAACAAGAGTGGCAAAAATTTTTATCTCAACTTTTATGTCGCGTGAGACTCTTGAGAAAAATAGTTCATCAATTAAGTGCCCTCATAACTCTTACTTATTCTCAAGATTTCTATTTAGTGTTTGCTATCTTAGAATATTGTCAATGATCATGAATTGATTCGATCTAATAGGACATTACTAGAAAAACAAGTTGAATTGAAATTGAGAGTTTTAAAGAAAAAGGAATATCAAATTTGGATAATCGCATTCTAGTTTTGTATTCACTGATCGACCAATTATGATTGTTTTTAGAATAATCATAATTGTGAATCATTATTAAGAAGAGGTTAAGAGAGATATAAATATAATCGATCGATTTAGGGTATTGTATACTAAATCTACTCAAAATATGATGCCCATTATGAGCTACTATATATTCATAACAGATATATGGCAACAAGCTCTCAAACTATGTTGGTCTCATGAATTATTCACCGTTATGAATGTTGCAGAGAGATCAAAAGAGTTTTATTGGGCCCACCACATGCGAGTGGGAGATGATGAGTTTTTTAATGTTTGATAGACCTACTTAGGGCTCGTTTGGTTTGGCTTTGGGCAAATGCCATTGGGAAAATGCAAATACCTTTGAGCTCAAGGGGTTTGTGCAAGTGCAAATAGCGTTTGGTAAATTATAGTTTTAAAGTGCATTGTGAAAGAACTTTAGCTTAAACACCATTTGGTAAAAACTACATTTGTGAAGGATTTTTGGTAAATTTGATATATAAAAAAAGTTTTTAGTTTTTTTTTTTTAAAAGGAAGCCACCGGTGGACAGATTTGGCCGCCGGACAACCTTGCTTGAGGTTCGGCGACCTTAAGCGGGGGTTGCCTGGATTCACACGACCCAGGCGACGATCGCCTGTTGTCGCTGGACCTCAGGCGATGATTGCTTGTTGTCGTCGGACCTCAGGCGACGCCTGGGGTTCGCAACCCAAGCGTCGTCATGGGTCGTGTGACCCAGGCGTCGCCTGAGGTCCGGCGACCTCAAGCCTCCATTGCTTGGGTCGCGCGAACCCAGGCGACCACTACCTGAGGTCGTGCGACTGTTGCCTAGGTTGCGCGACGCCTGAGGTTCGGCGACCAGGCTGCGCGACCCAAGCGACACCCGAGGTCACATGACCTCAGTCAGGTGGCGGTCGCCGGGTGGCCGTAACCCCCAGGCGGTGGTCGCCGGGGTCGATGATGCCTCAGGCGACGGTCGCCGGTGCGGGCCTCTCCTTGGCCAGCGGTCGTCGGCCTCCGTTCGTCTCTCCGAAGAAGATGAATAGTACCGAAGTTGCATTCCGAAGATGCAACTTGCCAAAGGACCTCAAGAGTTGCATTGGGCTAAAGGCTCTTAGAGTCACTTAGAGATACAATTGCATCTTACCAAAGTCGCGCAAAAAAACGAACCAAACACCTTTGCATTTGGCTAAGGGACTTTAAAGCCCAAATGAGCATTCCAAATGTTAAACCAAACAGGGCCTTAAGTCTGTCCGCCCATGTTGGGCCAAAACCCGGCCCATAAATGAAGGGCTCATAAAAGTGCAATTACTGTAAGATAAAAAATAAAAATAAATTAAAAAAATGGGATTATTTGAGAAGTTACATTATCTGAGCAGTTAAGTTATCTGATCAGTTGGTTATCGGATAAGTAGTGTTTTTAAAAAAAGAGAAATACGTTTTCTCTAGTTCTACGTTCTCTCAATTTTTCCCCCAAGAAACAATACACTCCTCTTCACAAACGGAATCGGGGCTTCCAAGAATTCCTCATAAAACTGCGAAGATAATGTTTAATATGTGAAAACTAAGGTATGTCCTACTGCGTGATATACTTTTTGATCAGTGTAACATGTTTTCTTGGGCACATTTTCTGCGTTCATTTTGGTATTCGATTGAGTATCGGATTGTTTTTAGGAATTTGTTTCCCTATATACCCAAAAAAAAAAAAATTGATACAGTATTTACTCCTAAGACTACGGAACCTCTTTGAGCTAGAATTGTATCGTGGTCGTTCATTGTCTTGATTTAATTCTTGTGCCATGAGCAAGCAATTTTGTGATGGACAATGACATATTGATGATTGATCATAATCGCCTAATCTCCTAGAGTTTGCGCCACTGCATTTGAAATAATTAGTCTTATTCTTAATATCAAGCCGCCGAAGCACTGGCTAAATCGTTGATCCATGCAGTTCCAAGCCGTTTTTAATATTTTCTCAGCTCCAAGACACGCAATGGCAACTTTGACTATGCAATATAGAGTTTTATGAAACTTTTCGATTAGTGCAGTATCTTGTTGCTTCTTGCATCTCGTAATAATATTCAATTTGGAACTATTTAAGGAGAACTCGCTCGGCACTTTGTTTGCTCAAATAAAGATGAAGACGGTCATTAATTGGCTAGCAAACTTAGGGTTACCGTGGAAGATCGTCCTCCGGGAGGAACTCTGTACTATCCTTTCAGGCAAGCTGTCCAGTTTCAGTGTCAACCTTAGTTTTGATGGGGGTCAATAGGACAATGGTTAATATAGCTTTTTCCTAAAATTATCATAAGAAGCGCACATGCCATTATACCATACAGAAGTTCAGACCGGTGCTCGTTAGTTTCGGCGTTCTTGCTGTAGTGACCACCTTCAATCTTCCATGTATCTTATATATGCCGCCTCATTGCTGAAACCACAAATTTATCCTTACTCGTAGAAAGTTAAACACTAACAATAGCTGCACAGCACGTGATTATCGTGTTGTATTCATGGTAGGTTAATGGATCAACGAAAATGAGCAAAATGAAATTCGTTATTTTCATTCATGTATCTCATTAATTCATGTATTTTTTGAGTTCAAGTATATCTTGGATTTGTGTATCTATTTAATTCTTGTTTCATGTACCTTCTAAATTTTTGTATCTATTTAATTCACAGTTCATGAACCATTTTTGTACTTGAATTCAAAAACTCTATAAATAAATTTGAAATTCTTCAATCCAAGAACAATTGAAAGAAGAAAATGTTGGGGTTTCATGAATCATGTATGTCGTCCCCACTCATGCACGATTGTTCGTGCATGATGGATTTGCTCTTGCTGACCGTTCATGCCTAAAATCGTGGATGATGGTCGGGATTTTGACCATCCAAAATTCATGCATGTGCTTCATGCACATGCATGAAGCTTTATATATATATAATTTATTAAAAAGTATTAATTAATTAATTAATTAAACAAATAATTAATTAATCAATTCATTTAGGGCATATATCTAACAATCTCCCACTTGCACTAAAGCCAACTTGTTTGGTATGTTAACATATATCCACTTTGGGCATGCATGTGCATCATATGCAAGTAGGCTCGTGACTATAATGCAAATTAAATTAAATCTCATTTAATTTAATTTCAAATCGACTCAATTCGATTGCAGTAATTGCAAACACATTTGCAAAAATATTTCTCTCTTGTTCCACGTCATCCTAGTTGTTTATGGTGTGTGACATCCCTAGGTTTATCACTAAGCTAGTAGTAAGACTTGTACTAACACATTAGTACTTCCAAAAGAATTAATTGTCCCGATTAATCTTTTAGGTCCTACAAGCCACGATTGACATCTAGCAATATGTCATGGCTACCCAGATAGTGTGAATACTTTAAGAACATAATGAACACGTCACTTTGGCTCTTCTGATGTAATTCAATCCCTCTATCTTATAATATCCTGATCAAACAAAGACCATGAAACATTTGTTAAGTCACCAATTCAATCATATTTAGAAACCTAATTGACCTGCATTTTATACGAGACATAAACAATTCATTCTCGATTATAACCCCAATTGAGGATTTCAATGTGGTGTCATAATTAGATTACATAGAACATCATTATTGTACCTTGCATATAACAAGGAGACAAATTCCATATTGCGTACACATGTAACTTCGTCTATGAACAAACTATGACCATCGGTATAAAGGCGGATCGCGACCCGGCATTATGTGCCGTGAACCATAGTTGTTCGATACACAAGTTAACAACGTGCCTCGAATCTAAGGATTATTTACACAAGACCAAAGTATGAACAATTAGACATTGACCTCGCTAAAAGCTTCCATGTCGCTAATCGTTCCATATGCGTCACATTCAGTGAATTTGTCTAATACAAACACCTGTGTTCTAACTCAGGCATCATAATACCCAATGACATGTGACTCATCATTCCCTTAAGTATCCAATACTTAATGGCGAAGTTAAGAACACACCGATCTCAACAGGATTATTAATATCCACTTAATAATCCATCAACCGGGAACAATTTAAAGATTCAGTCTAACTATAAACCCGTCACATATATTCTTGACGTCTCAAGAATAGGTCTAGTTGCAACTGATCTTATGGAATCATTCATCAATATAAAATAATTGGACAAATGAATGAATACGTCATTGCCATTAATTAAATAATAATAATGAAAGTACAACTGAAATCCCTAATATGTAACTATTACATAGCAACTTTAGGGCATACATCTAATAATTTCTCACTTGCACTAAAGCCAACTTGTCTGGTACCTCAAACCCATTTTGTCAATATGTCTTTCAAAAGAAGACTGAGGTAAGGCCTTAGTGAAGGGATCTACGTTTTCTCGCGAGGCAATTTTCTGCAATGCGATATCACCTCTCCCAACAATTTCTCGATGAGATGGAAGCGTCTCTCAATATGCTTGGACTTCTGGTGAGACCTTGGTTCCTTAGCTTGAGCTATCGCCCCATTGTTGTCACAAAACAATGTGATCGGTTGCTCAATTGAAGGAAACGACTCCAAGTTCGAGAAATGAACTTCTTCATCCAAGCGGCTTCCTTTCTTTGCTTCGGGAAGCGACTACATACTCGCCTCGGTGGTGGAATTGGCAGTTATGCCTTGTTTGGAACTTTTCCAACTAAGCGCACCACCATTGAATGTGAAGACAAACCTAGACGTAGACTTATAATCATTAGGATCCGATTGAAAATCGGAATCCCGTATAAGCTACAACTTTAAATTCTCCTTCTCCATATATCATGAATAAATCTTTAGTCCTTCGCAAGTACTTAAGAATATTCTTGATTGCTATCCAGTGCTCTTCTCCTGGATCAGACTGATATCTGCTAGTAATACTTACAGCATGCGCAATATCAGGTCTAGTACATAGCATAGCATACATTATGCTTCCAATAGCGGATGCATATGGTATCTTTGCCATCCGCTCTCTTTCTTCAGGAGTGTTGGGACACATCTCCTTAGAAAGACGGATCCCTTGCCTAAAAGGCAATAATCCTCTCTTGGAACATTGCATGTTAAACCGTGTTAACACTTTGTCTATGTACGTAGATTGTGAGAGGCCAATCAATCGTCTTGATCTATCTCTATAGATCTTGATACCTAAAATGTAGGTTGCCTCTCCTAAATCTTTCATGGAGAATTTCTGTGACAAGAATAGTTTTATCGATGATATCATTGGTACATCATTTCCAATCAAAAGTTTATCATCGACATACAAAACCAGAAATGCAATTGCACTCCCAACGATCTTCTTATATACACAAGGTTCATCCGGATTTTTATGAAGCCAAACGATTTGACTACCTCATCAAAACGGATGTTCCAACTTCCGGAGGCTTGTTTGAGTCCATAAATGGATCTCTTAAGCTTACACACCTTACATTTTTTCACTATTAGATTCAAAAACTGTGGCTGTTCCATATAGATGTCCTCATCGAGAAAACCATTTAGAAAAGCCGTTTTGACATCCATCGCAATAATATCTCATAATCAAGGTGTGCAGCTATGGCCAACATAATCCGAATGGATTTTAGCATGGCCACAGGTGAGAAAGTTTCGTCATAATCAATTCATTCTTTTTGACGATATCCTTTCGCCACCAGCCGTGCTTTGTAAGTTCCAATTTGACCTTCAGCATTCATCTTCCTCTTGAAGATCCATTTACAGCCAATTGGTACAATACCTTCAGGCAGGTCAATTAAGGTCCATACCTCATTGGAATACATTGAATCCATTTCGGATTTCATGGCTTCTAGCCATTTACCAGAATCGATGTCCAACATCGCCTCCTCATAGGTTTTAGGATCACCGGGTTAATCACTATCATTCACAATGAATAATGGTTCAATATGATCAACCGAGTGTCTATAACAGCAGTGGGCGAGACATTCTCTCGCACTTCTCCTAAGAGGTTGTGTATCGAAGCTCCCTTTGAATCGAGATTGGTATACGAACTCGGTTGTTTGATACTTCATTATTTTCTTCTTGTAAGACTATTTTCCCAACACCACTTTCTTGGATGAATTTGATTCTCCAAGAAAGAAGCGTGCTTGCATACCAAAATTCTTTGGTGCACGAATGAAAATAGAAATAATATCCAAGAGTTTCCTTTGGATATCCAATGAAGCGACCTTGTTCAGATCTTGCCTCCAATTTTTCCACTTTCAGCTTTTTCGCAAAAGCTGGACAACCTCAAATCTTAATATGATTAAGACTAGGTTTCCTACTATGCCATATCTCATAGGGCGTAGTTGGAACAGATTTGGACGGCACTCTATTCAGTATATATACAGTTGTCTCAAGGGCATATCCCCAAAGGGATATTGGCAAATCAATGTAACTCATCATAGATCGTACCATATCTAATAAAGTACGATTTCTTCGTTCAGATACACCATTATGTTCTGGAGTTCCAGGAGGTGTCCATTGTGATAAAATGCCATTCTCTTTAAGAAAGTCCGGGAATTCAAAGATTGTACTAAGGTATTCACCTCCTCGATCTGATCGAAGAGCCTTAATATATTTTCTGTTTGTTTCTCAACTTCAGCCTTGAATTCCTTGAACTTTTCAAAGGATTCAGATTTATACTTCATGAGGTATAAATAACCATACCGTGACTGATCATCGGTGAAGGTAATGAAGTAATTATAACCACCTCTAGCATGATTCATTAATTGGTCCACATACATCGTATGTATTAATCCTAATATGTCGGCCTCGCGTACTTTGTCCCACAAAAGGCGCTTTGGTCATTTTTCCTAGAAGACATGCCTCACAAGTCGAGTATGACTCAAAATTTGAAGGATCAATGTATCCATCATTACTCAACTTGTTAATTCTGTCTTCTCCAATATGACCTAATCGGAGATGCCAAACATACTTTTTATTTGGACCGTCTACGGGCGTTTATTAGTTATGGCATTTATATAAATTCTATTTTGCTTATTGACATTGGTAATCGCATTTACGGACATTGTAATGGTATAAAGATTGTTGGTTAATAGCTAGAACCAACACATATTCTATTATGATAAATAGAACATACATCATCAGCAAAAAGAAAATTCATAATTATCTTTATCCAAACGAGAATACCGTAGAGATGATGTTCCTAACATCATTCTTATAATGCAAACAGTTCTTTAAAACCATTACATGTCCGAAGGGAAACATAAACGAAAAGTCCCTATAGCTAATGCAGCAACTCTTGCTCCATTGGCAAACGTCGAGACAATCTCATTTCGCCCTAGCATCCTGCTTATTTCGCATTCTGCAAAGACATACAAATATGTGAAGTTGCAGAGAATCTAGAACCCATGAGCTGGATTCAGCACTAACCATAAGATTAGTTTCAATAAGCATAGACACCATACCTTCATAAGGTCGGTTCTTGGGCTTGACCTTCAAGCTCGCGAGGTACCTCTTACAGTTCCTCCTCCGTGCCCTTTGACACCTGAGTAATGACATTTCCCTTTATCAATCATGGGCTTTGGTTGCATAACTTGGGTTTGGCGAGCCTCTTCCATTTATTCTTCTTTAAAACAGTCTTACCCTTTGAAGAAGAAGCCTTAGCCATAGCCACTACATTTGGCCTCGTGTTATGCATTTCCTTCTCATAAACTACCAGCATGCTATGTAACTCCGCAAGAGTTTTATCCATCTTATGCATGTGGAAGTTTTGGACAAAACCAGAGAATGAATCGGATAAAGATTGGAGGATCAAATCCCACTAACTCATTATCCATAACGAGATTCAGCCTAGCCAATTCTTCAATGTGCGAGATCATTTTCAAAGCATGATCATTAACGAGATGATCCTTCAGCCATCCTCATATGGTACAATGCCTTAGATATCTCATATCTAGAGGTTCGACCATTCTCATCAAAGTATTCCTTTAAGTGCAAAATGATCGACCCAAAGACATCTTCCATAGATTCATACTTCTTCCTGTAATTCATTATTCATAGAAGCAAGCATATATGACCTAACTTTTAAGTCATCGTCACGCCACTTATCATAAGTGACACGCTCCTCTTGGGTCCCACCCTCAGGAAAGGAGGTTGGCATCTTTTCATCAAGCACATACCCAATTTTTTCTGAATTGAGAACAATTCTCAAATTTCTCACCCGGTCGGTGAAATTGGGTCCGGTCAAACAATTCTTGTCAAGTATAGAAGCGAGTGGGTTTGTGGTCACCATTTTCGAGTAATAATATATCTGTTGCAGAAAATAAATTGTTAGCCGTTGTATCTTTCAAAGTAACTATTTCATTTTGGCCTTTAAATGAAATAGATCCTCCCACTAAATTTATATTCGAATCCCATACTCCTTAAGATGGGAAGCGGTAATCTTTGTTAGGTAAAGATTACTAGTGGGGATTGAGTCCCACAGTCCAAAGTCCACCTCACCTAATGAGTTATTGGTGTCCTATGAACTTGTGAGTGAACCAGCTTGTTCAACGCATCATATGCGAGTCCCAATCATAACCGGCCTCTAGACCATGAAAGCCTCACCTAACAGTTATTGGCATCATGATCATAGTTAAGTCTAGCCCATCGTCTCATGCAAGTATCGAAAACTCAAATGATTCCCTCACTCGACAGTTATTAGAAATCATTTGGCTCCAACCCCACTGACATCATATGCATAATGGAGTGGTCCAATATTATAAATGGTAATTAACCCCTATGTATTCATAACCGGTTAGTTAACCACTATAATATTGGATCAAACCACGACAATGGAAGGCCACGAGTCCGAAACCCGTTTCGACTTAATGTTCTTTGTAAGGAGATTTTGGGTTATTAACGGTCTCACTTTGCACATTAACCGGTTTAACATGCACGATATCATAAACAATAAATAAATAGATATCACATAAACATCTATCCTATGTGGTGATCATGGAATTATGGTTTAATGGGTCTCGAGCCAAAGAGACCCATTTAGCCATTTTAATGTTTTAATTATATGGACCTGCTCTTCACTTTTTCTTCAATCTTTGAACTCTTCAAAGACCGGGCCCAAAGAGCTCACCGGTTTAATGGCTCCTCCAATGGCTCCTCCTCTCTTGTAGTATTTACATCAACAATTGAAATACTAAACTATACTAAAATTACATATCAAGAAAAATTAAAGTAAAATAAAAAAGGAAGGACGCAGCCTCCATTTAATAATTACATCCCAAAAAAGAATACGTAATCATCATACATTCATCCATACAACAATCACAACAATTAGGGATTTTTCCATGATCACCACCCTTCCTTACGAGCCATAAATTCAAAATTTAAAGCTCTGGAAGGCATGCATAAAATTCTGCATATCATTTGTAGAATATAAACACGAAGTACAACAAGTTATGGATTTTTGATTCAAAATTGATTTAGTTCTAATTTTTGCTTAGTTGATTAAATTTATCACATAAATTAATCAACTTCTATAGGCCACATAAAAGGTAAGAGAACCGATTCTCTTAACAAAATAAATTGGCCATTAGAACGCAAAAATATATTTGAACTACAAATCAATTAAGCACTTAAAAACGCCTAAGGTTGGCTCACGATACTTTGTTGGGGTTTCATGAATCATGTATAAGAAAAATTAACGAAATAAACGCAGTGGAAACAAAGATATATTTTACACATGATTCTCCTTAGGCGTTGTTCGTGCGTTTTAATCAAAAAATCTAAACAAAAAGGGAGTTAAATGAAATACCTCTCGAAGCGCGCTTTGAAACAAGTCGGTTCGGATGTTCTACAGTTCGAGTCCCACAAGTGTCGGACCTCTAGTTCAGACACACCAACAACGAACGTCGAATGGAAGAAAGAATTTCGGATATTCACCACTTCGATCGTGCTAGCAATCACGTGGAAACAAAACGTCGTATCCTTGATGTATAATAGTCACGGCCCGAACGAGATAATGTTTTTCTTTCTTGCGTCTCAAAAACACAAGAACACGCACACAATTTGCTCTCTGTTTTCAGCAAAGCATTTTCTCTCTAAAACACAAAATGCACACCCACCTTTTCTCTGTTTTTCCAACCCCTTTAAGTGTCGCAAAAACAACTCTTTTAAACTAAAAATATAAACTAGATCAGCAACGGTTAAAGATTTGATCGATGGACGATCGGCAACCGTTGGTCGTCCCCACTCATCACGATTGTTCGTGCATGATGGATCCTTCAAGAATCTTGACCGTTCATGCACGTGGATGATGGTCGTGATTCTGACCATCCAAAATTCAAGAAAACACGTCTACATTTCTTGAGTTTCTCTAAGCGTGTCAGTTTTAAGAATTGTTTGATAGAGTCCTATTCACATAGTATTGATACTAGTAGGTTAGAAGTGTTGTATCTTGATGGACAAAGTTTATGAAGTTGTTTAGCAAGATTGATAGAAATTAATTGTCTTAAGGAGATTCGATTAGTCGTATCTTACCTCCATTTACTTGATTATTTTATTATCACTCTCCCAAATTAATTTTTCGGTTACAATAAATAGTGGTACATATTTTTCCTCCAGTACGTCTTCTTCTTCTTCTCCTCCTCCCTTTATATTTTTCCAACATGTAATTGTGGAAGATTGCATCTCTTCCTTGCTATAGTCATAAAAGTGGGTCCGAATTACCCTCCTCCATCCATATTTTTCCAACATGTAATTGTGAAAGATTGCATCTCTTCCTTGCTATAGTCATAAAAGTGGGTCCGAATTACCCTTGGTGTCTAGCCCGGTCCCACGACCATCACAGACAAGATGGTCCCATGGAGCAGCTAGCAAACAGAGCCAATGTTAATTGCCTTTCCTTGTCTAATAGTGCCGCTAATCCTTGTTTTGCTAGGGATAATAGTAGAATAATTAAACCCCATAATGAGGTTCAACCTCACTACCCATCTTAGCTTCCGAGGCTTCTTCTTCACGTTCCACAATTCAGGCTAAAAATTGAAAAAAAAAAAAATGCTTTAGCTTTATGCCCGGCATCTCGACCGACCAACTTTCGGCCACAGAAAGAGATAAAAAAAAAGGGCGGGCATCTTGAAGTACTCGAAACGGCATATTCCACCGCAATATCTTTTTCCGTGGCGTCCATTGACAGTTCCGTGACGGGCTCTCCAGAGAAAATCAAAAGCTTAGACATTCCGTGGAAGCTTTCGCGTTTCGAAGGGGTTGCTTGAGAAGGACGGGTTCTGTGTCAATTCCTTCATCCATGTTAAACCGCTAACTGTGCATTTGCATTTTCCCACCTCAAGAAATATAAAGAGAGGAGAAGAAGCAAAAAAATGAATAGAGTTCACCCACTTTTGGTCGTTGAATTCATATGTTGGACAAAATCAACAGGAAAAGTACTAAAAATATAAAGAGAGGGCTGCGACCTCGCTCAGGATTGCCTAGGTTGTTTCAAGTGAGGTCGAGTGAGAACCGGGCGAGGTAGCTCCATTCATTAGGATTGGGTGGATACATCTGTGAAAATGAAATATCTATGAAAAAACATAACCACTTTTTTCAATCACAAAAGAAGAAAAGGAAAGTGAAATATCTTAAAAGAAGATCAGTGCGTTTGATACCTGATGAGGTGGAAAATGGGCCACCTTTTCTGGATTACAGAAGAAAAAGGACAGGAAAAAAGAGGGAATTGTCAGGAAAAACGAAAACATTTTAATTCACGTGTCTGAGCATTGGAAACATCAATGGATCCATATAATCCGGAAGAAAATTGGGGCGAAATCCTTTCCTTGAGGCCGATGCCAAGTCCCGTGACTTTCCACTAATTTTCTAGCCTAGCTGACTCTGTGAACTGAGCTCGTGGAGTTTGGTTTCTGTTCCTCGTTTCAATATTTTGTTGTTGCTCGTGTTCGATTGATCAGTAGTCAGAGCTTTATGTGAGATTAACGAAATTAAGAAATGTGTCGCTCGATTAAAAATGTATCACTTCTAAGGTCTGCCCTGCGTTGATTAGGTCCAGAGAAGCACCCATTTCAAGAGAGTGTTGGACAAGGGATCTGAGAAAAAAAGGAAAAAGGACAAAAGGAAAAAGTAAAAAGCAAAAGAAGAAAGAAAATTTGAGAAAATGATCTAGACGAAAATGCTCCTTATCATGACTTAGAAAGTTCAACCGGGTGAAAAATGTGGCAGCTAGCCGATATGCTGGCGGTGATTTGAGAACAAATTGTCAAGTTAAACAAAATCTATTTTCAAAGTTATTTATTTATTTATTTAGAAAGCGGCTCCACTTCATGCCCTACTTAAAATTTCTATTTTAACTTTAAATATTATCTTGACAAAGAGAATATTAATATTTTTCAAATGATACACGATTATCCTTTCCTCTATTTTAAAGAAAAAGATACTTTCATATCAATTTAAAAAGGGTTCGAAGTATTTACCTTGGCAAATAAATCTCTCTAAACGGCGCAAAAGACAGGCATACCTTCACCAAAAGAAATTACTAGAATCTAATCGAGCTCGGCACGTCTGATCACATTTTTTTTATTTATTTAAACGAAGTAGTAATGATTTTAATGCTGCAAAAAGTGACATCAGCACTTGCCAGCATAGACACTCAACACCCAAGTAGTACTACAAAAGACCAATCTCCAGTTAGGCATGGACCAAACATTGGGTGTCCAAAAGCCAAATTCTCCCTTCAAATTCACATTAGCAAAAGCGAAACCTTCTCGCCCTCCCATGCCTCTCTCCAATGGACCTCAGAAGCTGGTGCAAGTGCAACTCGGGCTGCTCCGACGGCGAGGCCGCCCATCTCGGCCGCTCAGGAGGCACGTCGTCGTCGGCCCCCTCGACGCCACTTCCACCGCGTCCGCCGGCGGCGAGCGGATCTAGCCCTGGGAAGCAGAGGTGGAGGGAGTTGTGGACGAGGCTCAAGAAGGAGAAGGGCGGCAGGATGCCGTCGCCAGCGGCCGCCGAGGCCCTCGTCCCGTACGACTTCTACAACTACTCGCAGAACTTCGACCAGGGGATCGCGTGGGACGAGCCCGAGAACCTGTCGAGGTCGTTCTCGGTGAGGTTCGCCGATCCGGCCTCCAGGGCCTTCCCCAAGAAAAGAGTGGCGAAATGAAAGTTGGTCGTCGGGATCTCTTTCCTTGTCTGATTTTTTATGTTGAATACCGCTTTGGCCGGTGAACTCATGTAGCTTCTCTCTCTCTGGAAATGTCGTGTATACTGAACATGTCTTGAAGATCTTCTCTGTCTCTCTTGTCTTATCTGATTGTCTTGGATCTCCGTTCATCGATCCAACCAGCTAAATTCATGTAGTCGGTATTCGGTATTCGGATCCGTATATTCACTATGAATCGGCAGTCCTTCGAATCCCCGAGTCAAAGTGAGCGACGATGATAGTTAGCAATGATTCCTTAGAAAATTCGAGGCGATGTGCGCCGCGTGACGAACTCTCCATCGATTATTAAATGAGAGCACGCGCGGGAGGGAAGAAAACTAGAAAGAGTCTAGTCAGGATACCGGCAGCTTGAAAGTGAAGTTTGATGATGGGCACATCGAAAAGCGAATCGTATTCTCAAACACGACAGACAAACCCAAAGGTCGTACCATCGAATGTCCGAGAACAAGTTGCTGGGAAAGTGTAGAGAATCAGCATAAACCCTTCGACGCCACGGATGTGACGACGCCCGGTCCGTCGCCGTCGACGGCGTTCGCCAACCGAGGATGCCGTCGACTAGGCTGCGGAGGTCGCCGGCGAAGCTAAAAGCCGGCGACCCGCGAGCTAGAAACGCAGCCGTCGTTTTCGAGGAATTACAGCGTGCTGCTGCTCTCGACAGAAGCTCGAAAGTTCCAGCTGTTCCGCGCAAGAAAAGAAGACGGAAAAAGACGAAGAAGATGAAGCGTGCCCATCTCCTGATGTTGACAGGCCCGGGCCCCTTGCCGTGCCAAGCCTGTAAATTCAAATGGGCCTGGGCGGACCTGATGGGCCGGGCCGTCAAAGGTCGTTCTCTTCCCGTCTTCTTCCCCGCTTGCCCATTCCGCCGGCGAGCTAGAGAGAGAGAGAGAGAGAGAGGGGGGGCGACCGAGCGAGCTAGAGAGAGAGGCGATGGCGGAGGAGCTGGTGATCGAGACAGAGAGGGTGCGGAAGTTCGCCGGCGGCCTCGAGTCCCAGATGAGCGCGCTCTCCGCCTGCGCCCGCCTCTTCGCCGCCCTCTCCGACCGCCTCGGATCCCTCCAGCGCTCCCTCGACGACAAGACCCGCGCCGTCGAGTCCGGCCTCCAAGCCCTCGCCTCCTCCTCCCTCGCCGCCACGGAGTCCCTCTCCCGCCGCGAGGCCTCCCTCCCCGGCCGCGAGTCCGCCGCCGCCGCGCTCGTCGAGGAGCGCAAGGTCGCCGCCCTGGCCGACCTCGGCGGCCCCGGCCCCGGCCCTAGCGGCGGGTCCGGCGGGCTGGCCGATTCGCTGCGGTCGTTCGCGCGGCGGATGGACTCCTCGGGGCTGGTGAAGTTCCTCGTCTCGAAGAGGAAGGAATCGGCGTCGCTGCGGGCGGAGATGCCGGCGGCCGTCGCGGAGGCCGTGGACCCGCCGCGGCTCGTGCTGGACGCGGTGGAGGAGTTCCTGGAGAACAAGTCCGCGAAGGTCGGGGTGGCCGATAAGCGGTGGGCGTGCGGGCTGTTGGTGCAGGCCCTGTTTCCGGATGCGAAGAGGGCAGACGCGCTGCGGCCAGAGTATGCCCGGAGCGTGGTGGAGAGGGCCGCCGCCCTCCTTGACGCCTGGAGGAAGCAGGTGGAGGGCGTTACTGGGGCCGGCGGGGCGGGAGAAGAGAGTGACGGAGCGATTGGGCCCGCGGAGGCGGTCATGATCCTTCAAATGGTGGTGGCGTTCGGGCTGAAATCGAGGTTCGACGAAGGTTTCTTGAGGAAGCTGGTGGTGGATTTCGCGCGGAGAAGAGACTTAGCTAAGCTCGCAGTCGCTCTAGATTTCGGGGAGAAATTAGCAGGTACGACGTGCTCACATATAAAGTTTCTTTCTTTGCAAATGCATGTGATTTCCGAACTGAAATTCGAAGGAAATGGTAGGATGCTAGTTCTTGGTGCTTTCCTGATCAATATGTAGTTATGACAGTCCTTTGAAACATATGTATATCGGTGAATTCAGGTTTTTCCGGGTTGCTACAGAAATGAAGACAAATGATAGATCTTTGTGTTTAATTGAGTTCTTTTAGCTAAAGAATATGCTGAAAACGCTAAAAACACATGCTTAGAATTGGAGGACATCGTAGGCAGTGAACTTCTTTGAATGACAATCCTTTGAAAGCCTGTTTTGATCTCCCCATATTAGAAGCTGTCCGCTCAATGTCTCATCTATGCTCTCTGACTTCAGAGCTATAGTAAATTTAGAAGGTAAAAAAAAGCATCCTCACCATAAGAGCATGAGCAAATGCTGGTGAATTTCGAATCTGTTGTGCTTTTAACAAGGAGCCAAAGCTTCGATTTTTCTCCATTTCTTGGAATTGGAAATGCTCATATTTGCGGGGAAGAAACAGGTGGGAAATCCGTCCTAGGATGAGAGATCCCACAATTTCCCCCGTATTCCCAGGGGAAGAAAAAGATACAGGAGGGAATTAGGGATTCTGGAATTGGGAGTGCTAATACTTGCTGGATTCTGCTGATGGATTATTGCAATGACATCTTAGAATAGTGCCCACAATAGGCTGTTGTTAGCATGTTAGTTGTCTCTTACCTGACCCTTCTTATCTTAATGGATATCCGGTCTTTCCTGATGGCAAATAAGCAATGTGCAGGTGAATAAGCAGGTCACTCGATATTTCATAAAACTGGTAGAGTAGAAAGCTTAGCTCTTCCTTCCTAGGCGGCAAATCAAATAATGGATTGAAGAACAGTCCGAAGGTAGTTGATTTTCTTAATTGTTAGAGTAAGGCTGCACTGATCGAATAGATGACTACAATCAGAAGTGATAGCAATTGAATGTGAATACCAGATTTTCTGGGTACTGGAAGTGAATCGAATAGAATATGTAATTGTTCCATTAGGAGCTCGTCTTATAGAAGTAACAGTGTTGGATAGAAGACCGTTTTAGTTGTCAGTGCTACTGCGTGAGAAGAAGCTATACATTTGTAAGTAAAGGCTTCCTACAGACGAGGTGCTAATCTGTTGGCCGATTAATGTTGTGAGGGTAGAAATGCCATGTCAGGGTTTGGCCTCCTACTCCCTGATGTCTAATAGGAATAGCATGGACATAAAGAATAGAAGAGGAAAAAGAAGGCTGAGGTGCTCGACATGAAAATGAGTTCCAAATACTTTTCCATTGCATAGGCGTAAAGGTTTTGAAATTGAATATTGGGCCAAAGCTTAAAAGTTCTACTGCATTTCAATTCTATGACAATGGATAGCCAATTCGTCATGTATGTGCTTGGGAAGTATGCCTTTAGATGCCTCATCTGCGAAGAAGGATCTTCTGGTGAAACTGTGCTGAGTAAGTCATTTCTGGTGGTGTGCAGACATTATTGAGGAACTGGTGAAGAATGGTAAGGAGATAGAGGCTGTCTATTTTGCTGCTGAGGCGGGCATGACCGACAGATTTTCGCCCGCTTCACTTCTGAAGTCGTACCTGGGTAATGCCAAGAAGAACGCTCAAAATGTGTTGAAGAGCGGTAATAACAGTGTGGTCTCTGCGGTAGGTTTAACCTCTTGATCTTCTCTCTCCCCCTACAGCGCCAACCCCGCAACCAGAAATTTATAAACAAAGAGGAGAGCACCTCGATCTTCCATATATTCTTCTTCTAGACGTAAATTCTGTTCTTGATGTCAACTTTATTCACCTGAAGTGGCTTGAATTTTCAGGAGGAGGCTAGTACTATCGAATTGAGCGCTATCAAGGCAGTCGTCAAGTGCGTGGAAGACCAGAAACTCGAGTCGGTCTTCCCTCTTGACAGCTTGAAGAAGAGAGTCGCCATTCTGGAGAAAGCCAAGGCGGAAAGAAAGAAGAACTCATCTTCCGGTAGCAAGCCTTCCAACAAACGAGCCCTTGGACCCAGCGGTAGCCGCAGTGGCGGACAACCTTCAACCCACCCAGCCAAGGCGGCGAAATTTGCTAATCCTAGCCCATCGTTCAACCGGAGGAACCCGCTTCCACTTGCGCACCTCAGCTCTGCTGTAAGATATTCCACCCCTTATAGTTATCCTGGCCAGGGTGCTTATGAAGCTCCGGGCGTAGCTGCATACGCACCGCCATATGGGAGGACCAATGCGTCGCCGGCTTATGGGAGGTCCCACAGTCCGGCCGAAGCTCAAATCATAATCCCTCAAGAGTATTCCCCCACCTATTCACCCATCGTCCAGAGACTAACCTATTCGCCCATCGTGGACACTAGCAGCAGCGCAAGTTCATATCGCACGGCTGCATATCTACCGCCACCAGGATCAAGTCAGGGTCCGCGCAATCACGACACGCAGCAGTATCCTTCATCTTACGGGCAGTAGTAGCTAGATCATGAGACGATCGGCCTTGAGGCCGGCAATTTTTCTTAAGCTTCGCTAGGAAATCTCGGCGGGTACTCTCCTGTTATCCTAATTTATCTCTCAATTATACCATCATCTATCGCACTGACTTCATCGCGTGTCCCATGTTTAAGTTCTTCCCTGATCGAATATGAGTAATGGTAAGAATGGTAGGATCTTGATCCTTTCTTTTTCCTCAAATGGGGGCAGGCAAGATCGAAAGCGATGAGGGGGAAATCCATCGTTTCTGCCATCATCGCTTGTGGTGAATTTGAACCATCGGGCGGCATGATCGAAATAAGAAGATGTAGAAAATTTACCAAAACTAAGAAGTCGGCATGCATTCATAATTTTCCATCCAAATGCGCTTAAAAGAAGAAAACGATAAAGAGAGAAGAAGAAAGGAATTACAAAGATCAAGATCTATTTACGAGCTTCAGACGTTAATTTCTAATCAAGACAGATGCAGTATAACAACTAGTCTCATATTCCTCAGCGATCAAGCGAAGCGATCGTAAACCCGCGGCGTCCTCGGCTGCCAACGTCGATGATTCTTCCACCGACCCGCGGCGGCGATCACTTCCCGATCTTGCCCCTGAGCTTGACGCCAAGGACCCGCTCCATCTTGGCGAGCACGGCCTGGTTGGGCACCGCCTTGCCGTTCTCGTACTCCTGCACCACCTTGGGGGGCTCGTTGATCTGCTTCGCCAGCTCGGCCTGGCTCATCTTCTTCTCCAGCCGCGCCCTCTGGATGGCCTGCCGCACCTCGCCGGGCACCCTCTCGAGCGCCGCCGGCTCCGCGGCCTCGTCCAGCTTCCGGGCGCTCACGGCCGGGAGCGCCGAGGACGAGGCCTTCTTGTTGGAGGCGGCGTCGAACTTCTTGACGGTCTGGACGGGGGCGCCGGAGCGGAGGGCCTTGTTGACGGCCTTGGGGTCCCGGAGGTCCTGCGACTTGGGCTTCGACTTGTGGAGGACGACGGTGTCCCAGTCCTGCGTGAGGGCTCCCGGGAATCTGCTCGGCATGGCGAGACGACGACGACGGCGACGAGGAGGAGGAGGTTGATGGAGATTCTGAGACGCAGAAAGAGGATGACGAGGATGAAGAAGGTAGTGCAGAAGTTTATTTATGGTGGAATTGAGTATCTGGAAACTTCTTTTTTCTTTTAGAAAGAAAAGGAATAAATAAAGAAAAAAGGGCATGAGCTTTCCGGTACATATATCCTGGAAGGTTCTAGGAAAATGGAGAATCCAATTCCTAATCAATTTTGCCTTGGAGCCCACGGTTTTTTTTTTTTTTTTTGACAAGGGAGCCCACGGTTTACTTTCTTTTCTTTTCTATCCTTTTTTTTGCCCTTGAGCCCCAAGTCCAGATTTAGGGATGTCTCGTTAACATCTTAATTTTCGTAAATTATTCAAAATATTTTGAACAAGGGGTTCTTTTTTATTTTATGCATGTCGATCTTGTCTTCAGGTGCTTGATAAGACTTTACTTACCTCGGTATGTTCTCTTCTCCAAAAGTTATGAGATTCTGATTTTCTTCTTGGCAGCCAAGGCGAAGCGGTGTCAATGAGTTTATGGCCTAAAGGTTAAGCGCGATCGCCACATATGGTCAAGAGCCGAGCGCTGCGCTTACGACCGACTATAAAAGGGCTGGCTTCGGAAACCGAAAGGCTAAAAGTGACCCTTTACGATGGGCTTCGTAAACGTCGGGCTACGTTTGGGAGCAGCCTTGCAAAGCCTCTTGGGCCTCTAAAGACCCTTAGCCGAATCCTAGTGTGTTCGGCTTTAAATTTTGGGAGCCCATTTTGCAAATGCTAGCATTCCCAAGGCCTCTACAAGGCCCTTAACTCGAGGCTCCCTCCCACCTACTTTGGCATTTTGGGACAATAGAACCAAATTAATGAATTTTTTTAATTTTCAATCTTATTCTCGCTCATGAAACGTAATTCCACATTTACCCCTTTTAACATAAAAACCCTCATATCTATGTCTCTCCTCTCACCTCTCTTCGCTCGTGTGCTCACTTTTGTCATTCGCCTCGCATCTTGTTGGGGGCATATTGCTTGCCTAGTCGCCTCCGATTGCTTGGTCGATGGTTGCAACTGATCGCCTGGTTGACGGTCGTACCGTTGCCCAGTAGCTATTGTCGCGAGGCTCACTAAGATCGTGCAAACTCAACGTCGTTGCGCCTTGGGTGTAACGGCCTCAGAGCCCTCCCTTAGGCTCCAAAATAATCCCTAAAAATCTTCTTCATCCCAAATCTAACGACAATGGGAGCTCCAAAGAAATGGAATGTCACCTTCATGAAGCACCTAAAGCAGAAGCGCAAGCACAACTCCCATCGCGATAGCTTCCTTTCTCTCGGTAGCTCCATGGCAAGGTACCTTCACTTTCACTCTAATCTCTCCTGCTAATGTTCAACTCAACTCAATCGGCAATTTAGTCACCTTTGATTTAGCTCAAACATGATTCGGTTTGATTGGCTATGAAAAGTAAAAACTGCAATGGCAATCAATTGATTACCATTTTTCTTGGGAAAAAGGAGGATGAGAATAGAAAACATTATTCCTTGTAAGATTGTCAGATTGACTTGTTCCTCTAGTTGGATCGTATTGAACTCTGCTGGTACATTGGGCACTTGTTTAGTCAGAAACTTGCTGTTTTTGCTCATTTTCTTTTCCTATCTATTAAAAATTGTAATAGCATGTTGTCTGGAATATGGATCCATTCAAATACAAGACATGTTAGATTTCATAGTTTTGATTGTTGTCTAGTATCGACGACATATTGGTTTTTCATTTGTGGCATTTGTATGATATTTTATTGTCATATCCAATGTTTTTTTTTTTTTGGTAAAGATCATATCCAATATTGCTCTCTCCTAGAGCAGCATCGAATGGAAATTTGCTGCAAAACTTATTACTTATCTTAATTTTACATATGAGTTGAGATCTTGGAAAAACTCTTGGTTTAACAGCACAAGAACAAGGAAGGCATTTAGAGGTTTTTCTTGTATGAATAGAATGATATTTGGCAAAGGGAAAACCATACCCATTACATTTGAAGGTCAGTTGGACTATCGGGTTAGTACTTAAGGACCTTCATACTACCAACACGAATGGACACCCGGACTCTTGGAGTGCCAAAAGTTGGCACAAATGAATACTTAAGTGCCAAAAGTTACAAAAGTGACATTTAAGTGCCAAAATCGAAGCAAAATAGATTACTTAAATGCCACTGGCGAGAAAATCCAGCAAAAATGCTAACGTGGCAATTTTCCGGCTAGCTGCACGCAAAACAACGTCATTTTTGTATGTTGATGTGGCTAAACAGTGTCAAAACGATGTCGTTTTGGTATAATTTGAATTTTAATATAATAATTAATTAAATTAAAATTTTAAAAATTTATTTATTTATTTATATTTTTTTTAAAAAGGAGGGGGAAGGAGGAGGAGGGAGGCAGCCGGCGGCTGAGGGCTCAGACCTTACCGCCTCCCCTACATCGCCTGGGAGGTGGGGGAGGGTTGGCCGGGGCCGTCGAGCCTGGGCCAAGGGCCGGCGGCCCTAGCTGATTGACGGCGAGGGCCGCGACCCTTGCCCAAATCTGGGATGAGGGCACGCAGGCCCTCACCATCGGCCCTTGACCTAGGCTCGGCAACCCCCCACCTTCCAGCGACGGCAGGGAGGCAGGAATGGTGAGGGCTCAGCCCTCAACCACTAGCTGCCTTCCTCCTCCTCCATTTTTTTTAATAAATATAAATTATTATTATTATTATTTTGTTTTAAATTTAATTTAATTAATTTTTATATTATATTAAAATTCAAATTATGCCAAAATGACGACATTTTTGTATGTGTTTTGCTGATTCGGTATTCCGATGAGCCACGTAAGCAAAAAAATTAATAAAAAAATATCATGTAGGATTTCCGACAAGACTCGTCGGATGTGGCACTCAAGTGTTCTATTTTTCATAAAAAGCGGCACTTAAGTGGCACTTTCATAAGTTTTGGTACTTAAATGTCCCTTTGTGCCAACTTTTGACACTTGAAGGGTTCTTTTGCCAGAACGAATGTGCAATAGATGTAGAGGAGACCTAAGTTAGCACCATGTGACACTCCGTTACATTCCTTAAAGATGCTACTTTTCGAAGGCTTATGGAGATTGAGATCTTGAAGAAAATATGACACCGTGCAACAAGGCATGAGGGCTCCCAATGATGTTTATAGCCGATCCATTGTGAGGAAAAGTTCAGTTGTAATGCCATCGCGCCCTCATATTGTCTTCTCATTATGAAGGATGATGCTTGTGTGCTTTTCCTTGAAGCAGATAGTGAATCTCTTTCCTTTAATATTGGCATGTGTTAAACCATGTCCTGACTTTGCTCTATAAGTCATTCATTTGACTAGACAAATTTGGTATTGATTGTCGCATGTCTTTAGGTGTCCTAAGTGTTGGAGGTTTTCATTTTTTGTCCAACGTAGTGGTAAATTTTGAAACTTCATAGCAGTAATATTTTCTGCGTGCTCTTTCTCCTTTTAATCTAAAGTAGGGTTGTAAAAATTTGAGAGATTATTTTGTATGAAATTTTGGATCAAGTCTACCTCTGCATTTTTTGGAACTCTTGTCCCATATAATTCCAGGAAGATTTTGTTAAGATTTCTGGAAATCAATAGGATTGGTCTTTTGTTCATTAATTTTGTCGCGTTCCATTTAGCAATCTGATATAAGAATTCTTGAAGGCTATATTAGAATTAGGTAAGCATATTCTCTTTTTGGCGCAATGGGACTTTTCTCTAGGACTTCGCATATGTTCTTGTAATGCTAAATGGATCTTTCAATTTGATGCTAACTTTCTTCCATTACATTCCTCCCCGATGCTGAATTCATGGGCGCTTGTATTCATTTTTAACAGTCTTGTTTCATGTTGTGCATATCCTGTTTCAATATAGAACAATTCAAGAGGTGTAATAGCTGTAGTTGGTGGTTTTAATTACCTTTTAAGATACAAAAAAAAAAAAATGTTTTGTTTTAGACAAATCAATTGATTATGGTGCCTTTGCACCTGGCCAAGTTCATCTCTATTATGATATGCACTAAGGGTCACTCTTACACAGTTGGCTGAAAATATATCATTTTCACCATTGTGAATTTTCATTTTCATAGGCCTTGCAGCATGTGCAAGATAACTCCAATGAGGTTTGCTTGGCTGAATGGAAGCGTGGGCAAAAGTCCATGAAGCCGGCCCCTAGCTCAGCAAGGAGTGCTTTGCTGTCACATAGGAGCAGAACCTTGTTTTGCCTTGTTTGGAGATGTGAAAGAGTCTGTATCTTTGTTGTTTTGTTTTTTCGTTGCATCTTTTTCGATTTAAATGAGTTTTGAGCTGCATTTTTCAGGGAATGAATGCAATTGGACCAGACGATTTCCATGTCCTTTGCATTGTGCAATTGATTAGAGCAAGTCCCTGATTCAACTAGAAAACACAATGTTATTTGTTCATGTGAGCTATCAGTGTACCCATGGTTTTTGCCATTGCTTGATATACCTTGAAATAGTTCTATTAGGCATGATTGTTTGTGCACAGAATATAACATCAATTAGCTAAAGGTTTGTCTCGGAAATATGTACACATCCCACAGTTATGAAGTTGATATATATAACCCATGGGGATGCTATGAATTTAAATTGCAAAATGTCAAAAAGACGATGGAGCAATTTCACTTACTAATTGACTTGGCAAATTCTCACAAACATTTGAAGAGTAATCCTTTAATTCATGGGTTTCGCTCATATCAATACTCTACTAAAACTTTTCATATTACCTAACTAAAAAATAAATATGATTTTTTTTTGCCTTTATAAATTTATCAATGTTTTACATTTATTTTCTACATTCAAATCGTAAAAATTGCTATAATTGTTTTTTTCAATTTTAAACAAACTAAAAATTAAACAAAGTTAAATTAATCATAGCAAAGGACATTCCAAATGTGTTTTTACCAAATAGTTTTTCTCTTAAAGTTTCGAGGCACATTTTAATTTCAGTTTACCAAATAGATTTGTTTTTCATAAAGTTCTTTTAGCTAAAAGTCTTTGCATTCTCCTAAAGGCTTTTTCTAAAAGCTGAACCAAATGCACCCTAAGTATTGTTCATATCATCAATAAATCCATTTACACCTTTGCCCTTCTCCAATCCATTTTAATTTCTCTACAA
The DNA here is from genome assembly GCA_017140165.1 of Eucalyptus shirleyi. Taxonomy (NCBI): domain Eukaryota; kingdom Viridiplantae; phylum Streptophyta; class Magnoliopsida; order Myrtales; family Myrtaceae; genus Eucalyptus; species Eucalyptus shirleyi. The sequence continues at coordinate 16,076,355 of CM029448.1, read as the reverse complement.
AATAAGGTGTATCTTTAGGGCATACATGTAACCACCATTCTATTCCAAAAATCAATTTTTGGCTAGAAATTGATTTTTCTATTCTCATTCTTCGAATAAGTTGCTGAGCAAAAATATGGGTTTGAAATTTTCTTTTTGAAATAGAAATTCATTTAATAATAACATAAAATTTCTCGCTCCCGAGTTGTGATGGGAGGCATCTGGCATTCGACAACCAACAATTGGGGGCTGCATCTGATAGGTGTTTGACGGCCAACGACCATTGATTGGCCACTAAGGGCTAGCATCCAAGGGACGGCTAGCGACTGACATCCAACGACATGTGACGGTAGTCGACAATGGGCGTCCAAAGCCCCATGGCGGTGGGTGGGCAGTGACGAGAGTGAATGATGAAAAAAGTTTTCATCTCCCACTTTTGTTCTAGAAATAGAAAAGTTAAAAATTTTAATTTCTAATATTTGGTGTAAAATCTATTTCTGGAGTAAAAACCTGTTCTAGAAATATAAAAATGAAACTATGTTACCAAATGAAATTCTGTTTTAAGCCTATTTCAGGGAACTAGAAAACAGAGAAATAAAGAAATCTAATGGTTATTATGTGCACCCTAGTACATGAAATATCATAGAGAATTCAAAGCTCACACATTAAAAAAGGGGCGAAGCGATGACAAATCCATCATCTTAGCAGGGGCCAAAAGAGATCATGGATGCATATGTCACAAAAACTCTTAAAGAGGAAAATTTTGAATTCTCTATTGCTTGTGAGATGATACAAATGAAGAGGAGAGTCTCAAATATATGTATATATATATAGAAAAGTATTTCTCAATGGAGGTTTTCTCTCTCTTCATCCACAATCACTCTAATGTAATATATAATTCTCACAAAGCCCATAGGAGTAAACAAGAAAAGCTCGCCCGATTTTCATCCTTGGTCCTCGTACGTTAAAAACCTCTAGACCTGAGGCCACGCCCTTTCTTAAATTGCCAAAAGCTTCCGTGGCTTTCCAACTTGCTTCGTTCTCGTGTATATCCTTCCATCAAATTAAATACTCTCATTTCGGTGCACCATTATCATTTACGCATGACTCGATCCACCAAGAGATATTGTGCACCGAAATGAAAGTGTCGATCTAATGCAAGGGTCTGCCTAAAAGTGAAGCAAAGTGGGAACGTACAGAAGCCATCTGGCAATTCAAGTAGCAAATTGATGCCTTCCATACTGAAGATGCACGAGGACATTGCCAAATTAGATAGGAAAGCATAGGTTTTCAATGTACAAAGAACTGAGAATGATCCAAGAAGACCTGGCGAGGATGCTCTTAGGAATATTCTAGAGTACACAAGAAAAGCTCACAGAGTCTTCTTAGATCATCGTTGGCCCCTCGTATGTTGAAAACACATGTTTTTTTGAAGTCGTGGTCTGACCTAAAGGAGTACTACGAGTTTGAGACATTATATACTCCAACATGCTACAGTCACACATTAGCGATAACTACGCCAAACACTTCTCACACATCATGCAACCACATCATAGTCATATCATATCATGGCTCTCTCCTATCATTTTCATCTACAAACCCACGGAGTTGTCCCTGAAAGTGTCGCCGGAGAGTTTCGGAAATGCCGTTGACGCCGTGGATATGAAGAAATTTATTCCCAAAATATCAAACTTTGCTCGCAGCTAGGATTTAGCTTGTCAAAATGCCAAACTCAGACATTGGCAATAATCACTCCAAACAACTCTCGCTCATCACGCAACCACATTAGATCCTGGCTATGAGCAATAATCACTCCAAACAACTCTCACCCTCTCACCCAATCATATTATGACTCTCTCCTATCTTTTTCATCTACAGATTATGATCTTCAAGAGTTTGGTATTTTGGCAAGTTATATCCTAGCTACGAGCAAAGTTTGATATATTTGGAATAAATTCCTTCATATGCTATATTCAATCACAACAACAAAAGAGATAAAAGATCATGTTTTCCTCCAATTAGTGATGGAGGAATAAATGAAGCGAAAAGAAATTAAAAGAGAAATGATTGGGTTATAATCTTTTAATCTACCATGAGAATAACGGTCTTTTTAGGATCACAAGAAACTAAATAACAAATTATTATATAATTTTGTGGGGTCTACACCTTTAAGAAATTGTGACTTATAACAAGTTATCATTCTTACAATAGCCCAAAAACTTTTATTCTAGAAAAGTCCATATTAGAACTCATTCGAGGCTATGCCAAAATTAGAATGGAGAGTTCAAACCATACCCAAAACATCAAAAGCATTGACCATGCATACATGACATTGATTTACTAAATATTACGTTGGACTTAAATAGACCTTAAGCATTGACCATGAGCACATGACATTGATTTCGCGACCAATGGTAGTTTGAGACACATCACTTAGTAGATTTATTAAAGTTTGCTGCAAATTGGAGCTAGTGCATGATGCGCTTCATGAAGTGGAGATGAGCTCCACAAGGACCTTGAAATCAGCCTTAGCAATACCATCAGCCCCAGCGGCCTCCACTAATCTCTCCCTCAACTCACCAACCTTCTTCCTCATTTCCTTCCCATCCTCACCCCTCAACACCACCTCCAATGCCTTCTCCATCCCACTCTTCGTTATGGTCCCACCTTCTACTTTCACTCCAATCCCCCACACTTCCTCTATCATCCTCCCATTCATCATGTTATCTGCCCAGAATGGCTTACACACCATCGGCACGCCACCCGCCACGCTCTCGAACACCGAGTTGTACCTGCAGTGCGTCACATAGACCCCACACGCCAAGTGGCTCAGCACCTGACCCTGCGGAGCCCATGAGACGAATTTCCCGTACGCTCTTGTCCGCTCCTGGAGCCCATCGGGCAAGTATGCCATCACGTGTTCCTTGATGGATGTCGCGACCTAATTTTTTCGGGTTCAACACCTAAAACTAGGTTAATAGACTACTAAGCTTTTAAACTTAGCTCAGGCTCTCCCAAGCCCATACCAATTCGCGACTTAAGATTCAAACATTTAACATGCAAGATGTTATTAATTAGGAGTCGCCACTAATCGGTTTAAGGTAGGTCGATTAGACACCTAAGTAAAATAAAGGGAGATTTATTTTACTCCTACGAACCAAAGACTAAGGTGCGGGGACTTGGTTACACTAGAATTTTCTAATGCCCTTTCGGTACCATTTCTTCTTAATTTTTCAAAATGTTTTTGCAAGCAGCTGATTTATTTTAACCTAAGTTACTATCATGCAAATGTGGTGACCACACGGGTGCTCATCCATTATTTAAAACATTCAAGTAAATAAATTGCATCACATAAAGCAAGCATTCATTTTTTGGATTTTCTTAAAAATTAGAATTCTTTTATAAAATGTATTTTAATACTACATGACTTAATCTTATTAATGTGGAAATTCTAATTGAATGGGTCTATTATGCGAACTAGTTATTATGCACCTTATGACCTAACTTTACTAATAAATTCTAATTAAATGATCATATTATGCAACTAATTAACATGCACCTAGATTTTTGTATTTTTTGTATTTTTTTATTGAAATTCAAAACTAATAAAAACCCTACTCGAGCTATCTAAAGTAATTTTCTAATCCATTTTTGGGAGTAATTTGACTTAAACCCTATTCTGTCTTAGAAAATTATTTTTTTTTTTTAAATGAGAATATGAAAATGTGCCAATTATATCTAAGACTCTAAAAAAAAAAAACTATTTAAGTCTAATCCTAACTTATTTCTTTTAAAATATCTAAAAATGCAGTCCTAAAAATATTATCTAAAAATGCAATCCTAGAAATATAATCCTAAAAATTTGATTAATTAAACTACGTGTCTATTATATTAAACCCTAATGTCCTATATGCTTATGCAATTTTTGAATATTTTGATTTTTTTGATTTTTTTAGTTTTTTTTAGGTTGAATAATTATTAAATTAGGGTTAAATCTAAACAATTAATATAGTCACTAAATAAAGAATCAAAATAATTGAAAAAATAACCTATCGTCTCACAAGTTAAATTAACAATTATTTTAACCCTAATCATCACAACAACTCAAAATAATTAAATAATCTAGTCCAAAGTCTTACGGACCAAATTAAATAATTATTATTATTTAACAATTAAAATTTCACAAAGAAGCCCAAAATTAATGTAATTAAAAGAATGATCCGATGTCTCTCGGATCAAACTAATTATTACAAAAATCTTGGATAAAGCCTTAAGGATAATGTCTAAACAATACAAATAACTAACATTAATATACCATGATCTAACTCAAATAATAATAACAAGACTTAAAATAAAAACAAACAAACAAATAAATAAATAAAATAAACCACCTAAGGCTCAAGAGAGGACAGGTGGCGTCAGCCCGATGGTGTGGTGGCGCGGCGGGCTAGGTCGCGAGGAGGGCTCGCGGGCTGGTGCTTCCACCAGGCGTCGGAGGCGGTGTGGTGGCACGGCGGGCCGGGTCGGCGAGGAGGGCTTACGGGCCGCCGGGAGCAAAACACGAGCGTCGAATACGGCGGCTTCGGCCACGAGCGAGGGAAGCGAGGTCTTTGCGGAGGCGAGCTGCTAAGACGGAGGTCAAACGCGGCGTGCGGTGGGGTCGCGGGTCACCGGTGTGAGGCGATCTTGGTGAGGTGACCGGTGCGGCTCGGTGGCTTCCCGCGGCTAAGTGGAGGGAGACCACCAGGTTGCTGGGCGCGAGGTGCAGGTTGTGGGCCTCGGGTGGTTGGACACGGCAGCGTCGGTGGCTCGAGAGTGCAGCAAATCGACCTCGGGTGGCGTCACGGGTGTCGCGGGGAGCGGGTTGCTGCGATGGAGGTCCGCCGGTGTTTGAGTGATGCTGGAGCAGCGGCGGAGCAAGCAGTACCGAAAGTTTCACGGGCGGCGGTGACCGGCGCAAGGCGTGCTGGTGGAGATCTCGGACCGGCGGTGGTGTGGGGTGTTGGGAATTACGGATCCCCGAAAACCGGATTCGACACCGAATCGAACCCCTAAATCAATGCGGAAGACAAAGCCCGAGAAAAACACGCATCACCGATCGTAAAGCACACCACAGATTCGAGCGTACCTTGTTAGCCACAGATTAAACACCGTCGTTAATGGAGGAAGAGAATCCGTTCGATGAAGCCTTGAAGGGAAGAAATTGGAAGCCGTATGCCTCTTTTGTTCTTCGGGAGAGAAAACGCGGGAGAGAAGCGTACGTTGATTGTGCCAAAGGGTATGTTTCTCTCTCTCTCTCCTCCCTTTTATACCTTCCCCCTCCACGGGCCCTATTCCCGTGGGCCGGGCCTTTTGGGCCCAACTTTGAGCGGATGGGCCTTGAGCCCATCTTATAAATCCATCATCTCCCACTCGCACATGGTGGTGCAAAACCAACATGGGCGGACAGGCCCTACTCAGCCCCATCAGAGAAAAATCCAGCATAGACTCTCACTTAACATGGTGGGCTGAACATAATCCTCTTTTCCTCTCTTCAACATTCATACCGGTGAATAATCCGTGCGACCAGCATACTTTGAGAGCTCGTTGCCATACATACGTTAGGAATATATAGCAGCTCATAATGGGCTTCACACTCAGAGTAGATTTAGTATGCAGTACCCTAGATCGATCGATCACATTTATATCTCTCTTGATCTCTTTTAAACAATAATATATTTATTGTATTCACAATTATGATTATCACAAAGACAGTCATAATTGGTTAACCGTGAATACAAAATTACAATGTGATTCTCCAAAATCGATCTTCCTCTTTCCTTCAAACTCTCAATTTCAGTCAGCTTGCTTTTCTAGAAATGCCCCATTAGATCGAATCACTCATGACCATTAGCAACATCCTAAGATAGCAAACACTAAATAGAAATCTTGAGAATAAGTAAGAGTCATGAGGGGACTAAGAAATTTGAGGAACTCTCTTCCTCAAGAGTCTCACACGACATAAAAGTTGAGATCAAACTTTTGTCACTCTTATTGGTCGTCTCATGCATACGTAGTATGAAATACGTATTACGGTATTAACTCCTTTCCCATGGAGCGTATGTCTACACTTTTCAATACCGTACAGATGATAGTTCAGACATACCCAATGTCTAACTTGAGTTCACCTATCTACTCAATCACAAAATTCATTAGAACTCACATCTGGCATCTTAGACAGATAAAGTAAAACATGTGGGGTATTTTACTTTCGGATATAGTAAGTATTATATCCTCATCTTAACACCTAGTTAAGGCGACATACGTGTTTTAAGCTTGAGCTCTCGATTATCACCTAGATAATAAGCTTATAAACAGTCTCATCTCTATTTATCACACAGTAAATAGAGGCGATTACCCGTGTGAGTGGGCTAATCTTATATCTGTCCGACATACTTCTCAACTTAAAGTAATGTACTAAGCATTAAGATGCATAAAGATCGAACAAAGATTCATAGGCATTAATGATGAAAACACAAATTCATCAAATTGTGAACACTTAGGGAAAATACAATATTTAGTACATCAGCCTCTACGCAATCCTAGAGATTTCATATGACCACAAAACACATCTCTAGGTATTGGCTTTGTCATAGGATCTGCTACCATTCCATGCGTAGTATGTACTCTAAGTTCACACCTTTTCGTGCAACTATATCCTTGACAAGATTATACTTGGTATCTATATGTTTGGTCTTGCCATGATATTTTGGATCTTTGGTGTACACTTTTGCTGCTTGGCTACCACAGTTAACCAACAATAAATCTGCAGCATTTCCAATAACACCTAAATGATCCAAAAAATCTCTTAAGCCAAACATCTTCTTATACCGCTGCTGATAATGTCACGAACTCAATTTTCATCGTGGACAAGGCTATACACTTCTGTTTCTTACTGCTCCAACATATGGTGCTATTATTCGGTAAGAAAACAAACCCAGAGGTAGATTTCCTTTCATTTAAATCTCCTCTCCAATTAGTATCACAATAGCCTTTGAGTTGCAGATCCTTTCCTTAATAACTCAACGTATGATCAGCAGTCCCCTTTAGATACCTCAGTATTCTCTTAACGGCTTTCCAATGTGCTTGACCTGGATCGGATTGGTAACTACTCACCATTCCAACTGCAAAACATATGTCAGGTCTTGTACACATCATAGCGTACATAAAGCTCTCAACAGCACTAGCATAAGAAACATGTTTCATTTGTTCCTTCTTTTGTGGAGTCCTTGGACACAGTTTATGGCTCAATCCTTCACCTTTTGCAATAGGAGTGTCTATGGGTTTACAATCCCATATCCTTCAACTCAAAGTTGGAAGACAACCATCTCTTGACAGTATTAACCAACTCCATATTGCTTCCGGCAATTAGTATATCATCAACATATAATGATATGATCACAAATTGATCATTGGATCTATTGATATATACACAATGATCCTTGTCAATCATTGTAAAACCATATGCCACTATGGCATTATGAAAATGTATATACCTTTGTCTCGATGACTGCTTAAGGCCATATATCGACCCCCAAAGTCAACATACCTTTTCTTCTTGGCCTTTCACTATGAAACCAACAAGTAGTTCCATATATGTTCCTTCCTCCAATTCTCCATTGAGGAAAGCAGTCTTTACATCCATTTGATGTAACTCAAGATCCAGACTAGCTACTATTGCCAGAATAATGCGAATCGAGGTAAATCTCACTACAGGAGAAAACGTATCTTCATAATCAATTCCTTCCTGTTGATTATACCCCTTCGCCACAAGGAGAGCGTTATGCCTTTCTATTGAGCCATCAGCCTTTCGCTTTATTTTGAGAATCCATTTGTTCCCAATAGCTCTGCGTCCTTTTGGAAGATCAACCAACTCCCAGACTTGGTTTGATTTCATTGACTCCATTTCCTCTTTCATTGCATGAATCCATTTTTCCTTATTAGGGCAGTTCAGAGCCTCATTAATATTTCTTGGCTCATCCTTATCTTGTGGAGCAACCATAAAAGTTTCCCTTTCAATGTCAAAACATCGACGGGGAATACTTTGGCGACTTGTTCACCGTATGGGAGATGTACACTTAGCACATCATTCCCCATCATGCTCCCACTTGGATTAGGTAATGATGATGTCGTCACATCAAGTGGTTGCAATTGAGAACGAGTTGAATTCAATTCATTACATCTCATATTACTCCCACTTGAACGAACTTCACTGACATCATTATCTTGATCCAAGGTTTCAAATAGGGAGTTATTTTCCCTTATTTCGCCCCTCTTAGAAAATTCATCCACTAAAGATGTGACATCCCGTGATTCAAATTCAGTTATACTCCCACTTTCCTGCTCATCTATGAACACATACCTTTTTGAGTGTTCGCAGTATCTCATGAAAATACTCTTATTTTCTTTGGGACCCAATTTCCTAAACTTGTGAGAGGACTCATGAATATAGGTAGCACAACCCCATGGCTTAAGAAAACTTAAGTCCGGTGTTCTAACTGTCCATAACTCATATGAAGTGGAAATAACCGATTTGGAAGGCACCCGGTTAAGTATATAGGCGCGAGTTAACAACACATCACTCCAAAAAGTGATAGGTAAGTTAGCATGCGCCATCTTGGACTTAACCATTCCAGTAGGGTTCTGTTTCTTCTCTCCGCAACATCATTTTGTTGAGGAGTATATGGAATAGACAAGTATCTTTCTATTCTTTTTTTATCACATAATTTTCTGAACTTATCAGATAAATATTCTTAACCTCGATCGGATCTAAATACCTTTATTTTCTTGTCTAATTGATTTTCTGCCAGATTCATAAACATTTTGAAACAACTTATGCCTCAGATTTATGAGAAATCAAATAGACATATCCGAATCAAGTAGAATCATCTATAAAAGTGATGAAACAAACAGCCCATTGCCTTCCGCTCACATTCATTGAACCACATATGCCCAAATGGATTAAATGCCGAGGAAATTCAGCTCTTTTATCTTTTCCAAATGGTCTCCTTGTCATTTTTCCCTACTAGGCAATGCTCACATATGGACAAATCAACTTTTTCAATATTGCCCAACAAGCCCTTTTTGGCTAGTCTTTTCATATGTTGTTGTTGGCCCATATGACCAAGTCTAGCATGCCACACAATCACATCATTATCATATAATGTAGAAGACGTGAAACAAGGGAATAACATATTGACATCATCACAGTCAACGTTTAGTACAATAAAACCATCTAGAAAGTGACCACAACCATAGTAGTTTGTATCTAAACACCTTTATTATGGAAGTTCATACCAAAACCAAGCTTAACCAACACTAAGACAGACACTAAATTTCGACGAATCTCCAGAGCATTTAGAACATCAAGATGCGTCCACCATGCATGTTCAATTGGCAGGTGCCAATTCCTTTACATCAGCTCTAGAGTTATTTCCAATATAGATCCACTTAGTTTCAATTGGTATCGTCGGAATTCCATGAAGGATCCTCTATCCTCTGCTACATGGTCTGTCGTCCATGAATCTACATTCCACAAAGGATTTGATTCAGCCTATAATGCAGAACTTGACACATAAGCAAAGTTCTCAAATGTACAAGAGGTGTATAGCTTCTGTGGCTCACGACAGTCGCGGGTATAGTGACCTCTCTTGTCACAATTGTAACATCACACCTTTGACATTTTCTTCACTTGAGGACGCTTTCCTCTCTCTTGTTGGTTAATTCTTGATTTCTTGCAATAAGGACTTGATCCTTTATATTTCCACATATTGAACGAATCAATATGTTTGCGCTTAGAGCACAAAGCCCTTTCTGAGCTAGAACCTGCATAGCAAATGTCTATTTACGGCTCAAATACCGTTAGGTGATCCTCTACTAGCTCAAGGTGGTGCACGACACCCTCAATATCTTCCATAATGTGGTCAAGAGCTTCTAGTGCTTCTTGCTTTTCCAGCACATATTGAATCTTCATATTCAATATTTCACAATTATTGCCGTTCATATCAGCAATTACATTCTTAGTTCTTTGAACCATCGTTCGAACACATCGAGACATACATGCACGAATAATTAATGCCTATCATTTATACATCCCTATTTGCATAGACCCATCATATTAATAAATAATTTCAAGTAAGGCTTCAGAATCAAAAGGTCACTCTGTTTCCAATCATCCTCCAAAAATCCTAACTTAAAATTATTATTAATATAATTATCTTATGCAAATAAATTCTATGAAGTTACAAAAACTCCTATTACTACCCCCATGACTAATTACCCACAAAGCAACCAGCAATAATGAAAGCAAATAAAATCTAATATCCAATAAAATAACAATACTTTCACATGATACGACTAACATATCAGTTGTTACATCAACAACAATCAGGTAGTAAATATTACATCATTAATCAAAGAAATAAATAGGGAATGTCCCTTCTAATCTATCAGTCAAAACATCTGAGAAAACTGAAGGCACATTTGCCAACCATGGAAAAACTTTTGGAGAGCTTTCATGTCGCCTCCAAGGCGCATTCACTCGACGCCATGTGGCGCTTAATCTAAGGGTTGAAGTTTTGGCCAACTCAATCCTATAGTGCTCTCTTACAAAAGCTTCCATGACCTCCTATAATCCGGGACCCGTTGACCTCCCATAGCCGATCCAACACTGCTTGCCATTCAGGTGGAAGAGTGTTCATCAAAGCCGGCACCTTCTGAAAATCCGGCATAAGATAACCATTGCAGATGATTTCCTGTATCATCTGATTGACCTTGACCACATGTGATACTAAATCACCGTCATGCCACCGATAATCAGCTAACTCTGTCATCAGCCTCTTAAGTCTTGCATTTCCCTCGCCCGTTGTCGGGATTGCAGGTATCCTTGCATAACGCATCATAGTTTCTGCAACAAATGCAGAATTAAAAATGGATCACTTATAATCCATAATTAATATAAGAGAAAATACATAATTTTCCAAAATTCATGCAACAAATGCAGAATTAAAAATGGATTACTTATAACCCACATAGGCATGACTGAAAAAGAAAACAAATTCCTTTTTTTTTTTTTTTTTTTTTTTCGGGGTCAACGGTCAACGGTCGGTCAACGGTCAACTAGTCAACGGTCGGTCAACGGTCGGTCAACGGTCAACTGGTCCGGTCAACGGGCGCGCGGGTCGGACCGGCCGCGCCGGTCGGACGAACCGACCGCACGTGCCGCGCGCGTGCATAGGCTGACGTCACGCAGATGTCAGCCTGCACGTGCCTCGCCCGTGAGCATGCTGACGTCACGCAGACGTCAGCCGCACGTGCGCGGCATGCGCCAGGCTGATCGGGTCGGGTCGGGTCGCCGTCGGGTCGGGTCGCCGGCAGGTGACCGGCCGACCAACCGTCGTCGGCGATGACGTCATCAATGACGTCATCCCCGACGGTTATCGACCGTTGGTGACGGCACGATGACGTCAGCGGATGACGTCAGCACGGGTCGGTCCGCGGACCGGCGCGTGCCGGTTCGTCGGCCGCCGGCGCGCACGTGCCGGTTCGCCACCGGCGCGTGTGGCGCACGCGCTGGCGAAGCCAGCGCTTCCAGGCGCGTCGCGCCCACGCGCAGCGCCTTCCGGCCGCGCGTGTGGGCGCGTGCGGCGGTTTCCGGCGGTGATCGACACATCACCGGACTCGTCTCGACGTCGCGCTTCTCCCAGTGCCTTCAGAATTTGATTTTGACTTACGAAAACTCAGAAAAATGGCCGAACAACGCTCGGGTGTCGGGATTTTTGCCCCGATCCGTACGACGGAAAATTTCTTCGCGAAAATTCAATCAAAATACATCAAATTGATCGGGAAAACGTGAAACAGGGCTCTGATACCAATGTTGGGAATTACGGATCCCCGAAAACCGGATTCGACACCGAATCGAACCCCTAAATCAATGCGGAAGACGAAGCCCGGGAAAAACACGCATCACCGATCGTAAAGCACACCACAGATTCGAGCGTACCTTGTTAGCCACAGATTAAACACCGTCGTTAATGGAGGAAGAGAATCCGTTCGATGAAGCCTTGAAGGGAAGAAATTGGAAGCCGTATGCCTCTTTTGTTCTTCGGGAGAGAAAACGCGGGAGAGAAGCGTACGTTGATTGTGCCAAAGGGTATGTTTCTCTCTCTCTCTCCTCCCTTTTATACCTTCCCCCTCCACGGGCCCTATTCCCGTGGGCCGGGCCTTTTGGGCCCAACTTTGAGCGGATGGGCCTTGAGCCCATCTTATAAATCCATCATGGGGCACCGGAGCGACAGCGGTGTGGGGCTTCGCGGACGGCGGTGGTCGCAGTCGTGGAAGCAACAGCGGCTTGGGGGCTTTGCGGAGGAGGAAACCACGAGGAAGATGAACAGTGCACAACTTTTCTTTATTTTTTATTTTTTTGTTTTTTCTCTTCCCCTCCACGAAATTTCTGCCCCTTCTCGTCTTACATCTTACGCTTGTCAGCAAAAAGGAGAAAACATTTTGACCTCTTTTTTTTTTACTTTTTCCTTCTTTTCTCTCTCTCACTGACACTCTCTCTCTCCTCTCGTACTTTTTTTTGCGAGAAGACTTTATCTTCTCTCTCTCTCAAAGATCCCACGGACGGCCTCCTTCTCTTCTTTCACTTTTCGCTTTTTCTCCTTTTTCACCAAGAGAACCCCCCTTTTTTTTTACGAAGAGAACTCTCTATTTATAAAGCGAAAATTCGAGTTTGTTTCGCCGGTGGAGATTTTTGCTCAACCTCTCGCCGGTGGAGATTTTCGCTCAACTTCTCCGACAAATAAATGGCTCCAAAATCCGGCTGTTGAATTATTTTGAATTCAAAATTTCTTTTCAAAATTTCCCTCTAATCTTTTATTTTCTAAAAATTGAATCTAAATTAGATGTCAACAATTGACCATAGAAATGGCGTCTTAGTAGACTCTAAAGCTTCCCTGAGAGCCGATATCTCACTTGGCGACGGCATTGCCACCGTCCCGAAGCATATGTACGCCACAGACCGAGGGTCTCTAGCATCGAGCCACGTCAAGCAACCGGTTGTGTCAGAGGCGGAGCTCGATGGCAGCGGCGGCGGGGGGAATGACACAGTGAGGCATCCCACTTGGAGGAGCATCTTGAACTTGGATTTTAGGTCCACTATCAGAGGTGTAGGGGTCACTTCCGCGAAGGAGTTCATGACAACAGCGGTGGTGCCATGTGGGAGCACATGCCCCACCTCGCGCAGCATGCACGCGCTCCTTGATGTGTCCTGATCATCGATTAGCTGCTTAGGTAAATCCGAAGTGCGCATCATAGATAATCCTGGAATTACTCTGAGGCTCATGTCATCGTCGTTGCCATCGTCGGTGGAGGCACCACCGTCGGAGGATTCACGACGGAGCTCACTTATGATGTTAATGTACACATGCGCCGCTAAACAAGGCGGAGCGGGGACCCAGAGGGCTACCCAAGGAACCTGCATTTTCTCTGCCATTTCGCCAGCAAAAGTCATGAGAGCGTCCGTCAGAAAACAACTCACCTTCTTCTTCACGTCTTGCTCTGCAGCATCAACAGCCGCTCCAAAACTCTCGGGCGCCGCTTTCAAGAACAACTCCACGTGTTCTCTCGGATGCTTCGTCGCCTCACGGTGGCCATCCTGCAGGCCGTCGCTGACGTCATAGACTCGAACGTTGCTGGGTAGCTCGGCTCTTGACGGTAGAGGGAAGATGACCCCGTTGGACTTGGCCGTGTTCAAGAAAGAGAAGTGGACATTCGAGGCGACGGTTAGGAGCCTAAGGAGCAGGTTGGCGAGAGGCCAAGGGTGGCTGCCGAACGGGAAGGCGAGGACGGCGACGTGTTTTTCTGACGACATGATGGTCTGGATTTGCAATCTTTTACGTGGTAAGTTATGTTGTAGTTCGAGGAAATGGGGAATCCGAAATGAGTCCTCTTTTTGGATGCTTAGGAGTAGAAGAGTTTACTTTATATGGAATATATATTATTGGCTGTTTTTAACGCGTAACATAGGATACGTGTTAAATCATGAGTTGTGCTAGTAGGACGGTACAATCGTGCGACAATAAAAATTAATCACAAACTTTTCCTTCTTTCAACACAAGCACGTGGGACACTGCCAAACAAAGTTCAGACCTTTTCTCTCCCTTAAGTAAAATGTGCAACTGAATATTTACCGTCTCTTTTCCAACCTAATAGTACTGTTAAATCACGAGTTGTCTTAGCAGGAGGGTACAACAGTGTGAAAGTCAAACATAATCACCGATTTTTCCTTTTTTCCACACAATCAAGTGGGAAATTGACGAGCAAAATACAAACCTTTCTCCCTCCTATGGAAAATGTGTGGCTGAGCATTGACAGTCTCTTTTCCAAGCTAATGGTACCATTAAATAATGAGTTGTGCTAGCAATAGGGGTGAGCATTGGTCCATAGTCAACCCTGGACCGACCTTGGATCAGCCCAATCTTGCCGATCCTAGTTCGATTTTTAGGGAGACTGGGTTGGTCCTTGATCCTAGGTTTTCTGGATCTACACCGTATGAGTTGGTTCTCGATCCTAAGAGTTCAGAGAATAACCTTGACTATATATATATATATATATAGAGAAAACATTAAAAAAAAAAAACGACATCAACAATATTAAACAACTTTTTAGTAAGGAGTTCAAGTAATTTTACATTGTTCTTTGATAACTTAGATTTTTAATGTCTTTTACGACGTCAATAGTCATAATTTACGAATGAGGAAAATGTTTTTTTGAAGAGTCCTCACGACGTCCAAAATGTCATAAACAACTCCTTACGGCATCTTCCTCTAGTATTCATTCTCTTCTATCTTATTTGTCTTCTTAGTCTTCAATTTGCCAAAATCAAAAGAAACAATTTCTCCGCTCGCCACTCGACACTTGCCTCGCTCAATTTGGGTCACTTGTGCCACTCATCACTTGATGTTTGCTTGAATTGCTCCCTGCTCGACACTCAATGCTCACTCTGTTCAACGCTCACCCCACTAGACCCTTACCACTTGCCTTTTTTAGCCAACCTCGCTTATCATCAAACCCATTGGGTTGGTCCGGTCCTCGGTTGTCCTTTCAAGGAATACAAAAAATGAAATAAAAAATTATTGGTTAGTCCCGGGTTAACCCTGAAATCTAACTGAACCCATTGGATCAATCCAGTCTTCAATCGCTTTTTCAATGAGTACAAAAAATGAAATAAAAAATAATTAGTTAGTCCCGAGTTAACCTTGGAATCGAATCAAACCTATTGGGTTGGTCCGGTCCTCGGTCTCAAGCTCAATAAGGTTGATCCTCGATCCCAAAAATTGAGAATCAGCACTATGCGAGTTGAGCCTAGGGTGAGGGGGTGGACCGATCCAACCCGGATCATGTACACCCCTAGTTAGCAAGAGGATACAAACAGTGTGACAGTCAAAGATAACCACAAACTTTTTCTTTCTCCAACACAAGCATGTGGAAAATTGCCAAACAAAACACGGACCTTTCTCTCACGTATATAAATTGAAGGACTTGAGCTCGAAGGAGAGATGAATTGAAGGCGTGTCAGAATAGGAGCAAAGGTTTTACTGACCCTGTCCTTATGAACGTGAGGGAATGGACAACTTTGCATCTTCTCACAAGAAAACCTGAAATACCATTCGAATCTCAAATGATCACAAAAAAATTAAAATTATATCGTAATTTTACATGCTAACATTCATATATTATAAAAAAAAAAATTATATTATACGAATAGATAGAAAAAGTCAAATTGTGCAATGCAAAATTTTGATTAAGAATAATATTTTTCAATGCTCAATATTAAGATAACGAGAGTGTGGAACTAACACTACTTCAAACACGCGAGGACCATTTATCAAGATAACTCCTTAAAGCAAACTAGAAAAACACAATGTTATTTGTTCATGTGACCTACCAGTTTACCCATGGTGTTTGCCTTTGCTTGATATACTTTGAAATGGTTCTGTTTGACATGATTGTCTATGCACAGAATATTGTTAGTTGTATGCCCTAAAGCAACTGTGTAATAGTTACATGTTAGGGAGTATTTAATGGCAAATAAGTTTTTTTTTTTTTTTTTTTTTTTTTTTTTTTCATTCATCGTCCAATTTATATGAATGAAGTCCATAAAATCAGCTACGACTAAACCTATTCTTAAGGTGTTAAGAATATGTGTAACAGGTTTACAGTTATGCTGAATCTTTAAACAGTTTCTGATCAATGGATCATTGAGAGGATATTGATGATCCCGTTGAAACCGGTGTGTTCTCAAGCTTCATTTCAATATTGGATACTTGAAGGGATGAGTCACAAGTCATTGGGTATTGTGATATTCGAGCTAGAACATAGGTGCTTGTCTTGGACAAGTTCACTAAACGTGACATACATAGAACGATTAACGACATGGAAGCTTTTTAGCGGAGTCAATGTCTGATCGTTCATACTTTAGTTAGGTGTAAGATCCTTAAGACCTAAAACATGATGCTAACTTGTATATTGGATTGATGTGGTTCACAAGTGTGCATTTTGACACTTCGTCGAACCGTTTTTGTACTTGATAGTCATAGTTTGTTCACATATGAAGGCACATGCGTGCGTAATATGGAATATGTCTTCTGAAAGGGCTAGTATAAATACTTAGAGGGAGTGAATAGGTGTTTAAAATAAACAATGACAAATAAATATGGAATACAATAAATTTCAAGCAAAGTTTGAATAAGGATCAGAGTCTGATAAGCGAGCCACCAGACTTCTGGTAGAAGTTCAGAATCTATTTTGCGATGGAATAGACTTCCAAAATAACATGTAAGTATGCAACATACTTAAATATAAAAAGTCAAGAGAAGAGAATGTTGCATACGAAATTTATAGTGGTTCGACTTAGATTAAGCCTACGTCCACTCTCCCACACTAATAACTTTTTGGCTAAATTCCACTATATGATCAATAAGAGATTATAACTTTGAGTGCAAACACTCAGTGGTAGATCACACTATCTCACTAAGTCACTCTTTTGTTATTTCTCTCACGATCATAAACGTTTAAGCTCACTAAAGATAAGTGTATGATCGAAGATTGCTCAGACTTTGTAATTATAAATTCTACGCTTTGTCTCTTACTTGCTCATCGGTCCTTGTTAACATCTGAATTTTTGCCCAAAAAAAAAAATCATTTCCGAAAAATGAGAACTTGTTTTTTCACAAAAATATTTCATGTCAAATTCTTGCATATAGATCATCTAGGTGTTTAGTATAGTTTTTTAAAATGGAAGATATTTTTCCTACAAAAGAAAAAAAAGAAAAAAATTAAAAATATATATAAAAAAAAAAAAAAAGAGAGATAAGATATATATAAGAAGCAAGTTGTGGCCAATGATCTAAATGTGACTAGCCAAGCCTAGGAGGTCAGATTGGAATTAAAATGACAAGTTGGGGCCAAAATGCAATTTCCAAAAGTTGAGGGATTAATTCGCAAATTTTGTAAAATTTCGCCCTAGCCCTTAAATCATCGTCTCGGCCCCCAATTGAGTTGAAATTAAACTTGGGTCAGGTCTAATTAATCGAATTTGGCAAAAAGGACCAAATTATATTGAATTTGGCATTCTCAGGCAAGAAAATGACCAACTTTAAGAGACTCCCTTACAAAATTGGGTGGAGACAATTGCAAAAAATGGTCAAGATCTTAAACTAATATACATGAGGTTGCTAATTGATCAAAAACCGCAGCCAAATTGATATATTAAAGCACTCAAACCAACCACCAAAACCTAGCCAACGGTTAAGTCTTAATTCGAAGCTGCTAAGTAGGCATATTGGTGGCCCCACCATATGCCACTTAGCTACCCAATTAGCTTGATATTTGCAAGTGATGGAAAACCATTATTGGAAGTATGAGTGGACAAAAATTGGTCAGAGATAAGTTGCTGAAAGTACGGGAAAATCGCAGCAAAATCCGCACACTTAACAACTGCAAAAGTTGAAAATTTGGCTAGGTTAGAAAGTGGGTGAACTAGCTCAATCGACGCTTGGTAGGTGGACAAATGACCAACCAAAAATCTCTTAATTTGGGGGAGAAGATCACTGAAGCAAGCTTTTTCAGGGCACGAAAGGTAGGAGACAAGGAGGAGAAGAGAGAGCTCACGATCGTGCCCAAAAAAAAAAAAAAAAAAAAACCCTCAGAAGCAACTATAGAAAAGCAAAAGCCCAAAAATTCAAGATCAACCTTTAAAGAGAAAAATGAAATTTTCACAAACTTGCAGCCAAAATTAGCCAAAACCTTCAACTAGAAACTGAAACTTCACTCAAAAATCTTTCTAACCATAGGTCATATGTCCAAAATGGAGATCGAGAAGACCTCCTAAAGCCCCCCGAAAAGATACCCCCCTAGTGGGCCAAGGGAGTCCTAAGATTTTTCCAAGTACTGAGCCCAGTTGGTCATGAGTGAGGAAAAGCAAGTGTTTTTTAAAAAAGTGAGAGACAATGAGGAAATACATGACCTATAACCCATAATAGAATACACATAGTTTGGGTTGGTTTTAATTTGGCTAACAAAAGAGATTCTGGAGCCTAATTTTGGAGGTCAGCGAAAATCTTCATTGTCAGTTTGTTTCTTCTACAGATCTCACTTTCAATTTGAATGAGCCACTTTCCACGTGCCCCCCGGAAGATAATTTATCGTTTCCTCCACCAAGAGTCACTTGAAAAAGAAACTAGGAAGCAATATAAGCATTCTAGATGTATTTTTGTTTGAGTTTGAACATTTTTTTTTTTTGGTAACCTAGTGAACTCCATACAGCCGACAGTCGGCGAGCAAACCCTGGGGTGACGCTAGCGGAGGATCCACCACCCCGACATCATGCGTAAGAATCCCTAGCGATGCGTCTAGGATTCGAACTCCTCCCTTTCGTGAGAGGAAGAGAGCTCGAGCCAGCAACGCCACCGCAGGCAGTGGTGAGTTTGAACATGTTTTGATCATGAAAATCAAGTGGAAAATTAGTCCGGAGAATTGATTTCTGAGGCGAAAATTTTTCTAAATGTTTAAAACCTCTTTAATACCCCTACATGCTTGACTTGTTACTCTCCTTTGCATGCATTTTTTTTTTTTTTTGTCGTTGTGACTTTGATGAATGTTAAATAGGACTACAAATGATGCATAGGAAAACCCGGTTTAGTCTTTAAATCTCCTTTTGAACCATGAAACCGTCTATAACATGAGCAAAAAATCAAGCCAATCCACATTAAGACATGGTTGGCCAGCATAGATCATGCATGTATGCTTCTTGGAGAGTTCATATTGATGTGTTTAGTTGATCGTTCTCTGTGATATTTGTTACATTTGAAAGTCCATATTACCTACTTTCATTTTAATCAAGTAATATTTTCTATAGATCTTGCATGTGATGAGTGTCAAGACTTGAATATGGGCATGCAACATGTTTCCTTGATTTGGGTTCAAACCCAGATTTCAAAATCAACTCAACTCACACATTTGAGATTGATTTCAATTTAGTTATTTTGTGTTTTAAGCTATAATTTCTATCTAATCTTGCTTTTTGCATATGGTAGTATAATCTTGATATTTTAATTCCACATGAGATTGCTTATGGGTTAAGATTGAAGGCCGCAAACATGGCCCGAGGAAGCTAGTTTTGGGTGATTTGATGCACGCTAAGTGTTCAATAAAATGCGTAAACCAAGCTTCAATCTTGAAACAGTCGATTTGAGCTAGGTTCTTGTTATATTCATGTACTGGGCAGTTCCATATTAGTATAAATCAACATATATCAGTTTAAGGAATTATTTTTAAATAAAAATTAAAAAATATGAAAATTTCAAAAAAATTATAAAAATTACAAATGGTATCAAGTTATGATAGAAATGACATTTATGAAATTTTCATAATTTTAAAAGGTCATTCTCCTAATTTAATGCTATTTTGGTATTTTATAACCATTTTTGTAAATAATCCATTCTGCGTAGATTAAAATTATTTAGAGTAATTTCATGCATATTTGAATTCTCATTTCACTCTTGGGGTCCTGTCCCGGGGCATGATAATAAAGCCATGTAATATTATTTGCCAGACTTGTATCGGATTTTTTTTTTCCGCATTACTTTTAAGTCATTTCAATTTCTTGGATGTTTATTTACCACACCGCTTTTCAATAATTTGAGTGTAAATTTCTTTTCTAAAGTATGTTAGAATTAGTCTAGACATTAAAAAAACCTACAAAAAACATTTGCATTGACACTTAGTAGTTTCATAAAGATATTAATTGGTAATCAAGATTGTGATAAACAACATTCCAAGTTAGTGGTACTGCAAGGGCGCTAATAGAAACATTGGCGTAAGCAAGTTCCCATTCCTAGAAATTTCTGGTTGCGTAGGAATCGAGACAATACTCCCGTGTCTTGATTGGTTTCTAGCCTATTAACACCTGATTTTTAGTCGATACATCATCAAGAAAATAAAAATAAAAAAAAATAAAAAATAGAGAGAAAATCCCAATTAGTTCACAATTAATCGTCACCGTTCATCAATAATGCATCATGGCCGTTGAAATAGGCATGTACTCAATTAGGGGAACTCTTAAAAGATCAAATCCTAGCCCTTAGTTCAATCCAAGGGCTGAGATTTGATCTTGCCTGAAAATATATAAAGAGGAAAAAAAAAAGATTTGGGGGGGCCATTTTCACGATCGATTCTCTCTTTCCCGCTCTCCTGCGGACTCTCTCTCTCTAGAAGTGTTTTCTCCCGCTCTCTGGCATTCTCTCTTGAAGACTCTCTCTCGATGGAGTATTCTCTCTCTCTCAGAGTTCTCGTTGAAGGCTAGGGTTTTCCTTCGTCGATGCGCGATCGGAGGTGTTTCCTTTATTCGGCGAAGAGCTTGCTAGGGGATCCGGTTTCCGAAACCGATCGGCATCAATAGCAGCGACAGTAGTAGCGGCAGAGCCTGATTCGACCTCTTATGTTTGTCATCAACCGCCTGCTCGCCTCGGCTCTAACTCCCTGCTCCAAGCTCCGAGATCATGAATTGCCTCCCATTCCTCGTCTACCTTCGTAAGTGCGCTGACAAAAAGTCTCTTCCGCCGCTGCTAAATCAATCTCTATGGAGGCGTTGGTTCGATAGAGAACTGAAAGGAGAAGACGGAGTATCTACCGATTGAAGAGCTTGGGGTGTGAGGCTCGATTTCCTTTGTTCGTCATCTACCGCTGGGGTTTTCTCTTGGCTCTATCTCTAACTTGATCAGGTTCTCTCTCTCGATCGCTCTATCTCACGCTAGTTTTGTCGCTCTCTCTCTTGGACCGCTCTCTGTGGCTCGATCACAATCTATATTTGGAAAACCGCTAGGTCCTGTATCTGGTGTTGAAGTAGATCAAGATTTCTGTTGTAGAGCAGAACTAGTTGTGATTGGATTTCATGGTCAAGATATAAGAGTGATGTTGCTACGAATACTAGTCATCTGAGGGCAAAAACTGAGGGTTTGAATAAACAAGTAGGGGTCATTAATTCAAAGGTGGAGATTGAGAACTTTAGAGTGAAAGCAGCATCTTATTGAAGATACGCTATTAATTTGAGCCTGCTTGGATTATGATGTGGTTGTGTGATTTGAAGTTGCTAATTCTCCCTTTGCGTTTTGGTCACTAAGCTGAGATGCCTGCCATATGTTCGTGAAAATGCATGAATGGATATCTGCATAGTGTCTTCATCAATCTATATGCAAAATGTTCATGGCTTACTTAAATCATGATGCCCATATTGATTTCATCTTGCTTACTGTTAATCCAATCAATCTAAATAATTTCAGCATTATAGCATGCTTAAAACCTGTGCTCATTGGCCTCGCCAACTTTAAGTGATATTCGTTTCCACTTCGAATCAGATTGAGTTTTAGAAAGTAATAAATCTCTGTTCTGGTCTTGTTTTACTCAAATTTGGGAAGTTTTCTCGATCAAGTAGAGATCTATTGATAGATGAAATTGATGGCTGAAGTTGGCAAATATAAGTAGAAATTTGTAGAAATAGAAACATGGTTTGTTACTTTTGTCGACCCTTTTAAGGTTGTAGGGTTTGCTGTGATTCATTGTTAAAACTACTCTTTGTGCATTGTCTGGATGGTTTTATAAACCATTAGTTATGCATTATGATTCTGATTTATTTGTGGTGGATTTGTATGTCCTCATGATGATCATTTTTCGACTATCAATTTGACATCAATTGGACGCAACTTCTCTTAAGAAGTAGGCTTGTTTTAATCCTTCTTATGTTGCTGATCTCGCATGATTTGCAATGAGTTGATGACTTTTGATGATGAACATTGAAGTTGATTGAACTTGATTTGCCTTAGTCTACAATTTCGTATGCCTAATATGTCACTCTCTGTTTTGGCTGAAACGAGGTGCTAGATGAGGTTTGTTGATCTTGAGCTCTTCTAGACATAAAAAATACACTTCTAGAGCTTCGATATGATATGTCGCATGCCCCGAGTGGATGTCGTTTGGTCACTGAAAAACACTTTTGAAATTTGTCAATTCTGCAGTAGTTTTAGATTGATTTGCTGTTTCAACTTACTGATGTTTTGTTTTGACTAGAACGAGCTGGTAAATGATGTTATTAGGACTTAATGTATTTTAGAGATTTGTAATAGGCTTCTCAAGCTTTCCATTGACATATTATATGTGCGATTTGGTCATCATTTGCCCTGCCTTTCCTTTTTTCTAAATCGAGCTTTGAAATCTGGAATTTGTCTTGAACTGCAATGCTGTCTTTTCTGTGGCTAGTTGCTATTAGTCTTGAAATGAAATAGTAGATGTGTCTAGTTACTTTCAATATGTTGTAGAATGCCTATGTTACATATTGCCCTGTTCTATTATAGACTGACTAGTTCATGTTATAGTATTTTTAGAAATTCATGTGTTGATGTTATGATAATGTCTCTATGAGATTTATTTGGGATATCATCTAGAATTTGATCTAGCGACTTTGTGACTTTAGTCACTCTTTTTTAATACAAAAGATGTCTTGCTTTTGATTGTTTTGATACGTGATGTTTGTTTCTCTCATTTGTATGTACCTAGTTATTAGTTTCTTGGACTAGATTTAGAATAAGTTCCTGAACATGGATAAAGCGTGAAGAGGGTGGAGGTCGATGTCCATTTCGACCGTTGTCATGTACTATTTGTTTCCCCGACATATGTCTCAGATTCCATGCATTGTATAAAATTCGGCGAGTTATGGGTTTTCTTTCTTTCCCAATTGTTTTCTCTTTTATATTTTTAGAATTGCATGATTAGGTTTAAGTGCTTTCCTTAATTGTCTACTTAATATTTTGCAATTTCATTTTCATTGATTGTTTTCCTTTCATTTCTTAGGAATAGAATAGAATAAAATAGAATGAAAGTAATCCACCACGCATGATCACTTAGTTTAGAAATAACAATCCTAAAAATATAAAAAGAAACGCATAGACATGTTAGAAAAAAACACAACATACTATTTGGGTATCGAAATGACGTTAATAGAAATATTAGCGTAACCTAAATCCCCGAACCTAGATATCTGGTTGCGTAGGAATCGAGGGAACTCTCCCGACTTTCGATTAGGTTTTCTAGCCGACCCCCAAAGAATGAGGCTAGTGGCGACTCCTGTATATTCTTAGGTTGTTAAATAATTAGACCACATAAATAAGCCCGCTATCACGCGGGGTACGAGCTTGGGAGAGCTCGCGATCTCATGAGGGAACTCTCATTACAAGTACCCCTAAACCCGACCTTTCCTTCCCTTGAACATTCGAGGGCGGCGAGATCAGGTCGCGACATAGCCAACCCCAATAAGCTAGTGGCGACTCCTAGAATTACATAAGTTGTTAAGAACTAAAAAACAAAATTAACATCGCACAAAGTGTGGGCTTGGGAGAGCCCACACTTAATTTAGAGCCATCGGTCCGCCTCTTTAGGCAAATATCCCTAAACCTTCTTTTTTTTTTTCCCCCAGATGGAAAAAGAGAGGTCGCAATAGTCCTTGATCTCCTTAAATACTTCTCCACTTCCAAACTAGCCGTTGGACAGTATATAGAGAATCATCTTCCAATCTATCCATTGGACAGATCT
The DNA here is from genome assembly GCA_017140165.1 of Eucalyptus shirleyi. Classification (NCBI taxonomy): domain Eukaryota; kingdom Viridiplantae; phylum Streptophyta; class Magnoliopsida; order Myrtales; family Myrtaceae; genus Eucalyptus; species Eucalyptus shirleyi. The sequence continues at coordinate 16,052,193 of CM029448.1, read as the reverse complement.
GTATCTAGAAGATTTAGTAGCCATTGAGTGACAAAAGTAGAATCTCAAATTGATTCTAATCGCCAATACAAATAGAATTTTGGTTTCCATAAGTAGAGCTTCTTCATTTAGAAAGTTATTGTCTTCAATATTCAATTGTCAATCAATTAGATTGAGTTTATCAAATCTATCTTGATAAAGAATCCAAACCAGATCACTAGTCGTTATATGTTTGGGGCTTATGTTATATTATGTCAAATTGTCTCATTCTGAACATGCTTTATTCTCAATCTACTATGTTCTGGACTTGTGTCTCGTTCTGTATGTAAAGTCTGAGTGTGTTCTGTCTGAAGTAAAGTTTGAGTATCTTCCATTTAAAATAAACTTTACAATATGGACATAAGTCTGAATATATTCTACTTCTAAACATATTTAGCCTTAAGGTTTGAACATAGTCTTAATAAGTTCAACTTCAACATAGAGTCTGTCTTTTGATTCTTTCAAGTATAGACTTCGACAATATCCTTTACATGTTCTATCATTTTCATAATCTTTTACTCAACCACTCAACCATTAAACACGTTAGTAGTCTTTGATTTATTTTCTCATCTTCAAAACATCATAAGGGATTTCCCTAACATCTTCTTGTTATATATATATATAAGATTGATGTCCTATGCGATCTTATCATGACATTGTATTGACATCCTTGGCCGAAGTTACAATCGAGAATGAATGGTTCATGTCTCAAAGAAATATATGTCAATCAAATTTGGGCATATGATCGAATCAGTGGCTTGACCAATAGTTTCATAGCCTTTGTTCGATCGGGACATGGTGAAATAGAATGATCGAATTACACGATCACCAAAGTTGACAGATTTATTATGTTCTAAAAACATTTAACACTATTTGGGTAGCCATGATATATTGCTAGATGTCACTCATGATTTGCAAAACATGTGATTGATCTAGACAATCAGTTTTCTTGGTTGTGCTAATGTATTAGGACAAGTCCTGTTGCCAGCTCAATGATAAACTTATGGATGTCATACACCATAATCAATTAGAATGACGTTTGAACAAGAGAGATAATATTGCAACTGTGTTTGTAATTGAGCCAATCAGATTGAATTGGGCCAAAAATGAAAGTTCTGATGAAAGCGCTTCAAAGTTTACAAAGTTTGAAATGAGTTTCAAACTCTATGAGCGAATCAAAGATCTGAAGCGTGTTCAGATTCAGTGACCAAATTAATAATTTGAAGTAAGTTCAAAATTAATAGCTGCATTAATAATTTGAAGTGAGTTCAAAATTGATCGCATCATTAATGATCTAAAGTGAGTTCAGAATCAATAGCCAATTTTATGATGCCGTGGATATGAAGAAATTTATTCCAAATATATCAAACTACGACCATAGCTAGGATTTAGCTTGTCAAAATGCCAAACTCAAATGTTGACGATATCATAGACTTGGATTTCTAGGTTGACTAGCTCTTGAGAGCAGAGGGAAAATGACGCCATTAGACTTGGCTATTGTAACGACCCCAACTTCATCCCTAGAATCATGAGCAGCAAGGATTATTTTTACGACGTCCCAAGCGCGTCATTGTCCCATTTCTTTTTATCTTTTCATTAAGTACACGCAGAAGTGTACATACAACACCCAAACAACAACAAGTAGCTAGGAAAATAACCATTTAAAATATAAACAATTACATTAGTTATATTTACAAGCCATTTTTGTCATGGATCATTATATTTACAACTATTACATGCTCTATGCTCAAAAAGCCGGGGTAAATCTTAGCTCCTCTATCGGGACTGCAACCCCTCCATACCTACAATATGAAAAACAACGGGGTGAGTCATGAATTTAGTAAGTAAAACCCCTACTTCTCTACTCGAAAGACAACTGATCATCAAAATCTAGTAGGTACAACACTCGCAATACGATATCCATGGTAGATCATTAGCAAACTTATTGCTACACCTTGACTACATGTAGATGTCCATTACTTCTTATTTCAATGCATGCTTACCTTCTACTTGTCAATGAACATATCAACATATCATGCTTATGTATAAACCACTACTCATGCAAATTCATTTATCGTTGTCTTGGCTCAACCGAGCCCTCCCAACTCAATCGAGACATCCAACTTCAAGCTAGGCATCCTGGCTCAACCAAGGCATTCCAACTCAACCAAGGCATTCGAGCTCAACCTAGGCATCTTGGCTCAACCAGGGCATCCCAGGGCTAGCTTACTCAAGACATCCTGGCTTAAACCTAGGCATCATGGCTCAACCAGAGCATCATGTTCAATGAACGAGGCATCACCGCCAATGCTATGTGGCGACGGATGCTTTTTCCTCTTTAGGTGCATCATATAAGTGCATCACACAAGTTAGTTCTTCATATTTCATCTTAGCCAATGCATACAAAGCCTGATGGCATGAACGCATTCAATCATGCGAACATGAGCAAACCATACAAAAGAACATTACAACATACATGCAGCTTACACGGGTGAGCACACCACTAAACTCGATGATGTTGACTATCACCCTAGCCAAGAGTTAGAGACTCCACTTATCTTCGATGAACCTCTATGACCTATAGGTAATTTTACCAATAAAGGGTCCTTCGATGAGACAATGGGCGAGCAAGGACGAGAGAGGGAGAAAGGGCGACGATGAGAAGGTGTGAGAGAAAGAGAGAGAGCAAGTGAGGGAGTAGAGATGGGGTGGCGTGTGGTATTAGAGGGAATGCCTCTATTTATAAGTAGATCTCTCATCATTACCTTTCAAAATTGACCAATAGGATTTCTTTGGGTGGCAAGGCTGGGTTGGTAAGGTGGCAAGGCTAAGGAGGAAGATGTGGCTAGTCTAATTCTTAAGGCCACACTTGTTTCTTTTCTTATTGGGCCATTTGAGGGTTGAGTCACCTTTGTAATGATGACTATATTAATTAGGGGACACCTAAACCTTATGACTCAACCTAGCACTAATGCACTATGGTCCAAGAGCATTTAATGCATCTTTATCCCAATCCAAGAAGACTTTAGATGGCTTGCTCCTCAAGTTGGGTGTGCAGCCCTTTCCTCTCCAAGTTTGGCATGTAACCTCCCATTCTAAGTTGGAGAACAATTTTGAGTAACTTTCGAAATTAGTATCATTACCTTATCAAACGTGCTAAAAAAATTATAGAATTTTACTATGTTGTCGAGAAGATCTTAACAAACATTTTTTTATAAAGGGAAACTTAGCCAAATGCGTGCTGTGGAAAGAGCAGAAATTCACTAAACACAACCCAAAAATTCGTCCAACGAGCATATTCAAGTGTTAGAGAGAGAGACTCATTTCGAAATCTAAATCTTCACAAAACTCTTTGAAATATTAATATGTAGTAGATATGGATTTCATTTAAAATTTTTATGAAGAAAGCATGTCCAAATTTGAAAGGGAATATTTTATAAGAATTCGATAAAACAACTTGGTTACCGTTTTCACTATACTAGGCAGGTTTTGTATGATAATTAATCGAACCTTTGTCCCAACTATTTCACCTTAGAAAAATCTGAAATTTAAGTATGTTATATATTAAGATGTTTTGAACGACTTTCATGAAGGAAGTTTTTGCAATTTTGAAGCACAAAGAGCTCTATAAAATTGGAAAGTAGAAAAGGTCCAGCAATTTCAAAAAACTGGGAAGTCAAAACCTATGAAACTCAAAGTGGCAAGTCTATGGAAGAGAGCTAACGCCCCTAATGGTCTTCCAAGACCATCCTTCATTAATTGGCTGATGATTCATCAAGCATTTAAAGTTAGAAATAACTTGTCTTCGAAGTCTCAAAGTAGAGGAAATTATGACCCTAATCTAATAGGGACACATGAACATGTGATTTACCTCATTCATTAATGGCTTGTCATGATAACTATAGACCTAAGCTTATGAGTCATTTTCTCTCATTAATTACTTAGGACACCTAAGCCTTTATACTCATCACCCCCATTTAATACTTTTCACACTTGTTCACACTTATTTTCTATGAAGGTTTAACTAATCCGATGCCTATCTAACTTAGCCTCCTAGTTAAAACCAAAATAAGGGTTGAAATCGAGAATGTTACAGTTGTATTCTAGAAAAAGAAACGGAGGTTGGGGGTGGACCTAGCCAGCTTGAGGAGGAGGTTGGTAAGAGGCCACGTGGGGCTACCAAATGGGAGGGCAAGGACAGCAACATGATCGTTAATTAAGGTGTCAACAAGTTTGGTTTCTATGATACCTAATCCAAAACACTAAAGGAGTGTGCTCAACCTAACCTAACCCCAAGCTCGAAGGGCATACAACCCACGTGATCGGGTCGATTTGGTCCAATTTTTTTATTTTTTATTTATTTTTTGTGCAAAGGTTAAGATCAACATGCTTTTCAAAAATCACTTATGGTTCTTAGCACACACATTTCAAATACCTTGAAGAGATAAATTCTCAATTAAGGCATAACTTAGTGTTATTGCCTATGCTTATTTCACTCTTTGTTTCTCATTTCTCAAACTTCTATTTGTTGTTGAGCCTACAAAATTATTAGAATGCCCAACCAAAAGTTCTAAATGCAATTGCAACTTGAACATGTATTATCACACCATAAATATTTCATCATAGCTATTGTGACCTATGAAGCATTGACACATTGCAGGAACTTCCATATCGTGTCCGACACACTTGGACATGCGGTCAACACGAGTCAAATTTTTCGACATATGGTCAACTCTTCCTAACACGTTCTGACACGTGTTCGAGACATTGTGAGTTTATGGGGCAAGTCTGCAAGTGCAAAGGGAGAGAAAATAGTTGAAGAAGACAATGGAAGGTTGAGGTGAGGGAGAGGGAGAGGAGGTGAGGCCGTGAGCAACGGCGAGGCCATGACTGTAAGAGAAGGCCAAAGGAAGAGTAGAGACTGAGGCGACTTAAAGGGCCACAATTGGGATCTTACTATGGAGGGCCGGAGGCGAGATTGCGGCTATGAAGGAGGAAGGGCTAGAGACAAAGTAGCGAGTGATTATGAGACGAGAGAGAGAGAGAGAGAGAGAGAGAGAGAGAGAGAGAGAGAGAGAGAGAGAGAGAGAGAGAGAGAGAGCAAAGATCGAGAGGAAGAGGGTCATGCGATGCAACATAGGAGAAGGTGACAGCTATCTTTTTAAGTTTCTTCCTCTTTTAATTTTAGCAAGAAGCATAGAAAATAAATTAAAAATGAGGTTTCTTATGGGACTTAGCGTATAATTTTCAAGAAAGGAAATGATAGCTTGACAGGAGTGGGGGAAAAGAAACGAGGGAAAGAAATTTTTTATTGGGAGGAGGGGGGCACCTGACAGGGTTGGGGAAGGAAATGTGGGAAATAATTTCTTTTGAGGGACGGGGACCTAATAGGGGTTGGGAAAAGAAACAAGGGAAATAATTTTTTTTTACGGGGGTTGAAAAAACTAGGGAATGGGGGCCTGACAGGGGTTGGGGAAAAGAAATGAGGGAAATAAATTTTTGGAGGGAAGAAACAAGGGAAATTCATCACATCGTATCATTTTGAAAAATTCTTTTCCGGCAGCCCTTTTTTTTATACTTCTTTGAACTTGTGATTTTTAATATCTAGCACAAGAAAAATATAAAGTACAAAAAAAAAAAGAGAAAGAAATAAAGAAGAGAAGAAAATGAGAAAAATAAATAAAAGAAAACATGGGCATCTTCTAGAAAACGAGGGAGTGATTTTTATTTTTTATTTTTTCTTTATTTTTATCAAGAAAAATAAATAAATGAGGCTAAATAGTGATTTCAAAAGATAAAAGATCAAATTAATTAAAAATAAAAATATTCATTTAATATTTAACGTATAATAATGTGTTAGAATTCTCTATTTTTGAAAAATGACGTATCGCATATTGTACCATGTTGTATCGCGTGTCGCAACAGTGCTACTTAGATTGTAACGGGAGTTTAGTCATGCATCTGGACTATTTGTTGGGAATAAAAACGATACTGAATTCAGATTCATCTCAACTTACCTTCCCTTCTCAATTTTTGTTTTCTTTTTGTCTGCATTTTCTAGACACTGAAATTAAAAAACCATGCCTTCACATTTCTTGTGCACGTGCCGTGCGGGGCCCTTCAGAGAGCCTCGTGCCTCACACCCACCGCTACAGCAACAACTACTAGCAATTTCTTTCTTGCATGTGGTCCAACATCTTTAGTCCTAGCTTCATGAGTCTTAACTGTCTTATACATTTCCAAAGTCAAAGTTGAAGTGTTTAGGTGTTTTAATGCATTATCTAGTTCCTAAGTCATTATTGTATCTTTCAGTTCTTATGTCTTTATTAATTAGGTAGTTCTTTTGTTTTTAATGTTTAGTTTATTTCCTTTGTAACATTCTCAGTATTTAATACTATGAAATTGTTGTAAAATATCGCGTTGCGAATATATAATAGAGAAGAGATTAAAGAAGAGAAAGCAAGTGAACACTAGAGATAGTAGCAAGATGAGAGAGCTTTATTTTTAGTATCTCACTGTCGTGTTTCTGTGTGATTGTATATTGTACATCAAAACTAAACTCCTATTTATAGGACAACAAGAATGTACTTATCATTAATATCAATGTATCGAATGATACATGTACAGGATAAGGGAGATGAACTTTCATTGTATAGGGAGATGTACTTAGAACATTTGATACAAATGTACCATAATAAGTACATTGGATAAGATGAATATAATGAATATTCATTCATGTATTATATCCATTCATGTATTTCATAACACTCCCCCTTAAATATTCATCATATTCATTACGAATGTGCATCGAATGATACTGCCTCATTAAAAAACCTTAAGCCGGAAAAACCCAGTGGGATAAAAACCGGACAAAAGGGAAAAAGAGTGCAGAGCACACATGTTATGATATCTCCCTTTTATGGATGCATTAATTGCCTCGTTAAAAACTTTAAGCCGGAAAAACCCTATGGGAAAAAATCGGACATAAAGAAAAAAGAGTGCAATGTATATATAGCCACTCCTGGAACTAATCATTATTGCATCTTGTGAACTAGCCGTATATCAATACTGCAATGCATAATTCATAATATCTCCCCCTCAATAGAGCCATATAACTACTTTTGGGGCTAATTAATCTTACATCTTATGAACTCGCCTCATACCAATGCCATATACTAATTTCTCAAAACTTGATGTTGGCAATGATTTGGTAAAAAGATCTGCAAGATTATTTATGGATCGAATCTGTTTAACATCAATTTATCGACTTTCTTGGAGTTCATGAGTATAGAAAAATTTCGGCAAGATATGCTTGGTCCTATCAACTTTGATATATCCTCCCCTGACTTGTGCAACACAAGCAGCATTATCTTCATAAATTATAGTGGGAGAATTTGTAACCGGTATTAAGCAACAAGAATTATGAATATGTGTTATAACGGATCTTAACCAAACACACTCTCTTCCAGCTTCATATAAAGCAATAATCTCAGAGTGGTTAGAAGATGTAGCTACTAGCGATTGCTTCGTAGAACGCCAAAAAATAGTGGTGCCGTTATAACAAAATAAATACCCGATTTGAGAGCGAGCCTTATGTGGATCAGATCTATATCCAGCATCAGCATATCCAACTAAACCAGAGTTAGTGGAATCCTTGGAATAATATAATCCCAAATCTATGGTTCCTCGAAGATAACGGAAAATATGTTTAACTCTATTCCAATGTCTCTGAGTTGGCTCAGAACTAAAACGTGCCAATAAATTTACCGCAAAAGCGATATCTTGTCTCGTACATTGTACCAAGTACATCAAAGCCCCAATTGCATTGAGATATGGTACTTCAGGATCAAGTATCTCTTCATCAAATTCTCTAAGACGAAATGGGTCCTTTTGGAGATTTAGAGACCTTACAACCATAGGGGTGCTCAATGGGTGAGCTTTGTCCATGTTGAAACATTTAAGCAATCTTTCAACATATGCTGATTGATGGACAATTATTCCATTTGCTTTATGCTCAAGCTCTAGACCAAGAAAAAGTTTGGTTTTACACAAATCTTTAACTTCAAACTCCCTTTTCAAATATTCAGCAGTTTTAGCTAACTCTTCTGGAGTTCCAATTAAATTTATATCATCGACATAAACTGCTATAATAGCAAATCCAGTTTCTGATTTCTTAATAAACACGCATGAGTAGATAGGATCATTTTTTGTATATTTCCTTAATTAGGTACTCACTTAGGCGTTGATACCACATGCGATCAGATTGTTTTAACCCGTACAAGGATCTTTGCAATTTTATTGAGAATAAATTGCGGGGAGTGCATGCTTCAGGCATTTTGAATCCCTCAAGAATTTTCATATAAATATCAGAGTTTAATGAGCCATATAGATATGCCGTCACAAAGTCCATAAGACTCATTTCCAATCTTTCAAAGATTGCTAGGCTAATGAGAAAACGAAATGTAATCATATCCATCACAAGTGAATATGTCTCATTGTAATCAATCTCAGGTCTCTAGGAGAATCCTTAGGCAACGAGTCGGGCTTTATACCTGACAACCTCGTTTTTCTCATTTCGCTTTCGGATAAATACCCATTTATATCCAACGGGCTTTACATTATCGGGGATACGAGTTATAGGTCCAAAAACCTCTCGTTTAGTTAGGGAAGCTAATTCAGCTTTAATTGCTTCCTCCCACTTATGCCAATCTTGCCTTTGACGACATTCAATAATAGATTATGATTCACAATCATCATCCATAATTTGATGAGCAACTGAGAATGCAAAAGCATCATCAATGATGATTTCATTTCGATCCCAAATTTCATTACAATATGTAATGGAATTCTCAGTATTCCCGGAGCTAGTGCTCCTTTCATGGGTTTGCGCCTCTTCAGGGGCAATAAGCTCTTTGGGAGCAAGCATAACGCCAAGCTCTTCTGGAGCGGATTCCTGATTCTTTCCCTTTCGTTTTCGAGGAGCAGTATCTTTTGATCCTATCGATCTGCCACGCTTTAAATTCGGGGGATTTTGATCCATTTTAGCTTGTTCTTCGGGAACAGCTATCCTAGCTGGAGCATTTACAGCTGGAATATGAGACTTCGTTACCTTAGTAACATCATTAAACGCGTCAAAAAGTCTATTGGCCATAGCCTGTAAATGGATTATACACTGCACCTTGTTTTCACATTCAAGAGTCCTTGGGTCTAATTGAGATAAATTTTTCTCATTCCAGGAGAAAAATTTAACTGGTTTTTGTTTTGCAGTCATGGAAGTTGTAGGTATCTCAATTGATGGAAACCTAGTCTCATCGAAATGATAATCTGCAAACCTGGCAGTAAAAAGATCACCAGTAGTTGGTTCCAGAACCTAATGATAGATGGTGAATTAAACCCAACATAAATGCCCAAACGGCGTTGGAGACCAATTTTCGTCCTTTTTAGCGGTGCTACAGGCACCTGTACTGCATAACCAAAGGTGCGTAGATGTGAAATATCTGGTTCATAACCAAAAACCATTTGAATGGGAGATTGTAAAATACTAGCAGTGGGGTGTAATCTTATTAGAGCTGCCGCATGCAAAACTGCATGACCCCATGCTGTATCGTTGAGATTCGTTCTCAATAATAAAGTGCGGGCAATGATTTGGATACGTTTAATCAAGGATTCTGCCAATCCATTTTGAGTATGAACATATGCAACCGGGTGCTCAACCTCGATTCCAAGTGAAGCACAATATGTATCAAAACTCTTTGATGTAAATTCACCAGCATTATCCATCCTTATGCTCTTAATTGGATAATCGGGGAATTGTGCCCGAAGCTTTATAATCTGCACAAGTAAACGTGCAAATGCAACATTGTGCATAGATAATAGGCAAACATGGGACCATCTACAGGATGCGTCCACTAATACCATAAAATATCTAAATGGTCCACTTGGTGGTTGTATTGGTCCACAAATATCACCCTAAATTCTTTGCAAGAATAAAGGAGATTTAAAATTAACCTTTGTTATAGGAGGTTTGATAATGAGCTTTCCTTGTGAGCAAGCCTCACAATTATAATCTTTGGACAACAATACTTTTATATCCTTTAAAGGGTGCCATTTTATATTTTGAATTATCGTACGCATCATTAAAGCGCTAGGATGACCAAGTCGATCATGCCATAGTCCAAACTTATCAGGGCTTACCAATCTCCAGGATGTGGTAGCGTAGGTTTCAACAGCTTTAATCATGACACAATACAAACCCATAAAAAAAGCTTCTAGCTTCTCATGGATGGTCTTCAGGCCCATCTTATAAGAGGAAATGCCAATATATTCCTTATATTGCTCATAAATAGTCTCAATATGGTACTCATTACAGCATACATCTTTGAAACTGAGCAGATTCCTTTTTGATCGAATGCTTAGAAACGCATTCTCAATATGCAGGATTGTGCCATTTGGCAAAATAATTGCAGCATTCCCAGAACCATCAATAATCGGAACAGAACCTGATATTGTATGGATTTGTGCCTTACGTAATGTCATACTCGAGAAAAAGTGTCTATTACAAAATATAGTATGTGTTGTTGCACTATTAAGCAAACAAACACCTTCCTTTTTCTCGGTATTTTCCATTTGCATTTATATTGACCACTTCAGGTGTCAAGTATCATAAAAGTTGCATATTAGTTATATAGTCGAATAAAATTTCAAAGATAAATATTATATAAGGTTCATAAGTATTTCATAAAAAACAAAAAGTAATACATTTAAAGCGAAACAACATAAATTTCAAAGTTCAAATTATTATTAACCAATCTGCTTCATCAAAGTAATCAGAGGTCCTCAAAAAAAATCAGAGACACCCAATGATGCATTTGCTACTTCAGGAGCAAGAGGAGTCCCACCAACGGAGATATTGTTGGCATCAACAGTGGTTATGGCAGTAGGATTGATTTCAATGGCATGAGATTCACCACGCTTGCCTGTATTCTTTAAAGATGCCTGGTATAGGTCAACAAAATATTTTGACGTACGATAGGTACGTGACCAGTGCCCAGTCATGCCACAGCGATGACAAATACTCATTAATCACCTTCTTTTGCTTCTTTTCTTTGCCATGATTCAGGCCAAAGTTTGATTTCCTAGGGCAGTTAAATTTCTTGCCATCCCTTCTCGGATTATGTTCTTGCCTGCGCTTATAGCCCTTAAAATGGCCAGTATTTTTCTCAAAGTTAGCATGTGCTTCAGGCAATGCTTTTGAGCCAGCAGGTCTAAGATCATGATTTTTTAGCAGCAATTCATTAGTTTGCTCGGCAGTAAGAAGCACAGAAATTAATTCAGAATACGTGGCAAATTGACGTTGCCGGTATTGCTGTTGCAATACAATATTCGAAGCATGAAATGTGGAAAAAGTTTTCTCAAGCAATTCTGCATCAGTGAGTTTGATACCGCATAACTCTAGCTGAAAAACGATATCAAATAAAGCATAATTATAGTCAGACACTGATTTAAAATCTTGCAGTATGAGATTTTGCCAATCATATTGTGCTTGAGGGAGGATAACAGTTTTGGTATGATCATATCTATCCTTCAACCTCCTCCACAAGATATGCGGGTCTCGAACGGATAACCATTGAGTTTGCAGGCTCTCATGCAAATGACGGCGAAAAAAAATCAGCGCATTTGCTTTGTTCTTTTCATTTGAGGTTCCATCATCTATAATTGTATTAGCGAGACCTTGCCCTTTGAGGTGCATTTCCATGTCAAGGCACCAGGATAGATAATTCTTTCCACTCACTTCTAGGATGTGGAATTTGGGCTTTTCAATATTTGCCATAATCCTTGCAAAAATAAATCTTTAAATTAATTAAAAGGATTTCCAAATATCCACCGCTACTTCAGGAGCAGAATGATACTTTTAGATTTAAAATTTTGGTTTCGGGCCAAGAAAAATAAAAATGAAGAATTGATAGAAGAAGATGAAGTATAAGTTGATCAATAATAAGACTACCCACCTTGCAAAAATTACTTACTCAGTCAGTAGATCCTCGTGCTTGCAAAAGTTACTTACTCAATAGGTAGATCCTCATGCTGATAACGTGTTGTAAAAAAAAATCTCGTTGCGAATATATAATAGAGAAGAGATTAAAGAAGAGAAAGCAAGTGAACACTAAAGATAGTAGCAAGATGAGAGAGCTTTATTTCTAGTATCTCACTGTCGTGTTTCTGTGTGATTGTATATTGTACATCAAAACTAAACTCCTATTTATAGGAGAACAAGAATGTACTTATCATTAATATCAATGTATCGAATGATACATGTACAGGATAAGGGAGATGAACTTTCATTGTATAGGGAGATGTACTTAGAACATTTGATACAAATGTATCATAATAAGTACATTGGATAAGATGAATATAATGAATATTCATTCATGTATTCTATATATTCATGTATTTCATAATAGAAATCTCAAATGTAAATAAGATAGATTTTGATGAATAAAAATATATAAGATTTGTATCCACATGACCAATTTTCTATCCCTAGATTTAGTCTTCACATGTTATATTCAATCACAACTACCAAAGAGATAAAAGATCATGTTTTCCTCCAATTCAATGGAGGAATAAATTAAGCGAAAAGATATTAAAAGAGAAATTATTAGGTTACAAATCTTTTAATCTACTATGAAAATAACGTTCTTTTTAGGACCACAAGAAACTAAATAACAAATTATTATATATTTTTGTGGGTCTACTTATTTAAAAATTTTTGACTTATAACAAGTTGTTATTTTCATAATAGCCCAAACACTATTATGCTAGCAAAGCTCATATCAAAACTCATTCGAAGCCATACCAAAATTAGAATGGAGAGTTCAAATCATACCCGGAGCATCAAAAGCATTAACAATGAGTACATGACATTGATTTACCAAATATTACCTTGGACTTAAATAGACCTTAAGCAAGTAGGGGGTTTTTCACGACTAATGGCAGTTTGAGACACATCACTCAGTACATTAATTAAAATCTACTGCAAATTGGAGCTAGTGCATGATGCACTTCATGAAGTGGAGATGAGCTCCACAAGGACCTCAAAATCGGCCTCAGCACTCCCATCGGGTCCAGCAGCCTCCACCAATCTCTCCCTCAACTCACCAACCTTCTTCCTCATTTCCTTCCTATCCTCACCCCTCAACACCACCTCCAATGCCTTCTCCATCCCATTCTTCGTTATGATCCCACCTTCTACTTTCACTCCAATCCCCCACACTTCCTCTATCATCCTCCCATTCATCATGTTGTCCACCCAAAATGGCTTGCATACCATCGGCACGCCACCCGCCATGCTCTTGAACACCGAGTTGTACCCGCAGTGTGTCAAATAGACCCCACACGCCGGGTGGCTCAGCACCTAGCCCTGTGAAGCCCATGGGACGAATTTCCCGTATGCTCTTGTCCGCTCTTGGAGCCCCTTGGGCAAGTATGCCATCACATGTTCCTTGATGGACCATAAAAATGGGGTCTTAGTAGACTCCAAAGCTTCCCCAAGAGCCAATACCTCACTTGGCGACGACATTGCCACCGTCTTGAAGTGAAAGGAAATGCATAACAATGGAGAAAAAGTTTATGTATATTTTCTGTATTGCTAAATGTACAGGAAGTGTCGATATTTGTAATACAAGAGAGGAGAAAAAAAGAAGAAAAAGAATATATGCACAATATTGCTTTTCCTAAAATATTCTATGTCTATGATCTCCCTATCAATTGTAATCTTAATAGATAAAAACAAATTCTCCTTCCAACACTCCCCCTCAAGCTGGCGGCCTATAAATGTCAAAGGCGTCAAGCTTGTTCAACAAATATCTATGCTGTCTCCGGCATAATGGCTTAGTGAAAATGTCTGCTGGCTGTTCTACAGTTCCAATTCCTCGAGTTGCAACAATGCCTTGTTGAATTTTTTCTCGAGTAAAATGACAATCAACCTCAATATGCTTTATTCTCTCGTGGAAAACTAGATTTGCTGCCAATTTTAGCGCATCATCATTATCACAAAACAATTCACTTGCTCCGTTGACTTGCACACCAAGATCTAAAAGCAGTCCTCATATCCAAACTATCTCGCAAACAGTCTTTGTCATGGCTCGATATTCTAATTCTGCTGATGACAATGAAACTGTTGACTGTTTCTTTGTTTTCCATGAAATCAAAGATTTTCCTAGCTTGATGCAAAAGCCAGTGATGGATCTTCCTGTCATGGGACAAGTAGCATAATCTGTGTCACAATATGATGTCATCTTCATGTTGCAATCTCGAGATAGTAGAATTCCAAGTCCTTGGCATCCCTTCAAGTACTTTACAACCTTCAGCGCTGCATTCATATGTGATTGCTTCAGGTTGTGCATAAATTGACTAAGTATTTGTACAGCATAGCATATATCAGGCCTGGTCATGGTAAGATAGATTAATTTGCCAACAAGTCGTTGGTATCCAGATGGATCCTTGAGCAATGAATCTTCATTTGGAGAGGAAGAACTTACATCATATTCATATGTTGTCAATTTGATATTATGCTCAATAGGTACAGCAACTAGTTTGCATCCCGATAATCCAGCATCTGATATGATTTCCAGGACAAACTTTCGCTGACTGAGACAAATTCCCTCATTGGATTGAGCTATTTCAATACCGAGAAAATATTTTGGAGGACCCAAGTCTTTGATATGGAAAGCCGAATGCAAGTATTCTTTGAACTTTAGAATTGCAACATCATCATTTCCCATGATAAGTATATCATCAACATAAATCAATAGGTAGATTGATGAAGTACCTTTGGTCCATGTGAATAATGCATGATCATGCTTCGAGTGTTGAAAACCTGCATTTCTAAGTGCCACGGTGAATTTTGCATACCACTGTCTAGATGCTTGTTTAAGCCCATACAGGGATTTGCGGAGACGGCACACTCGAGACTCCCCCTATCGACGTAATCCCTGTGGAACCTCCATGTAAATTTCTTCATCAAGATCTCCATGAAGAAAGGCATTGTTGACATCCATTTGATGTAACTCCCAATTGCGTAATGCAGCAATCGCCAGAAAGGAGCGGACAGTTATCTCTTTAGCAACTAGGGAAAAAGTCTTATGGTAGTCAAATCCTTCACGTTGCGTGAATCCCTTTGTGACAAGCCGAGCTTTGTATCGTTCAATTGAATCATCTCCCTTATATTTTATTTTATAAACCCATTTGCAGCCAATGGGCCTTCTGTGAGCAAGAAGAGGAACATGTCCCAAGTGTTATTCTCTTGGAGAGCAGCAATCTCTTCTTTCATGGCCTTTTGCCAACGGATATCACGCGTTGCTTCCTCATAAGAAGACGGTTCTTGTTCTTCGGATATCCGACTGATGCAACACATGTTTTCCCGAGATAATCGACTAAAAGATACATAAGAGGATACTGGGTATTGCGTACCTGAAGCTCGCAAGGTAGAACAAATATAATTCTTTGTCCATGTCGGGGGACAAACTAGTCGTCCTGAGCGTCTAGGCCTGTCAGCTGCTGGGGATGATTGTTCAATATGTTGTTGCGGTGACAAAGGAAGCTCACTACATGCTGCTAGAGAGTCATCACTAGTCTGATGTGCTGGGGAATCAGAATACCCAGTGGTGAGAACAGGTGAGTCAAGACATGTCGCGGCAGAACATGGGTCGAGAGACAGCTGATCTAGTCTAATCAAGATGTATTGTGGCTGCACAGAAATATCCTCCACTGATAAGAATTGTCGATGGCCTGATTCAGTCATGGACGCCTTATCTGAAGATCCCATTTCTTGAAAGGGAAATATATCCTCGTGAAATATAACATCATGACTAACAAAGAAACGACCAGTAGATATTTCCATAACCCGATAACCCTTTTGTAGGGTGCCATATCCCATAAAGACACACCGAAGAGCATGGGGGTCCATTTTATGTCGATACTGAACATTTGTCATGTAGCAAAGACAGTCAAACACGCGAAGATGACTAATGTCTGGATGCTTACCAAAGAGCATCTCAAAAGGAGTGCAACCTTTTAATATTCTAGTTGGCATGCAATTAATCAAGTAAGCCGCAGTGATCACACAATCTCCCCAAAAAGATTCGGGAATGAAGGCTTGATATTTTAGTGCACAAGCATCTTCTAGGAGATGTCGATGTTTTCACTCGACAATCCCATTCTGTTGCGGAGTGTAAGCACAAGAACTCTCATGGAGAATTCCTTGTGATGACAGAAAAGATTGATACTCATTGGAAAAGAATTCACTTCCATTGTCTGTACGAATCCTCTTAACATGCTTATCAAATTGATTTTTAACCATGGATAAGAATTTCAACAGACAAGAGAAAGCCTGACTTTTGGACTGTATGAGAAATACCCGAGTGGCACGAGAATAATCATCCACGATAGTAAGAAAAAATCAAGATCCATCACGATGTGGAGTATGATAAGGACCCCAAATATCCATATGTACTAATGAGAAAGTACTAGTGGCTTGAGATACACTAGTTGGGAATGGATGTCTCGTTTGTTTTGCCAAAGGACATACTTTACAATCAGAACAGGGAAAACATGCATTATGACCCAGACGTTTATGGGAAAGTGGAATTTTGTTTGTAGCAATAGCATTACAAGAAATGCCTTTATTCAAAGATGAAAGATCAAAATCTTTGGGGAAATTGATCCAGAAATATAGCCCTTGTTCCATTCTACCCAAGCCCATCAGTTTCCCAGTCGAAATGTTTTGAAAAGAACAATTTTCGTAATTGAAATTGGCTTGACAATTATTGTCCTCACAGACTTTGGAAACAGCTATAAGATTAAATTCAAATTCTGGGATATAGAGAACATTTTTAAGGATAATGTTTGGGCTAAGCTGAACAGTGCCAATCTTTCTGACATCAGTAATATTTCCATTTGGAAGTCGAACATATATGGAATCAACCTTTGTAGAGGTACTAGAAAACAAATATTCATGACAAATTATGTGATCACTGGTGCCTAAATCAATAATCCATGCATCAACTGAAATATTATTAGTCTTGTTTGATGAAGTACCTAAGAAATTTGCACTTTTGTCAACTGTCTGTAGCTGATTTAGCGCCTTCATTATGTTCTAATATTGATCCTGGGATATAGGTTGATGAGCTTTGCCATATCCTTGTGTTGACACTTGGTAAGCAGAAAATTCTTTTCCTTTCTTTTCTTTGTCAGTGGGTCTACCATGTAATTTCCAACATGTCTCAATGGTATGATGAGGACGCCGACAATATTCACAATATTTACCTTTAAATTTGTAGTTGTGGCTTCCTCCCTTTGATAACGTGGCATTATAATGACCACCGGATTCAGGCTCATACGAGATAAAATGAGAACCGTCAGATCCGCGACTTCTCCTTTGATCTACACCATCCGGTCGGATTAAATTTGGGCCGTCAGATCCGCGCCCCTGCTTATCTCGACCGTTAGCTCTGCTGAACGAATAGGAGCCGTCGGATCCAGTCTTCTGATCTTGGCCGTCCATTCGAGAAGCCCTAAAGTTAGGGTTCCATTTGTGATCTTCATTTTCCCTGAATGAGCTAGGGTTCCCTCCTGAATTTAGGGCTCGCTGCGGCGCGCGAAGGCCGCCGTGAGAACGGCCGAAAAACTTTGCCAGCGCAGCGAGAGCCATGCTTTCTCCCCCTTTTTTCAGTTTCGGCGGCTGCCATTCGCTGATTCTCCTCCTGGACAGTGAGTTGGAAGATGTGGCCGAGTGGCGGGACGGTCTCCATGGCTAAAATCTGGGTACAAAAAGGTATGTAGCTCTTGTTTAGGGCTAATAGGAATCTTGTCACTTTCTCACGATCTTTGATCGCTCGATACTGCTTGAGTGTGGACTCCGGTCCTTCAAGCTGCTCCTCGGTCGACTCAAACTCGTTCCAGAGCGCCGAGAGTCTGTTGAAACAGGCGATAACCAAGAGGTTCCCCTGTTTCAACTCTGCGAGGGCTTGAGTTAGCGAGAAAACCTTCACCCTGTCGAGCTTCCCGTACATTTCCTTTATGTTATTCCACATTAATCTCGCGTCTTCAGTTGGAGGAAGCCCAGCTGCGACCTCCGGCGACACATAATTTCGTATCCACATGAGTACTAATTGATTGCATTTGCGCCAATGGCACTGCAGGCGTTCATCGATCGGAAAGGGGACAGATCCGTCAAGGAATCTGTCCTTATCTTTGGTTACAAGAGCTCGCCGAAAATCCCTCGCCCATGCTGAGTAGTGATCCGGTCCGATGAGTTGAAGAGTGATGAGTCGCAGCTCTGGGCCGTCGGCTGATGATGTGTACAGGGCATCTCCGGGTTCTGGACGGCCGACGATGGGTGGAAGAACGAGCGGCGCAAACCCGGGCGGGAAGCTCGGGTAGGGATTCATTCCCGACCCACCCGGATTGGATTCGGGTTCTCCATTTGGGTTGTAGTTGGCCCATTGTTGGTTTGGTCCGGCGACCCATGGTCCTTGAACTGGGAACCATGGCACATATGGCCATGAAGTTGGAGTAGGAAGTTGCTCGGTGGTTGGAGCGAATGCAAATTGGTCAGACGACTCCTCTGTTGTGTTTCTGGGTTGATCCGGATTTTGGATTTCTGAGTTGTTGGAGTTCTGCATATTGAATTCCTCTTTTCAATGTGCTGTCTTTGTTCTGCAGATGGAGGTTTGCAGCAACAAAAGAACAGAAGACAATTGGAGGCAATTCGGAAAGAATGGTGCCGAAGGTGGATTAGAAAAGCTGCTCTGATACCATGAAAGGAAATGCAGAACAATGGAGAAAAAGGTTCTATATATTTTCTGTATTGCTAAATGTACCAGAAGTGTCGGTATTTATAATACAAAAGAGGAGAAAAAAAAAAGAAGAAAAAGAATATATGCACAATATTGTTTTCCTAAAATATTCTATGTCTATGATCTCCCTATCAATTGCAATCTTAATAGATAAAAACAAATTCTCCTTCCAACACGAAGCATATGTACACCATAGACCAAGGGTCTTTGGCATCGAGCCACGTCAAGCAACCAGTTGTGTCAGAGGCGAAGCTCGATTGCAATGGCGACGGGGGGGAATGACACAGTGAGGCACCCCACTTGGAGGAGCATCTTGAACTTGGATTTCAGGTCGGCTATCAGAGGTGTTGGGTTCACTTCGGCGTAGGTGTTCATGACGACAGCAGTGGCACCAATTGGAAGCACACGCCCCATCTCACGTAGCAGGCACGCAATCCTTGAAGTATCCTGATCATCGATTATCGCGTTAGGTAAATCTGAAATGCGCATCATCGATTATCTCACGTCGTCGTTGTCGTCGTCGTCGGTACAGGTGCCACCGCCAGAGGATTCAGGAAGGAGCTCACTTATGACGTCAATGTACACATGCACCGCTAGCGAATACAGAGCGGGTACCCAAAGGGTTACCCAGGGAACCTGCATTTTCTTTGTCATTTCGCCTGCGAAAATCAAGAAAGCATCGGTCAGTAAACAATTCACATTCTTCCTCACATCTTGCTCTGTAGCGTCAATAGCCGCTCCAAAACTCTCTTTTGCCGCTTTCAGAACAACTCCACGTGTTCTCTCGGATGCTTTGTCGCCCCGTGGTGGCCATCCTGCAAGCTGTCGATGACGACATAGACTCGAACGTTGCTGGGTAGCTCGGCTCTCAATGGCAGAGGGAAGATGACCCCGTTGGACTTGGCCGTGTTCAAGAAAGAGAAGTGGACATCCGAGGCGGCAGTGGCGAGCCTGAGGAGCAGGTTGGCGAGAGGTCAAGGGTGGCTGCCAAACGGGAAGGCTAGGATGGCTACGTGTTTTACCAATGACATGGTGGTCTGGATTTGCAATCTTTTACATGGTAAGTTATGTCGTAGGTCGAGGAAATGGGGAATCCGAAATGATTCCTCTTTTTGGACGCTTAGGAGTAGAGGAGTTTGCTTTATACGGGATAGAAATTATTGGCTCTATTTAACGCATCAAGTAGGAAACGTATTTAAATCACGAGTTGTGCTAGCAGGACGGTACAACGGTGTGACAGTCAAAAATAAACAAAAACTTTTCCTTTTTTCAACACAAGCATGTGGGACATTGCCAAACAAAATATAGACCTTCTCTCATATGGAAAATGTGTGGCTGAGCATTTACCGTCTCCTTTCAAAGCTAATAGTACCGTTAAATCATGAGCTGTGCTAGCAAGAGAGTACAACACTGTGACAGCCAAACATTTTTCCTTTTTCCAACACAAGCACGTGGGAAATTGCCAAAGAAAACACAGACCTTTCTCCCTCGTATATAAATCGAAGGACTTGAGCTCGAAGAAGAGATGAATTGAAGGTCTGAATAGGAGCAAAGTTTTTACTGACCCTGTCCTTATTAACGTGAGGGAATGGACAACTTTTTATCTTCTCACAAGAAAACTTGAAATATTCTTATCTCAAATGATTAAAAAAAAAAGTATAACATAAATTTCCGCGTTAACATTCATATATTATAAAAAAATTATATTATATGAATAGACAGAAAAAATCAAATTTCGCAATGCAAGATTTTGATTAAGTAAAAAGAATATATCTCAATGCTCAATATTAAAATAACGGGAGTGTGGCACCAACACTACATTAAACATGCAAGGACCATTTATCAAGATAACTCCTTAACAAATTGACAACTTTATTACTATCCTTAATAAATTGACAACTTTATTACTATCAACAAACAAAGCAGTACCTAGACTTTTTTGAAAGTAGGTCCATATACAAATGGGCTCGGAGCCGTCGTAATTACGTGACCACCCGAACAGTAGAACACGGAAAAAGAAGAAGAAAGCGAATTGCAAAAGATCAAGATCCATTTACATTTCTAACGATGACCGAAAGTATGTCAACTTCGAGATCATGAACCCGCCGCGTCCTCGGACGCCGTCGATGATTCTTCCGCCAACCCGCAGCGGTGATCACTTTCCGATCTTGCCCCTGAGCTTGACGCGGAGGACCCGCTCCATCTTGGCGAGCACGGCCTGGTTGGGCACCGCCTTGCCGTTCTCGTACTCCTGCACCACCTTGGGGGGCTCATTGATCTGCTTTGCCAGCTCGGCCTAGCTCATCTTCTTCTCCAGCCGCGCCCTCTGGATGGCCTGCCGCACCTCGCCGGGCACCCTCTCGAGCGCCGCCGGCTCCGCGGCCTCGTCCAGCTTCCGGGCGCTCACGGCCGGGAGCGCCGAGGACGAGGCCTTCTTGTTGGAGGCGGCGTCGGACTTCTTGACGGTCTGGACGGGGGCGCCGGAGCGGAGGGCCTTGTTGACGGCCTTGGGGTCCCGGAGGTCCTGCGACTTGGGCTTCGACTTGTGGAGGACGACGGTGTCCCAGTCCTGCGTGATGGCTCCCGGGAATCTGCTCGGCATGGCGAGACGACGACGACGACGACAACGGAGGTTGATGGAGATTCTGAGACGTAGAAAGAGGATGACGAGGATAAAGAAGGTGGTGGAGAAGTTTATTTATGGTGGAATTGAGTATCTAGAAACTTCTTTTTTTCTTTTAGAAAGGAAAGAAATAAATAAAGGAAAAAGGGCATGAGCTTTCCGGGACATATATCCTGGAAGGTTCTAGGGAAAATATCCAATTCCTAATCAATTTTGCCTTGGAGCCCACGGTTTACTTTCTTTTCTTTTCTGTCCTTTTTTTTCCCCTTGAGCCCCAAGTCCAGATTTTGGGATGTGTCGCTAACGTCGTAATTTTCATAAAATATTCAAAATATTTTGAACGAGCGGATCTTTTTTATTTTATGCATGTCAATGTTGTCTTTAGGTGCTTCATAAAACATTACTTACCTCGGTATGTTCTCTCCTCCAAAAGTAATTGATTCTGATTTTCTTCTCGGCAGCTAAGGCGAAGTGGTGTCGATGAGTTTATGGCCTAAGGTTAAGCACGACCACTACATGATTGGTCAAGAACCGAGCTCTGCGCTTACGACCGACTATAAAAGGGCTGGCTTCGAAAGCCGAAAGGCTGAAAGTGACCCTTTACGCCGGGCTTCATAATTGCCGGGCTGTGTTTGGGAACAGCCTTGCAAATGCTAGCGTTCCCTAGAGGCCTTTAAATTGAGACTCGCTCCCACCTGCTTTGGCATTTTAGCTTTCTCGACATGCAACAGATCCAAATTAATGAATTTTTAAAATTTTCAATCTTATCTTCGCTCATTAAATGTCATTCCACATTTACCCCTTTTAACATAAAAACCCTGAGATTTATGTCTCTCTTCTCTCACCTCTCTTTGCTCATCTACTCACTTTAGTCATTTGCCTTGCATCTTGTTGGGATTATATCGCTTGCCTAGTCGCCTCCGGTTGCTTGGTTGATGGTTGCCGCTGATCACCTGGTTAATGGTCGTACCATTGCTCCAAAGCTATTGTCACAAGGCTTCGCTGAGATCATGCAACCCCAATGTCATTGCGCCTTGGGTGTAACCACCTCAGAGCCCTCCCTTGGGCTCCAAAATAATCCCTAGAAATCTTCTTCATCCCAAATCCAATGACTATGGGAGCTCCAAAGAAATGGAATGTCACCTTCATGAAGCACCTAAAGCAGAAGTGCAAGCACAACTCCTATCGCAATAGCTTCCTCTCTCTCTCTCTCTCTCTCTCTCTCTCTCTCTCTCTCTCTCTCTCTCTCTCTCTCTCTCTCTAGCTCCATGGCAATGTACCTTCGCTTTCACTACTAATGTTCAACTCAACTCAATCGGCAATTTAGTCACCTTTGATTTAGCTCAAACATGATTCGGTTTGATTGGCTATTCTAAGTAAAAATTGCAATGGCAATCAATTGATTACTGTTTTTCTTGGGAAAAAGGAGGATGAGAATAGAAAACATTATTCCCAGTAAAATTGTCATATTGACTTGTTCCTCTAGTTGGATCATATTGAACTCTGCTGGTACATTGGGCACTTGTTTAGTGAGAAACTTGCTGTTTTTGCTCATTTTATTTTCGTATCTATTAAAAATTGTAAGAGCATGTTGTCTGGAATCTGGATCCATTCAAATACAAGACATGTTAGATTTCATAGTTTTGATTGTTGTCTAGTATCGATGACATATTGGTTTTTCATCTGTGGCATTTGTACGATCTTTTATTGTCATATCCAGTATTGCTCTCTACTAGAGCAGCATCGAATGGAAATTTACTGCAAAACTCATTACTTATCTTAATTTTACATATGAGTTGAGATCTGGAAAAACTCTTGGTTTAACAGCACAGGAACAAGGAAGGCATTTAGAGGTTTTTCTTGTATGAATAGAATGATATTTGGCAAAGGGAAACCATACACATTACATTTGAAGTTCAGTTGAACTATCGGGTTAGTGCTTAAGGACCTTCATACTACCAGCACGAATGTGTAATAGATGTAGAGGAGACCTAAGTTAGCACCACGTGACACTCCGTTACATTCCTTAAAGATGCTACTTTTCGAAGGCTTATGGAGATTGAGATCTTCAAGAAAATATGACACCGTGCAACAAGGCATGAGGGCTCCCAGAGATGTTTATAGCCGATCCATTGTGAGGAAAAGTTCAGTTGTAATGCCATCACGCCCTCATATTGTCTTCTCATTATGAAGGATGATGCTTGTGTGCTTTTCCTTGAAGCAGAT
This sequence comes from Eucalyptus shirleyi, assembly GCA_017140165.1. Lineage (NCBI taxonomy): Eukaryota > Viridiplantae > Streptophyta > Magnoliopsida > Myrtales > Myrtaceae > Eucalyptus > Eucalyptus shirleyi. The sequence continues at coordinate 16,028,469 of CM029448.1, read as the reverse complement.
AGTGAATCTCTTTCCTTTAATATTGGCAGGTGTTAAACCATGTCCTGACTTTGCTCTATAAGTCATTCATTTGACTAGATAAATTTGGTATTGGTTGTTGCACATCTTTAGGTGTCCTAAGTGTTGGAGGTTTTCATTTTTTGTCCAACGTAGCGGTAAATTTTGAAACTTCATAGCAATAATATTTTGTGTGATTTTTCTCCTTTTAATCTAAAGTAGGGTTGTAAAAATTTGATAGATTATTTTGTATGAAATTTTGGATCAAGTCTACCTCTGCATTTTTAGGAACTCTTGTCCCATATAATTCCAGGAAATTTTTGTTAAGATTTCTGGAAATCAATAGGATTGGTCTTTTGTTCATTAATGTTGTCGTGTTCCATTTAGCAATTTCATATAAGAATTCTTGAAGGCTGTCTTAGAATTAGGTAAGCATATTCTCTTTTTGGCACAATGGGACTTTTCTCTAGGACTTCGCATATGTTCTTGTAATGCTAAATGGATCTTTCGATTTGATGCTAACTTTCTTCCATTACATTCCTCCCCGATGCTGCATTCATGGGCGCTTGTATTCATTTTTAATAGTCTTGTTTCATGTTGTGCATATCCTGTTTCAATATAGAACAATTCAAGAGGTGTAATAGCTGTAGTTGGTGGTTTTAATTACCTTTTAAGATACAAAAAAAAAAAAAAAAGTTTTGTTTTAGACAAATCAATTGATTATGGTGCCTCTGCATCTGGCCGAGTTAATCTCTATTTTGATATGCAATAAGGGTCACTCTTACGCAATTGGCTGAAAATATATCATTTTCACCATTGTGAATTTTCATTTTCATAGGCCCTGCAGCAAGTGCGAGATAACGCCGACAAGGTTTGCTTGGCTGAATGGAAGAGTGGGCAAAAGTCCTTGAGTTTCGAGCTGCATTGTCAGGGAATGAATGCAATTGGACTAGACGATTTCCATCTCCTCTATATTGTACAATTGATTAGAGCAAGTCCATGACTCAACTAGAAAGCACAATGTTATTTGTTCACGTGACCTATCAGTGTACCCATGATCTTTGCCTTGGCCTGATATACCTTGAAATAGTTCTGTTTGACATGATTTTCTGTGCATAGAAAACAACATCAATTAGCTCAAGGTTTGTCTCAGAAATATGTACACATCCCACAAGTATAAAGTTGATATATATAACCCGTGGAAATGCTATGAATTTAAATTACAAAATGTCTAAAAGACGGCGGAGCAATTTCATTTACGAATTGACTTGGCAAATTCTCACAAATGTTTGAAGAGGAATCATTCAATTTATGGGTTTCGCTCGTATCAATACTCTATTGAAACATTTCATATTACTTAACTAAAAAATAAATGTGATTTTCTTCTTCTTTTTTGCCTTTATAAATTTATGAATGTTCTACATTGCTTTCAATATTCAAATCGTAAAAATTGCTATAATTGTTTTTTTCAATTTTAAACATACTAAAATTTAAAAAATTTAAATTAATCATACCAAAGGACATTTCTAATGTGTTTTTACCAAACATTTTTTCTCTTAAAGTTACTTTGCAAGGCACTTTTTAATTTTAATTGACCAAATAGTATTTGTTTTTCATAAAACTCTTTTAGCCGAAAGCCTTTGCATTTTTCCAAAGGCTTTTCCTAAAAACTGAACCAAATGCATCATAAGTATTATTCATGTCATCAATAAATCCATTTACACCTTTGCCCTTCTCCGATCCATTTTAATTTCTCTACAAAAATAAGGTGTATCTTTAGAGCACACATGCAACTATTTTGTTCTAAAAATCAATTTTTAGGTAGAAATTGAATTTTCTATTTCTATTCTTCAAATAAGTTTCTAAGCAAATATGCGTTTGAAATTCTCTTTTTGAAATAGAAATTCATTTAAAAGTGACGTGAAATTTCTCCCTCTCGAGTGGTGGAGGGAAGCATCCAGCATCTGGCGATCAACGGCCGGGGGCCATGTTTGATAGTTGTCCTACACCGGTCGGCGATGGTCAACGATAGGCAATTGGCGGCCGAGGGCTAGCATCCGGCGGGTGACTAGCAACTGGCATTCGACAATGGGTGACAACAGTTGACGGCGGGTGTCCAACGCCCCACGAGCAGTGACTAGATGGTGATAAAAGTGAATGATGAGAAAAGTTATCATTTGTCACTTTTGTTTTAGAAATAGAAAAGTTAAAAATTTTAACTTCTAATATTTGGTCTAAAATCAAAACTGGAGTAAAAATTTATTCCAAAAATAGAAAAATAAAATTATATTACTAAACAGAATTCTATTCCAAGCTTATTTCAAGGAATAGAAAAACATAGAGAAATCTAGTGATTATACATGAAATCTTATAGAGAGTTCAAAACTCGCACAAAAAAAAGGGGCGAAGCGATGACAAACCCATCATCTCAACAGGGGCCAAAAGAGATCACAGATGCATGTGTCACAAAAACTCTTAAAGAGGAAAATTTTGAATTCTTTATTGCTTGTGAGATAATACAAATAAAGGGGAGAATCTCAAATATATATGTAAGTATTTCTCAATGGAGGTTTTCTATTTCTTCATCCTTGGTCCTCGCACGTTAAAAACCTCTAGACCTAAGGCCACGTCCTTTCTTATATTGCCAAAAGCTTCCGCGGCTTTCCAATTTGCTTCATTCTCATGTATATCCTTCCATCAAATTAAATACTCCCACTTCGGTGCACCATTACCATTTACGCATGACTCGACCACCAAGAGATATTGTGCATCGAAATGAAAGTGTCGATCTAATGGAAGGGTCTGCTTAAAAGTGAAGCAAGGTGGGAACCTGCGAAAGCTATTTGGCGATTCAAGAAACAAATTGATGCCTTCCATACTGAAGATGCACAAGGCATTGCCAGATTAGATGGGGAAGCATAGGTTTTCAACATACAAAGAACTAACAATGATCCAAGAAGACCTAGCGAGGATGCTCTTAGGAACATTCTTGAGTACACAAGAAAAGCTCATAGAGTCTTCTTAGGTCATCCTTGGCCCTATGTATGTTGAAAACACGTTTTTTGAAGTAGTGGTTTAACCTGTAAAAGGAGTACTACTAGTTTGAGGCATTATATACTCCAACATGCTACGGTCACACATGAGTGATAACTACTCCAGACAATTCTCACCCATCATTGCAACCACATCAGAGTCATATCATGTCATGGCTCTCTCCTATCATTTTCATCTACAAACCCAGAGAGTTGTCCCTCAAAGTGCCGCCAGAGAGTTCCGGAATGTTGTTGACACCGTGGATATGAAGAAATTTATTCCAAAAATATCAAACTTTGCTAGTAGCTATGATTTAGCTTGTTAAAAAATGCAAAACTCAGACGCTGACGATGTCATAGACTTGGAATGCTGGGATTGACCAGCTCGCGAGAGCTGAGGGAAAATGACGCCATTGGACTTGGCTGTGTTCTAGAAAGAGAAGCAAAGGTTAGGGGTGGGTCTAGCCAGCTTGAGGAGGAGGTTGGTGAGAGGCCACGTGGGGCTGCCAAATGGGAGGGCAAAGACAGCAGCATGACCGTTAGTTAAGGTGTCAACAAGTTGGTTTCCATGATACCTAATCCAAAACACTAAAGGAGTGTGCTTGACCTAACCTAACCCCTGACCCAAAGGGCATACAACCCAAGCGATTGGGTTGGGTTGGTCCAAGTTCTTTCTTTTTCAGTTTTTTGTGCAAAGGTTAAGATAAACATGCTTTTCAAAAATCACTTATGGTTCTTAGCGCATACATTTTCAAATACCTTGAAGAAATAAATTTTCAGTTAAGGCATAACTTAGCTTTATTGCCTACGCTTATTTCACTCTTTATTTCTCATTTCTCAAATTTCTATTTGTTGTTGAGCTTACAAAATTATTAGAATGTACAACAGAAAGTTCTGAACCTAATTGCAACTTGATCATGTATTATCATGCCATAAATATTTCATCATAGTTATTGTGATCTATGAAACACGGACACATTGAAAGAACTTTCATGTTGTGTCCGACACACTCGAACACACGATCAACATGAGTTGAATTTTTTGACATATAGTTAATTTTTCTCGACACATTCCGATACACGTGGCCGAGGCATGGTGGGTTTCTAGGGCGAGTTTGCAAGTGCAAAGGGAGAGAGAATAGTTGAAGAAGATGATAGAAGGTTGAGACGATGGCAAGGGAGAGGAGACGAGGCTGCCAGCGACGGCGAGGCTGGGACTATAAGGGAAGGTCAAAGGAAGAGTACAGGTCGAGGCGATCCTGAGGGCCGCGACTGGGATCCCGTAATGGAGGGGCATAGGCGAGGTTGCGGCTGTGAAGGAGGAAGGGCCGGAGGCGAGCAATTGCGAGACGATCGAGAGAGAGAGAGAGCAAAGATCGAGAGGTGGAGAGTCGTGCGACGTGACGGAGCGGTAGGCGGCGGCTATGTTTTCAAGTTTCTTCCTCTTTTAATTTTAGTGAGAAAGATAGAGAATAAATGAAAAATGAGGTTTCTGATGGGACTTAGCGTAGAATTTCCAAGAAAGGAAATGATAGCCTGACAGGGGGGGGGGGGGGGGGAGGGGAAGAAACGAAGGAAAGGAATTTTTAATTGGGGGAAGGGGGCGCCTGACAGGCGTTGGGGAAGGGAAACGAGGGAAATAATTTCTTTTTGGGGGGTGGGGGGCCTGATTGGGGTTGGAGAAAAGAAACGAGGGGAATAAATTTTTAATGGGGGTTTGAAAAAACCAGGGAAGGGGGCCCGACAGGGGTTGGGAAAAAGAAACGAGGAAAATAAATTTTGTGGAGGGTAGAAACGAGGGAAATTCATCACATCATATTATTTTTAAAAGTTCTTTTCCGGCAGCCCTTTTTTGTACTTCTTTTGAATTTGCGATTTAATATCTAGCACAAGAAAAATATAAAGTAGAAAAAAAAAAAAAGAGAGAGAAAGAGAAAGAAATAAAGAAGTGAAGAAAATGGGAAATTTTAATAATTTTTTCTTTTTTTCTTTTCTTTATTTTTATCAGAATAAATGAGGCTAAATAGTGATTTCAGAAAATAAAATATCAAAGTTGAAGTATTTATGTGTTTTAATGCATTATCTAGTTCCTAAGTCTTTATTGTATTTTTCAGTCCTTATGTCTTTACTAATTAGGTAATTCTTTTGTTTTTAATGCTTAGTTTATTTCCTTTGTAAAATTCCCAGTATTTGATACTATGAAATCTCAAATGTAAATAAGACAGATTTCGATGAATGAAAATATATCAGATTTGTCTCCATGTGACCAATTTTCTATCCCTAGTTTTAGTCTTCATATGCTATATTCAATCACAACTACCAAAGAGATAAAAGATCACGTTTTCCTCCAATTCGATGAAGGAATAAATGAAGCGAAAAGATATTAAAAGAGAAATTATTTGGGTTACAAATCTTTTAATTTACTGTGAAAATAATTTTCTTTTTAGGACCCCAAGGAAACTAAATAACAAATTATTATATATTTTTACGGGTCTACTCATTTAAGAATTTGTGACTTATAACAGGTTATTATTTTCATAGTAGCCCAAATACTGTTATGCTAGCAAAGCTCATATCAAAACTCATTTCGAAGCCATACCAAAATTAGAATGGAGAGTTCAAATCATACTTGGAGCATCAAAAGCATTAACCAAGAGTACATAACATTGATTTACTAAATATTACGTTGGACTTAAATAGACCTTAAGCAAATAGGGGGTCTTTCACGACCCATGACAGTTTTGAGACTTATTACTCAATACATTGATTAAAATCTGCTGCAACATGGAGCTAGTGCATGATGCGCTTCATGAAGTGGAGATGAGCTCCACAAGGACCTTGAAATCGGCCTCAGCACTCCCATCGGGTCCAGCAGCCTCCACCAATCTCTCCCTCAACTCACCAACCTTCTTCCTCATTTCCTTCCCATCCTCACCCCTCAACACCACCTCCAATGCCTTCTCCATCCCACTCTTTGTTATGGTCCCACCTTCTACTTTCACACCAATCCCCCACACTTCCTCTATCATCCTCCCGTTCATCATGTTGTCCGCCCAGAATGGCTTGCACACCATCGGCACGCCACCCGCCACGCTCTCGAACACCGAGTTGTAGCCGCAGTGCGTCACATAGACCCCACACGCCGGGTGGGTCAGCACATGGCCCTGTGGAGCCCATGGGACGAATTTCCCGTACTCTCTCGTCCGCTCTTGGAGCCCCTTGGGCAAGAACGCCATCACGTGCTCCTTGACGGACCATAGAAATGGGGTCTTAGTAGACTCCAAAGCTTCCCCAAGAGCAGATACCTCACTTGGCGACGGCATTGCCACTGTCCCGAAGCATATGTACGCCACAGACCGAGGGTCTCTGGCATCGAGCCACGTCAAGCAAGCGGTTGTGTCGGAGGCGGAGCTCGATGGCAGCGGCGGCGGGGGGAATGACACAGTGAGGCACCCCACTTGGAGGAGCATCTTGAACTTGGATTTCAGGTCCGCTATCAGAGGTGTTGGGTTCACTTCCGCGTAGGAGTTCATGACGACAGCAGTGGCGCCACTTGGGAGCACACGCCCCATCTCACGCAGCAGGCACGCGATCCTTGATGTATCCTGATCATTGATTATCTCATTAGGTATATCTGAAATGCGCATCATAGATAATCCTGGAATTACTTCGAGGCTTTTGTCGTCGTCGTCGGTGGAGGTGCCACCGCCGGAGGATTCACGAAGGAGCTCACTTATGACGTCAATGTACACATGCGCCGCTAACGAATACGGAGCGGGGACCCAGAGGGTTACCCAGGGAATCTGCATCTTCTCTGCCATTTCGCCTGCGAAAATCAAGAAAGCGTCGGTCAGTAAACAACTCACCTTCTTCCTCACATCTTGCTCTGCAGCGTCAACAGCTGCTCCAAAACTCTCGGGCGCCGCTTTCAGGAACAAGTCCACGTGTTCTCTCGGATGCTTCGTCGCCCCCTGGCAGTCGTCTTGCAAGCCGTCGCTGACGTCATAGACTCGGACGTTGCTGGGTAGCTCTGCCCTTGACGGCAGAGGGAAGACGACCCCGTTGGACTTGGCCGTGTTCAAGAAAGAGAAGCGGACATCCGAGGCGGCAGTGGCAAGCTTGAGGAGCAGGTTGGCGAGAGGCCAAGGGTGGCTGCCGAACGGGAAGGCGAGGACGGCGACGTGTTTTTCCGACGACATGGTGGTCTGGATTTGTAATCTTTTACGTGGTAAGTCACGTTGTAGTTCGAGGAAATGGGGAATCCGAAATGAGCCTTTTTTTGGACGCTGAGAAGTACAGGGGTTTTTTGCTCCAAAAAAAAGAGTACAGGGGTTTGCTATATATGGAATAGAAAATATTGGCATTTAATGCGTCACGTTATATAAAAATCAAAGGACTGGACCACGAAGGACAGATGAATTGAAGGTGTGTCAGAATAGGAGCAAAGGTTTTACTGATCATGTCCTTATTACCGGAAGGGAAAGGAAAACATTTTATCTTCCCACGGGGAAACCTTAAAAACTATTCGAATCTCAAATGATCACGAAAAGTAATTTATACTATAAATTTACGTGCTGACATTCATATATTAAATTTTATATGGCTAGAAAGAAAAAGTCAAATTATGCAATGCAAGATTTTGATTAAGTAAAAAGAATATATCTCAATGCTCAATATTAAGATAACGGGAGTGTGGGACCGACACCACATCAAACATGCAGGAACCGTTTATCAAGATAACTCCTTAACAAATTGACAACTTCATAACTATCAACCAGCAAATTGTGACCTTAATAAATGTCTGAATTAAAAGCGGGTCCATATACAAATGGGCTCACAGTTTTATATTGGCTAGCATATTGCATTATTATGGTCGTTGTACTTACGTCACATCTAAACAGTGGTCACACCACTAGGCCCTAAGCAATAATGACCATCGTACTCATTAATTTATTTGGCTCGTGTTTGGACCATAGCTTGGTCTAATTTAATTAATTAAAGTTATGTGAAGAAATCAAAATATCCGAAGGAGGAAAGAAGAAATTATTATTAGTTTAAATAAGCTTAAAAAGTGCATACTCACGTGTGATTGTTTATCTTGAGATGATTATTAAAAAAATCCTAGATATATTGCACAGATGCTAATGTTGTATCAAAGCTTTTTTTAATTTGATCAATTTAATTATAAACCACATTATAATTTGTTAATGTAGTTCTTTAGATCAATTATGGAAATCGTTAAAGTGAACAACAGCTGCCCCACGTGACATAGACAGTACTTATTTCAACAATTTTTTTTGAAATTTAAATAAAATATATGAATTTTTATATATTTTATTTTCCTTTATTTTTATATTCTATATTATTCATTATAGTTTGTTTTATGTTTTAATCTTTCCAGTAATTTATTTGTTGTTCTTATTATTGAGTGTGGCATTATTGATTGAGCTTTTCATGATTCTATCTCACATGTAGTAATTTAGGACTAAAATCAACAAAGATTGCTTGTAAAACATTTTCCAAATAAAGAGAAAATGTACTGAAAGGGTGTTTGATTAATATAGTGGAACAAAATACCTATATTTAGAATCCCTGGCTCACAATATTAAGACATACTCCCATGTCTTACTTAGGTGTCTAATTAACCCATAATTGATTAGTGGCGAATCCAAAAGGTAAGGTAAATTATGAAATTGAATTGAGATTGCAAGTTGCAATTGGCATGGGCTTGGAAGAGCCAGCACTAAGTGTAAGCACTATCTCCTTGAGAGTAATCCTTTGTGCCCGCTTAGTAATCAACTTTCCATTTCCCTTGGTGTTTCACCTTGAGCCAAGTCTATCACCATTACTTCAGGTATCGAACAATAGAATTGAGAATGAAATTGCATTTTCATCTCAGCCTTATTATATATCAAGTGGGCTAATAGATTTACATACCAAGTGAAAGTTTTCTTAAGTAAAGACAAAGGAAACAATCTAAGTCTTTGACATTCATTTGTCATGCCTCACCACATTGAGCCAAAAAAACCAACCAATATGCTCCATAATCAATTCATCATCGTCGTTGATAACAATGGCAAAGTCAATCATTTTAAATCCCCTAGGATAGGGAACATCATTGACCCAATCCGAATGTGGTTTTCTAAAAACGACCATGACAACCCCTCCATTAGCTCCTACCACATGGGTTGCTTGTTCAATCCAATACATTTAACCACCCCTACCCCAAGCGAAGATGGCGGTCTAGCTTGATTATCTAAATTGGGAGTAATAGGTAAGTTAGGCCTATATGAAATATTCCCAGTGTCTAGTGAAATTGCCATACTAAATGACAGTGGAATTACTTGGCCTAATCTACAAATGTTATTAAACTGAGCAAAAATTTAAAAAAAAAAAAAAAAAAAAAACATACCTAAGAACTACTCAATTTCCTTGTACTGGAAATGACTGGTTGGATGACCTTGGCCTCGAGATGATGTCGTTGACAATAGTAATGATTGTAGGTTTGATAACATTGAAAATGTGCCTCGCAACATGGTTGGCCAAATCCCTTTGTTGTCCCTAGAACAACTTATGCATTGTAGCCATCATAGTTGAATTTCGCTCCACTTCTCTCCTAGTCCTCCTTGAGATGTAGTGGAATGTTGGCATTCCATCTCAGTTTTGCTCCATCGCTACTTGCCGAGTCCTCGTAACGTACAGCCATCTATTACCATGATGCGGAATCGATTGTTGCCAATGGCATTACCAAACTCTTGCTTATTCCTAGTCCTTACCATCATACTTTCCTCAAATTGCACCATAGTGATCTCACAGGGCATACCTAGAAGATTTTTCATTAATAAAAAATGGAATTTGATCAAAATAGTGAAAAACCTTTCACCAAAGGTTTGATCTTTGCTTTATTAAATAGATTCAATGGTGATTTGGAACAAATACTCTTTTGTGGGAGGGTAGTGGAAGCAAGTATTTCTTTGTTAAGTCAGTGTGTGAGGTAATTGATGAGAGTGGACAATCAAGAATCTAATAGTATATGATCCACAACTTGAAAGTGGAAGGGACCTTTCCTCTAGTTATCTGCTCATAAGCGATTGTTGACTAATGAATTGAAGATGTCTTGTAACTTGGAGGAAATCCATATCACTTGAGGTGGAAACACTTTACATGTTCTAAGGGATTGTACGATTATCCATAAGATATGGCTTAAGTTTGTCTCACAATAAAATTTAGGAAAATTCTTCTTAATGAATCCTTCACAATGGTTGAATTCGAATCTTGCTAGTAAGGGGCGATTGAGTTGTCATCATGATAGGAGCATAATTTTTGGAGTAGACGTGGCAATGTAGAAACAAGTCATTTTTCTTGGACAACTAAACATAACATATATCTCTTTGAGTTAGAGATAGGAACGTGGCCCATCGCATTGAAGTCCCCTTTCTATATGTATGGCCAAGAGGCCCTTCCACGATCAGAGAGCCCTCTTCCTCTGGATGAGGTAGAAACCTTTCACTATCAAACTTAAATAAAGAAAATAGATAAGGCCAAGCAAAAATCTTTATCATGGTCAACTCCACCTGTCCCGATAATTTTGTTACTGCAACAAGTTTTACAGGGAAAAACATCAAAAGGGAATCTTTCATGGCAAAAGAACTCTTTTTCAGGCAATTTTTTGTTTTTTAATTTAGCATCACATTTTGAGCTTAATCATCTCGTATCACAAAGGGGTTGGCAATATACAAAAGAAAATAAAAAGGACACGAAAGCAAAAAGAAAAAAAAAAAAAAAATACACACATGAGCTTTCTCTCCCGCGGCCCTTTGAAAAATTCCAATAGACAATTGCATAATATCATTGAGTTCACATTTATTAACCGTTGGATCAAGCTCAAACTTTATGGAGAGTACATAACATACTTCTCTTGAGTTGGTCTAGTCAAATTGATGAGAAAATATATGTAACAATATTCTTGATGGAGAAAATCAAAACAATTGTACTTGTGGATCAAGCCGTGAGAGCTTAGCGCGCGGTCTCATGAAAATAGTGAGCTTTTGTTTATTCTGAGTCAAAATATAATGAAATATTGAGGAGACCTCTGTGACACCTAGTTCTTTAGCTTCGCCAAAGAAATCAAGCATCAAAGATCCATAGATCCCTTTATGATATTCAGTCTAACATTGCTGCTCCCACCTCTTGATGTTCCTGGCCAATTACCATCATCATGCATCTTCCTCATGCTCGTTTGAGTCTATAATCTAATTCAAGTAATTTTCTATGTTATATTTGATTCAAATATTCAACTACCTAAATTGTGGCTATTCAATTCCAACACGATTTGATATGAGATTTTAGGCACATCCAAATAGGAAATGTTTTATTGAACCATGCATATAATCGAGAATTCGATCTTTAAAGCTTCAGATTGGATTATGTATTACTTCTGTTTCCTATTTTGGGTTAAGGTGAATATGTGAATTATACTAGCATGCTATATTTGTAATGCTAATTTAGGAAATTTTCCCATTATGAAAAATATAATAAAAAAAGTCGTATTGCATATTAAGATAAATTACATATTTATGAGCCATGTAGTAATTAGGAAATTACCTAATTTAAAATAGGATTTAGTTTAAAAAATCCAAAAATTAATACAAGTGAGAGAAAGAAAATTTCTATCTATTTTTCTCACCACCTAATGCTGACTTACCTTTAGTTTGCCCCAATGTAGGGTGATTCTCAACATGAGTAATTTGAAAGAAAACTCCAAAAGTGTTTGGGGCTCAAAGAAGTTAAGCAACGGATCACCTGCAATGTTTGGGATAGAGAAATGAGCTATCCCTCATCATTTCAGTCATCGTACTATTCCCGAGAGAACTCTTTATCTTGCAGATAGGGAACTTCCTACACTTATCTCATAAGTGTATGAGCAAGGGACTGTATATAAGATAGGGTTTGCCTTTCATCATCCCGACACGTCTCATTTAGCATGCTCAATCCATTCCATATCATTCATTAAATCGGTCCATCTTGACGTTATTTGGTGGAATTGGTGGACTAAACATGTAAAAGTCACTATGCAAAATCCTTGTCAAAAGAGCTCAACAACTTTAAGCATGAAAAACTTTGCGACTTCAAACAAACAATTTACCACACTCAAAAATGTTTTAGTAAGTATGAAAAATATTATTTTGAGCATTCATTCAAAGAATTGCCCCCACAAAGGGACTGTCTAAGTAATGGGTGTTCTTGGATTACCCCTATCGAAAGGGAACGAACACACGAATGATCAATCAAGACTGAAAATCCGATTTTCAATTTGATAGATGCTCAATTTTTGCTTTTGTCCCTGCACAAGAGAACATGCATGAATAGGATATTATGCAATACAAAAGCAAATGCATATTGAACATCCATTTTCGCTCAGATCGAAATTATATCTTAGTCGGGTCACTACCAAAATTTGTCATGCCCCATATCTGTTATCTGTAAGGGAAAGAATAGAATGTCATTTCCAAAATTAATTATATTCATGAACAAAATGTACCCCTTTCGTCCAAGATGGATGATCCTCTTTTTGACTCGTTCCCTCATTTTCTCACGGAAATGAGAAACTTTGTTTGGCTATCGAGAATAACATCTCGCACAAGTTGTAATGAGATGTGCCCCCACATTACACTTTGGAATCTAGATGATCTCCTCCCAACTTGTCCTCATTTTCTTATTGACGTGCAAGGAAATGGCTTGAGACAAGTAAGAAGATAGGAAGTGTTTAATGTCTTCTTCACTCTTTAAAGATTCATCATAATCAGCTAGGAAATGATCTTTTGCCCCCACTTCAATTTTCCTTCGAATGTATGTTTCAAAATTTGTTGATCATCAATTAAATCAACAGGTCCACTATCATTGGAAATTGACGCCCTATTGTGCTATGAGATATGAAGTAAATGAGTTTGAAAAACAAACAAGGCTAACCTCATGCATGGCTTCAAAATAATTTTTTTATTCTTTTTCTTTTTTCTCTTTTTTTTGAAATCTTTTTGGGTGAGGAAGCATGATGAAGCCCAACCCTCAAAATTTCTCAATGGATGGTATATTCTTTTCATGGATGGATATCCTCACCAGGCCAATTTGGTATACCTCGTCATGCCCTCACAACAAAACTTGTAATTTTATTGAAATTCATCAATCAAATTACATTTATTGGAGTGAAAAATGCAACAACCAATTCCTAGAAATGAAACAAAATCCTAGCAAGCAAGCAACTCCTAGAAAGTAGCAAAAATTCCCATGCATAAGGGGGTGCAATTGAACATGCCCCTAATTAAATAATGAAATCAAGCTACTTAGGATCATATATCATGTGTGCTTGAGTTCTTCACCCTCCTTGGTCTTGTAAAGCGAACCCTCTAGGTCAGATATTCTTCCCTCTAAATACATCACCAATCTTTTCATGGTAGCATCAAATTCGGCTACCTTAAGAAAATGAGACGATTCAACAATCCTCTTGGCTCTTTTCTTCAGGTCACAATTTCTCACTAATGATAAAGTATCCATGTTATCACAGCACTTTTGCTTGAGAGATAAGCTACAATAGCAAACAATTCAACAACTTGACTTTGGAGGCTTGCAATTCACTTGTTCATGTCATTGTCAATATTAGCAACACGGTTTAGCACCTCATTTTGATTGGTCATTTTAGCTCTCGACCATGTATGGATGGATGAGTGGGATCACTCCATGATAACCTAATTCAAATGAATAGGCACACGTAAGCAAATAGAAAGTCATCCATGACAACAATATAATGTCTTTTTTATTTTCACTTTTTTTATTTATTCATGAAAAGTCCAAACAAGAAAAATGAAGACATAGGACACCATAGCATGGACTAAAAAATAAAGATACAAAATTTCCTAAACATGAACTAGGGAAAGCAAAAATTTGAAACTCCCTAATAAAAACAATAAAGAAATTAATTGAAAACAAATTCTCCGAAGTTTTTTTTTTTTTCAAACGACTTATTCTATGGCAATTTCCTTATTTCACTTCTAACTAACATAGAAATTAAATCAATAATTGATCTAGATTGTTATAGGCCAACTAAAGGCATGACAAAGTAAGTAAATTTCATATTGTAAAATTAAAAAACTTACTTCACCAAAGAAAATTGATAGCAACCACATAAACATGCGCATGAAATGTGAGGCTCAATTTCTATCTAGATGACTTAACAAGGTGGAGCTAAAAGGATGATCCAATCACTGTAGTCTTGCATTCAAAGTGTTAGTCCTCTTAACTCTGGCTTAGAAGAAAGGAATGTCCTGTAGTCACACAGTTTCGCAGACAACGACAAACATGGACGACACCATGAAGAACTTTCGAGGAAAAGAATGTCAACCTCTACATAGTAGTCTCGTTTTTTAGGAAGTTTCCTTCTCAACACCATCCTAAAATTTATTATCACAGCCCAGGTCCGGCGGCATGGCTGTATGTGCAATAGTGTAATGCAAATGCATTAGCATGTACAACAATTTATATGTAAACAACACTTCACTAATTTGATTTCAAGACATTCATTCCCAACTCCAACTTGCAATACAAAGGTCAGCAATCACTTCTCCCTTATACCTCCCATCTGCAAAACATTTAACATCTCAAATGGTTAAGGACATACCTGAAATCCTCGCTAGTGAACAAAAACATTTTTCAAAAAAGAGAAAATTGGCGTAAGTCCACTTAGAGTTTTCACTATAGTCCCCAACGGAGTCGCCAAATTGTCACAACCTAACCTCGGGAACAGCACTTAAAATTTGGCTAATGAACTATTAATTCTACACTTAGCTCAGACTCTCCCAAGCCCATACCAATTCATGACTTAAGGTTTAGGTAACATGCAAAAGATTATCAGCTAGGAGTCACCACTAATTTATTTTAGTTAATTGATTAAAAACCTAAATAAAGTAACGGGAGTATTACTTCACTTCTACGATCCAAATATTATGGGAACAAAGACTTGATTACGCTAGATTACTCTAATGTCCTTATGGTATCTTTTTTCTTTTATTTTCAAAAATATGTTAACAGACAATTTAGATTGATTTTAGCCTAAATCACTATCATGTGAGTGCGCAACCTTTATTGAACACTCAATGAATCAAATAACTTGCACCAAAGGAATTAAAAACACCGAAGCAAGCAATTACTTTTTTGGGTTTTCTCTTGTCTCAAGATTAAAACTTATATGACATGCACAAGCTATTTTTGTATTTTTATATTAAAATTCGAAATTTATAAAGACCCTAATTAAACTATCTAAAATGAATTGTTATCTAGTTTAGTTTAGGGATTAATTTGATCTAAACCATATCCTATCTCAAAAAACTATTTTAAAGATGCAATATTATCTAAGCATGCAAACATTATCTAAGACACTATCTACGAAAGAAAATGTTATCTAGAATCTATTCTAATATATTTTAGAATTATCTAAATATGCAATCCTAATTTAGAAAACTATCCTATCTAATACACAATTTGATTTTTTTTGGTTTTTTTCAAAACAAGATTATCAAATATAACCATTATATCCAACCCACTCAAGATATTCAGCGAGAATTCAAATAAATGGTTAAAATAATTGAAGAAATAATCCATTGTCTCACTGATTAAATTAACAATTACTCTAGCATTAGACATCACAACATGCAAAGAAAATCAAAATAATTAGAAAAAATTGATCCGAAGTCTCATGAATCAAATTAATAATTATAGTGATTTTAAAGTTAAAAAATCATCAATGCGCAAAAAAAATCAAAATTTATTTAAAAAGTGATCTGAAATCTAATGGATCAAATTAGTAATTATAGTGGTTTTTTCTCAATAATATTCTATCGGATAATGCCTAAAGTTTCAATGAAATCAATGTTAGCATCCAGTCATCCAATTGAGGTAGTAAAACATTGAGATGAAATTTGGTCAAGGAAGTTTACCTTGTTTGGATGATTTACTTACAAAACGGGACTGACGTGAAGGACTCACGAACGGCGGTTTGCGTCAAGACAGGCTCAGCGGTGGTGGCGCAAGGCTCGGGCTTGGACGTTAGGATTGGATTGCAGTGGTGCTAATTAAGGGCTCCTTGCAATGGTGTTTCTTGGACAAAAACGGCAAGTCGTAGTGCAAAGCAAGGATCAACAACTTGACACTTTTGGCATTGACAATTTCTCTAGGAAATCTGAAAGTGACCTGTAAAAAATAGAGAGGACAGAAAGCCCTCATTGAAGGCTGCATAACAGGACTTCGTTAAGGCTAGCGTCGAGAACAGCAAATGGCCAAGTCGACGAGGATCCGCCATGCCACCGATGTGGGTGTTGTCGTCACAACTTGGACAGCAAAGTAGAGGTGACGTCGCACTCGTGGCAATGGTGTGGAGTCGCACAAACAACTGACGCCTTTCCGACTTGGTTTCACGAGTAAGTTGACTGCAGTGCTATTGGTGTTTGTTTTGATAAACAAGTATACGTGCATAAGTAAAGTAAGATCAAATTCTGATCGCAGTGAAAGTAAAAATCTTATACATGTGCTTCCAAAGCATTTGTGCATTTTAACAAAAGCACATACAAGAAATAAATGAGTTAATCATATTAACCTTATATTGTACTCCAAATTAACGTTCTTCGGGTTTTGAGCACAAACGTTTGATGTTCTCGTAAAAGTGGTTTTGACATTCTTCAGACTCTACCACATGAACATTTGATGCCTTCCGGTAACTCCGGTTTTGATGTTCTTAGACTCTTATCAACGAACGTCTAATGCCTTTCGGTAATATCGATTTTGATGTTCTTTAGATACAAAATGTTTGATCTTTTCGTATTGTAGGTTCTGACATTCTTCAAATTCAGCCCAATAAATGTTGGGCCTCTAGTTTAGACACACCACAAATTCTCATGTTGAACAGAAAAGAGAAATTAGAGAGATCTCATAATTACAATTATGGTAACAATTGCTTTCGTGTGTGAATGATTTGGTTTATCACTATCAACACTCTCAAATTGTCGATTGTCGATCATCTAGTGATCTACTTTCTGTATTACCTTTTATAGCCAATGTAGATTACATTTAAATTGGTTCATTAACTCTAAAACCGTTTTAGAATTAATTCGGTCGTAACTTCTAACATATGTAAGTTCTAATACCATTTCGGGCACTAATTTGAACATTAACTTTATAATTGTCACAAAGCATTATTCCAGCTATTTATTTGTAATTGTTATAAGTCTTTATTCTGGGTATTTTGTAACTGTTACAAATATTTAATTTGACCATTGTATCTTAAACCGTTTCAAAGCATTAATTAGTCATTTAATCTAAAACTATTTCAGATCATTGAACTGCCTATTTATTTTGAAACCATTTGAAATCATTAATGTGACCATTAAATCTAAAACCGTTTCAGATGTTTAATTTAGCCATTAAGTTTGAAATAATTCAGATCATTAATTTAGCTATTAATTTCGATCGTTAATGATGCAATTAATTCTGAACTCACTTTAGATCATTAATGCAGTTATTAATTTTAAACTCACTTCATATTATTAATTCGGTCACCAAATCTAAAACACACTAATATTTGATTTGGCTGTAAAGTCTGAAATCCACTTCAAACCTTGTAAAGTCTAAAGCCCCTTCTTCAGAACTTTTATTTATAGCCCAACTCAATCCGATTGGCTCAATTGCAAACAAATTTGAAATATTCTCTTTATCGTTCAAATGCCATTCTAATTGGTTATGGTGTGTGATGTCTCTAGGTTCATCACTGAGCTAGTAACAAAACTTGTACTAACACATTAGCACGACCAAGAGAACTTATTGACCAGATCATTCCTATAAACCATGAGTGACATTTGGCACAATATCATGACTACCCAAACAGTGTGAAATATTTTCAAAACATAATAAACCTATCAGCAACCATGTAATTTGACATTTTTGTCTAATCATGTCCCGATCAAACAAATGCCATGGAATAATTGATCAAGCCACCAATTCGATCATATGCCCAAATTTAATTGACATATTTTTTCAAGACATAAACCATTCATTCTCGATTATAACCCCGGTCAAGGATTTCAATACAATGCCACGATTAGATCTCATAGGACATCAATATTGTATATCTATATATAACAAGAAGATAAATTTCATATTGCGCCGCATGTACCTTTGTATGTGAACAAACTATGACCATCAAGTTCAAAACAGTTCGATGAAGCATCAATATGTGCACTTCTAAACCATATCTATCCAACATACAAGTCAACATTGTGCATCAAGTTTAAAGATCTTACACCAAACCAAAATGTGAACGATTAGACATTGACCCCGCTAAAAGCTTTCATATCGCTAATCGTTCTATACATGTCATGTTCAATGAACTTGTCTGAGACAAGTACCTATGTTCTTAGCTCGGATATCATAATACCCAATGATTTATAACTCGTCATCCACTCAAATATCTAATACCGATGGTGAACTTGAGAACACATCGGTATCAATAGGATCATTGGATCCATCGACCGGAAACTGTTTAAAAATTCAACATAATTTAAAGAACATATATTCTTAATGCATTAAAAACAGATTCAGTCATAACTAATCTTATGGACTTATTCATATATAAATAGAATGATGAATGAAAACTTATTTGCCATTAGATAATCCCTAACATATAACTATTACATGGTTCCTTTAGGACATATAGCTAACAAGTGCAACAGCAGCAGCTCATCGTATCCGGTGAATAGAGGAGGCCGCGGTAGTGGTCAATAGCGCGTGGCGACGGGGGCATCGGTGTGCGGCAACCGAGCGTGAGCACGAAGAAAGCGTCGTCCAAAGTGGGGTGCTCGGCAGCCCCTTCTCTCTCTCTCTCTAGTCTTTTCTTTTTGCGCGTGTCAAACTGGCAAAAAGGAGAACTCTCTAATTGTGCAGAGTTCCCCTCCTTTTATATGCAAAGTCGTGAGGCCCCACCAAGGAAAGAAAGTGCCCTAGAATATCATACAGTTCTTGTCCTTTTATTTACTTTCTTCACTTTTCTCTTTCTTTCCTTTCCAGTTCACGCGCAAAATCTTCCATCCATGACAGTGCAATCGTTCTTGTCTTGAAATAAAGAATATATCACTCCATATATGATCCATGCCAACCGACTATGCCTTAACACACCTTCCTTTTATTTCTCTATCCCTATTTTTCTATATATTGCATGAATAAACGAAACATTGATCGCCATATGCCATATCATCCTTTCTTTTTGTTCCTTTTCATTGGCCAAATTTTCCTTATTTGCTCTTGAACAAATATCGGAAGAATAATACGATTTTTTTTTCCAAAATATACTAGTCTTCCAGCTAATCATTCTCCATAATTTAATTTTTGGCCATCAAAGAATATCAAGCTTGTGTCAATTCTCTCTCCCCGTGGACTTAGTCCAACTCGTCAAATTAAAACTCATCTAATGCAAATGCAATAATAAATAAATACTTCTAAAACTACATATATGCAATTTAATTTTAATATTCTTGTTTAGGGTTTGAAAATTAATCCCTAATTTTATATAGAATAAATAAATAATTGGGTCATCAAAATTTAGGTATCAAAAATAGAGACATTAACGTACTTTTAATTGAATTATGAAATTGTTGCATTATAAGGTGGATGTGTGACTAAGAATACCATCGATCGTTGGGACTAAAATACCCCGAGTTGTAGTAGGAATGCCTAGAGGTCTAACCGGATTTCTCTATATGCCTAGGAGGTGTAACGCGGTTCCCCCAGATGCCCTCACCATGCCGGATGGGTGCAAGATGTCCGAGGATAATAGGGTTCCCCAAATGATGATAGTAGCACAAAGTTATATTGAATATGACTTTAGTATTTCTAAACTGAGATACCGATTATCTGTTAGGAAAGGTTATTACCAATATTGATTTATCGGTTAAGTTTATGTACAAGTGATTTATTAAACTTTCTATTGAGGCTTTATTTGTCAATACGATAATCAATTTGTGTAATATAGACCGTGGACCCTCTTCTTGCTAGGTTTAAACTCACTAGTTAGTGATTTCATCTTTTTATATCAATAGAATGTCAATCCCACCTACCTCTCTATGGTTCGTTAGGGGTCAGATGGACGGGTCGAGTTGCATTTGAGTTGGGTTGAAAATAGTTTGACCTATATTAGCCCATTTAACTCATTTTTCAATTTGATGACTCATACCCAACCCAACCCAACCCAACCCATATTACCGAAACACATTAAAATTTACTTCAATTTAGGTTAATCTACTCTCACCCATTTAATTCACTCTAAGCTATTCACATATATGTTACTTGAATAAAAAATTCATATCAAATTTAAAAAGTAAATTAAACAATAAAAAATTAGTAAATAAAATTAAAAAAAGGTGAAAAACCTTTAACTAAATCTAAGAAAACTTATTTCTTATGATATTTAATGAAAAATGTGCTAAAACACTTTAATACAATACAAATTTAATGGATAATTTTTATTTAAAAAAATTTAAAAAAATCGAATTTTAAATTATTTTTACTTTTAAAATATATATATAAGTTTTAATTTTTTTCCTTTTCTCTTTTCTTTTTTTCTTTTTTTATTTTATTTTTCTTCTTCTTTGACTGGCCTTTAGCCAAAACAACAGCCGGCGATCAACCACATGCCAGCTCAAGCTCACTTGAGGTTAGCAAGCTTGAGGCTCGCTAAACATTGATAAGGCCTCTGCCTCGCCAAATCGACGAGCTTGAGCCTCACCAATCATTGGCAACCTCGAGCTCGCTTGAGCCTCGCCTAGCTGATCATGGCCGTCGCCATGCCAACCACCAACTAAGAAAGGAGGAAGAAGAAAGGGAAAAAAAAATAAAGGAAAGAAAAATTAAACATAAAAAATAATTCTAATTTCATTTTTTAAAAAAAAACATTTTTATAAAGTTAAAGGGGAAAAGAGGGTGTGAAGTTTGGGTTGGAAATGGATTTTTAAGTTCAACCCATTTAAGACCCATCTAACTAATATCTTCAAAATGTAAATGACTCGTATATAACTAATTTATGATTTAAATTAGTCATATATACATTTAAGATCCATTTTGACACCTCTAATTACGGGATGCCAATTGACTTCATGTGGGAAAAGGACAAGTTTGTAGATCCTGATTTCCCGAACACGGTGTTTATCCGAATCAAGGGGCATAAGGTCATGATTATAGGGCCTCCGACAGGGCAAGTCACTCTTGGGCTCGTAGGAATGTTCCTCGTGTCAACGGGCGCATGGTGGGTCCACTCCCACTGTTCGCCGAAGGGCTAGGAGACGGAGGCTGAACTTTTGGAGCTAGGAAGATTTTTGATGGAGTCAAGGGCCAAGGTTAGGCAATCACGTGTACAGTTAGGTGGGGATGGGGTGACCATCGTATGGTACTGACTTTTTGAATTCCCTAGGTTGAATCACATCATGTTCTTTGATGAACATCCAAATATCTTGCCATCGTTTCACTGAAGTGATCGATCGCCTTCCAAGCAGAGATGCCTAAATGACGAAGCTGTAGTTCCCAAATGTACTTTCTCCTGAAGGTGTTGCTTGTCTGCAACCGGTCGATATAATCGCTCATTTCATTTCATTTTTCAGACAAACCCAAACAAGGTGTAATCAGAACAACACACCGTTACAAAGCTCTGCAATATGCAACATAAATATTCCTAAATGATGACAAGCGCATTACATGTTTCGGTAAATACAAA
The DNA here is from genome assembly GCA_017140165.1 of Eucalyptus shirleyi. NCBI lineage: Eukaryota > Viridiplantae > Streptophyta > Magnoliopsida > Myrtales > Myrtaceae > Eucalyptus > Eucalyptus shirleyi. The sequence goes on along the minus strand of CM029448.1, from coordinate 16,006,642 downwards.
TTCTCCACCGTTCTCAATTATTTCTGGTCAAGTGCATCAGCCAGAGGGAGCGCCAATCTCCTTCATGCTTAAACAACCATCTTAACCCTGCATGTTCTCAAGCTTACTCTATCCCAAGCACCAGAAACCAACGTAGTTCCCCCAAACTGTCACCTTCACAGGCTCAACGGTGCATCTGTTACCCTCAAAAGGATTTCTAATGTTCTCCACATTCAAAATATTAACTCAATCACGCAATTTATAAGGAACAACTAAAACCCAGCAAGTCCATAACTCAATAAAATCTACCGACAGGAAGAAAAACAACCAACCTGACAACACTGCACTAAAAACCAAAACCTCAGGCCTGAAAATCAAAACGACCTCAAGTTATCAGCAAATAATAAAGCAAGGTGTATTTCTAACCCCATTAAATTCTACTTCTTAATTTCACCAAATTCAAAAGGAGCTCCCAAAGTAGAACATGTACCACCATTTGTTTGGCATTGTTATAAGTGTATACATAAGAAGATGAGACGTGAATGTAGTCGAAATTTCTAAAGCACGTGAAATTCATTTTAATAAATGTAAACAAGATGATTTGCATAATATTTTTGGATCAGAAAGCTTTTAAGCTTCACAATGCGTTGCCAGCAATTCAGTTAGAGCCCAAAGAATGCAATGTTACTAGAAAAATTTCATCCAGCAATAAGTCCTCCAGAAAATTTCAGATAGAAATAATGTCCTTGAAACTAGATATATCGCTGTTTTATTGTCTCATATATAATCTCATCTAATAATGCCTAGTATATGCAAATCTTGACTACTGTATCGACCATGAAAAGATCTATCAAAAGGACTAAGTGATGCCAGCAATAGCAGCTAGGAGATCAAAGAAGCAGAAGGAAAGAGCATTAAGATGCAGATAGCATCTAAAGATGGAAGAATGCAAATTTAATCACTGCAGAGATTTATAGGCACGACACAAATAAGTTTAAGTATCTTAACTAAAGCCTCTCTCCAAGTGATTTTAAATCTCGTGAACTTTCTTATATTTCCTTAGCTAAGTTCAGGAAAGAAAGAACACTGGATATCATGGTCAAAATAGAGGACGGATACTCTCAGGGAAACATGTTCTCCACAACTGAAACTTATCCTCTGTTATAGATAATCAGAAATATTTGCAGTCAAGTAAGTTAATAGCTCATACTGTCAAGCTTATGCATAGGGGAAGCTTGATGAAAGTTTAGCATTACTAATCCCCTTATTGTGAAGGAGATGGAGGATTCACTTCTAGGAAGTCACATGTACCACGGAACAGTTTTCTATCCATCATTTCCAGTTATAGTGAGTCCAAACAAGGATCACAACAGAAATAGCTACTTCCAATCTTCCTCATTTTCCAAGAAAGCCTAATAACTACATTTCCAAAGTCCGACTCGCGTAAAAAGACCCACAATCAGGCTCTAGGTATATATAAAGCATGGTAAAGTTATTGTATTGAATCAGTGAAACAGGAAGCAATTCCATTAGTCTAGTGGGCAAAGATGCCAACACAAACAAAGATTACATACTCATGACTATTCACTGCAGATGTCATCATCATCTTCGTCGCCGTCATCCATGCCCCCTGCCTGTATTTTTGCAATCTCAGCCTCTGCTCTCTCCAAAATCTCCTTCTTCTGCAAATCCAGTTCCCGCTGAAAATCTGCCCGCATCTTCTTCAACTCCATCATCTGTTCCCTCTTATTAGTCTCGATCTTCTCATACAACTCTCCAAACTTCTCTATCGAATCGACCAAAACCCTCATCCCCTCTCCTCCATCTTCCTTCCTCGGTGGAGGCATATCATCATCCTGTTCCTCATCGCCATCCATCTCCGACTCCGACTCGCCCGGACTATCCCGCATCTCATCAAACGCATTCGACTTATCCAGATAAACCGTGGTATCCGCAAAGCAAAACTCTCCCGAATCCACGCCACAAGCCAACCCGCCATCTTCCATGTTCGTATCCATCAGCACATCCATCTTCTTAAAGTGCATCCAGCTCGGAGTAACCCCCGTCCGCTCCATCTTCGCCCTCTCCTTCTTATACTTCTTCTTCAAGGCGTCTAGCTGCTGCCTACAATCTACCTCGGTGTACTCCATCCGCGCCCACTCGGACACCTTCTCAGCAATCTCGCTCCAATCCTCGGACCTCACGCTCTTCCCACCCAGCTGCATAAACCTCTCTCCCCACACTTCCAGCAACGTGAACTTGCCATAGTCGCTCCAAGGCGGAGCCTGATCCGGAAACCCTGCCCCATACTCATGAGCAGGCACCAATTCCTCCTGCCCACGCTTCCGCACGTATCCCTGCCCCCCGCTCCCGCCACCGCTAAAGCCACCGTGACCGTTTTGGTAATCATAGCCGTAACTAGGGTTTTGACGAATACCGTAATTTCCCCCGCCGTCGTCCCCATCATCGCCGAATCCGCCGCCGTCGAGGCTCCGCACGCCGCGCCTGGCGGCGGCGGGGCCGGGCCGGCCGGGGAGGGCCTGGCCGCGGGAGGACCTCTTGAGGCGCTTGTTGCGGTAGGGGTCCGCCATGGAAGAGCTCGCGGGGTCGCCTTCCGCGTCGTCCATCGTTGCGGCGGACAGGAAGCGCCGGGGCCCCCGGAAATCGACCCGACGGAGGGAAGCCCAGATGGCGTCGAAGTGAAGCGAGGTCGAATGCTCCGGGAGGAGCTCGATATGGAAACGTTGGTGGGGATCGATCCTTTGGCGCGTTTTCTAGGGTTTATCAGTCGGGAAGCCGGGGACGAAGAAGACGATGATGGTGGAGGAGGGGTTTGAAAGAGGTCGTCTCTGCCTGTGGACTCCGTTTTTTCACTTTCATTTTTATTTTTTGGGTGGGGCCATGTCCTTCGTCTTTGCTGCTTAATGTCCAATAGACGTGAGGGAAATTTCACTTTTCTCCTAATCTTTGATTAAAAGTTTGCATTTACGTCACTAGACTTTGATTACAACCACCTAAAGCACGAAGGTATCTTTTCGGAGGATATAGAAAACAAGTCTCGGGATTGAACTTGTCACGTGATAGAAGCGTGCTTTTGTTTACGATATAGCGAATACATAAATATGATCCGCGGGCAGGTTTAGTAACCATTTTGTTCCCAAAAATAATTTATAATTAGAAATTATTCTTTTTTATTTTGTTCCGAAAACAATTTTTAAGTATTTTAAGTCATTTTATAACTATCCAAAAAATTTATTCTTAGAATAGAATTACATTTGGTACCATTATGAAATTTCTAATCCAAACCATTTTATTATAATTTTTTTAATAATTTTATTACTTTTTTCTTTTCTTTTTTTCTTCTTCTTCTTCTTCTTCAAGGTTTGCCGATCACTAGCCTTAGGATGACCAACAATCGGCCATACGAGGGCTGGCGACCTCACTGGAGCATCGCCAGCCCTCGACGAGGCGGTACCTCATTGGCCAAGCCTCACTAGCAACTAGGCAAGCGACCTTGCCCAAATCTGGCGAGGCCAAGCTTGCTCAACCATCAACAGAGCTCGACCTCATTAGGCCATTATGAGATCAGCCTCGCCTTGCCAGCGACATCAGCAATTGAAGATGAAGAGAGAGGAAGAAAAACAAGAAGAGAAAAGAAAAAAAAAAAAAAGTTTGCTTGATTTTGGAATTGTTTCAGGAACAAAGAATCAACTTTTTTTTTTTTTAGTTCTATTTCAAATCTACTTTTGAAAAAAAAATAAAAATAAAAATTTGTTCCCGTAAATAAAAATTTTACCAAACAAATTTATATTCCAAATCTACTCTCGAGAAGAAAAAAATATGAATTTTCACTCTTTTGCCAATTATCAAAAGTGCCCTAAAAGTATAATCTTCCCGAAAAACATAGCCTTACACAACCCATGCTCCCAAATCTTAACCTTTTCCATCACCACACGAGTTATTTCTAAACATGTCAAAGGGGTAGGTCAAATCAAGTTTGAGTTAAGTTAAAAATCGTCCGATCCAAATTAACCCATTAAATTGTTTATGACCATTTTATAACTATGTAGATTTATTGATCCAAACATAACCCATACCTAACTTAGCCCATATTGCTAAAGTACTTCTATATTTAACCAAATCTAGAAAAATTTATTTCTTATGATTTTTAGAATACTTATATTTTTAAAATACTCCCATATAATAACAAAATTAATGGATTAATTTTATAATTTTTTAAAAAATTGAGGTTTCATTTTTTTCATGAAAAATGTAATATTTCTAAAAATGATCATATTTTTTAGTGTTTAGTTGAAACTTGAAAATAAATTAAAAAATTCTTTTTCGCTTAATATAGAAAATTCATTTCGATTTTCTATGCATTCATTTTAAGTATTTCTATTTATTTGATAAAAAAATATATTTTTTCTTTTTTCTCCTTCTTCATCCGATTGTCAGCCATGGCAGCCGTGGTCGACAATAAGCGAGGATCCACCTCACCAGGTCCGACAAGGTCAAGCTAGCCTTGATGTCGATGAGCTTAAGTCTCGCAAGATCTATGAGGCTCAAGCCTCGGCCTCGCCCAAGGCCAACAAGCTCGAGTCTCCTTAGATCGGGGAGGCTCAAGTTCTATTGGAGCCAAGTCTGGCGAGCTCGGCTCACCAAATTTGGCTAGCTCAAGCTTGCCTCAGGCTAGCAAGGCATTGGCGTCGCCTAATCGAGCTCACCAATGCAATTGGGTGGGGGCCACAAATCTTGCCCTACTAGCAACGGTCAGTCATCGAATTTCGTAGGGAAAAAAGTGAAACAAAGAAAGGAAAAGGGAAACAAAATAAAACTATTTAAAAAATCAAAAATTAAAATGAACAAAAATGATAAAAACTGTTCAAAGAGGATAATATATCCTTCACTGGCTGACTCAACTAATAATATTTATAACTTGAATAGGTTATAAATGGATTTAAAGACAAAACCAATTACAACCCATTTATCATTAGAATTGCATTCAACCCAAACCCATTAACAACTCAATTATTAAAACTTAATTAACTCATATATGACCCATCTTATTGAATATGGGTTCAATCCATTTTGACACCTCTAGTCATTTTTAAACATCATTAGTACATTTTAAAAGTCGGTAAGCAACAATTAACGGCGGTATTAGTCATTTATGAACATGATTAGTAAATCTTAAAAGTTGGTAAGCAACAAATAATGGTGGCAAGTTGATAGAAAAGTAAGTAAATTTACGAAAAAACAAAACCCATAACTAGTGAGCAACGGAAAAAGTGTTAGAAAAGTAATAAACTTTTTGTTCTAGTGTCAATTTAGTCCTAAACCTTTTTATCTAGTATTAATTTGGTCATTTCAACCGAACAATGCTGACATGGACATTAGTTAACTATTGTGACACGGCCAACTAAGGCTAACTAGATAACTTTCAATAATATTTTTAGTATTTTTTTTCAAAATATTTATTTATTTATTCTTTACCTTTGTTTTTTCTTATCCTCTTCATCAAGCCGATCGCTAGTCCTTAATGACCAACCAAAGGTGAGGGACCTCTTCTGCCTATGGGCAAACTTGCCGGCCACTAGTGAGGCTCAAGCCCTCACCACAGGCCACAAGGCCGACCTCGAACTGGGTTGGCTTGTTGGTGACCCTCACCTCAAGCTAATCATCAAGGTCTAACAACTGGTTGGATGAAGAGGAAGGAAAAACAAAAAGAAAGAGAAAGAAAAGGAAAAAGAAAATAATAAATAGATAAATAATTTGAAAAATATTATTGAAAGTTGTCCATATCAACGTCAGCCATGCCACATCAGCCGACTAGCATCCACATCAATAATATCCAGCTAAAATTAACTAGAATGACTTAATTAACACTAAGTCAAAAGGTTTAGGACTAAATTAGTACAAATAAAAGATTTGTGACTAAATTAGAACAAATGCAATAGATTTAAGACTTTTCTAACATTTTTCCCGGTAAGCAACTTAATCAAAGAACTGTTGATAAGCCACTTAATTAATAGTTTGTAAAATATAAAATAATTGGTAAATCTAAGGTGTTGGTGAAAGAAGATTAATGAAAGTTTGTAATAGATGAAAGATTTTTTTTTGTCAAGATAAGAAAAGTTGATATTAAAATAAAAGACAAAAAACGTCCACTTTAACTCAAATAGGAGTTAGCAATGCATATTTTTAGTAACTTAGCAGGAGAAAAGTTTTTAACTATTTCAATTAAAGTTGGTAATCTCTAAAGGAATTGGTACATTTGATGGTTTGGTAAATAAGACAAAAAAAACTACAAAAGCTTGGTAAGCAATTCAAATAGGAGTTAATAAATCAAAACTAGTTAGTAAAACAATGGGAAAAAAGCCAATGAATCACACAAATATAAGTTTGATAAATCTATATAAGAATTGATAAAACCATTGAGGATGAAATATATAGTTACTATGTCAATAGTGGTGAAATTCTAGGAAGCACCAACATTGTTCAAGAGTTTTCATGTTGCCTTGAACACTCCAACATCGACACTCTCCAACACTCAGTCAATATGTGTCGGAAAAATCCGACACCTGGTTAATTTTCCCAATACTCTCCGATGGAATCATATCATACGAGTTTTTGACATGTGAATTTCAACATGCAAGGTGAATTTTAAAAATTTTCAATAATGAGGGGTCAAAATTTATATATGTGAAAAAATAATCAATAATAAATGAGGAAAAAGAAAAATCTAATCTTCTCTTCTCTTTTGATTCTCACTCCCCGTGATATACAATTCAACTCCTAAATTTTTTTCTCCTCTTCCAACATGTTTGACATGCGATTTCAGAATATGAATTACTTGTTTTTTTTCCAAATTTTATAGATTATTGGAATAAAGTTAAATTTATCAAATTGAAACAATTAGTGTATTAATAAATTGTGGATTAATATTTTTAATATAAATTCATTCTAGGCTTTTTTTTATTATTTATTTGTGAATTTGAATCAAGTTAATCTGATTGAAATAATTATAAAAATGATAATTTATTATGTATCTATAAAAATATACATGTAATATCTCAACATGTCGAAACTTTTTATTTTTTGAGAAACAACGTGTCAGTATATTGTATTGTATTGTGTAGCATGTTGCGTATCAGTATCAATGCTATTTAGATAAAATTAGACCTTAATCATCTTAACAGATGAAAAAGCAATGGAAGTGTAACTTTTGGTATTATAACGCGAAACCTACATTATCTATTGCGGGCTTTAGGTAAATCAAACAAAAAAACAGGGTCCTAGAATAATAGTCCTATTTTGAGAACCAAATTATGAAATATTTACTAACAAATGAATCTTAACGAGAAGAAAGTCAACGTGCCTTTGGTAGCATTTAATGCACAGGTTGCAAAATCATTGACTACTCATTCTCTTTTCCTGATTTCCAACGCCTGCACTAATTAGAAACGCGTCCGTGCTTTCCCATAGGACGTGAGATTCTTGCATGGATGGTTGCCTTCTCCATTTCCCTTCTCCATTAAATGCTGAGAGAGAGGGAGAGAGAGAGAGTTTCGGAAAGATCACCAGAGCAGCCATGAATGGAGGAACGGCATGATCACGCAGAAGAGCACGCGACCGAGCTGGAATGAACGGACTGTAGAATTGAATGTAAAGTTGTCGAGCGGTGAGCAAACTGTAAAGACTGAACGAGAGCGCGTCCCAACTTCCAACCCCGTAAATATTCAATCCTCTCTGACTTCGCGCCTTCTGCTCAAATTAAGTCGCTCACAGAAAAGAGACGACAACTTGACCAACTCGACCGTCCAAATATTCACGGAGATCCCTCTCCATATAAAGCCTACACGACCCTCGGATCATTCATTGCGTTTTGCATGGTCCATTCACGTACAGGGTAGTGTGCTCACAGATCGATTCGTGGTCGGTAGTCTATGAGTCTGATTGATGGCCGCCGTGAAATCTGTTGTCGTAATTTTAGCTCTGGCTTTTGTGGCGTGCAGTGTGTGTACGGAGAGCAGGAAGCTGGAGGAGAAGAATGAGGCCGGCAGCGAGGTGAAGAAGCCAGAGTGGTTCTTTGGCGACAACGGTGGCTGGATCGGTGGAGCTGCCAGTGGTTATGGAGGAGGGAAAGGTTTTAGCTTTGGACACTCTTTTAGCTTCGGCAAAAGAGTGGGTTTCAGTTATGGTTCTGGGACTCCTGGCGTTCCTGGACTTCAGAAGCCCGACTGTGTTGGGAAGGGCGGTGGAGGCGGCACGAAGAAGCACCACAAAAAGGGCGAGAAGCCTCACCACGGGGGTATTGGAGGAGGTGGCGGAGTTGGGGGAGGGGGTGGCATAGGCAGGGGGTGGTGGTGGTGGTGGTGGTGCTGGAGGAGGTGTTGGGGGTGGAATTGGAAAAGGAGGTGGTGGAGGCATCGGTGGCGGTGGTGGCGGCGGCGGCGGCGGTGGCGGCGGCATTGGTGGGGGTGGTGGTGCTGGAGGAGGTGCTGGGGGTGGAATTGGAAAAGGAGGTGGTGGAGGCATCGGTGGCGGTGGCGGCAGCGGTGGCGGCATTGGTGGGGGTGGTGGTGCTGGAGGAGGTGTTGGGGGTGGAATTGGAAAAGGAGGTGGTGGAGGCATCGGTGGCAGTGGCAGTGGCGGTGGCGGCATTGGTGGAGGTGGTGGTGCCGGAGGAGGTGTTGGGGGTGGAATTGGAAAGGGAGGTGGTGGAGGCATCGGTGGCGGTGGGGGCGGTGGTGCCGGAGGAGGTGTAGGCGGTGGAGGAGGCGCTGGGGGTGGAATTGGAAAAGGAGGTGGAGGAGGGATCGGAGGGGGTGGAGGTGGCGCTGGAGGAGGTGGTGGAATTGGTGGAGGCGGAGGTGCTGGAGGAGGAACTGGTGGTGGGATTGGAAAAGGGGGTGGTGGAGGAATTGGTGGTGGTTTTGGAGGTGGTGGTGGGGGTGCTGGAGGAGGCATTGGTGGTGGAGGAGGTGCTGGAGGAGGCGGAGGCATTGGTGGCGGTGGTGGCGTTGGTGGTGGAGGAGGCATTGGTGGGGGGTTCGGGAAAGGAGGTGGTGTTGGAGGAGGTATAGGTGGCGGCATTGGTGGCGGTGGAGGGTTTGGGAAAGGAGGCGGTGTTGGAGGAGGTATTGGTGGCGGAGGTGGTGCCGGCGGAGGAGTTGGTGGTGGAGCCGGTGGGGGATTTGGAGGCGGCATAGGCGGAGGCGGAGGGATAGGAGGTGGAATCGGCGGGGGAGGAGGTGGTGGTGGAGGCAGGTGTATTGGTGGCGGTGGAGGAGGGGGAGGATTCGGAGGCGGTGGTGGCGGGTTCGGCTCGTGGAAAAACCATGAGGGCTAGTTGAACCTGCGCTGGTCTTCGTACGTGAATGGCCTCGGTGCCTTGCACGAAAGTCGTGTTGTTTCAAAATAAAATTTTATCATTTCTTATGACTGTCTTAGTCTCGTTGATTTCACTGTTTTCGTTGAGGGCTTGTAAGGTCTCCCCAGGAACAGGACGTGTAATACCATTTCGTTTTCTTCTTGTAATTATGATTGTATTTCGTTGTTATCATCGTCCATTTCGTTCTTATCATCGTTCATAAACTATTTTTATAAAATCTTGAGAATTGAATTATCTGAGAAGCCTATTTTATAATATGGATGGTCATCATGTAAATCGCATTACAAGTAATGAATTGGAGAAAATATTTTATAAAGCTTTAGTTTACGAACAATTAGTGCACAAAATCAATTGTAATGCAAGAATCCTATTGAAACTATTTGTGAGACCCAATATGGATCCTATAGATTCTTAAAAAAAAATTGAATTTGATTTAGTGGAAGAATCTATACAATACCAGTTAGCACAGCATAACAAGAAAAAACAAGCGTTCTTGCCACAACCATCCTTGTCGTCGCACTTCTCTGTCTTGTCTCGTTGGCTTCCACGCTCTCTCATTTCTTAGAAGCACTCAATTGTGATCGTCAACCTCCAACTAGCTTATATCAAAATTGATTGTCGGAAATTGACTTTAGAGTTTTGATCTAGTTCGATTTGTGTTTAGACAAGCCCTAATTAGTTAGTGGCTAATATTTGAGGTTAAACGACCACCATCTTGGAATGGTGGCCACCATCGGAGCTTCTTAATCAAACTTTCTATTGGATATCCCACTTTCAATTGGTAGATTTTCAATTCACGGTTCTTATATTGCCATATCATAAAATTCTCAAGTATTTTAAACCAAATTAAATAAGCCAATTCAAGTCGATAAAAGTAACTATTCATCAATAAAAAGAACGATTTACATACACATTATTAATCATATAATTTATCAAAATTAAGTACATATTACTTTAGTTTCCTTTTCTCTTCTCATAATATATTAGATTTTTTGCTCAACAGTGAATTTTTTTATCAATTTGATATTGAGATCAAGCTAAATCCATAAAAATCACACATGCTTGTTACGTTGTTTTGTGTGGAAAAACCTCCTCAATCAAAGAAGAAATCAAAATCAAATTAGTTTTTTTTCCCAAAAAAGAAAAAAAGAAGAATAAAAGAAGATTGTCTCGAAATCGAGTTTGACCTGGCTTGGACCACCTAGCATCGGATCAAATCTAGGCAATTGCATAGATCCAATTCCCAGTTTCAATTTATTAAAATTGTCGAGCGCCGATCGGGCCATCCAATCAGACTAGACCAATATTCACACACATAAATATATATATATATATGTTTTGAAATGGTTTTTTTTTTTTTTTGTTCGAATTAAAACGGAATTGGAAAGCCTAAACGTGTTAATTCCCTTCGTTAGCTTCCTTCCTCTCTCTCTCGCTCCCGCGCGACCTCGCCTCTCTCTCGCTCTCGGCGGCCGCCGTCCTCGTCGCCTCCCTCCCTTCGCTCTCGCAGCTCGCGACCGGTAAGTCCTCGCCGCAACATGCCGCGCACGACGACGGTGGAGTCCCCCGGCTGCCCTCCCCTGCGGGCCCTCGCCTTCGACGTCCTCGGCCTCGTGAAAGGTAAGGCCGCCGCTTCATCGCCCCGCTTCAATTAGCTCGCTTCTCGCCTCGAGCTCCCGCTGTGCGATGATGACTAACGCTTCGATTTGTGCTCGGCTCGGCTCGGCTCGGCTCGGCTCGGCTGCGGCGGCGGCGGCGGCGGCTGCAGTTGTGGAAGCCAGAGGAAAGCAAGGGGGCGTCCCTACGGTGGTCGAGCGCTGGGGCGAGCCGGAACCGCGCAGCTGCGTGCTCGCCGCGTCCATCGACGACCGCAAGCGAGAGCCTGTACGTGTTCTTGCCACTCCAGTGCTTTTGCTTTTTATGCGCTGTCTTAGTATGTTCGGGAGGATTGCAATCGTTTTTCGTGCCTGCGTAATTGTTTGGTGGAATGCTTGCCTCCTCTTAGCTGAATTTATGTGCCCCGCGATTGAATTCTTCTGTCGGCTGCTTTTTATTACTTCTTTAGGGGGGTTATTTTAAAGTTTTTGTTCCTTGTCGATATGAGAACCACCGGGGAATTCGTTTATCCCTGTCCATTATTTTGTTGGGGTTATGTGAGGGGTTCTTGATTGCAAGTTGGAATCTTTCAGCTATTGAGAGCGTATTGATGGTGGAAAGATGTGCTTTAGGCTTGTCAATTTAGTAAAGAGGTGGATATGATCATGCAACTAGCTGCATTTTTGGAAGAATGCATTTGCATTTCCGATGAGACTTCAGACAGGCACAATTATCGAGAAAGGATTTCGTGGAGTGTAACTCATCGTCTCATGAATTAGTAGTTTTGCAGAGTCCAGGCGTTGCTCCTCCAGTGCTTTGACAGTACTTCTATTACAAGCATTGCCAATTCTTCAGGAAAAAAAAAAGCTGACTTGTGCGGTCACTCAACTGAATGGCTTGTTTGGAATTACATCGGATATGCTGCTGCAGCTCTTTCAATATGTTTCACTGTCAAAACTGATTTGGCTTATGTCTTGAGCGCATTTATTTTTGTTTTACTAGCATCAGCTTATACCCTCAACCTTTACATAAGATTGGAGCCCATTGTGTCGTTTGCATGTTTTAGGAAGATTTTGTAGCTTGTGATACATTGCTTTAATCATTAATTGGGCTGCATTTTGATCTTGCAGATGCTAGCAGTTGCCAGAAAATGTGGTAAGGTAAGTCACAGCATGGAGTTCTCTGCATATGTATTGTAATTCCACCTGGTGACACCAGGCATAAGTGGCCCTCTTTTGATCATGTGGTTTACAAGTTCATTTGACATTTGACAGATTGAGCTCCTTAACCCTCTTAATGGGGACGTTCGAGTTGTAATTTCCGATGCCAGTGATACAAAAGCTGAAGATGATCCTGTTATTGGGTTACATCTATTCAGAAGAGAGAGAACAGAGGAAAGATCGAGGTATGCCATTTTTGTTATGTTATGCTTCAGTCCCATTCATGTCAGATTGTAACTTTACTGGCTATGCTAATCTAGCTAATATCATCCATCTTCTTGTCCCCCGGCTGTGAGTTTAAATCTTTGTTAATAGTTTTTTCTGGAATTATTTTTCTTGTCATAAGGTTTTTGCATTGTTCGTTTATGCTTTCACCTGACATGTACTTCAGATTAATTTCTGATTTCCCATCCACATGTATATCTTTGTAATGTTTTCCTCGGGCTCCATCAATAGGTCATGCACTTTACTTTCATGTACAACCAAGGGAAATGCAGTTATGAGATCCTTTGAAGTTACGGATTCACCTGAAGACTCTGTCGCCAATAGCACAACAAATAAATGGAATGTATGTGCTGCAGGGAGTGTATTGTGTTGTAAAGTGGATGGAAGTGAAAATTATGCTGCAGTAGGGGGGTGAGTGCTTTCATGTCATGTAATCCAGCCACAACAGCAAAAAGTCTAGTAATTTTGATCCCACTGGTTGCCCAGTTCTTGTGCTTGCCATGGCCATTGTTTGGCTAAAAAGCGTATGCTTTCCTTTCCAATTTTTTTGGGTTATTGAAGTAATGGATGTTGTTTCTTTTGATATCAGCAAAGGGGTTGAACTTAACATTTGGGATCTTGACAAGTGCAGTAAGATGTGGACTGCAAAATCGGTGAGCACTTATTACATTACTAAATGAGTCTCGCAGCTGTCTCTTTCCATCCAGCATGTGGCTTTGGATTGATTGCTATCTATATCTAACCATTGTAGCCCCCAAAGAACAACCTTGGAATTTTCACGCCTACTTGGTTTACATCTGCAACATTCCTTTGCAAAGATGATCATCGTAAAGTTGTGGCTGGTACTAACAGTCATCAGGTAAGTTTCATAAGTTTGAAATTCTTCAAGCGACAATGTAGTGGCTGGTTCTAAAATGCATCCTGGAAGCAAGACTCACGGGGATTTGTGATCGAGATTCCTAGTTGACCTTAGATCTAATTTTTCGAGAATAGGTTGTTTGAGAATACTTTGATTTCTTTGGAATAATATGGCGTTACAGAGAGGACTTAGAGTCGAGGTTAATGTATGCAGTTTTTCATGTCAAATGGCATATACAAACAAAGAAAAGGAAAAGGTTGATGATAATGTTAGTCTATAAGTTCAGCCTTGTTGAGGGCTCTCCTTGGCTTTCCATATCTGTTTTGTTTGATTGGAAGCTCAGTTTTTTAATTTATTCGGTTCAACTATCCTCATTAAGATGAGATGAAATTAAGCTGTAGGTTGAGATGGGAAGCACTGAATTTTCCACACTTATACAGTATGATTGTGCAATGTAGTCATTTTTGGAACGTGTTGCTGAAATAACCTATGGTGGTTTTCGCTTTGATGACAGGTCCGCCTCTATGATATTTCTGCTCAGCGCAGACCTGTTTTATCATTTGATTTCCGGGAAACCCCCATTAAAGCAGTTACTGAGGATATAGACGGTCATACAGTCTATGTCGGGAATGGGTCTGGAGATCTTGCATCATTTGACATGCGCACAGGTACTCTCTGATTAAATAAATGGTAATGATTTGACACAAACCTGATTAATGGTCACATGGCCTGACAGGCATGACAAGTCTGCCCATTTGGACAGCTAGACTTGGGTTTTTGCTGATGGTGCAAGAACCAGACTCAGCCTGCCCAAACCCCTTCATGTCTAACCATGCTTTCTTTCAAAATATATTTCAAGGGAAGCATTAGTTTTCCTGAATGCTAGGCTTGGGCTTGCACTATTACAATGTCAGGGCATCATGTTCGTTAAAGGCTACTCATTCATAGAGATACCTGTTAATGTTCTGCTTTCTCAATAAGCATACTGATGGTAATTCTTTTCCAGGAAAATTGCTAGGATGCTTTCTGGGGAAGTGTTCTGGAAGCATCCGATATATATCCAGGCATCTGGACTTCCCAGTGATAGCATCTTGTGGTCAGTACCTGTGTTTTAGCTTGCTATCTGCTTTGGGGTAAATGGTTGTGTAATCCAGATCCCAACTTTTACAGTGTGAACTTGCTTTTAAGTTGGAGTGGAATTTTATTTTTCTACAGTTGGAGTCTGTCAGGGCTAGCAAATTTGTTTGTACTTTTGTTTTGCTTCCTCTCTTATTCTGGCACTGAGTCTAAAGCTTGATTTGCTTCTAGGACTCGATAGCTATTTGCGCCTTTGGGATGTGAAGTCGCGACAACTTCTTTCTGCGGTATGTTACTTCTGTCTTTGTGACCTTTTTCAGATATTGCAATTACTACTAAATTATGCCAGTCTGTTGCTGGAAATATCTGTACTGTGTGGCAAGAACTATGTGAATTATGACACAAGAGTTATGTTGTATCTTATGAAATTTAGTTAGACAAGGATGTAGAAAATTGCATGTGCATCTTCAGTCTATAAATGGAGGACATACTTTAACATTAATGAGCTTGTAATACTAATGTGATACTTGTCAGAACTTTTCTCCTTGTAAAACCTTTATGTGAAAAATGGTACTGATTCTGCACATGACCTCCAATTTTTCAATTTTTTTTAATGAAAAAGAATTTTATTGTGCAATATTGATGGACAAATTTGTACTGGAAGAATAATGAATGAAATTGAACTTAGGAAGGAGTCAGGCGCTGTTATTTTGACTACGAGTAGAACATTAGCACTTCCTGGGCACTTAGGTCACGATTTTGTGGTATGGGTGTCAACCGTAAATGGGAGTGAAGCAGTAATAATTTGATTATTCCCTGAAAGCTCACAAAGGGAAGAAGATGGTATTATTTTCTGAAGTTGAGAGTGCTATATAGGAATCAAACGGGCTAATTAGGGTTGCAGTTTGAAGGGATGATTTCATTATTTCTATTGGCTGAAGATTGCCCTAATAAACAAGCATGGATTTGTTGTTTTGGTTTTGCCAGTAGAAGCACTGGCTCCATTTTGTCTGGAGGA
This sequence comes from Eucalyptus shirleyi, assembly GCA_017140165.1. NCBI lineage: Eukaryota > Viridiplantae > Streptophyta > Magnoliopsida > Myrtales > Myrtaceae > Eucalyptus > Eucalyptus shirleyi. The sequence goes on along the minus strand of CM029448.1, from coordinate 15,991,271 downwards.
TCCAATTGATGACACTAGGGAAGTCTTGGTCCTAACTATAACAAAGGCACATTTTGGTACTAAAGCTGAATAATCTCCATCCACCTGTTGCATCTCTTTGGCTTCAGAGCCTCTCTTCCTGAATTAATTTGCCAGTTTTGTTTCCTGTCTATTGTACCACATCATATGGACACATCTTGTTTTTGTATGATTCCTGAGGCCTTATCTTGTGATCTGTATGATTTCTTATGCCTCAAATTGGTTTGGAGTGCCGATAGTATCTTTATGACGTGCCTCAAATCAATCTGGAGTGTCAATAGCATCTTTATGACAATGACTGGGTCATTGATTTAATAATGCATCGATGCACACAGGTCTTTCTGAAACAGCACCTCAACTGTGTCCTCTTTGATTCTGGCTTTGCTGATGAAGGTAACATCCTCAGTACATACTGTAGTGACTTGGGGAATCTTCCTTCTCTGTCTTTTGGTTCTGCTTATTGTCTAGATTCTGAGAGGAAAGTAATTATTTGCTCTATTATACATTCGGATTACATCTCCACAGAAATTCAGAGGGAAGAAGAACGCAAATTGTCTACAGTTGGTTGTCCTTCTTACTTCTTAGTTAAAGCAATAGAATGAACTTCTATTAAATTGTGCATCCTGCAGCTCAAGTTTTGAGCTTAATCCAATGTCTCAAGAAGTGGTCACATGTTCTTTATTAACCATTAAATTTTGATAATTGTTTGATTTACTTTTGTGATCAATCTTCACCGTGCACTTTCTTGAACAGAGCTTGTCCAAAATGCACGAGGTGTGCCAGAAATTGAGGCCCAGAGTCAGAGGGTAGATGAAACCGACTTGGAGATGAGGAAGGAACACTCCCAGTGAAGAGGAAGAAGAAGAAGAAGACACATAAAGAAGGCAGAGATCGCAAGACATCTGGTAAAGAAAATGATGGAAGTGAAAAGCTGAACCATAAGAAGAAAATCAAAAGAGTGAAGACAGTAGCTAGTGAAGACGATGTATTGTGACCGGAGATAAGCATGCAGCACTTGCAGTACTGTGATTGGGTCAATCCTCAGCCTTTGTGAAGCCATCGAATATTCATGAGGTAGTTAGATACCAAGCGATCGCCAAGTTTTGTCATGCATTAAAAGTTTTGGGTGAAATTTTGTCATCTTGTCTCAATTATCAACACTGTAACATGGTTAGGAAAATACATGAAGAGTATCTTCAAATCTAACCATCTGAAGCAGTTGGGAAGATATCATGATCATCTTGTTGACTAGAAGGATCTTAAGATGAGAATGCAGAGGGTATGTACTCTAGCTTTCATTAGACAAAAATGGTCGTTTTCTTGCAATGCAAGGATACAGCTGATCCGCATTACCCGAGTGATGCAATGTATCATGTGACAATCTAGTAGTTAGATATGGCGGCCCGGCACGTTATGCTTGGGCCTCGTTTCTCATTTTTTTGTATTTTTTTAAAACTAATTAAAACTTGATTAGTTCATGACAAAAATTAAAAATATATATATCTTTTAAATGATTTCCCTTTTATGGTTTGTTGTTTTATATCTCCTAAGTAAGGATGGTTGCACAACAATAAAATACAAAATACAATACGTAAGACTCGGATGTGGACATGCATTTCATTATAAAATCAAATCACATCACACAAATTGCTTTTTGTCGGAAAAATGAACATAGAAGAGACAAGCACATCTCATTAAAAATATAATTACAACCTAGCTATCGAAAGCGTGTGTACGCTGCATTTGGAATTGGCGGGCCATTTGGGAAGTGGGTAGGGTGCTGCTGCTGATTTTAGGCCTATTGCGAATTCAAAACCGGAAATGTCATGTATAGGAATTAGGAACTGGGATTTTCTAAAAGTTACAAGAGAGCGATATGGAGAAAATGGATGATGGTGAAAATGGGAGAGTTGAATTTATAGAAGATGATCTTTTTAAATGTGGCGGAACCACCACATTACCTACTATTTTGTTTTTTTCAACAGTCACCCAACTGTCACTAGGGCTGCCAAGCACTGGCCCGGGCGAGGTGCAGCCCTGCCTCGGAATCGCCCCGGCCCGGCCCTGCCCCTTCGCCATTGGCCGTTGCTAGTGGTAGGAGTAGTCAAACCGACACCTCTCTATCTCTGATCATTACATACGTAGCAGGATTTGGAGGACCAGATGCTTGATCAGGTCTCATCAAGACAGCTTTGTCGCAGCTGTCACGCATGAACATCCAAGCGAGTCTGCATCTATTTAGCTGTGCACACTTCCTTTGGCGTTCCTCACCATTCGTCATCAGCCATCATCCAAGAAGTCGCTCACTTCTCGCCATGTTCATATTGCTTGCAGACCCCTCGTCTCTTGACCAGACGAAAGGAAAGACCCGGCGCAATTGCGATCCAATTTATTCCGGTCTGAATAGCGCCATGGCAGTATCCAACCAAAATGACAAAACATCCCAAATCAAATTGGTCAAATACGTAGGCTTAATCATCTTTTGTCATCTCTGTCGGCCTAGTTTCGTCCGCTATTTCGGTTGTGATCAATCTCCTCGCCAGGTGAAAACACAAACGTACTCGTGAGCGTGAGTGCTACGGCTTTCGGACACCGAAATTGCATCTCCACATGATGGTTTAATTCCTTACGCGAGTAGACATCAATCTCATAATTTCATGACGCCCGCTAGTTCTACCGCGGGAAAGTCAAAACTGCTGGGGCTCCTCTTTTCAATTAAGCACTGGTTTCTGGTCAAAAAAGAGACCATTGAACACTGGCTGCCGTAGTTCTATGAATGCACCCAACAAATTCTACTGCTTGAAAAGGACGCAATCTTACCAGAGATCAAACTTATGCCACATAGCTAGGGACACGTCTATCTTACAATCTTATGAGGAAAGATACTTGCACTCTTCATTAAAGAGCATTCAGCAGTTAAATCGTACTTCAACTTACGAAATTTAAACCCGCGAATTACTTCACCCTTCTTCAGATAATTGTACAAGGTGCTGCGCTACGAGACATCGTTCGAAGTTTCGGACCCGCCAACTTATCATCTCATTCATGATCAATGAATGCATGCCACATATAGAAATATCTCCAGATGGGTAATACCCGTAGCATGTACAGTTCCTTGTGTAGTTGCGCAAACTCCACGCACCGAATTTCCATCTCTCATTTCAACACTTTAACATGAATCATGCAGATCGATTTCTCAAGCTTTTGTCGATGACTCACTCATCAGTGAACTGTCGGGCTCACCAGCTTTTAGCTGCTTTAATGGTATAACGCAGCTTGCGGGACCTTGGAAGTTCAAACTCACTGCAACAAAATTAATCTCTCTCTCGAGTTAGTCATGAAGGGTTTGCTTTCGAAGTCACATCTCTTTTGCTCCAACCAGACCAAAGCGATTCTTGTGATTGTCGTCGCTTTACAGATGCTAAAGGATACATAAAGAAGGGTAGAGAGACCCTAGAGAGACAGCAAACAGAACATCTAAAAAAAGCAAGCATTTTTTGAAAGAGAGGTTTCAAATTTTCTTTTCCATTTTTGCTTTACACCTAAGAACACCGCGTCCTTCTCTCTTTTGGACACGCAACATCCTCGCATCCACACATCACTTTGCCCTTGTTTTGTTGTCCTCTTTTCTCCACAGAAAATGAACCGGAACCGAACCCATAATTATTATTTGACTCTCTCTCTCTCTCTCTCTTATCTTCTTGGTGTATTCTGGCTATTATTTAGCTGATAATCACTGCTAAGGATGTTCCCATCAGCCCAATCATTTGATTCCTTCTTTTAATGAGGCATCATTTCCCGGCAAGAACAAAGGCGGTCGCTTTGCTTTTTGAGAATGGCAAATAATCACCAGAACACATGCTAAGAAAGGAACAAAAGACAAAAGTTCAAGAAAAAAATATGGTTTTGTGGGGGGCTGCTTATATATTTTCTCCTCAAGCAGACAAATCTTGCAAAACCTTAGCTGGCATATACTTTCAAAGTGAAACTAGTTTGCTTGGCCGTTGGCCCTGGTTTGGTTACAGAGTACTTGGGTTATAACAACAGCAGATTAGGTAGATAGAGCATGGCCAAGAAGAATCTGCTGTCATTCAATGATTCAGGGTTCTTTGTTCTTACGTGCCGACATTTTCAAGGACTGTTTTGCCTTTCTCCTTCTTTGCCTTTGCGTTGATTTAACTTCTCTTGGGTTCACGCGAGATAAAAAAACAAAAGGTCATGAATTCAGAAAGAGCAAAAAGCTGATGACCGGTAGCTTCCCACTTCGAGTCCCACATGCGACGCGGCCAAAACCGAGAGCGTCGGCTTCCGAATTGCCCCAGTTTTACATCGGGACGTGGAGGACTAACGTCTCCAGAACCAGTAAAAATAAAAACTTCCTCTGCTGAAACCGGATTGTCTGTTTCTTCATCTCGATAAGTTCACTGACTTGTGTTGTTTTGCCTGAAGCCAAATCGATCCTTTCGACAAGCGTACGAGGGAAGACGTTAACCGTTAGGGCACTGTCGGTGCCTCCGATTCGAGTACGGAAAGCGCGAAAAGGAAAGATCGAAGGAATAGCACATGGTAGGGTTTCGACTAGCACCATGTACAATGGCAATATGACTAGCGACTCACCATTTAAAATTACTCCTTTTGGTCCTCGAATTAACCCTAAACGAATGGGGCCGAGGCCACGACAAGTTACTTCATCACATTTTGTTTATAGATTTCAAGATGATCATGGCACGTCACGACTAAGATCGAGTCTGTATGAACATGTCCTTTCTTGTGCAACTCGGGACCTAGATTTAACCTAGTTTTAAGCAACTTCCCGGGGAGTTGGTAGTAGGGAGGTTTTATCGAAGGTCGAGATGCACGTTAGCTGTAATCCATCCTGAATATTAGCATGATGCGCTTGTCATTCGGAACAAATCATGTAAGAGTCAACAGGAGCTAAAAAAAAAACCCCTACAGATTGCTTAATTTAAGAGCTTAAAACGTTGAGAAAAATTCACCTAATTGCGATCATTCACGGAGCAAATCAATGATGCCATACCCCTCTAATCATCATGCGATTAGCGTATTATTGAATTCGCAGGTTTTCTTACTCTAGACATCTTTTTATTCCGACGCGAACATTCTCCGGACACGGGTTAGAATCATTGCAGAATGTTGACCCGAGTGGCGGAACTACTCCGGGGCGACGAACTATGTAACTTGCCCCCACGTTCTCGATTCGGAATTGGTGCTTTGTTTTCTCTCTTTAGACTTCTAATTCTCAATATAATTTTGAGTCTTTTAGGTATAATTCCAAGCTACAATGAAATGTCAACTTCACCTGGACCCCAAGACCCACCAGTCGCGAAGCGATTGAAGGATCGACGATTCCCGTGCGACAGAGGCCGCCGAACCCCCCCTTCCCTTTCTTCCACCGACGACGACGGTTCGAACGCGGGGAATGATTGGCTCGAGGGACAGCAACGCTGCACCAGGCAAACCATGAATAGATTTCTTCTTCTCTTTCGAGAATGATAATGGTACGCGAGCAGAGAACGGATCTGAGTTACGATGAAGACGTGTTCCGAAAAATACCTAGGAATCTCTAGGAATTGTAGGGGAGAGTAGGTCCTTCCTTTCTTCCTTTTTTTTGCATAAATAATGGGAGGGGCATCTTTATCTTTCAACCGCTTGGCGGTACCCAATTCCTTTTGCTAAAGATGAGGGGCAACCACATGGGGGGATTGGACTTTAGACTTGCATTGGCCACAACCTAGGCACAGTTGTTGCGGGGTTAGGACCACCACCACTAATATCGCCTAGTAGTCCTAGTCCTCTTGTCATCTTGGAACATCATTCATTGGCCATCTGAAATCCCCTATTCTCTGCCAATCTTGCTTGCCTTTTTTTCCCCGGGAAGAAGCAAGATTCGAGAAAGCATAGCTACATAAGGACAAAAAGTCCTAAATTTATTATATGGTTGTCAATTCGATTTTAAGTCTTTCGTTTTAACCTATTTAATCATAAATTGTTTGACGAGTTATCAATGTAGTTTTTCCAGCCGATTTTAGCCTAAAATTGTGAATGTTGATACTAGCCATCTGGGTAGCATAGTTAGCTCTGATATGGACAATTTTTTGTAACTTTTTTAAGAAAAATTCTAAACCTTTTTATTATTTTTTTCTTTTTCTTTTTTTTTAATCATTTTGACTAGTCCAAGCTCTTGTTGATCAAAAAGATTAGCTTGATTGATCGTCAAAAATTTATGATTAAATTGGCCAAATTGAAAGTTTAAAACTAAATTAGTATTTATATAATATGTTCATGACATTTTTTGTTAACTTTGCTGCAGAGTGATCATGGAAAAAACTTGTGTATGACTTTATTGATCGTTTTCATAAGCTATGTGTTTTAATCTTCTGTAGCAAGAAAGTGATTCACTTAGGTCAAACACACGTGTACAGTTTCTTGTCTTATACAACTACAGATTTTTCATTCGGGAGGACAATAATTTTGTTCTAGATAGTTCAATTTTTCGGACCATATATGCTGGCGAAAGCCTACTCTAATGAGTAGTACGGTCTCTCCTCTCAAATGAATAGGAATGATAGAGAAAGGTATGATCCTAATTTGTTGGGGAGCTAATAGGTAAGTTTTTTCTCCTGACTTTCGATTCACCTAATCACCAAGGACGAAAGTAGCCCACCATGTTCATCTTCATCGTGTAAAAAGAGCCATTTTACAGCGAGTTAGGCATGGCTTGACCTACTCTGAATGGAAGACAGCGTTATTTTAACATAAAATTTGACACATCCGGACTAGATAAGGTTAGGGAAGAAAGCATGATGGGTAGCCCATGAAAAACTCTGCAATCATTAGCGTTTACCCGTGAAAATCGTGGATTAGGAAAGTAAAAGGTTGACTATCTCGACTTACCAGATGTCGTTGGTAATTTTTTTAACTCTCCCGTCAAAATTCAAAACAAACTTTAAATGATTATAAAAATATTATATGTGAATTTACATGTTAATATCTATATATTATGAAAAAAAATTTAGCCACTTAAAACTAGAGATGAGTCAAAGTGTGTGAGCGGTAATATTTATGGAAAAGCAAAAATTCAAAAATAAAAATCACTAAAAACAAAGTCATAATTTTTTATTTATTTTTCCACTCGACTCCCACATTACATGACTAATTGTATGCGCATGGTGCCATTACTATTGGAAAATTAAGTTAAAATTCCTTTAAATTGTTTTTATCGAGTTATTTTAACTAGATTTTTGGGCAATCACACTTAACTCAAAACATAAATTGGCAAAAAGAGGGTGAAAACTACATGGAGTGAAATGTCATTCAGCACTCCAAATTGTATAAACAACTACATGAGAACCTAGCAATTATCTATGTCTTTCTCGTGGTATATAAGGCTGTGCAACCGGACCAGTTCTATTGGGGAATTGGATTGGATCATTTTGAAAATTGGCTTGAATCTCGATTTCAAGTGAAGATCAAATTGATTTTTAAAACCTTGGTTTTTTCTCTTGGTGTTTTTCTTTTTTTTTTCCTTTTATCTCTCTCTTTTTGTCTATTCTCTCCAAGACCCTACCTCATTCAAACACTTTACAATTCTTTCTCTCACTCACTACTCGCCCTTCTCCTCACTTGGTTGAAGCTTGTGATCGCTCATTCATGTCTTCCAACCCTCACTCATAATTAACTCGCCGGAATTTGGAACAATGCTTTTTTTTTTTATGTATTACATTATGTGTTTTGAACTTTTTATCATTTATAATTGTATGTGATTATGTGTTCATCTTATGGATGGTTGCTTTTGACAAATAAGAGATTTTTGTTGTTCATCTTCTACTTTGAACCATTTTGTTGCTTGGAACAAAAGAAAATTAGGCTTTTGAATAGACTATGAAATCAGATCAAAAAACAAAGTATGTTTCAAGTTTCAAAATGGGAACCGATCATAATAGGGCCACCGAAAACCAACCGCCTTATACCATTTGCTAAAGGTTGGCATTATGCTTTTGAAGATCTTCACTAAAAGCATATTTGGACCGTAAAATACGCTTCCAGCGCTCGATTTCGAAAGTGTGTTCCATACGAGAGTTCTCTCAACTATGTTTAGCGAATTTAACCGGGACATCTGCTACTGCTGCGCAATATTCTTGTCCGAAAAGCTAGGCGTAAGTCTTCATTAACAAGTCGATAAACACATGATTAAACAAAAGTATCCAAAGAGCACCACCACCCGCGTAACAGGGGCGGTGGTGAATGGGTGAATTTACCAGAATGACACGGGCCACGAAAGCCATCATCAATATGGTGGGCCCCGCGTTCGGACTTCCCGCTGCGGGGCCCATCCATGGATGGGCCTTTGCCGTGCCGACGCGTGTAGGCGATCACATGACAATCTTAAATCCCGCCTAATTCTGTCCGTAATTTGCGTCCGACCTTTTTTCATCTTTCGTTTTTTATTATTACCGCAACAACAACAGTAGAAAATAATAATAATAATAATAATAATAATAAATCGTCCGCCTTTCCCGCTATCGACGCGTATTTCCTTTCCATCAATAATAAAAAGAAATCATCATACGTTATTACAACCTCCGCTTATTTACCTCTTTTTTTTTTTTTTCTTTTTCAAATTTTAAATTAGTTCGAGAAATTATATGCGCCATTTTTATGTGGGTGGCACACCTGGGATCGGTTCATCAGTGCGCGGTCGGGACGACGCGTAGATTTTTCTACTATTTGACCGAAAATTTTCGGTGTTTTTTATTTTCATTTTTCGAATTTATTTCTTGATTGACGAAGTGGTGTCATGGGTATCATTTGACATCAATAATTCGTGCCTCTAATTATGCGAGCGTCGACGGTCCATTCACGCCACTCTTTCATCTTTTTTTATTATTGTTATTATCTTTCATTTTTTATTTTTTATTTATGATGATGATGAGAAAGAACTCAGCTTCTTTGCCCAACAATGCAAGATAATAAATATGAAATTATAAGCTTATGGTCGTCCTTTTATATATATATATATAAACATGGTGAGTCGTGTAAAAGTGACTTGAGTGGTGGTGCTTATGGGAGTTATGTCTAGTGACTAATTGGGGGTATTTATTGACTAAGAATTGGATATTCCTTATCTTCCTCTGAACAACTAATCCGTTAGAGTTAAGCGTTGGAAGATTACGAAAGCTTTTATCAAAGGCGCCGGAGGAACTTGTCAAATATGCGGTGGATAAAAAAATGTTGTCGTTTTTTTAAAGTTTGTCTTTCTCGTCGACGTAATGAAATTTTAAATATTTCTTTATTAGACGTGACTAGCCGTTGTTTGGAGAAGGCACACACCCATAAGACCCGTTCACGAGTCACGTGATATTTCTCGCATTGGAATGAGTCGAGCGACTGCTAACTCTTTTTATGGACCTGTAAATACTTGGAAATGTAATTTGCGCGGTTTTTATTTTGGCTATTGCTAAGAGGGAGCAAAAGGGACTAGATTGGGCTTGAGAATTAGTCAGGTTTTTTTTTTTGTGGGTAATAGTGGAGGGAAGGAGAGCGGGCGCTAACAATCTTCTCTTAGGACTCGTTTGATAACGATTTTGTTCTTGAGAACAGATTATGATCAAAAATGATTTTTTTTTTATTCCGTTCCTAGGAACAATTTTTAAATATTTTAAGCTGTTTTGTAATTGTCCAAAATTTCTAATTTTTTAATAAAATTACGTTTGATACCGTGTTTATCGATTCTATTTCAAATCAAATTCTTTTAATTTAAATAATTTTTATACTATTTTCTTTTTTTTTTTCCTTTTTCTCATATTCTTCTTCTCTTTCAACAAGTGGCTGGTCTTTGAACTAGCGATCGGCTAAACAAGGGCCGACGACCTCATGAAGCGTCGCCACCCTTCAGATGAGCATCGCGACCCTTGACAAATGGTGGCGAATGGAAACAAAGGAGGGGAGAAAGGAAGAAGAGTTTCACTTTTTTTTTATTCTTTTTTTTTTTTTTTGTTCCCGGAACAAGAATCAATTTTTTTTTCTTTTTTTTATTCTTGGACGTTCTCGGAAACAAAAATTTTATTAAAGGAGGGGATAACAAAAAAGAAGAGTTACCAAACATGCACTTAGGGTTTAGAAACACTCTTTATTTTGTTTTCGAACAATTTTTTTTTTTTTGTTTTCGAACAAAAAAAAATCAAGTTGCGTTTTTTTTTTTTTTTTTTTTGTTCCGCTAACAAAATAAGAACAAAAAAAAAAACAACAAATTTGTTTTTATTGAAAACAAAAACAAAAACGTTTCTCTTCTAGCTCTTCTTCTTCTCTTCTTCTTTTCTTCTTCTTTTTTCTTCTTTTTTCTTTCGCCGGTCGCCGCCTCGGCCATGGCCGGCGGCCGGCCGTTGAGGGCCCGGCGCCGTCGAGGGTCGGCGACCTCGCCGGAGCCTCACCGGATCCGGGCGAGCTCAAGAGCCTCGCCGTGGTTGGGCGAGGCTGCCGGCCGAAAAAAAAGAAAAAATAAAAAAAGAAAGGAAAAAATGAAAAATAAAATAAAAATGTTTTAAAAATTAAAAGAAACAAAAAAAGAATAAAATTTACCAAACGTGTTTTATTCATTTTTTATTCAAACAATAATTGTTCAAATTGTTCCGAACAAAAAATTGTTTCTTGGAATGTAAACACTTTTTTTTTTGTTTCTGTTCCCTATAGCAAAAAAATAACAGAAATGTTACCATTCGCACCCTTAGTGTTACAATTAGAGTTTTACACTCACTACGTAATGTTAAATTCAAATCTTAATTGCTCCATGCCTCCCACAATTTCAAAGGTTCGAGATTGACGAATTTGTCAGTACAATCTTACCAAAATGCCAATAAAGAAATCTCTTCCCATAGAAATCTGTTGCAATTAGGCAATGTGGTACAAGCCATTTACATGTTTGGTTACGACACGAATCAAACTAATAATCTCTTAGAAAACACGTTACCCATTTATTACTTGGCCAACCACTTTGGCAGTGATCAAGAATTACTTGAGTACTGGATCCGTAAAATGCGAAATTTATACGATGGTAGGTCCCTAGGCAAGCTGCGCACCGCAAGAAAACGTTACCAATTGGCGAAATAGCTTAATGCAAGATATGTACAAGTGGGCATCGTGACACGGAAGATACAACATTTTTAATGGGATCGGGCATCATTAATTCGACAAGGGGGGGATGATGTTGCGATTTTGTAAAATCCCACTTGACTTGACCATCGTATTTATTAAAATAAAAGTTAAACCGGTGCAATCCAAAAAGCGCCGTCCCTTTCACGTTGAATGGTTCTGGAGCCGATTGATTCGATATCAAGGAAGAAAGATTACGCACGGACCTCGCTTTTTCTCGTTGCGCGACAGAAGTTTGCAGCACAAAGATGACCTTCGAAATCTTAAAGCTTTCGATTTGGACTTTTTCCGATGCTTATCGGAAGGATTCCCCGCCGGTTTGTCGCTTCCCCGCGACGCTCCGATTTCCCGTCGTTTTCGTACATGCGGAATGTCGTGAACCGGGCGTCTTTAGCATATCTATCGAGCAATTAAACGACGGGAAAATTCTCGATGCTTAGAATATTGGGTTCAGTCAAATTCATACGTGATGTTTATTTTAAACGTTCGAGAGAAATAAAAATTGTTATTGAGCCGACCAATGGGTTTCGAAAATGATGGGAAAGAAACGTCAAATGAGACTCTAGTAGGATCCAGTTAAGATCTCTTATTTTGAAGATGGTCAAACAATAATTTTTCTACCGAATACAAACTAGACTCACCAATGAGAAATCAAACATCTTCATGTACGACTATATATAGAGCTATCATTAACGTCAAGACAATTTTAATACTACCAAAAAAAAAAAAAAACCCTCAAATTATATCTCTTGTGAAACAAATATTCAGAACTTTTTTTTTTTTTGGATACCCAAGGAACCTATCAGCCTTTCATCGCCTTGGAGCGGTACATAACCGCCTAGTAAATCCTGAAGTGATGCTAGCGAATGACTCACTACCTCGACATCACGCTTAAGTTACCGATGCTTTCCCTGGGGTTTGACCCCTCGACCTTTCTCCCAAAGTTGAGGTTTCTTATTCAGTAGAGCCACCGAGGTCGGTGGTATTTAGAAATTTTCTATCTCACTAAAAATCATAAACTTGCCCATTATTACACAAGCATCTCAAACTTTTTATGTGCTACAAAAATCCTGAAATTTTTACTAATATATTAAATATACTTTGAATGGAATTAAAATAAAAGGTATATATATGTTTGTTCCGTGACAAAAAAATTTTGGGATATTTGTATCATAGTGAACATGATTCGAGACTTTTCGTGGTATTTACACTTAATATTTTGATTTTTTTCTTAAAAATTCTCGACGGTGTTCTCAAAATTATAATAAAAGAAAAAAAAAAAAAAAAAAAAAAAAAGCAAATTGACTTTCCGAAGGTGGAGAGTGGCGGGCGATAATTACGAGTCCCCTTCCTTGCGGGGTCAAAGTGGATCGAGTCTTTTATGCCACGTGGGCCCCATCACCTCCGCTCGTTCGTTGCAACCGATCCAACACTGGTCGCGTCACGGACACGACGACGACGAGATGGAGGCTCCTGATGCCGACACGTGTCGCTTTACGGCGGTACAGCTGGGCGCTTTGCCGGCTGGCAGCGTTGTCCGGTTACGTGTGCAAGGCGGGCCCACGCGCTTTGCTGATGACCTGGACCCGGGGTTAGGGTTGGGCTTACAGATAGATAAATCCCGATTTTTATTTTATTTAATCGAGCATAATAATATATATTTTTTTAAAGTAGGTGATTTATTCGCTCTTTTGTCTTTTTGGCCCCCAAGTAGGTATACCATATATATTCGCATTGAAGCTTCCCGGAAAAAAAAAAGGCACTCGATTCTTATATTCCGATGAATACTCATTATTAGATGAGATTGACTATTAAAATTGTTTTCTAGCAAAAAAAAAAAAAAAAGACTATTAAACTTTTCCAATGAGTACTTGTTTTTATCGCCAAGTTTCAATGAGTACTGTGTTTTTTTAGCCAAATTTCCAATGAGTACTTTTTTTTTTTTTTTTGGCCATATTTCCAATGAGTAATTTGAAGAGAAAAAGAACTGCTTTCTTGTTTTCGTGTTTTTGCACCCTTTCTTCATTTGGCTAGTTTGGTAAAAATTCAGGATGTGTTTGCCATAGCGAAAAATGAACAATTGGAAAAACATTTTCTTAAAAATAATTATATTATTTCTTTGGCTATTTTGATAAGATACCTTTGTTTTGTAAAATTGAATAATTTGAAAACCAAATTCATAAAAACAATTGTTTTCATCTTTTATAAAAATAAATCGACGAAAAATATTTTCATCATCCATAAAATATTTTAGACATGCACTGTAGTCAATAATGAAAACATTTTTCATTGATTAAGTATTTCGAGCTATACAAGCACTTATTTTTATGAAAATATTTTTCAAATCATTTATTTTTTCATGAAGCAAATGAATTAAAATCAAATTTTTTTATAATTGGTTTGCTTAATTGAAACTAGTAAAAACACCAAGATGGATTCTAATAGGCATAGGTTAATTGGCATTTTCTATTTTGTATTGTTATTGTAAATAACTATAGTGTGAATATACAATGACGCTCCCGAATCAGTAATCATGAAGTCAAATTTCTAAGATTGATAACGTGTGATCACATTATATCTTTTATATATATATATATATATATATAATGATTTTTCAATTTTTTTATCTAAAAATCATTTATGGGAATTTGCGTATGGGGGAGTAAGCATTCGAAATTTAGCTTCCAAACAACGCATGAGCGCGTCTGGTTTCGATCGTTCACACTGCTGGCAGCGAGTAGCCACTTGCATGACTTTTCCCCTTCCTATTTTTTAGGTTCGGTTCGCGAGAAATAACGTGACCCGAAAAAAAAAAAAAAAAAAAAAAAAAAAAAGTCGCGAGAAATGGCAATTTGGTAATTAACAAGTATTTTCATTCCCCGGGCGAATTTATTGATAGGAAAACGGAACAGGATTTACGTGCGGGGGGTTTGACGCGCAATGGGGACGCGGTGCACCAACCTAGCGTGGGGCCCCTTTCCAACGGCGACCCACGGGGGCGCGTACTCGGCGGGCCCCACCCCCGCGGAATTTTTAAAAAAACCCCCCTTCCTTTCATGCGACGCCGTTTTCCGAACGCGTGACGTGATATGAGGGAAAACGACTTTTCGAAAGGAAAGCAAAAAGGGTGCAACTAGCCCGAAAGGAAATTTATATATACATATGTAATAAAATTTTGAAAGAGACGCGGGGATATAATACACCGGAGAAAATTACATGTGCATTGCAATGGTGAGACCGTCATCCGGTTGATTGAATTGTAGTTTTGTCAAGTTGTAACGTATACCTCGTAAGTCAATATAAGTTGTTATAATGTGAAAATATCATAACTCCAAATGTGTTATAGTTGTTGGTCGATTGTTGAACAACTCATTAAGGAAGGAAAATCCCTTTTCATTATTGAAATTGCTTGTCGACAAAACAAAAGTATCAATAAATAGCATTCACGTGTTTTGTGGACATGACATCTAATATATAATAGATAAGGAAAACACAATTAGTATAATAATATAATCTCTTTTTTTTTGGGTCAAATAATGATGCAATGTCCAAGTGATGTACATAAGATTAGCACAATAACTTCGTGACAATTTTATCTACATGTCTAAGCACATGATAAACATAATGACAGTTAATTTACGGTCCGAGCAATAACACTGATCGACATTTCTTGCTTCACATTAAACTAGCTAGACACTAATTTTTAAATGCCAAGTGGGCCTAGCCTAATGTGTCGAGTGACATGATTAACTTAATTTAAGTAACGTGCCTGTATAGGTAAAAAGAGAAAAAGAGGGGGATAAATCATTGGAGATTAAGATGCTTTCTTAAGCAAAAAAAGGGAAAAAAAACAGCTTTTCTACTCACCAACTCCCCCGCCCCTCGCATGTTCGATGGCTCCCTTTCGTTTGGATTTTACCAAATTAGCAAATGAATATTTGGTGCAAGCTTTAGTTTAGTCGCACTTGTTATATAATAAACATGCTCGCTTATATATTTATATAATTATATACGGATCCTAATTATTTTAAAATGTCTTTCTAGCAATAATAATCGGTGCAAATATTAAATGGAGGGTTTGGCTTTTAAGCCGAGGACGAGCTTCCTTTTCGTTTAAAAATTGGGTAAAATTCGCTCCTTTTTTGGGTTTTTTCGCCTTTTGGTTTTGTAACCCATGATGACCTCTGTTTTTTTTTTTTTTTTTTTTTTTTTTTTGTTTTTTTTTTTTTTTTTTTTTTTTTTTTTATTATTTTTTTTTTCAGCCGAAATAGGGTATAATTACCTTTGACCATTGACCAGAACGCTCCAAGGGGTTAGCTGGAGGCCTGACCAGCGGGTCTTATGTATTCCGCTACATCCGTGTGCGAAGGCCTCAAGTCGACATTATCTCTAGTCAACGAATTGATAATGTTGTTCCTTTTACCGAAATGTGAATCGTCGAAATTTATAGTGCGATGGCACCATTGATTGATGTCGCAATCGGCATGAGAATGAGAGGAGTTTTCCTCGATGTCATGAACACTATCAAACGAGTTATTTCAAATTTGAAAAACTATGACATTGACAAAAAACAAATGAGAAAAATTTATTAGAACTAAAATTAATGTCACGAAAAAATTCAAAATTAATATACTTATAATAAATTTATCATAAATTAATATTTTGATCACCAAAAATTTAAATTTGTGCATCCGCAATAAATTTATTTAAATTATTTTTTATACCACAAAAGACCTTAAATGGTACCTTCTTTTTATGAAGAACAAATTTGAACTTGTAATCTGTGTGCCCTTCCATGGGTCATGGAAAAATCGAATGAATGATCTCGTGGAATTTCTCTATAATATTTAGAAAATTAAAAATAATATGTCACTTGCATGAAGAAGTGGTGAATTCTTTTTACTTCATCCAAATCACGAGAGCTCAAATTACATAATTGGGTGGTAAATGTTGGTCTTTATCACGGAAGAGTAACGGGAAAAAGTCACAAAAAGTCGTAAATTATATCTATCATAACACATTTATCATATATATTTTTTTATGATACTAAAAACCTCACTCTCATCTATCATGTCTAACCTAAGTTTTTTCTTGTGACACCTAAAAACTCAAATTTATAATAATGCGACACATTAATCTTGACACAAAAAATATAAAATTTGTAATTTATCCTAAATTTCAATATAAATGCGTCGCATAGATTTAGATTTTGAGTTTTTAGTTTCATAAGAAAAAGCGTGGGGTTAATATGTCATGTAAAACTAAATCTGAGAATTTTTGTGTCATACGAGAAAGTGCAGAATGAATATATGTCACTGTGGTCATAATTAAATTTTTTTGGTGGCTTTTTTCTAAAAAGTGAAAGGACAGCTCTGTTCAACGAAGGGAAAAAGCGCGAGGGGGGCAATTTCGCAATTGCGCGGATCGTTACTCGGTTGGTAAATTTTTCATTTAAGTCCGAAAGCTCTCTGATTTGACAAATGACACCCAAACGGACAGACACGCAGGGGGGACACTCCAAACCCCTCTGTCCACGTCACCCCCGCTCCCCACCGAAATTATTATTATTATTTTTTTTTGTGGGAAAGATAAAGTAAAACGGAAAAGCCAGGCAAGTCCCGTGAACGCGAGCGCACCTCCGGCCGCCGGCGACAGCCCTTGTCGCCGGACTCCGGCGGCCACCGGCCCTCCTCATCACGTAACCAGACCCCCCAAACTGCTTCGATTCCTAAGTGGTGGATTAATCAATCCCCACCAATGATTAGCCCTCCCAAATCATCATTCCAACTCCTCCATTAAATAAATGGACCGCCCCCCTTTAAAAGGAAAATAAAAAAAGAAATTAGAGAAATTATTGAGAAAAACCCTCGTTTTTTGCTAATTATACTTCGAAAATACGAAAATCGACAAGGTGGAAATGGGATTTACCGAGAAGGAGAAGGAAGAAAGAATAAAAGCAACCACCACCCCTTCACGAGAGACAAAAGTTCCCCCGGAAAAAGCGAAAAAAGAAAAGAAAAGAAGAAAAATTGGAGAGGGAAATGGGGGAAATTGAAAAAGATAAAAGAGAGAGAGAGAGAGAGAGAGAGAAAGTTAGTGAGAGAAAGTTAGTGAGGGAGAATCTGGTGGGCTTTGAGCTGTGATTTAGCTGTCCCTTGATGCATTATTTTCTCGCATCCCCCTTCTTCTCACACACATCTCCAAAATCCCTAGAAAAAACCCTCCCTTCCCATCATTCTCTCTCCTCTCCATACATAACACTCCCTTCTCCTTTCTCTCTCTACTGGTCCTCCTCCCCTCCCGCACTACTCCCCACTTTCTCTCTCTAACCCTCCCCCCAGATCTCGAGAAAGCCCGAGTCGAGCGAAACCCACATTCCCCTTTCCCCCTTTCCCCCTCTGCAGCACCTGCATTTCGCCATTGCTGCCCCTTCAGTCTCGAGAGAGGGAGTGTGAAGGGGAGCTGGTGCGCGGAGAAGGAGGTAAAGGTGGCATTTTTTCGGGTCTCAGATGCCTCACGTGAGATGAAGAAGCAGACCCATCTCTTCCTCGTCTCCTCCTTCCTCCTCCTCCTCCTCGGCGCCTACTGCTCCGCCGCGGAGCACCTCCGCCTGAGCTCCTTCCATGGCGGGCGGCGGCGGCGGCCTCCTCAGCGACGCCGAGGCCATGTACATCAAGCAGCGCCAGCTGCTGTACTATCGGGACGAGTTCGGGGACCGCGGGGAGAACGTCAGCGTCGACCCGTCGCTCAAGTTCGAGAACCCACGGATCCGGAGCGCCTACATAGCCCTCCAGGCGTGGAAGGAGGCCATCCTGTCGGACCCCAAGAACTACACGGGCGACTGGGTCGGATCTGACGTGTGCAACTACACGAACGTGTACTGCGCACCCGCCATCGACGACCCCAAGATCCGCACCGTCGCCGGCATCGACCTCAACCACGGCGACATCGCCGGGTACCTCCCGGAGGAGCTCGGCCTCCTCACCGACCTGGCATTGTTCCACATCAACTCCAACCGCTTCTGCGGCACGGTGCCCCACAAGTTCGACCGCCTGAAGCTGCTCTTCGAGCTGGATCTGAGCAACAACCGCTTCGCCGGCAAGTTCCCGGCGGTGGTCCTGAGGCTGCCGTCGCTCAAGTTCCTGGATCTGCGGTTCAACGAGTTCGAAGGCACCGTCCCCAAGGAGCTCTTCGACAAGGACCTGGACGCCATCTTCATCAACGACAACCGCTTCCGCTTCGAGCTCCCCGACAATTTCGGCAACTCCCCCGTCTCCGTCATCGTCCTCGCCAACAACAAGTTCCACGGCTGCGTCCCCTCCAGCCTTGTCAACATGTCCAACCTCAACGAGATCATCTTCATGAACAATGGGCTCAGGTCTTGCCTGCCCACCCAGGTCGGCAAGCTCAAGAACGTGACGGTCTTCGACTTCAGCTACAACGAGCTGGTGGGCCCGCTGCCGGACGGCGTCGCGAAAATGGTGAGCTTGGAGCAGCTCAATGTGGCCCACAACCTGCTGTCCGGCAAGATTCCGGCCGGCATCTGCTCCTTGCCCCGGTTGGAGAACTTCACTTACTCGTACAATTTCTTCACGGGCGAGCCGCCGTCGTGCTTGAGGCTGCCCGACTTCGATGATCGGCGGAACTGCCTGCCGAATCGGCCGTTGCAGAGGTCGCCGGCGCAATGTAAGTCGTTCCTGTCCAAGCCTGTGGATTGTGGCTCCTTCCGGTGCGCTCCTTTCGTGCCTTCTCTGCCGCCGCCTCCTCCGCCGTCGCCTCCGGTGGTCATCTCAAGGCCCCCGCCCCCACCACCCCCTGTGCATTCTCCTCCGCCGCCGCCGCCGCCGGTCCACTCACCTCCGCCACCGCCCCCACCAGTTTTCTCGCCTCCGCCACCGCCGCCGCCGGTTCACTCACCTCCCCCACCTCCACCGCCCCCGCCACCAGTTTACTCACCTCCCCCGCCGCCTCCACCACCGCCGCCGCCGCCACCACCTCCTCCACCTGTTTACTCTCCCCCGCCTCCTCCGCCATCTCCCCCGCCGCCTTCTCCACCGCCGCCGTCACCTCCGCCACCCGTTTACTTGCCTCCACCTCCTCCACCTCCTCCGCCTCCTTCACCATCACCCCCTCCGCCAATTTACTGTCCCAGGCCACCACCTCCTCCACCGCCAAGCTCGCCTCCGCCGCCAGCTCCAGTATACTCACCCCCGCCACCGCCCTCGCCCACTCCTTACTATAGTTCGCCTCCACCGCCGCCTCCTCCACACCATTCGCCACCACCTCCGCCCCACTCACCACCACCACCTCCACATTCACCTCCTCCGCCATTCTATCCTCATCCTTCCCCACCTCCTCCATCACCATCACCACCACCTCCTGTCCATTCTCCTCCACCGCCGTCGCCACCACCTTGTATAGAGCCTCCACCGCCACCTCCGCCTCCATGTGTTGAATATTCACCCCCTCCACCCTCACCCTCGCCACCACCGCCGATCCATCACTTGCCGCCACCATCTCCTTCACCACCACCTCCACCAGTCTATAAATCACCACCACCCCCCACGGTATATCCGTCCCCACCTCCACCCCCGCCAGTTCATCACCATTCACCCCCACCACCAGTTCATTACAGTTCACCCCCACCGCCAATCCCGTGCGAGACCCCGCCCCCATCTCCCTCGCCGCCACCTCCGGCACCAGCATACGAAGGGCCTCTGCCGCCGGTCGTCGGAGTTTCATACGCCTCGCCTCCTCCACCACCCTTCTATTGATTCTTTTGAGAATTTTCCTCCTCTAACCTCGCCCCTCACTTAAGAATTAAAAATTCGAGTCAGTCCTGTGTGTGTCACTATTTCTTTCGTGCTCTCGACATCTCTTTCCTCTTGTCACCGGCGCTTCCTTCCAGTCCGAAACCCTTCTCTCTCTCGCTCTATCTGGGCAATTCTCGTCGCTCGCTGGAGACGAGGAAAAAAGGGATCTTGTGCAGTTTTAGATTGTGATTTTTCCCCCCGTAAGATGGTCTTTTGCTGAAGATGATACAAAGGGAAAGAGGCGAAGGGAACAAGAGAGACGAAGAGAGAGTGAGGTAAGAGGAGATGGTCTCTTCTACTCCATATTTATTTGCAATTGTTATGCATAATCTCGAGATGTCAAATAAAAGTTCCAGAGAAAAAAAGAGTAGGTTGCAGAGAAAGTGTATGTATAGGGATGTTGATGAATTTGGAGATCGATTTAATCGGGGGGGTCCTTTTACTCAGAATCCAGGGGGCTGCTGTGCTAGTGCAGCTTGCTGTTTGTGGGGGGTTATTGTTGTTCATCTCATTTTATAATCATACTTTTGTTCATTTTTCTTTTCCTTTCTTTTTCTTCGATTCTTACAGTATAATCATGATGAACATTTTTACTTGTATCGATGATGATGATTTCAGAATGATCATTCCTTTCCATTCCAAATTGGGTTCTCCTCTTTCTCGCTCTGTATGTGTATACATGTATTCTTCGTGCCTACCACGATCTGTTCTGTGAATTGCTAGTGACTTGGGGGTGAATTCACCTCCTTTCTTGAAAGATCTAGGGAAGGATATGGTGATGTTCAGCTTCTTTAAACACTCGTGGAAAACCAACCCTCTTTTTCGGACAGAACCTGTTCTGATGGAGAAGAACAGGAGCAAGTCGGTGGAAAATTAGGATCTTTTTCCACGAGACATTCTGCTTTATTATTGCCTTCAGTGGCGGATTAGTGACCACATCTTCTTTTCCTCCTTTCCGGTTCCTATTCAAAATTTGGGCACCTCCCAAAAGCGATCTTGGTGGGGGCCTTGAATTGGCCCTCCTTTTCTCGAGTTCCCGTCCCTTGATAGGCGCAACATCTTCCAGCGTTTCGGAGTCATTATCGGAAATAAACTAGTGACATTGGGATTGACATCATGTGCGCCCTCTTAATGCAAGGTTTCGAAATTCCTGAAGACCGGAACCTGTTCCTTCACGCTCACACACCCCCCCCCCCCCCCCCCCCCCCCCCACATTGAAATGTGTAATGTCGATCCCCCTTTTGATCTTGCCTAATACCCTTTTGACCTTTCCCCATTTCAAGATGTCCAAAAAAGATCAAAAGGAATAAAGAAAATCCCAAAAACCTCGAGCCATCAAGGAAGCTGTGCAGACGACCCCGCTTTTGCATATGATGTTCTGCATCATTTAGGATATCCCCCAGTCGGCCTTTCCCTTTTGACCAGCGTCTCAGTTCTTGCGCAACCTTTCTGAAAAAGAAGTTTCAAGCACGCAGCTTTAAGCTTTTCCGCATGATTTTACTCCCCCTCGAGATACAAAAAACTACAAAAATGAATTGTGTTGCTGTGATGATTTGGGGTTATGGGAATGGAGAGAGGTTTAATTTTCTTGTTGGGTTTGTCCTTGGAAAAAAAGAAGAAGAGTTTTTAACTTTATTCACTTCGATAGTGGGGGACAATAATGGGGACTCGGATACTATCCCACCAACCGTAATCAATGATGCCTCCCTATCGTTTTCACCTGAGTTGCCACAAACTCCATTTTCAAAAATCTCAGCATGGACTCCAGATCCAGTCGCTGTGCGGAAACCAAAAAATTCAATCGGTTTCCTCCTCCTTTTCGGCACCTACTCGCTGAAACAACGCTCGTTTTCGTACCATCCACTAATGTAAAAACGACCCGTTCCTCATTCGGCACCCGGCACGACCCACTTCGGAGAAAGCGATCGCCACTCCTCAGAGCTCGCGAGTTGCGCCGGGCATGATGGCCAGCTGAGCATGGATCCAAAATGGACTGTCTCGGTAACAATGCCTAACCGTGTTTATTCAATTTGGCTAATTGAGCACCAACGGAATGAAAATCAAAGGGTAAAGGACTGTGCTCTGCCCCAATCGATTGTCCTACCAAGGCGTCCTGAAATTCGAGAATCTGTATTTGGCAACATCACTGATTACATTTCCTGCGAGATGGACAACCCCATGTGAGCGAGGTGTGGCATTTGTTTCTGTGCAAGTCCCTTTCTTTGCCTAGAATCTCATCTCAAGAAACCAGAGGTCGGAAGGGGGAAAAAGCTGTAATTCTAGAGAGCGATATCTATCCACCGCACGTACCGATTTGCCCATAAAGCGCTAAAACGGGGAAAAAATAAAGAAGTTTCTCCGGCTCGCATGTGGTGAAGGGAAGGACCATACGGCATCGTTGTCCATGCCGCTGCTTATCCCGCACGCTCATTTGGGTAATTTGCGGCATGATTTCAGGAGCGATTTCTCCCTGCCATTCTTGTACTTTCCCCCCCTCATCTCTTCCTTCCACAAGGAAGAATCGATCAACAGGATCGTGGCCACACATTCTAAGGCTTCCAGCTCAAAATTGATCAAATATTCCCGAAGAAGTCATCTAGAATCTTGTGGCTAGTAAACGGTGGCGGCGATGACTCAATATGTTCACTTTACTTTGTTAGAGAAAGTGCACATAATGCGTCCGAGATGAAGAAAGGAGCGGTCATGGACTGCACAAATTGTGCCGACCACGTCTCGGTTTCTTTCGCATCTTAACTTAGAAAAATGGGGAGGAGCCAGCTAAGGGGATAGACGCAGGACAATCGTGGCCATAATCTAAGTGCACTAAAAGCTAAGGGAAGATTAAAAAGAACAAGACAACCGCCGACGACGACACCCGCCACTAATTTAACCCCTTCGAACTTCACTCGCGAAGTACACACAATGTATGACCTCGCACTTTGTCGCGTTCTCCCCATCGCTGTGTCGAAGAGAAGCAGCGGCAGGCGCCGGTGTCCCCACCAGGAAGAGATGGGTGACGAAACAGGGGATGGACCATCTTCAAGATAGTACCCCCACATGGGTTGTTAGGGCTTTATACATCACGGTGCTGATGCATGTCTGTATGTGCATCTCTCTCGATGATGCTGAGCAAATTCTCGGTTGACCTGCTCAATCCCATCTCATTTCCCTCTCTCTGCCATTTTAATTAAAGGGGGGGCTCTCCTGCGGGACAGGCTGTGGATTAGGTCGAGTAGATTAATGGCAACCATCGCCACGCCCTCGCGACGACGGCCCCCCCGCCCCTGCTCGTCGGGCCCATTGGCCACATGATAGTTCGAGCTCCGAGAGCAATAAATTAAGGCGAGGGGCATCTTTCGCCCGAACCCAACTCCCCCGACCCACCTCTTGAGCCGTATTCATAATCTTCTGCATCAGTTGTTAGGATTCAGCTAACAAACGGGGCCTACAACTTTGCCTGGATTTCTATGGGGACGTGTTTAACCGAGTGCCGTCGAGGCACTTCCGGCGTAAGCAGCAGCGCATTGAATGAGTTCAAAAGGCTTAGTGTAAAAAAAAGGGAAGCTAATGTGCCGTAACAGGGAGTGCGTCCGCACGAGATTCGGAAGGTGAGAGGCCATGATCCAAGTCCGTAATTATTTGCATGAGACGGACGGCAAGGAAGGTCCCGCACATTGATTTGATTTCGGTGTTTTGTGACGGGCGACGGCTTTAAATGCATCGTCCTTAAGTGGGATGACTTTAAATTCGGCCTGCAGGCTTAAAGTTCTTGCGGACCCCTAATATATTCCCCCCGGCAACTACTTGCGAATGTGTTTGATTTCGTTGGCGCGGCATCTGAGCTTGAATCGTGGCGGTGTCTATGTGTTGTCTTCGAGCCACTTCAAGAGCACGAACCAGCGCGCTTCGATCGTTACTCGGGTTGTCACAGTCGTGGACAGCGAGCTCACTTGAGCCCTTGAAAGACCCTCCGAAGCTCTGTCGGCGAAAAATGTAGTAGTAATCGACAGTTGTGTTCATAACACTCCCTAATCGTGACGGTTCAGTGAACTTTCCAAGTTGGGGAGAAGGCGATGGACAAAATGAAACTTAGATGGTAGTATGCATGCATCATTGTGATTAGTGGGCTTCTCTCCGAACGGCACAAACGAAGGACTTTCAAGGCCCGCCAGCCTCCCTTTCAAAGTCGGTAATCTAATCCGGAGCAGAAATCAGGTGTTAGTGATCTTCATTCTGATCTTCTTGTAAAGCCAAATCCTTCAGATAAGCCCCTTTTCGAAGCCAATCGGCATAGAAAAGAGTACGGGAAGGACGAGAAGTCGCGAACCGGGCGATGGAGCCCCGTGAAGTGTGGCCTCCAAATTGGCTAGAGAAACAAAAAAGGCTGAATGTTGTTCTCTGTTCGAGAGAGGTTAAGTAGGCTCAAAAAGGGCTGGACAAAAATGGGCTCGAAAGATCGACAGGCTTTGCCATGTGAGGCTTGTGTCACTTTGACACGGCTAGAGACGATCTATTCTCGATGCAAAGGCAATGGGGTGCTGGGCTTTACATGCAGTTCTCAACATCTGGGTCAGGCAATGTCATTGAATGAGAGCTACAAGAGCGCTTGTGCATTGTGCAGAAGAAGCCCCGCAGCAAATGCAGTAAATTAGTAAAAGTGGGCGAATAAAGTTCTTATCTTTCAATGAAAGTAAGTAGCTGGGGGGACCCGATCGGTGAACAAAGCTGTACTCCTCGTGGATTCCCTCGTTGCCGACAGAACAAGATAGTAACTTTACCCGGCGGTTAAAAAACCAATCCCCTCACCCGCAAAATCAGAGGCTAATAATTGATTAGCGCGTTGCTTTTCAACCAAAAAAAGGTGCACAATCCGCAATCAGCTCTAATCTAATCAGACCGCATGATATGCTCTCCTCTATTTGCATTACAGCAATAATGCAGAAACCAGAAACTAATGGCGACCATGTGCATCCCACATGAACCCAACATGGACGAGGCAACAAGACTCGAGCTTTTCGACAGACATTTAACTAATCCCCAACTTACCATACCAAAAGTACCCACATAAATTTGTCTCTTCTTCTAACTGTTCTTTGTTAACAAAGACACGTTGTCATAGAGATTCCTGGGAACTAAGGATGTTCAGAGACAGAGAATCAGCCTTAGTGCAGTTCTTGATGGACGGCTTCGGGTATCTTTTTATTCCCTGTAAAATAGCATGTGAAAGAGTTATCCACGCAAAGTGTGCTTCAACTGTGCAATTGCTTTTGCTCAGCCAAAAGCGAAAGCTAACGTATATAAAATTATCTCCTCAACTTGAGTGGAGGTTCTTTTTCTCAGGGGACTTTTCTTCCTTCGCTTTGATTCATGAATCATTAGATCTTCATATATTCGGTTTCATTTTTGTTGGGTCTACTTATTTTATCAGGTTGCAACTAAATCTAGTTCCATAACTCAATGAACGTCGAAAAAAGGTTATCAATCCAGCAGGTTTGCGAGTAGATGTGCTGCCCTTTTTTCCCCATAGACGAAGTCTAATACGGATTTGACCAAATGGGAAAAGTTTTTCAAGGCTTGTAAATCATCCATGCTTGAACACAAACTACTAAGCCACAGATCGCAGATAACGGTGCTGTCGAGGGTCAAACTCGATTCATTTGGACTAAAAGGAGATTTCTTTATGTCGCATGGATGCTACTTAGTGGATTTATTGGAATGATCAGGAAACTGGAGTCATGGATGTGATGGAAAGCGTGCACATTTGCCACCCAGGAGTTCACCTTGAATGCTATAATAGCCGTATTGTAAAGCACTATCGTATGTGCTTTGCTTGTCGTCCCTTTCTGCCGTATATAAAGCAGCAGATTGAGTGACGCCAAAGCAAACAGTCATCCTCTGTTTCAGTGAAGATCGGAAGTATTCTAATGTTCTCTCGAGATCGCATTTCGCAAAAGGATTTCTCACTCGACACTGCATGTCATCTTTTTTAGAGCTACGACCTCATGTCAACACCAAGAAAAGGAAAAACGAAAGCAAAAAGACAGAATGCGTACGGCGGGAAAAAGAAGAAGCTAATGAAAGCACCCAAAAGTCTCTCTCTCTCTCTCTCTCATATGTCAACCGTTCAACCACGATTGAGGGGGCACTTTGGACTATGCTGTCTTTTTACAAATAGCAAAAGCAGAAACATGAGATTTGCCACTCTGTTTTTGTCCTGGATATATCCGAGGCGAGTGTGGGCTTCTTGAACAGGATCTTTCTAATTCTTCACGAAATTGTCTTGAACCATCAGGTACTATCCAATTTCTTCAAGACCCAAGTGTTTTTTCTTTTCAATCTGTTCGGCATTGGATGAGAATAGCTCGTCTTCGCTGCTTTGCTCAACTGCTTTCTTTTTCTTTTGTTCCCAGTTAGAAGTCTCTGTTCTGTAATCCCCCAAATGATTTAAATGGTGACATTGCATTGTCTCTGCATTTTTTGTTTCAATGAGTTCAATGGCGAGAACTGATATGAAAGTATGAAGTGTTGCATTGTGGATTTGGAGGTACAAGATCTTTTGCTAATTGCTGTTATACCGAACAAAGGGAAGAGTTGGGGGATTTATTCTTTAAGCAAAT
Source organism: Eucalyptus shirleyi (assembly GCA_017140165.1). Lineage (NCBI taxonomy): Eukaryota > Viridiplantae > Streptophyta > Magnoliopsida > Myrtales > Myrtaceae > Eucalyptus > Eucalyptus shirleyi. The sequence continues at coordinate 15,964,654 of CM029448.1, read as the reverse complement.
CCCTTTATCAAAGTTCCTGCCTTGCATTCTACGTCTCTCTTCTCCTCTTTTTGGTCCTCCCCAAATTTAGAAGTTGCTTCCACTTTGAAAAAACGCCTGCATATCCTTGCATTTTGGGTGCAGACACTAAAACCTTATATGTAATGTCTCATAGCTTGCCCGCCCAGGGAAAGAGGGTGCGAAAAGTCGAGATGCTCTCTGGATATTAGTGTCAAAGTCACAATGGTTAAGTCTCTTCTCCCTAGGCAAAGTGCAGAGGACCATGTATGTGTTGGCTAGTTTGGGTGGATAATTCGGGAACTTTTGTTCATTCCAACAACTCAAGTTGGGAAGGAAGGTTATCAATTGTTTATCTTTCTGGGGGTGCAAAGTATGGTTTATCTTCCTTAGAAGAGAGCTAGCCAATGCAACGATTTTGCGACAATCTTTAAGCCCTTTAGGACTGAGGTGAATCACAAAAGAACTACCTGCAGCCTAGGCATGACCATGTTGTGGACTCTTGCATGCTGTTTCTTTTGATCACCTTTGTTAAACAATCCTAACCTGCTTGAACTGCAGATGCTGAGATTTTAGTGGGTATGCGATGCTATGGATGTTCGTCGCTTTAGTGAAGGAGATATGGATAGCAGTGCAAGTAGAAGCAGTGGCAACGAGAGGGAGAATGCCATCTTGAATTCCAAGGCTGAGTCTTGTTGTGGCCAGTTCCGAAATGGCTCTAACCCTTGGATGGCCAGATATTTGTATGCTTTGATGTTTCTAGTTTGTAATCTACTGGCTTGGGTTTCTCGGGATTATGGCTACGGTGCCCTCAAAGAGATGGAGAGTAAGATTTTTATGGTTGTCATTGATTTGTATGTTCTTCGTATTTCTATGATTAGCACTAGTACATGCACCAGATGGAGCACATCCACATGGACACGGCTACTATTTTTTTAGAAAAGGAAACAGTTGCCTTGTACAGTCTCAAACTTGCAGGTCCCTTTACATGAAACCTCCCAAACGAATGTAAAAAGTTTGGCACTATTAGTTGCCTTTTAACGATAGTAGTTTCGTTCTGTTAGCTCCCAGGGGATGCGAGTTGCGTTCTCCAACACTCTTCCTTTTCCTTCTCTTCCGTTCTCCATTTTGCTTTTTGGATTTTAAATTCATGGATTCTTTGAGAAAATTTGTGAAGTGTATCCTCTCACTTGAGATGATCTTTTATCAGGGAAGTATTATTTGTCGGGCCTATGGCTCACTTACAGCCATATCTGCTAGATAAATAATTGAGGAAAGGTGCTCAAAGAGGCTTTGACCATTGCAGGATTAGAAGGATGCCACGGTGCACAAGATTGTTTGGGCACAGAAGGAGTCTTGCGGGTCAGCTTGGGATGCTTCATATCCTTTCCACTTGAGCGCATCATTTGTTGGCTTTCATACTAGGATTATGCCTACAGTTTCATGTTGCTTTTCTTCCTATTTATTGTGTGTATCTTCCAGCTTTGTTTGCATGGATTGCTTCAGCCTTAATCCTGCAATAGACCTTCTACTTAATAATGTTTCTATCAACTGTCTGCACGTCAAAGTTGCAAGAGCCTAGAAATGCGTGGCATTCCGGGTGGTGGTCAGTCAAGACTGTCCTCTTGATTACCTTGATTATTGTCCCCTTTCTGGTTCCTTCAGCCTTTATCCGGATCTATGGTGATTCTCTTTGTATATCTCTCTTTTAAATAAGCTCTAGGGTGGCTCCAATTTATGGCATCCTGGGTGGTGACACAGTTCCTCTGATTTGACAGGAGAAGTCGCACATTTTGGTGCCGGGTATTGTTCATTATTGGGTTACTATGATCTCTACATCATATTAGAACAACAGAGCTAAAGCCAAAAACTGGGGGAATTTTCTCATTGATTTCTGCATGATTTTCAGGGTTTTTCTTCTCGTTCAGCTTGTAAGTATAATCAGTTTCATCATGTGGCTGGACCATTGCTGTCGGTCTGATAAATATGCGGAGAAGTGGTAAGAGTGTCCGATTTATCCCTGCATTTGGGCAATTCATTCTTCTGCATCATTACTTCTGCGTCTGATGAAATTTTCATCTGATACTATTACTGTTCGCATTGCATCAAGTGAAAACCTTTTACCAAACATCCTAGATGACGCAAAACTCACTTCTAGTGTCGTTCATAACTTTACTAATCATAAAATTTTCATTACAGCCTGAGTACATAGGCAGCTAAATTATTTCCGTAATCTAGGGAGCATAGGCAGCATGAGAAAAAGTGCTCAGCTTCTTGGTTCATTCAAGAATTTTATGGTAATTCCCAAAAGGATGTCTATGCATTTAACTAATGCGTATGTCAAGAATATATCTATTGTGTAATTCAAGGGCCCAATGGAGTAGTGAAGTGTCGCTACCAATTTATTCTAAGAAAGCTCTCTTGCAGCTACATCCAGAAGATATTACTTGCAGCTACTGCATATGTTGTTTGCATTGGGGGGATCATCTTAATGTACATCTGGTATGCACCGGACACATCCTGTCTACTTAACATTTTCTTCATCACTTGGACTCTTGTGCTACTGCAACTCATGACCAGCGTCTCTCTGCACCCTAAAGTAAGTTCTTATCCATTCCAAATCCACCAGTAATAGTCATATTAAGATAGATAATTAGTTAATTTTGGTTGTAAAACAGGTCAACACTGGCTTCTTGATTCCTGGTCTCATGGGACTCTATGTTGTGTTTATCTGCTGGTGTGCCATTCGGAGGTACTATTCTTATGTCTTTGCTGCTGTGCGAAATTGCCTTTGGACAACGGTCATACTATGTTGTTTTCTTTTAGATTTTTCCCAAAAGTACAATTTTGTGTGACAAGAACTGTAGCTTACCATGAGACTCAACCTCATTGGCAAATCCACTTAAATAATTACTCTGTGCAACTTCAGTCTGGAATGACCTTGGTTGAGGTTTCTCACGAACTCCTATAAATAGGCAATAGCACAAAATTTTCCATTTCAAGTGATTGAGCTTTTTGCATGGAGAAAGTTTCCAAGCTTTTAGTTCGAGGTTGAGTCATTAGACTGTGCGAGGTAGATTGGATTTACTTGAATGGAGCATCTAGATAAGCTAACTCCAAAATAGACTGAAGAGTTCTATTTAATCTATTTAAGTTACAAATCAATTAGAATGATATTTACATTTCTCCTAACTGTTCTGCATTCCAGTGAACCAGCGGGAGAAAGTTGCAACAGGAAAGCTGAAGCTTCCCACAGTACTGACTGGCTCACAATCATAGTAATACCCGGATTCTTGGCATTTCTCCATTGTTGCATTTAATTAGCCGACAACATCCTTAAGAAACAGTGGGGCTAAATTTAACTGGTTACTTGCTACCTGGAAAAGGTTCATCACAAATGTTACGGGCTCCAACAAACTTGGAGCTGGGTACCTTTCCCAGTTTATTGGGATTGCCTGTGCTTCTTTCTTAGCCTGCTTATTACAGTCTCAATACACGACGGAGTTTTTTAGTTAATTTAGCTTTCTAGAAGTTCATAGAATGGATTGATCTAATGGGGCCTCTGTAGCTTTTGTTGTGTATAGGCTTAGTAGTTACATGATTTGGGCCAAATGTTGCTGAGAAAAGCTAATAGCAGGAGTAGGAAATCTACAGAGATCGAGTTCACTGATCATATGCACTTTGGCAGCATGATTAAGTTACTTATGATTCAATCCTTTGACTCTAAAATATCGTGTATCCTACCATATTGTAGCTTGTGTTTCCTAACTTATATTTTATAGTCTAGAGTGATGGGATGACTATGCTTACTATCTTTTATGTACTACAGAGCTTCATTGTAGCGATGCTTGCCATTGTCATTGCTACCTTTTCAACTGGAATCGACTCCCAATGCTTTCAGGTTTGTGCTTCAATTAGCAGAAACATTTTCATGACTAGAACATTCAGCAAAATAACTTTTTAAGTAACTGCAGTTAGTGAAGACTCAAGAGAGAGCTGCCAGTGACGTCCCATATGGCTACGGCTTCTTCCATTTTGTTTTCGCCACAGGAGCGATGTACTTTGGAATGCTGTTTATTGGCTGGAACACTCACTACCCAATGAAGAAGTAACATGACTTGCTGTGTTCTAGAGATTGATATTGCTTTTCGTATTACAGAAACTTAAATTTTTGTGCACTGAAGTTTCAAAGAGCTGTTTTAGTATATACTACATAATTTTTTCCGAGGAAAAACAGTTTTGATATGCAAAAGCACTAACCCAAATCAAGCATGATACCTGGTCTTTGAAATGCTCGTAAAAGCCCAAGTTCTTTCGAATACTGAATTGGTTGAGCAATTTCATGTACGTCAGAATAAAGTGAATGTTTTTCTCCGCTCATTCTTATGCAGGTGGACCATTGACGTGGGATGGACGAGCACTTGGGTCAAAATCGTCAACGAGTGGGTCGCAGTCTGCGTTTTCAGTATGTGCTCGATCAAGAAAACTCTTTACTATTTGTGATCAGTTATTGTTGTGCTAAGTTGCTAATGCCAGCATAATCAGAAAAGCTATTTTTTAGTCCCGTTTTCACAAAAGAAATAGCGTGAATGAGTAGTGATGGAAAGTGATTGTCCTTGGTGCAGTATGGATGCTTGTAGCACCAGTTGTGTGGAAGTGCAGGCAAGCTGGTGGAGCCACATGAGCAGTTTGGAAGTTCTAAAGCTGCAGTTACATATAAGTAATGCATGGCGTCATCCCAACTTGCACAGATGCAATAGTATATTGATCCCTCGAGTACCCCACCAGATAATTCGGTGGATAGAGTAGGAAGCAGTTGAGCGGTTCTGGCCCAGGATGAAAGAGTTTGACGACGCGAAACGCCTCCTGGCTTTCACTTTTGCAGATGTCATAGCTAGGAAGCCAACTACGTTGGTTAATTTAGTGCTGAACCTTTCTGCTGTTTCGGCTTACGCAAGAACAGAAAGGATACATAGTATGCCGTTAGTGCTGAACCTTTCTGCTGTTTCGGCTTACGCAAGAACAGAAAGGATACATAGTATGCCGCACCACGATTCACACCCGTGATTCATTCATGATAATGTAGATTGCATTCATAGGTTCGCATTCGGAAGTTCTTCATGATAGAGACATACAAGATCGCCAAGGAAATTATTCGAACATTTGTTAAGCTCGCGAAGAGATTCTGTGCGGTTTTGATTCTTGTTAGCGTTCTGCTATTGCGTTCATGCTAAAAATGCTATTCTTTCGAATCCTCCTCTCTCTCTCTCTCTCTTCCAGATTCTCAGTGCTTTTTCAGGTTAGGGGAGCAGTAATACTTAGGTGACAGAACTACACTAGACAGTGTGGTTACAAAACTCATCATTCAAAAATATCAACATATACACACCCCACAATACATCATTACAAGCTTTGTTTCACGAACGTTATCCGACATAACGTAGTGATTGACATGCGACAATCTCAAAACTAAAACAAAAAAGAAAGAATTTTACAACAGAAGCAATCGAGTTGGACCATCAAATGCCTAATGAGAATCTACAAACAGATTTAACACCGTTGCTGCATAAACAAAAAAAGAAAAAACTTGGATCAAGGAGGAGCCGTCTCAAGGCCACGTGATTTCGGCTGGAGTTCAAGTGATTTCTTGATCTACTAATCCAAGGTGTTGACGGCTACCCCAAAATAATGGATGCAAATGAATCTCTCTCTAGCTGCCTCTCTATTAATATAAGAAACCAAAACTTTCAACGGGACAAGATGAAGAGGAGCAACAAGGAGATGCCCAAGTGAAGTCAGAGAGCTTTGCTCTTTGCATCTAGCCAAAAGGGTTTCCTCCGACTGGTGCTGAAGAATTTGGTGTATGAGGGGCTGGAAAACCGGCAGTTCCAAACTGATTCGTATTCAAGGGGCCATACGAAGCTCCCTCCATGCCAAATCCCCCTACTCCTTGATACCTAACAAAAGCAAAGCAGTGAGTGGAAGCTACTCATAGCCCAATAAAGGCAGGCCATTAAAACACTTCGGAAATTTTCCCACGTATTCCTTGCTTTAGGGGGACAAAGCATCATGAAACAATATTTCGCACTTGACAAAGTGGGATTAAACCAACCATGAACACCAAAGGTGTCCTACAAGATACGTGCTTCTTGAGAGCCTAAACAGTGACATTAGCTTGAACGCACATGAATAAACAAGCTCAAACTATTTTCGATGCTACAATATCACCAGTTCTAAGTGAATGGGCAGAGCATGACAGAAATAACATGCAAAGCACATGAATCATTTTGGTCAGCACCCTGAACATGCGTGCACACGCACATCTCAGCCAAGTAAACAGCATCTGATGAAAACAATAATCAGTGATAGTCACCTGGAAGGAGGCATGTTACCATGCATTTGCTGTCCCATGTAGGCACCTGAAGATTCACACAAAGAATCAGCAGACAGAAAATACAGACCATAACTTTTTATTTGCCTTGTCTTTTATTGTCATTAATCTATTTACACCAGTGGGGTTGCTTTCATCGCTTACTTGAAGGCAATGCTGATGCGTGAGCTTGTGGCTGCAGAGATGCTGCTGATGCATAAGTGCCTTGAGGGGGTATCCACGATGGCGTGGGAGTACCAAGACCGGAAGCATGCATGAGACTGGAAGAGGGTGGGACATTTGGTAAAGCACCCTGCAATGATGCCATGGAGGGAAACTGCATAGAAAGGGACAAGAAAAAGGAAAAGTTATTAAAAAAAATAAAAACAACTAATGCTTTGCAATATACCTCGACTATAATTCAAGGGATTCAAAAAGTGTAGTCAGGCACTAATAGTGATAACCAGCTACATGTGAATCTACTTACCCTTCTACTTCATCAACAACATCCAGGGGCAATAATGCCTCTCTTTTCTCTCTTCCCTCAAAACAAGCCCCCTCAACCCCAAACCACCAAAAATACAATAATGCTAATAAATAGTGATGAAAGAAAAACAAAGTAGCCTAAAACCCTAATCCATCCAAGTTGTTATGTTTTCAAGTTCATGAGTCTGCACTATGCAAGCATACTTCTATTTACAATTTCATACCCTACTTTCCCCTGATATTGAATAGGAAGACAGCACAAATAAAATTCAGAAGTAATGACCATGAATTTCAACCAGGGCACTTATACATGTTCTATTTTATGACATCACCATTCCTTGACATTCACTTAGCACATCAGTAAAAGACTGAGCTGTAAATTGGATGTTTCACATACCATTGGAGTCTGAACTTGAGAAGGTTCACTTGTATCAAATGGGTTCACTGATTTTGATTGCTGTGGCAAAGGTTGCATTGTTTGCTGTGGCAAAGGTTGCATTGTCTGCAACAGTAAAGTATATATTTTGAAATATGTTAATAAGAAAAAACGGAAATGGCATTAAAAGCTAGGAGGCATATCCAAATATTTTGATACCATGACAGGGTTATATTGCATATATCCCATGGCAAAATGTGGACGATTTTGCCACCCCATAACTGGTGCTGGATAGGATGGATAAGTTGCAGTGAAAAGATCCTATAAATAACTCCGTATTAGTTGTGAGAAAATAAATCATGAGAAGACTTGGCAAAGTAACGCCAAAAACACTTATAGGCAGAATTACCACAGGCAACTCTTTTCTTGAACTTGATTTTACATCAGCAGAGACATTTTGCAAAACCACAGCAGAAGCGACCTGTTCAGGAGGTTTTGATGCATGAAGTGCTTGAGATGAAACCATGCTAAAAGGTCCTTGTACATTTGCAGGAAGTGACGCATTCCAGGACTATGAAAAAGATTAGAAGACAAACAGGTTATGTGGTGCATTAGAGAACAACATTAACATTCATACAGATAGCATAGCCAACCTGATTGCCAGATGTTCCATGAATGTGCATTGAGGATGGTTGAGTGGTCTGCATACCAGCTGCTGGGAATAGGGTAGGTTGCTGAGGTGGAGTACTGAAAGCAGGACCACCACTTACAGCAGAAGTTGATACCAATCCTGGAGCACTCACTGAAGAACCTCGAGGGAATGTTGACAAACCACCTGCTGGCACAACCGTGGAAGCACCGGCAGTCAAGGGCAATGCAGGAGTGTTAACTACAGGTGCAGCCATTGAATTACCAACCAGTGGTAACACTGCTGAGCTGCCTCCAGGTGCAACAAATGCCCCCCTAACCCAGGGCCTCCTGATTGTTGACCAGGTGCAGGAGCTGGAGTAGTCAACTGAGATATGACAGAATCCAGGGGACTTGCGTTTGGAGGCTGGGATACTATTGTGGCAGGTGCGACATCAAAAGAGGCCCAATTATCCTGGCTGGTAGAAGTCATCGGTGTAGAAATGGCTTGACTTATGGTAGGTGGATGTGGCTGTGTGGTGGCTGTAGTAGGAGGTTCAGGATCAGCATCAAAATCAATTAAGCTAACTGCTTTCTCAGGTTTAACTTCTGCAACATTCCCGTTTGTTGAACCCAAGCTACTGGAAGATACAGTCCTCTGCAATCAGACAAGATAATGACTTTTTTCTCTTGCAGTGAAGACGAGATAATGAAGGCATATTACATTTAAGACATTCTTATCAAGTATCCCAGAAAGGAAAGGGGAAAAAAACAAAACCATCTGGTTTCTCTAGAAGTTTGCATCTAAATTGATCATGCAGTGCATTTTAGGACCAATGAAAATTTGATTCAGTTCTGGACTTGAATTATTAGCTTTCTAGTTAATATGCCACCTTCAGATCCACTATGGTCATGCACTCAGGAACACTAGAGAATTTATCTTTTCAACATAAATAAGAGGCCACACCTGTGCCTGCACCAAGCCATCAGTTGCCCTAGTACCATTGGCTTTCGGAGGTTCTGCTATCCGAAGAGGCAAAACATTATCCCCCAGTATTTCCCTAACTGGTCGCACCACAGGTGGACTAGATGTCTCTAGATCTTTTGGTCGTTCAGGTGATCCTCCTATCTTTGATTCTCCGTCAGAAGTTCGGCGATCGTCCAACTTCTTTCCATTCCCAAATCTGTCTTCTCGACGCCAATCATTGATTACTTCTGGACGAGAAGGACTTCTCTTGTAATCACTATGCTGTCTGCTTTCTTGATCGTATGCTGGACTTCTTCCACCGGAGCTTGACCTATCACTGTATCGCCGATCATACGTCTCCTCGTATGGAGGACTTCGAGAACCTCCATGGTATGAGTCTTCTCTGTCACTCTGCACATTGTACACAATTAGACGAGGGCAGAATATCAAATACTGTTAACAATTGATGAATAGCTTTGTAGATACAAGTTTGGGTTCATTCAAACTGCTCTCATTAGTTAAACAGTAAAGAAAATTAGTTCAAGATCAAAATAGCCTAATCAACAACTCAAGAGTTTAAGTAGCACTGCACCCACCTTCGCCCTTGGAGGTCTATCAAAACTCCTATCACCTGAATATCTTTTGTCCACATAGACATGCTTAATAAAATCTCGCAGCCTGTCAACATTACTGGGAAAGTAGAAAACCAAATCAGGAGACTGAGCTTCTAAAGAACACAAAGGATGCTTGGCCTCCTACTTATCAGAAGAATAATATATGTTCTTGTTATATACCATACCTGCAATCAGGCAGAGAATTACGCTGTGGATCCCATTCCTTGAGATAGATTTCCTTTGCACGCTGTAAGGCAATTTTTCAACGGTCATGTCAACAGCTTAGCAACACTATTGCATGTCCAGCATAAGGAATGCTTACATACCTGATTTCCACCTCCTTGGAGGGCACTAACTTCTTGTGATGTGAATTTAGCCATCGATATAGACTTCACACGATGTGTGAACTCCCGGCTGAAGCAATTGCTAGCGGTCAGCTCAGTTTAAGCAAATGAAAGCATAATGCATGTAAAACATATTCATCCCCTCTCAGAATCCTCTTTTTGCTTAATCTTGTCTCAAGATGTGTCCATGGACTATATTCATGTTTGTTCTTCACAACTAGTTTGAATCTTCCAAACCGACAGCTAAATACGCATATGAATTGATACATGTACAACAAGGTAAAAAAGGTTATCAGTACTTACTGTATTCCACTACATGTTGTGCACACGAATGTACAGAAACTGGTGCAAACATACTGTGGTCCCTGTTCACAGAAATAGAATTCCCAAAATAAACGTTACTTCTATTTGATCAGGATAAGAGTTCAAACTCCAATATGCATGATCAATCCCAAGTTAACATGGAATTTCGCCACATTCCTATTGTTTAGATGTTTTATGAAAGAATTTATGAACTACATAGCTTTAGAAGAGTAACTTTTTCATGGCATCAACAAAATACAGTTTGGCATGAAAATTATTAGCTTGAAGCAAAGCACTGCTATCATCTGATGCATGTCATGGTTTAGATGCCTCCATCCTTTTCAGAGATCTCAAAAGCAGTGGTTCTATTATAGTCTACCAGATTGACAGACTTGACCCTGGAATCTAAACTAACACAGGAAGCCAACTAAGCAAGCTTGGCAGGTAGCAACAATGGATAGGTAAATATATGATGCTGAAAAAGATTTCCCACTCATCACAAGCCAACTAAGCAAGCTTGGCAGGTAGCAACAAAAAAGGATGGAAGACACAACCGATCATGGTAGCTTAGTAATTCAATCCATAAATAATCTTCAGTGTGCTCGCTTACTTCATGATGTTGCAGCTAACTCAGTTCAAGTCAGAGAATTAAAAAACAATTTAATTCTTAACACAAACATCATGAATTATATTATGGGCTTAGACATTTGAGACATGACGGCATGAAGTTGGAATGCAAAAGCAAGCAATGTGCCGCATACCAGGCTGTTGCAATTGATACATCTTTTATTCTCGGGGAGCTTGAGAAGACCCCGTATAATTCGCTCGTTTTTCTCATCTTCCTTGATCCGGTTGGCCATTCCCCAGATGTCACAGGTACCCAAATCCAAGAATCAACTGGTCAAAAAAGGGCAAGCACAGAAGTCAATCCACTAGAATTCGCCGTAATTCATCCAAGCAAAACAATCGTTAAACTCAGCGCCCTCCTCACGCGAATCTCAATCACCCAATCCTGCAGACAGACAATTCGGACAGCATTCAAACGAAAAAAAAGAAATCATTTTGACCAAGTAAACGACGTTCCAAGTCGACACAACGACGTGCAGAGAGAACAGAAATGCCACTCGCTATAGTCTCCTTCCGCTCATTCGAAGCGAACAAACCACATCTAAACGCACAACCCGGGATCTCTAATTCCACCTCCCCCCCCCCCCCCCCCCCTTGCAGAAACGGGCGCAAACGAAAACCGAAGAATTCTCCCCACGACCAACCAGCCCGACGAGATCAAAAACGGGCGAGCAAGAATCCCCAATCCGGCGGGCGGCGGATCTGAGGAATCGAGGCTCGCCGGCGCTCACGCCGGCTCCGATCCCGGCAAGAATCAGGAAAACCGCGAGGAACCCACCAACGCTCGAGCACAGACGGACAAGAGGGAGGGAGAAAGAGAGGGACTAGGTGCCTACTTGCGCAGCCTCCGCAGCAGACCACGATGCCGACGACGCCGAAGCGAGGGAGGAGAGATAGAGAGAGCGGGGAAGAGAGAGGAAGAAGAAGAGGGGGATCGAACCAGCAGCGAAGCGAGTGTGCACGCGAGCTCCGCTCGAGGAATCTGCAGAGCGGGAGCTAGAGAGAGAAAGAGGGAGGGTAGAGAGAGAGAGAGGGAGAGATGGCAGCAGGGTTTGGTGGAGTCTCCAGCTCAGAGCTTCGCTCTCGCTCTCTGTCTCTCACAACCAAAGTCGCTTCCTTTCTCCTTCCCCTCAGAAATGCTAGAGAGAGAAAAAGAGAGAGAGAGAGAGAGTAGGGGGAAAAAGGAAGGCTTTTTGGTAATTTCCTTTTTTTCTAGAGAGAGAAAGAAGAGAGAGAGAGGGAGGGGGTTAATGTTACGGTGTTATCGGGCGCACAGCGTGGTACGGTGTCCTAACGCCGGCGTGGCCCCCACTCCTCCTTTGACGGGCTCTGGTCCGGTCCGGTCTACGCCCCACCAATTTTTTTTTCTTTATTTCCCTTTTTTCGTTTTTCATTTATCGTTTTCTTATCCTCACTTTTCCTCTTTTTATTTTTTTCGGTCGACAACACAAAAACCTTAAACTATTGATATTAATAATTGTGTCACTAAAATTTCACATAAATATAAAAAAATTAACATCATAAAAAAATCTCAAACTTATATTAATATGACATGAAATTGAAATAGATAATATATGTCACATGTGTGTATAAATTTGGGCTCCTTCGTAATGAAAGAAAAAGTTGGGTATTTGTTGATAACCATCGGATAATATCATTCGAAGTTTTTTTTTGTTTCCTTTGTTATATTTTTAGTTTTTAATTTTCTTGGGATGGGCGTGATTATGATGGTCGCATAAGGCGACTGGGGATCGGTCAGCAATGACCCCTCTCGCTGGTCGCCATAATCACGCTCGCCACGCGACGATTTCTTCTTTAATCATTTTCCCTCTGATTAATTAATTAATTAATTATTCTTTTTAACTGAAATTATAACTGGCGCCGGAAGAATTTTAGCAGCACGTTGACGTCAGCTCCTGTTCCAGAACTGCCACGGCCTGTAATTTTGCCGAGATGTCGACATGGGAAGATCTTAAATTGGGATTATTTTTCGGAGAGATTTTAGGGTGGGGAGAATGATAAGGACAAAAAATTAAACTGGAGGATTAAAGAAATAGGGGCAGAGAAGATTGTTGATTTTTTCCATATTTGTTAATGGGATAAGGGTTGAATGTGGAGCGTAGAAAGTTGAATTTGGCCTTGGAGAGAAAAAGAAAATGGGCGAAAAAATAAATTAAAAATAAGGCATTTTTTAAATATAAAATCTTACTTTGAATTTTCAATTGACTATTCAACCCACTTTTCCAGAAAGGAAAAAAAGGTGGGAGAATTTGGAGGATTTGAACTGCTGAATATTGCCGGATATGCAATTTCTTCAGAAGATCAGGGAAAATCAAATTTTAGTGGGTCCTAAGGATTTCACATCCTTATCCTCTTACTTCGCTTCGCCTCAAGTAGCCCTCTGATCATGACCGTTTAATCTCAATTTTGCTTGAGTCAAAATTGATTCAATGCTATCTTTAATAGAATTTGAAAATGATATTCGATTATAAAGTTCGACTCAGCCTGATTAAACTCGACCAGGCTGAGCCAAGTTCCTTAATTATCGCACGGCATAACCTAACCCATTTAATGATTACATCTATTTCTTGGCTTAAAAGAAAAAATCATCACCCTTGATTTGTTCTCCTCATGTCATATGTTTCTTTTCTATCTTGAATGCATGTTCATATTTCGAATTTAAGCTTCACTCCAATGTAAATAAAAAATTTGATATATCATATTAAAACATTTAAATGTTAAAATCAATTTCTCATCTAATAATTTAGACCATTCGAATAGTTGGTGGTGGTTAAGTAAAATTTTACATTATTCTAGAACACTTAGCATCGAGGCATGCTATCAATGCTAGTCATTGTCCTGACTTTTCTTTGTGAGGCACCTAAACCTCGAGGGCTATTGGCCGGTCACAAGCCTCCCATTAGCTCCACTTCATTTGGAAAACATCAGTGATGATAGGACCACTTGACTTTCGCCACAAGACGGTTCTCTAATCTTTTCATTAAAGGGTTAAAACGACGGCTCTAGTCCCCGTCACGCTCCGGTTCTCCCGACTATTTCTTTCAATTAAATGCAGTCACTCCGCCTTCGACGTCGTGCGGAATCGAGTCCTCCGTCGTCAGCACGAGGGGCCGAAATTGGGGTAGATGCGGCTGGCGTGGCCTCTTTCCTGGCCATGCACTAGTAAAGTACCGCATCTGCGCTTTCCAGGACCCCCTGAAACTCCGAGTATATTTTATCCTTTGCTCCTTTTCTCGAACGTGCTGGAAAGTACTGAAATGAACCTTTGTAGGGACGAGTGGGTCGAGGTGCGTAGCGTTGTGTACTGTCTTTCTGACAGATTGTTTTCACGGTTGCTCAATGCTCTCTAGCCCACCAGTGCTTTCGGCGCGTTGGGTGCACGTCTCGCTCGAGACTGCGAGACATAGGGAGTCTGGACAACCACCTCTCTAGGAGTTTTGGGATGGCAAGGACAAGGACAACTGCCTAGAAGAATGAAGGGACGCTAAGGGTCTGATTTGCCAACGTGCCAAATAATATCTAATTCTGATTTTTTATTTTCAAAGTCAGTTTGAGACGAGAATCACATTTGGTAAAATTTTTACTTCTGGGAATAGATTGAAAAGAGAATTGAGAATAAAAAAAAATATATGATTCTTCGTCCAAGAATCAAAATAATGAAACTCTCATTCTTCTCTTTCGTCATCCCGCGATTACTGTCCGCCACCGCTCACCACCATCCATCGCCGCTCGCCGCAGCCCGCCACTGGTCGCCGGAGGCTCGCTAGACTAGGGCAAGGTCCGGCGAGCTCGCCAGAGGCAAGCCCAGCCATCAGCAGGGCTAGTTGAGCCTTGCTGGCAGCTGGGCGAGGCTCAGTCTCGCCAAATTGAGCGAGGTCGAGTCTCGCCTGGCCACCGGCGAGGCTCGGCCTCACCTAGCTGCTAGCAAGGCTTGGCCGACGAGGGTCGATTTTGCCGAGGGCTGGCAACGCTTCGGTGAGCGTTGCCGGCCCTCGTCTTGCCAGTCGCCGGTTTGGCGACCGGCCACATGAAAAAGAAGAAGAATAGCAAAAAAGGGAAAAAAAAAAAAAAAGAAAAAAAAAGGAAAAAAGTACAAAAGTACAAAAGTACAAAAGTACAAAAATTATTTAAAAATTAAAAGAAATTAATTTGGAACAAAATTAATTAGACGGTATCAAACGTAATTTTATTCCAAAATAAAAAAATTTGTGATTACCAAACGCGTTTTTTTACTCGGAATTAGTTAAAGCGAACGAGAATAAAAAATAATCATTTTAGTCGAATCATTTCAGAAACAAAATTGTTACCAAACGCGCCCTAAGGGTTGTGCCCTTGATCAACTATCAATTTGGGTAAGTACTTTCTTGGGCCTGGTCCGATGATGGGTCGGGCCAATTAATTCCCTGTCTGCATTCATCCTCGTGTAGATCTCATGCGGATTTAATGAAATTCAACAACCGCTAGGGGTTTCAATTTGCACCTTCCAAACTAAATTTGAGTTGGATATGATTAAGTATAACTAGAATAAAGTAATTCCACTTAGGGGATATTTCCTATGGGGATGAAAGGAAATGGGGAAAATTAAAAAAGAAAAAGAAAAAAGGGTCTGCATTGCCCAATCAAGAGAGAAGAGGGACCAGAAGGGTGGCGGTGTTGTGAATGGCGACGCCGACGGTACGGTGGTCAACGTCATTCGACAAGCGTGGCCGCCATGGCGAGGAGTGCAACCACCTTGATGGCGATCACCATTCTAAAATTACGGGGACACGAACACTTCACGGTGGTTGCAGTCCCATGGCGATGTCATAACCCTTGGTGGTCATCGCTGCCATCGCATGGCCCATAGGAGGTCTTTCGTGTGATGGTCCCCAAGCCGACATCGTAACGCTTGCTCTCCTCCCGTGTTCAACCGTTTTTTACTAACTATTTAATGTACTATCTAGTTTTGTCCATGTCCACAAAACACTCTGTTATAGTCAAATCTCTACCAAATATAGTACAAGATATTATTCATTCTCATCTTATCCGATCTCATATCATCCAAAAAAAAAAGATTGCAACTTAGCCCTAGGATTTTTAACACTCGAATTTCTACTATTTGCCAACCTTGCAACTTGTAAAAGTTGAACTAGGGTTCAGATGAATCCGATACCCAGTTATACCCGTATCGTTTCCATTCCTAATATACCGTTCTAGCGTTCGTAAGTTAGAACAAATGGATCCCCAATTGAATAGATCTGGGCTTCTTTACCAATCCCGATTCGGTAGAGAAATCCGGCATGTCGACCGGTCTCTTCGAAGAAGACCACAACCATCTAGCATGAAAAACCATCACATTCGAGCAGTTCGATTTGAATTTTCAGGCTTAAATGCTGGCACCGACCAGGTTTGCACTATCCAATCGCCTCGCCATACGCATTTTTCGTACGCAGATTAGACGGACCCCACGGAATAATGCCGCGGGCACCACTGCCGTCGTGCGTTTCCTTCTCTCTCTCTTCTCTCTCTCAGATGGCTTTTGCTGTGCGGTTCTGTACTCCAACCTGGACGATACTGCCGGTCTCATCCCACCGACGCACGGCTTTTGATTACGTTCGCATCCCCTAACTGTAGAGCTGACAAGAGTCTCATTGTTTCGCGATCTTTGTGCAATGCATCTTTGTGCTGCAATTGATAGAATTGTTGTGCCTTTATCGGTCGAGAGAAAAGTGACAAATAAGTCTTAAATTTATTATATTGATGTCAATTTAGTTCTAAATTTATTAATGATATTAATTTAAGCTTAAAGTCAATTTAGTTATTTCAACTAAGAGTGGGTATTACTAATGCGAACAACTTTTAATGGTATTTTAATGAATTTTTGAATTTTTTTTTCCTTTTTTTTCCTCCTTCATTTGTTGGACACCAGACCTTGGCAATCGGCTAAGGCAAGGGCCGACCTCCCCTGCCAACCCAATACATGGCCCTCATGGCCTCTGGTGAGGGGAGGCTAGCCAAGGGTTGGTGAGCCTCTAGGTGGTCGTCGAGGTCCAGCAACTTAACTAGAGAAAAGGGAAGGACAAAAAAAAAAAGAAAAAAGAAAGAGAAATAAAGAAAGACAAGAAAAAATAAATAATTCAAAATATTATTAAAATATTATTAAAAATTTTATATATTAGTGTCGATTCATGTCATGTAAAACTCGATGTCTATATTAGTAATATTTAGTCAAAATTAATCAAAACGATTGAATTGACTCTAGGTCAAAATATTTAGGATAAAATAGGTGCAAATGCGAAAAAGCTTAACACTTTAATGACACTTTCCCCCATTCATTGATGAACTGGATTGACAATGCCATGGCCATATTTTCACGAGATGAGTGGATCTACCATGCATATGGTCCCGACGACGCAGAAGGTCATGACCCAAAATGCTAGCCGCCCACAATCCCAAGCCCGTTCCAACAGTCGCGGCGTGCGTGCTACATGTCCTTCACCGCAACAAGGTTATCTAGGTTTTGGGATTGTTTTAACTTGAATTCACGTCGGTCAATTCCTCAAAAGGGGTACTCGAAGCAGGGTTGGGTTCGAAAGTTCGGTCTTTTCGCACGTGCACCGATTTACGGCTCCTATCTCATCATGCGCGGGATGTAGAATGCGACATGGTGATGCGAATTGGGAGGAAGAAAGGACTTTGCAACTGGGGCTAATATAGGATTTTTCAGCTCATACAACTGAACGGCCCAAGAGGCCTGATCGTGCCATCAACCTTTTTCTTTAGGTGCAATTGCCATGCGAGCTCGATCACTGTCAAGACATGATGATGGAACGAGGGATCACATCCTGCTTAAACACCGGGAGAAACTAATGCTGTATAAATGCAAATCTCGCATGAGTTGCGGTTGGCATCGGATTCAAAAGGAATGGGGAGCACATATGGAAGTTTGACAATTTGTGAAATCGGGAGAGCCCAGTGCCAAAGATCTCGCGCTTCTTGAGGCGCAAGATCCCAATCGTTTTACTAATCGAAGAGCCTATGAACGTTAAATGGGACGTATAGAAGATAATTTGCATTGAAATTCTAAGGATGATTATGGTATGATTCCCATAATCTCTCAAGCACCCGTAATCTGAATTCTAATTTTGGATTCGTATATTTAACAGTTCGATTTAATAATTCGAGTTATGAAACTTATTTCGTATTTTCTTTATCTAACATTTTGAACTGTTCAATGACATCACCCGTGGCATTCCCAATCAAATGCGTTGATATTCTTTTCAATTCGTCAAAAGGGTGCGAATTACAAAGGACCGCGCATGTCGAACTTAAACCCTACATGGGTGTTTTTCTTTTAGCTGTGTCCTTCAAGGTACTGTCCAGTTTCCGACAACTGGGAAACACCGATTTATGCATTTCACGTGGGGTTTTATTATAATTTAAACCGGTAAAGAAATCAAATTAGATTATTTCGATTTATTTTTGCCTCAGGACTACCCAAAATACTCACTATATTATTAATAATTCGCAGTGCAAATTCTCTCGCTCATATTCTGCACAGACAGAAGCATGGAAGCTGCTGCTGCGTTCCCAGAAGATTAATGCCAAAATCCAGTATTTTATAACCAAATTATTTATTAAAAAAAAATCAACGGGCCATAAGTCTCTTGAAAGATTAATTATTAAGGACTACTATTTTATAACCGCAGCCAGTGTGCATGGTAATTTTTTTTTCCCTTTTGGAAAGGAAAAATCTCTCCGTTTATATGAAATGAACGCAATCACCGGATATGGAAAGTGCATATACATTGATGTTTGATAGGTTTAGATGGTAATAAAAAATTCTTCAAAAAAAAAAAATTTCTGGAAATCCGGTTTAAGAGTTTATTTCGGATCACATCTTTTAAACGATCCCACCTCTCATCACTTTATTTACAAATTTGCCTGACAACATTGTCCAGATATTATTTCTGATTGCTTTTTTTTTTTTTTTTTTTAAGACAGCTCATTTGTCAATTTTGACTTTATATATAGTCTGTATCATCTGATGTGTAACTCGAAACGTACCTAAGTATCTTCCTACAAATGCTCTCACTAAAACAAATGAATTGAGTAGCGGACGATAGATCTTATGGTAACCACCCTAGAAAAAGTCGGCGACACCGATTGCCTCTCCCTGCCATTTTACCCAACAAACAAAAAAGTAAGGATAATATCCTAAAACACACATGTTTGTAGTGGCATGCGGTAGTGTGGATGATTGGTTCCCGATCTAATATTTGTGCGGTCCAATGGAACTAGTGGAGTAATTCCTCTAGATCCAATACTCACTTGATCAATGGAGCCTCTACAGCTACACATATCCTGTCATGTTTCGAAACTCTTAACAAAAATCTTCGCGCCCACTGTGAAACATGCCTGTCGCCTCGACCACCGATCGCGATGGTGGCTTGAAGAAATTGGAGCGCCTATCTCCGGTCTTTAAGGCTTGCTCCAAGCTCGAGACTCGCTTAGGCTTCGGCGATAAAGTGCTCACCAAATTCATCACCGAGCTGGGCCGAAAGAGCAAGGCGGTCGTCGAATTCAATGCAAGCTCAAGGAGAATAGAGCCTAGAGTTGAGAGGGAAAAAGGGTGAGGCATGAGAGCTGAGCATCAAGCAAGGCTTGAGGGGCAAGAGGCAATTATTGTCGAGCAAGGCTGAGAAGCGACTAGGGCTTAGGGGATTAGGATTGTGAAAGAGACGTGCGCGAGAGAGGAGAGGGAAAGAGCAGAGGAGGCATGACTTGACTCGTGAGAGACGAACAAGGAAATAGGAGAGGATGCGTTGGAAATAGAAATAATTATAATAAATAAATAAAAAATAACCGGTCTAATCTCGATAATATGGTCTCTTTTGGAATTGAAAATCGGACAAAAAATCACTAATTTTAATTTTATGGAATCGGGAATTGTACCAATGCTTCCAAGATCGCTTAGAGACCGACATTTTGGTCTAGTCCGATTCGAGCATTTCTCAATTTGAGTGGTTCATTGTTGCTCACCCCATCGATCCTCAACTTCTGTCGTTTACAAATTTGACGGGAAGAATTGGTCTTGCCATTTCAAATTGATTTCCTACATCTTCAAAAAGATATTGATCACTCGTGCGACGTAAGTCGGGCTTGAACCCCTAGTTGTGCATTCGCTGTTTCGAGGGTTAGGAAGGACTAGGCTCAAACCCAAATAAAGCTGCCATCTTTTCCTAATAAAGTCACTTTCTTTCCACATGTGAAAGCTCAATCAAGCATATAATCCTCCCCTCTCCAAAAGCCACTGACCTATTCCTCGAATGATTATACTTATACATCCACAAAATCACGGGTCACGTGCCCGGCACGACTCCCTCCTGCTACGCTAGATTCCGAAGCTGGTCCTGTCCCTCTCCGCATTATATATCAGCCACGTGCGCCGACCATACCATGGTGGCGTCGACGTAGACCCACTCCCATCCCGCCGATAAACAACCGTAATAATTCATCAATCATGCCCCTATTCCGAACTGTGCCGTGACCTCACGAGCCACCAATAATGCAAAAATCCCCCGGCCAGCCCCTCCCGGAAATTCAAATTTTTCATGTGGGGGGTGGAGCAAAGGACAAGAGCCCTTTAGGTTTGCCGCCGCTGTCTGCAGATGGATAATCTAAGTTTCGACCACTCGTATGAGAGATTGAGGCACCGGCAGTAGTGACGCCCCTTTATTTTGGGACACGTTCGTGTCTATACTAAGCCCGAAATCACGTACGTCCAAAGCCGGAATTGATAAAATAGAATGTTTGGTGGAGGTTCCCTTTATCTTTTAATTCGCCCGAGGAACCAAACACTCCCTCCACTACCATTTTCTTGAAGGGAGAAAAAAAATTGGGAGACCGAGGCGTGTACCCGATCGAACCCGGCGGGTCGGTCCAATTATAAAAGTACTGCGTTGCGCATCTTTTCTGTATCTGTTAAGTGGGCATTTCCATCGGCTCGGAGCTTCATCGGTAGCTTGGACAGCGATGGTTGTGAAGACTGAAGAGGGCATGCTCATGCACGATGCTTCCTGATTGACAGCTACTTGTCTCTCGTGCTGCCGCCTTTTTCCTTTGCTCATGCAAGATCGTTTCATTTTCGCTGGCCGCTTTCATGATGCTCCTGTTGGATTTGTCCCGTTAACGCGCACACATGTCGTGCCATATGACATGTCTCGAAAAGGCAATCGCACATGAGATATTCCCTCCATTTATTGAGCTTCGTCTTCGTTGAGTTCACTGAAAGAAAAGGGTGGTTTTCTGTATTCTTGACTCTGCTTTGTAGTGGTAGTAAGTGGTTGTAGCAGTTCGCGCACAGTGAAAGAATCTAGCTCCGCACTGAATCGCAGATTGCATTCTGTAGCGCGCGGCAACACGTTTTTCCTCCCGTGTTAGGTTTTTCTGAGCTGTTCTCAACGCATTTTTCTTCCCTCTCTCCTGGCTGATCTACATAGGTAAACGAACCCATTTTTTTAGGGTACTTCTCAAGACGTTCATTGGATTTTGCTACTTTTTGTTCGGCTTTATTTTTTGGCCTTCCCGAGGACAAATTTTGACCTTTGAGCTCCACCCTCCACGACTCCCCTGCGTTCTGCCTTGATATTACCTAATGCGAATTTAATATGTCGTCTCCATAGATCCGTTCTTTTCGAAAATTGAAACAGACCATCAAACGAGCTTCCAAGATTTGTGCTCTGGGTTGTTGGTCTATTTTTTTGGATGAAATGGGGAAGATGGCGAGCTTTGGCAAGATCTTGGAGTGTTTCAGCCTCTCATCACCGGCTGGCTCGTGCTCCTGTTTCTGCATGAACTCCATGGATGATCATGCGGAAGGCCTCGGTCAGGACATCGAGAGCAAGCCACTGATACCAAGCGACAACAAGCAGGTGATGAGGCTCAAGGACTTGATCGGTGGGACTCATCAGACCCTGGCGTTTCAGCTGAAGCCCAAGGTCAGATCCTTCTTTCAGTTTTCATTTGTGGGCTTCTTTTCTTTTCATTTGTTTAGTCTTTTTTGCGATTAGTTGGGTTCGGTTCAGATTCTGTGTCCGGGTTTCTGAATACTTTGTATGGGCGAAACATTTCGTAGATGGTGACTTTGAGAGTGGCTATGCATTGCCAAGGGTGCGCAAGAAGAGTGGAGAAGCATATCTTAAAGATGGATGGTACTAATGCTTGTTACTCTTTCCTAGTTTCTTCTTCATTTAATAGCTTCAATCTGTCTCTCTCTGTACATGAACAAAATGAAAATAGAACAACAGATGAGTTACCAATATCCACTAACTTTGGGGTTTCTTTATTTTGCTTCCCCTGAAAAAAAAGAGGGAAAAATCCTCGGGATGAAAACGAATTAGTATATGGTTTCAACTTTCAGAATTTAATTGGAAAAAATGACAGGAGTGACCTCTTACAAAATAGACCTGGAGAGCAAGATGGTGGTGGTGATTGGAGATATAATCCCTTTCGAAGTTCTAGAGAGCGTCTCCAAGGTCAAGTATGCAGAGCTATGGAGTGCCTGAAAGCTAATTGCTGAAAATGGTTAATAAATATCAAGAGCTCCATTAGAGTCACCCGTTTGCAGTTGAGATCTTCAAGAGAGCTAGCTCCACAACAGAGAAAAGGGCGATTAAAGAAAAATCTGTATGTCTTTTTACTTGCGATCATTGACGACTATTACAGTAGGGATGATCACAACGGGTTCTGAAGAATGTGCAGCAGGGAAAGTTGAGCGCGCACTTGGCAACGAAAGCAGCTCCCCCTTTTTTCATGTGGCTTTATATTCTTGTGTTCGATTTTGTACTGATGTAAAGTATGACGGGCAAGATTGATTGCTCCATGGCACAAAAACTCGAAATCATATGTATTATCGGAATTGGTTTGCACCATTGATGAGGTGATGGCTCAACTCCGAAGAGTGCTCTTATGATGCTTTTGGACAAGGTAGGCTCCACCCTGAAGGGGGAGGCTTATCTTCACAAGATAATGGTCTAGACTCTCTTGATATCAGTCCTCAAGGCTATCAAGTTTGCGATTGTCCACAATCCAAATCCTCATAATTCATCCATTGTCTTGTCCTTCCAATTTCAACTAACCATTACTTTAGCAGTTTTTATTGTAGATGCAGTCTATGAAAAGCTCTACTTATGCATAGTGATGTGGAGAGTTCAGTGAGGGATGTTCTTGCTTCTTAGCTCCAGATTGGCACCCTGAACATCGGTAGTTCTTGTCTGTAGCTCTTCTAGCTCCTGTTCCGGCATTCTCCTCTCCCTATCTCAACTATCACTTTAGCATTGTAGAACCTGCCTTCCATACTTCAGATTGTGAGCTTATTGGCAATTGGAGAAAAAATTAATGGACTACATAGGTAAGATAGACCACATAGTAAGAACAGAAAGGGACATGTATCACATAAAAGAGAAACGACTAATCTACCTAACCACCTAACCAGAGAACGTGAGAGTATGAAACGTGATTTATAAGGAAGGAATGAAGAAAGAAAGAAAGAACGGGGAATATAAACATAAGATTGAAAATGAAGAAGGAAGGAAGGAAGAAAGAAAGAAAGAACTGGGAATGTAAACATAAGATTGAATACCTGGTAAGAGCAGAAGATAGGACACCCATCACATAAATGGAAATGGCAAAACTACCCAAGAAGTCTCCGCATTAAGGATGAGGATAAATTGAGAGAACTGAAACTTGTCTGGAAGAATTAGCATGCCCTTATCTCTTTCTGCGAGTATGGCTTGCTCCTAACGTGCAAAGATTACAAAATCCTTTTTCCAGAAAAGGAGACTCAAACTTTAAACGGTAATTCTCTCATACAACCGTTATATCATAGGCAATCATAATAAACGGAAGAAACCTATCATCATCAATTTAAAACCCAAAAGTATGAACCGCACATTCAGCAGCCTCTGTCAAATACAACAAGGAAAGGATAGAGAAGCTCCATCATATCTTCATTCATTTACCTCATTATTTTAAAGGAGGATGTATATTTCTCCTTCAGACGCATCATTGATGTCGCACGCTGGGCAAAAAGTACATGAAGAAGATCCTTCAAAGTTTCCGATGGGACCAGCTCCTTATATACTTTAGTCTCCTGCTATGACAATTTTCTTTGTCAGCAAACAGAACTAAGCTTTGCTTCAAAACTATTCACGCCCCTACTCCTTCCTCCCAAAAGCTCCTCCCTGCAGATACGTTGAGCCAAACAGTCTACAACGTCCCGAGAATGCTAGTAATGTGGACATATTTAGTGACTAAATGCATAATATTATCCAATGTTGTGGCCACAGCAAATCTTGCTCTTTCAAGGAAGACAAATTAGGTATCTATGCCAGATTAGCCACTCTCCAAAATGTACCTTTAGAACCTGAGTACATCCCTGTGAATAATGCCATCTTCGATCACATCAAGGCACGCATGAAGCTGAGGCAAGTGAAGGGCAGTCTTCTTGGCTTCATCTCATGCGATTTTCAGTATCTTGCATGCTTTGGACAGGAAGGAAGCTTATCTGTTCAATGGAGTGAACGAACACATGGTTTATGCCTATTTGCAATGTCCAGATCCCAGAAACCAGATACTTTCAGCAATTTTCCTGGAGAAACGATGTCATCAATAAGACCTAGTCCTTCCCCTCTTCTCACGTACTTGGTTTGGGTGACTGCAGATCATTATATGTGACAATAAATTAGCATGTTCTTTGATTAATAAATGCATATAAATATAACTGGGGAGCTGATTGCTCTTTTTCTTGGAATAAAAGCCACTAAGGCTAAGCAATGACCTAGGTTTGGCAATACTTTATTTAGAGCAATTGGATTGAATCTTCCCCTCCACATGCTTCATCATAGAGATTCCTCTGATTTTCAAATACTTGCAGCATCTATCTTCTCTTATGTTATAGCAAATCTTCATTAGAATACGGCAGCAAGATATTCTAGTACCATTAATATGATCTACTTAAGATGCTGCTCATTTCAAAATTGGTGGTGGTTTGGGATCAAAACAGAACTTTAGATGAATCTTCCGGTGGACTTAGATCTTTGTATTTCGCTATTTTTTCCATACATGCTCAATAAATTATATTCTTCTGTATGATTCAATTGACTTAGATGCATGGTAAAATCCGCAGCTAGTCAAGTATATTTATACTCTTTTTGTACTAGGGTGAGAATGGCTTCTGTTTTATCTTGCTAAGGAAACCTTGCTTCTCTAGAAGAAACCCTTTGCCTTGTTTATCTGATTGACGAAAACAAGCAAGAACAGTCGATTTTTTTTTTTTTTCTGTATTGACTTCATGATCCAATGCTTCACCACTTCCTCTTTATTCCCGTATTGACTTGTAAACGTACTTTGAATTTGCTTCTGCATAGATATACACATATTAGATCCCGATACTAAGGGCTACTCTGACATACTGATTAAGGAAGGTAATGTCAACTTTTTGTCTCTCGCACAAATCCATATGGTGGAACAAAGAAAACTATCTGAATCTAGACACCAAACCAAATGAATGTGTAATCTGAGCATCCATTCTCAGAATATCAGCTCTCTATCTTAAGCATTAGTAAGGATCAAGAAAAACAGAAGGAAGAGGGATCAGCATTATCGGCATATCTCCTCTGGATTCATCCACCTCCTTCTGATCGGATGCGCGTAGATCTGCTGCCTCGCAGTTTGTTACCTAATCTTCTGGTGACTTCTTTTACCCCAGCTATCGCCCCACAAAGAAAGCCGAAATCGGAAATGACCATCTTTATTAGAGACATCACTTTAACAAAAAATATTTATATACGCATCCTGGCGCGGAAGTTTAACGAATCAGCTTTTGGGTTTTTCGTTAGAAATCTCCCGGGGCAAACGTGGATCCTCTTGCTTGTTCAAAGCCACTTGTGCCGCTAACACTGCAGAAATCGTGATCACGGCATGATGCCTATTCTTAGCACTCGTGGTTTTGGCTAGTGGGTTTACGTTCACCATTATGTTCCGCCTCCCTCTCTGCGGACATTACAGGAGTAAACCCAAACTCATCTAAATCAAAGTCGGGTCAAAACCCATTAAAATCAAACTAAGCGCAGACTTAACAAACCCAAATAAACTCAAGATTCCACAAAGCCATCTGAGCTCATACTCAACAGAATCATCAGATATTCAGATTTACACGGTCGACTGCCGTATTCGGCCATTTCAATCAAAATAGGGTAATTAGCATCGCAGTTTGAAGGGATGATTTCATCATATCCATTGGCTGAAAAGTGCTCTAATCAACAATTGACTAAAAAGATTTAATGGTATTCAAATGCATTTTCTCACGGTTCATTTACAGGCATTTTTAAAGGAAAATTGCGACATTTGAGCACAATTATTCACTGATGGGGCCTGAGTTTCCTAACTACCTTATATTTATGAAGGTAAGTTACTAAGAACAAGAAAATAAATTTACCATAGATTTGGGTTGATTATGATTTTTCATGAAAAGTTATTAGGGGTGATCATGATCCGGATTGAGCCGATCCAACACCTAAGGACCAACCAGCACATTGTTGGTCCCTAATTTTTGAGACGGAGGACTGATCTAATTGAGTATGAGACTAAAAACAAGACAAATCCTATTGGTTTGGTTCGGTTTGGTTCCAGAGTTAACCTGAGACCAACCGATAATTTTTTTTTTTTAATTTCATTTTTTGTATTCCATGAGAAGACAAACCTATTATTTCAAATTACATAACCATCAACAAGGGCAAGTCGCAAGATGAGCGCCAACCGTGAGGTGAGTGAATAGAGGCAAGCCGTGAGGCAAGCAATAAATGGTGAAGTTGCTCATGAGCGAAAAAGGTTTCTAATTAGGGTTTTGTTTCCTTCTGATTTACTTGGCGATGAGCGAGGTTAGCGAAAAAAGGCAAGTGGTGCGAGCATCAAGTAATGAGGGGCGCGAGCGTTGAGAATTGAGCATTGAACGATAAGTGTGGTAAGCGTCATGCAGTGAGTAGGGGGAGGTTGCTCATGAGTGAAAAGTTGTTACTTTCAAGTAAAAATTGAAGATGATAAAGAATAAAGAAGAAGATAAAGAAGAAAGGAGAATAAGAATACTAGAGGAGGAGGACATTGTTTGATGCTGTTATATAATATATATAGTCAAGGTTGGTTTGAATTGAACTAGCCCAAACTCTTAGAGTCAAGGACCAATTTGTACGGTATTGGTCAAGGAATCTCAGGACCAATGATTGACCAAGTTCTCTTGGAAATCGGACTAGGACCGATGGGGATGAGCCGATCTAGGGTTAACCTAGGACTGATGCTCACCCTTATAAGTTATAGGGGATTAGATATTGAACCTTATAGATTTGAGAGTAAATTATTTTCATATGAAGAATGGTTACTAATTTATCATTTAAAAAATCTTATACAAAAACTACAATTACAAGGGACAATCACTAAGCATAGCTACCCTTGCTTGCACAATTTGAAGTATTTTTACTATGCTACTGATTAATTATTGAGTGTCAACATTTTTCACATCAAGAGAAATATATACAAACTTTATTGCACTTTTACCAATTTAGTCTTAAACTTTTCAATTTTACTAATTTAGTCATAAACTTTTTCACATCTTGCCAATTTAGTCTTAAATTTTTTCATTTCTTGCCAATTGAGTCCATCCAGCTAATTTTGGCAAGAAATTGCTGATGTAAACAGCCGATGCTGATGTGACAATTTTTAAATAATATTCTAATAGTAATTTGAATTTTTTTATGGTTTTTTTCTTTTTTTTTTTTTTTTTAGCTAGGGCTAACCAAGGTTGCCGGCGACCCTCGCTGGCCACAATTGAGGGCCAACCAACCCTCACCGTCCTTAAGTGAGGGCGTTAGGCCCCTTGCTAGCGTTGGGTGAGGGCCGTGATGGCCTCGCTAAATTTGGTTGGGTGAGGGCTTGCCGGCCCTCGTCAGCTTCAAGCGAGGGCTCCGAGCGAGGTTATCACTTGGGGCCGGCAAGGGCATCTTGGCCCTCGCCTAGGGTGGACGAGGGTCGGCCTGCCCTCACTTGTGCCTAGAGAGGGTTGCAGCCTCCCCATGTGGTTAGTGAGGATCAGTTGGCCACCCTCATTGACCAAACTCCAAATCCCCCCCAAAAAAAAAAAGTAAACAAAGAAAAGAAGAAGAAGAAGAAGAAGAAGGAAAAACCATAAAAAATTCAAAAAATTATTAAAATATTATTAAAAACGTGCCACATCAATACCAGTTGTTCACTTCAACAAATTCTGGCCAAAATTGGTCAGGTGAACTTAACTGGTAAGAAGTGAAAAGATTTATGATTGAATTAACAAAATTGAAAGGTTTATGATTGAATTAGTAAAAATGCAATGGGTTTAGGACTTTTTGAACAATTTTCCAATGTATAATGCAAACAAGTAAGGATTTGTACCGGTAAGTTACAATTCACAAACTAAATTACTAGGTGTGATTAGTCTAATGATAATTTTAAGTAAATTATAAAAAGAAATTCAAGAAATTTATGGCTTAAAACTTGTAGAAGCACCCACCTACTCCAACTTACGTATTTAACATAGAAGACCAAAAGCTAAAACCATTTTCATCACTTTTTTTTTTTTTGTCTGCTTGTGGCTTTTCAGGCCGGATGAATGTTAAACAAAGAGTTTAGAAATGCTTTCGGCCTTTTCTTTCATCGTCATAATTTCCAAGTGTCTAATGGATGATTCGTGATTGTCTCTATATTCCATTAACTAAACACCAAGTAATCTAGAAAATTATAATATCCGACCATTAAATATTCTGACAACAAAACATTAAATATAACAACCAAAAAGAAAGAGGTCTCGGGTCAGGCCTCCCAAAAGGGTCTAGCAATGTGGCTTCTTAGGACAAGATAGGTTTTAGGAGGCATGGTTCTCTCCCTATAACTTAACATAAAGGATTCCATATCTCTTTATTGACGAGGACCATAATTATGTGGATCTCACAATAATCAGGGTGCGTTTGGTTCAGTATTTTGAAAACTCATTGGGAAAATGCAAAGCAGTTTAGCCTAAAGTCTTCTAAGCAAATATAAAGGCCGTTTGGTAAACTATGTTTTGAGAAGCAACTTTGAAAAAAATGTTGTTTGATAGAAAACACATTTGAAAATCTCTTGGGGTGATTAATATTAGTTGTTTTAATTTCATTTATTTAAAATTGAAAAAATAATGTATACAACTTTTTAAATATAAATTTTGAACATATATATATATATATATATATATATATATAATATATATATAAAAAAAAACAAGACCAAATCTTTCCTTGAAATTTTTTAACTTTTATTTGTTTAAAATTGAAAAAATATTGTATGCAAATTTTTAAATATGAACTCGAAAATAATGCTAAAAAATCAAATACATACGTACATACATATATATATATATATATATATATATATATATATATATATATATAATTTTTTTCTTAGAAAAAGACTAAACCCTTCATCAGAATTTTTAAATTTTTAAATTTTTAAAATTGAAAGAAAAAATAATGTATGCAACTTTTTAAATATAAATTTTAACAATCATACTAAAAAATTCAAATACATATATAATTTTTTTTATAGAAATACCAAACCCTTTATCGGAAATTTTTAATTTTTATTTTCTTAAAATTGAAAAAAAAAATGATGTATGCAACTTTTAAATATACATTTTCACAATAATGTTAAAAAAATAAAAATATATATATACATTTTAAAAGACCAAATCCTGCATCGAAATTTTTAAATTTTTATTTATTTAAAATTGAAAAAATAATGTATGCAACTTTTTAAACATAAAATTGAAAATAATGCTAAAAAATCAAATACATATATATAATTTTTTTAAAAACAAAACCGACCAAACCCTTCATTGGAATTTTTTTAATTTTATTTATTTAAAATTGAAAAAAATAATGTATGTAACTTTTTAAATATAGATTTTGACAATAATGTAGAAAAAAAAATGAAATACAAACATATAATTTTTTTTAAAAGACCATATCTTTTGTTGAAAATTTTTAACTGTTATTTATTTAAAATTGAAATAATAATGTGTGCAACATTTTAAATATAAATTTGAAAATAATGCTGAAAAATCAAATGCATATATATAATTCTTTTTTTTAAAAAGACCAAACCCTTTGTCGGGATTTTTTAATTTTTATTTTTTTAAAATTGAAAAAAGATAATGTATGCAACTTTTTAAATATAAATTTTGACAATAATGCTAAAAAAATCAAATATATATATGCTAAAACAATCAACTATATAAATATTTTTTTAGAAAGACAAAATATATTTAATTTTCAGCATATATATATATTTGATTTTTTTAGTATTATTTTGGCATTTAAAAAAATAGTAACTAAAGCAAAATCAGAAATTTGAAGAATGAGTGAAAATAGTTTTGAAAAAGAAAAAATAATTTTCGGTATCTAGTAAATGCTGAAAGCTCAAAACTAATTCCTATATATTTCCCTAATGGGCTTTGGAGGCTGAAAGCCCATTGGGAATATTGAACCAAACACACTCTATGCTGCTGAAAATTTAGTCTTTAATGTCATCGCAAGCTTATTCGATTAATGTCAAAATAATGAATACACAATATTGGATGCATAGAATTACCTCTCGATAATCTCCTAGGATACTTGAGCTTTGATCCCGCGAGTGTTAGATTTATGAGTACATATACTTTTTCAAAAAATATATTTGTATACAATTGTTGACACCTAAATTTTGGCGACCCAATCATCCATTAAAAATTAGGGATTAATTTTAACACCTAAACAAAAATATTAGAATCAAATTGCATAACATATAGTTTTAGGAGCATTTTTTTTATTACATTTGCAATTGACCGGCGACGGATGGATTTGAATCAATAGTGGGAGAATTTGGCCAAGCTCATTATTCTTTAAATGGGTCTATCTTAATGCAAAGGTGAAAATCACTAATTAAGCTTGATCTTAGGAAATATTGAGGCAAACTAGGATAATGATATCAAGAAATCTTTTGGTCGCCTAGCAAGCAATCAGTATGATTCTCAAGATACTTGCGTGTGTGCTTAAAAGGAGCAAGTATGCCATGGTTGATTCTGTTAATCGTGGAGAAAAAGAAAGAAGGGGCAGAAAGAATTCTTTTGCTGACCTAGTGAATATAAACATGCGGATAAAGATACCGAAGGAAGGGCATGAAAAAATCAGCATTATTCATAGATGGAAAGGAATTTTTAAAAGAAAATTTGGTGCATGTAAGAGGGGAATTACATTGTGTAAACGAGCTGTCTTTCTTCAAAAAGGAAAGAAGGACACGATTCTTCCATGAGGACGCGTGGATTCGCAATACATACAAAGGAAAAAGTGGAAAAGAAAAAGAAAAAAGGAAGAAGATAGACCCTCACAAAAGGGGAAGTCGGATACGTGACACTTTCATATATTCATGTTTCCCCATAAAAGTATGACGATCAAGAAAAGGGGGGGTCGGCACTTCTATTCTAAAAGGCACATTGAGAGATATACACGTGAGAGAGAATAAAGAGAAGGAACTCTCTCTGCCGAACCGAGAAGCCCCCACGTTGTGCGAGGCCCTTTGCCGCAGCGTCACACCCGAGCCGCCTGAGTTACCGTCGCTACACCGTTTTTGCTGCGTCGCCCCCTGCGGCGACGACGGACATTCTGCTGTGACCTCTTTGCCTTTCCGACGAGCTGCTGATCTGGTGCCAACTTCCTACCGTCGTGACCAAGGCTCGACGATGACGGAGCTATCGCCTTCCTCGCGCTCAACTGTTGCATGATTCGCTGCTGCCCCGGCGGGACCGTAATTTCTCCTTGCAGCAATCACTCGAGCAGCCCTCGCATCCCCGACGATCCACGATCTGCTGCTTTTGCTATACCGCGAACCAGCCTTGTTTGGAGTCAGCGAGGACTCCCGCAAGTTCCATCTAGCCTGGCGATGCCCTGAAGTGTTTTCTTCTGACTCACCGACAATCACCAAACAGGCTTTTGCGCTTCGTTCGTATTCTTTCTTTGCAGGTTTCGTCGAAGTCCAAAGAGGGCCACACAATTCAATACGAGGTCACACATTGAACATACGGCCACAATTGAGAGCATAGAGAGAGAAGAAATCGTGAGGGGATCGGCCATGATCCACAATTGAGAAACGGCACATTGAGAGAGCTTCGAATCCGCTAGTTCTGGACGAGCTCCAAATCCCATCGACATCGCTGCTTGCTGGCCTGAAAGTGTCGTCTCTTTTACTTGCTGTCCCGAAACCACCGGCGGCTTTACTTTGTCTCGGACAACGCCTTTAGCTCCTGATCCTGTGACACCTCACGCCGAGATCTTCAAGCAGTTCCAGATTCGCAGCCTATCTGACGGATGCATGCTTTAGCCAAATTGATTCTGTGTTTGCGGATTAGTAGGAGTTGATCCATCGTTGGTTGAATCACATTATTGCCTCTCCAAGGTGTCGTTCCGTCAGTTGTCCAGCGAGTGCAGTCACGTCCAGCAACTACCCGAGGAGTACCACTGCACCTAACCCATCTCGACGCCAGAACTTCACCCAGCTTATCTCCATTTTGTTACGCCTAGACTCGCTGTCTTATTGCTTTTACCACACCCGAGTTCTATTTTGCAGATTCACCCAAGGCTAGTCCAGTGTTGACGCAGTCGAGATACTCCTCCAAGCGAAGTCCAACTTGCTGATACCCTTGCCGAATTTCCCATCATTGTTGCTGTTGCCTCTTCATCGTGAGCTCTCGACGATAATCACACGATGGCTACCGAGAGCTCCTTGCACTGCCGTGATCAAGACCCTTTCACGTTCGTAAGCAACCCCTTACCCGTGAATCACCATGCCGCAAGTCACCATCGGGCCATCGCCAATCACCCATAGCAATTCTCGCCATCCACCATCCGTCTGAATTTGGAAATATTAGGGCCTATTGTGACGATCCACGGATGAAACGCAACGCGGTTTTCCAGTCCCAAGCATCATCGTGCGTAGCTGTCGAAGGCTACGCAAGGAAGGTCAAATCTTTAGTCAAAAGAAAGATCCAAGCGGTGGTCAAAGAGCCTTGGTGGAAATTTGAAACAAGAAGAGGGGCTAAAGCGATGGTGGTTTTCCTTTAGCGGTCAAAGGGTGATTCAGCTAAAATTTCTCTGTCCAGTGCACATTGAGGAAAGGAGAATCTTTGGTCTATTCTCGTGGAATTTAGGGATCATCAAAGAAAGTCCGTCAGCTTCAAAGTTTTGCTTTGTTCGTGCCTTGCAGTCCGCTTTGTTCTTTCTTGCAGATTCATGGACGTTCGTCAAGCGCCGTCGGCACCATCGCCCATCATCATCTGAGCTCGTTGTTTGCGAATTCCAATTTGCGAAATTTATCCGCGCAATAATTTGAATCAGGTAATTATCTTGTTTGCCATCAATTTGAATATTTTGTGATTCAATTTGATTGAGAATATTACATGATTCCTAAATTTGAGCGATAAGTGCACTCCCAATTAGGATTTATTTCTTAATTTGCAACTGCATATAATTTTTGATTCCATCTATAATGCTTTAGATATAATTATTGATTCCGCGGGAATCTTTAAAATTGATGCTTTGATTTTTAAGACTTAAGATCAACTCATCGATTTTATTCGCGAAATTTCAAGTTGATTGGACTTTATTTCTTTATTCGCATTGATTGGGTGGTATACGATCTTGAGTGATTTGATGCTTGTCATGCTTTAATTGCTTTATTTATGCTGAAAATTTAAAAAAAAAATTGCATATCATATAGGTTAGAATTGATTTCCTAAATAGGATTGCTTGTTTATTATTTTATAATTCCGAATTTAATAAAACACCAAAAATATCTTTCTTAGAATAAATTGAATTTTCTCTTGTAGGATAGCTTGCGCATTTGAATTAGAGTATTTAATTAATTTCGAATTTCATGGAAATGCAAAAAAAAATTGTCTTAGAATAAATCAATTTCATTCTTTAGGATATAGTGCATGCTTATATTTCATTTATGTCATATAGTTTAAGTCATATTGTCATGTACTATCATTTTATGTTAGATTAGTAGCATGCTTTAAATAAAGCATGATTCTCATTAAATGAGTGAAAACAAAAAAGAAATTGCGTGTTAATTAGAAATCATATCTAGGACCGTCGATGTGAATTCTGATCTAATATTGTAGATGCTTTCATCCCATAATTTCTTTATTGCTTTCTTGAGTGTTAAATTGGTGATTTGCGCACTCGCATGATCACCTCACATGTTAGGAAAATAAATTAAAATCAGTCCAAGTTGTTTGCAAAACATTTTTTTTTTTAAAATAAAAGATAAAGGTAATGAAAGGGCATTAGAAAAGTTTAGTGTAATCAAGTCCTTGAACTCACAATCGCCGGTTCGTAGGAGTAAAGTAAATCTCATGTTACTTTACTTGGGTTTCTAATCGACCCACTAAAAATAGATCAGTGGCGACTCCTAATAAAAAAATCAATAACTTGAACCTAAGTCGTGAATTGGTATGGACATGGGAGAGCCCGAGCTAAGTTTAGATTTAGTAATCCATTAGCCAAACCCTAGGTGGTGCACCCGAGGTTAGGTCGCAACAGCTTGGTGATTTCACTACGGACTTGAGTTAAAGCTCTTAGTGGACTTAGGCCGATTTTCTCTTCTATTTTTGAAAAAATATTTTTGTTTGGCAGCAAGAATCCCAAGTATGTCCCTAACATTTAAGGTGTTAAATGTTCTTGCAGGATGAGAGGTATAAGGGGAAGTGTTTGCTAATCTTTGTTTTGTAGGGAGATGTATGAATGTATGGTTTATTTTCATGAACAAAGTATTGTTTGATATAAACTGTCGTGCATGCTTATGCATTTACACAACATTACTGCACACACAACCTGTCGCCGAACCTAGGTTGTACTCGAATTAGGAAGTTAATTACACTTAGGGGTTAGTTTAGTTTTAATTAAGGATTAGTAGTTAGTTTAGTTGGTGTAACTAAGTTACTTAGGTTAGTTAGTTACCTAGACTAGTTAGTTAGGTGGTTAGTTTGGTTAGGTTAACTACCCTAGGTTAGTTAGTTAACTAGGGTTAGTTAGTTAACCACGGTTAGTTTAATTAAATTAGATTTATTTAATTTAAATGCTATTTATTTAATAACTTATATTTAGCGTAAATTGTGCCGGGATAGCTGCTTAGTGAAATTTTTGGATTGGTAGGCTACTTTCAGCAGCATTTTTTTTTTTAATACTTTGAACACATTTCTGCTCACTGCAGTGAACATTTTAAGCTCAATCCATTAGGCATATTGGGTAAGAGAAAAAACAGAACAAAGCTCATCTATTTGTAGGCAAAATAACAAGATTCATTATCAAGATGCACAATAAGACGCCTTGTCGATATTATTATAAGATGCTTACGTATCTAGACAATACATAAGCCTCTTTGAATAGTGAACACATTCATCATTTTTTTATGACCCTAGAACCCTCGTATAGCTAGTAGCTAGCAAGGTAAATCAGGGGCGGCGCTAGCCCAGGACCCATCACTAGGGCGCCACACTTAAGAATCCCTAACGATAGCGCTGGGATTCGAATTCTTCCCTCCCGGATGAGGGTGAGAGTGCAAAGCCAGTGCCGTCGCTACGGGTGGTGGTCACATTCACCATTTTGAAACTATAGGAAAATAAAATCACCCATTTCAACAGGAAGATAGGGGTATGTCAAATGTTTCTCATGATGTGTATGTGTCCTTACTCTCTAAACTATGTTGCATGAACATGTTACATGTGCTTTTGTGTCGTGTCCGACACGTGTTGAAGCGTGTTGAACACGTCGACACACTCAGACACGCATTGACTGCATGTTGGATTTGTCGACATGTGGTCAAGTTTTGTTGACATGCTTTGACACGCGTGTCCGAAAGGGTGGAGGCGAGGCTAGGGCGAGGGAGCGGAGATAAGCGTGAGCGAAGGCGAGCCCGCGACGGCGAGAGACACCCACAGAAAGAGCAAAGATTGAGGTGAGGGCCGTGAGGAGGAACTTCATGAGGGAGGCGCGTGTGGGGGAGGGCAGCAGCGGCGGCGACAAGGGGGAGGAGGAGGAGGAGGAGTTTGCGGCAGTGTGCAACCTCTCGGCAAATAGGGACCGTGCGTTCTGCCTTCTTTTCCAATCCTTTTTCACTGAAATTTTTTTCTGGGTTACTCCCTTTTTCGCTCCTTCAGCGAATGCTAGTGCTTTTCTTATCGAGTCTTCGATGCTTTCAGAGATAGGCGTCGTGTGGCAAGCACTGACGAGGAGGAGAAGAAGAAGGCATTGGGGTTTTGAGACTAGGGACCCGATCATCCAGCCTAGGCTCCACAGCAGCATCTGTCGTCGTCCAACCCTGTCAAAAAGGAAGCTGGCAACTAGGATGAATATTACCTTCACAAATTCGAGTGCAATGGTCGTTAAAAGCTGGTCATCCGAGAACTTGACACCAATCAAGTACGAGAGCTATAAAGAAAGATTGTATCAAAGCCACAGGCTTGCTGAGCTAGTTGCATCAAAATGGCGCAAACAAGCATATGGCAGACAGATCGAGTTGGGTAAAAGAGATCCCACCACACGCTTAGGGTCGGCCCATGCGCCACGTTGCTTATAGCCTCCTCGATTTTTGCAAGAAAATGTGCTTTGAGTTCAAGATCCTAACAAGGACACTCTGCGCATCGTACATGCATCCCTACACGACGAGCCACCGAGGGGATTCTAGCCTTGCCGTGGATGATCGCCTCGTCTAGTGGTAAGAATGCCCATGATATAATATCACTCATCAGTTGGTTTGCAATGAAGGCGATTGCGCATCTCTTGACTCACAACCTAAGCAAGAATAGTTCAGAGTTGTAGACTGAGGTGAGTGGTCGCATTCCCACCGAGTAGCTGGCCACATAGATAAACAATGATGCAATGCATCAGTGTTTGGTGTGGCCTTGGTCAATGTAATTTCAGGTCATTCCAAGGGAGACTAGGGACTCGACCATCTAGCCCAGGCTCCACAACAGTATCTACCGTCATCAAACCCCATCAACAAGGAAGTTGGAAATTAGGGTGAATATTGCATTTCCAAATTGGAGTGAGATGGTCGTTAAGAGCTTGTCATCTAAGAACTTGACACCAATTATCTCGAAAATACAAGGGCTGTAAAGAAAGATTGTATCAAAGCCCTTAGGCTTGCAGAGCCACTTGCGTCAAATGGCGCAAACAAGCATGAAGCAGACGGATTGAGTTGGGTAAAAAAGATCCCACCACACGCCTAAGGTTGGCCCATGTGACACATTGCTGACAGCCTCCTCGATTTTTGCAAGCAAATGAGCACCGAGTTCAAGATCCAAGCAAGGATGCCCTACGTATCGCACATGCAACCCTACATGACGAGCCACCGAGGGGATTCTAGCCTTGCCGTAGACGATCGCCTTGTCTAGTGGTAAGAATGCCCATGATATAATTTCACTCATTAGTTGGTTTGCAATGAACGTGATTGCGTATCCCTTGATTCACAACCTGAGCGGGAATAGCTCAGAGTTGTAGCTTGAGGTGAGTGGTCGCATTCTCCCTGAGTTGTTGGCCACATAGATGAAGAATGATGCGATGTATTAGTGTTTGGTGTGGCCTTGGTCCATGTAATTTAAGGTCATTCCAAGGGAGACTAGGGACCCGATCATCCAGCCTAGGCTCCATAGCAGCATCTACCGTTGTCCAACCCTATCAACAAAGAAGCTAGCAACTAGGGTGAATATTGCCTTCACAAATTCGAGTGCGATGGTCGTTAAGAGCTGGTCATCTGAGAACTTGACACCAATCATCTCGAAAATACGAGGGCTGTAAAGAAAGATTGTATCAAAGCCACAGGCTTGCGGAGCCACTTGCATCAAAATGGCACAAACAAGTATGTGGTAGACGGATCGAGTTGGGTAAAAGAGATCCCACCACACACCTAGGGTCGGCCTATCCCCAATGTTACTGACAGCCTCCTCGATATTTGCAAGCAAATGAGCACCGTGTTCAAGATCCTAGCAAGGACGCCCTGCGCATCATATATGCGTCGCTACATGACAAGCCACCGAGGGGATTCTAGCCTTGCCGTGGATGATTGCCTCGTCCAATGGTAAGAATGCCCATGATATAATTCCACTCATCAAGTGGTTTGCAATGAACACGATTGTGCATTCTTTGACTTACAACCTGAGCGGGAATAGCTCAGAGTTGTAACTTGAGGTGAGTAGTAGCATTCTCCTTGAGTTGTTGGCCACATAGATGAACAATGATGCGATGCATCAGTGTTTAGTGTGGCCTTGATCCATGTAATTTAAGGTCATTCCAAGGGAGACTAGGGACCGATCGTCTAGCCCAGGCTCCACAGCAGCATCTGCCGTCGTCCAACCCTGTCAACAAGAAAGCTGGCAACTAGGGTTAACTTTGCCTTTACAAATTCGAGTGCGATGGTCATTAAGAGCTGGTCATTTGAGAATTTGACACCAATGATCTCGAAAATACGAGGGCGGTAAAGAAAGATTATATCAAAGCCACAGGCTTGCTGAGCTAGTTGCATCAAAATGGTGCAAACAAGCATGTGGCAGACAGATCGAGTTGGGTAAAAGAGATCCCACCAAACGCCTAGGGTTGGCCCATGCGCCACGTTATTGACAGCCTCCTCGATTTTTGCAAGCAAATGACATGCGAGTTCAACATCCAAGCAAGGATGCCCTGCATATCACATGCATCCCTACATGACGAGCCACCGAGGGGATTCTAGCCTTACCATGGATGATCGCCTCGTCTAGTGGTAAGAATGCCATTGATATAATTCCACTCATCAATTGGTTTGCAATGAATGCAATTGTGCATCCCATGACTTACAACTTGAGCGGGAATAGCTTGGAGTTGTAACCCGAGGTGAGTGGTCGCATTCTCCCCGAGTAGCTGGCCACTCAGTTGGTTTGCAATGAACGCGATTGCTCATCCCTCGACTCACAACCTGAGCGGGAATAGCTCAGAGTTGTAGCTTGAGGTGAATGGTCGCATTCTCCTTGAGTTGTTGGCCACATAGATGAACAATGATGCGATCCATCAGTGTTTGGTGTGGCCTTGGTCCATGTAATTTAAGGTCATTCCAAGAGAGACTAGGGACCGATTGTCCAGCCCAGGCTCCACAGTAGCATCTACCGTCGTCCAACCCTATCAACAAGAAAGCTGGCAACTAGGGTTAACATTGCCTTTACAAATTCGAGTGCGATGGTTGTTAAGAGCTAGTCATTCGAGAACTTGACACCAATGATCTCGAAAATATGAGGGCTGTAAAGAAAGTTTGTATCAAAACCATAGGCTTGCCGAGCCAGTTGCATGAAAATGGTGTAAACAAGCATGTGGCAAAAGGATCGAGTTGGGTAAAAGAGATCTCACCACAAGCCTAGGGTCGGCCCATACCCAACATTGTTGACAGCCTCCTTGATATTTGCAAGCAAATGAGCACTGTGTTCAAGATCCTAGTAAGGACGCCCTGAACATCGTACATGCGTTGCTACATGATGAGCCACCGAGGGGATGCTAGCCTTGTCGTGGATGATTGTCTCGTCCAGTTGTAACAATGCCCATGATATAATTCCACTATGATATTGCTAGTATGAGTACCTAGAGGGGGTGAATAGGTATACAAAGATTTTTCTTGAAGATTGCACAATACTTTAGACAGTTGAAGAATTTGCAATAATTAAAAATCAATCGTGAGACTGAGTAAGGGAAAGAGAGAATTGAACACTCGGTTTATAGTGGTTCGGCTTGATTTAAGCCTACGTCCACTCTTCGCACCGACAGCCAATTTGGCTGGATTCCACTATGAACAAAGAGATGTTACGGTGTTGATCTTCCTTGATTTCTCGGCGTAGATGATCTACCACACTCACTCAAGGTATCACCAAGTACAAACACTCTCTCGTGTATACAATTTCGCTCGACTGTCTCGACTAACAATTAAGGTTCTTCGACTACGGAATTTCTCTATCGATCACACACTTAAAACAACTAGAACGTCTTCCTTTTATACTCCTTTATGCCATCAAAGCCGTTGGCACTTACCAAAGGAATTCCTCCAATCTACCCGTTGGACGGAATCAATCAAGAAGATCATCCGAGCTATTTAAGGAATCTGATGATAGCCCATCAATTCTGTTCGCTCATACAATCAGGATCTTGGTTTCCAAGAATAGAACATTCCAAGATTATTTCGTCGACCATCGGATTTTCAATCGATCTTAGATAAGAATCAAAGAATCCGAAATGATTATCCAACCAAAGAATCTTTTCCAGAGGATAGGATCGAATCCTCAACCTTGGCTTTGGATTTCCTCCGTCACTGGATTAGAAAGACTGTCAGTGAGAATAGACTTAAGTCTTGAGTCTTGAGTCTTAAGTCTTGAGTCTTGAGTCTTGAGTCTTGGGTCTTGAGTCTTGGGTCTTGAGTCTCGAGAATACAAAGTCTTCAGACTTTAAACTGTCGGTCTCCGAACATCCAGACTTAGACTGATAGAAACGTTTTGTCAGCTTCAAAATATTCTGGAAAGATTTCTCCAACAATCTCCCCCTTTTTGATGGTGACAAAACTTTCTTGTAGATTTGAACAACTTTGACCTGCAAAAACATTTCTCAAGCAATATGGCTAACTCAAAAAGATTAATAAAGCAACCAGACTCTGCATCCACAGAAAATTGGTTAGTCTTTCATGAGTAATACCATATAACAACACTTGATAAAAATGCAACCAGTCAAGCATCAAAATCCACAGCCAATTCAGTCAAATTTAAATTCACACCAAGTTCAAGTTCTCAAGTCATACTCAAAAATAAACATAATCACAAAAGTCAAAGTTTTTAAAAGATGTTGATGTTGGTTCAAATTGGTTCTCCCCCTTTTTGTTATCATTAAAAAGGGTGAGAAAGGAGTCATGTCTGCTTGGGAATGCGCACGATCTGGAAATCCCCAATGGATGGACTACTCCTTCGAGCTTCTTCAGTCTTCTCTCGGTTGAGCTACCTCTTCTCCCTTAGCATTGGCTTGAAGTTGCGGAGCGAGGTCTTTGAATTTATCCTCCGAGAGACCGAAGATGCTTGTCCAAAGCATTCTTCATGGCTTGGATTTCACGATCGAGCATATATCCGGCCACGCATTTCCGAAGAATATCCAAGATACGACGAAAATCTGCAGAATCGTCCGTCTGTGTACTAGCATTGGCTTTCTCAGATGGTGTGTATGCAGACGATGGCGCTTCTGTTAAGTCTTGCAGATTTGGTTCTGACGTATCGTGACTTCCTCAGGCAATTGAGAGACCTGAACTTCTTCTGGGTCTTCTGGAGATTGTCTTAGATCTTCACTGACAGCAGCATGAGGTGTAGACCTCTCTTGCTCGCCAACTCCCCCTGTCTCTAGGACATCGAAAGGGGAAGAGTGATGATCATGCTCTTGATTTCCCTTCTCTCCAGATTCATCAGCAGACTTTTCTTTTTCTCCTTCTCCTTCTTCTTCAACTTCTTTCTCCTTCTCTTTCTGTTCTTCTTCTTCTCTATTATGCTCTTCTTCTTCTCTGTTTTGCTCTTCTTCTTCTCTGTTCTGCTCTTCTTCTTCTCTGCTCTGCTGAAGTTCTGTCGGTTGAGACACAGAACGTCTGGTTCTTGTCAGTGCTTGGATAGTGGGATCTTCATCATCTTCATCTTCATCTTCATCCTCCAGGATGAGAGTTCTTTTCTTCTTTTTCGAAGGAGCACCAATGACCTCCTTTCCTTTTCTCTTTGAGGCAGACTGAACTGGAGATTTCACTTTGAATTTCTCCATTGCCTTGGAGAGTTCTTGCAGACGCATCTTCATTAACATTTTCAACCCTACCACCATCTTATCACACGGTCGAACACAAAATGTATGTGGTGGTTCAATGTTCATGTGTCTGAAGATCTTGGTCACCAGACCAGGATAAGGCAATTGTCCTTTGTCTTTTGACATTGCTCTGTACATATGGAAGAGAATAGTGTGCGGGAGAGAAAACTTCCGTCCGAGTTGATCGCGTACATCAACTTTGCTTGAAAAAGACGAAGTCTTTGACGTAGACTTGGTCCGAGACAGTTGATCACAATCTTATGAAGCACAATGTTGATGGCATTCATCCTGGAATAGGTAATTTTCTTCTCTACGTCCCTATCTTTGACAAGATCCAGAGTAGTACGAGCAGGTGAGACTTTGATTGGGAGATAACGTCCCCGTTCAACTCCAACTATGTCCGCCAACATATTCACATCTACCACGTAGACTTGGTCTTGAACACTGAATGAAATTCTATTCGCATCCAAAAAGCTAAGATTTGAATAGAAATAAGCGGTCAGTTGAGCATACCTGTCCGTAGAGTCAGAGCAAAAAGTCTCAAGTTGAAGCAAATTCAACTTCTCTCTTAAGTTCATGTTGATGGTGTCCGGGAAGTCAAAATCGACACTTCTAGGGTTTATCACCCCTCTTTTCAACAAACTGAAATATACTTTTCCCGATCCTTGGATTTAAACAAATCCATCCGATTTCCTTTCACCTTTGCTACCACACCCATTCTAGGTTTAAATTCAAGGAACATTTTGTCATCATCGTTCCCTTCAATCAGATTTTGTCCTGGCATACGAGGATCACTTGGAATGTTCGCAAGAGCCTCCTCTGCCCTTCCTTTAGGAGCAACTCCCAATTCCTCCATTTTCCGCAGAAAAAGATACTCATTCCCATAATTTTTGTCCTTAAGGAAGTCATCTATATATTTTAATGAAGTACCGGTGCTTTTCAACGCACGATAAAGCTTATAGATAAATGAGGGTTTTTGGACTCTTACTGGGTCGGCATCCTCGATTATTTCTTCTTCCAGATTTTGACTTGCACCTTGTGGGGCAGGAGGAGTTGAATGACGTGGAGGAGAGCAAATCGGACTTTGTCGCTGACTTGATAAGTCTTCTTCCTCAGTAAGATCGAAGTGAGTCGGTCCCTTCTCCATTCTTTGTGGTCCCCTGCTTGCGATTCTTGATGATTTCCTCGAAGACAACATCTTTCTTTGTCTATTGGAAGATTCCTTCACTTGCTTTTCCCAAGAAAAATGACCACTTTCTCGACGATGAACAAGAAGTAGAAACAAGATCGGGAGAAGAGTGCCTTTTAGGGTTTTGAAAATTGGGCGAAGAAAAACTGTATATATATATATATATATATATACCTCGGATTTGAAAAGAGAAGTTTAATCGGTACAAGGAAAGTGTACAAACACTTCTTTTCAAAATCAATAACTGCCAAAATTAATTCCTTAAAAAAAGACAAGTTTTCAAATTTCACACAAATTATATCTGAATGAAAGATCGTACCTTTTCGAGATAAAATAGCAACTTACAGTCTTTAGCCATGAATGTTTGAGTCTCATGATTTAAAGTCTGAGAGATCAGAGTCTTAGAGTTGGTGAGTCTCTAGACTTTAACTTCTTCAAGCTTCAAAATGTTGAGTCTTGAGCGGATAAAGTCGAATTGATTTTTCTCCAAAGGCTTTGTGAATATATCCGCTAGTTGACTTTTTGAATCAACAAATTGAATCGAGATTTCTCCATTTTGAATATGATCTCTAATGAAGTGATGTCGAATCTCAATATGCTTTGCTCTTGAATGAAGGATTGGATTTTTGGTGAGATTGATCGCGCTGGTGTTGTCACGTCGATTTCTCGTGCATGAGTCTTCAATGCCAAAGTCTTGTAGCTGTTGTTTTATCCATAGAATTTGCGAACAGCAGCTTCCAAGAGCT
Organism: Eucalyptus shirleyi; assembly: GCA_017140165.1. NCBI lineage: Eukaryota > Viridiplantae > Streptophyta > Magnoliopsida > Myrtales > Myrtaceae > Eucalyptus > Eucalyptus shirleyi. Next base: position 15,921,025 of record CM029448.1, on the reverse strand, counting down.
ATATACTCGCTTCGTCGTTGAGAGAGTTACGGTGCTTTGCTTCCTTGAAAACCAAGACACATCCCGTTTCCAAGCGAGTTGACAAGTTCCGAAGTGCTCTTTCTATCGACTCGCAACCGCCAGATCTCGCATTTGAGTATCCTAGAAGATTAAAGTCTCCCTCTTTGGATACCAAAGACCGATGCTTGAAGATGAGGCAACGTATTTGATAATACGTTTCACGGCAATGAGATGTGATTCTCTAGGATCTGATTGAAACCTAGCACAGATGCAAACACTCAACAAAATATTAGGTCTAGAAGCAGTAAGATAAAGAAGTGAACCGATCATGCTCCTGTACAGCTTTTGATCTACTTTCTTCCCTTCTTCATCCTTGTCTATCTTCTAAGAACATGACATTGGTATGTCGGTCTTTTTGCACTTTCCCAATCCAAACCTTTTGACAAGATCATTCGCATATTTTTCTTGATGAATGAAAGTTCCTTCCTTCATTTGTTTCACTTGGAGTCCAAGAAAGAATGTTAACTCTCCCATCATACTCATTTTAAACTCATCCTGCATAGACTTAGAAAATTTCTTGCAAAGACTTTCATTAGAGGATCCAAAAATAATGTCATCAACATATATTTAAACGAGTAAGAAACTTTTGTTTTCCTTTTTGATGAACAGAGTAGTATCTACTTTACCTTTGACAAATCCGTTCTGTAATAAGAACTTACTTAGTCTGTCGTGCCAAGCTCGAGGTGCTTGCTTTAGACCATACAGAGCCTTTTTCAGTCTGAAGACTGAGTCTAGCTTCTTTGGGTCTTCAAATCCAGGCGGTTGTTCCACATAAACTTCCTCTTGGATAAATCCATTTAGGAAAGCACTTTTGACGTCCATTTGGAATAACTTGAAATTTTTGTAACAAGCAAACGCAAGTAATAGACGAATAGCTTCTAACCTTGCTACAGGAGCGTAAGTCTCATCATAGTCTATTCCTTCTTCTTGCGTGTATCCCTTGGCCACGAGTCTTGCTTTATTCCGTACGACTTTTCCTTTTTCGTTCATCTTGTTTCTGAACACCCACTTGGCTCTAATAACAGTTTTACCTTTTGGTTTAGATGTCAATTCCCGGACATCGTTAATGTTGAACGTCGAGCTCTTCTTGCATAGCTTCGATCCAGCTTTCATCGATAAAGCTTCTTCTATGCTTTTTGGTTCAATTTCGAGATGAGAGCAACAAGCACTAGACTCTTCACGTCTTTTGGATCTGGTGCGAATTCCTTCATTAATTTCGCCGATAATGAGATCTTTAGGATTATTGGATTTGTGTTTCCGATTCTTGGTTGATTTTTCTGGAAGATGATCTCTTTCTTTATTTGAATCTTCATGAATATCTTGACGCTGGTCTTCAGTCCGAGATACTTTTTGAGTTGTATGCTTTGGAAGGTCGGAGCGGGTTCGAGACTCTTCATTCTGAGACTGACTGGGTTCATCTTGCGTAGAGTCTTGAAATTTGACATTCATTGATTCCTCCACCATCTGGCTCTTCTTGTTATAGACTCTGTAGGCTTTGCTTGATGTAGAATATCCAAGGAAGATGCCTTCATCTGATCTTTCTTCAAACTTACCAACTCGATCATTTGCATTTTTCAAAATAAAGCATTTGCAACCAAACACATGAAAATATGAAACAATAGGCTTCTTACCTTTGAACAATTCATAGGGGGTTTTCTCAAGAATAGGTCTTAAGAAGACTCTATTGATGATATAGCATGCTTTGTTGAAATAAACTTCAGCCCAAAACCGTGAAGAAATTTTGCTTTCAATTAAAAGAGTTCTAGCCATTTCTTGAAGAGATCTATTCTTTCTTTCCACAACTCCATTTTGCTGAGGAGTGTATGGAGAAGAGAATACATGTTTAAAACTAGATTCATCACACAATTTTGTGAAATCTTGATTTTCAAATTCACCTCCATGATCTGTTCTTATACTTGAAATAGCACATCCTTTTTCATTTTGAACCTTTTTAGCAAATTTTTCAAAATAGGAAAAGGTTTCTGACTTACTTGCAAGGAAATATACCGAAGTAAAGCGAGAGAAATCATCCACAATTACTAGGCAATATTTCTTACCTCCAATACTCGAGTTCTGGTTGGTCCGAAGAGATCCATATGCAGAATCGTAGTACATGATTAGTAGAAACATGATTTATTGGCTTAAATGAATTTCTTACCTGTTTTCCCAGAATACAGGGTGTGCATGGATCGGACTTTTGATATGGTAATTTGGGTAGACCTCGAACAAGCTGCTTTGATGAGATTTTGGCTAATTGCTTCATATTGACATGGCCAAGCTTTCTGTGCCATAAGCTTGCTTCATCTTGGATTGAAATTAGACATTGAGATTCATTCATTTTCATGTCTAAGAGGTAGATGTTTCCATGTCTTCGACCCATGAAAGACTCAAGAGAGTCTTTACTAATTCCATAGCAAATTCCTTCTTGAAAGGAGATCTTGAAACTAGTATCACACGGTTGGCTAATCTTTGAGAAGGTTATAGTTGAGTCCTTCTACTAGAGAAACATTGCTTATTGTGAGATTTCCAATTCTCACAGTTCCAAATCCCACGATGCTTCTTTTGCCGTTTCCTCCAAATGAAACATTTCCGCCGTTTACTTGAACAAGCTTTACGAAGCATTTTGAGTCTCCTGTCATGTGTCTTGAGCATCCGCTGTCAAGATACCATTTTATCTTTTTCTTGACGGAGACCCGCATTCAAAAGAGAGTCTCAAGCTTTCTTTGGTACCCAAATTTTCTTGGGTCCTTTGATGTTAGTAGGATAAGCATTATTAGGCCATACTTTCTTAACAGTTTCCAAACCATAGGACATTCTTTTTCAAAGTGATCCTTCTTTGTTACACTTTGAACACCTTAGAGCATTTTGACCAACAGAGACTTTACAAAAACTTTCTTGAAATGATTTTTGTAAGCTTCTCTTGACGGTCTTCTCTTAATTCTTTCTTTAACTTTAGGAAAATCAATCAAGGGAATTGTTTCCGCTGTCATGCCTAAACCAGACTTATTGAAGTAAGGTCTTTGAACTGAAAGAACTTTTTCAAGCTTTTCGGATCCTATCGAAAACCTTTTTGAAATATTTGATAAGTCCGTTTTTAAGAAAACTTTTTCTTTCAAAAGATCATCTTCTTTTTCTTTAAGAGCAGAAACATTTAGGTCTAGACTTTTAACTCTTTCTTCTAAAATAACTTCCTTTTGTTTCAGAATTGAGTTTTCCTTTTTAAGTTCGGAAATCCTTTTGAGAGAAGTCTTAAGATCGAAACACGGTTCATCAATATATTTAGAGACTTTGACAGGAATTTTAAAATCACTTACCTCAAATTCATCGTCGAGTCGATCCAATCGAGTTTGAGTCCGAATGTGCCATCAAACATATGTTGGCATATTCATTATCACTCTCTTCACATTCTCAGTATCACTCCTGTGTTTCGGCTTTGAGAGCCTTTCGAAACTTCTCAGCTTTTCCTCTTTTCTTTTTCGAAGAGGACGGTTGGGTCCGATGTGTCCCTTCTTTTTACATTCGAAGCAAACTACATCTTTGTTTGGTTCCTCAACATCAACGAGACTTGGTCTGCTGTCTCGAAAACTTTGTTTCTTTGGGTTGAACCTTCCGCCTTTTCTATTCAGTTTTTCTGAATATTCTTATCATGAGGGCGAGCTCCTCATCATCCATATCATCTTCAGAATCTGCATCATCGAATCATCATTTGATTTTAGTGCAATAGATTTCTTACCTCTTGGATCTTCGTCTTCATTAATTCGTTCCACTTCGTAAGACCGAAGAGTTCCAATCAGCTCGTCTCTGAGATAATGGCATGATTCTTTGCGTCTCTCTTATTGAAGTCTTTATATGATTCCAATCCTTGGAGAGTCCACGCGAAGCTTGTTCACCTTCATGGGATCAAAAATTTTTTGTCCTCGGTTCTCAAGACCATTGACAATATCTGTAAAACGACTAAACATGTCAGTTATAGATTCTCCCGGTTTCATTTTGAAGGCCTCATATTGACCGAGGAGAATGTTAATTCTGGTCTCCTTCACTCGATCTGTCCCTTCATAGGTGATGTGTAATCTATCCCATACTTCTTTTGCTGTAACACAAGAAGATATTCCTGTTATATTCGGTTGGAGATAAAAGACTTTGGCATTGAAGACTCATGCGTAAATCGAGATGTAACAACACCAGCGCGATCAATCTCACCAAAAATCCAATCCTTCATTCAAGAGCAAAGCATATTGAGATTCGACATCACTTCATTAGAGATCATATTCAAAATGGAGAAATCTCGATTCAATTTGTTGATTCAAAGAGTCAACTAGCGGATATATTCATAAAGCCCTTGGAGAAAAGTCAATTCGACTTTATCCGTTCAAGACTCAACATTTTGAAGCTTGAAGAAGTTAAAGTCTAGAGACTCACCAACTCTAAGACTCTGATCTCTTAGACTTTAAATCCTGAGACTCAATCATTCATGGCTGCGTAAGTTGCTATTTTATCTCAAAAGTAATGCGTTCTTTCATTCGAGATATAATTCGTGTGAAATTTGAAAACTTGTCTTTTTTTTTTTAAGGAATTAATTTTGGCAGTTATTGATTTTGAAAAGAAGTGTTCGTACACTTTCCTTGTACCGATTAAACTTCTCTTTTCAAATCCGAGGTATATATATATACAGTTTTCTTCGCCCAATTTTCAAAACCCTAAAAGGCACTCTCTCCCGATCATTTCGTTTCTACTTCTTGTTCGTCGTCGAGAAAGTGGTCATTTTCTTGGGAAAAGCAAGTGAAGGAATCTTCCAATAGACAAAGAAAGATGTCGTCTTCGAGGAAATCATCAAGAATCGCAAAGGGGACCACAAAGAATGGAGAAGGGACCGACTCACTTCGATCTTGCGAGGAAGAAGACTTATCAAGTCAGCGACAAAGTCCGATTCGCTCTCCTCCACGTCATTCATCGTCTCTGCCCCACAAGGTGCAAGTCAAAATCTGGAAGAAGAGATAATCGAGGATGCCGGCCCGGTAAGAGTCCAAAAACCCTCCTTTATCTATAAGCTTTATCGTGCGTTGAAAAGCACCGGTACTTCATTAAAATATATAGATGACTTCCTTAAGGACAAAAATTATGGGAATGAGTATCACGGAAAATGGAGGAATTGGGAGTTGCTCCTAAAGGAAGGGAGGAGGCTCTTGCGAACATTCCAAGTGATCCTCGTATGCGAGGACAAAATCGATTGACAAGAACGATGATGAAAAAATGTTCCTTGAATTTAAACCTAGAATGGGTGTGGCGGCAAAGGTGAAAGGAAATCGGATGGATTTGTTTAAATCAAAGGATCGGGGAAAAAGTGTATTTGTTTGTTGAAAAGAGGGGTGATAAACCCTAGAAGTGTCGATTTTGACTTTCGGATACCATCAACTTGAACTTAAGAGAGAAGTTGAATTTGCTTCAACTTGAGACTTTTTGCTCGACTCTACGGACGGGTATGCTCAACTGACCGCTTATTTCTATTCAAATCTTAGCTTTTTGGATGCGAATAGAATTTCATTCAGTGTTCGAGACCAAGTCTACGTGGTAGATGTGAATATGTTGGCGGACATAGTTGGAGTTGAACGGGGACGCTATCTCCCAATCAAAGTCTCACCTGCTCGTACTACTCTGGATCTTGTCAAAGATAGGGACGTGAGAAGAAAATTACCTATTCCAAGATGAATGCCATCAATATTGTGCTTCATAAGATTATGATCAACTGTCTCAGACCGAAGTCTACGTCAAAGACTTCTGTGTCTCTTTCTGAAGCAAAGTTGATGTATGCGATCAACTCAGGACGGAAGTTTTCTCTCCCGCACACTATTCTCTTCCATATGTACAGAGCAATGTCAAAAGACAAAGGACAATTGCCTTATCCTGTGGTGACCAAGATCTTGAGACACATGAACATTGAACCGCCACATACATTTTGTGTTCGACCGTGTGATAAGATGGTGGTAGGATTGAAAATGTTAATGAAGATGCGTACGCAAGAACTCTCCAAGGCAATGGAGAAATTCAAAGTGAAATCTCGGTTCACCGCCTCAAAGAGAAAAGGAAAGGAGGTCATGGGTGCTCCATCGAAAAAGAAGAAAAGAACTCTCATCCTTGAGGATGAAGATACAATATAAAGAGTACCTAGAGGGGGTGAATAGGTATACAAAGATTTTTCTTGAAGATTGCACAATACTTTAGACAGTTGAAGAATTTGCAATAATTAAAAATCAATCGTGAGACCGAGTAAGGAAAGAGAGAATTGAACACTCGGTTTATAGTGGTTCGGCTTGATTCAAGCCTACGTCCACTCTTCTGCACTGACAGCCAATTGGCTGGATTCCACTATGAACAAAGAGATGTTACAGTGTTGATCTTCCTTGATTTCTCGGCGTAAATGATCTACCACACTCACTCAAGGTATCACCAAGTACAAACACTCTCTGTGTATACAATTTCGCTCGACTGTCTCGACTAACAATCAAGGTTCTTCAGACTCTGGAATTTCTCTATCGATCACACACTTAAAACAACTAGAACGTCTTCCTTTTATACTCCTTTATGCCATCATAGCCATTGGCACTTACCAAAGGAATTCCTCCAATCTACCCGTTGGACGGAATCAATCAAGAAGATCATCCGAGCTATTTAAGGAATCTGATGATAGCCCATCAATCCTGTTCGCCCATACAATCAGGATCTTGGTTTCCAAGAATAGAACATTCCAAGATTATTTCGTCGACCATCGGATTTTCAATCGATCTTAGATAAGAATCAAAGAATCCGAAATGATTATCCAACCAAAGAATCTTTTCCAAAGGATAGGATCGAATCCTCAACCATATACCTTGGCTTTGGATTTCCTCCGTCACTGGATTAGAAAGACTGTCAGTGAGAATAGACTTAAGTCTTGAGTCTTGAGTCTTAAGTCTTGAGTCTTGAGTCTTGAGACTTGGGTCTTGAGTCTCGAGAATACAAAGTCTTCAGACTTTAAACTGTCGGTCTCCGAACATCCAGACTTAGACTGATAGAAAGTTTTGTCAGCTTCAAAATATTCTGGAAAGATTTCTCCAACACACTCATCAGTTGATTTGCAATGAAGACGATTGTGCATCCCTTGACTCACAACTTGTGCGGGAATAGCTCAGAGTTGTAGCCTGAGGTGAGTGATCGCATTCTCCCCAAGTAGCTGGCCACATAGATGAACAATAATGCGATGCATCTGTATTTCGTGTGGCCTTGGTCAATGTCATTTAAGGTCATTTGAAGGGAGACTAGGGATCGATCGTTCGGCCCAAGCTTCACAGCCGCATCTGCCGCTGTCCAGCCCTTTGAACAAGGAAACTGGCAACTATGGTGAATATTGCCTTTACAAATTCGAGTACGAGGGACGTTAAGAGTTGGTCATCCAAGAACTTGACACCAATGATCTCAAAAATATGAGGGCTGTAAAGAAAGATGGTATCAAAGCCACAGGCTTGCCAATCCAGTTGCATCAAAATGGTGCAAAGAAGCATGTGGCAGATGGATTGAGTTAGGTAAAAGAGATCCCAACACAAGGCTAAGGTCGACCCATGTGCCACGTTGCTGACAACCTCCTCGATTTTTGCATGCAAATGAGCTTCGACTTCAAGATCCTAGCAAGGACGCCTAGCACATTGTACATACATCCCTACATGACGAGCCACCGAGGGGATTTTAGCCTTGCCATGGATGATCACCTTGTCCAGTGGAAAGAATGCCCGTGATATAATTCCACTCATAAGTTGGTTTGCAATGAACGCGATTGCGCATCCCTTGACTCACAACTTGAGCGGGAATAGCTCAGAGTTGTAGCCTGAGGTGAGTGGTTACATTCTCCCCGAGTAGCTGGCCAAATAAATGAACCAATGATGTGATGCATCGGTGTTTGGTGTAGCCTTGATCTATGTAATTTAAGGTCATTCCAAGGGAGACTAGGGACTGATCGTCCAGCCCAAGCTCCATAGCAGCATTTGCCGTCGTCTAACCCTGTTAACAAGGAAGCTGGCAACTAGGGTGAATATTGTCCATAGAAATTCGAGTGCGATGGTCGTTAAGAGCTGGTCATCCAAGAACTTGACATCAATGATCTCGAAAATACGAGGGTTGTAAAGAAATATTGTATCAAAGCCACAAGCTTGCTGAGCCGGTTGCATCAAAATAGTGCAAACAAGCATGTGGCAGACGGATCGAGTTGGGTAAAAGAGATCCCACCACACGCCTAGGATCGGCCCATACCCAACGTTGCTGACAGCCTCCTTGATATTTGCAAGCAAATGAGCATCGTGTTCAAGATCCTAGAAAGGACACCCTGCGCATTGTACATGCGTTGCTACATGACGAGCTACCGAGGGGATTCTAGCCTTGCTGTGGATGATCGCCTCATCTAGTGATAAGAATGCCCATGATATAATTCCACTTATCAGTTGGTTTGTAATGAACGCAATTGCGCATCCCTGGACTCACAACCTGAGCGGGAATAGGTCAAAGTTGTAGCTTGAGGTGAGTGGTCGCATTCTCCCCGAGTTAATGGTCACATAGATGAACAATGATGCGATGCATCAGTGTTTGGTGTGGTCTTGGTCCATGTAATTTAAGGTCATTCCAAGGGAGACTAGGGACCAATCGTCCAGCCCAGGCTCCAAAGCAGCATCTACCATTGTCCAACCCTGTCAACAAGGAAGCTGACAACTAGGGTTAACATTGCCTTTACAAATTCGAGTGCAATGGTCGTTAAGAACTGGTCATACGAGAACTTGACACCAATGATATCCAAAATATGAGGGCTATAAAAAAAGATTGTATCAAAGCCACAAGCTTGCCGAGCCAGTTGCATGTAAATGGTGCAAACAAGCATGTGGCAGATGGATTGAGTTGGGCAAAAGAGATCCCACCATAAGCCTAGGGTCGGCCCATATCCAATGTTGCTGACAGCCTTTTCGATATTTGCAAGTAAATGAGCACCGTGTTCAAGATCCTAGCAAGGACGCCCTACGCATCGTACATGCGTCACTACATGACGAGCTACCGAGGGGATGCTAGCCTTGCCATGGTTGATCGTCTCATCCAGTGGTAACAATGCCCATGATATAATTTCATTCATCAGTTGGTTTGCAATGAAAGCGATTGCGCATCCCTTGAATCACAACCTGAGCTAGAATAGCTTAGAGTTATAGCCTAAGATGAGTGGTCGCATTCTCCTCGAGTAGCTGGCCACATAGATGAACAATGATGCGATGCATCAATGTTTGGTGTGGCCTTGGTCCATATAATTTAAGGTCATTTCAAGGGATACCGGGGATTGATCATCCACCCCAGGCTCCACAGCAGCATTTGCCGTTGTCCAACCTTGTCAACAAGGAAGCTGGCAACTAGGATGAATATTGCCTTTACAAATTCAAGTGCGATGGTCGTTAAGAGTTTGTCATTTGAGAACTTGACACCACTCATCTCGAAAATACGAGGGCCATAAAGAAAAATTGTATAAAAGCCACATGTTTGCCGAGCTAGTTGCATCAAAATGGTGCAAACAAGCATGTAGTAGACGCATTGAGTTGGGTAAAAGAGATCCCACCACACGCCTAGGATCGGCCCATACCCAACATTGTTGATAGCCTCCTCGATATTTGCAAGAAAATGAGCACCGTGTTCAAGATCCTAGCAAGGACGCCATAAGCATCATACATGTGTCGCTACATGATGAGCCACCGAGGGGATTCTAGCCTTACCGTGGATGATCGCCTCATCCAGTGGTAACAATGCTCATAATATAATTTCACTCATCAGTTGGTTTGCAATGAAGCTGATTGCACATCCCTTGACTCTCAACCTAAGCGAGAATAACTCAGAGTTGTAGCCTGAGGTGAGTGGTCACATTCTCCTCGAGTAGTTGACCACATAGATGAACAATGATGCGATGCATCAGTGTTTGGCGTGGCCTTGGTCAATGTCATTTCAGGTCATTCCAAGGGAGACTAGGGACCGATCGTCCAGCCCAGGCTCCACCGCCGCATCTGCCGTGGTGCAACCCTGTCAACAAGGAAGCTGGCAACTAGGGGTGAATATTGCCTTTACAAATTCGAGTACGAGGGTCGTTAAGAGCTGGTCATCTGAGAACTTGATATCAATAATCTCGAAAATACGAGGACTGTAAAGAAATATGGTATCAAAGCCACAGGCTTGCCGAACCAGTTACATCAAAATGGTGCAAACAAGCATGTGACAGACGGATCGAGTTAGGTAAAAGAGATCCCACCACAAGGTTAAGGTCGACCCATGCATCACATTGCTAACAGCCTCCTCGATTTTTGCATGCAAATGAGCTCCCAGTTCAAGATCCTAGCAAGGACGCCCTACGCATCGTACATGCATCCATACATGACGAGCCATCGAGGGGATTCTATCCTTGCCGTGGATGATTGTCTTGTCCAGAGGTAAGAATGCCCATGATATAATTTCACTCATCAGTTGGTTTGCAATGAAGGCGATTGCGCATCCCTTGACTCGCAACGTGAGTGGGAATAGCTTAGAGTTGTAGAATGAGATGAGTGGTCGCATTCCCGCCGAGTAGTTGGCCACATAGATGAACAATGATGCGATGCATTAGTGTTTGGTGTGGCATTGGTCGATGTAATTTAAGGTCATTCCAAGGGAGACTAGGGACCCGATCATCCAGCCAAGGCTTTGCAACAGCACTTGCCGTCGTCTAACCCTGTCAACAAGGAAGTTGGCAAGTAGGGTGAATATTGCATTTACAAATTCGAATGCGATGGCCGTTAAGAGCTTGTCATCCGAGAACTTGACACCAATCATCTCGAAATAATGAGTGTCGTAAAGAAAGATTGTATCAAAGCCATAGGCTTGCCAACCACTTGCATCAAAATTGCGTAAACAAGCATGTGGCAGACGGATCGAGTTGGATAAAAGAGATCCCACCACACGCCTAGGGTCGGTCCATGTGGCACATTGCCGACAGCCTCCTCGATATTTGCAAGCAAATGAGCTCCCAATTCAAGATCGTAACAAGGTTGTCTTGCACATCGTACATGCATCCCTACATGACGAGCCATCGAGGGGATTCTAGCCTTGCCATGGATGATCGCCTCGTCTAATGGTAAGAATTCCCATGATATAATTCCATTCATTAGTTGGATTGTAATGAAGGTGATTGCATATCCCTTGACTCGCAACGTGAGCGAGAATAGCTTAGAGTTGTAGAATGAGATGAGTGGTTGCATTCCCGCCGAGTAGTTGGCTACATAGATGAACAATGATGCGATGTATTAGTGTTTGGTGTGGCCTTGGTCGATGTAATTTAAGGTCATTCCAAAGGGAGATTAGGGATCTGATCATCTAACCTAGGCTCCACAGCAGAACTTGCTGTCATCTAACTTTTTTAACAAGAAGCTGGCAACTAGGGTGGATATTGCATTTACAAATTCGAGTGCGATGGTCGTTAAGAGCTTGTCATATGAGAACTTGACACCATTGATCTCGAAAATACGAGAGCTGTAAAGAAAGATTATATCGAAGCCATAGGCTTGCCGAGCCACTTGCATCAAAATGGCGCAAACAAGCATGTGGCAGCTAGATCGAGTTTGGTAAAAGAGATCCCACCACACAACTAGGGTCGGTCCATGCGCCACGTTGCTGACAGTCTCCTCGATATTTGCGAGCAAATGAGCTACGAGTCTAAGATCCTAGCAACGGTGCCTTGCGCATCATACATGCATCCCTACATAACGAGCCACCGAGGGAATTCTAGCCCTATGGTGGATGATTGCCTCATTTAGTGGTAAGAATTTCCAAGATATAATTTCACTCATCAGTTAGTTTGCAATGAAGGCGATTGCGCATCCCGTGACTCACAACCTAAGCAGGAATAGCTTAAAGTTGTAGATTGAGGTGAGTGGTCGCGTTCTCGCCGAGTAGTTGGCCACATAGATGAACAATGATGCAATGCATTAGTGTTTGGTATGGCCTTGGTCGATGTAATTTAAGGTCATTCCAAGGGAGACTAGGGACCCGATCATCCAGTCGAGGCTCTACAACAGCACTTGCCGTCGTCTAACCCTGTCAACAAGGAAGCTAGCAAGCAGGGTGAATATTGCATTTACAAATTCGAGTGCGATGGCCATTAAGAGCTTGTCATCCGAGAACTTGACCCCAATCATCTCGAAAATTCAAGAGCCGTAAAGAAAGATTGTATCAAAGCCACAGGCTTGTCGAGCCAGTTGTGTCAAAAAGGGACAAACAAGCACGTGGCAAATGTATCGAGTTTGGTAAAAGAGATCCCACCACACGCCTAGTGTCGACCCATGCGCCACGTTGCTGACAGCCTCCTCGATTTTTGCATGCAAAAGAGCTCTGAGCTCAATATCCTAGCAAGAATGCCCTGCGCATCGTACTTGCATCCCTACATGACGAGCCACCGAGGGGATTCTAGCCTTGCCATGGATGATCGCCTCGTCCAGCGGTAAGAATGCCCATGATATAATTTCACTCATCAGTTGGTTTGCAATGAAGGCGATTGTGCATCCCTTGACTCATAACCTGAGTGGGAATAGCTTAGAGTTATAGCTTGAGATGAGTGGTCGCATTCTCCTCGAGTAGCTGGCTACATAGATGAACAATGATGCAATGCATGGGTGTTTGGTGTAGCATTGGTCCATGTAATTTAAGGTCATTCCAAGGGATACTAGGGACCGATCGTCTAGCCCTAGGCTCTACAGCAGCATCTGCCGTCGTCCAACCCTGTCAATAAGGAAGCTGGCAACTAGGGTGAATATTGCCTTTACAAATTCGAGTGCGATGGTCGTTAAGAGCTTGTAATCCGAGAACTTGACACCAATCATCTCGAAAATACGAGAGCTGTAAAGAAAGATTGTATCAAAGCTACAGGCTTGCCCAGCCACTTGCATCAAAATGGCGCAAACAAGCATGTGGCAGACAGATCGAGTTGGGTAAAAGATATCTCACCACATGCTTAGGGTCAGCCCATGCGCCACGTTACTGACAGCCTCATCGATTTTTGCAAGCAAATGAACTTCGAGTTCAAGATCCTAGCAAAGATGCCCTGCGCATCGTACATACATCCTTACATGACGAGCTACCGAGGGGATTCTAGCCTTGCCATGGATGATCGCCTCATCCAGTGGTAAGAATGCCCATGATATAATTTCACTCATCAGTTGGTTTGCAATGAAGGCGATTGCACATCTCTTTAATCACAACCTGAGTGAAAATAGCTCAGAGTTGTAGATTGAGGTGAGTGGTCGCATTCCCGCCGAGTAGTTGGCCACATAGATGAACTATGATGCGATGTTTCAGTGTTTGGTGTGGCATTGGTCGTTGCAATTTAATGTCATTCCAGGGGAGACTAGGGACCTAATCATCCAACCTAGGCTCCACAACAACATTTGTCGTCGTCCAACCGTGTCAACTAGGAAGCTAGCAACTAGGATGAAAATTGCCTTTAGAAATTTGAGTGCGATGGTCGTTAAGAGCTTGTCATCCGAGAACATGACACCAATCATCTCAATAATATGAGACCTGTAAAGAAAGATTATATCAATGCCACAGACTTGTCGAGCCAGTTGCGTGAAAAAGGCGTAAACAAGCATGTAGCTGATGGATTGAGTTGGATAAAAGAGATCCTACCAGACGCCTAGTGTCGGCATATGCCTAACGTTGCTGACAGCCTCCTCGATATTTACAAGCAAATGAGCACCGTGTTCAAGATTCTAGCAAGGATGCCCTGCGCATCATACATGCGTTGCTACATGAGGAGCCACCGAGGGGATTCTAGCATTGCCGTGGATGAACGCCTTGTCTAGCGGTAAGAATGCCTATGATATAATTCTACTCATCAGTTGGTTTGCAATGAAGGCAATTGCGCATCCCTTGACTCACAACTTGAGCGAGAATAACTCAAAGTAGTTGATTGAGGTGAGTAGTCGCCTTCCCGCCGAGTAGCTGGCAAAATAGATGAACAATGATGCGATGCATCAATGTTTGGTGTGGCCTTGGGTGATGTAATTTAAGGTCATTCCAAGGGATATTAGGGACCCGATCATCCAGCCCCGGCTCCACAGTAGCATCTGCCGTCGTCCAACCTCGTCAATAAGGAAGCTGTCAACTAGGGTGAATATTGTATTTACAAATTCGAATGCGATAATCGTTAAGAGCTTGTCATCTGAAAACTTGACACCAATCATCTCGAAAATACAAGGGTTATAAAGAAAAATTGTATCAAAGCAACAGGCTTGCCGAGCCAGTTGCATCAAAATAGCGCAAACAAGCATGTGGCAGACGGATCGAGTTGGGTAAAAGAGATCCCGCCACATACTTAGGGTAGGCCCATGCGCCACATTTCTGGTAGCTTCCTTGATTTTTGTAAGCAAATGAGCTCCGAGTTCAAGATCTTAGCAAGGATGCCCTACACATTGTACATGCGTCGCTACATGACGAGCCACCGAGGGGATTCTAGCCTTGCCGTGGATGATCACCTCGTCCAGTGGTAAGAATGCCCATGATATAATTCCATTCATCAGTTGGTTTGCAATGAAGGCAATTACGCATCCCTTGAGTCACAACTTGATCTAGAATAGCTTAGAATTGTAGCCTAAGATGAGTGGTCGCATTCTCCCCGAGTAGCTAGCCACATAGATGAACAATGATGCGATGCATCAGTGTCTGGTGTGGCCTTGGTCTATGTAATTTAAGGTCATTTCAAGGGATACCAGGGATCGATCGTCCAGCCCATACTCCACAGCAGCATCTGCCATCGTCCAACCTCGTCAACAAGGAAGCTGGCAACTAGGATGAATATTGCCTTTACAAATTCGAGTGCGATGGTTGTTAAGAGCTTGTCATTCGAGAATTTGATACCACTCATCTCGAAAATATGAGGGTTGTAAAGAAAAATTGTATCAAAGTTACAGGGATTGCTGAGCCACTTGCATCAAAATGGCACAAACGAGCATGTGGGAGATGGATCGAGTTGGGTAAAAGTGATCCCATCACATGCCTAGGGTCGGCCCATGCCCAACGTTGCTGACATCCTCCTCGATATTTGCAAGCAAATGAGCACTGTGTTGAAGATCTTAGCAAGGACACCCCGCACATCGTACATTTGTCGCTACATGACGAGCCACCGAGGGGACTCTAGCCTTGCCGTGGATGAACGCTTCATCTAGCAGTAAGAATGCCCATGATATAATTTTACTTATCAGTTGGTTTGCAATGAAGGTGATTGCGCATCCCTTTACTTACAACCTGAGTGGGAATAGCTCAAAGTAGTTGGCTGAGGTGAGTGGTCACATTCCCGACGAGTAGCTAGCCACATAGATGAACAATGATGTGATGCATCAATGTTTGTTGTGGCCTTTGTTGATGTAATTTAAGGTCATTCCAAGCGATACTAGGGACCTGATCATCCAACCCCAGCTCCACAGCAGCATCTGCCGTCGTGCAACCTCGGCAATAAGGAAGCTGTCAACTAGGGTGAATATTGCATTTACAAATTCGAGTGCGATGATCGTTAAGAGCTTGTCATCCAAGAACTTGACACCAATCATCTCGAAAATACAAAGGCTGTAAAGAAAAATTGTATCAAAGCCACAGGCTTGTTGAGCTAGTTGCATCAAAATGACACAAACAAGCATGTGGTAGAAGGATTGAGTTGGGTAAAAGAGATCTCGCCACATGCCTAAGGTCGGCCCATGTGCCACGTTGTTGACAGCCTTCTCGATTTTTGCAAGCAAATGAGCTTTAACTTCAAGATCCTAGTAAGGACGCCCTACGCATTGTACATGCGTCGCTACATGACGAGCCACCGAGGGGATTCTAGCCTTGCCGTGCATGATCGCCTCGTCCAGTGGTAAGAATGCCCATGATATAATTTCACTCATTAGTTGGTTTGGAATGAAGGCGATTATGCATCCCTTGACTCACAACCTGAATGGGAATAGCTTAGAGTTGTAGCCTGAGGTGAATGGTCGCATTCTCCCCGAGTAACTAGCCACATAGATGAACAATGATGCGATACATTAGTGTTTGGTGTGGCCTTAGTCCATGTAACTTAAGGTCATTCCAAGGGAGACCAGGGACCGATCGTCTAGCCCAAGCTCCATAGTAGCATCTGCTATCGTCCAACCCCGTCAACAAGGAAGCTGTCAACTAGGATGAATATTGCATTTACAAATTCGAGTGCGATGGTCATTAAGAGCTGGTCATCCGAGAACTTGACAACACTCATCTAAAAAATACGAGAGTTGTAAAGAAATATTGTATCAAAGCCACAAGTTTGCCGAGTCACTTGCATCAAAATGGCACAAACGAGCATGTGGGAGACGGATCGAGTTGGGTAAAAGTGATGCCACCACACGCCTAGAGTCGGCCCATGCCCAACGTTGTTGACATCCTCCTCGATATTTGCAAGCAAATGAGCACCGTGTTTAAAATCTTAGCAAGGACGCCCTGCGCATCGTACATGCATCGCTACATGACAAGCCACCGAGGGGATCCTAGTCTTGCCGTGGATGAACGGCTCGTGTAGTGGTAAGAATGCCCATGATATAATTTCACTAATAAGTTGGTTTGCAATGAAGGCGATTACACATCCCTTGACTCACAACCTGAGCGGGAATAGCTCAGAGTTGTAGCCTGAGGTGAATGGTCGCATTCTCCCAGAGTAGCTGGCCAAATAGATAAATAATGATGGGGTGCATCAGTGTTTGGTGTGGCCTTGGTCAATGTAATTTAAGGTCATTGCAAGTGAGACTAGGGACCGATCGTCCAGCCCAGGCTCTACAGCAGCATCTGCCTTATTTCAACCTTGTGAACAAGGAAGCTGACAACTAGGGTGAATATTGCCTTTACAAATTCAAGTGCGAAGATCGTTAAGAGCTGGTCATCCGAGCACTTGACACCAATGATCTCGAAAATAAGTGGGCTATAAAGAAAGATTATATCAAAGCCATAGGCTTGCCGAGCTAGTTGCCTAAAAATGGAGCAAACAAGCTTGTGGCAGACGGATCGAGTTGGGTAAAAAAGAACCCACCACATTCCTAGGGTCGGCCCATGCGCCACATTGCTGACAACCTTCTTCATTTTTGCAAGCAATTGAGCTCCCATTCAAGATCCTAGAAAGGACGCCCTGCGTATCATACATGCATCCCTACATGACGAGCTACCAAGGGGATTCTAGCCTTGCCGTGGATGATCGCCTCGTCTAGTGGTAAGAATAGCCATGATATAATTCCACTCATCAGTTGGATTGCAATGAAGGCGATTACACACCCTTTAACTCACGACTTGAGCGGGAATAGCTCAGAGTTGTAAATTAAGGTGAGTGGTCGCATTCCCGCCGAGTAGTTGGCCACATAGATGAACAATGATGCGATGCATTAGTGTTTGGTGTGGCTTTGGTCGATGTAATTTAAAGTCATTCCAAGCATATGCGGGTACCAATCATCCATCTCAGGCTTCATAGCAGCACTTACCGTCGTCTAACCCTTTCAACAAGGAATTTGGCAACTAGGGTGAATATTGCGTTTACAAATTTGAGTGCGATGGTTGTTAAGAGCTAGTCATCCGAGAACTTGACACTAATGATCTCGAAAATATGAGGGCTGTAAAGAAAGATTGTATTAAAGCCATAGGCTTGCCGAGCCAGTTACCTCAAAATGGAGCAAACAAGCATGTGGCAGACGAATCAAGTTGGGTAAAAGAGATCCCACCACACGCCTAGTGTCGGCCCTTGCGCCACATTGCTGACAACCTCCTCGATTTTTTCAACCAAATGAGCTTCGAGTTTAAGATCCTAGCAATAACGCCCTACGCATCGTACATGCATCCCTACTTGACGAGCCACCGAGGGGATTCTAGCCTTGCCATGGATGATCTCCTCGTCCAGTGGTACGAATTTCCATGATATAATTTCACTCATCAGTTGGATTGCAATGAATGCGATTGTGCATCCCTTGACTCACAACCTGAGTGGGAATAACTCAGAGTTGTAGATTGAGGTGAGTGGTCGCATCCCGTCGAGTAGTTGGTCACATAGATGAACAATGATGTGATGCATGAGTATTTGGTGTGGCCTTGGTCGATGTAATTTAAGGTTATTCTAAGGAAAACTAGGGACCCGGTCATTCAGCCTAGGCTCCATGGCAGCACTTGCCGTCGTCTAACCCTGTTAACTAGGAAGCTGGCAACTAGGGTGAATGTTGCATTTACAAATTCGAGTGCGATGGTCGTCAAGTGCTTGTCATCCGAGAACTTGACACCAATCATCTCGAAAATACGAGGGCTGTAAAGAAAGATTGTATCAAAGCCACAAGCTTGCCGAGCCAGTTGCGTCAAAATGGCGCAAATAAGCATTTGGCTGACAGATTGAGTTGGGTAAAAGATATCCCACCACACGCCTTGGGTTGGTCCATGCCCAACGTTGTTGACAGCCTCTTCGATATTTACAAGCAATTGAGCATCGTGTTGAAGATTCTAGCAAGGGCGCCTTGCGCATTGTACATGCGTCACTACATGACGAGCTGCCGAGGGGATTCTAGTCGTGCCGTGGATGAACGCCTCGTCTAGTGGTAAGAATGCCCATGATATAATTACACTCATCAGTTGGTTTGGAATGAAAGCGATTGCGCATCCCTTGATTCACAACCTGAGTAGGAATAGCTTAGAGTTGTAGACTGAGGTGAGTAGTCGCATTCTCGCCGAGTAGCTGGCCACATAGATAAACAATGATGCGATGCATCAGTGTTTGGTGTGGCCTTAGTTGTTGAAATTTAAGGTCATTCCAAGGGAGATGAGGGACCCGATCATCCAACCCAGGCTCCACAGCAGCATTACCATCGTCTAACCCTTTCAATAAGGAAGCTGGCAATTGGGGTGAATATTGCGTTTACAAATTCGAGTGCAATGGTCATTAAGAGATGGTCATCCGAGAACTTGACACTAATGATCTCGAAAATATGAGGGCTGTAAAGAAAGATTGTATCAAAGCCATAGGCTTGTTGAGCCAGTTGCCTCAAAATGGAGCAAACAAGCATGTGGCAGACGGATCAAGTTGGGTAAAAGAGATCCCACCACACGCCTAGTGTTGGCCCATGCGCCATGTTGTTGATAGCCTCCTCGATTTTTTCAAGCAAACGAGTTCCCAGTTCAAGATCCTAGTAAGGGCGCCCTACGCATCGTACATGCATCCCTACGTGACAAGCCACCAAGGGAATTCTAGCCTTGCCGTAGATGATCTCCTCATCCAGTGGTACAAATTTCCATGATATAATTCCACTCATTAGTTGGATTGCAATGAAGACAATTGCGCATCCCTTGACTCACAACCTGAGCGGGAATAACTCAAAGTTGTAGACTGAGGTGGGTGGTCGCATTCCCACCGAGTAGTTGACCACATAGATGAACAATAATGCGATGCATGAGTGTTTGGTGTGGCCTTGATCGATGTAATTTAATGTTATTCCAAGGGAGATTAGGGACCCGATCATCCAGCCTAGGCTCCGTAGCAGCACTTGCCATCGTCTAACCTTGTGAACCAGGAAGCTGGCAACTATGGTGAATATTGCATTTACAAATTCGAGTGTGATAGTCATCAAGAGCTTGTCATCCGAGAACTTGACACCAATCATCTCGAAAAGACGAGGGCTGTAAAGAAAAATTGTATCAAAGTCATAGGCTTGCCGAGCCAGTTGCGTCAAAATGGCGCAAATAAGCATGTGGCTGACAGATTGAGTTGGGTAAAAGATATCCCACCACACGCCTAGGGTCGGCCCATGCCTAACGTTGCTGACAGCCTCCTCGATATTTACAAGCAAATGAGTGTCATGTTTAAGATTCTAGCAAGGACGCCTTACGCATCGTACATGCGTTGCTACATGACGAGCCACTGAGGGGATTCTAGCTTTGCCGTGGATGAACGCCTCGTCTAGTGGTAAGAAAGCCCATGATATAATTACACTCGTTAGTTGGTTTGCAATGAAGGCAATTGCGCATCCCTTGACTCACAACCTGAGGGGGAATAGCTCAGAGTTGTAGACTGAGGTGAGTGGTTGCATTCCTGCCGAGTAGCTAGCCACGTAGATGAACAATGATGTGATACATTAGTGTTTGGTGTGGCCTTGGTCGATGTAATTTAAGGTCATTCCAAGGAAGACTAGGGACCCGATCATCTAGCTTAGGCTTCGCAGCAGCACTTGCCGTCGTCTAACCCTGTTAACCAGGAAGTTGGCAACTAGGGTGAACATTGCATTTACAAATTTGAGTGCGATGGTCGTCAACAGCTTGTCATCTGAGAACTTGACACCAATCATCTCGAAAATACGAGGTCTATAAAGAAAGATTGTATTAAAGCCACAGGCTTGCCGAGCTAGTTGCGTCAAAATGGCGCAAACAAGCATGTGGCTGATGGATCGAGTTAGGTAAAAGATATCCCACCACACGCCTCTGGTCAGCTCATGCCTAACGTTGCTGACAGCCTCCTCGATATTTATAAGTAAATGAGCACCGTGTTCAAGATTCTAGCAAGGATGCCCTACGCATCGTACATGCGTCACTACATGACGAGCCACCGAGGGGATTCTAGCCTTGCCGTGGATGAACGCCTCGTCTAGTGGTAAGAATGCCCATGATATAATTACACTTAACAGTTGGTTTGCAATGAAGGTGATTGCGCATCCCTTGACTCACTACTTGAGTGGGAATAGCTCAGAGTTGTAGACTGAGGTGAGTGTTCGCATTCCCGCCGAGTAGTTGGCCACATAGATGAACAATGATGCGATGCATCAGTGTTTGGTGTGGCCTTGGTCGTTAAAATTTAAGGTCATTCTAAGGGAGACTAGGGACCCGATCATCTAGCCCCGATTGCACAGCAGCATCTGCCGTTGTCCAACCCCGTCAATAAGGAAGCTGGCAACTAGGATGAATATTGCCTTTACAAATTTGAGTGCGATGGTCGTTAAGAGCTGGTCATCCGAGAACTTAACACCAATGATATCGAAAATATGAGGGCTGTAAAGAAAGATTGTCTTAACGCCATAGGCTTGCCGAGCCAATTACTTCAAAATGAAGCAAACAAGCATGTGGCAGAAGGATCGAATTGGGTAAAAGAGATCCCACCACATGCCTAGGGTCGGCCCATGCGCCACGTTGCTGACAGCCTCCTTGATTTTTGCAAGCAAATGAGCTTCCAGTTCAAGATCCTAGAAAGGACGCCCTGCGTATCGTACATGCATCCCTACATGATGAGCCCCGAGGGGATTCTAGCCTTGACGTGGATGATCGCCTCGTCTAGTGGTAAGAATACCCATGATATAATTCCACTCATCAGTTAGATTGCAATGAAGGCGATTGCACACCCTTTGACTCACGACCTGAGCTATTCTCGCTCGAGTTGTAGATTGAGGTGAGTGGTCGCATTCTCGCCGAATAGCTGGCCACATAGATAAACAATGATGCGATGCATTAGTGTTTGGTGTGGCCTTGGTCGTTGAAATTTAAGGTCATTCCAAGGGAGACTTGGGACCCAATCATCCAGCCTCGGCTGCACAGTAGCATCTGCCGTCATCCAACCCCGTCAACAAGGAAGCTGGGAACTAGGGTAAATATTGTATTTACAAATTCGAGTGCGATGGTCATTAAGAGCTTGTCATCCAAGAACTTGACACCAATCATCTCGAAAATACGAGAGCTGTAAAGAAATATTGTATCAAAGCCACAGGCTTGCCTAGCCACTTGCATCAAAATAGTGCAAACAAGCATGTGGTAGACGGATCGAGTTGGGTAAAAGATCCCACCACACGCCTAGGGTTAGCTCATGCGCCACGTTACTGACAGCCTCCTTGATATTTGCAAGCAAATGAGCTCCCAGTTCAAGATCCTAGTAAGGTCGCCCTGAGCATCGTACATGCATCCCTACGTGACAAGCCACCGAGGGGGTTCTAGCCTTGCCATGGATGATTGCCTCGTCTAGTGGTAAGAATGCCCATGATATAATTCTACTCATTAGTTGGATTGTAATGAAGGCAATTGCGCATCCCGTGACTCACAACCTGAGCAGGAATAACTCAGAGTTGTAGACTGTGGTGAGTGGTCACATTCCCTTCGAGTAGTTGGCCACATAGATGAACGATGATGCGATGCATTAGTATTTAGTGTGGCCTTGGTCGATGTAATTTAAGGTCACTCTAAGGGAGACTAAGGACTTGATCATCCAGGCTAGGCTCCGCAGCAGCACTTGCCGTCGTCTAACTCTATCAGCAAGGACGCTGGCAACTAGGGTGAATATTGCTTTTACAAATTCAAGTGCGATGGTCATTAATAGTTTGTCATCCGAGAACTTGACACCAATCATCTCGAAAATACGAGGGTTGTAAAGAAAGATTGTATCAAAGTCATAAACTTGTCAAGCCAATTGCGTCAAAATGGCGCAAATAAGCATTTGGCAGACGGATCGAGTTTGGTAAAAGAGATCCCACTACATGCCTAGGGTTAGCCCTTGCGCCACATTCTGACAGCTTCCTCGATATTTGCAAGCAAATGAGCTCCCATTTCAAGATCCTAGCAAGGACGCCCTACGCATCATATATGCATGCCTGCATGACAAGCCACCAATGGGTCTCTAGCCTTGCCGTGGATGATTGCCTCGTCTACTGGTAAGAATCCCCATGATATAATTCCACTCATCAATTGGTTTGCAATGAAGGCGATTGCGCATCCTGTGACTCACAACCTGAGTAAGAAGAGCTCAGAGTTGTAGACTGAGGTGAGTGGTTGCATTCCCGCCAAGTAGTTGGCCACATAGATGAATTATGATGTGATGCTTCAGTGTTTCGTGTGGCTTTGGTCGATGTAATTTAAGGTCATTCCAATGGAGACTAGGCACCTAAGCATCCAACCTGGGCTCCATAGTAGCATCTGCCGTCGTCCAACTGTGTCAACTAGAAAGCTGGAAACTAGGATGAATATTGTCTTTACAAATTCGAGTGCGATGCTCGTTAAAAGCTTGTCATCCGAGAACTTGACACCAATCATCTCGAAAATACGAGGGCTGTAAAGAAATATTGTATCAAAGCCACAGACTTGTCGAGCTAGTTGCGTGAAAATGGTGCAAATAAGCATGTGGCAGACAGATCGAGTTTTATAAAAGAGATCCCACCACACGCCTTGAGTCAGCCCATGCGCCACATTGCTGACAACCTCCTCGATTTTTGCAAGCAAATAACCTCTGAGTTCAAGATCCTAGCAAGGACGCTCTACGCATCGTACATACATCCTTATATGATGAGCCACCGAGGGGATTCTAGCGTTGCCTTGGATGATCCCCTCGTTTAGTGGTAAAAATGCCCATGATATAATTCCACTCATTAGTTGGATTGCAATGAAGGTGATTGCGCATCCCTTGACTCACAACCTGAGCGGGAATGGCTCAGAGTTGTTGACTAAGGTGAGTGGTCACATTCCCGCCGAGTAGTTGGCCACATAGATGAACAATGATGCGATGCATTAGTGTTTAGTGTGGCCTTGGTCGATGTAATTTAAGGTCATTCTAAGGGAGACTAGGGACCGATCGTCCAACCCAAGCTCCACAGCAGCATATACCGTCGTCCAACCGTGTCAACAAGGAATCTGGCAGCTAGGGTGAATATTGCCTTTACAAATTCAAGTGCAATGGTCGTTTAGAGTTTGTCATCCGAGAACTTGACACTAATCATTTCGACAATACTAGGATCGTAAAGAAAGATTGTATCAAAACCACAAGCTTGCCGACTCAATAGCGTGAAAATGGTGCAAACAAGCATGTGGCAAACAGATCGAGTTGGGTAAAGGAGACGCCACCACACGCTTAGGGTTGGCCCATGCACCACGTTGCTGACAGCCTCCTCAATTTTTGTAAGCAAATGAACTTTGAGTTCAAGATCCTAGCAAGGACGCCCTGTGCATCGTACATGCATCCCTACATAACGAGCTACCGAGGGGATTCTAACCTTGCCATGGTTGATCGCCTCGTCCAGTTGTAAGAATGCCCATGAGATAATTTCACTCATCAGTTGGATTGTAATGAAGGCGGTTGCGCATCCCTTGACTTGCAACCTGAGCGGGAATAGCTCAGAGTTGTAAATTGAGGTGAGTGGTCGCATTCCCGCCGAGTAGTTGGCCACATAGATGAACAATGATGCAATGCATTAGTGTTTGGTGTGGCCTTGGTCGATGTAATTTAAGGTCATTCCAAGGAAGACTAGGGACCTAATCATCTAGCCCAGGCTTCACAATAGCATCCGCCGTTGTCCAACCGTGTCAACAAGGAAGTTAGCAACTAGGGTGAATATTGCCTTTACAAATTCGAGTGCGATGGTCGTTAAGTGCTCATCATTTGAGAACTTGAGACCAATCATCTCGAAAATATGAAGGCTATAAAGAAAGATTTTATCAAAGCCACAGGCTTGCCGAGCCAGTTGCGTCAAAATGGCGCAGACAAGCATGTGGCATACGGATTGAGTTGGGTAAAAGAGATCCCACCACACGTCTAGGGTCGGCCCATGCGCCACGTTGCTGAAAGTCTCCTCAATTTTTTCAAGCAAATGAGCTCCGAGTTCAAGATCCTAGCAAGGATGCCCTACGCATCGTACATGCGTTGCTACATGACGAGTCACCGAGGGGATTCTAGCCTTGCCATGGATGATTGCCTCGTCCAGTGGTAAGAATGCTCATGATATAATTCCACTCGTAAGTTGGTTTGCAATGAAGGTAATTGCGCATCCCTTCACTCACAACTTGAGCGGGAATAACTTAGAGTTGTAAACTGAGGTGAGTGGTCGCATTCCCACTGAGTAGCTGGCCACATAGATAAACAATGATGCGATCCATCAGTGTTTGGTATGGCCTTGGTTGATGTAAGTAAAGATCATTCCAAGGGAGACTAGGGACCCGATCATCCAACCCAGGCTCCACAGTAGCATCTGCCGTCGTCCAACCCCAACAACCAGGAAGCTGGCAACTATGGTGAATATTGCATTTACAAATTCGAGTGCGATGGTTTTGAAGAGCTTGTCATCCAAGACTTGAGACCAATCATCTTAAAAATACGAGGGTTGTAAAGAAAGATTGTATCAAAGCCATAGGCTTGCCGAGCCACTTACATCAAAATGGCGCAACCAAGCATGTGGCAGACGGATCGAGTTGGGTAAAAGAGATCCCACCACATGCCTAGGGTCGGCCCATGTGTCGATATTTGCAAGTCAATGAGCTCCCAGTTCAAGATCCTAACAATGACGTCTTGCGCATCGTACATGCATCCCTACATGATGAGTCACCGAGGGGATTCTAGCCTTGCCATGAATGATTGCCTTGTCCAGTGGTAAGAATGCCCATGATATAATTTCACTCATTAGTTGGTTTGCAATGAAGGCGATTGCACATCCCGTGACTCACAACCTGAGCAGGAATAGCTCAGAGTTGTAGACTAAGGTGAGTGGTCACATTCCCGCCGAGTAGTTGGCCACATAGATGAACTATGATGCGATGCTTCAGTGTTTCATGTGGCCTTGGTCGATGTAATTTAAGGTCACATCAAAGGAGACTAAGGACCTAATCATCCAACTATGATGAATATTGCCTTTACAAATTCGAGTGCGATGGTCGTTAAGAGCTTGTCATCTGAGAACTTGACACTAATCATCTTAAAAATAAAAGGGCTTTAAAGAAAGATTGTATCAAAACCACAGGCTTGCCAAGCCAATTGCGTGAAAATGGCGCAAACAAGCATTTGGTAGATGGATCGAGTTGGGTAAAAGAGATCCCACCACATGCTTAGGGTCGGTCCATGTGCCACATTGCTGACAGCCTCCTCGATTTTTGCAAGCAAATGAGCTCCCAGTTCAAAATCCTAGCAAGGACGCCCTGCGCATCGTACATGCATCCCTACATGACAAGCTACCGAGGGGATTCTAGCATTGCCATGCATGATCACCTCGTCCAGTGGTAAGAATGCTCATGATATAATTCAACTCATCAATTGGTTTGCAATGAAGGCGATTGTGCATCCCTTGACTCATAACCTGAGTAGGAATAGCTCAGAGTTGTATACTGAGGTGAGTGGTCGCATTCCAAGGGAGACTAGGGACCCGATCATCTAGCCCAGGCTCCACAACAGCATCTGCCGCCGTCGAACCTTATCAATAAGGAAGCTGACAATTAGGGTGAATATTACCTTGACAAATTCTACGATGGTCGTTAAGAGCTCGTCATTCGAGAACTTGAGACCAATCATCTCGAAAATGTGAGGGCTATAAAGAAAGATTGTATCAAAGCCACAAGTTTGCCGAGCCACTTGTATCAAAATGGCGCAAAAAAAGCATGTGGCAGACGAATCGAGTTGGGTAAAAGAGATCCCACCACACGCCTAGGGTCAGCCCATGCGCCACGCTGCTGACAGCCTCATCAATTTTTTCAAGCAAATGAGCTACGAGTTCAAGATCTTAGCAAGGACGCCCTGCGCATCGTACATGCGTCCCTGCATGACGAGCCGCCGAGGGGATTCTGGCGTAATGCGGACCACGATTTCAAGAAGGATCAAGTAGATTGCTCTCACAAAGCACATGATAAGCCACCCGCTAAATGGGAGCTGATGAACACCTAAACCGCCAAAACATGTTCAAATGAATATATGCAATCACCTTTCTAATTCTATTTTTTCTAGTAAAGTAAATTATGAAAAAGATACAAATCAATGACAAATTAAAAAAAATGGAAAAGATACTATAAATTAGAGAAAAAAATGTGAGTACCTCAGGAAGGGAGGTGAAGAAGCCACGAAAGACGGCAGGAGTGATCTCTGCAATGTAGATGGGGGTGACCATATGGGCGTAGCCAGTCTTGACTTGAGCAATTAAGTAGCCAAACAGGACGAAGGCATCGTTGGAATTGATGCCCATGACATAGGGCCCAATGAAGAAGAAGAACCCCACAAAACCGATCACACGACGACAACTAAACTAGTCTGATGTCAACCCCGCCATCACCGATCCAAAAGCCGAAAATAAGAAGAGATACCATATCACGGTCTCAGCATGCTTGTTGCTTATCTTCTGCTACTCCATTATGGACGCGATTGTCTCGCTCATTGCTCCAATTTCTGGCAAAACATAGATCTGTCACTTTCATCGATAATAAAGCTAGAGAAAAAGAAAAGGGCAATAGCTTAACTTTTTTTGGTTTGCAACAAACGACTAATTCACCATAACCACGGGGTGACACAGGACTAGGGGTGACACAGGACTAACAAAAACCAAGTATCAAAGACGTGATGGAGGCCAGGAAGGCACATATTAAAAGGTATTTATTCAGGTGCGACTTGGATTGTCCTCAATCTGCTCCACTTGGAGGGCATTGTGGGCACTAGGATCAGTAGTGGCTATCTCCCGTTGTATGTCATTGACTCTAAAATTAGTAGATGTGCCTCCCAACAAACAATTTGCCCTTATTTTGGTCAATTAGTGGCGTACATAATATCTAAAAACATATAATGCTGCTGAAAATTTAGTCTTTAATGTCATCACAAGCTTATTCGATTAATGTCAAAATAATGAATACACAATATTGAATGCATAGAATTACCTCTCGATAATCTCCTAGGATACTTGAGCTTTGATCCTGCGAGTGTTAGATTTAGGAGTACATATACTTTTTCAAAAAATATATTTGTATATAGCATTGTTTTGGTTGCTAAATTACTGATATTCGATAATAGGATCACATACATTAATTAGTGAAGAAAGTATATTAGTTTACTACCACAAATTTGGTCAGGCAAAGAATATTACAGCACATCTTAGATTTGCAAGGTAGATTGACTACGGGCCGAAAGTTTTTAGCCTAACGCACCAATTTATAAGTTACTCCCCGCATTTGTTCAACTTAATAAAAAAATCTACCTTCCCCCCCCCACCTCCTTTAATTGAGAAAAGGAACAAAGAAGAAAAAGGAATTAAATATTAATTACAAAGTCACAAAACATAGGATCAACATTATTTCATTGTAGAGAAACTATGTATTTATCAAACAAACCATACGTGCTACTTGTCCTCACACCACCAAACCATGCCTGTTACTTGTCTAGCCACTTGACTGATAAACTATGTGTATCAAACAATTACATCGTTGTATATGTTTTTTACAGAACTACCAAAAGTGCAAGCAATAATTTTAACAAAAACTAGCCTTAATCTATCAGAAAAAAGGAAAAAGAATGCAATCGTCAATCTATCAAACATGATCAAAACATGGCTTGAAATAATAGTTGACAAATGTATTACCATGAGAGGTCGGCTTGCTGCGGAAATAAAAGTTGAATAATATTCCAAACCTCACCGCTTCACTCCTCTTGTGTGATTGTTAGACGTTGAAGCAGTGAGGACGGTGTGGAGCGATGGTCAGTGAAGAGAACACCTCATTTAGAACTTCCCTTTTACAATCTATCATCTTTGAAGCAAGGCCCCGTGAATGTGAGTCTTTTGGATAACTCTTCGTAACAGAGTGATTGGGATTATATTTTATCTAATTTTAAATTCCATATTCAAATTATTTTAACTTACCTAATCCCAACACTTTCTCTTTGTTCATAAAAGCTTTCTACTCTCTCCAAGAGGAAAAGATTCAACTTTTTCAGATCATAGAAAAATCTCCTGAAAAAATCTCTCGCTAGCCTTGTTGATCATAGGGTTTATCTCCACCGAATTTATCGAGAAAAGAAACCTGCTTTGATCATATTTATGATATGAAAATCTAAATTATATTATCTAAATGATATACCGCTCGACCAACCTAGCAACCACCAGCCCCACCGAACCATCCACTGCCCCCAGCCTGTACGTTTGCCTTTCCACCACCTTCGCCAGCTACGCTGTCAGCCCAACACCACTTGACCAGCTCAAACAGAACCGAACCCCCCTTTAGTCGTGACTTGCAAGGCTATTTTCAGTCTTGTCTAGGCCTCCGTTGGTGACGCCGTAATTGCGGGATCTCACCGCCTTTGCACCGCCGTCGCCATGAACCCGTCACCTCGCTAATCCCATGAGTTAACGCCCTAATCTCGGATTAGGAAGATAATTGCACTTAGGGGGTTTGTTTAGTCTTAATTAAGGATTAGTAATTAGTTTAGTTTGTGTAACTAAGTTACTTAGGTTAGTTAGTTACCTAGACTAGTTAGTTAGGTGGTTAGTTTGGTTAGGTTAACTACCCTAGGTTAGTTATTTAACTAGGGTTAGGTTAGTTTAATTAACCGCGGTTAGTTTAATTAACCGTGATTAGTTTAATTAAATTAGATTTAGCATTTTTTCCGGGATAGCCGATTAGTGAAATTTTAGGATTGGTAGGCTACTTTCAGCAGCATTTTTTTTTTTTTTTTTTTTAATACTTTGAACATATTTTTGCTCACTGTAGTGAACATTTTAAGCTTAATCCACCAAGCATATGGGGTAAGAGAAAAAATAGAATGAAGCTCATCAATCCGTAGGCAAAATAAAAAGATTCATTATCCAAATGCACAACAAGACGCCTTGTCGATATTGTTATAAGATGCTTACGTATATAGACAATACATAAGCCTCTTTGAGCAGTGAACACATTCACCATTTTGAAACTATGGGAAATAAAATCACCCATTTCAACGGGAAGATATGGGTATGTCAAAGGTTTCTCATGATGTGTATGTATCCCTACTCTCTACATGACCCTCACACCCAGCACATTCCATAATCATCACGAACATAATCTCTTTCAAAGAGTATTAGCTTAATAGACATTTATTTTTTACTTGACACCCCTATCTTATAATTACTTCTACAACTACGTTTGAGCCACTTGTGTCACCAACGTCCTCAGCAGCGTGGACCTTCTCAAGGCTGTCCCTGGCCACGTGCTTTCACTTGAAAAATAATCCGAAAAATTGGATCATCTACTCCAGTGTTGGGCCTCGAGTTTCCGGCATTATTTTGTAGAAGAGAAACCATGAGATGCATGACACCGCCGCGAAGAAGAAGGTAGCCTTGTTGTGGATGATCACCTCGTCCAGTTGTAAGAATGCCCATGATGTAATTCCACTCATCAGTTGGTTTGCAATGAAGGCGATGGCACATCCCTTGGCTCGCAACCTGAGTGGGAATAGCTCAGAGTTGTAGATTGAGGTGATTGGTCTCATTCCCACCAAGTAGCTAGCCACATAGATGAACAATGATGTGATGCACCAGTGTTTGGTGTGGCCTTGATCGATGTAATTTAAGGTCATTCCAATGGAGATTAGGGACCCGATCATCCAACCTAGGCTCCACAGCAGCATCTGCCATCGTCCAACCTTGTCAACAAGGAAACTGGCAATTAGGGTGAATATTGCCTTTACAAATTGGAGTGTGATGGTCGTTAAGAGCTTGTCATCTGAGAACTTGACACCAATCATCTCGAAAATACGATGGCTGTAAAGAAAGATTGTATCAAAGCCACAGGCTTGCCGAGGCAGTTGCATCAAAATGGCACAAACAAACATGTGGTGGACGGATCGAGTTGGGTAAAAGAGATCCCACCACGCTCATAGGATTGGCCCATGCGCCACATTGCCGATAGCCTCATTGATTTTTGCAAACAAATGAGCTTCGAGTTCGAGATCCTAGCAAGGATGCCCTACACATCGTACATGCGTCCCTGCATGACGAGCCAACGAGGGGATTCTAGCATAACGCGGAGCGCGATTTCAAGAATGATCAAGTAGATTACTCCCATAAAGCACATGATAAGCCACTCGCTAAATGGAAGCTGATGAACACCTAAACCACCATAACATGTTCAAATGAATATATGCAATCACCTTTCTAATTCTAATTTTTCCAGTAAAGTAAATTATGAAAAAGATACAAATCAATGACATATTAAAAAAATGGAAAAGATACTATAAATTAGGGGGGGAAAATGTGAGTACCTCAGGAAGGGTGGTGAACAAGCCACGAAAGACAACAGGAGTGATCTCTGCAATGTAGTTGGGGGTGACCATAAGGGCGTAGCCAGTCTCGACTTGAGCGATGAAGTAGCCAAACAGGATGAAGGCATCGTTGGAATTGATGCCCATGACATAGGGCCCAATGAAGAAGAAGAACCTCACAAAACCGATCACACGACGGTAGCCAAACTAGTCTGATGTCAACCCGCCATCACCGATCCAAAAGCCGAAAATAAGAAGAGGTACCATATCACAGTCTCAGCATGCTTGTTGCTTGTCTTCTGCTACTCCATTATGGACGCGATTGTCTCGCTCATTGCTCCAATTTCTGGCAAAACATAGATCTATCACTTTTATCGATAATAAAGCTAGAGAAAAAGAAAAGGGCAATAGCTTAACTTTTTTTGGTTTGCAACAAAAGATTAATTCACCGTAACTATGGGGTGACACAAGACTAACCAAAACCAAGTATTAGAGACGTGATGGAGGCCAAGAAGGAGCATATTAAAAGGTATTTATTCGGGCGCGGCATCGAATTGTCCTCAATCTGTTCCACGTGGAGGGCGTTGTAGACACTAGGATCGACAGTGGCTATCTCTTGTTATACGTCGTTTGGGATAAGTACACTAATGGCGTCATAAGTTGTGTACGGTGCTCACTTTGGTGCCAAAAGTTTTCGTCGGATCACTTAAGTGCCAAATCGGAGGAAAAACGCTCACTTTGGTGCCAACGGCGAAAGATTCCGGCCATTGGCGAAAGATTCCGGCCAAAATAATTACGTGGCTTTTTTTTTATAAAAAAAATCGACAAGACCTTAAACGACGTTGTTTTGCCGTCCTACATGGATGGCCTTGCAAAAACGACGCCGTTTAACTCATTGAGGATTGAAATTAGGGTTTCTACTTGGCCGTCGAGTGGCCGTCGTCGGGGTTGGGGTCGGGGTCGGGGTCGAAGCTGCGGCCGTCGAGTGGCCATTGTCGGGGTCGAGGTCGGGGTCTGAGCCGCGGCCGTCGAGTGGCCATCATCACGGTCGGGGTCGGGGTCGGGGTCAGGGTCGGAGCTGTGGCCATCGAGTGGCCATCGTCGAGGTCGGGGTCGGGGTCGAGGTCAGAGCCGCTGCTATTAAGTGGCCATCGTCGGGGTTGGGGTCGAGGTCGGGGTCGAAGCCGTGGCCGCCGAGCGCAAGGACCATCGAGGACGGCAACGGCCAGAGATTAGGGTTTTGAATTGGGGGAGACACTAAACGGTGTCATTTTGGTGTTAGGATGTTGACCGTGTTCTCCGGTGAGCCACATCAACTTAAAAAATTAATAAAAAAGTGTCACGTCATATTTCCAGCCAACCGGATCAGAGTTGGCACCAAAGTGAGTGTTTTTCAATTTTTTGGGCACTTAAGTGATCCGACGGAAACTTTTGGCACCAAAGTGAGCGCCGTACACAACTTATGGCACCATTAGTGTACTTATCTCTACGTCGTTCACACTAAAATTAGTAGATGTGCCTCCCAGCAAACAATTGGCCCTTATTTTGGTCAATTAGTGGCGTACATAATATCTGAAAACATATAATGCTGCTGGAAATTTAGTCTTTAATGTCATCACAAGCTTATTCGATTAATGTCAAAATAATGAATACACAATATTGAATGCATAGAATTACCTCTTGATAATCTCCTAGGATACTTGAGCTTTGATCCTACGAGTGTTAGATTTATGAGTACATATACTTTTTCACAAAATATATTTGTATACAGCATTGTTTTGGTTACTAAATTACTGATATTCGACAATAGGATCACATGCATTAATTAGTGAAGAAAGTATATTAGTTTACTACCACAAATTTGGTCAAGCAAAGAATATTACAGCACATCTTAGATTTGCAAAGTAGATTGACTAGGGGGCGGAAGTTTTTAGCCTAACGCACCAATTTATAAGATACTCCCCGCATCTGTTCGACTTAATAAAAAATCTACCTTCCCCCCTCCATCAATTGAGAAAAAGAACAAAGAAGAGAAAGGAACGAAATATTAATTACAAAGTCACAAAATATAGGATCAACATTATTTCATTGTAGAGAAACTATGTATGTATCAAACAAACCATACGTGCTACTTGTCCTCACACCACCAAACCATGCCTGTTACTTGTCTAGCCACTTGATTGATAAACTATGCGTTTCAAACCATTACATCGTTGTATACGTTTTTTTACAAAACTACCAAATGTGCAAGCAATAATTTTAACAAAAACTAGACTCAATCTATTAGAAAAAAGGAAAAAGAATGCAATCGTCAATCTATCGAAGATGATCAAAACAGGGCTCGAAATAATAATTGACAAAGATCTTACCATGAGGGGTCAACTTGTTGCAGAAATAAAAGTTGAATAATATTCCAAACCTCACCGCTTCACTCCTCTTATGTGATTGTTGGACGTCGAAGCGGTGACGACAATGTGGAGCGATGGTCAGTGCAGAGAACACCCAATTTAGAACTTCCCTTTTACAATCTATCCTCTCCGAAGCAAGGCCTCGTGAAGGTGAGTCTTTTGGATAACTCTTCGTAACAGAGTGATTGGGATTAGATTTTATCTAATTTTAAATTTCATATTCAATTTATTTTAACTTACCTAATCGCAACACTTTCTCTTTGTTCATAAAAGCTTTCTACTCTCTCTGAGAGGAAAAAGATTCAACTTTTTCAGATCATAAAAAAAATCTCGAAAAAAAATCTCTTACTAACCTTGTCGATCATAGGGTCTATCTCCACTAGGTTTATTGAGAAGAAGAAACCTGCTTTGATCGTATTTATGATACGAAAATCTAAATAATATTTATCTAAATGATATACCACTTGACCAACCTAGCAGCCACTAGCCCCACCGAATCGTCCACCACCCCCAACCTGTACGTTCGCCTTTCCACCACCTCAGCCAGCCACACCGTCTAGCCCAGCACCACTCGACCAACTCAAACATAACCGAATCCCCCCTTTGGCTGTGACTTGCAAGGTTGTTTTTAGTCTCATCCGGGCCTCCATTGGTGACACCGTAGTTGCGGGATCTCACCGCCTCGCGTCACTAATCCGGTGAGTTAACGTCCTAATATCATATTAGGAAGTTAATTACACTTACAGGGTTAGTTTAGTCTTAATTAAGGATTAGTAGTTAGTTTAGTTGGTGTAACTAAGTTACTTAGGTTAGTTAGTTAGCTAGACTAGTTAGTTAGGTGGTTAGTTTAGTTAGGTTAACTACCCTAGGTTTGTTAGTTAACCTTGGTTAGTTAACCACGGTTAGTTTTATTGACTGTTTAAATTAAATTAGATTTATTTTATTTTAACTAATATTTATTTAATAAATTATATTTAGCGTAAATTGTGCCGGGATAGCCGATTAATGAAATTTTAGGATTGGTAGGCTATTTTTAGCAGCATTTTTTTTAATACTTTGAACACATTTTTGCTCACTGCAGTGAACATTTTAAGCTCAATCCACCAAGCATATGGGTAAGAGAAAAAACATAACAAAACTCATCTATCCGTAGGTAGAATAAAAGATTAATTATCCAGATGCACAACAAGATGTCTTGTCGATATTGTTATAAGATGCTTACGTATATAGACAATACATAAGCCTCTTTGAGCAGTAAACACACTCACCATTTTGAATCACCCATTTAAACGGGAAGATAGAGGTATGTCAAAGATTTCTCATGATGTGTATGTGTCCCTGCTCTCTACATGACCCTCACACCCAGCACAATCCATAATCATCATGAACATGATCTCTTTCAAAGAGTATTAGCCTTAGCCTAACAGACATTTATTTTTACCTAACACCCCTATCTTATAATTACTCCTGCAACTGCGTTTGAGCCACTTGCGTCCCCAACGTCCTCAGCAGCGTGGACCTCCTCAAGGCTATGTCCCTGGCCATGTGTTTCCACTTGAAAAATGATTTGAAAAATTGGATCATCTGCTCCAGTGTCAGGCCTCGAGTTTCCGGCATTATTTTGTAGAAGAGAAACCATGAGATGCATGACACCGCCGCGAAGAAGAAGGTAGCCTTTCCGTGGATGATCGCCTCATCCAATGGTAAGAATGCCCATGATGTAATTCCACTCATCAATTGGTTTGCAATGAAGGTAATTGCGCTTCCCTTAGCTCACAACCTAAGCAGGAATAACTCAGAGTTGTAGACCGAGGTGATTAGTCCCATTCCCACCAAGTAGCTGGCCACATAGATGAACAATAATGCAATGCACCAGTGTTTGGTGTGGTCTTGGTCGATGTAATTTAAGATCATTCCAAGGGAGACTAGAGACCTGATCATCCAGCCCAAGCTCCACAGCAGCATTCGCCGTCATCCAACCTTGTCAACAAGGAAGCTGGCAACTAGGATAAATATTGCCTTTATAAATTTGAGTGTGATGGTCGTTAAGAGCTT
The DNA here is from genome assembly GCA_017140165.1 of Eucalyptus shirleyi. Lineage (NCBI taxonomy): Eukaryota > Viridiplantae > Streptophyta > Magnoliopsida > Myrtales > Myrtaceae > Eucalyptus > Eucalyptus shirleyi. Next base: position 15,885,472 of record CM029448.1, on the reverse strand, counting down.
GTCATCTAAGATCTTGACACAAATCATCTCGAAAATAGGAGGACTATAAAGAAAGATTGTATCAAAGCCACAGGTTTGTCGAGCCACTTGCATCAAAATGGCGCAAACGAGCATGTGGTAGACGGATCGAGTTGGGTAAAAGAGATCCCACCACACGCCTAGGGTCGGCCCATGCGCCACGTTGTTGATAGCCTCCTTGATTTTGGCAAGCAAATGAGCTCCGAGTTCGAGATCCTAGCGAGGATGCCGTGCGCATCGTACATGTCCCTGCATGACGACCCACCGAGGGGATTCTGGCATAACGCGGACCGCGATTTCAAGAAGGATCAAGCAGATTGCTCCCACAAAGCACATGATAAGCCACCCGTTAAATAGAAGCTGTTGAACACCTAAACCGCCAAAACATATTCAAATGAATATATGCAGTCACCTTTCTAATTCTAATTTTTCCAGTAAAGTAAATTATGAAAAAGATAAAAATCAATGACAAGCCATGAAAGACGGCAAGAGTGATCTCTGCAATGTAGATGGGGGTGACCATATTGGCGTAGCTAGTCTTGACTTGAGCGATGAAGCGGCCAAACAAGACGAAGGCATTATTGGAATTGATGCCCATGACATAGGGCCCAATAAAGAAGAAGAAACCCACAAAACCGATCACACGACGGCAGCCAAACCAGTTTTATGTCAACCCTGCCATCACCGATCCAAAAGCCGAAAATAAGAAGAGGTACCATATCACGGTCTCAGCATGCTTGTTGCTTGTCTCCTACTCCTTCATTATGGATGCGATTGTCTCGCTCATTGCTCCAATTTCTGGCAAAACATAGATTTGTCATTTTCATCGATAATAAAGCTAGACAAAAAGAAAAGGGCAATAGCTTAACTTTTTTTGGTTTGCAACAAAAGACTAATTCACCATAACCAAGAGGTGACACAGGACTAACCAAAACCAAGTATCAAAGACATGATGGAGGCTAGAAAGGCGCATTTTAAAAGGTATTTATTCAGGCGCGGCATCGAATTGTCCTCAATCTGCTCCTCTTGGAGGGCGTTGTGGACACTAGGATCGGCAGTGGCTATCTCCTGTTGTATGTTGTTGACACTAAAATTAGTATATGTGCCTCCTAGCAAACAATTGGCCCTTATTTTGGTCAATTAGTGGCATATATAATATCTAAAAACATGGGTGCGTTTGGTTCAACATTTTGAAAGCCCATTGGCAAAATGCTTAGGGTATGTTTGGTTCAGCATTTTGAAAGTCCATTGGAAAAATACAAAGCAGTTTAGCCTAAAGAATTTTAGGCAAATGCAAAGACCATTTGGTAAACTATGCTTTGAGAAGGAACTTTGAGAGAAATGCCATTTGATAGAAAGCACATTTGAAAAACTCTTTACGTGATCAATATTAAATTTTTTAATTTTATTTGTTTAAAAAAAAAATAATGTGTGCAACTTTTTAAATATAAATTTAACAATAATACTAAAAAAATCAAATACATATATAATTACTTTTTTTTTAAAAGAGACCAAACCCTTTACCGGAATTTTTTAAATTTTTATTTTCTTAAAATTGAAAAAATGATGTATGCAACTTTTTAAATATAAATTTTTACAATAATGCTAAAAAAATCAAATACATATATATATATATATAATTTTAAAAAAAAGACCAAACCCTTCATTAGAATTTTTAAATTTTTAATTGTTTGGAATTGAAAAAAATAATGTATGCAACTTTTTAAATATAAATTTTGACAATAATACTAAAAAAATCAAATACATATATATTTAAAAAAAAAAGACAAAATCTTTAGTCGAAATTTTTTAATTTTAATTTTTTAAAATTTGAAAAAATAATGCATGCGACTTTTTAAACATAAATTTGAAAATAATGCTAAGAAGTCAAATACACACACACATATATATATATATATATATATATATATATATATATATATATTTTTTTAAAAAGACCAAACCCTTCGTCGGAAATTTTTTAACTTTATTTGTTTAAAATTGAAAAAATAATATATATGCAACTTTTTTAATGCAAATTTTGACAATAATGCTAAAAAAATCAAATATATAAATATTTTTTTAAAAAGACCAAAATATATTTAATTTTTTTAGCATTTATATATGTGATTTTTTTAGCTTTATTTTGGCATTTTAAAAATAATAATAATGAGGGCAAAATGATAAATTTGAAGAATGAGTAAGAATAGTTTTAGAAGAAAAAAATAAGTTTCAGCATTTGACCAAATGCTGAAAGCTCAAAGCTAGTCTCTACTAGCATTGAGCTTTTAGCCTTCCCAATACTGACTTTCACTTGAAAACTACTTCAAAATGGTTGTCAAACAGTCCAATATTTCCTAAAGGAGTTTTGGAGGCTGAGGCCCTGTTTGGTAACCATCCAAACAGGGCCAGATTCTGATTCTTTGTTCCCGAAATCAGTTTCAGCCTAGAATCACGTTTGGTAAAATTTTTGTTCCCGGGAACAGATTAGGAATAGAATTAAGAAAAAAAAAAGTTGATTCTTGTTCCGGAAACGAATTTGAGAATCAAAATCAATAAATTTTCTTCTTCCCTTCGGCTATCTCGCGACCGCCGTTCACCACCGCCGGCCACGCCCGCCGTCCGCCACCGCCGTCCACCACCGCCGCCGGCCGCCGTTTGCCGCTGTCGCCCGCCAGCCACCGCAGTCGCCGGTCCGGCGAGCTCGCCGGAGGCTTGCCCAGCCATCGGCGAGGCTCGGCCTCCCATGATCTGGCGAGGCCGAGCCTCGCCGGTGGCCAGGCGGGCCTCGCTGGGGCTGGGCGAGGCCTCGCTGGGGCCGGGTGAGGCCCGCCGAGACTGGGCAAGGGCTGGGCGTCGCGAGGCACGCCCAGCCCCACCGATGGCCAGGCGAGGCTCGCCTGGCCACCGGCGAGACTCGCCCAGCCCCGCTGGTGGCTTGGCAGGCCTCGCCCAACCCCGACGAGGTCGGCCTGGCCATCGGCGGGGCTCGGCCTTGCCAGATCTAGCGAGGCCGAGCCTCGGCGGGGCTAGGCGAGCATCGCCCGGCTGCTGGCGAGGGTCGGCCTCGCCGAGGGCCGGCGACGCTCTGGTGAGGTCGCCGGCCAGAAGAAGAAGAAGAAGAAGATGAGAAAAAGAAAAAAAAAAAAGGAAAAAAAAGGAAAAAAAAGGAAAATGAAAAGAAAAAAAAAAAAAAAAAGAAAAGAAAACAAAGAAAAAAGTAAAAAAAATATTTAAAAATTAAAAGAAATTGATTTGGAACAGAATTAATGAACACGGTAGCAAACGCAATTCTATTCCAGAATCAGAAATTTTGGACAGTTACCAAACGGCTTAAAATGCTTAGAATCGGCTCCCGAGAACAAAATAAAAAAGAATCAGTTCTGATCAGAATCAGCTCCCGGGAACAGAATCGTTACCAAACGCGCCCTAAAAGTCCCTTGAAAATGTTAAACCAAACGCACCCTCAATAACTGCGATTGCACATTACCCATGAACCATTGTCCATGAAAGTTCCCCGTCATGGGGAGATGGTCGGCCCTAACTGCAGGTCCACTTCTATTGCACAAATTTAATAATAGGATCATATGAGCGTAGCTAATGAATTTCCATAATTTTCTCTGACAAGAGCACCGCCGCTTCCATGAATTGTATTAGAAGCGGCAACGTTGTTGTAGACTCTATATTAGATTATAACTCTATAACTTAGATTTTTGAGCCGCCTGCCATGTTTTAGATCATCAAATTAATGAGAATTTTAGGAAAGTTATACAACCAACTTGCCGTGAATTTACGAACATCGTCTCTACATTTTAGTTAGAGGCAAATCATCTACGTCCAATTTAAGAGATTGATAAAGAATTACTTTCTTATGACTTGACCTCAAATCATAAGCCATTTTGCTTAGTAAATCAAATTTCGATCTTTCATAAAACCATTTTTTACGCTATTCCTAGAATGACTCATTAGATACATAACTCTAAATTAAGTCATAAACATTTTTACAATTTGCTAATTGAGTCCTAATTCTTTCAATTATGCTAATTTAATCATAAACATTTAAATTATTTATCAATTTAGTTATAAAATTTTTAAGAACTTGTCCATTTAGTCATTCCAACCAATTTTGGCTGAAAAACGCTAACACGACGGTCTAATCAACATTGGCCATGGATAATTTTATTGATTTTTTAATCTTTTTTTCTTTTTTTCTTTTTTTCTCACTCTTGGTCAACGGCCCTCGCCTATGGCCGGAAACCTCCACATCCTTGCTGCACCGGCCAAGAGTGGAAAAAAAAAGGGAAAAAAAAGGAAAAGAAGAAAAAAAACAAAATAATAAAAAACTCAAAAGTTTTTAAAATCCAAAAGAAAATCGTTCACATAGGATGGACGGTATTGACTAAATCTTCATAGTAGCGTTTTCCAACTAAAATTGGGCAGAATGATTAAGTTGGCACAGCCGATTTGGGCGGAAGAATTAAATTAGTACGACCAAAAGGTTTTTACTGAATTGATAAATCTTTAAAAAGTTTAAAATTAAATAAGCCAAATTGATATGTTATAACTGAATTGGTATTGATATAACATGTTTATGACTTTTTTTTGGTAATTGTTTATCCTTTACAACCAATGAACAATTTACAAGCCCCGTGAATTTGTTACCTCTAATCCGAAACAGTCGACACCCAGTTGTTAGTATTTGAACAAGTGAAATTTATTGATTTTATTTTTCTTAATTAAATTCTAACGACTCTTGGGTCCGGACTAACTATATCAAAATTTATTGTCAAGTTGGATATTTCTCCAAGTCCGGACCAACTATATTGGCTCTTGGGTAAGCTGTTTCATCGCTTTTTTGAAATAGTGATGATAATGTACTCGCGATGATCCCTCCTTCGCGATCCACGGAACTGAAATGACCCTGCACTTTCTCTACGGGAAACTTCGAGTTCGACAACTTTTGCTAAGTTCGAGTTATCTTAAAAAGTAGAATTGTATCGAAATTTTGTCCCCCTCCTGCACTTGCGCCTGCACTCTCAAAGAACGAATCTTCTGCAGCATATCCCCCCGGACACTTCTTCACAGTTTTTAGAGTTTTCCTCGTTCGATTCTTTTGAGGAGGATGAGGAGGAGGCGGAGTGATCCAAGCACAGGAACAGCACCACTTCATGTCCTTTTCCCAGTTCCCATCTTCCTTTTCCCAATTAAAAATCTCATCTTGTCCTGCGGAAATCGTAATTGACGTGGTAAAACAAACTCGACATCTTATCCTCGGCAACTTCGCAACGCGATCCGTCCGTAAGCAAAGCAGCGTGCCACGCCGCCGTTTCGAGCGTTCGTGCGTGCGTGCGTGCGTGCCACGTCACCACATTTCCCCCGGTCAGCAAAAGGGGGAAGAACTCTTCTGCTTCAAGCCATCTGAACCAGTAAACAAGAAGAAGACGACGACCTCGACCCCCAAAGCTTGCGCCTTTGAAGGCTTTTAGCACTCGAACAGGACCGCAAGCGAGAACCCACGATGAGAATCTTTCTCCCTGTCGTGCTTTTCCTCCTCTTCTCGCTCCTCGTCGATTCCTCGGACCTCCCGGACGTCCCGGCCCGGCCCGTCTCCAGGGCCCACGCGGAGCTGACCGCATACGGCTTCCCGATCGGCCTCCTGCCCGCCGACGTCCGGGGCTACTCCATCAACGCCACGTCCGGCGACTTCGCCGTCGACCTCCACGGCCCGTGCCGCCTCACGCTGCCCCCCGACAACTACCTGGCCGCCTACTCGGAGAAGATAACTGGGAAGATCGTGAGGGGCCGGATCGCCGGGCTGGAGGGGATCAGGGTCAGGGCCCTCTTCCGGTGGTGGTCCATCACCGGGATCAAGTCGAGCGGCGAGAACCTGGTCTTCGAGGTCGCCGGCGTCAGCGCCAAGTATCCCTCCAAGAACTTCGACGAGGCCCCCGCCTGCGAAGGAGGGAAGAGAGGTTCTTCTTGAGGTTAGGGTTTCGATTCTCGCTTTTAATCTGGCAATTTTTTTTGTGGGATTGATGATGCGCGGTTCGAATTATATGGGTTAGAGGTTGTTTGTTCACTGGGATTTGATTGCTCCGATTGTTGGCCACTTGATATTAGCCATTCTGTAGTGACCCCGGTTTACTCATCAGTAATGGAGAGAAGACGGAGACGCCCAAAAATGGAATTTTGTGAGTAAATTGTACATCATCAGATGACGATTCTAATGGGTTTCAAATTCTTACCATTAGACTGTCAGCAACTAATAGCGTCCGTGAAGGATTTATCTGTGTTGGTTCGATGAGAATCTCTTTGATTTGATCTGCATAGGCTTCTTGTGGAAGAGCTCGTTGCTGTTTTGAATCATCAGGCTGCGTATACATCCTCTGTTCTTTCTCTTTTCCAGTCGAATGCGACAGTGGTTTCGACATATTCATAAGAAAAAATCCATTTTAGATTGCATAATTTGTTTCTGTGGATCACTGATGGCACGTTGAGGTTGTTGAGTTTCTTTGAATGGAGTTCATGATTAAATGCTGGAGAAAACTATTCGGTTGTCATCTCGCACCATGTTAGCTGCACATGGTGTGTGATAGTCAATGACAATGTGCTATCTAAAACAGTGATCTTTCCTGACTAATCTTGTGACTCTGGACATGGATTTCACCATGTTCAGGGGTGGCATGTTGTCATTGGCCATCACACACAACATCAACACGCAAGTTCATGCATCACAGCTCTGACTGTCTTCTTGGTGGCTTGTTTACGGGTGTCTTGTATCTTCCTTCATTGAGCTGACTTTGACCATTGCACCTTACAGTCAAATCTGATACCTAATTGTGAATTTTGGTTATAGTGTTGTCTTACTGCTGTTGGGGGCATTAGCCTTTATTGCTGCCAGTATATGATTGATACAGATGGTATATAATTCTTTAAGATCAATTTGTGGAAGTTTCTTTACTTGATTGGGTTGTCAGATTTATAGAATATTAAGAATAACAGCTGTCTAGCTTTGTAGACTATGTTTTATTTAATAAGCTTTATGGAGACTGGGATTTATGTTAGTGTGTTACTTATCTTTTAAATTGACCAATCTGTATTGCGAAAGTCTGGGCCAACTAGTAATATCAACATATTCTGCCTGTTAAATAATATTTTGGAGTAGCTTTTGCCAAAAGCCAGTAATCCTGCTATGTCTTTTTCAAGCCCTATAAGTTGGTATTATCCATTCTATTTTGCTCTGCTACCAGCTTTATTTTCTTTTATTCATCTTGGGCATTGTGTTAATCGATGTCATTCAGTCAAATATCATTTTGGCCAAATTAATTCTAACAATAGCAGCCATCAGAATTGGGATACTTACAGCTTTGACTGTGGCTATAGACTTTGTTCTCAAGCCATTATGTAATGTTCTTTTTACTGAAAAAGGAGACTTTGTGAATGCTCGTTGTGGTAAGATCATGGCCTTACAAAGTTTGTTAGGTTGAGGATAAATTATCTGGTAAATGGACTATAACCGAACAAAAATTCTATTTTCAACTTAATTGGATCTGCTCTCTCTAGAATCTCTTGCTTGAAAACCTGCTGCTGAGAAAAAGCTGATGTAAGAAACCTTTTCTTCACGGTTAGCATCAGCATGACATTTGGAGTGAGAACAATCTTATGGCTAGGAATGTCATACGGATTTCACATGGTCTGATTTTTGAAGCTTTTGCTAAATGTAATATGCCATCATTGGCTTGTGCGTGCACATGTTTTGTGTTTTCCAAAGAGCCAGCTGTATCTGTTGCAGCCTTAGCATGTCTCAAATCTCCCTTACATTTTGAGAGTTTCACCTTTCTACTTGCTGTCTTTACCGATACAAATTCTTGCTCATGACTGATGTTATTTTTCTGTAGTCCCTTCTTATGGCATCGTTTCACTTCCACTTCTTTTTTTGACATCAGAACATAAGTCTGCTCCTTCATAGGCTATCATCTTCAGAAGAGATGCGTTGTTAGAAAGATGCCCATTAATATTCTTTTACCTTATTGCTGAAAGTCCTTACTAACATTATGTCACATGTTAACCTCCTATATATGCTTTTACTTTACTCATTAAAAATTTCGTTCATAATTCCCTTGGGCCTTCATTTTTCTATGGCTGAGGATAGCATAGAACGGCAATTATTCTTTTTCTTGTGTTGTGTGAGGTGCGATGCACTGGACCCTGACCTTTCTTGCTTCTATATCTTGCAGCTGTGTGGCTAATCTCCAAGGTTCGGGTAGTGTGTTTATGGACTGTCGAGAAGCCTGTAGGAGATTGAGAGAAATTGGCCAAAAAGATTTGAGTAGTTGATGTCTGTTTTATTAGGTTAATGTTAATGACTATTTTCTCTTATCTGGGGATGCTTGCTGTTACTTTCCAGTATCATTTACTAGTTGATGCAGGTAAAAGAGAACAAGAAAATGCTGGTGTGTATATTTTGGCCATGACTCGTGAACTTGTTTGCTAGTAGAGATAATAAGATAACGACTATTCTGTAAATTCGATTAAGGAAGGATTACTTTGCATCAATATGGCGCGGGAAATATGTATTGGCCATGCATTTTGCCTCACGAAACCCAAATATCTATGTGTCTATAGCTCTTCATAGTTCACTTAGCTTTAAATAGTGGATCAAATTCCATATTGATTTGTAGTTGATGATTTCTGGTTTCTCTTCTGTCCCTCTTTATTAAGAAGCCTCTGTGTTTCTCCCTCTCAATGCTCCCTTCTACTGATGATGTAATGTGAAATAGGGGATGGAGTTGCAGTTTCTCACTTGGATTTGATGTGTTGCAGCTTAATAAAATGTATTACAAAAACATGAAACTTATAACACTTCACAGCATAGCACACCTAGAGGAACACCTAACCAGTTCTAAGATTCGTATGCAAATTCCTCATACCAAACTAGTTGCAGTTTCAGAATTTCAAACTGAGGCACCTTGCGTATCTACGCCGTACTTTTAACTTTTTGTACTCTAATTTTGATTTCTTGTCCAAGGAAATTATGTCGGACACAACTTATTAGATTGGTCTTGTGTGTAATTTGGACTCTGAGATCAAAAGGAAAAAATTACAACAGTCGAATAATATTGGAAAGATAGTAACTTGCAGACATTCAATGAAAATTATCGACATACGAGGATTATTATTCACTAATAGGGGCTTTCAGTTTAAGGGCTGCTTTATTATTAATTAACAAGGTAAGTTACTAAGAACAAGAAAAAATATTTACAATAGATTTGGTTAGTTATGATTTCTCATGAAAAGTCAAACAATCATATATTGAACCTCGCGAGATTAAAAGTAAATTATGTCCATGTGAAGGACGGTTATTGATTTGTCATCTACAAAGTCCCAAACGGAAATTACAATCATAAAGGATGATTACCAATCATAGCTACCGTCGCATGCAACAATTCGAGGTATTTTTACTATCTGAGTGCTAACATCTTTTTGGGAGAGATATAGATGAGCCACCAGATATAAAGATAAATTACTAGCTATAAGAGCGATTTGAATATATTTCTGCTAAGAATTTTTTTTTCTACCTCGTAAGATCAATCCCAGGGCCAAAGAGCCCAAGATTTTATCTATAGGACCATATCATAGGGGCTGGCCCCACCCACTTTAGCACCGGCCATCCCATATGACACCGCTGACATTCATATCAGTGATTCCTAGCAAAAATCAAGAAGCATCACATACGACCAAGGAGCAAGAGCTGTTCCAGGCCGCAGGGGCAAATGACCTATAGAACAAGCAACAACAAACAAGAAGAAAATAACTGCTCTACTCTAAAAGAATAAGTTACATATGTCTTTTCCTTCTTTGAATAAATAAAGAGAAGTTCATTATGCAGCAGCCACGAGCTAAAAAAGAGCACTTGTTAAGCAGATCCTTTACTTGATTTAGAAATTACTGTTTAGCTTAAAAGGATAAATGCTTCTTTTATTGCAAGGACAAATTACCCGCACACCACCACCAACAGAAAAGATAAAGATTCTTTATGCCAGGTTAGCTCATCAGGCACCAATAAACCCAAATTTTGAAGCATGTTATCAGAAAGTACGATGAATAACACCAAAAGAAACAATATTTAGTAGCCCTTTGCAATGAGAAGATCAATCTGAAGAAGGCCCCGGGTCACGAAAGAGATTTAATGATCCACTTCCGAAAACTGTCGGTACAATGATCGAACTGCTACTGTCCACGCAGGATCATTCATAAGAGCAGAGGATAAACCGTCATCTACCGAAAATGATAGGGAATCTATACAAGACGAATTCCGCAGAACCCACGTGCGGGTAATCTGTTTGTTAAGCTATCCGTGCAAACAAAGAGAGAATCAAACGTTATAGAACTGAAAGATTAAGAAAGTTTTACAGAACCAGCCTACCTGCGAAAATATGTACTAAGCTGAATTAACAAGTTAGCAGCGCAATCTCGAAAGCAGTCCTTCCTGTCAGATTACATTTTGCATGAGTTGCATTTACGTACGTATTTAGACACGGAGGTCTTGGTTGTTCTGTTTCTCTAGAATGAAGATTCACTCGTCCGTAATCACCATTATTCATTGAGGACTAAGAGTTAGAGTAAGTATCAAATATGACTGATCATTGACTTGTGCATTTTTTTGGTAGTGAATAGTGTGTATCATTTAGCAAAAGAGCTAATTAACTCATGTTTTAATTGTGCTTCCTTCATGGCGCTCGTATTGGTTCATTCATTTATCTTATTTATTTCTACAATATGGATTATTCTTTATCTGTATTTATTGTTAAAGTTAGCTTGTGGCACTAAATATCTAAATCAGGAATATTAATCATCTTCTCACAAAGAAATTGTCTAGTCTAGGCAAAATAAAAGAATTGGGTTTATAGAAGTTCTTTACAGTGGAAGGTTCTTCCTGGCAGACTAAACGTGGGAAAATGTGTACAAACAGCCTTTCGACTGATTGTCGGCCAATGTATTTTATCCACAAGTACATTATTCTTTTAACTTGTTCGAAAACTATACACTACGAATTAGTAAATGCTTAAAAATTGTAGTTTGCTATCTAGTGTTAGCTATCTAATGTTCGAACAGAAAAAATTTCCTCCCCTCGGTGGGCTGGGAGTAATCTTGGAATTGCTTGCATGACCTGGTGATTGAAGTGGAAATAAAACACCTAAGGATTCAACATTACATAGTGTACATGCTTCATGAATGCAAAAGATCGTTTTGCAAGTGGGAGCAACTAAAATTGTTGTGAGGCAGGCACCGTGCGGCAGCGTAGCCTCATTGTCAAATTATAATTGTTTTGCATCATTTTTAACTCATCTCCCCAATCTGGAACTGTGAAAGGACCTTTTACTAATTGGCTAATAAAATAAGAAACTATTTTGGCCTATACATCTCTTAGAAATGTTGACACAGAATAAATTCAAAACTTTCAGAGAAAGGTTATTGTTCTTTTCGGTGCCAGTGCTGGGTTATCATGGTTGAAATTTCCCATATCACTTAGCTAGGGGGTTTATAAGCTCTTTGTGCTTACCAACTTAACTTTTAAGTTGGGCTTTCTAATCATCTAATGACATAAATTTTGGTGAACCAATGATTCATTTGTTGTATAAAAAATCAGGATTAATTTTCAACCCCTAAACAAAATATTATAATTAATTTGCATAATATATAGTTTCGGAGCATTTATTATTTAATTTATATTTTCATTAATTACATTAGCATTGGATTGATGGTAGATGGTTATGAACTTAAAAGAACGGATTGAGTCCACGTAGCGGGACAAAATTCGGCCAGCACTAGGGAGCGAAATTTGCATGGGAAGACAGGCCAAATTAAGTTTAATTTTATCTAATTTCAGCCCAGGGAATTAATTAAAATAGGTCTTGAGCTTAATTTAACCCATTACATGAAAAAGACCTTGAGCTTAATTCAGCCCATTACATGGAAAATGCCTAAATTAAGCCCATGAGATTAAGTTTAAACCTAAGTGTGCATTATACATCCACAGAGGCTGGCAATTCAGAATTTCAGATCACATAGAATACTAGAGAGATACACGTGAGGGAAAGAGAAGAGTTTCTTTGTCTTTTCTGGAGGTCACAAGAACACGCCTAGATCAACAAAACGACTTTATAAGTAAATAAGTGAACAAAATACTATTAAAGGGAACATGGCCGCGACTAGAAAAGAGTACGCTCTGCTGTTGCGCTGCTCGCCAGGTTCACATTTCGCGCCTTTTGAAGTGAAAGCTTATGTTGAATTTAGTACAATACAAACAAAAACTACACCAAAGTGGAAGCGGAAGGGCCACTAAGGTCAGCATCTGCGTGGGTCCTTGTCACTGCGCGGGACCACTCCTTGATTGACGTTAAGCTACTTTGACGAGCTCTGCTCCTGACCGAACCTGTGATCGAGACAACCACTGTGCCAACTCTTGTTTTGCTCAAGATCCCGACGCCGTCACCATCCAGACGTGAAGCTGCTGCTTTCCTCAGGTCAATGCCAAACCCATATCCTCCTGGTGGCGGTAGACGTCCCGTCCGTGCCATTTGCCGCCTCGGCTTGCCCCAGCAACGAAGTTCCAGTGAACGCCCAGCTTAGCTCTTGCAGTTATCGGACACGAAACTTGTAACCCTGACGTCACGCTCCTGCGGCTGCTGCACCAACGCATCAGAGATCATTCTCCATTGAGCTTTTGCCATTGTCACGCTTGAATTTTTCTTGGTGCGGGTGTTCTTCAGTCAAATTTCAGGGGAGTCCATCGTGATTGTGCATGGAAATCGGTTAGCGGTTATATCAAGATGAATTGAAAGACTCTGGTGCTTTTGTGGTGACTTTATGTTAATTATGTTTTTCAACAGCATTCTAGTGGTGTTCATCGGTGGTGGAGCTCATGGGAGAACATAGTGAGAAGATGAATCAAAGAATCTTAAGTTGTCGAGGAAGGCCATACCTAAGAATGTTTTTTCTATCATAACTGATTTTCCAGCTTCAAGTGTAAGAATTATTGTGACCCACATGATATTATTTATTATATGGTTTAATAATTATTGAAATTGTATAAAATAAATAATTATTAGTTACGAGAAGCTACGACTCTAATAAAATGAAATGATATATCACTTTGATGGAAGTCAACTTTTCAACGAACGTATAAATTGAGTCCGGTCCTCTCTCCACCCACAATAAACAACAATAACAAAAGGAATTGGGTATTCTCTCCTCCATCGATATAATACATTAAAGTATAATGAGTTAAGGGAGAGAAATTGAATTTCTTCTTTTGGTTCGAGATTTTTTGGTTTTCTACAACAATCATCATCAAGTGCAATGCTATGAATAAAGGTATGTTTTCATCTAATTGTAAAAATCATGAAAATCAAAAGATCAATGTTTTATTTTGTATTTCCATATCAAAGTATTGTATATATATTCTAACAATTGGTATTAGAGCCATGGTTTACGATCTCATGATTTTTCCGTTTATAGAAATATTATGATTATGTATGATGATTTGTCGAACAATCCTCTTTGTACTATTTGTTGTTGTTGAAATATTTTCGAATGGTTCTGTTAAAAAAAAATCCGAATGATGAATGTTTTCACGGAGAAAATGACGTAAAAGTGGCGAGTAAAAGTTACTGTGCTCGGGGGAAGAAGGCGCGTGGGTCCACGCGCGCGCTGCGGTTGCTGGAGCGTGGATCCCACGAGCCCGCGCCGTCAAGCGCGCGAAATTGCTGCGCGCGTGGGATACACGCGCGCACTAACCGCTGGCACGTGGAGCCCACGCGCGCGGAACGGCGCGGCAGCTGGACGCGCGCGTGCGGGGCACGCGCCCGCGGCCGATGAAGGCGCGTGCTCGGCACGCGCCTGACGTCCCCGCGCGGCCCTTTTACGTTTTTGCCCCTATGCCATTTTTTTAAAATTCCCATTTTGTCCTTCTTGCAATTTATTTATTGTTCTTGCCCTATTTAACTTATAATTACAATTCTGCCATTACTGATTATTTACCATTTTTGCCGCTAGATATTAAATTTATGGTTCTGCCCTTATGGAATTATGATTTTACAATTTTGCCCTTATGTTTTGTCTTTGTGTGCAATTTGGTAAATATTTGCATTTTACAATATTAAAAATTTACATTATGAATGGTTTGTTAGTCACCAAAATGGCCAAACCTTGAAGTCTTTTGAATTTTTTTGATATTGTAAATTGTTTTATTCAATTATCCATGATTAATTGATGCTATATATAAAATTGATATGTTTTATATCATTATTAGAGTTATGGGTATATTAAAGTTCATTTATTGTAAGAACTTAGGGATTAAGTCAAAGGTTATTTATTTTCTTATAATTCATGAACATGATGATTGATAATTAATATGACTTGTTAAATTTGTTTGTATATCCAAAGATAGCAAATAAATTTTAATAAAATATATTTACAATTATCAAATACAATTATTAGCATAATTATGGTATATATATATATATATATATATATATATATATATATATATATATATATATATATATATATATTTGTATACCATAGGATCATCTAAAGGAGAACTATAATGTACATGTGTCGTTTAATTTGAATCTGATTAGATGATATTCTTAAAGCATTAATGTATGGGTATATTCTTGCAACAATTGCAATATATGTACCCGTTTCACTCCATTTACACGCCTCATCTATTTCCTTATTCAATGGGATAAATTTTCCTGATTTGAGTGAACAAGTCTAGTTTCACTTAGGTACCTTGGATCTTGATTTAGCGCTTTAAGTTGAGAAATCAGCTGCTATTATTGATGAAAGTAGCGATGTTGAAAAGCCTTTCCATAAAGCCTGGGAAAGATCGAACAGACTTAGCTTAATGTTCATGCAAATGACAGTTGCAAACAAATTAAAGACTTCTCTTCTCAAGACTAATAATACTAAGAAATTTATGAAATTTGTAGAAGAACGTTCTCAAACTGTTGATAAGTCACTTGCTGGTACATTGATGAGCACACTAACCACCATGAAATATGATGGTTCTCGTACTATGCATGAGCATATACTTGAGATGACGAATTTAGCAGCAAAGTTAAGGACTTTGGGAATGAATGTGAATGAGTACTTTTTAGTATAATTTATACTTAATTCCTTACCTCTCGAGTAATATGGGCCATTTCAAATGAATTACAACACTATAAAGGATAAGTGTAATGTAAATGAATTGGCCAGTATGCTAGTTCAAGAGGAAACAATGATAAAGAATCAAAAAGCTCATTCTGTTCATCTCTCAAGTCATTAAGAAGTTTGAAAGAATTTCAAGAAGAAAGGTGGAAGGAGCAAGAAGAAAGGACTACACGTCTTGAATGACTCTTCAAAGGTTTCTCAAATCCACAAGAATGAACATAATCTTATTAAGTGTCATTTTTGCAATAAAATTGGACACTTAAAGAAAGATTGTGTAAAATGTAAGACTTGATTCGAAAAGAAAGGTAAGCATTGTGCTTTAGTATGTTTTGAATTAAACTTTACTGAAGTTCCTCATTATACTTGGTGGATTGATTCTGGTACCACCACTCATGTGTCAAATACGATGCAGGAATTTCTTACGATCCAAACCATAAAGCCAAATGAAAGTTATGTGATTACGGGGAATAGAAACAAAGCTTCAGTTAAAGGCATTGGCACTTATCATTTGATCTTAAATACTGTACATTATTTGGATTTGTTTCAAACCCTTTATGTATCTACATTTTCTCGCAATTTATTTTCTTTGCCAAGACTTAATGTAGCGGGATTTTATTGTAAGTTTGAATCTGAATATTTCAGTTTATTTAAGAGTGATACTCTTATTGGAACTTAAACTTTATGTGATGGTCTCTACAAATTTAGACTTGATAATATTTTTGTTGAGACATTAATGACCTTGCATCATAATGTTGACACTAAATGAAGTTTGGTGAATGAAAATTCTGCTTACTTGTGGCATAAATGTTTGAGTCATATATCCAAGGAAAGAATGTAAAGATTAGTGAAGAATGAAATTCTTCTAAATTTGGATTTTACTGACCTTAGAGTGTGTATTAATTGTATTAAAGCTAGATAAATAAAACACACTAAAAAAGGTGCCATAAGAAGCATAGAGCTTCTTGAAATTATATATACAATATGTGGTCCTTTCGATATTCCATCTTTTGGTAAGGAAAACTATTTCATAACATTTATTGATGATTTTTCACGTTAATGTTACATTTATCTATTACATGATAAGTCTCAATCAGTGAATGCATTTGAAGTGTATATTAAAGAAGTTGAGAGGCAATTATATAGAAATGTGAAAATAGTAAGATCAGATAGAGGCGATGAATATTATGAAAAGTATGATAAATTGGGACAATGTCCAGGTCCATTTGCTAAATTCCTTGAAAGACATGGCATTTATACTCAATACACAATGCCAGATACACCACAACAAAATGGTGTAGCAAAAAAGCGTAACCGTACTTTAATGGAAATGGTTAGGAGTATGATGAGTCATTCATCTTTACCCTTATATTTGTGGATGTATGCTTTAAAGACTTCTATATACTTATTAAACAGGATTCCTAGTAAGGCAGTTCCAAAGACTCATTTTGAACTGTGGATGGGAAGAAAACCTAGTTTACGACACCTGCATGTTTTGGATTGTCAAGCAAAAGTAAGAATTTACAATCCACATAAAAGAAATTAGATTCAAGAACGGCCGATGGTTATTTTATTGGTTACGTAGAGAAATCCAAATGGTATAAATTTTATTGTCCTAATCATAGTATAAGAATTGTTGAATCTGGAAATGCTAGATTCATTGAGAATGATGACATCAATGGAAGTGAAAAAATGTGTGATGCTTGAATTCAAGAAGTAATGGTAGAAGTTCCTATGCCCAAAACTTCTAAAGTTGTTGTTCATGATATTATAGTACAATCTAACAATAATCGAGAATAACAAATTAATGAACAAACACTCCATAATGGAGATGTCAATATTGAACATCCAATAACTAAGTCACAAGAAATAGCATTAAGAAGATCTCAAAGAGAAATGAGATCAGCTATTTCTGATGATTACATGGTTTATCTACAAGAGTCATAAATTGACTTAAGAATTGGAAATGATCCAGATTCATTTTCCCAAGCCATGGAATGTGAAGATTCTAATTAATGGTTTAATGCTATGGAATAAGAGTTAAAATCCATGCATCAAAATCAAGTTTGGGATATTGTTGAAGTGTCTAAAGGATGTAAGAAGGTCGAGTGTAAATGGGTCTTTAAGACAAAGCGCGACTCAAAAGGCAATATTAAACGACATAAGGCCAGACTTGTTGCAAAGGGTTTTACGTAAAAAAGAAGGCATTAACTATAAAGAGACATTTTCACCAGTCTCTAAGAATGACTCACTTAGAATCATTATGGCTTTGGTGGCTCATTATGACTTGGAGTTACACCAAATGGATGTAAAAACCGTCTTTCTTAATGGGAATTTAGAAGAAGAGGTTTATAAACCAACCCGAAAGCTTTTCAGTTAAAGGAAAGGAACACATGGTATGTAAATTAAAGAAGTCAATATATGGACTTAAACAAGCTTCCCGACAATGGTATCTTAAGTTTAACGATATCATAACTTCATTTGGATTTAAGGAAAACACCGTTAATCGGTGTATAGATATGAAGATTAGTGGGAGCAAGTTTATTTTTCTAGTTCTATATATTGATGATATTTTGCTTGCTGCTAATGATCTTGGTTTGTTACATGAAACTAAGAAATTTATCTCTAAGAATTTTGAAATAAAAGATATGGGAGTGGAAACGTATGTGATAAGAATAAAAATATTCCGTGATAGATCACAATGATTATTAAGATTGTCTCAGAATGCCTACATTGAGAAAATCTTAGAAAGATTTAATATGAGTAAATGTTAAGCAAGAATAGCTCCAATTCAGAAAGGTGATAAATTTAGCCTAATGCAATGTCCGAAAAGTGAATTGGAACAAGAATAAATGAAAAATATTCCTTATGTATCTGTTGTGGGGAGCTTAATGTATGCACAAACTTGCACCAGATCATACATCAATTTTGCTGTCGGAATGCTGGGCAAGTATTAAAGTAATCCTGGAATTGATCATTGGAAAACTATAAAGAAAGTTCTTAGATACTTGCAAAAAACGAAGAATCATATGCTCACTTATAAAAGATTCGATCATCTCGAGGTGATTGGATATTCAGATTTAGACTTAGCCGGATGTGTCGATACAAGAAAATCAACATTTTGTTACTTGTTTTTTTTTTGCTAGAGGGGCAATTTCATGGAAGAGTGCGAAGTAGTCAGTTATTACTATATCCACTATGGAAGTTGAATTTGTGGCATGCTTTGAGGCCATAATTCATGGATTATGGCTGCGGAATTTTATTTCAGGGCTTGTGATTGTCGATAGTATTGCCAAGCTGCTGAAAATTTATTGTGATAACTCTGCAGCAGTTTTCTTTTCTAAGAACGACAAGTATTTTAAAGGTGCTAAGCATATATAGATCAAATACTTGTCTGTCAAAGAAGAAGTTCAAAAAAAAATAATGTCAATTGAGCACATTAGCACCAATCTTATGATAGTAAATCCCTTAACAAAAAGACTGCCGCCCAAAACATTTAATGAGCATGTTGAAAATATGGGCATTATTGGACGTATTATGATTGTATTGAGTTATATATTTGACACTTTAAGCTCACTTATATGTTTATAATATTTCCTATTTTATATTTAGTATACATTATGGAAATAGATGAATGTTAAACAGGATAATTTCTAAAGAAACATTATGGTTGGACTATTATTGTACTTCTCATTTATGGATCATGTTAAGTAAAGTGCTATAATTGTAGTACATAGAAGGGACTATGTCGATTAATGACATACAACTGCTATGACTCACATTAGTTTTCTTTATTTAATTGTGATTATTATGTGATTGTCAATTTAATGAAATTTTATAGCATATTGTTATTGTGCACATCATAGTCTTTATTAAACCATGAAATGAAAATCATATGGGCCAAGTGGGAAAATGTAAGAATTATTGTGACTCACGTGATATGATTTATTATATAGTTTAATAATTATTGAAATGCTATAAAATAAATAATTATTGTTTACGAGAAGCTGCGACACTAATAAAATAAAATGGTATATCGCTTTGATGGAAGGAATATTTTCAATGAACGTATAAATAGAATCCGGTCCTCTCTCCACCCACAATGAACAACAATAACAAAAGGAATTAGGTATTCTCTTCTCCATCGATAGAATACATTAAAGTATAGTGAGTTAAGGGAGAGAAATCGGATTTCTTCTTTTGGTTTGAGATTCTTCGATTTTCTACAACGATCATCATCAAGTGCAACACTATGGATAAAGGAATGTCTTCATCTAATTGTGAAAATCATGAAGATCAAAAGATCACTATTTTCTTTTATATTTCCTCATCAAAGTATTATATGTATATTTTAACATCAAGATGTTCGACCAGTTACACATGCATTTTGCTTCATCAATCATGCTTTGTTTGCTCCAGAGGTAGTATTGTGCTCTTTATCCTAGCATTGCTTCTAGAGCTAACCGGACGTGATTGATGAAGCAAAATGCATATGAAACTGGAAGAAGGTCTTGAAGCTGGAAAAACAGATAGAAGAAACATTCCTAGCTATAGCCTTCCATGACAACTCCAGAGTCTTATGATTTTTATTTTTTTTTGTTCTTCTATAAACTCTATTGCTGGTGAATACAGCTAGAATGCTGTTGAAAAACATAATTAACAGAAGGTCACCACAATAGTGCCATTTGTTTGTAATTTCTTTCGATGTAACAGATCATCAACAAACTTTGTGTTCATAAAATTCTAAACGCAAGTGCACGTATCGAACAAGTAATATAATGATGAGAAAAAGTATCGTCCCACGGAGATCGATGATTAATAAACTAATTAAATACTAAAATAGATAAATTCTAAAATTTATCTAACAAATCAAAATATAATTTAGAATAAATTAAAAACAAAACTTGAAGACTAAATGCAGTAAAATCAATCAGATAAATATGTTAGAGCATCCGATTTCACCATAACCACTAGATATGAATTTCAGATTGTTGTGAATACAATAACGATATCAAACATGTGATAGCGGAATTTCCTAATCTATTTACTATCCTATCTCTAGGTATAGCAAACCTACTCAGCTTATTAATCCACTATATCTCTATGTAAATTAAAATAAATATGAGTGCATTAAAAACTATGAATATTCCCGGTTTACAATGAGTCTTTTGGATCACCTTATCACCAAAAGCTACACAAATAACACGGTATATTTCTATCCACGTTTAATTCATGGTTATATATTATAATGAACAATTGCATATTATCACCTCTCAGTCTCAAATATGCACATCAGATCATTCAAGTGGTGGCCAGTCACTCAAAAGCAGTAAACGCAATAATATATAACTCACATGAATGAAATCAATTGTAAAACATAAAAATCATGAAATTCATATCATCATGGTTAGGCTACATCGTAGCCCTAACAAAAGAAAATTAGAACATAGTAGAATAAGAAATAAAAATAAAAATATAGATCAAACCCAGCATCTTGAATCAAAGGACAAGAATTATGTCACCACTTTTGTCCTCTCTTCAAAATACTTAAAAAAAAAACTCTCAGAAAAATGAAAAACGATTTAACTAAAAAAAACCCTAGCTGCTCTCTTTTCCTATTTATAGGAAATATAAAATATCTATCTCTCAATGCTTGCAGATAATATCAGGGAACAAAATCAAGAATTTCCTGATTTAATATCCATCTTCCACTACTGCTTTTATTTGAATTCCTGATAATTGCCATTCTTTTCCTTATCTTCTCAATATCTCATTATTCTGCATAAACAGGGAAAATTTAAATAATCAGAAGGAAATCCAAATATTTTTTTATAGATAATGCATTAATTGTTGTCTAAAATAGGTAAACTAACTCTATTTTTATAGAGTTATCAAACCCCCAAACTTAACATTTTGCTAGTTCTTGAGCAAAATCAAGACATAACACATACTTAACCTAACAACCTTCTCCATGACATCTTTCCATAATTGCTCAAATTTACAATTCAAAGAAAAATACAAATTTCATCCAAACATTGAAATCGATTTATAAGTTAAGACCAATTCTAACTATATGATCTAAGTGTGTGTGTGAAAGTCCTCATCTTTTTCGAATTATATGCAATCCAAATAAATTCACATTAACATGCAACCTCTCAAAAATTCTCAATAATTATGACCAAATCTCATAGGTTTGCTTTTCATTCCTCTCTCCACTCATGTAAGCTAATTATCCAATCAAAAATCAATAGGACTTTTCTCGAGTTGTAATGTAAGGCTGGGCTAAATGTGAGATAACGGGAATTTTAAGCTCAAATCACCCATCAACACGTTGATTTCGAGGATCTAATTAGAGCCAATGTCACTGTCCAATTTCACTCCTTCAAGATAATTTTTCTGCCGCCATATATCATCATTCTTTTTTTTTCTTTCCTTTTTTCTCTCTCTTTTCTCTTTTTTTTTTTTTTTTTTGAATTGATTTATGGTGGAGTTTCTCCCAAAGTCCCTCCAAATATAACATAAAAATTTCCAACCCATTGAGTATCCAAAAGGCTTACTCAATTGAAAGTTGGATAAGGAGCCATAAAAGCAATTTTTTTTTTTTTGACAATACACCCCAAACAACCACTGTAATCACTTTTTTTTTCTTCTTTTTACTCCATCATTCCTCCCAAATTTCTATCAAGCTCAAATAATTTTTTTTTATCCCAAAAGAAAATCAACGTGTTCATAGGGCATGGGATAAGGATATAATTTGATCACGGCTAGACTAAACATATATGGGTGCCACTGAAAAATTGGGTAATAATTAAGGCTCAACGGGGTAACTAAGGATAAATAAATAAGGTTGGCTTGAAAGGCTCAATCAATCCAAAAACTGCCTATATCATTTTCTCAATTAGATTTAGCTTAGGATTTCGCCTCAAGAAAAAATCAAACAAATTCTAAGATTTTGGTGAAATTTAAGAAAATCACATATTTCACATGAATGTTCTCTAGATTTACACATAATTCAAAAAGTAATGACTTTTAGTGCTCAATAAGTGGATCAACATAATCAGAATTAAGATTAACTCACACATCAATTGCAAGTTTAAATAAAATTTAAATTTTCTTAAGAATCATAAAAATTTACAACCAGGAAAGCAATCATGAAAAAAAAATTATCCAAAAATTTGTCTCCCCCCCCCAAACTTGAATGAAGCAATGTCCTCAATGCGAAAAATAGAAATAGGAAGAAGAAAACTCCCCTAGTTGTAGGATAAGTCCATAGATGATCTTGATGATTAAACTCTTGAAAGGTGCTCCCTAAAAATTAACCTGGATAAAATAGAGAAAATTTAATTTTTTTTTTTTTTGCAAAACGTAAACTTAAAAAAAAAAAAAAACATAATTAAATGCTTGGGTTGCCTCCCAAGAAGCGCTTGCTTTATAGTTTTCAGCCAAACTATCTCAAATGTCGCTATTCTGGAGGATGAAGTTCAATGGTGGTCTTCTGCTTATTGTAACCACCTTCAAAGTAGGGCTTCAAACGTTGACCGTTCACTTTAAATGTGCCCTCAGTGTCATGCGCAACTTCAACTGTTCCATATGGGAATACCTGTGTAACTGTAAAAGGACCAGACCATCTAGATCGCAACTTTCCTGGAAAAAGTTTAAGACGAGAGTTATAAAGTAAGACTTTTTGACCAATTTTAAACTCTCTTCTAAATATGTGCTTGTCATGCCATCTTTTTGTACACTCCTTGTACAACTTAGAATTTTCATAGGCCTCATTGCGAAATTCCTCCAATTCATTCCGTTGCAATAATCTTTCTTCACCTGTGCATCGCATATCAAAATTCAGAAATTTCAATGCCCAATATGCTTTATGCTCTAATTCCACTGGTAAGTGACAAGCCTTTCCAAACACTAGCCTAAAAGGAGACATCCCAATTGGAGTTTTGAAAGCTATCCTATAGGCCCAAAGTGCATCATCAAGTTTTATTGACCAATCTTTCCTAGAGGCATTCACTGTTTTTTCTAAAATTCTCTTGATTTCCCTATTTGAAATCTCTACTTGACCACTAGTCTAAGGATGATAAGAGGTTGCAACCTTATGTGTGATTCCATACTTACTCAAAAGTGCTTCAAATTGCTTGTTGTAAAAATGTGTCCCCCTATCACTTATGATTGCTTTAGGAGTGCCGAATTGGGTAAAAATATTTTTCTTCAAAAATTTCACCACAACTTTAGCATTATTTGTTGGTAATGCTATAGCTTCTACCCACTTAGACACATACTCCACAGCCACTCAAATGTATAAATTTCCATAAGAATGTGTAAAGGGTCCTATGAAATCAATACCCCAAATATCAAATAATTCACACACAATAATGTTGTTTAAAGGCATCTCATTTTTTCTTAAAATATTTCCAGTTCTTTGACACCTATCACATGAAACTACATAAGAGTATGCATCTTTAAAAAGTGTAGGCCAATAAAATCCAGATTGTAAAATCTTAGCTGCAATTTTTGTGGCACCAAAATGGCCACCTGTCTCTCCATCATGACAATGATGTAGAATGTTTGCCTTCTCTTCATCTGGAACACATCTCCTTATGACCTGATCTGTACATACTTTAAACAAGAAATGTTCTTCCCAAAAGTAATTTTTAACATCAGAAAAGAACTTTTTCTTCTGTTGATATGATAATTTAGGAGGAAGAACATTACTTACCAAATAATTTACAAAGTCAGCATACCAAGGAATTGACTTGATGGAAAAAAATTTCTCATCAGGGAACTCTTCCAAAATTGGTCTTATCTCTTTATTTGAATTTGGAATTCTTGATAAGTGATCTGCAATTAGATTTTTAGTCCCCTTCTTATCTTTGATTTCCAAATCAAATTCTTGCAGCAATAGAATCCACCTAATCAACCTGGGTTTTGATTCTTTCTTTTCAAGAAGATACTTAAGAGCAGAGTGATCAGAATAAACTATAACTTTTGAGTCAATTAAATAAGAACGAAATTTATCAAAAGCAAATACTACCGCCAAAATTTCCTTTTCTGTTGTTGAATAATTCAATTGTGCACTTGACAAGGTTCGACTGGCATAGTATATGGTTTGAAAAATTTTATTCTTCCTTTGTCTCAAAACAGCTCCTACTGCAGAATCGCTAGCATCACACATCAGCTCAAAAGGTAAATCCCAATTTGATGCTATCATAATTGGTGCTGATATTAACTTCTCCTTTAAAGTGTTAAAAGCTTGCATGCATTCAATGGAAAAATTAAAATGAGCATCTTTTTCCAAAAGATTAGAAAGAGGTTTAGCAATTTTTGAAAAATCTTTTATAAATCGCCTGTAAAATCCTGCATGCCCCAAAAACCCTCTGACAAGTTTTACAGATGTTGGCGGAAGTAATTTTGCAATGACCTCCACTTTGGCTCGATCGACTTCTATTCCGTTTCGAGAAATTTTATGCCCGAGCACTATTCCTTCCTCAGCTTTCACTACTTCTTGCATCTTCGGGTTCAAACGTCTCTGAGGTTGGATAGTGGGTTTATATTGCTCTTCCATCAAAATTTTGTGCATGCAAATTGAAGGACTAATTCCCTTGATATCAGCTATTTTCCATCCAATTGCACATTTATGCTCTCTTAATACTTTGAGCAATTTCTCCTCCATCAAATATGTCAAAGAAGAAGATATAATTACCGGTAAAGAAGAAACTCCATCTAAATAAGCATATTTCAAATGAGAAGGTAAGGGTTTGAGTTCAAGAATTGGAGGCTCTTCAATTGATGGTTTAGGCTTTGTAATGTGTTGTCCCAACTCTTCAAATTTAATTGCCTTTTGCCATGAATATGGTGGAATTGCCTCCATGAAATTTGCGTACTCCTTTATCTCTTCATTCTGAATATCTTTGTCCCTTAGTTGAATCAGACATGCTTCAAGTGGATCTTCAAAAATATTTTCCTGAAAAACCTTATTCACCAACTTGTTAACTGTCTCAACTTTAAAAACATTAAATGAAACAAGATCATCTTGAACTCTAAGGATCAACTTCCCATGTTGTACATCAATAAGAGCTCTTCTTGTTGCTAGAAAAGGTCGACCTAAGATAAGTGGTACTTCAAAATCTTCCTCCATGTCAAGAACTATGAAATCTGCAGGAAAGATAAATTTGTCAACTTTTACCAAAACATCTTCCACAATACCTCTCGGATATTTAATTGATCAATCAGCCAGTTGAAGTGACACTGTGGTTGCTTTTACCTCGCCCAATCCTAATTTCTTAAAAACAGAATAAGGCATCAGATTAATACTTGCACCTAAATCACATAATGCTTTTTCAAAGTAAGAATCCCCAACAGTGCAAGGAATAGTAAAACTCCCTGGATCTTTTAATTTCGGAGGCAATTTGTTTTGTAGGATGGCTGAACACTCCTCATTTAACTTCACAGTTTCATAATCCTCCAGTTTCCTTTTGTTTGCCAAAATCTCCTTCAAAAATTTTGCATAACTAGGCATTTGCGCTAAAGCATCAACAAAAGAAATGTTAATGTGCAATTTTTTAAATACATCAAGAAATTTAGAAAATTGCTTATCTATTTTGTGCTGCTGGAGTCACTGAGGGAATGAAATTGGCGGCACATATGGCTTGGAATTATCTGGAAAAAGTTTACTCTTACTTGTCTCATTTGATTGTTTATTGATCACCTCTTCTTTGTCTCTAGAAATCTCTTCTTCTCCTACTTGTTTACCACTTCTCAAGGTAATAGCCTTTATGTTTTCAATTGGATTTTTCTCTGTGTTGCTCGGCAAAGAACCCTATTGCCTTACTGACATCATGCTTGCTAACTGACCCACTTGCATCTCCAGATTTCTGATTGAAGCTTCTTGGTTTTGAAATCTCACATCCGTGCTTTTGATGAAGTCATGAGTTGTGTTAGCAAGTTTGGTGACTATGTCTTCCAAATTTGACTTTGTCTCTTTTGATTGTTTGAATCCCGGTGGTCTCGTCACATTTGGATTGTTCCATGAAAAATTTGGATGATTGCGCCATCCCGGATTGTATGTGTTGGAGTAGGGATTATTCTGCGACCTGTTAAAATTCCCAACAAAGTTAGAATTTTCACTAGGTTATTTGAAAGTATTACCTACCTGACACTCTATGCTAACATGTCCTTCACCACAAAAATCACATGTCAAATTGTGAATTTTCATGGCTGAAACACTCATATTATCTAGCTTTTTGTTGAGTGTTTCAAATTGTGCAGCAATTGCAGCAAAAGCATCAACTTCATGAACTCCGCTAACTTTTCGCATTGGTAATCTCTGTAGGCCATGATAACTATTGGACGCCATCTCTTCTAATAAATTGTAGGCTTCTTCTGGTGTTTTATTATTTAAAGTCCCCCTGCAGCTGCATCAATCATAGAACGAAGATTTGCACTAGAGCCATTATAAAAAGTTTGTATTTGCATCCATACGGGTAGTCCGTGATGTGGGCATCTCCTAAGAAATTCTTTGAATCTTTCCCATGCTTCATATAATGATTCATTATCCATCTGCATAAAATTAGTAATATCGTTACGCATCTTCGCAGACTTTGCAGGTGGAAAGAACTTACCAAGAAATTTCTGAGCCATATCATTCCATGTAGTAATCAATCCTGCAGGAAGAGAAGAAAGCCAACTTTTAGCTTTGTCTCTAAGAGAGAATGGAAATAATCTCAATCTAATAGCATCATCTGTAACTCCATTATATTTAATGGTGTCACAGATTTCAAGAAAAGCATTGATGTGAGCATTTGGAATCAGCCCACTGAATTGCACCGATTGTTGAAAATAAGTGACAGCTTAATCTCAAAGTTGTTTGCTTGAATTGCAGGTCTTCTGATACTTGATGTAGTGCCTTGAACTGTTGGCACAGCATAATCTCTTAAGAGTCTACGTGGATTTTCATTCTCACCGTCTACCATCTTAGCGTGATTTTTCTATTCTTTTAGTCGCCTTTTGAATATACGCTCGATTTCTGGATCAAGCTCAACAAGTTCCCCTTGTTGGCTACGTGTCATAAACTGATGTACACCCTGAAAAAAAAAAAAAAAAACGAAAGCTAGATTAAATTTAGAATTATCCGGTATCAAACTTTGGTATCTCATTCCAAATAAATGTTTGGAATTTATCGCCAATGTTGCCATTACTCAAACTATGCAAGAAATGTAATGATAGATGATATCTTGGATTGTTCGTGACTTGGCAAAAGAAATTATGTTTGCCTGTTGACAAAATGAGTAGCTACAACAAACTTGAGCAGGTGCTCCTACTCTAGGAATATTTAAATGATGTTGAAGAACATAACAGTTAAGTTGTCAATAGAAGAGTATATAATTATTGAATTTAATTATAACGATTGTTAGAAAGTTCAACTTAAAAGTTAAGCATATTAAACGTAAGAGCATATAAACACCCTTGTCAAACGGCGTGGATATTTCAACCATGACAGTCCAGCAGGAATCATTTCCTCATGGATAAAATACATCACCCGACAATCAACCAAGTGGTTGTTTTTATACATTTTCTCAGGTTCACTATGCCTGAAAGATCCTATCCAGGTATTAAACCTTCCACCGTAAGAACTTCTATAAACCAACTTCTTTTACTTTGCCCGGACTAGACAATTTATTTGTGAGGAGATAATTAACGTTCCTGATTATAGTGCCACAAGTTAACTTCAACAGTAATTACTGATAATGAATAGGGATAATACCCTAAAAAACCCCAAACTGGTACACTTGTGACAAATTTACCCCAAACTATTTTTTTGACCACCAAAAACCCCAAACTGGTATACTTTTGACAAATTTATCCTAAACTGGTACACTTGTGACAAATTTACCCTATATTAGTTTTCGTTAAATTTTATTCTCAAATTATTAAGTTAAATGACACGTGACAGTTAACCAGTATATCAATTTAGGATTTTACGTTCCGTTTGTCACAGTTTACAATTTTTATGATTTTTTTATGGTATTAATCCAATTTAGCATAGGGTATATTTGTCACAAATTTACCAGTTTATGATTTTTTGCAGTTGAATAAATTAGTTTGGGGTAAATTTGTCATAAATGTACCAGTTTAGGGTTTTTTATAATCAGTCGGGGTAAATTTGTCACAAGTTTACCAGTTTGGGGTTTTTCATGGTCAAAAAAATAATTTGGGGTAAATTTGTCACAAGTGTACCAGTTTGGGTTTTTTAAGCTATTATCCCTAATGAATAATCTGTACAGTAGAAATTAAAAGATTACTGAATGAACCAGTACTAGTGTCATAGAGGAAGCACTTTTAAAACATGTGCTAATTAGCTCTTTTGTTTAATGATACGCACTATCCACTACCAAAAAAATTCCACAAGTCAAAGACACCATTTTCTTTTTCTGCTTCTGGGGCTTAGATGTTCATGAACTCCTAGTCCTCAATGAATAATGGTGATCATGGATGAATGAATCTCCGAACCAGAGAAAGAAAACAACCATGCCTTTCATGTATAAATACGCACGCACATGCAACTCATGCAAAATGTGAATCAAACAAAACCGCACAATGCCTGGACGAACAAGAGAATCCGAAGGCAAGGAACCTACAATCAATCAACCCATCACTCTTTACTTGCAAGGCTCCCTCACAGATCCATTTTGTTCCTTTAAATAATCGAAGGGCGCAAATGCAGAGCCTCGACTACTGGATTGCATGAACTCCGAAGTCGGCGTCCCTAAATTCCGTGCGTAGTTGTGGAGGTGCTCAATGTGAGCCATGGGGGATGTTTCAACAAGATTAATGAGAAACGACATTCCAAAACAAGATCAGGCCAAACGCGGAGCACATGAATGACTTACCTAAATTGTTTCCAGCACTTGCTTGCCGTCGAAACGAGAGAGGAACACCCCGAGCCGAAGCAAGCCAAGCCTCAAAACCTGAAAGTGGGAGGAAAATGATTAGAACCATAATAGAGAAGTTCCTTTTGGTCTAAAACGAGTGAGTCGTCTATCAACAGGGCCATCTCATCCAAAAATTATGGACAGAGTCGAACTCTCAGAATAACAGAAAAGCATGTCCATGATCAAAGTAAAAGTGAAAATTATCGAGATAATCACTAAGGGGGTGCATGATAACTAAAATTTATGTTCCAGACCAGTTTACGGAAGAGAAATCCGTTTGATAAACTTATTTAGTTTTTTATTTTTGAAATAAATTTCTATTTCAGAAATAGATTTGGAAGAGAAATCAGAAGATAAAATTTTTTACTTCTCTATTTTTGTAATAGAAATCAAAAATAAAAATTCTTCTCATCGTTCATCAATCGGTCCTTCATTCGTCGCCGCTGACCACCATCCGTCGGTCGCTTGCCGCCGCCGCCGGTCGCCGGCTGCCGCCACTCACCGCCCGCCCGTCGCTGCTGCCCGCCCGCCCGCTGCTGCCGTCGACCGGCCAGCAACCGATGCGACCGCCGCCGCTCGCCACCAGTGGCCGATCGCTGGCTGCCGGCCCCGCCACCGTTGCCACCGATTGCCGATCACCCGCCGCCACCACTGCCCTCCGGTCGTCGATCGCCAGCCATTGGCCCCGCCACTGCCGCCGCCGCCGATCGCCAACCACTAGTCCCCGCCGCCGTCACCACCGGCTGCCAGCCGTCCATCCCTACCAATCGCTGGTCTACCACCGTCCGAAATAAAGAAATTTTGTATCGTTATCAAACGAATTTCTATTTTTAGAGTAGAAATTTTGTGTCATTATCAAACAAATTTTTATTTTTAGAATAGAAATTTTGTGTCGTTATCAAATGGTTATTTTTGTTTAGAAACTCTTCTAGAAATAGAAATAGAAAAATCTATTTTCGTTCCATAAACTATTTCTGGAACAAAATGATTGTCATGCACCCCCTTTAGACCAAGAACATCACATTAGAAAGCATCTGAAAAGAATGTTCCCACTCCAACTCAAAGAAATGCATAACGTGAGTGCTGAAGATGCTTCGAATTAGACAATGGACATGATGATTTCCTCCCCAAACCATAACAAGGAGACCAAATGAAAAGGGCCCTTTCAGAAAGATTTGCTAGAAATTTGTCCCCACTTGACATGATTATGCTGCTTATAGTAGGTTTTAGATCATGAAAGGGTTACTCAGACACAGCATCTTCCTAATGAAACTCACAAAATCCGAATCAATCCCAAAGACAGCATCGACCCGATGAAACTCACAAAATCCTAATTACCAATCACCAAACAAAACCATTTCCATGACCGGATGGAAGTTCCGCCGGAGAAGTCTCTCGCTGCTGGAAGCGCAAAACTAATGGCCCAAGCCGAGACATGAGATGAAGCCTGAGGACCTGAAACTCAGAAGAAAAACACAATGCTTCGTGCATGGTCCACTGTAAGATCAGACATTTCGTGCAAAATCACATAAGGCTTTGCTAGCATAATAGTGAGAATAATAGTCTATTATAAATTACAAATTTTTGAAGAAATGAATCTCGCAATAATTTATAATTATTTATGATTTGATTTTTTGTAAAGTAGAATTGACTATTATTCTTACAGTACATTAAAGACTGTTACATAATCATTTTTCAAGTGAATATATTCATATAGAGTCATGAGTAAGGTTCACCATATATATTTAGATTTCCATACTATCATGTACAAAATAAGAAAAGTACATCTCAAACCCCCCTCCTGCCTCCACCTATGATCTTATCCACGCCTTATCTTAAGTTAAATTAGGCTAAACATCATAAGGATTGACTTTCCATACTAACCGATACGGTGAAGCACCTTGAATCCAAACCGTCCATTTAGGTTCCGGCTTTTAATAAACAAAAATGTTTGTCA
The DNA here is from genome assembly GCA_017140165.1 of Eucalyptus shirleyi. NCBI lineage: Eukaryota > Viridiplantae > Streptophyta > Magnoliopsida > Myrtales > Myrtaceae > Eucalyptus > Eucalyptus shirleyi. Next base: position 15,854,347 of record CM029448.1, on the reverse strand, counting down.
TATCCGCGTCTTATCTAACATGGCATGAGATACATCATATAAATTCAAATTTTCATTTAAGAAATTATGATTAACCTCATATTTGTCCGTCCATGCAAGTTTCGATCAGGGACTTAATTAATTAACCGTAATTTTTCCATAGGTGAGGACTTTATTTACTTCCTCATATTTAGGGGAAAAAAGAGAGAGAGAGGGAGAGATATAAATCTCTCATAAAAAATTAAAAAGAAAGAAATTCTGAAATAGTTTATCTGTGGCCAAATTTGAAAAGCCTATTCAACCAGACAAACGAGGAGATGAAAAACAGCGTGGAAATGTTTCCGCGTATATATATCAAAACGGGTTTTACTTTTTCTATTTTCGGTCTGCGTTCCTTGAACTAACAACAAGGCATATAGCACATTTAAAAATTTACAAAAGAACATTTATTCTACGAAATTTTCATTTTTCAAATAATAATATTTGTATATTTAAATGCAACTAATGACCCTTAATAAATGCTTAGAGCATTTTTTTTAACATTTAACTTACTCACGTCACAAACACAATTTAATGTAATGAAATAAACTTAATACTAATTATAATCAATCAAGAATATGCACAATCGACTTGATTTTATAATGCATAAGAGTATAAAGCATATAAATTTGGTTAACGAAGTGGATGCACACAAGAAAGAGCAGAACTTGACTAAGATGAAAGTCTAACCCAAAAGATTAAAATGAGAGGTGACCATATGTATATAAAAGAGTTTACAAACTATTTTGTCAAGTGACGTGAGATATTTAAACACATTCATTTTCCTTTCAATCAATTTAGAGCGTGTCTGAACATGTTTTACGCCTTACTTTTTGCCTAATTCAAATTCTACAATGGGTGCATTTTGACTTTTTTTTTAATCCATAACATCCCATATTTTACAATATACATATTTTGCTACGGAAACTCACTTGTAATTCTTTTATGACTTTTTAAAATTAGAATATTTTTTAAATTATGACAGAAAAATGATGTTTTTCACTTTATCTGAAGTATAAATAAGCATGCTCTAACATACATTGGAACAAGCAAGCATGAAGGAGTTACTAAAAGGGCTAGTATAAACACCTAGAGGGGGTGAATAGGTGTTAAAAGAAATTTTTGCGGAAGCGTTTATCAAAACGTTTTCTTTCAAAATGGAATCTACAAGAGTAATGGACTATAGCGAGTTTAAATAAATTTACGAATGAATAAAAGAGTTCAGGGAAGAGAATTGAAAACACAGAGTTTATAATAGTTCGACTTAGATAAAGTCTACGTCCACTCTCTCACGCTGACAGCCCTGGCTGGATTCCACTATGAATCAAAAGAGATTTTACAACCTCATGATCTAGACTTCTTAGTGTAAAAACTATATCACACTCTTCCGAAGTCTAACAAGTGTTTACTCTCTCTTTTGAGTACGAATTAAGCTCGACAATTAAAATAGCAAAGAACTAGGAAGCTTCAAACTTTGAAATTTTTCTTTCACACTCTCTCGAACAACTTTAGAGTCTGCCTTAAATACTTCTTCATGCCTTCACGACCGTTGGCACTTTCCAAATGAGTTCTTCCAATCTACTCGTTGGACAAAATCAATTGAGGAAATCTCAAGTCATTAGAGATGAAAGCTTGTCAATCATGTTCGTCCATACAATTGAGGTCTTGGTTTCCAAAAATAGAACTTTCCAAGTTTGTTTGCTTTTAAAAAGATCTTCATATCGGAATTGACTCCAATAAGAACAATCAATCAAATAAATGCTTTATCCAGCCATAAAGTCTTCCAAAAACCATACGAATTGAATTCTTGAAGATAATACTGCATCTTGATAAGTTTTCATTTTTCGGTCTTGAAACTGTCAGTGAGGGCAGAATTTGAGATTAAAGTCTGGCGATCTTCAAACTTTGACAATAGAGTCTAGAGTTCTTCAGACTATAACACTTGAGTCTGTAAGTCTTCAGACTAGTCTTTTGGAAAAGTTTTATCAGCTTCAAAACAATAAAGAAATTTTCTTTAACAGTTACAATCTCTTGTATTCTTTTTTTCATTGAAAAATATCGAGCAAGTTATGGAACAAACCAATAATATTCAAATACTCGACAAAATATATTACAATTTTGGGGTAACAATGAGCTCCCACATGTGAATAAACTCAGGTAGAGTTTAAAGAAAGAATAGACTATAGGCTATTTTAATTATGCTCATAATGCAAATGTAAATATGATCACATAGGAAACTTATGTTTATTGAATCCTTGTAGGTCACAGTATTTCATGATATAACATAGGTGGAATAACTAGTCTATGGACAAAGGCTGCACATGATTTCCTTTGGAGAGTTGAAAAGGGGGAGGACACAACAAAAATTTTATCCCGTCTTGTGTGTGGCTCCTACCTAGATGGGATAAAGCCAGATATAAAGGGGATATAATTTGAATAAAATTATCCCATGGAAAAGATGAATATTATTTCTTATACAAAAAGAAAATCAGTATTCTTATAAGCTATATATAATCTATGTATCTACTATAACATAAACAGGTCTCTTAATTTTTATGAATCACAATCACTATTTTTATTCAAAATATCATATGTTAGTTACTTTACAAATATTTTATCGATGGCAAATCCATGAACTAATGATGTTATCTTATATCTCGCGTGTTTCAATTTTAAAGTTTGAATCATACAAAAAAAAAAAAAAAAATCAATCTTTAACAAGTTTTTCTCTTTCCATACAAATATGTGCAATTTCTTCTTATACTGTGTCAATATTTTCTTTCCATTGATCAATAATTCCAATAACTTGTTATAAAATGATTTTAATTTTTTTAAAATATAAATTCTTTACAAACATGTGATATTTGTGCTTTTTTAACTGCAGATTTTAGGGAAAATACCTCCTTGTCTCACTTTTAAATTTCTTAAAGGGAAAATTCCAAATAAGGACCCGAAATTGACCAATTTTCTCAAATAAGGACCCGAAATAAATTTTGTGTCAAATAAAGACTTAAAGTTGACCCATTGTCTCAAATAAGGACCCGAAGTGGTTGAATCAATTCCAAATAAGAACTTGAGCTTACTAGTTAGCCAAATATTCGCCTGCTATCAAGCATGTGACATTTCCAACAACTGGAGTTTGGGCAATTTTGTCTTAAAAAAATATAGGGAAAATTAACAAATCCTAAAACAAAAACAAAAAAAACCCTAGGTTTTCTACGGTCTCCCCGTTCCTTGTACCCATCCTCCGCAAAGTCAAAGACCAAAGTTCTCCCCGTTCCTTGTACCCATCCTGCTCAAAGTTGAAGACCTAAATTCTCCGCCGGTTGATGCACGAATTCAAAAACAAGAAGAAAACTAGATGCTTCTTTCTTTGTTTGCGGAGACCTAAATTCTTCACCAATTGAGCAAGGCGAGGAGCAACGGGGGAGAAGAAAGAAGAAAACGTAAACATCTAAATGAATAACCTAAACTTAATTAATATAGAATTTTCCCTTTTTTTCCAATCACAACTTTTTGACAAAATTGCCCCTATTTTAATTGCTGGAAAATGTTTGCCGATGAGCTAAGGTCCTCAGTAGAGATTAACTTGATCACTTCGAGTCATTATTTAACACAAAATTTACTTCGGATCCTTATTTGAAATAATGGGTCTACTTCGAGTCCTTATATAACACAAAGTTTATTTTTTGTCCTTATTTGAAAAAATAGATTCATTTTGGGTCCTTATTTGGAATTTTCCCTTTCTTAAATTTACCTTCTTTTATTTTTTTTAATGCCCACCCATTTCAACGAAAACTACCCACTCCCTTTTTCTCTTCTCACGCTTTCTTAAACCCACTTCTTACATAACTGCTCATTATCTTTCTATATACATAATTGCATAGTTAGGCGTGTCTTAACCCTAGTGCATAATAAATTGTAATACATCTTTAATTCTTTAAAAACATGTTATATAGCGAATGCTTTTTCATATGTAATTCCTTTTGCCCGTATTAGTAGTAATGTATAGGGTTTTCTTTTCGGTTTTTGAATGATATGTATGGATTCTCCTTCATGGATTTTGATGTAATTAAATGAAGGTTCTCCTTCATGGATTGAATAAATATCTCAATCATGATATATGAGCAATCAAACTTACGTGCAATATACATGTAATTTTGAGAGATATAGTTAATCTACATAAATATCATAATTATCTCTAACATAGAAAAATATTCAAGAGAAATCTCTATATGGGCCCATTTGGTTCGGTTTTTGGAGAATGCATTTGACAAAATGTAAATACCTTTAGGTGAATGAGGTTTTTCGAAATGCAAATATCGTTCGGTAAAATTTGTATTGAGATACAACTTTGGCCAAAATACCATTTGGTAAAATTTGCATTTGTAAATTATTTTTATAAATTAAAAAAACAAAAGAAAATTATATTTTTCTTTTTTGAAATCCGACCACCGGACCGTCGGATCCGGCGGTCGGATGGCCGGATCTGGCCGCCTGGTCACGCAATCTTAGGCGACCGTCACTTGGGGTCGTGCGACCTTAGGCGACGATCGCCGGGGTCGCGCTGGCGGCCGGATGGCTAGATCTAGCCACCTGGGTCACGCGACCTCAAGCGGCCGTCGCTTGGGGTCGCGCGACCCAGGCGACCAGGCGACGGCCGCGCGCGACCCAGGTGACCGTCGCCTGCGGTCGCCTGGGTTGCGCGATCCAAGCAACCGACGCCTGGGTCGCGAGATCCAAGTGTCGCCTGAGGTTCGGCGACCCCAGGTGACTATCGCCGGGGTCGGGTAACCCTCAGGCAGCGGTCACCGGCCCGCGCCATCCCTTCGCCAGTGGTCATCAGCCTCCGATCAGCAGCTTGGAGATGTTGGAGAAGATGAACAGTAACCGAGCTACTTGCATTCCCGGGATGCAACTTGCCAATGCATCTCAAGAGCTTCATTGGGCTAAAGGCCTTTAGACTCTTTTGGAGATGCAATTGCATCTTGCCAAAGTCACACAAAAATACGAACCAAACGCGTTTGCATTTGGTCAAGGGACTTTAGAATCCAAATAAGCATTCCCAATGCTGAACCAAACAGGCCCTATATCTCTAATAAATACCATTAAGCAAACACTATATATAATGTTCAAGTTATTATAGACCAAAAGATAAACTAGAGAAGTGTTTTTTTTTTTTTTTTTGGCCAAGTTTTTCTAGATCACATGCACGAACACGTGCATAGCACGCACGTCATGCAAATTAGTTGGCATTTCGGCCTCTCACTGTCCCGCATTTCAGTCTCTCTTTCCGTTAATTTTCTGTTTTATTAGGGAAGTTGTTGGATGAGAGCCCATTCTTTATGTACATATTCCAGTCCGAGTTTCACACGATTCTTCGCATTTCTTCTCTCTCCTTCCCTCCCTCTTGTAAAACTCTCTCTCATGTGTATATATATTTGTAATAGATGGTAATTGTTTGAAATGTCTACTTAGGTCTAGATATAATGGATGCTCCCGAGCTTCGAATTATCTCCATCCCGAAGAAAACCCTTTTGGACACGTGGGATATGCTCAATAAAAGCAAACAAAACTACGTGGAGAGTGGAGAAAAAGGTTGGATACCTTATCTTCTCTAATATATAGAACTACAAATCACTCTGATTAAGGCTCTAGCTCATTTTTGGAACCCAACAACATTTGCGTTCAGGTTTGGTAAATACGAGTTAACCTTGACTTTAGAGGAGTATGACATTGTCATTGGTAGGGCGACGACTTCTTTCGGGTCAGTCAAACCGCCAACCAACCTAGATTCCATGTCAACCCCAAGTGAGTTCTTGCAAGTAGAAGCCCTCGAGATTAGAAATGTTAGGGGAGGTAACTCAAATGTCCTCCGTTTGTCTTATCTACAATGAAACATCGCTAATTTGCCTATGGGATTGAATCCCTAAAAAGCTAAAGTATTCCTCTTAACATTCTTTCAGCTCGTCCAATAAATCCTCAAGTGGCTTATATTGTCAAACAAGTATGTCAACTCAAGGAATTTATAAACATGATTTTGGCCAAAACTTACTCTCTCGCTTGAAAGAAGAAACACATTCAATCTTTAGAGCCCCAATAGGCATTCTCAACGTTTGGTTTCTTTCTCACCTAAAAGAATTTGGTGGAAGCATGATAATTTTCAAGTTGATAAAAATTCACATTCTCTTTCTAAGCTTCGAGATATATAAAAGTTTGTCCATTTATGGTCATTTCCTTCTTGGATCGATTTCTTGAAAACTCTTACTCCTAATCAAATCCTGTGTCAAGCCCTTTGGATTTCCCAAGGCACACCTCACTAGCGGTGTTGACGACCCCATCCCATTTTTGGGACTTACGGGGTCCACATCATATCACCCTTCAATAGTAGCCTGCCAATATCGAATGCTCCAAGGGATTTCCCATGCGCTAAGGTCGGGTTTATATTGTTTTGACTTTCGCGACAACGCTGTCCAAAGGACCAAATTGAGTATTTACAGAGATAATTGGAAAAGATTTATTACATACTATACCATTGCCCGCTAAGAGACGTCGAATGGGTGGTCACGAAACTGGAAGGCGAGATGAAATTGCACCGCACCTCAAAAGACTACATAATCCACTGTGTCGAGCTTAAGGTGATCATTCCTTATGTCTCTTGGAATCTGATTCCGAGCGAAGCTTGTATAGAGCGTGTTGGCCAAAATGGAACGTTTGACCCAATAGAACAAACGATCCCGTCAAGACGCTTTGAGGAAACCTGTTAGAGCTAGAATTCCAGTATATTCCATTAAAGCTTTTTCCTTTCGTACTAGAGGAAACCTGTTAGAGCTAGAATTCCAATATATTCCATTAAAGCTTTTTCCTTTCGTACTAGTTTGATGTATAGCGAATGCTTTTTTGGATGTAATTTCTTTTGCTTGTATTAGTAGTAATGTATAAAGTTTTCTTTTCGGTTTTTGAATGATATGTAAGGATTCTCCTTCATGGATTTGATGTAATTAAATGAAGGTTCTCCTTCATGGATGGAGTAAATATCTCAATCATTATATGGATAATCAAGGGTAGGGGTGTAAATGGGTCGGGTCAAGTCAGGTTTTGATGTTACCCGGCCCGACTGAAACATAAGAGTCACATACTGTGACCCAACCCGACCCGACCCAAAACACATTAGGCTCGCATCAGAAATTCGGGTCGGGTCAGGTTTCTGCGTTTTCCTCTCTTTTTTTTCTTTTTTTTTTTTTCCATTTAACTATAAAGCCTGAGACATTTCATGTTTCCATGGAGTGAGCTGGGAAGTAAGTATAAAGACAATAATCAACCACCCAAGACTTCATGTTGTTCTACAAATTGGGATGCTGCACCGCACGAGAATGGCCAACATATGCAAAACAAAAATTACTTTTTGTCCCATCAGTTAAAAAATGAGCATAATCTGAACATCAGTCGGCCTAGACCCAAGATGAAATTTGCTCTATGCATACTAAAGATGCTATGGTTGACACCTAGAAATCCAACTCTAGTCATATTATCAGACATAAACCAGAAGAATATTTGATTCATGCGACAAGAGGACTGGATATCCACAAGGCAGTCAAAAATTCCAGATCTAAAGTACCCATTCAGCACATGTGATTTTAATATGAGTAAATCAAGCTAAGGAAATTTTCACCTCTCAAACATGAAGTTCAATTCATTTGTTAACTGAGATTATTGTAACATTGGATACTTGATAATGGACCTTCTCCAGCAAATGAAATGATCTAGAAGAAGCTGAACAGAGTACGAAGATATATGAGACTGTAAGAGTGAAAAGGATCCAGACCATAGTTGACTTAATACAAACACCATGAAGGATAGATAAAATAAGTGATTAACACGCATGGGGGCTCAAAAAAAATTGCAAATGCCTAGTGACACAATTATGTTAATAGACAGCCAATTATCAATTTGATGAACTTCATCATGTACATGAAAAGCCTGGAGATGCTACCATTGAAAAGCCTTGTACTGTCGGAGGCATTGGAACAAACGAAAAAGGTATGGCAACACTAAAACAATAGGAATCACAACAGAGTGGCTTCCACAGACAGAATCAGCTTCAAACCAAGCAATGGTGGCGACCTGCAAGAGTTTCACAAATTTGTATTGATTAGACCTCACATAAGCTCCACAAAACATTCTCAGTTTTCCTGGAGACAGCAAACAATCACCCTGTCTCAACCCAAAACTTAAAATCTGTAGATTTATCTATAAACCCTCACTTACATCTGTAAATTCCTGTCAAACTTCAAGAAATATAGAGTATTCAATCAAAGAATGCAACTCACAGAGACGCCAAAAATGGCCTTCTAATTTCTATAAACCCACACTTACATCTAACCTTGCTTACTTCCCTCAAGATGAGAAGATGACAAAGCCCACCACTTCCCTTTACACAACAGGTTTGGTTTGACGTGCAATGCTAAATATCACAGCCTAAACTAAAACAACCAAACTAGGTTACTACTTCAGTAAGCTTTAGTATTCTCATGCTAACTCTATGCTGACCAATATCATTCTAACATCATAGAATAGGCATTGTGTTATAGCATGCAGTAAAAGCAGGAACCCTAAATAAAGTGCCTCCCCTTTTTTCCTTGAGCGGTGTGCTAGCATAGTCAGACACAGATCATCAAGAGCAAAAATAATGTTATTTTTGTTACACGGTTTGAGTTCCCCTGTGAAGCAGCCGCAAAAATAATGTTATTCGTGGACTAGTATCTTCGCGTCAATGACTCCTAAGAGGGCAAAAACAAGTCGATGAGCAAAATCTAGCAACACCCACCACCCTCCTATCCTCTGCCTCATCCTGTTATCTCGATTTAAGAAATGCTGGAACTTCCTTCAAGTGCCATGGCACATTTCAGACTTGCAAGCTCAATGTTCCAACCCTGACCCGATCCAAAACATATTTCTTTACTTGTTTTATATCTGTTACCCGAACAATTTTAAGACCCAAAACATGTACTCAACTTGTTTCATGTTCGAATCAGATCGGATCGGGTTGGGTTTTTTTGACACCCCTAATCAAGGGGAGATGTACGTGCAACTTACGTGCAATATATGTGCAATAGACATGCATTTTTTAAAGACATGATTAATCAACATAAATATCATAATTTTCATTAACATAGGATAATATTCTAGAGAAATCATTAAGTATCTCTAATAAACACCATTAAGAAACACTATACATGATACTCGAGTTATTATAGACCAGAAGATGAACTAGAGAGTTTTTTTTTTTTCCACACCAAATGTCTTTTCTGAGTGCATAGCCCGCATGGCATGGAAGTAGTTTTAACCGTTCATTGCAAATCCAAGAATGAAGATCTCAGAATCCATCATATAATGCGCATGTGGTTTTTCTCATTTGTACCCAATATCGGTACAATATCATCTAAGGGACGCTTTTCTTTTGCGGTTTTTCATGGCCCGGTCAATTTGCGTGGTTCAATTTATACGTGCAAAGCATGGACCAGGATTAATGCATCTTCTGTAAGTGGATGATCTTGCCAATGGCCCTTGGAGGCACAATACAGAAATGTGAGAGTATGATGTTTGTCATCATTGGATTCCTCACTCATAGTTCGGCCATACTTGGGTCACACCTACCCTTGATTCCCTCCTCCTTTGACGTCTCGTTTCGGCCATAGTCCTTCAACGACAATGCCATGGCTTCTTTCTTCACCGATTTCTTTATTACCTCTCGAAAGCTACGGAGTTTAAGATGATGCAGCCAGCGCATCACCCCGGTGTCTGTAGCAATGAACGGAGGGAGCATCGTGGGAGTTTGCAGTAATGAGTGTAGAGTCGCAGCTTTGTTCTAGAAGTGCCTAAGTTCTCATTATAGAGATCTTACCTGGCAATATAAATTACCGGTCCTTTTATCTCTGTTCATATTAGTGCCTCTTTTGTATTATTGAATTTTCTTTTTTCTTTTAATTTTAACAGTATTTGTTTAGTTATGTATGCAGTATTTACTAATTTCATAAGCAGTTAGTTCCTATTGTGCAATAACTTTATACACTTAGGCTACGTTTGGTCGCTCAGATTTCTAATCAAGATAGGCTTAGATAGGACATAAAATCCTATGATTTTTTTATATCATGTCAATTGTTTGGTGTATCGCAATATTAAAGTCAAATATATTCACATCATATTATATAACGGCATATCATTGTAAATAGAGATTATGAAAATCTCTCGTAACATTATTCCTTAATTTATATTTATTTTATATTTATTTTATTTTTCCTCTTTTTTATATTATTTTGTTTATTATTTCTTTAATCCCCTTTCATCATTCTTTAATAAAATTTTATCAAATAGTAAACTATACTAACATACCTAAAATACAAAAATACCCAAAAATATATAATAAGTAGAAATATATAATTTATAGATTGAATGCTTATTATAGGATATAATTAAAGTTGAATATATAAATTAAAATAAGATTAATTAAAAATAAATTTTATTATTTTATTTTAAATTTCTTAAATTATAATTCAAATATTATTTATATTGAAATATAATTTCATTTTTGTTAATTTGATAAGTTTGTTATTCGAGAAAAATAATTTTTCTATTATAGACATTAGAAATCATATCCACCTTTATCCCACCTCCCTCATGGGATAATTTTATTCAGCCTATATCCCCCTTATATCCAACTTTATCTTGTCCTGAGCGAATACCAAACATAGGATAGGATAAATCATATCCTATCCCGAATTTTATCCCAACTGCCAAACGTGGTCTTAGGCTACGTTTGATTGTCTAGATTTCTAATTAAGACAAGATTGGATATGACAAAATATGAAATCTATGATATTTTGATATATCTCATCCACTGTTTGGTGATTACAATAATTAAGTCGGATTATCTATGTCATATCATGTACATTATATGGTATAAATGACACATTAGTAAAAATGAACCAAAATTTTTACGAATGGAGATGATAAAAATCTCTCGCGACACTCATGCTTACTATATTTTATTTGGTTTTTTATTTTATTTTCCTCTCTTTTATTAATTAATTAATTTTTGATTTCACCCCCATCATTCTATAATAAAATTTTATTAAATATTAGATTGTACTAATATAACCAAAATACTAAAATACCTAGAATATATAATAAATATATATTTATATTTATATATTGAAATTATTTTATAAAAATGATTAAATTCGAATATATAAAAATAAAAATAAGATTAAATTAAATTAATAAATCGTTATTTTTTGTTATTTTGAATTTCTTATATTAGAATTAAAATATTATTTATATTGAGATATAATTTTAATTTTATTGATTTAAAAAATATGTTCTTCTAGAAAAATAACTATCTCTTGCATCACTCTTACTTACTTTATTTTATTTTCATCTCTTTCATTAATTTCCTTTTGTTATTTTCCCCTTCCCACCAATCTCTAATAATATTTAAATTTTTATATTTAAATTATTTTATAAAATATAATTCAAATATATATAAATAAGATTAAATTAAAATAGCTAATTTTTTTGTTATTTTGAATTTCTTATAGTAGAATTTCAATATTATTTTTATTGAGATATAATTCTAATTTTCTTAATTTAAAAAGTCTATCATTCAAGAAAAATAACTTTCCTATTATTAATGTTAGAAATTCTATCCACTTTTATCACGCTTCCCCCATGGGATAATTTTCCGGTTTATATCCCTCTAATATCCCCCTTTATCATGTCTTAAGCAGACACCAAATATAGAATATGATCAATTTTATTATATCCTGAATTTTAGCATGACTACCAAACGCAGCCGTAGTAGCAAATTCGAGTGTCGTTATTAGCAAGTCCATAGATGTGGATATATGATTATAGCTAATTTTTTTGTACACGATCCCTTGCAGTACTTTATTCTCAAAACTCACATACAAAACCTTAGAAACACTCGAGAAATTTTGATGTGATGTAATGTCACAAAACAAGCCGAGAACATACTTAATTTCTATGTTTGCGAGGGTTTGGGTTGTCACTTGGATGCTTCCCCGTTGTGGCCGGCCGCTTGTGTTGTTGTTGTGGCCAGTAGCTACATGCCTGTGGCTAGGCTCCATCAACTATACGCAAGCACAATTCATCTTTAGATGAGAAAAGTACCAAAAAAAGTCTTAAATCTATTGCATTGGTACAAATTCAGTCCTAAACTTTTTAATTGAATCAATTCAGTCCTAAACATTTTACTATTGGTACCAATTCAGTCCATCCGGCCGACACTAACGTGGACATCGGCCGATGGCCGGATGTTGACGTGGCAATTTTATGATTTTTTAATTATTTTTTCGAATTTTTTTATTTTTTTATTTTCTTTTTTCTTTTTTCTTTCTTTTTCCTTGTTTTTTCTGTCTTCTTCCTTGCGTTGGCCGGCGAGGGCCGCGACCCTCACCCGGCCTCTCCCAGGGCCGCGGGCGAGGCTGGCCTCGCCTAGATCGGCCACCGGCGAAACCTCCTCACCGGCAGCCCTGGGAGAGGCCAGGCGAGCCTGTGAACCTCACCTCTCACCCGGCGGCAAGCGAGCGTTTCATGGCCATCGCTAGGAAGAAGATAGAGAAAAAATAATTAAAAATAATTAAAAATCATAAAAATAATTTAAAAAAATCATAAAAATCATTAAAAAAATCATTAAAAAATAATTAAAAAATCATAAAAATTTTCATGTCAGCGTCGACCGGCCAAAATTGGCCAGATGGATTGAATTGGTACCAATAATAAAAGGTTTAGAATTGAATTGGTTCAATTAAAAATTTTATGACTGAATTGGTACCAATGCAATAGGTTTATGACTTTTTTGGTATTTTTCCCTCTTTAGACATATTGCGATACAACACCTCAATCCATTCAACATTTTTAGGATTCGATCCTCGCCCAAGCCATTCGCCAAATCTCAAGACGTACTCAATAATTTATATTTTAAAAAAATTAAGATTGAAAATTATCTTTTGTTTGATTTATCGGCAGGAGAAATTTGAGCTTCAAATATCTTGACCGGATACAAAGTTGTTCACCCCAATCCAATCTCTAGATAAAAAAGTTTTGAGATGTGGATGCGGGAGTTCACAAAAGATCACACCAGTTGAGTTTGTACGAAGCGTAAAATCTTTCATGAAGTTAAATTTCAAGATCAATATGAACATAAAACTGAGGAAAAGAAAGAAGGTAAGCAAGAGAAAGAAAATCCATTTGACCGTCCATTCTCGATTATTTCCCATTTGCATACGGTCTAGGGCTTCCCTCTATCACAATAGTCTATTTTTCTGGTCTTGGGAAGGTGAGACTCTTGGAGAGGGAAAACTAGTACTCTGTCTCTCTCTCTCAAGATTGGGTCTCTCTATCAGGTGTTCTGCCCGTAGCTTCCGGGGGTATTCATGTTTGGCATACGCTTGCTCTAACCGAGATATTTGGAGATGATTCCATACTACAATTCGGCGGAGGTACTTTAGGACACCCTTAGGGAAATGCACCGGGTGCCGTAGCTAATTGAGTAGCTCTAGAAGCATGCGTATGTCGAAGAGGCATATATTGATTTGAAGCACTCACCCATCTATTGCCCAGAGAAAAAAGTGACCTCTCGTATACTGAAATGCCTATTTTTAAATCATATAATTGATAAAAATAGAAAGAAACGAGAAAGCCCTTTTTAGAAATTTTGGGATGGCAAGACCATCGATGCTATTGATAATCAATTTAATTTATAAACTAGCATCGAGATTTAAATGTATTAGCCATATTCAAAACCCTAACAAACTTGGTCGAGCTTTAGTATCCACCCAAACATAATAAAAAAGAGCCAAAGTACATATTCATTTGGTCGTTGAAACAAACTTCCTCCCCTCAACGCATACCGCCACCTCCACCTCCTCAGACCTTCCCCTACCTTCTCTCTCCCTCTCTCTCATAACATATGTCGGCATTTTCTCTTCGTACAATCGTGTAAAACCGCAATTGTCATCTTTATTATCAAACCTCTTCTTTTTATCAGAGATTCATAGCTTCCTCTGGGAAGAGCAAGACCGCCATGATCATAAAAATTATTCCTTGTAAGAACAGCAGCAGGAAGATGCTAGTAAGTAGCTCATCCAAGATCAGGTTACAAGACTTGCTTTACCTTGTTTTCCTTCCAAGTCATTATTAGATGTATCGAGTCCACCTGAGCCCGTTACATCACAATTATTACAATCATGTTTGGAAGCTATCATCAATGATTGCGATACATTGAGGTCACTTGGACCCGGCGCAAGTGCAAGGCTAGAGTTTTTCATTTACTTGGTGATTCGATGTCAAATTTTGCAGTCCCACCTCTTTTTTCTTCTCTCTTTAATTGGTTCTTCCTTCCCTTTTGTCGAACTGAATTCTTCATATTATACAGGAGTCCTAGTCTAGCCCCGATCGAGCGTGTCCATCATTTTGCGCTGGTATTTTTCTTTGAATGTTGGTTTTGGTCCTCACCAGCGAGACCAATGATGTCCATATGCATGTAACGAAGATTGCGTTTATGTGGAGATTTTCAAGATTTGAAGTGCATGTGTGCAATAAAACCATGGTATATACCTACCTTTCGCAGAACTGTGTTTGAACTTAATGAACAGAACAAAAGCTATTTAAATCTCTTTTAATGGCCAATTTGCCCAAGCTTCTTTCTTTCTCTATGAGATTGATTACAAGAACCAAAAATAAATCGCAAAACCATCAATAAGCAAAGAGGACAGTCGTTACCTTCCTTATCCTAAACATGTTGTTTTTCTTAAGTTCAGTACTTATTCATTTAGGCTCTGTTTGTTTCGTAGAAATGTGATAATTATGAAAATTATTTTTCAAGAAAATAACAATATTTTCTGTATTTGGCTGAAGTCTGAAAATGAACTTAAAAATATTTTTCGCTATTTGATATGAAAATTTTGATTTGATTTTCTTGGAGAAAATTACAAAATATTCAAAAAATTTTAGTTATTTCATATTTTATATTTTTCTTCTAGCCATGGTAACGGCCGACGACCAGCCACATATGAGGGACGAGCTTGCCAAATTTCAGCAAGTTGAGCCAAGCTAAGCCGAGCCTCGCCAAATCTAGCGAGTTGAACCAAATTCGACAAGGTCGAGCTAGTCTAAGGATAATGAGATTTGAGCTCGCTAGAGGTTGGTGAGGCCCTACCTTGCCAGTTTTGGTGAGCTCAAGCCTTGCTAGCCCTAGGTGAGCTCATCCCTCACCTATGGCTAGTTGCTCACCCAAGGTTGGTCATCCGCCATTGCTGTGACTAGCGGTCGGCTGAAGAAGAAGGAAAAAGAAAGAGGTAAAAACAATTAAAATTCAGTGTTTTTACAAATGCTTTTTATAAGAACAGGTGTTTTATTAACTAAGAATCTGAGTCCAAATGCTAAGGACCTGCATACAACCTTTGTTAACCTAAGCTTAAATGGTGGTACTAGAGCTCCATTGTCGAGGACCCGAGCACTACCTTTATGAATAGGGCTTGAGTGTTGGGCATTGGGCATAGGCACTAGGGCTTTGGGCCCGACCTCGATATACTTTGCTTGGGTGTTGGAGACTTGGTCTTAAATGCTAGGCAAGGCAACCACCCTCGCCCAAGGCTGGGACCCATGCCAGTTGCCTTCACTGGCCAAAATGACATAATAATAAAACAACGATGACGACAACGATGGCAACAACATTAATATAAAAAGAAAAAGAAAAAACTCGATAAAATTTTCAATTTTCAATTTTTTAAGAAATGTAAAAATTATATATATTAGTGCTAGTTATGCCACGTATGATGGCTATCGTTCATGTCAATGATTTTCAATCGAAAGATTAAATTGATAAAATATTTAGGATTAAATTAATCAAATTAAAAGATTTACAATTAAATTGACGCTCGTAATTTCTTATGATAATTTAACATTTTCTTTTGATAACTTTTCCACACATCTAAAAATCGAGATACATTGCGAAAAATATTTATGGAGTGTTTAAGAATATTTTCTCAAAGGACAGTGATTCGTGGGACTATCGATGAGTTCGAGCTAGTCGGAACGTCCATCAAAAGCCAAATTCAAAAGACGGAAGTAGACAATGTGCACATAAAGCCGGTTCTCGTTAGGAAATCGTGGTCGTCACGCACCACGTGGTTTGCCGCTGCACAAGGCGTGCGACAGTCAATGACAACGTGTTATATGAAATAGCAATCTTTCCTGACTAATCTTGTGGCTCTGGACACGGATTCCACCGTGTTCAGGGGGCGGCATGCCGTCCTTGGGAATCACATCACATCGACGCGTGAGTTCATGCGTCCCAGCTCTGACTATCTTCTCGGCGGGTTGTCCGGGCGTGTCGTGTGGGCGTTCATTGAGCTGACTTTGACCATTACACCTTGCGGTCAAAGCTAATACCTCGTGCGAATTATGGTCATAGCGGTGTCTTATTGCTGTTGGGGACAATTAACCTTTATTGCTGTCAGAATATGATTGACACAGATAATGTATAATTCTTTATGATTTAAATGTCCACTCGGGCAAGTTTCTTTATCAGATTGTGCTGTCAGATTTATAGAATATTAAGAATAACAGCTGTCTCGTGTAGCCTATGTAATTTTTAGTGAGCTTTATGGAGAGTGGGGAGTTACGTTAGTATGTTCTTGTCTTCTAATATGACCAACCTGTATTATGAAAGTCTGGACCAACTAGCAATATAGGTGTCTTCTGCCTGTTTAACGATATTCTAGGGTAGCTTTGGCCAAAAGCCGGTCGTCCTGCTATGTCTTTTTCAAGTGCTATAAGTTGGTGTCATCCGTTCTTTTTTGCTCTGCTACCTGTTTTATTTTTATTTATTCATCTTGGACATTGTGTTAATAGATGTCATTCAGTCAAAAACACTTTGCCAAACTAACTCTTAACAATAGCAGCCATCGGATTCGGGATACTTACAGGTCTGACTGTGGCTGTAGACTTTGTTCTCAAGCCATCATGTAATGTTCTTTTTCCTGAAAAAGGACGTATAAGTATTAAATAAAGAAGGCCGGGAACAAGAAAATAACTCTGTCCCGGGGCAAGACTTTGTGAATGCTCGTCATAGTAAGATCATGGGGTTACAAAGTTTATTAGGGGGAGGTATAGAAACTCTATTTTTAACTTTATTACATCTTCTCTCTATAAAGATGAATCTCTTGCTGAAAAACTGCTGCTTCGAAAGAAGCTGATGTAAGGAACTCTTTCTTCACAGTTAACATCAGCATGACATTTGGAGTGAAAACAATCTTATGGCTTGGAATGTCATAAGAATTTCACATGGTAAGCTTTTGCTAAATGCAATATACCACCATTGGCTTCTGCCCGCACGCTCGCTTGTGTTTTTCCCAGGAATCGGCTGTTATCTGTTGCAGCCTTAGCATGTCTTAGGTCTCCCTTATTTTTAACTGTGTCGCCTCTCTACTCGTGGTCTTTAGCAATACAAAGTCTTGCTCATGACTGATTTTGCTTTTCTGTAGTCCCTTCTTATCTCATCCTTTCACTTCTTTCCACTTCCTTCCACTTCATTTTTCAACAACAGATTACGAGTTTGCTCCATCCTGGGCTATCATCTTAAGAAGGAATGCTTCGTTAGAAAGATGCCCGTTTATATTTTTTTACCTTATCGTCAAATGTCCTTGTGAGCGTTCTATCGACATGTTAACCTCCTACATGTGCTTTTACTCATTAAAAGCTTCGTTCAAAATTCCCCTGAGCCTTCATTTTCTATTGGCTGAGGATCGCAGAGGACGGCAATTATTCATTTTTCTCGTTTCGTGTGAGGTGCGATGCACTGGACCGTGACCTTTCTTGCTTCTCCATTTTGCAGCTATGTGGTTCCCTTATCTCCACGGTTCGGGTAGTATGTGTATGGACTGCCGTGAAGCCTGTAGGAGACTGAGGGAAATTGGCCAACAGGATTTTAGTAGTCGACGTCCGTTTTATTAGGTTAATGTTAATGACTATTTCCTCTTACCTGGGGATGCTCGCTGTTACTTTCTAGTATCATTTACTAGTTGATGCAGGTAAAAGAGAACAAGAAAATGCTGGTGTGTATATTTTGGCTAAGACTCATGAACTTGTTTGCTAGTAGAGATAATAAGATAACAACAATTCTGTAAATTCGATTGTGGAGGATTATTTATCTATGCGTGTATGGCTCTTCATAGTTCACTCAGCTTTAAATAGTGGATCAAATTCCATATTGATTTGTGGTTGATGATTTCAGGTTTCTCTTCTTTCCCTTTTTATTAAGAAGCGCCTCTGTGTTTCTCCCTCTCAATGCTCCCTTCTACTGATGATGTAATGTGAAATAGGGGATGGAGTTGCAGTTTCTCACTTGGATTTGATGTGTTGCAGCTTAATAAAATGTATTGCAAAAACATGAAACTTATAACACTTCACAGCATAGTAAACCTAGAGTAACACCTAACTAGTTCTAAGATTCGTATGCAAATTTCTCATACCAAACTAGTTGCAGTTTCAGAATTTCAACTGAGGCACCTTGCGTATCTACACGGTACTCTTTAACTTTGTACTCTAATTTTGATTTCTTGTCCAAGGAAATTATGTCAGAACAACTTATTAGATTGGTCTTGTGTGTAATTTGGACTCTGAGATCAAAAGGAAAAAATTACAACAGTCGAATAATATTGGAAGGATAGTAACTTGCAAACATTCAATGAAAATTATCGACATACGAGGATTATTATTCACTAATAGGGGCTTTCAGTTTAAGGACTGCTTTGTTATTAATTAACAAGGTAAGTTACTAAGAACAAGAAAAAATATTTACAATAGATTCGGGTTAGTTATGATTTCTCATGGAAAGTCAGACGATCATAAATTGAACCTCGCAAGATTAAAAGTAAATTATGTCCATGTGAAGGACAGTTATTGATTTGTCATTTACAAAGTCCTATACGAAAATTACAATCATAAAGGACAATTACCAATCATAGCTAGCATCGCATGCGACAATTCGAGGTATTTTTATTATATTATTGATTAATTACTGAGTGCTAACATCTTCCTTCCCAAAGAGATATAGATGAGCCACCGGATATAAAGATAAATTACTAGTTATAAGTGCGAAAAATTTAACACCATTACAATTTAGAGTAAATTAGAGAAAAAAAATCAAGAAATTTCTTGCTGAAAACTTGTAGAAGCACCCACCTAGTCCAACATATGTTTTGAATATAGAAAGACCAAAAGCTAAAGAATCGTTTTCATCACTTCTTTTTGGGTCTGCTTTTGGCTTTTCAGGACAGATGGATGTCAGACAAGGAGATTAGAAAATGCTTTCGGCCTTTTTCGTTCATCATCAAACTTTCAAGGTGTCCAATGGATTATATATTATGATCGTAATGTACTTGTGTCTGTAATCTAAACAACAAGTAATCGAGATAAATTTTAGGAGGCATGGTCCTCTACCTAAAACTCCACACAAAGGATTCCTCATTTATTGCCAAGGGCCGATGATCATGTGGGTCTCACAAACATTGATCATTGCAATTGCATGTTATCCGCAAACCATTTGTCAATGAAAGTTCCTCATCATGGGGAGGTGGTCGGCCCCAATTGCAAGTCCACTTCCTTTGCACAAATTTAATAACTTATTGCATTCGGCTAATTTAATTTTAAACATTTCAATTTTATTAATTAAATCTTAAATATTTTTTTAACATTTTGTCAATTAAATTTATTTGGCCAATTTTAATTAAAATTTGTTGACGTGAACGTCAACTGTCTTACATAACATATCCAGCATTGATTTAGACAATTTTTATCATCTTTTTTTAAATTCTAAAATTTTTATTTTTTCCTTATATTTTCTTTTTTTTTTCTTCCAAGCCTAGTGAAGTAATACTCCGGGTTCTCACAAAACAAAAGAAAATCCTTTTTTTCAGGCCACTAGCCAACCCTCACCAATCATAGGCAAAGGCTGGGGCTGGCCAACCCTTGCACGCCAAAGGTGAGGGTTGTGGCCCAATCACCAAGGGCTTCTTGGCCTTCACCTAGCGGCCATTGAGGGTTAAAGAACTTGGAAGTAAAAATAAAAAATAAAAAATAAAAACTTTATCAACGTCAACATCAAATGTCTTACTTGTTATTATTAGTGTCCATATCAACAATTTTCGACTAAAATTGGCACGATAGACTCAATCATACTTTTGGGACTTAACTAGCATAATTTAAATGTTTAGGATAGAATTGAACAAAATACAGCAGGTTAATGACTTTTTAAACAATTTTCCCAATAATAGGCTAGTATGATTGTAGCTAGTGAATTTACATAATATTCTCCGACAAGACCGTTGCAAAGCTCCCATAGCAACAATATTCTTGTAAAATCTATATTTGATTACGAATCTATAACTCGGATTTCCGAGCAACCTACGATGTTTTAGATTATCAAATCTACAATAATAATAGGAAACTTACATAACCAGCTTGCCTTGAATTTAATAAGATCATATTTACAGTTCAGTCAAAAAGAAATCACCTGAATCCAATTTAAAGGCTCGATAAGGAATTATGGCCCGACCTCAATACACGACCGGTGAAATTCCGATCTTTCATAGAACCATTTTTTAAGCTCTTCCTAGACTCACCCATTAAATACCCAACCCAATATATATAGAAATACTCGATATGCTAGGACAAAAGCCGATGTTGCTGGACCTTTTCCTGGTTAAATTATTGCCCCAGGGTTTTTAGTTCCCAATCGTCATGATGAGGGATGTACGCATTTGGCCAACATAGGGAAAGAGCCCTGTCGTTGGAAACCGGAACACCGCGGACTGTGGCGGAATCGCCGATGTTCGCTCGTGGGCATGACAGAACCCTCGTACTTTGATGCGTAACAAGGGTGCAGCGGCGACGATCTTGCCTCCCCATCGTATCTGGTGTTGCAACCGGGGTCACGTCTCGCGTCGTTTCAAGATCTCTCTCCCCCCCGCCCCCGCCCCCCGCGCCCTTATCTATCTTTCGCGTCACCTCACTTGCTACATCTCGAGGTGGACGTGTCTCTCCTATAATGCACTCGAGAACTGCGTGGAAAGTAGCCACTTAGACCCACCACTATTCCCACCCTCGTCAGGACGAGAAAGGTGGCCTCCGATTGAAGCACAAAGGAATGGTCGGAAAGGCGACACGGCTAGGGTCCGACATGTGTCGTGCGCGCCGATGCTTTCCTTAAATCGATGCGACAATAACATTTGATGGGATCCTCTGCCGCTTATTGCGATACGAGTAATGATCAGATTGCTGAAACGAAAAGCTCTCGATCTTTGATACCAAGTTTTTTTTTTTTTCTGTGGTAGGAGTCTAAAGTTAATGTACGTATCATTCGGTGTGTAGAAAAGAGAGGTAAAGACAGCAACTTCATGCTGGAGACGTTGGACCACTATCGCCACTTTACACGTCTTCCAAAGTCTCCGCATAGACACTTGTATACGCCATTGTATGAATGTGCTAAGTTTTAAATTCTCCGCTCCTCAAACCATTGGACTGAACTAAGTTGGCAAAAATTATTCGTTACGAGCAGTTGAAGCCTGCACCATTTGTTCATCGAGGAATTTATCGATGAGAATTCAGCTTTAAGCTCGTCAATGTATTTTATTAGATTTCCTTCGTTCAAAAGTTTAAACAACGTTTAGTCAACTATGACTCATTGGATGGACAAAAAGAAAATTATGATATATTAGATACTCCACCTAATATCATATCCTTCACAGGACTTTTTATGCTTGATACTTTACTTGTGCACCTTAATAGAACTCCCCCCTCACATGGGAGCCTTTGACATTTGAGGCCCCCCTATTAATCCGGGTATGATTTCCTTCCCAGCTCAAATTTCCACTTTTGGCCTAGCCGATTTTGCATGTGTTGGTGAGGACAACATTTGTACAGCGGATCTACCTCGATCGTCCCAACCTAACCTAGCCAAGCCCAACGAGAAGCCAAGGACGCCATCTGCTACGACAATTAGAGAGGTCATCTAAGGCTCCTCCTCGAGGTATTTCATCAAATTCCAACGCACATAGGGATTGAGCCACCAATTTACAATTAACTTTGACATTAGCTTACTGTAAATTATGCAATAGAAACCCGATATCTTCATCTAATAGGAGACTTCTTTCATGCAACATCCTCATACATTCACCTCAAAATTATTATGTCTACTCCTTGAGCAACATGCCTCAACAAAAGTGTCAAATAAAAGCCATCTTCAATTTCTCTCTTCCTCTCACTCATGGTCTTGTCTTTAACTGCAACAGAACGCTTTTCTTCCATCTAACTAGAAAGGAGGTAGATGAGAAATAGTTAGAAGAAGCATATGAGTACCACCAAATTTTCAAACGTATATTTCCATTAATTTTTTTTCCTTAATTAAGGATGAGCATGGGACGAATAAATTTCCCAAAAATGAACAGTGGAGATCTTGATGGGGGCACGGATGGGGATTGTCATAGGCCCCATCCAAATTTTCAAACACCCGCTTTGGTTAAAGTTTTTTTCTTTCTTTTTTTTTCCTTTTTTTGACTGTAAATAACACATAATTTGTGTAATTAAGGAAGAATACGGGGTAAGTTATTTTCCAAAAAATGGACAGTGCAGATCTTGGCAGGGCAGGGTAGGGCTGGGGATTATAATAGGCCCACCCCACCCTATTTATATATGGATTTATATTTTAATATTATATTTAGTTCAACGATATGTGTAATGATTACGGATAGTACATTTAAGATAAGCAATATCATCAAGATCACAATATCAAAAGTTATCCATTCTAAATTATGACAACAAATTTTCATAATCACAATGCAATCATATCACGCCAAATAAACTACAAAAGTCCTGAAACAACATCACATATCTAGCCAAAGTTTATAGATTTTTCACGTTGATTTCCCAATTCAAGAAAAGTCAATCTATATAAAATTGAATTCGTGACGCGATATAATTCACGTTCCCCCAAAATAAGCCTTGACTATTCACATTGGTCTTGCCCACTCGCGATTTGCGTGCTCCTTTCATTAGCTCAGTGGCGGCATTGCACATTTAGCCAAAGTTTAGAGACCGTTCACGTCGTTTTCCCAATTCGAGAAAAGGTCAATCTATATGAAAGTGGATTCGCGATGCGATTCAATGAATAAGCCTCGATTGTTCGCATTGGTCCGGCCCCCCTCCATTAGCTGTGCACAGATTGATTATTCAAACGTACTTAATTTCATTGGGGGATCGAACTTAATTAAAATTTGACCGAGCAAACGTATTGGACGGCGTCAACTTCGCCCGAGCCCCACTTTCCCTTTCGACCGCCTAACTTCTCACGCGTGCGACTTACTCGTGCCGGTCGAATCTTGAAGGGAGGGAATTTTCTTCATTTTCTTATTTTTTTTCCTCGGGGGAATTTTGGCAGGGCGCCACGTGTCTGGTTACTAATTGGCCAACTGTAAAAAAACGGAGAAGAGAACAACAGTAAAAAGCGCACCGGCGAAAAAGCCGCCCTCCAATTCAACCCCCCCGACCCCAATCTTTTTTGCTTGACCGATTCCCCCTCCTCCCCCCATTCCCCCGAAAGAGAGATTCCAGCGGACACGTGTCGGCCACTCGCTCGACCACGTGTCATCCTGCCCTTAGTCCCCATTTCATTCCGCGTCAATGATTAAAGCCCGAAAGAGGATTAGTTTACAATCTAATCTTTTTTTTTGGGGGTTTAGCCAATCGGTGGGGTTGGAACCAAATTGGATTCCTCATGGGTGGAGCAACCACCCCCAATGCTGCAATTCGACTGGAAAAAGTAGGGGGCGTGGCCATGCAATGATCGTCTCCAAGACGGAATTGACCTCAGATCTGCGCGTCACGGACATGAAATGTGAACCATTCTTTACGTATGCTTAAAAAAGAAAGGTGCTTTATTAGTGACTCATGACGAAATCCGTCGACATGCGTAATTACATCGTATGAATAAGTTTAAACATTAAAATAGGTCATGAATAAATTTATAACTTATTTAAACTCTATCAATTTCTAGGGAAAATTCCAAAAATGAATCCAAAGTATCCTCTTTTTCTCAAATAAGAGCTCGAAGTGGACCTTATTTTAAATAAGGACCTTAATTGCCTTCATTTTCTCAAATAAAGGTCTAAAGTTGATGTTATTTCAAATGATAATCTAAAGTAGTTATGTTTATTTCAAATAAAAGTCTGAAGTGATTATGTTCATTTCAAATAAAAACCTATCTTTCTAGCAATCAAGATATTTTCGTCATTTGTCATTTTTACATTTTTTTTTTCCATTTTTTTTGGCTAGTTCTTCTTCCTCTTTGCCGATGGCCAACGGGCTACCGACAATGCCTACAGAGGGCTGGGCAAGGGATGGCCTCGCCTGGGTATGCCAACCCTCACCCAAGGGCCATCCGTGAGGTTAGCTCGTGCTGGTCTGAGGCGAGGCCCATGAGGGTTAGGCGACCTCGTCAACCACCCTTGCCTAGGACCAGCACGAGCTGACCTCACGGATGGCCCTTGGGTGAGGGTTGCCACACTCAGGCGAGGCTATCACGCTCAGGTGAGGCTATCCCTCACTTGTGGTCAACATGGGTGGCCCTTGCCGGCAGGGGCAACCCTCGCTTAGCCCTCTGTGGGTATCATCGGCGGCCGGTCGACCACTGGCTAAGAGGAAGAAGAAGAATCAGGAAAAAAAGAAGAAGGTGAAATGCAAAATGACAAAAATGCCCTTGACCGATCGAAAAATTTAGCCAATTAGCAATCGGAAAAGTTGAGTCCTTATTTGAAATAATTAAAGCCACTTTATACTCTTATTTGAAATAATTAAGGCCACTTTAAATTCTTATTTAAAAGAAAATCTACTTCGGACCCTTATTTAATAAAATAATTATACTTTGGGTTATTTTTCGAAATTTTCCCAAATTTTTATGACTTTCACTTGATCTAAACGCTCACTCGTTTTGCAATGTCACTTTAGATTTGCTGGCATGGATTTTCTTATGTTATATTAAATATGGAAAGTGTTTGTGTAGGATTGAGGCGAGCATGAATTATGGATGAATTAGATCAAGTATAAGCCACTAAACTTATATTATATGTAATAGATGAGAACGAATCAAATAGTTGAATTATTCTCGAGTCGACTCAGTCGGCCGTTTGACGGCCTTCCTCATGACCGACGAAACAACAACATCGTCAGACCTAAAATTCGAGTGATCGCCCCAGAGGGTCCATATTTCTCGCGGTGTGTTAATTCCTGAATGACAGGGATTTGACTGCACGAGTTTTCCTTTCCTTTTCTTAATATTTTTTTTTGAAATTTTTTTCGAAATTTCCTTCGTGTTTGTTTCTTTTTGGGGGCCAGAACCCGATAAAGGAAATAATCGGAAAACGCCCCCGGGAGGGGGAAAAGGATCGTTAAAAAAAAAAAAAAATTAATTATTTTTTTTTCCTCCCGCAAATCAACTCCGACGGGAACGGGCCCACCCCACGGCGGTGTCGCGCACGCACCAATCGGATCGAAGGACAGTGGTTCATTTACCTTTTTCTCCTGCGTGGCAGGGAACGACTGCACTTTTGGAAGGGGGCCAACGGCCCCGACGCGCCCCGGCGGCGCGTGTGCCCCCCTCGGCCCCTCCAGTTCGTTTTTTTTAATCGTTTTAATTTCGTATTTATAGTTTTGAAATTCTTTTATTTTTTTATTTTTTCGCTATTCTACTCCTAAACGTGAACATCAAAGGAGAACGAGAGTTTCTCTCTCTTCCAGGAGGACAACGAAGACCTCCTTTCTCTCGCTAAAAATCAGCCTGCGAGGAGACCTCCATCTTTTGGTTTGATTCGCTGCCGCAACGGGGAAAACCCTAGAAATTTCTCCGTCGCCTTCGCCTGCGCAGGTGCGTTCCGGCGGGAATTCGTCGCCGTCTCCGGCGTTTCTTCTCCGTTGTTTTTTTTTTTTTTTTTGGTTTTTTCCACCCGTTTTCGGTTCGGAAAACGGCCGCCTCCGTGAGTCGTCGCTTTGGCTCAGATCCGGCCCGTTTCGCGTTCCCGCGCGTTCCCCTCCCGCCCGTCCGGATTTTCGTGCTCCGCCTCGTCCTCCGGTGGGGCGAATTCGTCGGCGGGGGCTGTGAAGAATCCGCGGCCTTTGATTGGGCCGCTTTGATCTGGCTCGGCGCCCGCCGCGCCCGGTTCCGGCGCGCGATTGAATTCGAGAGGAATGCATGGGCATTGCCGTGCATTCCGTGAGTCGAGGGCGCGGCGTCTGGATGGAGTTGTTTGGGTCGGTTTCGTTTCGCGCGTTGGTTCGTGCCGCGGCTTGAGGCGGGGGCGTTCAAAGGTCCTTGCTTTGGCCGCTGTTTTTTCTTTGTGGCTTTTATAAGATGGAGCTTAGAAAGGTGGAACTATTCTGCTTCGCTTTATTGTTTGCAGCGTTGTGAATGCTGCATGCTGCGGAAGAAGACGGTTCTATTGAATGCGGGGGCATTGAGGATGATACTTGTTTTTGATCTATTTTTAGAAATGATGCTATGATGCTGAGGCTACATCTTGATTTGTTCGATACATTTATTGGTTCGCACTGTAGTTTTCAATACTTTGTCATCCCGTGTTGATTCTGCCAGATGCATTGCATTAATATAAAGGTCAAAAGTTTGGACTTTTTTTTGGGGGGGGGGGGGGGGTGTGTGTGTGTTGAAACAGCTCAATGGCACAAAAAGAAAGAAACTTTATGTTCGAACTCGCTTTTAATCACCTTATGATTACTTGAATCGGGTGAAAACTATTTGAATTGCGCGCTCTAGAGAAAGTGGTCACTTACAAAGGTGCTTTCTTGATCTTGCGATCGGAAGAGTTAGATTATTTTCTTCTGTCTGTTTTAGTCATAATATCCAAAAAAGCCAGAAGAGCAAAGTATGTAGGTCCTTATTTTGTGCCTTAGTGACATCTCTCTTCGTAAGTTATGTATCTTGATTTGGTAATCTGAATTGCTTCTATGTCTTATGTGCTATTATGCAGATGCTCTGTCACTGATCATCTGTTGCGGGGAGAGTTGATTTTGGTCTTATTTACTTAGTTGACCAGAATATGGAGTTAGAAGACAAGTTCTTAGCTAAAGGTTTGTATTTGGACATAACCATCCATTTCCTTTCTTAGTGTTGCTTGTCTGGTTGTTTACTTGCTCTTCGTAAGAGTTGCAAATGTAAGAAGGATGATCAAGATACATTGCGGTTTCGTGATGAGTAAATTTTTTAGTATTCACCTTCATCTATGTTGTGTATGGGTGATGATCTTGAGTATATTGCATTGCATTCAATGACTTTCTATAGAATTGATAAGGAGATGCTTTACTATCTGGTCAACGTAATGTCCAATGAGCAGCTAAGCTCTTTAGGATCATAGATTTCTTCTTATCATATGTAGTCTCTCAGAATGCACGCATGTGTGTGCATATATTTATATGCCAAAAGATATCTGCATGTGCATGAGTACCTTTTAGGCCTAATATTTTATTGAAAAAATGTTGGGACTCTGATTGTCTGCATTAAGAGATTAGGAAAAACCAGCGACATGATTTTTAGTGGAACCTCTTGTCATGTTACAGCTGGTCCGTAAAAATAGGCACGTGGTATACAAGCTTGTATGCATACATGAATGTGTATGTGCTTTTATGCATCTGCACAGACAGGCCTGTCTTTGTGTCAGCACTGAGCACCTTCTGAGCCTATCAAAAAGTTGGTTCCTTGCTAGAGTGCAAATAGATCAAGTGAGGTGATGATAGTGACTTGAGTCAAAGCCTTTAATGGACTTTGCATGTTCTGACACAGTGTTCTTATCAATTCTGTGCGGGACTTTTCAAACAAATGCCGAGATCAATGTGAAGATGAACAAGAGCGAGTTCACATTTCTCTGAACACATTAAATTTTTTGGATAATGCTTTAGAATTCCTTATCTGGAATTGATCGATGGAGCTTGTGAGGGGTGTGGTCATGAAAATAATATTTGTTGTTGGGATCACCAATTACAGAAATAATTGTGAATCTGATGCCTGTGTCATATATGTGGTGGAACTACTACTGCCTTGTGTGCGTTTCCTCTCCTACCTTTTCGTGCTTTTCTTCTGTCTAAAGCATGTTCTCTTTGTTTGCAAACTTACGACACAATCTAGCTTGGTAGACAGGCAGAGGTTAATAGTTTTATCATTACCTCTCTTTTGTTATAGATAGCTTCTATTATTGGTTATGCCTCCTTTCATTGTTGTGAAAATTTGAAATGCTCAGAAGATTTTATGGTTATTGCAGTACGTGGATATCCAAACATATGCATGACTTACTTGTGGCACTCTGAACTGGAGTGCAGTTCATGTGTATTGTGAAGGATCATTTGTCTGTTATCAATTACGCCAGATTTAAGTTTCTTTTCCGGTTTAAAAATTTGCCAGAATTAGTATCCAACTAAGATATCGGGCATACTTTCAATGCCTGGTTGTGAATGTACGCATGTCCAACACGTGGCACTCAGAAATGGTATTCTTGGAGAAATGAGCATCGATGGTTAGGATTCTTTTGATTGGGAAAGATATCTTGCTCGATTAGACTAATCCAAGAAGTCGCAAAATGGCTCACATGAAACTCTTCAGATTCCAAAATACGTAAGGAGTGTCTAGGCATCTAATTTAATATGTTGCATCTTTTAAAGCGCAATTGTAGATTTGTGACCATATATTGATGGGATGCGATTATAAGTATGCGCACATTCCTCCCATAGGTTCAATTGCACATATCTCTCATTAGTCCTCTCCTTGCCTGTTGAGATCCAGATCTGAGAACTTATCTACGTGAATGGCCTCTGAGTTCATTACATTCGTTAGATCGGAGAAGTTTGATTTGATGGAGACTGAATAAACCGGTAGGATTTCTCAAGGATCTGTGTAAGTCTGAAAGCTTTTTCTTGATTCTTATTTTAACCTTGGTGTTTTGTCCTTGCATTTAAACTAAATAGATCTGCAGGATCCTGGTCGAAATTGTTCATTTTTCTGTCATAATCCTGTCGATCTAATATTAAAAGGGTATGTTCTTTCAAAGCTATTCTATGATGTGTTTCATGCTTCCTGCCTTCTTTATGCCTGTTGTGTTCACAGGCTTGTTAGATAGAGCTCTGACCTCTTGTTTAGAGAGACTGCACCATAGATCTAATGGATCTATGCAAGATCTGACCTGGCTCTTAGCTTGAATTGGTTCCTTTGATATCCTGCAGCATAAATCGAAAATTTCCTCAACAATGGATTCTTTCATGGAATTAGGATGTAGAGTATGTAGGATTGTGTGAGAATACCTCACCTTTCATAATTTTGCTGATATTCGACGGATTTGTAATTCTGCTATGTTTTTCGTGGTCAATCTAGTCTAGATGATCAAATCTTTAGGTATTCTGACTATGTTGCTTTTTAACCTGTAGACTGCACTTCCACACCACAAACTTCATGTTTTGTTCAAGCCCTTGTGGCAATTAGTTGTGTTTTATGATTTTTCCCATTACCCTTTTGCCATGGGTTGTTCTCGATGAGTGCCTAAACCGATCACTGACCACATTTACAAAAGAGGTACACATAGCAATATATGGGACTCCTTTTGTCTCGACTTATGCTTTGGCAAACTCTAGTAATTCTTTTTATTTATTTTTTTGTTTTTTTATTTTTGGGGGGGGGGTGGGTGGATGCCGGATCATTTCTGAGTAAAACTAGTTTATGTGTTTTATAGGCTTCTTTTATGAGTGCTGGATTTATTTCTGCAATGGTGGTTGATCATTGCTGAGTGAAACGAGTTGATGTGTTTTATAGGCTTTTTTTTTATGAGTGCTGGCTTTTATTTCTGCCATGGTGGTTTCTTTCCAGTTGTGTAAGCATGGGAACTTTTTGTTTCTTTTCTTAAATCTGTTTTATTTTTATTTCTGTTATGTTTTTCAATGGTTTCTTTCTCCCATCATTAAAAAGAACTATGTTCTCCATACAGTTTCAGGTATCCAGAGTCTGTCTTCAAGTGTGCAGAGTACTCCTGAAAAAAATGGGAATTCAGATGATGCTTCAAAAAGTCCAGATCTGCTGCAGGAGTTCTTAAAATCTGGTCTGAAGAAGGAACTTCTTCGAACTTGCTTTGATAAGGACAAGAAAAACTCAGCCTCATCCAAAAGCAAAATGAGAGAACCTCTGAAACCAAACAACAAACCATTTAAGAAGCAGGATCACAGGAAAGCCTCTATTAGTCCAAGCAATCAACCTTCTTCCAAGAAGCAAATGAGAAAGGGAGATAATCCAATGCGACTTCCTCCAGCCATTGAACAGGCTTCGGATTTTGGGCATTCAAAGTCATGGTTATGCAAAAATTTGGCATGTAGAGCTGTCCTTTCAACTGATGATACATTTTGCAAGAGGTGCTCTTGCTGCATTTGCCATTTATTTGATGACAATAAGGATCCCAGCCTTTGGTTGGTGTGCTCATCAGAGTCTGACAATGGGGTATTGGGCTCCTGTGGGTTGTCATGCCACATTGAATGTGCTCTTCAACGTGAAAAGGCTGGAGTTGTCGATCTTGGCCAACTGATGCAGCTTGATGGCAGTTACTGCTGTGCGTCTTGTGGCAAAGTTTCTGGAATTTTAGGGTAAGTGGTCTTCTTTTCACTCTTCTGTTCTGATGCATCAGTACTCATTGATTGGATGCGCACCTTGATTTTTTTTGCATAGTAAGTTGTGTTACCGTCAAACTTATTATTTTATTGGATGTGCCAGATAATTATTTCTTTTTTTTAAGGGTGGCCCCTGCTGCCATGGCCAACTAAGATGATGTGTCCCTTTTTAAGTGTTATGATGAAGCTTCTATGCATATTGTTTTGTAAGATTTGGCCAAGAACAAGATGTTTCATACAATTTGTGGTATGCATATATGTGGGTTTAGTCAGGTTTCAGATCATCTCTAAAATAGAACAGTTTACTTGTTTTCCTGCTATAGATTTCTGACTTATGCTGATGTCTTTATTACATGGATATGTGCAGAAGTTGGAAGAAGCAGCTATCTATGGCTAAGGATGCTCGTCGTATCGATGTCCTCTGCTATAGGATATACTTGAGTTACAGGCTTCTGGATGGTACTTGCCAGTTCAAAGATTTGCACAAATATGTCAAAGACGCAAAGGCCAAATTAGAAACAGAGGTGGGTCCCATTAATGGCTTTTCTGCCAAGATGGCACGGGGAATTGTCAGCAGGCTATCAGTTGCCGGTGATGTGCAGAAGCTCTGCTCTGACGCAGTTGAAAAAGCGGAGGAATTGTTGGTCAGTGCTTCCAACAGCAATATAACTCGTAGAGGTTAGATCTGTTGTACTAGGCCCTTATCTTTTGTGAAGTACTTTAACATGATAGCTTTCTTTAACGATTTTTCTGTATCTGTTACAGAGGAGTCACGTCCTGCTGCTTGCAAGTTCCTATTTGAGGAAGTAACTTCATCCTCTGTCATTATTGTTCTGATTGAATTGTCTTCTCCATCAGCTGATGACATTAAGGGTTACAAACTGTGGTATCATAAGAGTGGAGCTGAGACAAGAGAAGAACCCGCTTGTGTCTTTCCTAGAGACAAGAGAAGAATACTGATATCCAATCTGCAGCCATGCACTGAATATTCCTTTCACATAATTTCTTATACAGAAGCAGGTGATTTGGGTCATTCTGAGGTGAAGTGTTTCACAAAAGTGTGGAGATCATCCACAAGAACCACAGCCCATTAGCTGCTATTGATGGCAACAAAGAGAGAGGCCTCGTTGAAGGAAGTTCCTCTGGTTCCAATAGCAAGCCTGATTCTACAGATGCAGTTGCTTTTGCTGGTTTCAAGGTCCGTGATCTTGGAAAGATCCTGCACTTGGCTTCAGCTCAAGAGCGAGGATGCTTCGAAGGCTTCTGCAGTGTTGATATGGAGAGATGTTGCGGAATAAGCAAAAGGACGGAGCCCAAGAAAGTTGTAGAAAATTATGTGCCATCCGTTCCGCGTGAACTTGACTTAAATGTTGCTTCTGTCCCTGATTTAAATGAGGCAGCCCCTCCCTATGAGTTCTCCAGGGATGAAGATAACGGCTGCTTATTCAATCAGGTTGTTGAGGTGGATGATGATGCTGCTTCCCATGAACTCAGTAAGCACAATGGAGCTGGTCCCCCGATGATTGGCGAGTCAGCAGCCTGGACATGTGGGGCTGCTGCTGGAGAAGCACCAGGTGCGGATTCTCAGGTCGAGCTATGCAGAAAAAGAGCTTTGAGCATGAAAGAAGAGTTGCATGATTGCGATAGTACTCTGATAAATGGGTCCCCTAGCAATATTTCTAGTGGTTCAGGAAGCTTGGACGATAACTTTGAGGATTGCGTCAAGACCATCAGGGAACTTGAATGTCGGGGTCATATCAATCAAGAATTCAGGCTGAAATTTTTGACGTGGTTCAGCCTAAGATCCACGGAGCGGGAACGGAGAGTGGTTAACACCTTTGTTCAGGCTCTGAGTGATGACCAAAGTAGCTTAGCGGGACAGTTGGTTGACGCCTTTTCAGATTTGGTATCTAGCAAAAGGCAAGGAACGGGTTCTGCAATAGGTTATGGCATTAAAATTTAGTGCGAAGTTTGAAGGCAGGCTCGCTCTCGGTCGTGCCCTTTAATCTTTTATTACCGATAATAAATTGTCTTATCCGTCTCACATACTTCGTACAGGCATTTTTTTCCGCCCCCTAAACCTCAGTCTGAAGCACATTCATCCGTATTCTAGGAGAAGCATGCTGCCAACAAGATTGTGGTGGCTGATTCTGCAGATATTTCTGACCATTCTTGCAAGGAAGTGGCTGCTTGCAGTGGAGAAGTTATTTCCGTACATTCGGTTCAATTGCATTCGAAGCCCTTAAAGTTAGCTTTAGGGAAATTGTTAGGGGTACAGTAATTGGTTGCCTTTCCATGATGGAAAGGCGCATGAATGCTCAAGAATTCAGTTGATTAGGTTCTTTTCTCCTTATCCTATTTTTTCCCCTTTTTCATTGAGGATGTGATCTCATTTTCCTTCTTCCTTTAATGATTAATGACTGTCTTTGAAATTGTTTCAAAAGTTTAGCTTGTGGTAAAGTCATTTTGGTGTTCAAGTGGCTAAGGAGATGAGCAATGAGACTTGCGCTAACTTCATATGAGCGAATTACCTGTATGATGCAGAGTATTCAATTCCATGAATACGGTAGTGTAGGTTAAGGCAGGGGGGTGTTTTAAGAAGTAAAACATTTTCGATCTCTACAAACTTAATATCTTAAAAAATGTTGTGCTTCGTGTTTCGAACTTTGTAAATCAAAGATGTTGGCGGAAGAGGGGGCCAGGGCCATCGGGCATTTACGGTGACAAGATTTGTTTGAGGCATGTCGTGAAGCGATCACGGTTGCTCTTCAATCATCCAGAGGGCAGATCGCGTTCGGAGCATGTCGATTCTCATCTACATCTCTTTTGACAAGCCCGCAAACTGATTCTTTAACCTGTTCATCGGTTAAGGTGAAAAGGAGAAACATTTTCATCACAATTTCGTTGTTTTTTTGATACCAGTTCGAGGACCAATGCACCAAATTTCTTGCAAGGTATCTAATACTGTAACAAAAAAGTGGTCCAAGGTAGGCCACATCCATCCGTTTCGAAAATGACCAATATCTAACAT
This sequence comes from Eucalyptus shirleyi, assembly GCA_017140165.1. NCBI lineage: Eukaryota > Viridiplantae > Streptophyta > Magnoliopsida > Myrtales > Myrtaceae > Eucalyptus > Eucalyptus shirleyi. The sequence continues at coordinate 15,820,518 of CM029448.1, read as the reverse complement.
TACAATCAAAAGATGCAAATTTTCTTTTTTTATAGATGATACCGTGTTTGACACACAACATTTTCTTTTTCGATGCACATCCCCTTCCTCCTGTCTCGGGTTTATAAGTTTTGTTGTTTTCTTAGGTTTTTGACAATCACGTAGATGTTGCATCATTGTCACAAAGGAGGTGGCGTGTAATTTAAAGGGCACGTCGCCATTTTCGTTGGGTTTTCTTAAAAAGAAGGAACGGTGTCTTCTTTTGAGGTTTATCATATGTCTATTACAATCTGAATTATGGCAAATTGGACTCGTGCAAAAGAGAAAAAAGCAATGGAAATCAGTCGATGAGTTGATGTGAATGTGATGTTGGGGACTTAGCTTCGCAGGAACATCCAACTGGGAGAAGCTACTGATCCCGATTAGTCTCTTTGCTCGTAACGTACATATTTGGAAAAAATCATTATTTCGAAATATTTTTATTAAAACTAACTCATTATAAATTTAATAAAAAAAATTGTCATCACATTAGAAGAATACATTGACACTAGACGTTATTTCTTGTTATTGGTCACGAGACTAGTCTCCATAGGCAGGTGGGAAAATTCCGGATTTATGCCTTTGAATTATTTGTTCCATTGGACTATTATGACATCTAATTCTAACCTTAAGAAGAAAATAGAAAGGCAAAAACGGGCGATCAAGGTCGTCACTTGACATGTTCATCCCTTGACTATATTATACTGGCGCCACGCTGCTCACTCTAGTCAAGATTGTTATATTTAAATATTAAAATCATATCTTCATTTAATGACTCTTTTAAAATATTTGGCAGTAGCCACATAAAATATTTCATGGCTCTCAGGTTTCGCTCCAATTTATTTCACATGCAAGGCTCATTGTTCATCATCAAATTCTATGCATCCTTCATAATCCAACTTGCACGAGAGAAGGGGTATTTAAACATCCCACATCATCTGTTTGTAGGGTTTGTATACTTTTTATATACATGTGATCTTCTTCCATATACTGACTCTAATTTTTAGGTTGCATATTCCTGCATCAATGTATTTCACATTGCTTATTTATGAGATTTATAGTAGATTGGACAATCTTTCATGATATTAGAACATGGGTTTTAAGTTCAAATCTTTCTAGATCCTTATTTTCCTCCATTTTATATATTTCCATGCTTTACTCTTGTTTTTTTCACAGAAAATAAATAATTTGAAAAGAAAATCTAAAACTAATTTCTTATATTGCTTATAAAAATGAATGAACAAAAAATATTTTTATTGTACAAGAAAATATTTAGATATAAATTATCGTCAATAATAAATAAATTTTCCATTGGTCAGCTACTATTTTTAAGAAAATATTTTTCAAATCATTCCTTCTTTTTTTTTTTTTTTAAACAAATAGAGCTTTAATCTTAGGTATGTGAGGGGTGATCCACGAGCATTTCATAAGTTTGCTTAATGTCCCCTATTTGATAGATCCTTATATTTTGGATGATTGATTCATTATCATCCATGATTCTGATCGATATCCTCTTTTCTTTTAAGAAAAAAATTCAAGAAACGGAATGATACTCTATCATACAACCAATTTCCACGTCCCTGGAACGATTCCTATCACCGTGTCATGATTTAAATTTGTAATTCGGGTCATGTAGTTTTGATTGTATGAGCTAATTAATTTTTTTTATCGTAATATGAGCTAAATAATTAACTTGCAATGAAATCTTACGTCAATTTATGAAGTAACCATATTGTGTTGGGTACTATTCATACTTTTTCCTTTCCGTAAGTCTTTTTATTTTTTTTTCCTTTTTGGTCTTGTGTTGTGTTCAAATCGTGCAAATAATTCGTGTCCAAATTACAAGCCCTACTTGAAAGTAGAATGTATGAGAATTTAAGGTTTTAAGCGGTAAAAGGTAGTTGAATCTCTACATTCTTGCTCTCGAATTTTATTAAAAAAAAATTAAAAAAAAACATGCTTAGAGAAATAGACGAAACGAGAAGAATGCATCTTCTTCCTGGAAGTGGAATGAATTGTTGAGAATTCTATTGTTGTAGGATATTGCTCCATACGTACATTTTGTTCATTTATATACCGAGAAATTTAGGCAGGAACCATCATTTAAATGAGCACACCTGCAAAACAGACATGATGGACCTTAGACCCTCATGCAATTTCTAGGCTGCGACCCACCAAGGACAACAACACATTCCCCCCATACTGGGCATTAAATTGCCAAAAAATTTATTTGATATGATCGATATTAATTGTGATGAGAAAATGAAAAATCACCCGTCCCGATAAGGTTGCTAGCTCACCCCATGAAGAGATGCGTAAAAAACATGCTTACAAAGGACAATCCCTGCATGTGACTCTTAATTAGATTCATTGGATCAAGCCGGTCTTTAGTGATCGTCATCCTTTTAGTCGAGATAGAATTAGGACGGATTTGGAATGGTCAATCCTATTCCAAATTTGAGCATCGAGATCCTTGATATACTTTTTGATTGCAATCGAAACCAAAAATGGGGTAGTCACTTCAGCTCGTCTGATGATACACACAACATCTTAATCCAATTTGCACGGTTTTTCTCTGGTTAAACCTTTTCAATTGATGGATCCTCTAGTACAGACTAAATGTAAATAACTCCAGTGTTATGGTTTTCTACCGATTATAACAAATTTCTTACATAATTCTTATGTATCTTTTAAAAAGAATAAGGATAATTTTGAAATATGGCTACTCGAATTAGATTTTTTTGGGTCTTACTTAATGAACCTCAAGCCAGTCAAACTTATACAAGTTTTTTAAGGAGAATTTTGGATTCCCTCCCATGACCCAAAAGGGCCAAAACGCCATCTTTAGATTACACAACAAAGTTCTTGAAAACTTCACAAATTATTGATGGAAAATTCCAAAATCAAGTCTTTTGTCCCAGTTGTTGGAAAAAAAAAATAGCCATAAATATTCAAGTAGTAGGTGGTACAATCTTTGCCCCGCCTCTCTATATTCTTTCAGCCCATCTGGAAAACAAGTGAAGACAACCTCCACCTTGACTCAATGCTTGTTGCTTAACAATTTGGCAAATACCATCTTGAAAACGTTTCATTGATGTGTTTGAAGATCGTACCATTCCTACAACCTCCCTAATTAAACTCCGTTCAACTAATACAGTTGTGTAGTGTGGTTAAGGTAATGCTCTAATTTTGATACATCGTGGAACAAATCTATGAATCGATTATGTTAAGACCTTTTTAGGCCGTGCCATTAGTGTTGATCCAGTGCAATTTGCACCAATTGATGAAATTTGACCAAACAACCTCTAGTTTCTGAACTATAAATCCTCTTACCTCCAGCTTAGAGCAATTTTGTCGCTTTAGTTAGTAAAATGTCCATGTTAGAATTGTATCAGTCAACAGAACTGTATCAGTCAACATTTTCTTTACAAAGGACTATTCCATTTTGTTGGTAACTCTCCTTTTAAGAGATGTGACTTTTGACCTATACCTTTTTGAATGTGACTGGTAGTTAGCAACTTCCCACATAGATAGTGAAATCAACCAAAAAGTCAGTTGAGCCAATGAGAGTAACTAGTAGTTTCTTTCACGTGTTTAGAAATCTTTTCAGTTTGAGGAGTAAGAATTCATTATTTTATTGAGTTATCCCCCGTGAAAATAAGTTCCCATACAGTGAAAATAACTACTAAGGTATCAATATTTGTACACAATCTGATTCCTTCTTCATCAACTAGTATGTATGTATGTAATTTTGTAATTTACAAACTTTTTTGATATTTTTTTGCTGAGCAAATTACTATGCGGGCCGTAATATGTATTTTTGAGCACAAAATGGGATCCGTTGTCAAGCAGGTGAAAGTATAATGGTCTGTCTTCGCTTGCGATCATAGTACAAATTCCAACCAAAATCATTATGGACGACAAAATTGATACAAAAGCTGACCTAAGTGCTGAGACCAGCATGACATCAAATTGACCTTCTCATGGATTAGGTCCGCAAGTCATGGCACCTTCATTGGATATTCCCTCCGTTTTGAATGCCTAACCTTCTTCTGGTCCCTTTTGGGCAGGTCGATTCTCCATATCAGACTAAGTTAAACTTTTCGATCCAATCATGAGGTGTCATTTGTGTCAATTGAAAGCATCAGGCAGAATTCAGAATGATTTATTTCTCTCGACTTGGGATTAGGACACATCTAACTTTAGCCAAAATTGTGTTTGGTGCATTGCTTATTTTAACCAAATTTCCAAATGGTTGGGTTGTATTTCTAATTTTCCTCCCCATCTCTCTCATTTTTACTTTGCCTCTTTAAGGAGTATGGGACTCGAATCTTGTATATGTAACACTTGCATCCCCACCTGTGTTACTATGGATGGTGGGCTGATATATTTTTTTTTTTTTTTCAAAGATGGATTTAAACTAATGCCAATCCCAAAAAGAGGAGTAATTGAAATTATGTAATAATGCCTTCCTTTCCCTCTTTCCGATTCAGTGGGGCCCTTAGGCCAACTTGTCTAACAACGAATTGATTATCATTGTTTTTTTTTTTTTTTAATTTCCAAATATTATCAAACGAGACAATGCCGAAGAACGACCGGTCGACGGCGTTGTTGTTCTCCACAAAAATACAAAGTCGGAAAGTTCCAAAATACGGCTTTTTCTCTGGTCTTCGATGTCATGTGACAATGTTGTCGTTGGTCCCCTCTTCTAGACATGGGGCCCTTTGGCTTTACTATATGTAAAATTTTTGAAAAATATGTTGGTGAAGATTGATATGTTCCTTGGATGGTGAGATTTTGTTTGACTAAGCTTGTCGCAACGATTATAGTGTTATTAGGATGGGGACATCGAGTATATCACAAGGGTTTGAAAATATATCTGAAATTTCTGAAAAAAATGGGGAAGTTATCGATAATTTAAAATATTTCTCTTTGTCTTTTCACATGTTATGAAGCATGAGATGGGAAGGTGCAATTCAAGCTAGGTAGATAATTATGGTCCTCGATGAACAGATTTTGGCTTAGTTCGTAGTTCCCCCCTAGCCAATTTCATGGACCGTACAATGTCCACACTAACTTATTCTTGCAAAATGATTCTTATATTCAAGATTTGATCATATCAGTCCTTGCGAAACCCATTGTCTTTGCTCTTGAATCAATTTTTGTAACTTTAGTTGACTGGACTGTTGTAATTGGGAGAGTACAAAAACCTGTCAGACGATATACGCCATTTAAAGCTAACAAAATCTCATATGAGACATGAAACGCAACGAAACTAAATGGTTGGGGCCAAATTATAATTTGGGGAACATTCTAATCACCATTCTTTATCACGCTTTCCTCCCATCATGAACGAAGGAGGATATAATCCTCGAGATTTAGGGCAAGAGTCCCTCGGAAATTGTAGAAGGGAATTGCCTTGGTTGATACTTTCCACTCATGCGCCATGTCTCTAAGAAAAGATTTGAATCAAATATTAGTCACATATGCCAATTCCTCCTCAATTTTGAAAGGAGGTATCTCATGTGACAGTCACATCATGTGCCTGTGACATGTGGTGTAACAAGACCAATTAAAAGTGAAATACATCACATAGCACTCTCATAATACACGAATAGATAGTGATTTGCCATCACATTACATTACCACCATCATGTGACGTAATTGCTACGTAAAATATATGCATGCTTTCTTTAAAAGTGAAATACATCACATAGCACTCTCAATGCCAAGCAAAAAGAGATTCATAATACGCGAACCGATAGTGATTTGCCGTCGCATTACATTACCACCATCATGCGACGTAACCGCTGCGTAAAATATATACATGCTTTCTTTCGGTTCACTAAGGAAGTTTTCTTATCAATATTCAGTTATACACACAAAAATAATAATGGTACACAAGTTAAAAATAATTAAAATAGTATAGATGCTTGATATGCAAGTATGAGCGGCTCTAGTATTCGGACATCATGATAGTTGCCATCCATAAATTTAAATTTTTTTAAGTCACTTCATTAAGTAATCGGATGTTTGATACGGCTAATATGACTATGACAATGAATCACAAGAATTAATATAATGTAATACTACTGAATCAAACTGTAATCTCCAATAGTATTTGAAGTACTTGAAGCATTTGATCATGTCATTTTTAACATGGATGGGAAGGGAATTACATCCTATATTTAACTATGTGGATTTTGATTTTGTACTCCGTTATTTTTTTGTGATAGGTTTTGATTTGACATGTTGACAATTTTCCAAAAAGTCTTCTATTGTATTATAGCTAATTCAATCTTAAACATTTTAATTTGACTAATTTAGTTTTAAATCTTTTGATAATTTGTCAATGTAATTATTCCGTTTAGTTTTGGCCATAAATCGCTAATGCAGATGTCATGGCACAGTTATTATTGAAGTGGATAATTTTTGCAATTTTTTTCTATATTTTCCAAAATTTTCCAATTTTTTCTCTATTTCCCTCCATCAGTCGTCGGAGCCTCAGTAATGGTCGGTAGAGGTCACCAACCATAATGAGGGCTTGCAAGGTGAGGGTCTCAACGCCCTCACTTTGGCCAGCAAAGGCATCGAACGAAAACTAAAATGACCTATAAAGGAAAAAAAGAAAGGGAAAAAAGAGAGGCTAAAACGAGAAAAAAAATCAGCAAAATTGTAAAGATCATCAACATCAACATAGCTTCTACCATACAGGATGGTTAGCATTGATTGGCCAACTATGTCAGCTATTAGCCAAAAATAGATGGAATGACTAGATTAGAAAATTATCGAAAGGTTAAGACTAAATTAATTAAATTAAAAAATGTAGGGGGATCAAATTGATTGCTATACAATCAATTGATGACATTTTGAACCATTTTTCCTTTGTTTTTTCATCTAAAAAGAAATCATAATCTCTTTTGATATGGTGGACAAAAAAATTGTTGATGAAAAGAAATTTGCTAGGTAGGGGCACCAAAACTAGCGGCTCGAGAAAGAGTATAGCGACATAACAATGTACGTTCGCAAAATGATATCCCCATTTCGATGTATAATAAAATTGGATGGATAAGCTTGAGATGGATGCAACATATGTTCTAACAAGACAGTGACCAAGGCCTGAATTTTCACTTTCATAAGACAAGGTCCATTGCTGATTTCGATAGTGTCCTTTTCCTAGCGTGCATATTCTAATTTCCGCAATAGTTAAATTATCTGCAATATTAGATTATCTTGGTGGCCTTTTTTCTTCTTCTTTTTTCTTTTTTTTTTTTTTTTAAATTAAGTTGGTGGTAGATAGGTACATTTATTTATAATAACCAGAAAAAGGCAGATCTTGGACGTATCTTGGGGGTTGCTTAAGGCTGCGCATGCAAACGCTTCTGTTAGGGGAAGAGTTTTTTTCAGAAATGGTTCTTTTCATTTCGCTCAAGAACAATTTCGAGTAAAAGAACCTTGTTTGATAACGACACAAAATTTCTACTCTTGGAATAGAAAAAGAATAGAAATGCGTTCTAACGTAACAATTTCTTTTTTGTATTTATTCATTTTTTAATTTTGCCGACGGATTGCCGCCGCCTCCGCGCTGTCGCCGCCCGCCCAGCCCCGCCGGCCGCCGCCGCCTCATGACCTGGCGCCGACCATCACCGCCGGCGCCGCCGGAAGCCATCGGGCCCGCCGGCGGCGCGGGGGCAGCAGCGGCGGCTGGCGGACCAGCGGCGACCACCGGGCAGCGGCGGCAGCGCGTGGCGGCGGCGGGCGGCGACTGGGCGCGGCTCGGGCGGCTGGCGGTGGTTGCGGCAATAAAAGGAAATAAAAGAAAATAAAAAAAAATTCAGTTCATTTCTACAAATTGTTAGGAACAAAAAGCAACTTTTTTGCTTCTTGTTTACGTTCCCAAACCATTCCGGGCTAAGTTTTTATTCCCGGGAACAAAAAAACAATGTGGCGTTAGCAAACAGGTTTTTGTTCTTTTTTTGTTCCGGGGAACAAAAGAACAGAAACCAAGAGAAACAGAAACGTTTGCATGCGCTACCTAAAAGTCACGACGCTTCGCAAAAGGACAAACGGGGCCTTTTATGTCATCAAATCCCAGAGTCATGACCCGTGACTTTTTCTTTCTAATTTAAAATTTCTAGATCGATGTTAGGTATCATATATTAATCACTAGACTTAATGGATTGTTTTGTTAATTTATTTTTTTCATGAATTTAGTAAAATTCTTTACTATGGATTGTAAATTGCCATGCATGGCATCAAATTATTTGTACGGGTGCATTTTAGATCTTAATAAATGTTTTGCTCGTTGAGCATGAATAAGTAATTATTGCACAAATTGCTCTTGGGTTGATGCAAATAGTTGGGCTCTTGGGCATGAGGTCCTGAGTTCCACCCTCATTGGTGCAGATATTGCCTTGCTTTGGCAAGACATATTATTGTGGAGCCGATTGCAACAAAGCTAATGTAAGATCGTGTTAAAGTAATTAAATATTAAATCATGAATTCATCTAATAGAGTTTGTTAGAAAATCTCATGAATAATGAGTTTTACTTACTTAAGGCTCCTTATGTAAATAAACGGGATACTTGGTCAATGCAAAAGCATGGGAATCATCACTCCAATAAAGTAATATACGTTAAGAAGTTTTGTGTAGTAGTACATTTATGTCACTCATTGAGTAATCAATGGGACCTCTTCAAATTTTACTAATTTACCCATCATTACTTCATCAAGACCATAAATACGAGCAATGCTATCACCTACTTGCAATACGGTACCAATATTTACAATCTTTACTTCTCTATTATATTAATCAATACGTTCACGGATAATATTACTAATTTCGATTTTGAAGGCATTGACTTTTTTTGACATATATAGTTATTACTTTGGACGTTTGAGTTTTATCTTGATGGATACACTTATCAAGTACTTTTTGAGCATTATACAGTACGATATTTTTTTTTTCCATTGGGTTCAAGAAATCAATAGCCACAACACCTATAATTCAACGCAATTTATCTTTGTGGGGGATTATATGCAGCGTACTAATTTGTGGTCCTCAATTTGGACACTACAGTCAACCTCACTAAATGTTCGCAACCGTTGGCGATTAATTGCGGTTGTGTTCCTTTTAGCATCGTTTAGTGCACGCAATCACGTGCATGCATGCTCGGCTGCGAGATTTTCTCCCTTTTTCACATCTTTAATTTAGTCCATGCAAGGATTCTCCCTTTAAGCAATTGAAAACGCCCATTCCAATTGGTATCTTCACATAACTATCACCAAAAAAAATAAAAAAAAAGGCGCTTCTCCTTATACATGAACATAATTGAAAAGTGGGTCTCATAAAATTTATCTTGGTATTTCACCAAAAGATGTTAGAAAAAGAAGGAAGGAAACAATTTCAGAAAAATTGAGGTTCAGAAATTTTAGGATGCGTTTATGTTGCGAAAAATGGATAATTTAAAAAAAATTCTAAAAATTATTGCTTAAATCGCTTACAAAAATAGATAAATTAAAAATATTCTCATCATTGACTAAAATTTTTAAACATATACTATTATCGATAAAAGAACTTTTTTTCAATGATTATTCATTTCATGAGATAAAAAATTATTTTCGGAAATTATTTTTAAAATAGTTCATTTTTCGAGAATAAATGAACCCCTACAGTGGCTTTTAATCCTATTACATACATTTGAAAATTTATAATGTTGGATATTAAATAAATGTATGGTTTCAAACTTCAAAAAGTATGTATACCTTTCTTTAATCGGTGAGTAATGGATGATTGGAAGCTTTTAAGACTTCATCAAGAATTGGAGCTTGAATTATCATCATTTTTCATTAATTACCAAAAGTGCGAATGCTGAGAAGACCAACTTTATTGGCCTTCTTAAATGCAAAAAGTTGAAACATTGAACCGACTACCACTAGAAAGTTCTCGATTGTCCTTTCTTTTAAATGTCAGACGGGACATGTGGAAATAAATATCCCGTGGAAGTCCCTCTTCAAATGGACGTAGCTTTCCCTTCTTTCCCTTTCTCAACGTCTATCTTTACAATTTGTTATATATTTCTATTATACATATAGATTAATAATATCAATCACACTCAGGATGAGAGTAATGACGCGAAAGTAAATCTCATTAGATTCACTTATCAGATGACATTACAAACTTTGAGTAAATACTTATGAAAATGAGATATTTGAGTTGGTCAAAGTTATTTTATAATTAATTATGATAGTCTTTATATCTTTAAAGGCTGTTTTCTCCTCATTATATATTTGATTGGTGGATTGCACGTTATAAACTTCATTCAAATGAGAACTTTAATAAAATCAACTCTAGTAAAGTTAAATTAACAGTGAATTACTAATTGGGTTACTACTCACCGGGGGGAAAAAGTCTCCTCTTTAAATTGAGTATCTAATTCACCTTTTTTCTTGTCATCATTGTTTCCACTTTGAGTATACTCTCATGTTTTGTTGGTGAAGCAATAAACAATGTTATTTTGGCTCAAAAAAAAAAAAACGAAAAGAAGAAGAAGAAGAAACACAATAGAGAAACATGGACAATTTTTTGGATAATTTTTTTTTTTTTTAAACGAAACTTGTAAACTTTTCAACTCAAGCAAACCTCATGAAACACACTCGTAAAAAAAAAATAAATAAATAAACCTCATGAAACACGCTCCTCCGACCAAGACTTTATCATTTGAACAGTAACCAGCCATGCTCAATTATTTTAATAATATTTTTTCTCTTCTTTCCTATAAATAGTGCCCTAGTCACTCAATTTTCTACGCACCATCACTCGTCTCTCTCTCTCTCTCTCTCTCGTTTCTTGTCCTTGTTCTCCCTTCTTCTTCCCACGAAAAAATGGTGATGCTAGATAAGAGCCTCTCGATCCCCCTGAACGCGAAGCTCACCGGCTCGGGCACCGAGACGGTGGTTCTTGCTCACGGTTTCGGAGGAGACCAGACCGTGTGGGACAAGATCCTCCCTCTCTTGTCCCAGTATTTCAGGGTCCTCGTCTTTGACTGGGCCTTCTCGGGAGCTGTCAAGGAGCAAGAAGGTCTGTTCGACCCTGTGAAGCACTCGTCCTACGAAGGTTTCGCCTGTGATCTGATCTCTCTCCTCGATGAGCTCGACCTCAAGTCTACAGTCTTCGTCGGCCACTCCATGTCCGGCATGATTGGTTGCATTGCCTCTGTGAAGAGGCCTGACCTCTTCGAGCGCCTCATACTCCTTGGTGCTTCTCCTAGGTAAGTAACTCAAACATATTTTTCCCACCCCAAGAAAAAAAGGAAGGACAATGTTTAGTTTCTCTTGCAGTTTGTTCAATTGAATCTGCACTTCTTATTTGTTTCGGTTTACTACGTTTTCATCTCTTCAAAGATGGTCCAGTTTTCGCCGCTTTTGGGTGTTGTTCGATTTGGCAGGCCTGAATAAATGTCTCACCAGTAGAGCAAGCAATTATTATTGGTCAGTGCGTTTTAGTAATGTGCAAAATTGGAAAACGACATTTTTAATATATTCTAATACTAAATGATAAAAAAGAAAAAAAAAAAAAAAAAGACTTATCCCCTCGTGGGTTTGTCCCTTTAGTTGCTAATTCCATAGTTGTGGATGTTTAGTTTTCCTTAAGTTCGTTTATAATGAGCATGTGAATAAGGAAGTTAAATGGTTAAAAAAGGACTCTCTTTTCACCATGACGAAGTTCTAGTATGGTTTACCCACAAAAATATATGGATTAATGGTTCCGTTTATTTCGCAAAAAATGATTGATTCGAAAAATATTCTCCTAAAAATGATTGTTTATATTGTTTATAAAAATGAATGAATGAAAAATATTTTTATCAATTATAAATATATTTAGACATAAATTGTTGTTGGAAATGAAAACTCTTTTTGTTGAATTGTTTATTTTTCATGAAAGAAACACATCCTAAATGAAAGACAATCTTAGTTGGGGTCGTAGGAGGGATTTTCCGTATATTCTCATCTACAAAACTTAAAGATAGGTTAAAGTGAAGATAATTCCTTTATGCAACGTCGAAATTTTTTGTTGCCCTTTTTGCTAACAAGGGAGTATTGAAAAACTATAGTTTTGATATCTGTCATAGATGAAAACGATTGATTTGGCTCTAATGATTGATGGTTTGGACCAATTAAGTGAAAATTGAACGGATAAAAAGATACGAAAGGAAAACATCTTAGGCTTATTAGAGTTCAGTTAAGACTTATGAGTACCATTAGTATTTGAGACATTAATGTTAAATAGAGAAAGTTTCGCTACTAGTTCCCATCACCAGGATTTGTTATAACTAACATATGACCTTGGTTCTTAGATCTTATTTGGTGGTGTACTGTTTGCTCGTACACCACCTTAACCATTGAAACAAAAAAAAAAAATAAAAAATAAAAAATCATTAAGTACTTATTGATTTCTTATATGATCATTTTTAAGAAAATAAATTTCTAATCATTTATTTTTGTAAAAGAGTGGAACCTAAAACAATTTCTCTTTGGTGTATTTAATATTTCAGGACCCATCACGAGTGAGATGAGTGGACACATAAATATCTTTCGATGATTCTCAACTTTTTGTCGTATTTTTTTGAATCTATTTATTTTAATTTTTATCTTTTGGTCCTCTTCACTCTCTACTCGCTTTTCATATGGATGGCAGATGATAAAACTATCCATAGTTTGGACAGCTGCCGACGACACTAATTCCCTTTTAAATTGTCTAAAACTTCAAACCAAGCATCCTTCGGTCCTCATTAGCATAAACGCTGAAGGTGATGTTCTTGCATTGTCTTACTTTTTCATGCCTTCATTAGGTACTTAAACATGGACGGCTATGAGGGCGGATTTGGGACCGCTCAGATTGATCAGATCCTATCGAGCATAGAGTCTGACTACAATGAATGGGCACCCAACTTTGCTTCTCTAGTAGTGCATCCGCATGATGCCCTCTCGGTGGAGATGTTCACCGGGTGCTTGAGAAGGATGAGGCCTGAAGTCGCGCTTTCCTTAGCCAGGACGGTTTTCTTGTCTGACCATAGAGAGGTCCTCGGGAGCGTGACGACCCCGTGCACTATAATTCAGACCACCAACGACGTCATTGTGCCGAACTCGGTCGCCCATTACATGCGTGACAAAATCCAAGGGAAATCAAGGGTTGAGATGATTGAAGCCGATGGCCATTTCCCTCAGCTCACCGCACATCTGCAGCTTCTCGATGTGTTGGGTGGAATCTTGGGGTTTGAGTATGATTAGCAGATAATTAAGCTCTTAAATGTTTGATTATATAATTATACCCTAGACTGGACTAGAATTACCCTCTTTCTTTTATCCTTGAGACTTTTTTTTTTTTTTTTTTTGGGGGGGGGATTTTATGTATAAATAGTAGGTGAAAGTCAAAGCAAAATGCCAAGGTGGGGTATGTTGTGATGTGGTATTTGTGGATGTGAATGTGAATGTGTCAGATGAGGGTCGGGGTTTGTTGATCGCATGTCGTTTGTCTCTTTAGATTAGTTATTATGGTTGGATTGAGTAGTTTGCATTTAAATCGTTTGGGATTGAGCCGTTTGATTGGATTTTATTTGATTTTGAGGAGAGAATTTTCAAAAAAGGTAGGGAAATAATTTCCACCACAAAGTTGCGGGACCCTCTAAAGTCCTCGTTGTCTTGTCTATCACATGTTCAAATGCAACTATTCAAAGAAATTCACCTAGACACGTCCGATAGATGGGACTAATGAAAGAGACAAAGGATGTTGGCAATAGGAAGATAGGAAAAACATCAAATTCGAGTCATCGTATTTTACATTTGATTCTTTTTTGCATCCTTCACTTCTAAGAATCTACCATTTTGTGATCTCAAATAGAAATTTCATGTGGAAAAAAGCTTAGATTGCTTTGGTTCTTGTGTACCTCAATAAAACTAAATCCACTATGCCACTATGATATTCCCAAGGAATTCTTATCTCTCCCAATCTAAATAAACCTCCAAACATAATAATATGATTAGTAGAAATGATCAATTGACAGGCCCTTGAGTCAAGCTAAAATTATAGCCTAGGCTCGCCCATTAACAAAAACTTGTGTGTGTGGAATTAATTATTATATTTTTAATAAAGTTTTTTTTTTGTTGAGTCCCAGGAAACCTCCGTGCGCCACTTCACGACGAAGTAAACCCTGAGGAGCAAGAGAGTCACCACCACCCTTTCTACTCCAGGCAAAAGTCGTGAGTTCCTTTTCAACAAGGCAGACGACGCAGTGATTCGAACTCCAGACCTCTCTCGAAAGAAATTGAAGCTCAACCACTACGCGCCACCACGGGTGTTTTTTTTTTTTTTTAATAAAGTTTAATACGTATACATCAAAATAAGTCCAAAAAGTCCCAAAGACCACTTTACCCTTCATACTTCTAACGCTTGCCCTCAAGTTGGACCATAAATATTAACCATGCCCGACTTGTTACGAATATGTTCTATCCTCTCATTACTCTGTGATTTAGTAAAGATGTCTACAAGTTGTTCACTAGTTCAAATATGATTAGGAAGGATCGCTTCACTTTGCAACTTCTCTCAAATAAAATAACAATCAATCTCAATGTCTCTTGTTCCCTCATGAAACACAAGATTGAAGATTATATGCATTGCAACTTTATTATCACACCATAGAGTCATGGGCACTAAAGCTTTAAAGCCTAACTAAGTTAATAACTACCAAATCCACACTAATTCACATGTCACTTGTGCCATGGCTATGTATTTTGACTCAATACTGGAGCTGGTAACAACACTCTATTTCTTATTCTTTCATGATACCGGATTTCCTCCAACCAAGGTCCATTATTCAGTGGTTAATCTCCTATCATCTAGAGACCCTGCCCAATCATCATTAGAGAATCCTTCAACCCTGCTATGGCTATGGGTGGTAAACAATTCCATTCCTTGGAGCCTTCTTCAAGTATCTGGAAACATGAACAACTGCATCCTGTTGAAATGTAGGAGGGAAGACAAAAACCGGCTTACCATATTAATTGGAAAGGCAAAGCCTAGTCGAATAACTGTGAGATAATTAAGCTTACGTACCAATCTTCTATATCTCTGAGGATTATCAAGAATCTCTCCTCCCTCACCAACCAATTTAATCCCTTGCTCCATGGGTGAATCAAGAGGCTTTCATCCCAACCTACCTATCTCAGTGAGCAAATCTAAGACATATTTTTTGTGCGATAGAATAATACCTTTTGGTGACTATGCCACCTCAATTCCTAGGAAATACTTCAACTTTTCTAATTCTTTAGTCTAAAACTATTACTGAAGATAGGTTTTGAGTCATCTCTTGTGATGATAATATCATCAACATACACAATCAAGAACAATTTGCCTCCCCTACTAAGGAAAGAATGATCATTTCCACATCTAGATAGTTCAAAAGAAAGAAAACCTTAGAAAATGTCAGATACCACACCTATAGGGATTGCTTCAAACTATATAACATTTTTTTTTTTTTTAAAAAAAAAAAATTTAAAAACCAATCCTCAAGACTCCCCAAGCAAGTAGCAACAAACTTTGGAGGTTGCTCCATATAAACTTCTTCATGAAGAGTACCATGAAAAAAAGCATCTTTGACATCAAGTTGAAAAAAGGGTAATCATATGTGATAGTAGGAGAGATCAAAATATGAATAAAAATAAGTTAGGCAACAGAAGAAAATGTATCAAGATAGTCAACCCCATACGCCTAAGCATATCCTTTGACAATAAGTCTTACTTTTAAACAAGGAAGAAACCATTGGGATTGACTTTTACAACATATACCCTTTGACAACCAAAGCTTTGCCTAAAGGAAGGGGTACGGAGTACCAAGTTTAATTAACCTCAAGAGCCTTCAATTCTTCTTCCATCCCTATTTTCTAGTCAAAACTTTATAATGCCTCAGCTACAAACTTGGAGATAGGATATTGTTTAATAATAGATGAAAAAGACTGAAAAGTAGGAGACACAGAAGAATGTGAAACAAAGTTTGCAATAGAATGTTGAGCACATGTACATTTGTAATGTGCAATGGGAAGACCTAGATCATATACAAGAGGAGGATTAGCTAATGAATAGTTTAAGTACACATAGCCCCCTACCTCACGTCCTCTACCAATCATCCTCTTTGTAGCTAGATCCTTGAAAATACAACAATCAGGATAGAATGTTACTAAACACTAAAAGTTTTTTATAAAATTAATTTACTAATTAACATGATTTTAAATGGAAATTGTGGGAGAAAAATGCTAAGGACAATGGCAATGAAGGAATTGGATGAACTACGCCAATTTGCTTAACATGCATAGGTGATCCATTGGCTACAGTAACTATGGATAGAGATGGAGTAAGAGAGGAAATATACTCAAAAGACCTAACATGTGATTGGAAGCTCCTGAATCAATGATCAAAGGACTAGAAGCAGCTAAAAAACATGTAGTAGCATTACTAGTTTGTATGAAAATAGCAGTGGAAGAAGTAGGCCGTGAAATCTTAAACTGGTTATACCAAGCAAATTTCTCATTAGGCATAACTACTACCTTGCCTTCAAAAGACTGTAGAGGAGAGTTAGTACTAGAAGTCATATTTGCAAACTAGTGTTGCTACCTTGGTCTACCATGTAACTTGTAATAAAATTTTTGAATATGACTAGGTTTGCCACAATAATGACAAGTTTGTGTGGCCCCTAATTTATCAGTAAATATGTGGGATTGTCCATAAAGATGCTATTGACTTTGGCTTCTCTTTGTTCATATGCCTTAACCTCCCCTTCAGCCATGATGTCTATTATATCCTCCACGATTTCCTTTATCACACCTATAACCACTATCCATTGAAGTTTAGGACGCTGCACTATTTATCATAGGTGTAGTATCCTAAGGAGAATTATGAAATACTTGAAGAATCCAAGCAAACATCTCTATGAGTGATGCAATAGTTTCTCATCCAAGAATCTGAGATCTAACAGTTTCATATATTGGACCATGGCTTCTTAGGAATCCTATTACAACTAATCATTCTCTTTGAAGTTGCATTTGTTGAACATTGGCTAATATAGATAGAATATCATTCAACTCCTCATACATTCTCTTAAAGTCAGCAAAGTACTATGTAATAGAACGTCCCTTCCTTTCAAATTGATTGAACTCTAGTGATAGCTCATAAATTTGTGTACAAGTTATTTTGGCCAGAATATAATACGTTTAAATACTCCCATAGTTCTTTGACTATATCAATATGAGTTACTAGATCGACTATATTATTATTCTCCATAGAATTTAACATCTAACCAAGAATATGTACATCAATAACATTCCAAGTTGCATCATCTCTAGGTTTAAAATTTCCATGAACAATTAGCGTTGAAGTGGACAATTTTTCCAATTTTTTAAAATTTCCAAAATTTTCCTTTTTTCCTCCTTTTTCTTTCTTTTCTTTCCTTTTTGTTTTTTTTTTTCCTATTTCACTCCGCCTGTCATCAAAGCCTTGGCAATGGTTGATAGAGATCGCTAGCTATAATGAGGACTTGTAGAGAGAGGATTGTGATGCTCTCACTATGGCTACCAAGGGCATGGGGTGAGGGCTGCGACAACCTATAGAAAAAAAAGGAAATGAAAAGAAATAAAAAGGCAAAAAAGAGAAAAAGATCATAAAATAAAAAATCATTCATGTGAGTGCTGGTCATGTCACGTAGGACAATCGACGTAACTGGATGATCGCTGAAAGGACTATATTAGAAAACAGTTGAAAAATTTTAAGACTAATTTGACTAAATTAAAAATTTTGAGATTGAATTGGCTCTTATATAATAAGTCAATTATGTTACAAACAAATTTCCCTTTCTCTTTTCATCTTAACAAAAGAAAAAAAAAAATTTTAATCTCCTTTAATCCAACAGACAGAAAAATTGCTCACGAGATAGAGAAAGACCACATAAATCAACTAACGAAAAACCGGGACACCAAAACTAGTGGTTTGAGAAAGAGGATGGTGACATAACAGGGTACATTCGTAAAATGAAGTCTTGGTATCGATGTATCATAAAGTTAGATGGATAAGCTCGAGACGGATGCAAACTTGTGTTCACAAGAGACTACCAAGGCCTGAATATTCCCTTTCGGAAGACAAGGTCCATTGCTGATTTTGATAGTGTCCTTTTCCTGGTGTGAATATTCTAAATTCAGCAATAATTAAATTATTTGCAATATTAGATTATCTTGGTGGCATTTTTAAATTAAATTGGCAGAGTTAGGTAGATTTATTTATAGTAAACCAAAAAAGGCAGATCTTGGACGTATCTTGGGGGATTGTTAAACGTCAATATGCTTCGCAAAAGGACAAAATGGGCCTTTTATGTCCTCCAATACCTGAGTCATGACCCGTGACTTTCCCTTTTTTGAGTTAATTTCTAGATCGATGCTAGGTATCATGTATTAATCTACTAAATCGCTAAGTTCAATAAGGCAGGAGATCATATATTAATCACTTGACTTAATGGATTTTTTTTTTTTTTGAATTGGGTTTTAGTAAAATTCTTTGCTTTATGCTCTATTTAACGATAAAATGCAATTTCCACGCACTGCGTCAAATTATCTACACGGTTGCATTTTAGATGTTAAGAAATGTTCTCCTTCATTGTGCATGAATAAGTGATTACCGCATGAATTCTCTGGGGTTGCTGTGGATAGTTAGGCGCCTGGGCGAGAGGTCCCATATTCGACCCTCATCATTGACATTTCCTTCAAGAACACTTTCAAAGAATCGCAAATTTGTATGAACTTGAGTTCACTCAATACGATCAAAATGGAAGGATCGACCGTATTCGATGGGGGGTTTAATTAGTAAGTGATCAATAGTCAAACAACCTCATGATATGAGAAAAGTAGTAGCCACCGTATAAATGTCGTCGAATGACGATAATATCTTGAAAAGATTTCCCTTTTTCTGTAATTAGCCATGGATAATTCAATTTTTTTCTTTGTTTTTGCTTTTCTTCTTCTCTCTCATTCTTTTAAGTTCCCATTGTCGACAAGGGCATCCGGGTCTTCCCAATACTGCCTTGCTTCGGCAAGACACAAAAAGTTCTCATCAAGAAACCATATTTGCAAGAGCTTGTGAGAGAATCTTATAAATAATGGATCTTAATTACTTACGGCTCATTTCGTATTATTAGACTTGTAAATAAATGGGATACTTCTTCAACGCAAGAGACTCCGACAAAGTATATATACGTTAAGAATTTTGTTTAATAGTATATTTAGGGAGAATTACCAAAAAAGTCTTAAACCTATTGCAATTGTGCCAATTTAGTCATAAGCTTTTTTTTTTTGGTCAATTTAGTCCTAAACCTTTTATAATTGTGTTTATTTAGTCAATCCGACCAAAATTGGCCAGATGGTGCTGACGTGGATGTCGGCCAGGGATAGCTAACCGGTGAACGCTGATGTGGTAATTTTTTAATATTTTTTTTTGAAGTTTTGAATTTTTTTTTCCCACCTTCTCCTTCCTCTGGCCGGTTGGTGAGAGGTGAGGACCTCGCCAGCCACTAGTGAAGGCGAGCCTCGCCTAGTGATGGTGAGGCCACCGTCGCCACATCTGGCGAGGCTCGGCCTCACCCAGCCATGGCAAGGCTCCTCGCCCAAGGACGGTGAGGCTCGACCTCGCCATGGATGGGCGAGGCTGAGCCTCGCCAAATCTAGTGACGGTAGCCTTGCCAACCATTGGCGAGGGCGAGCCTTGCCTTGGCTGGGCGAGACCTCGCCTCGCTGGCCAAGGCGAGGGTCGACCTCGTCAGTGGCCGGTGAGGCTGCCATCGCTAGATCTGGGGAGGCTTGGCCTCGCCCAGCCAAGGCGAGGGTCGACCTCGCCAGTGGTCAGTGAGGCTTGCCTTCACCAGTGGTCAGGGGGGGTGAGCCTCGCCAGTGGCCGGCTAGAGGAAAGAGAAGGTGGGGAAAAAGAATTCAAAAAAATATTTAAAAATCCGAAAAAAATATTAAAAAATTGCCACATCAGTGTTCGCCGGCCAGCTGTCCCCAGCCAATGTCTAGGTTAGCATTAGCTAGCCAATTTTGGCCAGATGGACTGAATCAACACAATTATAAAAGGTTTATGACTAAATTGGACAAAAAAAATTAGGACTGAATTGGCACAATTGAAATATGTTTAGTACTTTTTTTGGTAATTCTCCCTTGATTGGTGGGATGCAGATTTGAACTTGCCTTAGATGAGAACTTAAATAAATTTAATCTAGTAAAATTAATAGCGGATTGCTATTGGGTTACTACTCACCCCGAGAGGGAGAGGGGTAAAAAATTCGGGAGGGGGGGGGGGGGCTTTTCCTTTGAATTGGGTGTCTAATCTACTTTTTTTTGTCGTCCTTGTTTCCACCTCGAGTCATACTCTCATGTATTCTTTGTTTACAAAGCAATGGGTGATGTTATTCTGGCAAAAAGAAGAAGAAGAAGAAGAAGAAGAAGAAGAAGAAGAAGAAAAAGCTCAATAGGGAAGGAAGTTGGAGAGAAACATCACCCTATTAATATCTCGACCAAAACCTCGTGAGACTCGCGAGGCTCCTCGAACATAAATTTCTTTCTTGAACAGTAACCAGTCATGCTCAATTATTGTCATGGTTAATATCTCCTTCTGCACGCCATCACTCGTCCCCCTCACCCTGGTCTCTCTCTCTCTCTCCCCTTGTCCTCGTCCTCCTTCCCACAAAAGAAATGGCGATGCTAGAGAAGGGCCTCTCGACCCCTCTGAACGCGAAGCTCACCGGCTCCGGCACCGAGACAGTCGTTCTCGCTTACGGTTTCGGAGGAGACCAGACCGTGTGGGACAAGATCCTCCCTCACTTGTCTCAGCATTTCAGGGTCCTCACCTTCGACTGGGGCTTCTCGGGAGCTGTCAATGAGCAAGAAGGTCTGTTCGACCCTGTGAAGCACTCGTCCTACGAAGGTTTCGCCTGTGATCTGATCTCTCTTCTCGATGAGCTCGACCTCAAGTCCACAGTCTTCGTCGGCCACTCCATGTCCGGCATAATCGGTTGCATTGCCTCTGTGAAGAGGCCTGACCTCTTCAAGCGCCTCATACTCCTTGCTGCTTCTCCTAGGTAAGTAACTCAACATATTCTCCCACCCAAAAGAGAAAGGAAGAAGAAAGTTCAATTTCTTATGCAGTTTGTTAATTGAATCAGCACTTCTTTTTTCTTTTTTTTTTTGGTTTACTACGTTTTGGTCTCTCCAAGGAAGGAATTAATTTCAGTCTTGCCTGTTTTGGGTTTTGTTCGATTTGGCAGGCCTCATCATATGTCTCATCGGTAGAGCTAAAAAAAAAACTTTTGGCCAGCGTGTTTTCTTAATGGTCAAAAAAACGAAGAAGACATCTTTAATATATTCTAATATTAAATGATAATAAAATAAAAAAAAAAGACTTTCCCCTCATGGGTTTGTCCCTTTACTTGTAAAGTCCATAGTTGTAGATGTATAGTTTTCCTTAAGTTTGTTTATGTTAAGCATGTGAATAAGGAAGCTATGAGGTTCAAAAGCGCTTTCTTTTCACCGACAAAGTTCTAGTATGGTCTACCGCAAAAGATATGGGTTATGGCTCTATTTATATTGCGAAAAACAAATGATTTGAAAAATATTTTTCTAAAAATAATCATTTATATTACTCATAAAAATGAATAAATGAAAAATATTTTCATCATCTATGAATATATTCAAACATAAATTATTGTTAGTAATGAAAATATTTTTATGGGCTAATTATTTCTAGCAATACAAGTTATTATATTTAAAAAAATATTGCATAAATCGTTCGTTTTTTCGCTAAACAAACGCATTCTAATTTCTAAATGGAACATACTCTTAGTTAGGATCATAGGAGGGGTATTCCATGTATTCTCATCCACGAAGCTTAGAGATAGGTTAAAGAGAAGACAATTCCATGGCATCTCCACTATTAAGAATTTTTTGCAATATCGAAATTTTTTATTGCCGTTCTTGCTAACAAGGGAGTGCTCAAGAAACACAATTTTGAGATCTGTCATGGATAAAAACTATTGGTTCGGCTCGAATGATTGATGGTTTTGACCAATTAGGTCAAAATCAATGGATAAAATTACAGGAAAGAAATAATTCTTAAGCTTATAAGAGTTTAGTTGTGAGTTCCGTAAGTATTTGAGACATTTATGTTTACTAAAGGACATTAAAAATATTTGATATGATGGTATACCGTTTGCTCGCACACTACCTTGACTGTTAAAAAAAAATGAATTAAGTACTTATTGGTTCATTATGTAATCATTTTTAAAAAATAATTTTGAAATCATTCATTTTTTTTTTCGCGAAATGAGCGGAGCTTGAAACAGAAATCATAAAGGCTTTTCATACTTGATTTTCCCTATACAAGGATTAAATAGATAAAGTTACTGTTTGGGGTTATTTAATGTTTTAGGGCCCATCACGACTGAGATGTGTTGTGACGCCCCAAAAAATTACATTAGTAGATTAAGTGTATTAAAGACTTTATATATATATACATGTATATGTTTATGTATATGTATATATATGTAAATAATGAATAAAATAGTAATAACCTAGAAAAATAAATCAAAACTCAAAAAGGAATATTTTGTTGAAAGATTTTCATCCGTAGAGTAACAATAAAATCCCACCACTTCTCCCCCATGTGTTAAAAAAAAAAAAAAAAACAGAAAAGAAGATTTGCACCGCTTGCTTTGCTTTACCCACGTAGCATCCAGATGTGTTGAAGGAAAGAGGGGGGAATTACACGCATTTCTTTTATTTTCTCTCTCTCTCTCTCTCTCTCTCTCTCTCCAAAAAACGAACAAACCCATTCGCGTTTTCTCTACCGGAAACCCATCTCCTTCTTTTTTTCCTCTCGTCTCTGTTCTTCTCTACCGAGCCAACCCGTCCCAGCCCTCACGACCGACGCCTCCATCCGGTACCAGAATCGTCGCTGTTCGATTCCGTTCGGAGCTTCTACCGCCAACCGCGAAGCCAACTCGCCCGACGCTTTCTCTTCCTTCTGTTGGTGAAGAAAATCCAGGCAAGTTGGGCTACTAATAAGGTCTTGGGTTCATGGATTAGCCTTGCCCTGCTGTGCGAGTCGATTTCGGACTCGGTATTGTGATTTAGGGCAGAAATTGGGCGCAAAAAGCTCTGTCCAGAGCTGGGTTGGGGAACGTATGGTTCGTTACTGTCTGGATGTTGAGTGTAGTGCTGTTTTTGGAGTTGAGGGTGTTCAGATAAACTCATTGTAGCTCGGCATGTGTGATTTATGGACTGAGATTGCTGTTTAAGTCCAAGATTTGGAAACTGGAATGCATGTTTTGGGTTTTGCTGCTGTTTTCCAGAACTGAGAACTCTTGATCTTGCTGGTCTGTCAATTTTGTGTGGCTTGTTGTGTCGAGATTTGGGTGAAACTTCTTTTAGGAAAGTTGTGCAAGATACCTTAAACTATGACATATATTTTTCGTGGATTTTTCTGGGGTTAAATAGTCAATGTATGGACATAACTTTCAAGCGGGTGTATGCTGTACAGAACTGCAGTACATGTGACTCTGTAACCTTGCGAATTTTCTATAGAAATTTCTAGCTTGATTCTGGTCACGATTTCTTCATGAAAGTTGTAGCCGACATCCTCATGTATGACATATAAAAATTTTGTGGAATTTGGTGAAGTTTTAGGTACTGAAACATACTCTTAATTGTGCACACTCATACTGGAAAACAGTTCAGGTTGTGAGTCTTAGTTGAGTGATTTACTGCTCTCTGTACAGAAATAATTAGGTTCAGCATCCTCCATGGAAAATGTTTATTAATGTCTTATTTATGATATACTAAAATTTTGGGATCTTTCAAGCCCATTTCATATGATTTTCAAATTAATTCCTGAAAGTATGCATTCTGGTTGAGGTTGGCCATATTCTGAGTTTGTTGAAATTCATGGGAAGGTGAATGGATTCCAGGTTATGGTTTTTGATGGTGTTGCGTATGACATATTGTTTGATGTGGTGATTTTGATCTCAATAAGACATTGGTTAATTAGGAATTTAATGAGATAGTTTGTGATACCCAAGTTTGTTTAAGTCTAGGACTTATACTTGACTTTAGAAAAGCGAGAGCTGTTTGTGCATTGAAGTTGCTGATGCTGCAACAAGGAGGAACTATGAATGTATGATTGGCTAGTGAGCCAATGTGAGACCCCGGGTGTCGGGATGCCTGGAGAGGGGTGATGAAGAATAGTAGTATTCTCTCCAGAGGTCTGAGAAGGGCTGAATAGCTTCTCAGGGGACCTCGTGATGCCAGGTTGGGTGCGAAGGGGTTCAGGGTGGAGTGTCGTCTCCCCCTGGGTGATATTTGTAGCTAGGTTTCTGTGGATTCAATAACTTGATGATTTGGTTTACTTGTTTGTATTGTTTTTGGCCAATCCAGGTTAGGACTAACCGCCCACTTGCTGAGTTTTTATTTTAAAAACTCACACTTGTTAATTTGTGGTTTCTTCGAGTAGAAGATGTCGACGCACCGCCTACCCCGCCTGCTGCCATGACGACCATCCTCTACGGCTCCCCGCTGACTTTGTTTGGCGGCAAGAGGACTTCCAGGACCACCATTTCCCGGGAGTTGTATTTGTCAAATGCACCTCGTGTTTGACAATAGACACAGGGGCGCCTACGGGACCGGCTTACATGGTCTTCGTGGCCCTTTACGCTCGGGTTGATGGACGGTTGGTGGGACCCTTGCAGCTGTACGATGATGGGCCGGGCGGGGTGGTAGTCCTGCGGAGTAGGAGGTGTAGAGAGGTGCCGAACGTGTGGGAGGATTTTTGGTTTTAGTTGTTTAACAACTTGTACATAACAATTGAGAGGCGGAATAGTTAGTGTTCGTAGTACATGGTGTTTTTTGTAGAAATTCCCTCTCAATCTCATCTTCCCCACGTGTAAATGAAGGAACCAAGTTTATAACAAATAGAGCCGAGTAGCTCAGTTTCTTATGTCCTCGCTTGTTTTGGAATCTATTTATTTATTTTATATAATTCATGAAGTATAAACAATTATTGAATGAAATCAAGGTATATGAGATCCTGGTTGTCACATTTAGTGGTATCAGAGCTTGGATTTAGTTGGAGTGATAAGGTTTAGGATTTTAGATGAATGCTAGTGTACCTAAGTGTTTAGACATGATTGTCCATGTAAATTTGGACAATTATTGCTTTGAGCAGTTAGTTTTATAACTGTGTGGTTTGGGTAACGTGAGAATATTGCGTTACTTTTAACTAATAGCATAAATTTCTAACCCCTAATGTGGGTAATGTGCAGAAAGTTTAGGAGAAAGATGGTGCGATCAAGGAGCTCGTCTCCGCCGAGGAGAGAAGTGACTGAGTCAGGGGCGGCTGCATCGGGGGAGGCCGAGGATGGAGGATGTGTTGCAAGCGTTAGTTTCTTTGGGGAATTTGGTGGAGAGACAGGCCCAAATTCCATTGCAACAACCACCTCTGCCGCCTCCCCAACAGCCACTTCTGGCGGAGCATCGCACCCAGGGACTGGTAGAGCAGTTCCTGAAATTAAAGCCACCAAAATTCTCGGGAATAGGACGTCCCGAGGAAGCTGAGCAGTGGATTGATAGTATGGAAAGAATTTTCAAATTGCTTGGTTGCAATGACCAAGATAAGATGACACTTGCTGAATATCAGTTGGAGGGGAACGCCATGTATTGGTGGAGAGCATCAAAGAATACCATATTTCCAACAGTACGGAAATGGTATGGGATGAGTTCGTGAAAGCTTTTTACAAGAAACATTTTTCTGAGTGTGCGAAGGATCGGAAGATAACTGAGTTTGTCCAATTGAGTCAAGAGGGATTAACTGTAGACCAATACGAGGCAAGATTTTCAGAACTTTCTAGGTATGCTCCTAAATTGATCGAAGATCCTGAGGATAAAGCAAAGAGGTTTCTGAATGGCCTAAGGACTAATATTAGGAAGCAGTTAGTACCTTTGGGTATAAGGGATTATAATGAAGGGTATGCTCGAGCCCAATGGGTTGAGCAAGAACTCATTAGAGAAGAGATGGAGGAGAAGGAAAAGGTCAAATCGAGGCTACAAGGAGTCACAAGGGATGTGCGTAGCGGTAAGCGACCTTTTCCATCTCGGGATACACCTTGGAGTTCCAAGAAGAGGCCCGCTTATGGAAGTTCTGGAGGGACAAGTAAAGGACAATACATGAATCGGGCTATATTTCAAAATGACTTGTGTCAACGATGTAACCGGCGAAATGGGCTAGGGCCTTGCCCCAATCCCTTGAGATGTTTTAAGTGTGGATATAAGGGTCATTTCAAAAGAGAATGTCCCCAAAGGAGGCAGCAAGCTGACAATAATCAGTTGCTTCATGTGTTGCCACACCTAAGGGGAGTACTTCCACTTGGGAAGACGCGAAGACCAATAGCAATAGGAAAGGTGTATGCAATGACTCGGGAGGAAGCGGAAGCTTCCAAGACTGTTATTATAGGTACGATTTCTTTGAATGATCAAAAGACTTATGCATTATTTGATCTAGGTGCAACCCATTCCTTTATTGCTAAAAAATATAGGCGATTACATAATCTAGAAGTGACACTCCTCGTAATACCTCTTAGTGTTTCCACACCATTACGGGATGAAGTGTTGTCTAAATTAGTTTGTGAAAATTGCGAAATTTCAATAGGGGGAAGGACACATTCTATCGATTTGGTAGAAATAGGTATGTATGACTATGACACCATTATAGGCATGGACTGGCTTAGTAAGCAGCGAGCTATTGTAGATTGTTATAGAAAAAAGATTCAGTTTAACCCCTCTGGCGAACCTCATTATGAGTTCCTGGGAAATAAACTGACCCTCTCTATGACTTTTATTTCGGCAATGGAAGCACATAGACTCTTAGATGGGGGATGTCAAGGATATTTAGCAATGGTTAAGGATCAAGAAAAGGAAGAGGCGAAGCTAGAGGAAATTAGTGTAGTATGTGAATTTCCTGATGTTTTTCCAGAAGAACTCCCTGGATTACCCCCAGACAGAGAGGTTGAGTTTGCTATTGAAATACTTCCAGGGACGGAACCTGTATCAAAAGCTCCATATCGGATGTCTTTGACAGAATTGAAGGAACTAAAAATTCAGCTGCAAGAATTATTGGATAAGGGATTTATAAAACCTAGTGTATCTCCATGGGGGGCACCAAAGTCGTTTGTGAAAAAGAAGGATGGATCAATGCGTCTTTGCATTGATTATAGGAAATTGAACCAAGTTACAGTTAAGAATAAATACCCCCTACCAAGGATTGATGATCTATTTGATCAACTAGCTGGTAGTTCGGTCTTTTCAAAAATTGATTTGAGGTCTGGGTACCATCAATTAAGAGTTAGAGAGGAAGACGTCCCCAAAACAGCTTTTAGAACTCGGTATGGGCATTATGAATTTCTAGTTATGCCCTTCGGTCGACCAATGCACCTGCTGCTTTCATGGATCTGATGAATAGAATATTTATATCTTATCTGGATAAATTTGTGATTGTTTTTATAGATGACATTTTGGTATATTCAAAAGGGTTAGAAGAGCACAAAGAACATCTACGAATTGTACTACAGACCCTTAGAGAACACAAATTATATGCCAAATTTAGTAAATGTGAGTTTTGGTTAGACCAAGTAGCATTCTTGGGTCATGTGGTGTCGGAAAAAGGATTAACAGTGGACCCAGCGAAGATTGAGACCGTAGTTGAATGGCCAAGACCCACTACACCGACAGAGATTCGGAGTTTCTTAGGGCTTGCAGGGTATTATCGGAGGTTCATAGAAGGATTCGCACGACTTGCAAGTCCCTTGACCCACTTAACTAAGAAGAGTGTGAAATTTGAATGGAATGATAAGTGTGAACAAAGTTTTCAGGAACTTAAAAGAAGGTTGACCTCGGCACCAATTTTAACTCTACCTTCAGGATCTGGTGGATTCACGGTGTATAGTGATGCTTCCCACCAAGGACTCGGTTGTGTCTTGATGCAACATGGAAAGGTCATAGCTTATGCATCGAGACAACTGAAACCTTATGAAAAGAACTATCCTACCCATGATTTAGAGTTGGCTGCGATTATTCTCGCATTAAAAATCTGGAGACATTATTTATATGGGGAGAAATTTGAAATTTACACCGACCATAAAAGTTTGAAATATTTATTTTCGCAAAAGGAGTTAAATATGAGGCAAAGAAGATGGATGGAGTTATTTAAGGATTATGATTGCGAGATAGTGTACCATCCAGGGAAAGCTAATAAAGTGGCGAGATGCCCTTAGTCGTAAGTCGGTGTGAGTATGACACATTTAAAGGTGAAAGAATGGAATATGTTAGAGACCATTGCCAACTCCGAATTTAAATTAGAAGTAGATTATCTTTCAGGTGTATTGGCGACTTTGAGAATTGAACCGTGGGTGATTCAAAGAATACAAATCCTACAATGATCGGACCCGAGACTCGTTAAAAATTCGGGATGAAGTGCAAAGTGGAAGTAAGGAGGGATTTCGGTTGTCGAGGACGGAATTGTCGTATCAAGGACGTCTTTGTGTGCCAAAAGATAAGGAACTTAGGAGGGAGATCTTGACAGAGGCACATAAGAGTGCATATAGCATCCACCCGGAGGTACAAAAATGTACCGAAATTTGAGGCAACACTACTGGTGGAATGGTATGAAAAATGACATCGCTAGGTTTGTTTCTCAATGCTTGACTTGTCAACAAGTGAAAGCTGAACATCAAAAGCCTGCTGGGCTATTGAAACCCCTAGATATTCGAGAATGGAAATGGGAGCATGTTACCATGGATTTTGTGCAAGGACTCCCAAGGACCTCTAGTGGATATGATTCGATATGGGTAGTAGTGGATCGTCTGACCAAATCTGCTCACTTTATAGCAGTTCGAATAGATTATTCAATTGATAAGTACGCGGAAATATATGTGAGACAAATTGTCCGTCTACACGGTGTTCCCGTGACCATCACTTCTGATCGGGACCCAAGATTTACCTCGAAACTTTGGCAGAGCTTACAAATTGCTTTAGGGACTAAACTTCAGTTTAGTACAGCCTTTCATCCTCAGACTGACGGACAATCTGAAAGGGTAATCCAAATTTTGGAAGACATGCTAAGAGCCTGTGTGTTGGATTTTAAAGGAAACTGGGATGAAAAATTACCTTTGGCGGAATTTGCGTATAATAATAGTTTTCAGCAAAGTATTGGAGTTGCCCCATTTGAGGCACCTTTGTATGGGAGAGCTGTAGAACTCCGTATGCTGGAATGAGGTAGGCGAACGAAGATTAACTGGGCCCGAATTAGTCCAAGTTACGGTAGATGCTTTGTGAAAACTATTAAGGAGCGACTAAGGACTGCCCAAAGTCGACAGAAAAGTTATGCAGACAAACGAGAAGGCCTTTGGAATTTGTTGTGGGAAATAAAGTTTTCCTCAAAGTCTCACCGGTTAAAGGCGTATCGAGATTTGGTAAAAAGGGCAAATTGAGTCCCCGTTTTATTGGACCATTTGAAATACTTGATAGGATTGGGGAAGTAGCCTACAGATTAGCCTTACCCCCAAAGTTAGCAGGCATACATGACGTGTTTCATGTTTCCATGCTAAGAAAATATCATCCCGACCCTACTCATGTATTGGACTACGAAACCATTGAAGTAGATCAAAACGTGAACTATACAGAAGAACCTGTGCAAATTTTGAAACGAAGAGAGCAAGTGTTGAGGACAAAAGTGATTCCACTAGTTAAGGTGTTATGGCGACATCATGGCCTTGAAGAAGCGACATGGGAAAGAGAAGAAGAAATCCGTCAACGATACCCACATCTGTTTAGTTAGTGTATAATTTCGAGGACGAAATTTCTTAAGAGGGGAAGAATTTGTGACGCCCCAAAAAATTACATTAGTAGATTAAGTGTATTAAAGACTTTATATATATATACATGTATATGTTTATGTATATGTATATATATGTAAATAATGAATAAAATAGTAATAACCTAGAAAAATAAATCAAAACTCAAAAAGGAATATTTTGTTGAAAGATTTTCGTCCGTAGAGTAACAATAAAATCCCACCACTTCTCCCCCATGTGTTAAAAAAAAAAAAAAAAAAAAAACAGAAAAGAAGATTTGCACCGCTTGCTTTGCTTTACCCACGTAGCATCCAGATGTGTTGAAGGAAAGAGGGGGGAATTACACGCATTTCTTTTATTTTCTCTCTCTCTCTCTCTCTCTCTCTCTCTCCAAAAAACGAACAAACCCATTCGCGTTTTCTCTACCGGAAACCCATCTCCTTCTTTTTTTCCTCTCGTCTCTGTTCTTCTCTACCGAGCCAACCCGTCCCAGCCCTCACGACCGACGCCTCCATCCGGTACCAGAATCGTCGCTGTTCGATTCCGTTCGGAGCTTCTACCGCCAACCGCGAAGCCAACTCGCCCGACGCTTTCTCTTCCTTCTGTTGGTGAAGAAAATCCAGGCAAGTTGGGCTACTAATAAGGTCTTGGGTTCATGGATTAGCCTTGCCCTGCTGTGCGAGTCGATTTCGGACTCGGTATTGTGATTTAGGGCAGAAATTGGGCGCAAAAAGCTCTGTCCAGAGCTGGGTTGGGGAACGTATGGTTCGTTACTGTCTGGATGTTGAGTGTAGTGCTGTTTTTGGAGTTGAGGGTGTTCAGATAAACTCATTGTAGCTCGGCATGTGTGATTTATGGACTGAGATTGCTGTTTAAGTCCAAGATTTGGAAACTGGAATGCATGTTTTGGGTTTTGCTGCTGTTTTCCAGAACTGAGAACTCTTGATCTTGCTGGTCTGTCAATTTTGTGTGGCTTGTTGTGTCGAGATTTGGGTGAAACTTCTTTTAGGAAAGTTGTGCAAGATACCTTAAACTATGACATATATTTTTCGTGGATTTTTCTGGGGTTAAATAGTCAATGTATGGACATAACTTTCAAGCGGGTGTATGCTGTACAGAACTGCAGTACATGTGACTCTGTAACCTTGCGAATTTTCTATAGAAATTTCTAGCTTGATTCTGGTCACGATTTCTTCATGAAAGTTGTAGCCGACATCCTCATGTATGACATATAAAAATTTTGTGGAATTTGGTGAAGTTTTAGGTACTGAAACATACTCTTAATTGTGCACACTCATACTGGAAAACAGTTCAGGTTGTGAGTCTTAGTTGAGTGATTTACTGCTCTCTGTACAGAAATAATTAGGTTCAGCATCCTCCATGGAAAATGTTTATTAATGTCTTATTTATGATATACTAAAATTTTGGGATCTTTCAAGCCCATTTCATATGATTTTCAAATTAATTCCTGAAAGTATGCATTCTGGTTGAGGTTGGCCATATTCTGAGTTTGTTGAAATTCATGGGAAGGTGAATGGATTCCAGGTTATGGTTTTTGATGGTGTTGCGTATGACATATTGTTTGATGTGGTGATTTTGATCTCAATAAGACATTGGTTAATTAGGAATTTAATGAGATAGTTTGTGATACCCAAGTTTGTTTAAGTCTAGGACTTATACTTGACTTTAGAAAAGCGAGAGCTGTTTGTGCATTGAAGTTGCTGATGCTGCAACAAGGAGGAACTATGAATGTATGATTGGCTAGTGAGCCAATGTGAGACCCCGGGTGTCGGGATGCCTGGAGAGGGGTGATGAAGAATAGTAGTATTCTCTCCAGAGGTCTGAGAAGGGCTGAATAGCTTCTCAGGGGACCTCGTGATGCCAGGTTGGGTGCGAGGGGGTTCAGGGTGGAGTGTCGTCTCCCCCTGGGTGATATTTGCAGCTAGGTTTCTGTGGATTCAATAACTTGATGATTTGGTTTACTTGTTTGTATTGTTTTTGGCCAATCCAGGTTAGGACTAACCGCCCACTTGCTGAGTTTTTATTTTAAAAACTCACACTTGTTAATTTGTGGTTTCTTCAGAGTAGAAGATGTCGACTGCACCGCCTACCCCGCCTGCTGCCATGACGACCATCCTCTACGGCTCCCCCGCTGACTTTGTTTGGCGGCAAGAGGACTTCCAGGACCACCATTTCCCGGGAGTTGTATTTGTCAAATGCACCTCGTGTTTGACAATAGACACAGGGGCGCCTACGGGACCGGCTTACATGGTCTTCGTGGCCCTTTACGCTCGGGTTGATGGACGGTTGGTGGGACCCTTGCAGCTGTACGATGATGGGCCGGGGCAGGGTGGTAGTCCTGCGGAGTAGGAGGTGTAGAGAGGTGCCGAACGTGTGGGAGGATTTTTGGTTTTAGTTGTTTAACAACTTGTACATAACAATTGAGAGGCGGAATAGTTAGTGTTCGTAGTACATGGTGTTTTTTGTAGAAATTCCCCTCTCAATCTCATCTTCCCCACGTGTAAATGAAGGAACCAAGTTTATAACAAATAGAGCCGAGTAGCTCAGTTTCTTATGTCCTCGCTTGTTTTGGAATCTATTTATTTATTTTATATAATTCATGAAGTATAAACAATTATTGAAT
This sequence comes from Eucalyptus shirleyi, assembly GCA_017140165.1. Lineage (NCBI taxonomy): Eukaryota > Viridiplantae > Streptophyta > Magnoliopsida > Myrtales > Myrtaceae > Eucalyptus > Eucalyptus shirleyi. Next base: position 15,787,876 of record CM029448.1, on the reverse strand, counting down.
GAAATCAAGGTATATGAGATCCTGGTTGTCACATGTGTGGACACAAAAGAATGATTCGATGATTCTCATTTTTCGTTGTATTTATTTAAAACTTATTTATTTTAATTTTTGTCTTTTTTGTCCTCTTCACTCTCTCCTCGCTATATATGGATGGTAGATGACAAAGTGATCCGTAGCTTGGACAGCTGGGGACGACACTAATCCTGTCTAAAACTTCAGTCCCGTTTATGGCATAAACGCCGAAGGTGATGTTCTTGCAGTGTCTTACTTTTTCTTGCCTTCATTAGGTACTTAAACACGGACGGCTACGAGGGCGGATTTGGGACCGCGCAGATTGATCAAATCCTATCGAGCATAGAGTCCGACTACTACGGATGGGCAGCCAACTTTGCTTCTCTGGGGGTGGGTCCAGGCGACTCCCTCTCGGTCGAGGTGCTTACCAAGAGCTTGAGAAGGATGAGGCCTGATGTCACGCTTCCCTTAGCCAAGATAGTTTTCCTATCCGACCACAGAGAGATCCTCGGGAGAGTGACGACCCCGTGCACTATAATTCAGACCACGAACGACGTCGCGGCGCCGAACTCGGTTGCCCATTACATGCGCGACAAAATCCAGGGGAGAACGACGGTCGAGATGATCGACGCGTATGGCCATTACCCTCAGCTCACCGCACATCTGCAGCTTCTCGATGTGTTGGGTGGAATCTTGGGTTTTGAGTGTGATTAGCATATGATTAAGCTCTAAGAAGTTTCATCATATGATTGTACCCTAGACTGGACTAGAAGTCTAGAATTACCCTCTTATTTTTATATTTTAGAATCTTTTTTTTAAGGGGGATTTTATGTATGGATAGTGGGTGAATAAGGTTACGGCAAGATGCCCAAGTGGGGTATGTTGTGATGTGGTATTTGTGGATGTGAATGTGTGAGTTGAGGATTGGGAGTCTGTTGATTGCACGTCTTCTGTCTCTTCAGATTAGGTATTATTTTGAATTGAGTAGTTTGCATTTACATTATTTGGGCTTGAGCTGCTTGACTGGATTTCATTTGATTCGTGGAGAGAATTTTCGAAAAAGTTATTTGCCAAAAAGTGGGGAAATAGTTTCCACCACAGAGCTGTAGGGAAACTATTCACCATAAATTTCCTGTTGTCTTGTCCGTCACATGTTCAGATGGAACAATCCGACGAAAGTCACCTATACATGTTTGATAGATGAGTCGAGACGAGACTAAACTAACGAAAGAGACAAAAAGGATGCTGAAGTTAGGAAGATCGGAAAAATACCAAATTCGAGTCCTTGTATTTTACACTCAAACGAAAACTTCACATGGAAAAAAACTCAGATTGCTTCGGCTCCTATGTACTTTAATAAAACTAAATCCACTACATTTCCACTATGCCACTATGATATTCCCAAGAATTTTTTTATCTCTCCCAATCTAAATAAACACAATAAAAAAAATTTCACTAAATTGATGAATATTAGGCTAGTGCCACGGGTGGGGTGGCATGATTACATTGAAAATGTCCAAAGTACCTTTAGAACACAAAAACTTTAACTAAATCTATTCATGAGGCTCATGTATATTTTACAAGGTCATTGATATTTATTACATATTTCAATCACCTTTCTCCATCGCTCATAACCCCACTCTTACCACTACTTTATCACAAGTTTTGCCCAATCAAGTAAGCCACTTTCACCGACCAATAAAAAAGAAGTTAGCCACTTTCGACTCATTCATCTTGGCACTCTCCTCATTTTCAACTATATGCTTTAACCATTAATAACTTTGATGAGCAAAAGTATTAGAGAGATGAGGGGTTGTAAAATAATAATTTTGTGCAATACAATGTCCAAAACATAAATTCACAGCATATAAATTCTTATGGGATATTAATGATGACGCTAGTATGATTACCTAGAGGGGATGAATAGGTGTTTAAAAGAAATCTTGACAAATAAATGCGGAATAAAATAAGTTGCGAGCAAAGTTTTAATAAGGTTCAAAGTTTGATAAACAAGTCTTTAGACTTCTGGTAGATGTTCGAAATCTGTTATGCAATAGAACAGACTTTTGAAAAAACTTGTAAGTGTGCAACAAACTTAAATAAAGAGAGTTGAGGGAAGAGAATGTTGCACACAAAATTTATATTGGTTCAGCTTAGATCAAGTTGACATCCACTCTCCCATACTAACAACCTACTGGCTAGATTCCACTATATAATCAACAATGTATTACAACTTTGAGTGCAAACACTCAATGGTAAACCATACTATTTCACTAAGTTATTCTTTTGGCATTTCTCTCATAATAACAAATGTTTAAGCTTACAAAAGACAAATGTATGATTGAATTTTGTCCAAAATTTGGAATTTTAGATTCTACGCTCTGTCTCTTCCTTGCTCCTTAGTCCTTGGTCTCCTTAAATATTTCTCCACTTCCAAATTAGCCATTGGACAGTATCTAGAGGATTGTCTTTCAATTTATCCATTGGACAGATCTATATTAAGAATATTAAGTATCCATTGAGTGACAAAGATAGAATTCCCAGTTGATTCTGATTGCCTATATAAATAGAATCTTGGTTTCCATAAGTAGAGCTTCTTCGCTTAGAAAGTTCTTGTCTTTAGGATCAAATTGTCAATCAATTAGATTGAGTCAATCAAATCTATCTTGATATAGAATCTAAATCAGATCACTAGCCGTTATATGTTTGGGGCTCGTGTTACGTTTTGTCAAATGTTTCGTTCTGAACATGCTTTGTTTTGAACTTGCTTTGTTCTGAATATGTCTCGTTTTGGATGTAAAGTCTAAGAATATTCTATCCGAAGAGACTCTATAATCTGGACGTAAGTCTGGGTAAATTCATCCTTAAAGTCTGTTTCTGAATATAATTAGCCTTAAGGTCCAAACATAGTCTAAATAAATTCATCTAGTCTTCTAACTCTTTCATATATAATCTTTGACAATATCTTTTACACATTTTATCATCTGCATAGTATGTTACTCAATTATCAAACGCATTAGTAGCATTTGATTTATTTTGTCATATTCAAAACATTATAAGGGATTTTCCTAACAATTTATTGTAATGATTATTTGTTAGTGATTGAGTTAGATTAATTAAAGGAAATTAAATAGGGTAAAAAATATAAGTATTGTATAATAGGTGTTATTTTGTAATTTCAAAAGGTCAAAGGTCTCATTTACTAAAATTGAAAATTTTGAGAGTTGTTTTCATGTTAAGGATGCTTATGATGTCCCCTAGCATCAGATAGCTTTGTTGATAATTTTAATGAGTTGAAAATATTTTTCTAACTTATTGGTGTTTGAAGCAACACCAAGTTTCCTGTTTATTTATGGAAATGTAAAATATTTTCCTAACATTATCAACTTTCTTCTATTCATCATCCAAATCAAGTTGTTTGTCTGTCAGTTAAATACACACATGCTCGTAATTTGTGCCATTGAATCTAATATTTAATTTAGCATTATTCATCACATCAGCCTCATTAATACCTAAATGATTGCAAATCAAATCAAGCCTTCATGCACTTGCCTGGGCCGAATCATGCTCTCTCTAATACTACTACTATTCATCATCTTCTTCGTATAACTATCCCTTATTCATTTTCTTCTCTATCAGAACCAGAAACCTTTTAGACTTAACCCTACTCCAAATCCCTTGATTTTACAATTATGCGAGTTAAGATCAAGAAGTTCAAGATAGATGCTCTATTTAAGCAAACAAGGTTCTTTGGGGTAAGATTTTCTCCCTTGAAGCTTCGGTCAGCTCAATATTGTTAAATTAGGCGTTTAATTTGTTTGACTAGAGTTAATTCAAGATAGATAATCGTATTACTGTATCATGATCTAAATTTGTATTTTGTGTCATATAGTTTGAATTGTATAAGCTAAATAATTAACAGGTGATGGATTTATGAGATGGGCTTAAGGCCCATCCGCTCAAGTTGGGCCCAAAAGGGCCCGGCCCACGGGAATAGGGCCCGTGGAGGGGGAATGTATAAAAGGGAGGAGAGAGAGGGAGATTACACCTGTTGAAAAAGCAGATGTACGTACGTTTTTCTCCCGCGCACTTTCTCTCTCTCTCCAAAAAAAGACAAAAAGGAACTCTAAGGCAAACGGCATTGTCTTCCCTTCAATTGACATCATCGGGCCAGAATTTCTTCCTCTTCTTCGGCATTGGTGTTTAATACGTGGCTAACAAGGTACGCTCGAATCCGTGGTGTGCTTTACGATCGGTGATGCGTGTTTTCTCGGACTTCGTCTTCCGCATTGATTTAGGGGTTCGATTCGGTGTCGAATCCGGTTTTCGGGGATCCGTTATTCCCAACATTGGTATCAGAGCCAGGTTTCACGCATTTCCCGATCAATTCTGATGTTTTTGATTGATTTTTTCGCGAAATCCTTTCGGCCGTACGGAACCAGGCCAAAATCCCGACACCCGAGCGCTTTTCGCCCTTTTTTCTGAGTTTTCGTAAGTCGAAATAAAATTCCGAAGGCACTGGGAGAAGCGCGACGTCGAGACGAGTCCGGCGATGTGTCGACCACCGCCGGGAGCAGCCGCACGCGCCCACACGCGCGGCCGGAAGGCGTTGCGCGTGGGCGCGACATGCCTGGAAGCGCTGGCTTCGCCAGCGCGTGCGCCACACGCGCCGGTGGCGAACCGGCATGTTCGCGCCGGCGGCCGGCGAACCGGCACGCGCCGGTCCGCGGACCGACGCGTGCTGACGTCACCCGCTGACGTCATTGTGACGTCACCAACGGCCGATAATCGTCGGGGATGACGTCATTGATGACGTCAGCGCCGACAACGGTTGGCCGGCGACCTGACCCGACGGCGATCGACCCGACCCGATCAACCTGGCGTGTGCCGCGCACGTGCGGCTGACGTCTGCGTGACGTCAGCACGCTCACGCGCGAGGCACGTGCCGGCTGACGTCTGCATGACGTCAGCCGGCGCACGCGCGCGGCACGTGCGGTCGGTTCGTCCGATCGGCCCGACCAGTCCGTCCGGTCCGACCGGTCCGACCCGCGCGCCCGTTGACCCGACCCGTTGACCGTTGACCGACGACCGTTGACTGTTGACCGATCGTTGACTGTTGACTTTGACCGTTGACTGTTGACCGTTGACCAAAAAAAAAGAAAAAGGAATTTGTTCTCTTTTTTCAGTTATGCCTATGTGGGTTATAAGTAATCCATTTTTAATTCTGCATCTGTTGCATGAATTTTTGGAAAATTATGTATTTTCTCTTATATTAATTATGGATTGTAAGTGATCCATTTTTAATTCCGCATTTGTTGCGGGAACTATGATGCGTTATGCAAGGATACCCGCAATCCCGATAACGGACGAGGAAATGCAAGACTTAAGAGGCTGATGATGAGAATTAGGCGATTATCGGTGGCATGACGGTGATTTAGTATCACATGTGGTCGGGGTCGATCGGATGATACAATAAATCATCTGGAATTGTTATCTTATGCCGGATTTTGAGAAGGTGCCGGCTTTGATGAACACTCTTCCACCTGAATGGCAAGCAGTGTTGGATCGGCTATGGGAGGTCAACGTGGTCCCGGGTTATAGGAGGCTGGTGGAAGCTTTTGTAAGAGAGCACTATAGGATTGAGTTGGCCAAAAATTCAACCCTTAGACAGAGCGCCACATGGCGCCGAGTGAATGCGCCTTAGAGGCGACATCAAAGCTCTCCAAAAGTTTTTCCATGGTTGGCAAATGTGCCTTCAGCTTTCTCAGATGTTTTGACTGATAGATTAGAAGGGACATTCCCTATTTATTTCTTTGATTGATTATGTAATGATTACTACCTAAATGTGTTAATTGAAAGCATTATTGTTTTTAGTTGTATGTCAATTATCTTGCTTTGTTATTTCTTGGTTCTTTGTGGGTAATTAGTGTGGGTAGTAATAGAAGTTTTTGTAACTTCATAGAATTTATTTGCATAAGATAATTATATTGATAATAATTTTAAGTTAGGATTTTTGGAGGATGATTGGAAACATAGTGACCTTTTGATTCCGAAGCCTTACTTGAAATTATTTATTAATATGATGGGTCTATGCAAATAGGGATGCATAAATGATAGGCATTAATTATTCATGCATGTATGTCGATGTGTTGAACGATGGTTCAAAGAACTAAGAATGTAATTGCTGATATGAACGGTAACAATTGTGAAATATTGAATATGAAGATTCAATATGTGCTGGAAAAGCAAGAAGCACTAGAAGCTCTTGACCACATTATGGAAGATATTGAGGGTGTCGTGCACCACCTTGAGCTAGTAGAGGACCGCCTAACGGTATTTGAGCCGAAAATAGACATTTGCTATGCTAGTTCTAGCTCAGAAAGAGCTTTGTGCTCTAAGCGCAAGCGTATTGATTCGTTCAATATGTGGAAATGCAAAGGATCAAGTCCTTATTGCAAGAAATCAAGAATTAACCAACAAGAGAGAGGAAAGTGTCCTCAAGTGAAGAAAATGTCAAGGGTGTGATGTTACAATTGTGACAAGAGATGTCACTATGCTCGCGACTGTCGTGAGCCAAAGAAGGAATGCACCTCTTGTACATTTGAGAACTTTGCTTATGTGTCAAGTTCTGCATTATAGGCTGAATCCAATCCTTTGTGGAATGTAGATTCAAGAGCGACAGACCATGTAGCAAAGGATAGAGGATCCTTTGTGGAATTCCGACGAGTACCAACTGGAACTGAGTGGATCCATATCGGAAACAACTCTAGAGCTGATGTAAAGGAATTGGCACCGACCAATAGAACATGCATGGTGGACGCACCTTGATGTTCTATATGCTCCAGAGATTCGTCGAAATTTTAAGTTTCTGTCTTAGTGTTGGTTAAGCTTGGTTTTGGTATGAACTTCCATAATAAATGTGTAGATTTGTGTTTAGATACAAACTACTATGGTTCTGGTCACTTTCTAGATGGTTTTATTGTACTAAATGTTGACTGTGATGATGTCAATATGTTATCCCCTTGTTTCACGTCTTCTATCTTATATGATAATGATGTGAATTTGATGGCATGCTAGACTTGGTCATATGGGCCAACAACATATGAAAAGACTAGCCAAAAAGGGCTTGTTGGGCAATATTGAAAAAGTTGATTTGTCCATATGTGAGCATTGCCTAGTAGGGAAAATGACAAGGAGACCATTTGGAAAAGGTAAAAGAGCTGAATTTCCTCAGCATTTAATCCATTTGGACATCTGTGGTTCAATGAATGTGAGAGGAAGGCAAGGGGCTGTTTGTTTCATCACTTTTATAGATGATTCTACTTGATTTGGATATGTCTATTTGATTTCTCATAAATCTGAAGCATAAGTTGTTTTAGAAGGTTTATGAACCTGGTAGAAAATCAATTAGACAGGAAAATAAAGGTATTTAGATCCGATCGAGGTTAAGAATATTTATCTGATAAGTTCAGAAAATTATGTGATGAAAAAGGAATAGAGAGATAGTTGTCTATTCCATATACTCTTCAACAAAATGGTGTTGCGAAGAGAATAAACAGAACCCTACTGGAATGGTTAGGTCCAAGATGGCGCATGCTAACTTACCTATCACTTTTTGGAGTGATGTGTTGTTAACTGCTGCCTATATACTTAACAGGGTGCCTTCCAAATCGGTTATTTCCACTTCATATGAGTTATGGACAGTTAGAACACCGGACTTAAGTTTTTCTTAAGCCATGGGGTTGTGCTGACTATGCTCGTGAGTCCTCTCACAAGTTTTTGGGAAATTGGGTCCCAAAGAAAATAAGAGTATTTTCATGAGATACTGCGAATACTCAAATAGGTATGTGTTCATAAGTGAGCAGGAAAGTGGGAGTATAACTGAATTTGAATCACGGGATGTCACATCCTTAGTGGATGAATTTTCTAAAAGGGGCGAAATAAGGGAAAATAACTCCCTATTTGAAACCTTGGATCAATATAATGATGTCAGTGGAGTTCGTTCAAGTGGGAGTAATATGAGATGTAATGAATTGAATTCAACTCATTCTCAATTGCAACCACCTGATGTGACGACATCATCATTACCTAATCCAAGTGGGAGCATGATGGGGAATGATGTGTTAAGTGTACAATCTCTCATACGGTGAACAAGTCGCCAAAGTATTTTCCGTCGATGTTTTGACATTGAAAGGGAAACTTTTATGGTTGCTCCACAAGATGAGGATGAGCCAAGAAATATTAATGAGGCTCTGAACTGCCCTAATAAAGAAAAATGGATTCATGCAATGAAAGAGGAAATTGAGTCAATGAAATCAAACAAAGTCTGGGAACTGGTTGATCTTCCAAAAGGACGCAGAGCTATAGGAACAAGTAGGTTCTCTAAATAAAGCGAAAGGCTGATGGCTCAATAGAAAGGCATAAGGCTCGCCTTGTGGCGAAGGGGTATAATCAACAGGAAGAAATTGATTATGAAAATACATTTTCTCCTGTAGTGAGATTTACCTTGATTCGCATTATTCTGGCAATAGTGACTAGTATGGATCTTGAGTTACATCAAATGGATGTAAAGACTGCTTTCCTCAATGGAGAATTAGAGGAAGGAACATATATGGAACTATCTGCTGGTTTCATAGTGAAAGGCCAAGAAGAAAATGTATGTTGACTTTGGGGGTCGATATATGGCCTTAAGCAGTCATCGAGACAACGGTATATACATTTTCATAATGCCATAGTGGTATATGATTTTACAATGATTGACGAGGATCATTGTGTATATATCAATAGATCCAATGATCAATTTGTGATCATATCATTATATGTTGATGATATACTAATTGCCGGAAGCAATATGGAATTGGTTAATACTACCAAGAGATAGTTGTCTTCTAACTTTGAGATAAAGGATATGGGATTGTAAACCCGTGGACACTCCTATTGCAAAAGGTGAAGGATTGAGTCATAAACTGTGTCCAAGGACTCCACAAGAGAAGGAACAAATGAAACATGTTCCTTATGCTAGTGCTGTTGGGAGCTTAATGTATGTTATGATGTGTACAACACCCGACATATGCTTTACAGTTGGAATGGTGAGCAGATACCAATCCAATCCAGGTCAAGCACATTGGAAAGCCGTTAAGAGAATACTGAGGTATCTAAAGGGGACTGCTGATCATACGTTGAGTTATTAAGGAAAGGATCTGCAACTCAAAGGCTATTCTAATCTTGATTGGAGAGGAGATTTAAATGAAAGGAAATCTACCTCTGGGTTTGTTTTCTTACCGAATAATAGCACCATATGTTGGAGCAGTAAGAAACAGAAGTGTATAGCCTTATCCACGATGTAAGTTGAGTTCGTGGCATTATCAGCAGCAGTATAAGAGAGTGTTTGGCTTAAGAGATTTTTTGGATCATTTAGGTTTTATTGAAAGTGCTGTAGATTTATTGTTGGTTAACTGTGGTAGCCAAGCAGCAAAAAGCGTATACCAAAGATCCAAAATATCATGGCAAGACCAAACCTATAGATACCAAGTATAATCTTGTCAAGGATATGGTTACACGAAAAGATGTGAACTTAGAGTACATACTACGCATAGAATGGTAGCAGATCTTATGACAAAGCCAATACCTAGAGATGTGTTTTGTGGCCATATGAAATCTCTAGGATTGCGTAGAGACTGATGTACTGAATATTGTATTTTCCCTAAGTGTTCACAATTTGATGAATTTGTGTTTTCATCATTAATGCCTATGAATTTTTTGATCTTTATGCATCTTAATGCTTAGTGCATTACTTTAAGTTGAGAAGTATGTCGGACAGTTATAAGATTAGCCCACTCACACGGGTAATCGCCTCTGTTTACTGTGTGATAAATAGAGATGAGACTGTTTTTAAGCTTATTATCTAGGTGATAATTGAGAGCGCAAGCTTAAAATACGTATGTCGCCTTAACTGAGTGTTAAGATGAGGACATAATACTAAAGATGTCTGAAAGTAAAATCCCCCACACATTTTACTTTATCTGTCTAAGATGCCGAGATGTGAGTTACGATAAATTTTTGTGAATAAGTAGATAGGTGAACTCAAGTTAGACATTGGGTATGTCTCGAACTATCATCTGTACGGTATTGAAAGGTGTAGACATACGCTCCATGGGAAAGGAGTTAATACCGTAATACGTATTTCATACTACGTATGCATGAGACGACCAATAAGAGTGGCAAAAAGTTTGATCTCAACTTTTATGTCGTGTGAGACTCTTGAGGAAAAGGGTTCCTCAATTTCTTAGTCCCCTCATGACTCTTACTTATTCTCAAGATTTCTATTTAGTGTTTGCTATCTTAGGATGTTGCCAATGGTCATGAGTTTGATTCGATCTAATGGGGCATTTCTAGAAAAGCAAGCTGGACTGAAATTGAGAGTTTGAAGGAAAGAGGAAGATCGATTTTTGGAGAATCACATTGTAGTTTTGTATTCACCGGTTAACCAATTATGACTGTCTTTGTGATAATCATAATTGTGAATACAATATATATATCATGTTTAAAAGAGATCAAGGGAGATATAAATGTGATCGATCGATCTAGGGTACTGCATACTAAATCTACTCGGAGTGTGATGCCCATTATGAGCTGCTATATATTCCTAACAGATGTATGGCAACGAGCTCTCAAAGTATCTTTGGTCGCACGGATTATTCACCGGTATGAATGTTGAAGAGAGGAAAAGAGGATTATGTTCGGCCCACCATGTTAAGTGAGAGTCTATGATGGATTTTTCTCTGATGGGGCTAAGTAGGGCCTGTCTGCCCATGTTGGTTTTGCACCACCATGTGCGAGTGGGAGATGATGGATTTATGAGATGGGCTTAAGGCCCATCCGCTCAAGTTGGGCCCAAAAGGGCCCGGCCCACGGGAATAGGGCCCGTGGAGGGGGAATGTATAAAAGGGAGGAGAGAGAGGGAGATTACACCTGTTGAAAAAGCAGATGTACGTACGTTTTTCTCCCGCGCACTTTCTCTCTCTCTCCAAAAAAAGACAAAAAGGAACTCTAAGGCAAACGGCACTGTCTTCCCTTCAATTGACATCATCGGGCCAGAATTTCTTCCTCTTCTTCGGCATTGGTGTTTAATCTGTGGCTAACAAGGTACGCTCGAATCCGTGGTGTGCTTTACGATCGGTGATGCGTGTTTTCCCGGGCTTCGTCTTCCGCATTGATTTAGGGGTTCGATTCGGTGTCGAATCCGGTTTTCGGGGATCCGTTATTCCCAACAACAGGCGATGAAAGCACGTTTATTCGTGTCAATATACGGATCAAGGGTATCATTATTGTGTCCCATTCGGATTTTTCAGTTCATAATTTTTGGTCCTGTGTTGCATTATTTTTTTTTTTTTTGGTCGAAAATCCTGTGTTGCATTCAAATCGTGCAAATAATTCATGTCCCAATTGTTAGCCCTACTTGAAAGTAGAATGTATGAGAGTTTAAGGTGATAAAAGGCGGTCGGTTCTTCTATTTTGGGCAATAAATGAAAAGAGAAGAATGTACCTACTTCCAGGAATTGGAATGAATGGTTGAAAATCTTATTATCGTAATATACAAATACACATATGTATATGTATGCGTGTATTGAAAAACTTAGGTGGGAACGGTCATTTAAATGAGGACACCTACAAAGCCGACATTGTGGACCTTCGACCTTATGCAATTTATTTGCTGCAACCCACCAAGGACACACCTTTCCCCTTATTTGGCTTTAAATTGCCCGAAGTTTATAATTCAACGGCAACATGAATCGACATGATTCAGTCAACGAGACCTACATCATTACGGAGACATTGAAAGATCTCCTAACTTGGTAAAGAGAAGCATGAAAAATGTGTATAGAAAAGCAAAGACAATGTCTAAATCAATTAGATCCATTGGATCCAGCTGCTTTTTAGTGATCTCTCCCCTTCCAGCAAAGACAGAGACAGGACAGGTTTGGAACGATCTTGTTGCAAATTTGAGTATCAAAATCCTCAGTATACTTTTCGACTGCATTCAAAACCAAGTTCAGTTGCTAAATGACACAAAATCTCGCCTCATAAAGTGGAAAAAAGATCTATGTAATTCTTAGATATTTATATATGTTTTGATAAAAAGTATATTAGTCTATTTATAGACTTTATCATATGGCTATTTGGGTAACATATTAATCTAGAATATGCATAATTAAATGGAGATCTATAAAATCTCCTAGATATATGTACCATCATGAGAGATATCAAAATCATAGCATCCCCTCAAAATCAAGGTGATGTAGCAAAAGCCAACCTAAGCTTAGGTAAAATATCCGAAAAACACCCGAGTGGATTGCCCAAGTGTTTCTGTATGCTGAAGAGAGAATGGGTTGTCATTGATGTGGCTGCTTACATGGCTGTTGTGCAACACTGTTGTGGCTGTTGAGCAGACCACGCTTTTAGTATAAGGGGATTGACGTTAAGAGAGGGAGCTTAGTAATTATTAAAAGAAAAGGACACGAGGTAAGAGGCGAGCACACAAGTTCTTGAATTAATTTTGTATTAGTTTTTCTATTGTCAAACATTTTCAATCGGCGGATTCTCTAACGCAAAGTAAATGTAAATAATCTCAATACATAGTACAAATGCCTTCATTATGACATACGACCCATTATAACAATTATTTACATAACTCATAAATCTTTTTAAAGAATAAGGGTACATTTGAAATATGGCTTCTTATGGAATAATGATAATACAAGAGTCAAAACTTTCTTACAATACTTATTTGAGTGTCATAACTTCTATAAAAATACTCACTTAAGTGTCACAATATTTAATTGATCACTTAAATATCATAATTTTTTTAAAATGTTCATCTTGTTGCCAAAAGTCCAACGTATCATGGCACTTGTGGTGAATATTTTTGAAAAGTTATAGCGCTCAAATGATTAATAAAAAAATACGTGACACTCAAGTGATTAGAAAAATAAAGTTATGACAAGTGATCCAAAAAAGGCTATGCTATTTAAGTGAGCATCATAAGGAAGTTATAACACTTATGTTTTCATTTTCTTGATTTCTCGAGTTGAGATTTTTGAGATCTTGCTTAATGGACCTCAAACCAATCGAAGTCCTATAAGCTATTTAAGGAGAATTTTGAATTCGCTCCCATGACCCAAACTCAATACTTAATTTTAATTAAAGGTGTGTTTGTTATGGAAAAAAAACTTATTGATAAAAGGAAAATACTTTCCATTGAAACTATTTTAAGAAAAATGTTTTCCCTTTTTCAAATCAGGAAATTCATTTTCATCACTTTCTGCATGCATGTTTTATTTGACTTTAAATGATTTTTCATTGACTAATCATTTTCAGCAAACTAAATACATTAAAATGGGAAAAACTAATTTGTGAAAAATTCTTTTGCTCAAACAAATATATCGTAAGCTGGGAATTGGTTGAAAACACAATCAATCTAACTCAACCTTTGTCATTTTTAGATTATTCAACAAATAATCGTTAAGATGTTTGAACTTCAAATTTTTTACCTCAAATTTTGTCAGCCGAGATTGCCAAATTCAGTGATGACCCACAAATTGAGGCAATCTCTACCTTGATTCGATATTTGTAGCTAGTCATCACGGTCCATCAAATATCATCTTGAAAATGTTACATTTATGCGTTAAATGATTGTACAATTCCCATAACCATCCCTCATCGAACTTTCTCAGCTAGTATACTCGCGTAGTGATCAACTTATTGGTCTAATTTTGATATAGCATCCTCCCATGATTATTCAAATGGACATCAAGCCGTGTAATATCCATCATCGATTCCAATGCAGTCACATTCACGATTGGATCGATTAGGCTACTTAGAAGTTTATGAAACACCTTGCAAACTTCATAAATCGATTAAATTTATATCTTTTTAGATTATCAGTAATGCCAACTCAGAACAGTTTGCATGTAATTAATGGGATTTAAATAAGCAACCTCCAATTTCTAAGCTAAAGATCGCCCAACCTCCAGTTCTCGAGCAATTTTACCCAGTACAGTTTTGTAATTTTCCATACTAGAATTTTGTCCCTCAACATTTTCTTAACTAATAACTTTTCCGTTTTATTGGTGACTTCTCCTTTGAGAGATGTGGCCTTTCACCTACAAATCTTTTAATGTGACTAGTAGTTGCAACTTCCCCGACATGGATAGCGACATCCATGAACTAGCAAAGTTGAACAATGAGAGTATCTATCTGGTAGTTTCGTTCACGTGTTTGAAGTTTTTTCACGTTGAGTAGTAATAATTCACTATTTCTAATAAGTTACGTGAAAATAAGTTCTCATATAGGAAAAAATAACCCCAAAGTATTCTTTTTTTTAATATATAAACCATTAATACGTATGTATCTATCCACGTAGTTTGCACTTTGCAGCTGTAAAACATTTGTAATTATCTTCTTACTGAGCTAATTGCTATATGGACTATAATATGTAATTTCGAGGTGGCCCTAATTGCTGAGACCAGCGTGACATCAGAGTAACCTCATGGCTTTGGTCCGCAAGTCATGGCACGTTTATTGGATATTCCTCCGCTTTGCATGCCTAAACATTTTCATATCCTTTTTGGGCAGATCAATTCTTCACTGGAGTTGCTCCAGTGACCATTGTTAATGGAGAATGTGGGAAATTCGAATCTTTACCTTCTCAAGAGGATTGGGGGTGGGGATGTTTAATTTATATGTGGATTTCAACTCCCAAACTCTGTAAAGAGGCATAACAAAAGTGTAAGAATGAGTTGAGAGTTAGACTATGATAGACAAAAAAAAAAAAAAAAATCTTCAATTCAATGAGCAGGTGTCATTCTTGTCATGTCAAGTCGTTCCTCTTCTTGACTCAGCATTTAAAGGTCCATATATCAATACATAGAATTTCAATGATTTATGAATTGGTAATTATGGGCGTTGTGCATTTTCTTTTCTTTATTTTTTGCATAAAGATGAATTTAACCTAATGGTAAACCAAAAATAGCTATTTTAGGATATGTTCATTTCACTGAAAACTACATAATAAAAGAAAATGTTTTATATGAAAATCATTTTCAAGGAAAATAGTTAGTTTCCATTTGTTCGGTAAAAGTTATTTTCCTCAATTAAGCTTGTTTCAATTCATAGACAACATTTTCAGTGGGTCAATTAGTGTCCCACCATCCAAATATCGGAGAGTCAAAAAAATAATTTCTTGAAAATAATTTTCTTTCAAACAAACGGATCTTTATAGTGCCCTTCCTTGTCATTTTGGGTTTCATATTAATGCACGACCATTAATATGAAAGCATAGAAAGGTCCCCAATGGGAATTCGCCATGCCGAACAGCGACCGGTCTCCGGCAATCTCGCTTTCCAATTTAAAAAACAAGTAGCAAAGTTCCAAATTACAGCTTTTCCCCCGGATCGTCGATGTCATGCGACATCGTTGTTGGTGGTCCCGCCTTCTAGACGTGGAAAATTAGATTTTGCCGAATCTAGTGAAAAACAAGATTCTGGGGGAAGATTCGTATGCTCTTTGGAAAAGTAGATTTTGCGTTTGACTAAGGTTGTTCCACCGATTTCGACTTTGATCATTCAAACTTGAAAAGATGCGTAGTTTCTCGATAATTAATTCAAGTTTGGTAGACAGCTTTATGGTCTTCAACTTTGATCATTCAAACTTGAAAAGATGCGTAGTTTCTCGAGAATTAATTCAAGCTTGGTAGACAGCTTTATGGTCTTCGATGAGCAAGATTTAGGCACATTACGAAATTCGCCCAGTGACTAATTTCACGGACTTTGGAGTGTCAACATAACATGTTATCTCTTGAGAATCTCCGAATAGATGAAATACCTATTGAGACTCAAACATAAATATACTGGATTCGAGGGTTATTCAACTTTTGATGGAACTTAGTAACAGTGCTCAAAATGATTTTCGGCACCTTTTGGTTAATGTATTAGGAAGATTTAGACCATTTGTAATCTGTCACTTTCAACTTGTATTTGGAAAATTGAGGGAGAAAAAAAGTTAATTATCCTTTTATTCTGTCACTTTCAACTTGTATTTGGAAAATTGAGGGAGAAAAAAAGTTAATTATCCTTTTATTTTAACTCTCTCTCTCTCTCTCTCTCTCTCTCTCTCCATAAATGAATGGCTTCTTCATCTCTTAACAAAAGGCCAAAAAAGAAAAACCACCGAAGTTTTCCTTCTCACGTGAGAAGGGAGAGGAGGGGAGTTTGATTCATCTCCTCAAAAGAGTTAGGGATGGAAATATTTTGTTTTAAGTGAGAGATTCGACTCTCACATTTTACAAAGAGACAAGTTAAAAGCCAAACGGTAAGATGAGAGTAGAGTAGGACAAGATATAAAGAAAAACCAAAAAGACAAAGACAAAAAAAGAATTCATGGATTTTGGGGGCTAGATTTTAGTTTCTTGTTCATTGTATTTGTCATGGCACGACTCAAATCATATCTTCTAACTTTCCTACAATTCAAAATTAATGTACCTTATGTAATAGTAAGATGAGAGTAGAGTTGAACAAGATAAAAAGAAAAAACCAAAAAAACCAAAAAGTTACTTGTTCATTGACAAAAAAAGAATTCATGGATTTTGGGGGCTAGATTTTAGTTACTTGTTCATGGATTTTGTGTTTGTTCATTGTATTTGTCATGGCTCAAATCATATCTCGACTTTCCTACAATTCAAAATTAATGTACCTTATGTAATAGTAAGATGAGAGTAGAGTTGAACAAGATAAAAAGAAAAACCAAAAAGACAGACAAAAAAAAGAATTCATGGATTTTGGGGGCTAGATTTTAGTTACTTGTTCATTGTATTTGTCATGGCACGACTCAAATCATATCTCGAATCATATCTTCTAACTTTCCTACAATTCAAAATTAATGTACCTTATGTAACAGTAAGATGAGAGTAGAGTTGAACAAGATAAAAAGAAAAACCAAAAAGACAGACAAAAAAAGAATTCATGGATTTTGGGGGCTAGATTTTAGTTACTTGTTCATTGTATTTGTGCCATCAAATTATATCTCGAATTATATCTTCTAACTTTCCTACAATTCAAAATTAATGTACCTTATGTAATAGCTGCATCGTGCAACAATGATGTATGAGTGACCCAAGAATGATAAAAAATGAGATGCACTCAAAGACGATAAGATTCATAATATGTGAATGATTATGATTTTGCAATTCCATCACTCAGACTACTGCGACATGACGTGACCACATTGAAAGATTAAAATATTTACCCCCATCAACTTCCTAAATTATTCTAATTTCCGCTTAATTAATTTGCAAGATTAAATTATTTTTTAATTATGTGGTCGGTAGATGGCAATACGTGCCTTTTTTCTGGCGGCTGCGTATGGCTGACGTAATTTCCTTATAATTCATTATATAAACTAATGGCTTACAGGGTGCACGTGGTGGTCCCCAACCCCACCCACCTCTGCCGACTGATTTTTATTTATTAAATGTGGACTGAAAAAGGCAGATCTTGGACTTATCTTGGGGGACCTAAACGTGCCTTTCACTTTCTAATTTAATGCATCATAAATTAATGGGATAATAATATAAATAGTCCATAAATTTTAATTCAATATACAATATTCATCTTTTAATTTTTAATTTATTCAATATAATTTATGAACTTTTGAATTATATGAAAAGATCAAATATTATCTTTCTACTAATTTAAGTTCAAGGACAACATTGAACATTTTTGTATAATTTAAAGGCTAATTTGAATATGAGCCAAAGGTTTATAGATCATGATGAGCAAATTAAAAATTCAAGGACAATATTACATATTGAGTTAAAACTCAAAGTTCATATTGAATTAATTAAAATTTTAGGCATTGCACATTAGGTTAAAATTTAAATATCATTTATGTCATTTTCCATAAATTAGTCTACTAAATCGGTAAATTAATAAATGCATGGTACACAATTTGTCACTTGATTTGATGTATTATTTGGTCAATTAAGTTTTAACATATCTAGCATTATTTTTTTTTTAAATTTTGTTTATGTCCATTCTGGTTGCGAAATATAATCTTAGCACGTTGTCTCAAATTTCATGTACCGTTGCATTTTAACTCTTAAGAAATATTTGATTCCTTGTGCATAAATAAGTACAAATCACTCTTGCGTCGGCACGTTATTTAGGCACATGGCCATTTCGCCTCAAGGAGTGAGAGTCCTCAAGTTCAACCCGTTCCGTGTCATTTCCCCGAGACAACTTTGAAGAGTCACGAGTTCGTACGACTCTGAATTTACTCAATATGATTACGGTGGAGGGGTTGCTACATTTGACGGGAATTAAGATGGTAGCCAAAGCGTCAAACATTCCAAGAATATGACAAAAAAGTAACCACAGTACAAATTATTGGTAGCCCCCCTTCAAATGTATCCAAAAAATTGCAACCGGTTCATATTCGGATTATCCAGTGGTCTTTGCTTTGTCTCGTATCTCATCTAATGCAAGAGCTTGTTAGAGAATGTTATCAATAATGGGTTTTACTTAAGGTTTGTTTCCACATCATTAGACATAGATAAATGGGAAACTTGTTCAATGTATATGCATAGGAATAATCACTCCCACAAAAATTTTATATATACATATGTGTGTGTTAAGAATTAGTACGTTTATGTCATCCTGTGAATAATCTAATAGAAAAATTCAATTTTGAAGGCGCCGACTTTTCTTTTGAACATGTGAGTTTTATTTGGATGGATAGCACTTAGAGCATTATATATTATGCTTCTTTTTCTTTTCTTTTTCAAATGGGGTCAAGAAATTAATGGCCACAACGCCTATAATTCAACACAACCTATCTTTGTGGGGATGATATGCAGCATAGCATACTAATTTGTGGACTTCAATTTGGACACTAAAGTCAACCTCACTAAATGTTCCCAACCGTTGGCAATGATTTGCGGCCGTCTTCCTTTTAGGCATTGTTTAGCGCTTGCTAATCACTTGCAGGTGTCACGGGCCGATTGATCTAGCGTTCCCTTGCCCGTGCGACTTTAGGAATTTCTCCCAAGTTAGCCTTTCTCACACTCAACTCACAAGGATCTTTAGAGAGAGAAGCTCTATATTGTATTACTTATAAATAAGATGATACAATGAGAGGGAGGAGACCCCTATTTATATCAAGACAAAGTAAATCATATCCGTAGATCTCTCCTCGATCTAACGGTGGAGATTACATTTCCCCCATTACTAGCTACTAGCATTTATTAAATGCGAATACAATTACCGTATTGCCCACCCCCAAGAATATTCTAGAAGACTCGAGAAACCTAGGTCTCGGGATACAAACCAAGGGTCGCTTGATCCACGGATGTGTCACACCCGTCCCTTAGAACCCTCTTGGATTGGCTTTCTTTCGGGCTGTGACACTGCATGCTTGGCTGCAAGATTTTCTCCTTATTTCAATCTTTAATTTAATCCACGCAATGATTATCCCAATAAGCAATTGAAAAGGCCCATTCCCAATTGTGTATCTTTACATAATTATCACCATAAAAAAAGGTGCTTCTCCTTATGTATGACCACAAATGGAAAGTGGATCTGCAAAATTCATCCGAATTTGAGTATCATCGAACGGTACTTTGAAAAAAAGAAGAGAATGTCTATAATTTTGTTAAAATTTTTTCTAAAAAAATTTTATGTTAAGTTATGAAAAAAAAAATTAAAGTGCCTATCGATACTTTTATATACCTTGAAGCAAAAATCGAAACTTAAGAGTCTAGACCACACCAAACATGGGAATCAAAAAGGTTTTAAACCTATTACATTAGTACAAATTCAGTTTTAAACATTTCAATTGAATCAATTTAGTCATAAACCTTTAGATGATTTACCAATGTGATTCATCTGGCCAAAATCTAACATTGTTATTGACCATCCTATGTAGCATGACCAATATTGACGTGGACAATTTTTTAAATTTATTTATTTGTTTGTTTTTACAACTTTGTCCAGCGAGGGTGTTAGGCCCCTGCCTAGATCTAGGCAAGGGCAATGCCCTCGCTTGTGGACGGTTGACCCACAGTTGAGAAGAAAAAGGAAAGTCACAAAAGAAAAAAATAAAGAAATAAAAGTAATGAAATTTTTTTAAAAAAATTTCTATAGTAGATGACTAATGTCAACATCGACAATTTTCAACTAAAATTGACCAGATGGACTATTAAGGTAAATTGTCAAAAGATTTAGAACTCAATTGGTGCAATTGAGGGGATTAAGATTAAATTGGTACTAACATAGATTTGGCACTTTTTTGGTGCTGTTCCCACCAAACATTTAATAATTTTTCTAAATTTAAATCTTATATACTCCGAAAGATATCTATGGTGGATCCTCATGAAAAATACTTTTCTTTAATGGGCGAGTCCTTGAAAGATCGGAAGCAAAGTGGGCGAGCTTTTAAGACTCCCTCGAGCACTGGGGCTTTTGAAAATGTAAGAGTGCAAAGGAAGACCCACTTTATTGGCTTTTTTTAATGCAAAAAGTAGATGCATTGGACCGAACCATTAGAAATCGCTCGATTATCCTTTCTTTAAATGTCAAAAGGAACATGTAGAAACAGATATCCCGTGAAAGTTTCTACTCAAATGGATGTAGCTTTCCTTCTTTCCCTAACTTTACAGTTCATTATCTAATAATATTAATTTTGGCGAGAGTATAAATCCCATTAGATTAACTTATCATATTGCACGACAAACTTTAAACAAATATTTATAAAGGTGAGCTGTCCGAGCTTGTCGAAGTCACTTCATGATTTAATCTAATGGTCTTTTCATCTTCTCAGGGGCTACTCTCCCCTCTTATGCATTTGATTGGTAGGTTGTAGGCTATGAACTACCCTCAAATGCAAACTGTAGTCAAATTAATAGCTGATGAAGTCCATCTTTCGAACTCATCGGTCAGGAGTTGCTAAAATCAGCTCTACTGAAATTATAAGTCGATCTGATCTGTTGCTACTCCCAGGAGGAAAGAAATTTGTCCTTTGAATTGGGTATCTCAATCCACCTTTTCTTTTCTTCTCATTGTTGTTGACTCCTGATGTAGAGTCGTTTCCACCTCAAGCGGACTGCTACGTTTTCTTTGTAGGTGAAGCAATGAATGATGTTTTCCTCGCAAGAAAAAGGAGCTCATCATTCTCGAAATGGGTCGGAGAAAAACATGACCCTAGTTTTTCTTATTATTTTATGATTAATCATTTCAACAACCTCTTTTATTCTTTACATAAAGTTACAGACTTTTGAATTCAATCCAACCTCATAAATTGAATCTACTTATATCAGGCAAGACTTATCTCATGAAGCAATAGACTCGAACCTAACGAGCCATCCTAAATTATTGCAATTTCTCTCTTTATCTATAAATAGTGCCCTAACCACATCATGTCCCCTGCACAGCGTCACTCGTCCCTCTCCCTCCCTCTCCCTCCCTCTCTCTAGCTTCCTGTCCTTCTTGATTGTTCTTCTTCTCACAAAAGATGGTGATGCTAGAGAAAGGCCTGTCCGCCCCCATGAACGCGAAGCTCACCGGCTCAGGCGCCGAGACGGTGGTTCTCGCCCATGGTTTCGGAGGAGACCAGACCATGTGGGACAAGATCCTCCCTGTCTTGTCCCAGCATTTCAGGGTCCTCGTCTTTGACTGGGGATTCTCAGGAGCTGTCAAGGAGCAAGAAGGTCTGTTCGACCCTGTGAAGCACTCATCCTACGAAGGTTTCGCCTGTGATCTGATATCTCTCCTTGACGAGCTCGACCTCAAGTCCACAGCCTTCGTCGGCCACTCCATGTCCGGCATGATCGGTTGCATTGCCTCTGTGAAGAGGCCTGACCTCTTCAAGCGCCTCATACTCCTTGGTGCTTCTCCTAGGCAAGTTACATATTTAATGATGTTGAATCTAACTGATATATAGGAGCTAGCGGTTACTCTTGCTCAGCGTGCCTTAATAATCTTAAGAAGATCAAAACGACATCTTTAATATGCTAAAAAATTATGATATAAAAATGACTTTCCCCTCCCCTTATAAATATATGTCTGTAATAGGCGTGTGGATGAGGAAGCTTAATGGTTCCAAAGTCCTCTCTTATCACCATAACTAAGTTCTTGCATGGTTTTACCCACACAGAAAAATATGAATTAAGCAAAACATAATCTTAGTTAGGATCATAGGAGGGATGCTGCTATATAAATCTATGGTATCTCCATCATCATGTGTTTTTATGCATATTGCTTGCTAGATCCAAACATTTTTGTCGCCCTTCTTGATGATAAGGGAGTGTTAACTATAAAGCATGTGTGGTTCGATTTGCTACCGATCCCCATCACTTGGATTTGTTTCAAATAACATCCAACCTCTGTTCCTAGATAACCTAAGGTGGTGTACTGTTGCCCGAACATCATCTCTCCGCTACAACAAAGAACGAAAAAGAGCTCGTTAATTAAGTACTTGTTGACTCATTATATGCTTCTCTAATAACATTTATTGTTCGTGAAATTTGTGACCACAGGATTCGATGTATATAAAAATCGATTCCTCTTGTGAATATGGAGTCTAATTCTTCTCCTAATTCTTCTAAATCTCCGGGTAAATCCTTCATTTTGTTTCTTGATATTTTGCGAGACTTGGACAAAGGGATTTTAAAAGTTTTGTTCCGATTTGATACTCGAATAATGTGTAGCCCGAACTAAAGAAAATATCACTGTCGATTGCGAGATTAATGAGCTTGTATGATAACTAATTCTGTTATAGATAAAACTTTATCATTTTAGTTCAGCTCGGTTCATGTCACATTATCAATCCTTTATCTTTCCTTACATCTGAAACAAACCCTGAGCGTTTATATTGCTCCTTCAATGGTGTGAACTGACTCTCAACTAGACAGAAGTAGAAAGCTAACTACCAAACCGGCTTCTCGTACTTGATTTCCCCTATCGCAAGTATTCAATTTTTTTGGTTGGGCAAGTATTAAATTGATAAAGCTATTGCTTCGTGCATTTAATGTTGAGGACCCATCACGGGTCAGATGAGCAGACACGAAAGAATCCTTCCACGATTCTCGATTTTCCGTCGTATTTATCTACTTTAATCGTGTTTTTGTCCTCTTCACTTTGTAATTATCCGAAACAAGTTGGAATATGAAACAATAACTCCACCTTCACTTCATCTTTTCTTTTTTACTATTTTAATTTCAGTGCAGTTGGAGCTATCTGTAGACTGTAGTTTCGACAGCTGCTAATGACACTAATCCCCTTTTACTCGGTCTACAATTTAAACTAAAAAAAGCCATTTGCACATTCTAACCCCACCATGTTGCGCTTGTTTCGTCCTCATCACCACGTTGAGGTGCATTTTCTTGCAGCGTTCTTACTTTCGCTACCATCTGTAGGTACTTAAACACGGACGGCTACGAGGGCGGGTTTGGGATTGAACAGATCGATCAAATCCTATCGAGCATAGAGTCCGACTACCACGGGTGGGCATCCAACTTTGCTTCTCTTGGGGTGGACCCGCACGACACTCTCTCGGTCGAGATGTTCACCGAGTGCTTGAGAAGGATGAGGCCCGAGGTCGTGCTTCCCTTAGCCAAGACGGTTTTCCTATGCGACCACAGAGAGGTCCTCGGGAGTGTGACGACCCCGTGCACTATAGTTCAGACCACGAACGACATGGTGGTACCGAACTCGGTCGCCCATTACATGCACGACAAGATCGAGGGGAAGACTACAGTCGAGATGATCGAAGCCGATGGCCATTTCCCTCAGCTCACGGCACATCAGCAGCTTCTCGATGTGCTGGGTAGGATCTTGGGGTTTGAGCGTGTTTAGCAGGTGATTAAGCTCTCGGATGTCTAAGCATATGATTATATACTCTAGAGTGGACTAGAATTACCCTCTTATTTCTAGACTTTTTTCTCGGTATATAGTGTTGTTATGGTAGTAGTGAATGTGAATGTGTGGATTGCATGTCGCTTGTCTCTTTAGATTAGGTATTATGGTTGGATATTGAGTGGCTCGCATTTAAATCGTTCGGGCTTGAGCTGTTTGACTGGATATCATTTGCATCGAGGAGAAACTTTTCGAAAAGGTACGGTGAAAAGAAGGTGGTGTAAATGCCTTTCCCTTTTTCCCCCACAGAGCCGCGGGACCACTCTCACCTTAAAGTCCACGTTATGTTGACAGTATCCGAAGAAAAGTTGCCCTAGACCCGTTTGAGACACGGGTCTAACGAAAGAGACGAAGGATGATGCCAAAGTGAGGAAAAACCGGAAGAATACCATTCGAGTCCTCCCTCGTGTTTTGCACGCTCTATTTCTAAGAACTCCACCTTTTTCCTATTTTCAAACAAAAGCTTCGCGAGGAAAAAATATTCATTTCGCTTCGGTTCATTTGTCGGTAGTGAGCGATGATGGATGTGATCACTACCCAACTTCTTTATATATTTAGAATAGACGGATAATTACCTGGACGACGGTGAACCCAAATGACGGCTGCTTGGAGTTGCAAGACCTAGGTGATGGCCGCCTGAGGTCTACGACCCCAAATGAGGGCCGTATGGGGTCGTGCAACCTTGATCATTGGTCACCAGCACCAGATGTTATCACTCATAGCCTAAAACCTTTGTGGAAAGGGTTTAATTTTTTTTTAATGAAAAAGAGAAAAATTAAAGTGAAAGTCCTTTGCAAATTTTTTTTTACCAAATACTACTTAGATCCAAAGTTGCTTTGTAAATGAGTTTTTACCAAACGCAATTTACATTTCATCTAAGGGCTTTGGTTTTCAACATTTGTCTTGCTCTCAAAGCTCATTTTCAAAATTGAACCAAATTCACTTTGGGGCTGCATCTTTTCGTTTTTTTTTTTTTTTTTTGTTTATGAACAGAAATTTTTTTTTGTTCAGGGAACAAAAAAAGAACAAAAAACGCGTTTGTTTGCGTTTTTGTTCAAAATCAAATTTTTTGTTCTAGGGACACAAAAATAACAGAAATGAGAAACAAAAAAAAAAATTGTTTCTTGCTCCAAAAACACTTTTGAAGAAACACTTTTGAACAAAAAATTGTTTCTTCTCTCTTCTATTTTCTTCTTTTTTTTTTTTTTTTTGGCCGGTCGTCGAGGGCCGGTGACGCCATCAAGGGTCGGCGACCTCGCCGGAGCGTCGCCGGCCCCCGGTGAGGCTGAGCGTCGCCAGCCCCTAGCGAGGCTTGGCGAGCCCGAGCCTCGCGGGGGGGCGAGCCTCGCCATGGCCGGGCAAGGTTGCCGACCTCGTCGGCCGGTCGCCGGAGGCCGGCGACCGGCCAAAAGAAGAAAAAATAAAAAAAGAAAGGAAAAAATGAAAAATAAAATAAAAATATTAAAAAATTAAAAAGAAACAAAAAAAAATATAAATTTACCAAACGTGTTTTTATTCATTTTTTATTCCCGGAGCAAATTTACCAAATGCATCTTTCGGTCAAAAATTGTTCCCCAAAACGAAACACTTTTTTCTATTTCTGTTTCTTGGAACAATTTTTGAACGGAAACGTTACCAAACGCGCCCTTTGTATTCTAATGTAACTTGGCTGCTATATTATATGTATGTATGTATATAAATGTAAATATGCATCTATGTTACAACACAATCGTTTTGTTTATGTGTTAATAGATAGATGTAAAAAAGGGCATAAGTGAGAAAAGAAGAACAAATATGTTCATCAAATGGGGAAAAGTGTTAAAAAGTCCTAAATCTTTTGCATTTGTGTATATAATTTTGTGCTAATTTAGTTATTTCCGGCTAATTTTGGTTGGATTTTGCTAATTGAGTGGAAGGCGGCTGACGTGGTATGATCAATGCTGACGTGGACAACTTTTAATACCATTTTAATATTTTTGATTTTCTTTTTCCTTTTCTTTTTTTCCTTTTCTTTTTTTCCTTCTCCTCCTCCTTTCTTTAGCCGATTGGCGGACCTCGATGATCGGCCAGAGACGATGGCTAGTGAGGTTGGTCTCGCGTTATGCGGCAAGGCTCGCCTTTGTTGCCTAGGCGACCTTGAGTTGGTCTCGCTAGAGGCTAGGTGAGGCTCGACCTTACCAAATCTAGTCAGATCGAGCATCACCCATATTCGGTGAGGGCGAGCCTCGCTAGAGATCGATGAGGTTAAGGCGAGCCTCACCGGCGATCGCCTCTAGCCGGTCATCAAGGTATGGTGACCGGTTGGAGGAAGGATAAGGAAAAAAGAAAAAGAATCTAAATTATTAAAATATTATCAAAAGTTATCAATATTAGCATTGATTGTGTTATGTCAACTAGTTGGCACCCAATTACCAAAATTTGACCAAAATTAGTTGGAAAGAATTGAATTGGCACCAAGTAAAATGGTTTATGAATAAATTGGCACAAAAAAAAGGTTTAAGACTTTTTTGACACTTTTTCCATATACAAATCCTTGCAAATTCCTCCAAATCACTCCATATTTGAAGAGATTTAATGGATATAGCACGTACATAAAACACTAAACCAATCTCTCTTAATCCCTCCTAATCCTTTCCTCCGTCTCTTTACCTCCAACCAAATACAAAGTGTGCTTTTCGATTCGTTCCCTTCCCTCCTAATACTTGCCAGCATACAGGTTACAGAAGTTGTGATTGAAACAGAGGGAGAATTTGAGGCTGGGAAATGTGGTGATATTGATATCATTGGCTAGCCAAACAGACAGTTCTGCATCCCATACTTATGGCAGAAAAAAAATGTTCAATCTAGGTTAGAAGCTTGGCCTTCCCTAAATGGGCAAGGCTCAGTGAACGTGAACTACAGAAAAAAAGATAGTGCTGAAGTGTCTATGTATGGAACTTTCTTGATGTTAGGGGCGCGAAAGGTCATTGCTAGTTGCAACGACGATGGTGGCAAGGGATGGCAATGGCGACGAGGTCCGTGGTTCATGGCATATCCCTAAGGAAAATTTCATCTTGGTAACTCTTGATGTAGAACCCCTGGATGTTTGGAACTTTCCATTTGAGCAACATTGGCAACCATTAATCTTCAATGGGCTAGTGGGCCTTGGGAGGCCCAATGTCTTGTTTCCTAAATGTGGGCTCGATTGATGTGTTCCCTTAGGCCCGTTGGGTACTTTTGACTAGGGAAAAAATCACAAAAAACAAGCATGCGCAAGTTTATTCTTATCCAAAGCATATAGTAAACAAAAAATATTAAGAAAATCAGGCAACGTTATATCCAAAGTTGTTTCTTTCGGTCGGTATGATATATATAGACATAATATATAGACATAAATGCAAAATTAGCTTATGATATAATTACATCTCGAATCAAAATGCAAGAGAAACCAAAAGCCCAACGGTTCATAGCCCAAACCCATATGAAGTAATTGCTTTATCTTAATTTAGGTGTCATTTGGATGCATTTAATCTTTATATTCATTTGACCAAAAAAAAATTATTTTCATTCATAAATAATAAAATTATTTAAACTTGTTTTAAGATTATTGAACTCCCCTTTATTGAAATCAATCTTGAGTTAGTTCTAATAATAGATTTTTACTTTAAATCAATTTTCGTTAAATGACAATTGATTTATCTTCATTGCACTTTGATCCCACTCTATTGAAGCACATAATTTCAAATAAAAAAATAAGGATGATCAATTTTAGGATGAGTCAATTCCTACTTTGAAATTTAGAACTAGACTGGACAAGGTTGATTCTTGAATTATGGAATTGGGAATTGACCAACCAATCCGGTTTGATTCAAGATTGTCCTAAAACATATAATTTCTTCTTCTTCTTTTGTTTCTATTCTTTGTGGAAGGGGGAGTTTCCCTACTTTAAAAAATAATCTACTATTAGGGATTTATTCAAGGATAGAAAAATAAAAATATGAGAAATTTTGATTAGTCTGTTGGTCCGATCCGAGTGACTAAATTGGTTTGGTTCCTTATGTTAAACTTGGAATCACTTAACTTGTCTAGTTCGATCTGATTTCCAAGTTGGATATACGCCTCTAATTTCAAAGAAATCATATGGTTATCCTAATAACCACTTGTCCTAATTGGAAGATGAGGTAGAGAGTTCGATTCCCCACTTTCTTAGAAATTGGGGTGGGACGCATGAGGGAGGAAGTAGAATTTCGCAACCTGTGTAGTGTGCACAATACATAGCACATATAATAGCTGTAAAATAGGTAAATAATAGATTGAAAAAAAAAAAAAATGGTAACGGATGATGCCAGACCAAAAAAAGAAAAAGTCGCATTTAAGGGCAAATTTGTCCAACTATGGAAATTTCGCTCTCTTCCCTTTTTTGACGACGGTCTGTGCATCCACTGGACGGCGAAGACGACGGCGGTGATGATGACAAAACCACCATCGAGCTCACTCAAACCAGCATGACAAGCTTGATCGGAGCTTCTCGACTGCTCAGTTACCATCCGATCAGTCGCCTTCGCAGCCTCGGCGATTCCTTCAGGTTTCGCTCTCCCGAAGGCCGCCGTCCCTCGCCGGAGCCTCACGATCATGGCGTCCGCCGGCGAAGAGTTCGTCAAGTCCTCCGTCCACCCCAACGGCGTCGCCGTCATCACGCTCGACCGCCCCAAGGCCCTCAACGCCATGAACCTCGGTCGGTCCGCTCGATTTTAAGCTGCGCGCTCTTGATTGGCGATGGCGATCGAGTTGGAATCTTTAGAGCCTGTGGAGTTTGATTTTCCGTTGTCGATGCGAGGAGATAGAGATGTTTGTGCGATGGTTTAGTGTTTTTTTTTTTAATTGCATGTCTGATTCGATTTTGGGCGCAGACATGGACGTGAAGTTCAAGAGCTTCCTGGACGAGTGGGAATCGGACCCCAAGGTGAAGTGCGTCCTCGTGGAAGGCAGTTCGGCTCGCGCCTTCTCGGCAGGTAAATTGGGAGGAGACCTGGAGTTTTCTTTCCTTGGGGGAATGTGAATCGAATGTCTTGATTTCTTGATGCAGGAATGGATATCAAGAGCGTTGTCGCCGAGATTCGAAAGGATAAGAATACTCCTCTCGTGCCGAAGGTTCTCATTTTATATTGTTTAGCTTGATTTCCCTATTCAGGGTAGACGAGTTATTGCTTCTGCCTGTTATGTAATGGAGCACCTGGCTCTGCTGGTATCTGTTGATGATGTACATGTAGTAGGCGGTGGAGGTGTTTTGGAATTTGCTTCTGCATAATGGAAACTGGAGTAGGGAATAGAGAGTCACACTCTTATATCATGTTTACTCCATAACTTCTTAAACAATGCCACCTACTTGTTTAAGTCGCGAATCACTATCATATGGAGCCTGAGGCTCCTCGATGATGTCAATGATGGATGAATCCCTAGAATTGTGACGATGTCAATGATGAATCCCTTAATTTGTTCTTCTTATGGGAAATTAGCATTAGACGCCCTTCTGTTCTTTTTTACCTTTATTAGGAATATGAGAGACTTATGTGAGGATGAGCTGTGAACTTTGTTGTAATTATCATTGCATATGGGATTGGCGAACAAATCAGATGCTGCTCCTATCGATGATTCTTTTTATTTTTTGGTGAATAGATGAACATTCCTCCTATGAAGCTTAAATCTTTGCCATCTGTATGGAAATTATGACTTTTCTCAACTGTTACACTTCAAGTTGATAAGCCCCTATCTGCTGCACACTTGTATAGGTATTTTCTGCTGAGTATTCTTTGATATGCAAGATATCAGAGTACAAAAAGCCGTATGTATCATTGATGGATGGCATTACAATGGGCTTTGGTATTGGCCTATCTGGTCATGGTCATTTCCGTGTAATTACGGAGGTATGGATGATCAACTTTCAGTTGGTTCCAATGTACTCTAGAATAACATACTGTTTCTATTCCATTAAATTCCCCTTCATCATGACCCATGCAGAAGACACTTCTTGCCATGCCAGAAAATGGAATTGGTCTTTTCCCTGACATTGGGTTTGCATATATAGCAGCACAGAGTCCAGGAGATGGATCTGTTGGTATGTTATTTATCAAATTGAGAAGTGTGTCTCTTATCTAGCTGAATTGTATCTGATTTACCTCATGGGTTCTTATGACAGAGGAGCATCTATTTGTCTTGTGACTTGCATTTAGGACTTCAACATATCCTTGATGGACTGTGTAGACACGTTGAAGCTCAAATAGATTTATTGATGGTTTGTCTTTGCATTACTGAAGAATGTTGTCTCCAAAATACATGGAAACTCTTTCCTTAAATGGAAATAGATCATTTCACGTTACTTTTGCCTTCTTATGTTTATATCCATGAATACTTCAGAGCTATTTTTGATATCCAAAACCTCTCAATCATATTTTATTACTGTGTAATTCAGATAATTTTCCCACTTAACACCATGTGTACATGTAATGCATTTTGAGCATATTTGTTTGGTTCAGTTAAGAACAAAGTCTCATTTTTGTCTCTGGAACATTTGTATCAAAAAAATAAAAAATAAAGATGAAGCTCTTCGATTCATGTGTAGATCCTGCCTGATAGGTACTGTCTGTGTCATTTAAGATTCATCTGGATGATTTGCAAATCCCTACTTGTGTTGCTTCCTTTTGGAGTCTGGAAGGTGACATAATCTTGTATGTGTCTCTGAAAGCAACTTCATAGTCAGCTTGTTGGCATATGGATAAGTGTACTACAGTAATCAAAGCTGTCACCTGTCATTAATTTTTTCCTTCTACTTCTGAAGTGGTTAACCTGTCCTCTTTTTTCAGGCGCCTATCTTGGATTGACAGGAAAAAGGATCTCAACACCCTCTGATGCACTATATGTGGGTCTTGGAACACATTATGTGTCATCTAGCAACTTGGGTTCATTAAAGGAGGCTCTTTTGGCTACTACATTGTATGGCCCTAAAAAAATACTAGGCACATAATGCGTTTTTCATTTTTTATCTCATATCTGGTACTGTTTTCTACAATTCTTTCCTTGCAAAGAAATTTTGGTAGACTCACTGATATATGTAGTATAAGTGTGCATTTAGGATGATTGTTGTATCACACATCACAGTGTTCAAATTGAAAGATTTTCTTTTAGAATCTAAGATCCAGATAGAGCCAGTGTTTTTGTTACATATGTTAGCATGATGCTAAGATGAAGAACCTTATATTTATCTGCGTTGCAGCTCGGAAGATCCCTTCAAGGACATTGGAGCACTAATGGGAAGATTCAGTGGTGAATCTGAATCAGAGGCCCAGTTAAAATTGCTCTTACCTCACATCGTTGCATGCTTTGGTGCAAATAAATCAGTTGTGGAGATAATTGCAGAGCTGAGAAAGCATCAGCAGAGCTCTGATGCCAAAGGTAATTAGGTTCTACTGATGATTAGATGAAATAAATTTGTTTCCTTAGTTCACTTTATGTGCTGAAAACTTTTATATTTTTCCAATACTATCATAGTAATGCTGAAGTTTGTTGCTCGCTTATTCTGTGTATTGTCTTGTTGATGAATGCTCTCTATCTTGGCAGTGGTTGAGTGGGCCACTGATGCTCTTCAAGGTCTTGGGAAAGGTGCTCCATTCTCTCTTTGCTTGACACAGAAGCATTTCTCAAAAGTTACATCAGCCTTGAGAAACAATGATGCTGAATTGTCAAGAGTAAGTTCTGAATTGGATGCTGGAATCTCTCTCTCTCTCTCTCTCTCTCTCTCTCTCTCTCTCTCTTCCTTTCCTAGTTTTTTTTTTTTTTGGTCAGACTCTTCCTTTCCTATTTGAGGAGTCAATTGTCAAGTGTGCAATTGGTATGTCTTATATCATATTTTATACTAACATCATTGTTTTGTCATGCTTAGCTGAGTGGTGTAATGAGAACTGAATATCGGCTAGCAGTAAGGTCTTCTCTGCGAAATGATTTTGCTGAAGGTGTCCGTGCAGTACTGGTGGATAAGGATCAGGTTCTAATTACTGTTTAAACCCTCTCATTAATCAGCTCTGGCATCTTTTAATTATTCTACATCTAGTCTTAGTTTGTTTCGCGGATGAATGATTTAGACAACATTTTAAAAAAAATAATTGCTTGTATCCCTTGAGATAATTAATTAATGAAAATTGTTTTCATTATTGACCATTTTTCATATCTAAATATATCAGTAGACAATGAAAATATTTTTTGTTCATTCATTTTGACTTTTAAGAAAATGCTCTACAAATTATTCATTTTCAGTGAAACAACCACACCCCAAGTGTCTTATGACTGTGTTGGCAAGTATCATGCAGTTGCATTCAAACTATTGTAATATACCATGGTCTGGCATATCAGCATCCTCACTGGCTTTTTCCATCTTTTAGAAGAAACATGAATATATGTCAGTAAAACAGCTGTATTATTGCAATACAATGTAGGTAGTCTTCCAAAAAACTTCAACGCAAACCCACCCCCCCTCCTCCAAAAAAAAAAAAAATTAGGTGCACATCAACAGCATACGATACGTCAACAATATTCACGACTTCTTTGATCGTGGTTCACTTTTAAATCTATTACTGTCTCACATGTACATTCACGTTTGAGCATCAAGGAATACGAAGATATTGTTTGAAAGTTCATGTGCTTGGTTTCATATTCATGGAAATTGTTTGAATGTCTGTTTTCTTTGCAAATTGAGCAGCGTGCTTTCTCTCTGTCAGATGCTACTAGAGCTGTGTAATGATATTGTCTTGACAATTTGTCAGTCATGGCATGATTCACAAAACTTCTGTTGGTATGAATTTTATGTGGCCGTGCTCAAGCTCCCATGAATGCTTATGCAGAATCCAAAATGGCAACCAGCAACGGTGGAGGAAGTCGAACAGAGTGAGGTGGAAGCTCTCTTTGTGCCACTGGCTCTAGAAGACGAGTTAAAAGTATGAAGCTCGCACATAAGTACATATCCACGTCTTGCCTTCTATATTTAGTGGATGCTCTTGGTTTGTAATCCTGCTCTGCAGCATAGGCAGCATAGTAGTTAACACTGGTTTCGCTTGAGCGACAATCGATAAATTTGGTATCCTGGCAATGTAATAATTTCAAACATGCCATCGGTTGCTTTGTATATGCCATTAGCCATTGTGCCTTGTGCATTTCATAGTAGATGCAATTTCGATCCAATGTGCATGACGGATGAAGAAGAAGAGTATTTCAGAAGCTGCCATTGTCTCTGAGCTTTCGGATGCTCTCGAGCTTTGCAGTGGAACAGACGCATCTAATCAGTTTTGCTTCCCGATACATCAGAGACCGTAATATCTCCAAGTTAAATACATGTCAGTATTTTGAACTGTGGCCTGATGTAATTCAAGTTCATCAAATTTGAGTATAGATCAAGTGAGTATGTGCTAGAGGAAAAGTTGGTATTTATGCTTCTTTTTTCACACTACCATTGCGAAAAGATCAGAAGCATAATCGATAATTTGGGTAGGACTCTGCGATCCCGATTTCTGATTTTGGCTTTATGATCTCCCTTGCCACATCAACTTTATACCTGGTTGAAACACCATTTAAATTGAGTATATTATTGAAACACCACGTTAATCTCTCGATAAGTAACAAGCACCTCTAGTTTACAACGTACGTACGCATAATGAGTTGGAGCAACTCTTGGAAATCAGCTAATTTCAAACATCCAATTTCTTTCAAAGTGAGGAGAAGAAAGGAACATGGAAAGGTATGTTTTTGTCAGTTACTCGGATTCACTTCAATTGATTCCCCCTTCCTCCATAAAATGAAGAGACGCACTTGCTTTAGGCCATTTTTATGATTCAAAATTGTTATAGAAATGAAGATTAATAAGAGTTCGTTTATTTCATAAAAATTAAATGATTTGAGAAATATTTTCTTCAAAATGTTATCCGCACCTTTTACAAAAATGAATAAACAAAAAAAAAAAAAGAGAGGATAAGGACACCACGAATGTCATGATACGGTGTCGTTTTCTTTTAATATTGGGAAGACTTTTGAGGGGAAAGAGAATTAGATAAGAAGAAAACAAGCCAAATAATAGAAAAAAGGAAAAATAGAAAAGGGTAAAACATCACAAGTAACATAATTATAATATCACTTGAGTGTCATGATATTTTTTTCTTCCAAAAAAATATTTCTTTAAGTGTAATATATAATATATTTCACTTGATCAATTGAGCAAATAGAGTTAGTAACATTTTAATAATGTACATCTAAGTGTCAGAAATTTGATGCGGCGTATCGCGTGCTGTGAACATTTTTTAATTTTGTGAAAATCAAGCGATGGAACCAAGAGATTACATCATTCAAATAAGTTATGACACTGAAGTTTGATTGAAAAAAAAAAAGAAAGTCACATATATTTTTGGAGAGTGTATGTACCCTTCATTATTCAATGCTCCAATTTCCAACTGTTGAGCTGAGCTGAGGGAAAGAAGATGACCCCTTCTTCTTCCCCGCTAAAACCTGCGGAAAAACCCTAGAGAAATTCGCCAGCACTTCTCTCCTCATCTCCGCACGCCATTTCCCCCCATCTTCCCTCGCGCTCCTCCTCTTCCCGATTTCATCTCTTCGAACCCCTTCGCCGACGTCGCCGCCGCCGCGGCGGGCGCGAGAACTGCTGCGAATTCCTCCGCCGTGGAAGTTCAATCGAGAGGATCGAAACCCAATTCGGAAGCGCCTCGCGAATCGCTCGGGTTTTCCGCCGGCGGACATGTTCGACGAGAGCCAGTTCGATGTCCACCTGAAGCTGTGGGCGCTCCGCATCCCCCGCGAGCTCTGCAAGGTCGCCACCCGGGCGTTCAACGGGTACGTCCAAAGATCGTAGCTTTAGCCCTTTTTCCTTTTTGAGAGATTGGATTGGGTTTTGCTTGTGTTCTGTGCACGAATTTGACGCCTTTTTTGGTTTGTTTATTCTTTGGGACGTTGGCAGTTACTTGCTGGACAAGGCTCGGATAAAACCGATCACGGAAGACCTGACGTGCGAGAGGAATCGCCTGATGATATTGTCTGA
Source organism: Eucalyptus shirleyi (assembly GCA_017140165.1). Lineage (NCBI taxonomy): Eukaryota > Viridiplantae > Streptophyta > Magnoliopsida > Myrtales > Myrtaceae > Eucalyptus > Eucalyptus shirleyi. Next base: position 15,752,833 of record CM029448.1, on the reverse strand, counting down.
GAAGGTCCAGCATTCCGGTGAGCATCCGATGTCTTGTCCGCTTGTAAGGGTTCCGTCTTTTCGGAATGTCATTAGGATTTTCGCGTTTGTTCCTGGTGGAAGTGCATCGTCATCGATTTGTATTTAGTCCAGCACCTGTAAATTGTGTTTGTCATGCTGCATGTCACCTGGGACTTGGTGGACTTGGTTTCCACTGTAGGTGTTACCTTTTTTGTAGCCCTGCTTCAGTCTACGTCATAGTATTCTTGTGGAGTATATTGAAGTATATATATATGTATATTGTGTTTCTGGGAAAACAAGTGAGGTGACTTTGTAACTGGTGTTTCTGTGTTTTGTCTTATGGTTTGTGGACTTAAAAAAGGCGAGCGTGATGTTCCTATGCCACCAGATATAAATTTTTTTGTCTGGAGTCCCTGTAAAGTGCATTATGAAAATGCTGGAACATTTGGCATACATGCTTGTTTGTGTAGGACTGTCTAGTCCCCGTAAGGTGCATTATAAAAATGCCGGAACATTTGGCATACATGCTTGTTTGTGTGGGACTGTCTAGTCCCTGTAAAGTGCATTATGAAAATGCCGGAACATTTGGGATACATGCTTGTTTGTGTGGGACTGTCTAGAGCCTTAGGAGGGAAGCTATTTGTTGTTATGACATGTTGTTCAAACAATGATATTGATTTACTCTGTCAAAACGATATGTTTTTATGTTGTAATTGGGTGAATAATGCTTGCATTGTCGTTTTCCTTTTCCTCTTTTTCGATGGGACAGATTTGTCAGATATTCCAGAATGAGTTCTCGATGAAATGAAGAAACTGTGCGAGATTGAAGTTGTCCCTTATTCACTGACACTTGGTTATTCCTACTGGGGTGCAGGTCAGATCCAGGTTCATTGGACATATACTGCAGACTACATAAACTTATATGTTCTGTTAGACTGAGAAGTCACTGCATTCTTAAAAGTGACGACTCTGCTTTATTTGCAATGGATATGTGCCATGAATTGTTCAGAAAGTTCATATTAGGCTTCTGTGGATGATGATTTTTTAATGCAGCAAGGTTTTTAATCGGTTTTATGTGCCAGTGGATCTTTCGAGTTCATGTTCTTTTCAATTACTGTGCTTTCATATGTCCCCTTTACAGTTATTTCAATTTTCCTTTTTTGTGGTGGTTTTTTTTTTTTTGGGGGGGGGTGGGGGGTGGCGGTGGAGTCAATAGTAACGTATTGTAGCATTAGAAATGCTGCACAGGAATGCCAGGCCTTGCACATACTTTGCTGTTTTGATTATTTTCTATGGACATGCCTGGTAGATGACATTTGGGTTTGCTTTGAGCTGCAATTACTTATTAACTTTTGGTTGACCTTGACTGCAGATCATTTATTGAAGCAGATTCTCCCACCTGGGGTTGAGGTACCTACATCTTTTGAAACGATAGTTATGTACAAAACCTCTCTATAATTTATTTCTGGATAAGCTTCCTCATGGGCAATTTTTATTCAAAACCAGGTGATCTTCTGGAAGTAATGGTGTCTTCTGATTTGTGCAGGTCATATTGCACACTTGAATATACATGACGAACTGCTTCCCTACAAGGATGTTATTGCTAAAGTCATATATGACGTACGTATTACTAACTCTCATGCTTAATGAATGTTGTGTTTCTTTGGTCAGTTATTTTGTCTGTGCCATTGTCCACAGCACACTAGTCAAATTTTCTTGCATATTTTTTCTCCTGTACTCTTTTGTCTTCATTCTGAACTCAGCATCCTAAACACGTGCAACACCAAGCCACAAATGTGGGCTGGTGGTTCACAATCAGCAATGTGTTGTGCTCTCTTCTGAATGTGTTCTGAGTATCATTTAGAGCATCACTGTGGTAGTTCTGCTTATTTCCTGTTTTTAGGACGTTTTAAGTACACAAGCATGTGCTGCCTGAGGCCTTGAGCATTCAGAGAGATACGCCATAAGGTATGCAGCATCAATAATCTGTAGACGTGACTGTTTCTTACATGAGCAGAAAAATTATCCACGAATCCAGACGGCTGTTAATAAAGTTGGAACAATCACAAATGAGTTTCGTGTGCCAAAATTTGAAGTCTTGGCTGGAAAAAGTGATATGGTAACAGAGGTGAAGCAGTATGGGGCGACATTCAAGCTTGATTACAGTCTGGTGTATTGGAATTCAAGACTGGAGCATGAACATATAAGACTTGTATCTAGTTTCTGACCAGGGGAAACCATATGTGACATGTTTGCTGGCACTGGTCCTTTTGCAATCCCAGCTGCTCTAAAGGGGTGCATGGTGTATGCAAATGACCTAAACCTAGATAGTGTTAAATATTTGAAGATCAATGCACAGTTGAACAAAGTGGATGACCTTGTTCATGCTTTCAACTTGGATGTGAGGAAATTCATTTCTCAAATGATGTCTTTGCCTGAATCCAAAACTAGTATGGAATCTGATGTTCTTACTGAAGAGTGTAAGATCAATAGGGAATTGTCAAATCAGAAAGCAGAGCCAGATGGGACCCCAGGTATGGTTTTGCTGCAATTTGATTGCTGTTCTTTTGCAATTTGATGGGTTTCAGTGTTATTCTCCAATATATGACATGCAATTAACATGGATGTAGTACCCGATGACAATGCAAGCAATGGTGATGGTCCGAAAGGTTTATGTGCTGGTGCAGTTGCAGCTGCTCCTGCAGCCAAAAGACCATTACATACTTCTAAAGAAGGTAACACAAGCATCACTGTCATTTTTTCTTACCATTAAATAGGTTAGCTGTTTTTCATGTGTGTGTAAGTTTGTTTAAGATTTTGAGCATGGTGGTGCATTTTACTGATTCTCCCATCGTTTAATCAAGATTCAAGATAATTCATTTTCCCTGCATATTTCTGTGGCAGGTCCCAATGCCAAATATTGTAGTGTACTTGTATCTAGTAAAAGAAAAGGAAATAACAATAAGCGAATCAGGGCCAGTGAGTTGTCCTATTCTGAGACATGGGAGCACATTGATCATGTGGTTATGAACCTTCCTGCATCTGCTCTCACATTTTTGGGTCTCTCTCTCTCTCTCTCTCGCGTGTGATTTGGCACAGCATGAAATTTTGTTGACATCTTCTGTCTCAATATGTCTTCTCCAATGGGAAAAAACCATGTTGGGTTTGTTTCAATTCCTTAAATCTGTGGTGACGAAACCAGACGAGATAGAAAGAGTTGTCACTATAGCATTCTTTGTGAGAGAAAAAGTTTTATTTCAATAGCCTCCTTAAATGTTTCAAAATATCTTCACATTGCATAGTTGCATAATGCATCGAGTTGCTACCTTAATGGCTTATTGAGATGATACTTTAAAACCTAATTCCCTGTTTTGTTATTTAATGCAGCAATTTAAGCATTATTGATAATTCTGATTTGCACTTTTCTGATAAAAAAGAAATCCAAGACGTTGGGTAGTATATGTTTACTTAGGCTGATGCACTTCTTCTCCAAGGCCTCCTCGCTTTTCTCTCCTAAACTTTTTGCATTGTCTTTCAATGTCGTAGAATACTTCTAAATATATATTTAAAGCTGCGTCGAAGATCCAGAAAGGCAATTTTGTCTCTAATTCTTTTTTGCCTCGGATGTATTTAGGGGGCTTATACACAGGAAATATTGGAAGGGACCCTCTCCAGGGTACCAAACTCGGTTGTAGGATCTTGGGGTTTGAGTGTGATTAGCAGGTGATTAAGCTCTCAGATATCTAAGCATATGATTATATATTCTAGAGTAGACTAGAATTACCCTCTTATTTTTAGACTTTTTCTCGGTATATAGTGATATGGTAGCAGTGAATGTGAATGTGTGGGTTGCATGTGGTTTGTCTCTTTAGATTTGGTATGAGGAAATGTCACAAATAGTCCTTGAACTTTCATCTGATGTTCAATTTCATTCCTGAGCTTTCAATTTGCTCAATTTGATCAATAACTTTCATCTAATATTCAGTTTCATCCCTGAGCTTTCGATATGCTCAATTTGATTCCTGAACTTTCATCTAATGTTTCATCTATTCTCTAACTATTTGAAAATTGACTAATTTCTTTTTTTTTTTAATACCAAACTTTTTTTAAATTTTTTTATAAATAAAAAAAATACCAAACTAGGCTTTTACTTTTTTGTTGAAAAAATACCAGGTCGATATTTCTTTCCTTTCTCCATATTAAAAACAAATGGAAAAAAGGACAGTAATAATAAACAAATGTGAATCTTCCATTTTGATTTCTTCTTTATATATGCAAATTATTTGAATAATGTATGAAAGCCCATCAATTTTTTTATGGACTTCACCGAAAAGGGAAAAATCGATTGATGGGCTTTTGTACTTTATTCTAGTAATTTGCATATACAAAAAAGAAATCAATATGCAAGATTCACCTTTGTTTATTATTACTTTCTCTTTTTCTATTTGTTTTTAATATGGAGAAATGAAAGAAATATTGACCTTTATTACTTTGCATAAATGTGGAATTTTTTCGATTAAAAAAAAACTTAGTTTGGTATTTTTTTATTTATAAAAAAACAGTTTGCTATTAAAACAAAGGGAAATTGGTTAATTTTCAAATAGTTAGGGACTAGATGTAACATTAGATGAAAATTCAGGGACCAAATTGAGCAAATCGAAAGCTCAGCATGAAAGTGAACATTAGATGAAAGTTCACAGACCATTTGTGACATTTTCCCATTCGGTATCATGGTTGGATTTTGAGAGGTTGGCATTAAATCGTTTGGGCTTGGGCTGTTTGATTGGATATCATTTTGATTCGAGGAGAAAATTTTCGAAAAGGTGCGGCGAAAGGGTGGTGGAAATGCTTTTCCCTGTTTCCACCACAGAACCGCGGGACCCTACTCACCTTAAAGTCCTCGTTGTCTTGAAAGTATCCGAAGAAAAGTTGCTCTAGACACGTTTGACAGACGGGACTAAGGAAAGAGACGAAGGATGATGCTACAGTGAGGAAAAACCGGAAGAATACCAATCGAGTCCTCCCTCGTGTGTTTTTTTTTTTTTTTTTTTGGTAGCCCAGGGAACTTTCGCTCGCCGCTTCGCAGTGGAGAGTAAACCTTGGGGGGCTGCGTAAGCGGGAGGACCCACCACCCCCGACAACCCACTTAAGACGTGCTAGCACTTAAGCAACGACGACGCCGTGGATCGAACTTGGGACCTCTCGTGAAAAGTTCCCTTGCTCAACCACCTACGCCACCACACGGGTGGTAGTCCTCCCTCGTGTTTTGCACGCTCTATTTCTAAGAATTCCACCTTTTTTGTATTTTCAAACAAAAGCTTCGCGAGGAAAAAATATTCCTTTTGCTTCGGTTCGTTTGTTGGTAGTAAGCAACAACCCGTGTGATTACAACCCAGCTATGGAAATGTTGCTCTCTTTCCTTTTCTGATGCCACTATGTGCGTCCACTGCACGGCCAAGTCAACGGTGTGATGATGATAAAACCACCATTGAGCTCACTCAAACCAACATGACAAACTTGATCAGAGCTTCTCGATTAGTTACTCAGTAACCATCCGATCAGTTGCCTTCACAGCCTCCGTGATTCCTTCAGATTCGCTCTCCTGAAGGCCGCTGTCCCTCGCCAGAACCTCACAATAATGGTGTCCACCGGCGAAGAGTTCGTCAAGTCCTCCGTCCACCCCAATGGCATCGCTATCATCACGCTCGACCGCCCGAAGGCCCTCAACGCCATGAACTTAGGTCGGTCCACTCGATTTTAAGCTGCGCGCTCTTGATTGGCAATCGCGATTGTGTTAGAATCTTTAGAGTCTCTGGAGTTCGATTTTCCGTTGTCGATGTGAGGGGATGATGCTGTCTGTGCGATGGTTTAGTGTGTTTTTTTTTTTTTGCATGTCTGATTCGATCCTTGGCGCAGACATGGATGTGAAGTTCAAGAGCTTCCTGGACAAGTGGGAATCGGACCCCAAGGTGAAGTGCGTCCTCGTGGAAGGCAGTTCGGCTCGTGCCTTGTCAGCAGGTAAATTGGGAGGAGACCTGGAGTTTTCTTTCCTTGGGGGAATGTGAATCGAATGTCGTGATGCAGGAATGGATATCAAGAGCGTTGTCGCTGAGATTCGAAAGGATAAGAATACTCCTCTCGTGCCGAAGGTGCTCATTTTATATTTTTCGCTTGATTTCCTTATCCAGGGTAGACGAGTTATTGCTTCTGCGTGTTATGTAATGGAGCACCTGGCCGCCGTCATCCTGGGCTTGATGTGTCTGCAGAGTTCTGCTGGTATCTCTTGACAATGTACATATAGTAGGCAGTGGAGGTGTTTTGAACTTTGCTTATGCATAATGGAAACTGGAGTAGAGACTAAAGAGTCACACTCTTATATTATGTCTACTCCATAACTTCTTAAACAATGCTACCTACTTGTTTCACCATCCTTTAGTTTAGTCATGAATCACTATAATGTGGAGCCTGAGGCTCCTTAAGTAGCAAACATGACTAATTCACTCTCAGAGGGATGCTCCTCAATGATGTGAATCATGGATGAATCCCTAGAATTGTGACGATGTCAATGATGAATCGCTTAATTTGTTCTTCTTATGGGAAATTAGCATTAGACGCCCTTCTGTTCTTGTTTACCTTTATTAGGAATATGAGACTTATGTGAGGAGGAGCTGTGAACTTTTTTGTAATTATCATTGCATATGGGATTTGTGTTCTACTCGTGTATATGAATTTGAACTTTTTTGGTGAATAGATGAACAACCCTCTATAAAGCTTAAATCTTTGCCATCTGTATGGAAGTTATGACTTTTCTTAACTGTTATACTTGAAGTTGATATGCCCCTATCTGCTGCACATTTGTATAGATATTTTCTGCCAAGTATTCTTTGATATGCAAAATATCAGAGTACAAAAAGCCGTATGTATCATTGATGGATGGCATTACAATGGGCTTTGGTATTGGCCTATCTGGTCACGGTCATTTCCGTGTAATTACAGAGGTATGAATGACCAGCTTTCGGTTGCTTTCAATGTACTTTAGATTAACATACCGTTTCTGCTCCATTAAATTCCCCTTCATCGTGACCCATGCAGAGGACACTTCTTGCTATGCCAGAAAATGGAATTGGTCTTTTCCCTGATGTTGGGTTTGGATATATAGCAGCACAGAGTTCAGGAGATGGATCAGTTGGTGTGTAATTTATCAAATTGAGAAGTGTGTCTCTTATCTAGCTGAATTGCATCTGATTTACCTCACAGGTTCTTATGACAGAGGAGCATCTATTTATCTTGTGACTGTTGCATTTAGGACTTCAACAAATCCTTGATGGACTGTGTAGTCTGAAGCTCAAATAGATTTATTAATGGTTTGTCTTTGCATTACTGAAGAATGTTGTCTCCAAAATACATGGAAACTCTTTCTTTAAATGGAAATGGATCATACTTTTGCCTTCTTATGTTTATATCCACGAATACTTCAGAGCTATTTCTGATATCCATAACCTCTCGATCATATTTTATTACTGTATAATTCAGATAATTTTCCGCCTTGACACCATGTGTACATTTAATGCATTTTTATTTTATTTTTGGAGGAAGTGGGCACATTTGTTTGGTTAAGTTAAGAACAAAGTCTTGTTTTTGTCTAGTTCTACTGTGGAACATTTGTTAAAAAAAAATAAAAATGAAGCTCTTTGTTTCGTGCATAGATCTTGTCTGATAGGTACTGTCCATGTCATTTAAGATTCATCTGGATGATTTGCAAATCCCTATTTGTGTTGCTTCCTCCTGGAGTCTCGAAGGTGACATAATCTTGTATGTCTCTCTGAAAGCAACTTCATAGTCAGCTTGTTGGCATATGAATAAGTGTACTACAGTAATCAAAGCTGTCACCTGTCGTTAATTTTTGCCATCTACTTCTGAAGTGATTAACCTGTCCTCCTTTTTCAGGCGCCTATCTTGGATTGACAGGAAAAAGGATCTCGACACCCTCTGATGCACTATACGTGGGTCTTGGAACGCATTATGTGCCATCTAGCAACTTGGGTTCCTTAAAAGAGGCTCTTTTGGCTACTACATTGTAGGGCCCTAAAACAATACTAGGCACATAATGCGTTTTTTGTTTTTTTTTTGTTTTATCTCATATCTGGTACTGTTTTCCACAATTCTGTCCTTGCAAATAAGTTTCGGTAGTCACTGATATATGTAGTATAACTTTTTCCTTTTTTATCTTGTATATCTAGATAAATATATCTAGAATTGAGTGAGATAGAATAAATAGAATCTTTGTATTGGACTCAATCCTTTAAGTAAAAAGATTGGGCTGAGTTTAGTTGCAATTCAATTAAGAGAACGAACAGTAATTATTGGACTACAAAATATCCATTGCTTTGAATTCAAATTCGATCTCTTTCCATACTTCACAAGCAGTAGCTAGTTCAGGACTCCATTTGCTAGCCTCATGGATAATTTCATTACCCTCACGAGCGATTCGTTACAAATGCTTTTTGACAAGCAATCACCGCATTAGGTTGTGTGAATCAAAAACCTATTAATAGATAAGAACACATTCCAATTAATTCCCAAAAATATAAATTTGTAACTAATCCCAACATTGAAGTATTGAAAAAACTCTCATAAGCAAAAAATCTCAAATATCCTTGATCATGAGAATAAGTGTGCATTTAGGATGATTGTTGTATCACACATCGTAATGTTTAAATTGAAAGCTTTTTCTTTTAGAATCTAAGATTGAGATAGAGCCAGTGTTTTTTGTTAAACGTGTTAGCATGATGCTAAGAAGAAGAACCTTATATTTATCTGTGCTGCAGCTCGGAAGATCCCTTCAAGGACATTGGAGCACTAATGGCAAGATTCAGTGGTGAATCTGAATCAGAGGCCCAGTTAAAATTGCTCTTACCTCACATTGTTGCATGCTTTGGTGCAAATAAATCAGTTGTGGAGATAATTGCAGAGCTGAGAAAGCATCAGCAGAGCTCTGATGCCAAAGGTAATTAGGGTTCTACTGATGATTAGATGAAATAAATTTGTTTCCTTAGTTCACTTTATGTGCTGAAAACTTACAAATTTTTCCAATACTATCATAGTAATGCTGAAGTTTGTTGCTCGCTTGGTCTGTGTATTGTCTTGTTGAATGCTCTCTATCTTGGCAGTGGTTGAGTGGGCCACTGATGCTCTTCAAGGTCTTGGGAAAGGTGCTCCATTCTCTCTTTGCTTGACACACAAGCATTTCTCAAAAGTTACATCAGCCTTGAGAAACAATGATGCTGGATTGTCAAGAGTAAGTTCTGAATTGGATGCTGGAATCTCTCTCTCTCTCTCTCTCTCTTCCTTTCCTAGTTGAGGAGTCAATTGTCAAGTGTGCAATTGGTATGTCTTATATCATATTTTATACTAACATCATTGTTTTGTCATGCTTAGCTGAGTGGTGTAATGAGAACTGAATATCGACTAGCAGTAAGGTCTTCTCTGCGAAATGATTTTGCTGAAGGTGTCCGTGCAGTACTGTTGGATAAGGACCAGGTTCTAATTACTGTTTAAACCCTCTCATTAATCAGCTCCGGCATCTTTTAATTATTCTACATCTAGTCTCAGTTTGTTTCGCGGAAAATGAATAATTTAGATAACATTTAAAAAAAAAATAATTGCTTGTATCCCTTGAAATAATTAGTTAATGAAAATTGTTTTCGACCATTTTTCATATCAAAATATATCAATAGACAATGAAAATATTTTTTGTTAATTCATTTTTACTCTTAGGAAAATGCTTTACAAATTATTCATTTCAGTGAAACAACCGCACCCAAGTGTCTTATGACTGTGTTGGCAAGTATCATGCAGTTGCATTCAAACTATCGCAATATACCATGGTCTTGCATATCAGCGTAGCATCCTCACTGGCTTTTTCCATCTTTTAGAAGAAATATGAATATATGTCAGTAAAACAATTGTATTATTGCATTACAATGTAGGTAGTCTTCCATAAAACTTCTTCAACGCAAACGTCAACAATATTCACGATTTCTTTGATTGTGGTTCACTTTTAAATCTATTACTGTCTCACATGTCCATTCACATTTGAGCATCAAGGAATATGAAGATATTCTTTGAAAGTTCATGTGCTTGGTTTCATATTCATGGAAATTGTTTGTATGTTTGTTTTCTTTGTAAATTGAGCAACCTGTTTTTTCTCTATCAGACACTACTAGAGTTGTGTAATGATATTTGAAGAAAATCAAAAAATCACACAGACACAAAGGTTACAAGGTTCAACAATGTGCATACGTCCTCGGACAAAGCTTTTATTCTCTTTTTTTGTTATTTTTGTTGTGTAGAGCATCTGCCATTGTTCAACCATATGTACAAAGATGGTTGCTACAACTAAGGAAACAAGCAACCGGAATAAAATCAAAAAAAGGAAGAGATCCCAAAATTATAGGAATACAATATTAACAAATCTCCTTTTTTAAGATAGGAGAGAAAATCACGCCAACACTCCCTCTCAAGTTGGGCCAAAGACCTCGTCGGAGGTCAACTTGCTTATCATTTCTTAAAATACTCCCTTGGGTAACGCTTTGGTAAAAACATCAACCAGTTGACCCTCACTCAGAATGTATGGGGTCTCAATTGTCTTGTCTTGCACATTTTCTCTCACAAAGTGGCAATCCACCTCTAAATGTTTGGTCCTCTCATAAATCACTGGATTTGAAGCTATATGAGTTGTAGCCTGATTATCACAAAATCGCTTTGTAAGCTATTGCAACCCAATTCTTGAAGTAGTAGTCTCAACCACACAATTTCACTGGTAGTAATAGCCATAGCCCGATATTCTGCCTCTGCGCTCGAACAAGCAAGCGCCGTTTGTTTTTTACTTTTCCAAGGGACAATATTTCCTCTGACAAAAGTACAAAAGCCTACAGTAGATTTCCTGTCCACTAGGTTCTTGGCCCAATTTGCATCAGTGTAGCCAACAAGTTCTATGTGACCATTATTTTTCAATAAAATTCCCTTCCCAGGTGTGGCCTTCAAATACTGTAGTAGATGATTTATTAGCTCTATATGCCCTCGAGTTGGTTTCTGCATAAATTGACTTATGTAACTAATAGTATATGCTATGTCAGGTCTAGTGATAGTTAGATAAATCAACCATCCAACAAGCTGCTGAAATTGCCCAACATCATGTAATGGAGTGTCATCTAAAATGAACTTACTATTATACTCTATAGGAATGTTGGTTGGTCTAACTCCCAACTTCCCAGTCTCTTTCAGCAAATCCATAACATATTTTCTCTGAGATAAAAATAATCCTTTGTGAGATATCGCCACCTCAATACCCAAAAAATACCTCAATTTGCCAAGGTCTTTGATATCAAATTCCTTGCTCAAATGCCGCTTAAGTGCTTCGATTCCAAGTTGATTGCTGCCTGTATTCACAATATCATCAACATAAACAACTACAACAACTATACCTTTGTTGTTAGCCTTGGTGAACATTGACGAGTCCGCTGTCCCTCTTTTGAATCCAACCTTGATGAGTGCAACACTCAGTTTACCATACCAAGCTCTAAGTGATTGCTTGAGACCATATATGGCTTTCTTCAACCTACAAACAATTCCATCTTTATTATGCAAGGGATGACCAGGAGGAAGATCCATATAAACCTCCTCCTCCAAATCTCAATGAAGAAATGCATTCTTTACATCCATTTGGAACAAGGACCATCCACAATTAATAGCTACTGACATAAGAACACACACAGTGTTCATTTTAACCATATGTGCAAAGGTCTCTTTGTAGTCTACACCATATGTTTGAGTGTATCATTTTGCAAACAGCCTCTCTTTATACCTTTCAATTGATCTGTCATTGTTGTATTTAATCTTATAGATCCATCGGCAACCATCTTCTTCCCTCTTGAAAGTTGTACAAGTTCCCAAAGTATGATTTCGATCTAGAGCCTGAAGTTCATCCTTCATTGCACCAACCCATATGGCTTTTTCCCTTGCTTCCTCATAGTTGTGAGGTTCCTGTTATTCTTCAATGGCAGATAAGAAACTCAAAAAATTGTGAGATATTTTGTTATATCCAACAAATTCTTGAATGGGATGCTGAACTGAATAATAAGTAGTAAAATCTCGAAGTCGAGTTGAGGGTCTAGTGACACGAGATGATCTTCGTAATGGGATTACATTCGTTGCCCTTTCATCTACCAGCTCGTCAGTGGCAATCCTAGGTTAAGCTTTTGGAACAACAGTTACCTCAATCTCTCGATCCACTTTTGAATTTTCTTGATTTGTAGATTCGTGACCCGAAGCACTTTGTTCTACAGATTCATGACCTGAAGCACAGCTCCCATTGTTGGCTTCGACACCCCCATTGTTGACTTTGACTTCACTGGTCCCATTAACATCCATAGGAATAGGAGTAAATTCATAGGAAAACTTCTTATAATAATTTGTGCACTCCCCCTGAATGTGGCTCTTTTCAGGAAAAAACATATGAGTTTCATCAAATACAACATCCTGAGAAATATAGATACGCTTTGTGTAAGGGTCATAACACTTGTAGCCTTTCTTGACAAATGAATAACCAACAAACACACATTTTCTAGGATCTAGCTTTCCACCAGTTTGAGAGTGAACATAGCAGACACACCCAAAAATCCTCAAGTGAGATATATCAAATTTTTGCACATACAACACTTCCATAGGAGTTATATACCCTAACACTCGGCTAGAGATTCAAATAACAACTAGTCAAAACTACATTTGCCCAATAGGATTTAGACAAATTCCTAGAGAATAACAAGGCTCGGGTGACCTCCAGTAGGTGACGATTCTTTCTTTCAGCTATCCCATTCTGTTGTGAAGTACCCACACATATTGTCTTGTGAATAATACCCTTGCTTTGTAAAAAAAACCTGAAATATCTGATTGGTGTATATGGTACCATTGTCTGTATGAAGAACCTTCACATAAGTATTAAATTGATTACTCACCATATTGCAAGAATCCTAGAAAACTATAAGCACTTCACTTTTGTACTTAAGAAGATAAAGCTAGGTAGCTCTCGATTTATCATCAATAAAGGTAACAAAATATCGAAAACCCTCTCTAGAATCAACGGGAGAATATCCCTAAATGATTGAATGTACCAAAGCAAACAATTCAGTTGACTTATGCAAATGTTTAGGGAAAGGCAACCTATGTTGCTTAGCAAAGTGACATGGATCACAACTACTAGAATCACGAGTCAAAGACATGTTTAAGGACTGCAACACTTGATCTGAAGGATGACCCATGTGCCAATGCCATAGACAAGAGGTATCCACATTCCCCTTCCTAGCCACCAACGCTTCGCCATGCAAATCTAAGGTGTACAACCTGTCCTGAAGTTGTCATTCACCAATCATCCTCCTGGTATTGCGATCTTGGAACAACACCTTTTGTGGAGTAAAAATGACATTACAATTCCACTGTTTAGTACATTTGCTCACATATATTAAATTAGAAGATAATCCTAGAACCAATAAAGTCTCAATTTTTTTTTTTTCGAAAGCACATTCAGTTGCCCAACACCTTGGGTTGGCACCTGCACTCTGTTAGCCACTGTGATCGGTGGATACAAAGAGCTAGAAGCAGTATTAGATAGAATATGTGGGGAGCTACACATATGGTCTGTTGCACCAAAATCAACAATAAATTGATTTCTAGACTCAACAGAAAGCACTGATATTACCAGAAGTTTGAGCCAAATTTACGGATTCAGTGCCAGAGGGACCCGAACCATGTGTCTGAAGTAGCTGCTGAACGGGCAGTGCTAGAGACTCTAACTTGGATTGGAAGTCTATGGTATTCCCTTGAATTGCTATCTCAGCGATCGGACATTTGTCCTTATTTGGATGTAGCTGAGGATGTAGAATCCAACATCGTTCTTTGGAATGCCCATCTCGATCACAATGATCACAATGGAAATGAATGGATTTCTTTCCTTTCCCTTTGACAAACTGAATGCCAACATCACTTTGCCTGGCATTGGAGCTAACCGCGTTTGCAGAGTGTTCTCATGAGGCCGTTGATGGTGCCACAATCGAGTCAGAATGCATGACTCTTCTCCTTGTTTCTTCACTTTGTATTATGGAGCAAACAGTATTAAAGGACGGCAATTGCGGCCTCATAAGAATGTCATGTTTGGTGTCTTCAATCTCCGGCCTTAGGCTTGCCAAGAGATAAAAAATTCTATCTTGTTCTTTCCTTTGCACGTAGTCACGCACATTCTGGGTTGTAGGTCCGTATTGATGGAGTTCATCCGACTTTTTTTTTTTTTTATGGTCCCTAGATGTTCTGTGAATGATTGATTTGCACCTTGCCTAGAGGTAGCAAGACCTTGTTGAAGCTTAAGCAAAAATCTCATAGATTTTGGGCTCCATTGAGTTGAAGATCCAAGTCATAACGCTGTGGTCGCTTGCTTGCCATTCTTCAAAATTTGGATGACTTTCATCGGGGGCTTTAGTTTGCCCTGTAATATGTCCAAGCCTCGATTGGCCTCCAAGCGCAATGGTCACTGCTCATGACCATGGGAGAAAATTCCTTCCATTCAGCAAAATAGATGTAAGATGTTGGCTGTTTCCCTCATGCACCACAGCCTTCACTGATTCTAATTTGGAGCTGGCACCTTTGTCGGGAAGTTTTCCAGATTCTAATTCTGAAATTGTCACAGTGCTCACCAAAAAACGACACAGAGGATGAGGCGAGTTCTTCAAATAATCAGGGTCATAACCCGCTCTGATACCATGAAGAAAATCAAAATATCACACAAAGACACAAAGGTTACGAGGTTCAGCAATGTGCCTACATCCTCGGACAAAGCTTTCGTTCTCTTTTTTTGTTATTTTTGTTGTGTAGAGCATCTGCCATTGTTCAACCATATGTACAAAGAAGGTTGCTACAACTAAGGAAACAAGCAACCAGAATAAAATCAAAAAAGAAAGAGATCCCAGAATTATAGGAATACAATATTAACAAATCTCCTTTCTTAAGATAGGAGAGAATATCACGCCAATAATATTGTTGTGACAATTTGTCAGTCACGGCATGATTCACGAAACTTCTGTTGGTATGAATTTTATGTGGCCGTGCTCAAACTCCCGTGAATGCTTATGCAGAATCCAAAATGGCAACCAGCAACGGTGGAGGAAGTCGAACAGAGTGAGGTGGAAGCTCTCTTTGCGCCATTGGCTCCAGATGACGAGTTAAAAATATGAAGATCATGCATAAGTACATATCCACGTCTTGCCTTCTATATTTGTTGGATGCTCATGGTTTGTAATCCTGCTCTGCAGCATAGTAGTTAACACTGGTTTCGCTTGAGCGACAATCTATAAATTTGGTATCCTGGCAATGTAATAATTTCAGACATGCCATCGGTTGCTTTGTATGTGCCATCAGCCAATGTGCCTTGTGCATTCCATAGTAGGTGCAATTTCGATCCAATGTGCATGATGGATGAAGAAGAAGAGTATTTCAGAAGCTGCCACAGTCTCTGAGCTTTCGGATGCTCTCGAGCTTCGCAGTGGAACAGACGCATCTAGTCTGTTTTGCTTCCCGATACATCAGAGACCGTAATATCTCCAAAGTGGCCTGATGTAATTCAAGTTCAGCAAATTTGAGTGTAGATAAGTGAGGATGCGCTAGAGGAAAAGTTGGTATATATGCTTCTTTTTTGACACTGCCATTGCGAAAAGAGATACGTCTTGATGTGAATTGTTCTTTTCCCTACAAAGATCAGAAGCATAATCAATAATTGGGGTAGGACTCTGCGATCCCGATTTCTGATTTTGGCTTTATAATCTCCCTTGCCACATCAACTTTGTACCCGGTTGAAACACCATTTAAATTGATTATATTAATTATTATTTTTTTCTTTTGACGAAAATTGACCATGTTAATCTCTCGATAATTAACAAGTACCTCTAGTTTACAACGTACGCATAATGAGTTGGAGCAACTCTTGGAAATCATCTAATTTCAAACATCCAATTTCTTTCAAGATGAAAGAGAAGAAAGGAACATGGAAAGGTATGTTTTTGTCGGCTACTTAGATTCAGTTCAATTGATTCCCCCTTCCTCCGTAAAATGAAGAGACGCCCTTGCTTTAGGCCATTGTTATGATTCAAAATTGTTATAGAAATGAAGATTAATAAGATTCTATCTCTTTCATGAAAATTAAATGATTTGAAAAATAATTTTATCAAAATATCATTTGCATCTTTTACAAAATAAATGAACGAAAAAAAAAGAAAAAGAAAAAAGAATAAGGATATCATGAATGTCATAATGCAGTGCCGATTTCTTTTAATGCTGGGAAGAGTCTATTGAGGGGAGAGAGAATTAGATGAGAAGAAGACAAGCCAAAGAATAGAGAAAAGGAAAAATAGAAAATGATAAAGAACATCATAAGTATTATAATTATTATATAACTTGAGTGTCCTGATCTTTTTTTCAAAAGAATATTTCCTTAAGTGCCATATATTTCACTTTATCAGTTGAGCTAATAACTTTTTAATACTATTTATTTAAGTGCCAGAAATTTAACGCAGCATATATTTTGTTGTGAACGTTTTTAAATTTTGTGACAATCAAGACCAAGAAATTACATCATTCAAATAAGTTATGATACTGAAGTTTGATTGAAAAAAAAAAAGTTACATATGTTTTGGGAGAGTGTATGTACCATTCATTATTCAATGCTCCAATTTCAACTGTTAAGCTGAGCTGAGGGAAAGAAGATGACCCCTACTTCTTCCCCGCTAAAACCTGCGGAAAAACCCTAGCGAAATTCGCCAGCACTTCCCTCCTCATTTCCGCACCCCATTTTCCCCCATCTCCCCTCGCGCTCCTCCTCTTCCTCTTCCTCTTCGAACCCCTTAGCCGACGTCGCCGCCGCGGCCGCGAGAACTGCTGCTGATTCCTCCGCCGTGGGAGTTCAATCGAGAGGATCGAAACCCAATTCGGAAGCGCCTCGCGAATCGCTCGGGTTTTCCGCCGGCGGACATGTTCGACGAGAGCCAGTTCGACGTCCACCTGAAGCTGTGGGCGCTCCGCATCCCCCGCGAGCTCTGCAAGGTCGCCACCCGGGCGTTGAACGGGTACGTCCAAAGATCGTAGCTTTAGCCCTTTTTTCCTTTTTGAGAGATTGGAGTGGGTTTTGCATTGTATTCTGTGCACGAATTTGACGCCTTTTTTCGGTTTGTTTGTTCTTTGGGACGTTGGCAGTTACTTGCTGGACAAGGCTCGGATAAAACCGATCACGGAAGACCCGACGTGCGAGAAAAATCGCCTGATGATATTGTCTGAGAAGGTCCAGCATTCTGGTGAGAATCCAATCCCTCGTCCCGCGTGTAAAGGTTCCGCCTTTGTGGAATGTGTTAGGATTTTCGCCGTTGTGCCTGGTGGAAGTGCACCGTCATTGATTTGTATTTAGTCCGGCACCCGTAAATTGTGTGTGTTATCCTGCATGTCAACTGGCACTTGGTGGACTTGGTTTCCACGGTAGGTGTTACCTTCTTTGTTGCCCTGCTTCAGTCTACGTCATAGCATTCTTGTGGAGTATATTGAAGAGATGTAGCTTTCTGGGAAAACAAGTGAGATGACTTTGTAACTGGTGTTTCTGTGTTTTGTCTTGTGGTTTGTGGACTTCAAAAAGGCGAGCGTGATGTTTCTATGCCACCGGATATATATATCTGTTGTCTGCAGTCCCTGTAAAGTGCATTATGAAAATGCTGGAACATTAGGGATACATGCTTGTTTGTGTGGGACTGTCTAGAGCCTTAGGAGGGAAGCTCTTTGTTTTTATGACTTGTTATTCAAACAATGATATTGATGTCAAAATGATATGTTTTTATGTCGTAATCGGGTGAATAATGCTTGCATTGTCATTTTCCTTTTCCTCCTTTTTGGTGGGACAGATTTGTCAGATATTCCAGAACAAGTTCTCGATGAAATGAAGAAACTGTGCGAGATTGAAGTTGTCCCTTATCCTCTGACACTTGGTTATTCCTACTGGGGTGCAGGTCAGATTCAGGTTCATTGGACATATATTGCAGACTACATAAACTTATATGTTCTGTTAGACTGAGAAGTCACTACATTCTTAAAAGTGACAACTCTGCTTTACTTGCAATGGATATGTGCCATGAATTGTTCAGAAAGTTTGTATTAGGCTTCTGTAGATGATGAGTTTTTAATGCAGCGAGGTTTTTAATCAGTTTTATGTGCCAGTGGATCTTTCAAGTTCATATTCTTTTCAATTACTGTGCTTTCATTTGTCCCCTTTACAGTTATTTCAATTTTCCTTTTTTGTTGTGGGTTTTTTTTTTTTTTTGGGGGGGGGAGCCAATGGTAACGTATTGTAGCATTAGAAATGCTGCACAGGAATGCCAGGCCTTGCACATACTTTGCTGTTTTGATTATTTTCTGGGGAAATGCCTTGTAGATGACATTTGTGACATTTGGGTTTGCTTTGAGCTGCAATTACTTATTAACTTTTGGTTGACCTTGACTGCAGATAATTTATTGAAGCAGATTCTCCCACCCGGGGTTGAGGTACCTACATCTTTCGAAACGATAGTTATGTACAAAACCTCTATATAATTTATTTCTGGATAAGCTTCCTCATGGGCAATTTTTATTCAAAACCAGGTGATCTTCTGGAAGTAACGGTGTCTTCTGATTTGTGCAGGTCATATTGCACACTTGAATATACATGACGAACTGCTTCCCTACAAGGATGTTATTGCTAAAGTCATATATGACGTACGTATTACTAACTCTCATGCTTAATGAGTGTTGTGTTTCTTTGGTCAGTTATTTTGTCTGTGCCATTGTCCACAGCACACTAGTCAAATCTTCTGAATGTGTTCTGAGTATCATTTAGAGCATCACTGTGGTAGTTCTGCTTATTTCCTGTTTTTAGGATGTTTTAAGTACACAAGCATGTGCTGCCTGAGGCCTTGAGCATTCAGAGAGATACGCCATAAAGTATGCAGCATCAATAATCTGTAGACATGACTGTGTCTTACATGAGCAGAAAAATTATCCACGAATCCAGACAATTGTTAATAAAGTTGGAACAATCACAAATGAGTTTCGTGTGCCAAAATTTGAAGTCTTGGCTGGAAAAAGTGATATGGTGACAGAGGTGAAGCAGTATGGGGCAACATTCAAGCTTGATTACAGTTTGGTGTATTGGAATTCAAGACTGGAGCATGAACATATAAGACTTGTATCTAATTTCCGACCAGGGGAAACCATATGTGACATGTTTGCTGGCATTGGTCCTTTTGCAATCTCAGCTGCTCAAAAGGGGTGCATGGTGTATGCAAATGACCTAAACCCAGATAGTGTTAAATATTTGAAGATCAATGCACAGTTGAACAAAGTGGATGACCTTGTTCATGCTTTCAACTTGGATGCGAGGAAATTCATTTCTCAAATGATGTCTTTGCCTGAATCCAAAACTATTATGGAATCTGTGTTCTTACTGAAGAGTGTGAGATCAATAGGGAATTGTCAGAGCAGAAAGCAGAGCCAGATGGGACCACAGGTATGGTTTTGCTGCAATTTGATTGCCGTCCTTTTGCAATTTGATGGGTTTCAGTGTTATTCTCCAATGCATGACATGCAATTAACATGGATGTAGTACCCGATGACAATGCAAGCAATGGTGATGGTCCGAAAGGTTTATGTGCTGGTGCAGTTGCAGCTGCTCCTGCAGCCAAAAGACCATTAGATACTTCTAAAGAAGGTAACACAAGCATCGCTGTCATTTTTTCTTACCATTTAATAGGTTAACTGCTTTTCATGCGTGTGTTAGTTTCTTTAAGATTTTGTGCATGGTGGTGAATTTTACTGATTCTTGCATCGTTTAATCAAGATTCAAGATAATTCATTTTCCCTGCATATTTCTGTGGCAGGTCCCAATGCCAAAGATTGTAGTGTACTTGTATCTAGTAAAAGGAAAGGAAATAACAACAAGCGAATCAGGGCCAGTGAGTTGTCCTATTCTAAGACATGGGAGCACATTGATCATGTGGTTATGAACCTTCCTGCATCTGCTCTCACATTTTTGGGTCTCTCTCTCTCTCTCTCTCTCTCTCTCTTTCTCCCTTTCGCGTGTGATTTGGCACAGCATGAAATTTTGTTGACATCTGCTGTCTCAATATGTCTTCTCCAATGGGGAAAAAACCATGTTGGGTTCGTTTCAATTCCTTAAATCTGTGTTGAAGAGACCAGACGAGATAGAAAGAGTGGTCAGTATAGCATTCTTTGTGGGAGAAATTTTTTTATTTCAATAGCCTCCTCAAATATTTCAAAATATCTTTACATTGCATAGTTGCATAATGCATCGAGTTGCTACCTTAATGGCTGATTGTGATGATACTTTAAAACTTAAATCCCTGTTTTGTTATTTAATGCAGCAATTTAAGCATTATTGATAACTCTGATTTGCACTTTTCTGATAAAAAAGAAATCCAAGATGTCGGGTAGTGTATGTTTACTTAGGCTGATGCACTTTCTCCAAGGCCTCTTCGCTTTTCTCTCCTAAACTTTTTGCATCATCTTTCAACTTCGTAGAATACTTCTAAATATATATTTAAAGCTGTGTCGAAGATCCAGAAAGGCAATTTTGTCTCTAATTCTTTTTTGCCTCAGATATATTTAGGGGGCTTATACACAGGAAATATTGGAAGGGACCTTCTCCTTGGATCCACTGCTATTGTTTCATGAAGGCCAGTGAAACTGAAGAATCCATTCTGGCTGTAAGTTCTGTTCTACAGGAATGTAAATATATGTCCGCCTGTTAATGTTATTGTCTTTTGCAAGTCTAAACATGTATATGTGCAATCTTTAAGTTGATTTGACTTTGTTTGGGTGGCAATTACCAATATACTTCCTAACTTCCAGTTGGTTTTTATGCTTTCTCATGGATTTTACATTGATTCTTTAAGCTCTCATAAAATAAATGCACTTCTCATAATCAGTATTAATGTGGACTGAATCTGAATAAGTCAAAACAAATGGAGCTTCAGTGCTTCATTGCAATTGTTGGTTGATGCATTTCTCACGTGGGTACTGCAATGAAATTTACCAGGGCAAAACAATTTAGAGTGAACTCAAAAATTTTCTTGGAGATTTCAGGAACCTTGTCCTTATCTTAGTTTTCCTGTTGTGCTTATTATCTCTGTCTTCTGGGATTACTTAAGAACTGAAATCTGAAGATTATAGATAGCTTAGGGGAGATGGATTTGTCTGGGAAATATTGTACCAGACTTCCACATCATTGCTACTACAAGGCCAAAAGAGGGTCGTCAGCACATTTTTATTCAATTTCCTCAAATTTTTAGTTTTTTTTTGGTAAAGTTCCTCAAATTTTTAGTTCCACTGTCGACTTTTGAAGTTTTGCCATGGAGAATGTAATCTTAAATGTACCACCCCATGACAAACTGTCGCAACTATGAGGATTCAATGATCGCAGGTGTGTTAGGTCTGACTTTTTTTTTTTTTTTTTTTTTTTGGGTCAGAATGTTTGGTTCAACTTTGGGATCTTTTAACTTCTCGTTTGTCTATAATGGGATAAGCCTGCAATCAGCATCATTTTCCACTTTTAACCTTTTTGTTTGCTATCGACATGAAGAGTTTCGCAAGAGAGTATTCTAGACTGCATAGCCGCACTTTCCTTGGATGTTTTATCGTTCATCGTCCTGTGAACACACTTCTGATTCCAACAGGTAGCAGAACAAGCCCTCGATGCCTCTATTAGCGAGCAGATGTTCCACAGGGTTAGGGATGTGGCTCCGAGTAAGGTACTCTCTGGCAAGCACTCCGAGCATTTCAACTATGTTCTGTGTTAAAGGATGCCCTCATGGGCCTTCCTATTGAGTGTTGAGCATGGTTGGTTTTGCAGGCAATGTACTGCCTGAGTTTCAGGCTGCCCGAAGCATGCTTTAAGGAAGATTCCGATGACTCTAGTCACCCTGCTGAAGGGAAGACATAAGCGTGGTAGGAACAATTACGCGGAGGGCTAAACACGGCCTCTTACCTAAACACGGCCTCTTACCTAACGATTAAGAAGGTGGTTTTTTTCTAACTCGATCGAAACTAGAGAAGAAACAAGAAGGAAACTCATTGTTGACGGGTTATGGTTCTTTTATCGAATTGAGTCCAGTGTCCATGCAAATGCTGCTTATGGTTCGAGAAAAGCGAGCTGATGGATGTTTAAGATTCATCTGTCTGTTACAAGAGATCAGAGTCTAAAGGTTACTTATTATTTTTTGGACAGTTTGTTTCTTAGAATTTCTAGCTTTGGGCTGTTAACCAATGCTTGTAGTCTGTTTTGTAAAAGCCTCGTCGGCGTTTCTAATTACTTTTTACTTTCAAATTTTGATATTCAGGCGGCAGCTTTGGTTTAAATAAATATACGGCAAATTATGTTATATTTGATTGATTACTGCACAAAAGTAAAGAAAATTATCAGAGAGAAAATTGAGTTGAATTAAATGAGATCAGTAAAATTTCCTAAAACTTGGGAGCTTGAATATGGACACTCAAAAATCACCAATAATAATGTTTTAGGGTAATGACAAATGATTTTTGAAATTTGATTTGATATATAATGTGTTTTTGAACTTTCAATTTGTTAATTATAATTTATTAAAATTAAAAACACATTCAATTTTATTTTTGAATTATTCAAAAATATTAAATCTTATCATTTTATTAATTCGAGTTTATTGTGTTGGCTTCGGTTTAAAAGAATATACAGAAAAACATGTTATATTTGATCGATTACTGCGCAAAATTTAAGAAAATTGTAAGAGAGAAAATTGAGTCGAAATAAAATAAGATCGGGATAGAAATTCCCAAAAACTGGGGTTTTAAATATATCGACATTCAAAAATCAACAAAAAAAAAAATCTTTTTTCGTCCTTCTTTCTCTTCTGCCTTTCACGGAAGAATTCAGTTACTTTTTCCAGAAGTGGAAAGACCCAACTGGGCCCCACTCCCAGATCGGATCGCCCCGTTCTCTCCAACCCCGTAACGCCCCTCGCCTCGACAACGGGATCCGCTTACTTGCCGTTGCCGCTATCCCGTTCCATCTCCTTTCCCCCACAACCTTTCTCTTACTTAAAAAAAGAAAAAAGAAAAAAGAAAAATAATAATCGCGGGATTTTGAATTTGAATCTCGTAACGGACAAATTCAGCCCCCACTCTCTCTCCTCCTTCTTCTTCTTCACCGAAGCAGACAATCCTCTGCACACGACTGCACCGAAGCAGAAGCGCAGAGCAAACGAAGGAGGAAAGCATGGCGACGCTCACGCAGGGGATCCTGCTGAAGCTGCTGCAGTCGATGAACTCGAGCAACGCCCGCGTGGCCGGGGAGCACCGGTCGGCCCTGCTGCAGGTCATCGGCATCGTGCCGGCCCTCTCCGGCCCGGACGACCTGTGGCCCAACCGGGGGTTCCTCCTCCACCTCTCCGACTCCCTCCACTCCACCTACGTCTCCCTCTCCGACCGCGACGCCGACCTCATCCTCTCCAACCGCCTCCAGCTCGGCCACTTCGTCCACCTCGACCGCCTCCTCCTCGCCCCCGACTCCCCCGTCCCCCGCGCCGCCGGCCTCCGCCCCCTCCCCGGCCGCCACCCCTTCCTCGGCTCCCCCGACCCCCTCGTCGCCCGCCTCTCCCCCTCCCGCCGCGACTTCGTCATCCAGCCCGCCTCCGACCCCGACCCCTCCGCCCCCGCCGCCGCCGACGACCCCATCGCCGCCTTCCTCTACCGCGACCGCCCCGAGGAGGACTGCGGCGGCGGCGTGTTGGCGAGGGCGGAGAGCGACAGGGAGGAGCCGAAGGCGGAGAGGCCTAGGTCGAGGCAGCCCCTCGCGCCCAGGGACAATTTGCCTAACTTGAACTCCGATGGGAGGCGAGGGTTCCTGCTCAGAAGCCCACGAGATTCTCGTCCCCCGCGACGGCGAAGCGGTCGGCGTCGGTCGGGAAGAAAATTGCCCCCGCTGCGGAGAGAGATCCGTCGCCTGCTGGAAAGGGGAAGCGGTCGTCGTCCCCGGCGCCCTCCAAGTGCGTCGTGCCGAGCTTGGCCGCTGCCAAGGAAGAGAACAGGAGGAACTCGAAGGAACCGGCGATTATAGTGCCGTCGAGGTACCGGCAACCGTCGCCGAACGCTCGGAGGCAGGCGTCTCCAAGCGCGAGGAGGGCTTCCATTTCGCCGGGGAGGAGATTGTCGGGTGGTGTGAAGATGTCGCCAATGGTGATGGACTCGGCGAGCAAGAAGAAGATGGTGACACTCGCTGCTGGGATTTCGAAGGTCTCGGAGGCGTTGGTGGGTTCGGGGAAGGCGGGCCGGAAGAACTGGGACGAGCAGCCTGCATCAGCATCGGCAGCTCCAGCAACGGAGCAGAAAGAGAAGGCTCCTGGAAAGAGCAAACCCGATCTGCAGGCGATTTTGCGGACTCAGGTATCGATCTTTTCCTGTCGCATCAGCGAATTAACTAAAGGCGTGACCGGGTTATAATGATTACCTTAGATCCAGAACAGAGCGGACGTTTGCTAAAGGTCTGGTTTTTATCATCATGCTATGAAAATTTGGGTGCTTGTTTGTTCATTTGATTCACATTTTGCTGCTGTCATTTCTTGGGAAGAGGTGCACATCTGTAGACACCATGCTGGTGCAATTGGGAGTTAATAAAAAGGGAGGCAGCATGTAGGTTGCTGTTTTTCTGCCAGTTCTTGATGAGAGGAAGAAGAAATGGACAAATTGCGCTAGATTGAATAAGAAAAATAACAGGAAAGAATAACCCCTCTGTCACGTTACTAACTTGTGTAATATGCAATGAACTCGAGATTTGCCTGTAGTGCTCTGTTTGGTATGAGGCTGTCGAGATGAATTCCAAAATGGTATCACTCCCAATAATTGTTTTTGTTAGAGAAGACAATTAGCTATTTGATAATGCTTATGTCCTGTAGCAACTTCGGAGCTTTAAAACCACAAACGACAGCTTTCCATGTCAAAATGTGGTTCTTTGAAGTTCTCCACCAATGGGTTCTTACTTCAAAGTAAAATTGTGTCTTTTTTCTCAGGCTGCTATATCCAGACGTCTTAGTGATGTGACCAGTGGAAAGTCGAACGGTGATGATCCGTCAAGCGATGAGAAGGCAAAATCTGGAACACCAGAACGGACCACTTCAGTTCCTGGAATTACCATTCATGATAAGAAATGGACTGATGGCAGTGTTTCTCTCGACTCAGTCTCCAAAGAACTTAATAGGCTTGGGAAGGTATGAACTTTGATGAAGAATGATCTCGCTCTTTATTTCGGAGCAAAATTTAGTTCTTTTAATTCATCATCCATCAGTCAATGGTATAGATTTGTTAAACAGAGAATTGCTGAAAGTGGTCAAATTGTTTCCAAGTCATCCTAATTTTTGATGACTAAATAATGCAGGAGGCTATGCAGAGGAAACTTATTGCCTCTATTGCAGCTGCTGAAGCATTGGAGGAGGCCAATGCTACGGAGTCACTAGTGAGGAATTTGAGGTACTAACTTGACGCCAGTTCTGATTTTCACATAGGAACCAATAAACATACAGAAGCACAGCATGCATGCGGCATAAATGAGAGCTTAAATGTTGTGCTATGTGATTTGTTGAGCCAAGCCAGTAATACATGTCTGAATGCATTAGCAGTTTTGTGCTTCTAAACTTTTAGTCGTATCATTGTAAACTTATAGTTGTATAGTTCGATATGGCACTGTCTGAGGAAAATTGTACTTTATCTTTTGTTCCAGCATGTTTTCAGAACTGTGTTCCACATCCAAGGCTGGGAATCCTTTGCCCTCCATTGACCGGTTCTTCTCGATTTATGATGAGGTTGTGAGATCGACTGGTGTTGTTAAATCTCTCTCTAACAGCCGTGCCTGTGCTGATGATAGTATCATCCCCACAGAACAATCGAAATTCTCGATTTGGGTGGAGGCAGCTTTGGCCACTGATCTTGAGGTTGTCAATTTCTTAACAAATCAAGATAGTGAACCAGCATCAGCTCTTCAGAAAACATTGCTCAAACGGCAATCTGTGAAGGCAAATGGCAAGAACCAAACGAAAGTGGCTTCTCCGTCACGTTCTAACACTGCCTGCTCGTGGACTAGGGGTCACGGAATGAAAGAAACTGTGGACTTTGCAATGAATTTGCAGTCTGAGATGCAAATGTGGTTCGTCAGTTTCATTGAGGATTCCTTGGTTGCAGGCTTTCGGGTGTTCGGACAGTGCGGTGGCGGGAAAGTACTAAATCTCGACTGTGGCTCTGTTACAGCTGTTTTGTCACACTTGAAGCGTGTGAATGATTGGTTGGATCGTGCAGTGCCTAAAAGTGACGAGTTCCTCATGGAAAAGATCGAGCAACTCAAGCGGAAGATCTATGGTTTCGTCATTCAGCACGTTGGTACGACCTTTGACAACTCCACGTCGGCTGCCGCATCTTGAATTTCTGGTTCACCCGATTAAAATCTGTCAAGTATATTACATCTGTTCTTTCATCCTGTTCAGCATTTTTATTTTGACCTCATGATCTTCTTGCAACTAGCAAGCTTGGATCATGCGCAGCACATAAGGCCTGCATTTTTTAACCCGATTAATATTTATCAAGTACAACCTATTTCACTGTCTTGTGTAGCATCTCTCATCGTCTTCTCAGCATTTGGTGACTGATCAATTATGTTATGATCCTGCCTCGCGACCTAAAACTAATCATGTCATCTCAATTTTTAGTTTCTGAGTGTTGTGCCTAGATTATTCATTTTCAAATCGAAAGATCCTAACGAAAAGTGCTTGAGATGATTATTGGAGGAATCCTAACCTGGGTCATGCCGTCGGTACAACCTGAAACAATCACACATCTGTGAGTAACTAGACAAGAATCAAGAAACTGTACCAGTGGCTAAATTAGCCAATGGTTAGCCACTAGGTTTAATACAATGGCCTAATTAGATCGGATGAGTGACAAAACTAATCGAAAGGGGTGTGAGAGGATGACCATCGTAGCCACCTCGCTTCCACAGAACGTTCGGTCTGCAGGTCTGCTGAGTCTGGCCCGGCACCATCTCTACCGGAATGCAGACTAACATACAAAGCGGTCTTTGTTTGATGGGTGAGGTCGTCATCAAGACCCTACCAAAGTGCCCTTCGGGACCCCTTTCAATATGTTTTGGCTTGGTTGATACCCGACATCTTTTCGCTAGCACTATAGATAGATAGGAGCTTACTGATGCCATGTCAAAGTTGCAGTTCCAAGAGAAGACATTTTTGTGTAATTCCTTATTATTATACAGGAAATACATGCAAACTTTCTCTAGGAGAAGAAGTACATGCAAACTTTCTCTAGGAGGAGAAGAATACAAATTCAACGACATGAATCTTAGTAACTTTTTCCTGATAACCTGCCACTCCAAACATCCGGTGGGCTCCATATAAGGACAAAGTTACTCTTTTTATTTTACTTTATTACAACAATTGACAATAACACGCATAACGATTCGAATTTTTTTTTTTTTTGAGCAAGATTCGAAAAAAATTTAGGGATTTGAAAATGTTAGTGCTGCTAGAAATGATTAGCATAGCATGTGAAACTTTTCTCCAAACATCTCTTGAAACGAATCGCCCTGTTCTATCGGCCTCCTACCTAATTGTTAGAGGTAAAAAACCACCATTCGACAAGCACATAATTGTCACGTGCCCATTCCCAATCATTGGGCAGAGGCGTCTTTATCTAGAAAAAAAATCAATTTCTCTTATTACAAATCATTATAAAGGGAAAGTGTTTAAGACATATCTACTATCTATCTAATGGTGAAAGTTTAAATTATTTCAAAATTCCTTATGACCATTGAAGATTTAATTCGTGCAAAGTAAAACATTTCTCTATAAATTCTCTCAAGCAGAAAAAGAGAACAAAGAAAAGCGAAACGTCCTTTTTAACTTTTAATGCATGATTTCTCGTGAGATTTCTACATTAATTCTTAATTGCAACTTTTATTCATTTCATCTTCTTCTTTTTTATCATTTAATGTGTAAGAACAAATTGTCATAAAATGCAATTTTTTTTTTATTTTTTTTTTTTAGAACTCTTTACGGCTGAAAAATATTTCAGAAAGCTTTCGCCTCTCTCTACTTTCACATGGGTTGTCAATGGCGGGAGGATCCAACCAAAGGGATGATGCCCCAGTCCTGAGCAGCACCAACGTATTCGCAACTCTTGGCAGCTTGAAGAAGAAGAAGAAGCCGATGGCAAAGGAGAAGAGGAGCGACAAAGAGGCCTCCAGGGAAGCTCTAGAGCAGTAGCTCTTCTAGGCTTTGGCGCCTCTCAACGCGAAGTCCTAGGCCGACATTGACGACGACGACTACTACGCCTTGATCGCACCACCGGAGTGCATTTGGAGCCGAACTGACGAGCAGAAGTTGGCGGAGAGCAAGGCCGAGGCATCTCTTGAGTTCGGGTTGCTTGGTTTAATGTACATTGGTGCTGTCGTACGTAACTTGATGCCTTCTCTTGTACTTCGTTTATTTTCATACATCGTGAGTATCTTGGTTCATGTGTTATTATCAGAAATCTCCGAGGTTTTGCGAACACGGTCATTCGTTAGCTAGGAGTTTGGTGGTTAAAATTGGATTGCAATATGAGAGAACGCGAATTAAGCTTGGTGATAGGAATTTCCTTTTTTTTTTTTTTTCTTTTCCTGCCCATTTTGGCCATGCCTCAAGTAGAGTGGAGATTCTAGTGTAGTGTGATGGGAAATTGCAATATCTTGTCCAAGATCAATGGCTTGGATTGCTTCTTGCTTTATTTCCTCTCCAAGTTCCATTAATATCATCTAATGAACTCATCATGCCTAGACTAGAAAAAAGGATTAGTAGGCTTAGCTAAGTAGGGTAGGTTAGGCATGACATCATCCTCTCTCTCTTCTCTTCCTTTAGGGGCCCCTACCCTTCTTGATGCCCATGATTTTTGTTTTATTAGGCTAGAAGAATAAAATGGTTACTCACCCTAGATAATGTTCACGCACATGGGTTCATTGATGAAGGACTTAAAAAGACCAAAGGGGCTTGGGTGGCCCATGGGCCCTTGGGCCGGTCCTCCTTAGGCGTAGGCTCAGGAATTGGGCTGAATGCATGGGTTAATCAAGCTTTATTTTCTCTTATTTATTATTGTTTTTTTTGCTATATTTAATTTTCTATATTTTTGCAAAATGCACGCATAAATGGTCAATAAAAATTTGGATATCAACTAATGTAACATTGGGACGTGTCTAATGCCCAAGGCAAACAAATTATATTGTTATTGATGTATGCCATCCGACTTTTGTCATCCAATTGGTTGGGAAGTCTTACACGAAGTTGTAGAGAGTGAACTTGTAGCCAAGATGATTTGTTGGAGAGAAAATGCAAAAAAAAAAAAAAATGTATATAGACTAATTACTCATGATACAAAAATAAATATCAACAATAATATCAAACAAAATTAATAAACATAGTCACTTTGGTAAAAATATATATTTTAAGGAAAAAACATAAATTAAATAAAAAGGAAAATTCCTCAATAACAAGAATGTTAAATTACAGAAATTGGATATTCCTATTGAACCCCATTGTAATTGACCAAACTGATCATCATTGAGAAAAATCGATATCGATGCAAAAATTCATTAGAAAAAAAAGTATTTTCAAACATTGGACACAATCTGTACATTACCCATTGATGACAAAAATTATGGGAGTGCGTTGTGTAAGTCAATGCGATATTCCTAAATATTGCTAACTTAAGCTGATTATTGCAAATACTTATATATCACTAATATCTTTTTGCGACATAATCGTCAAGTTAAAATGGGGAATTTGTTCAATTTGACCTACACATCTTAAAGTTTTAGCACTACAGGTGTCATACACAACTTGGCGCTGGACCTAAGCTACTATAGGATATTTTAGAATAATGTTAAGAAAGATACGACCTTAAACGCGAAACCGCAATGTAGATGTTGCATTTCTTTTCCCGAATTTCTTTAGGTAGAGTTGATGTTAAAAAGGTAGGATGCCATCACAAGACTGCGACACAGACACCCTCTTAATTTTAGACTCTAAGAAAAAGAAGGAAAAAAGTGATTTGAAGATCAATGTCAATTTGCTTGATTTTCCTAATGCCCTTTTGGTACCGTTCTTTTCATTAAAAAATGTTTTATCAAATAGCTTGAATTGAATTCATTTTATTACTTCCTAACATATGAGGTGACCATGTAGGTGTGCAATTTATCAATTTAACACCCAATAAAATAATTGAGACATTGCAAGATTTATCTCATAGTAAGAAAAGCATCTACAATATCAATTTAGAATTCATATCAACAGTTATGCCTGTGTATCACCAAAAGGTGAATGGATTTACTGTGTCGGTGAAGATAGGTGTGCATAGTTTGGTGACTTATGCAAGCACATAAGCAAATTTCTCGGTATTGTTGAAATGAACATCAAGAGTACTTTTTCAGTTATAGTTCTTTGCTTGTTTATCACCTAATTTGGTTTATTGATTAATGCTAGTCTAACTTGTGAAGTCTTTCCTAATAGATAAATATTGGTTTCAACTCTATTTTGAGGCTAAATAGAAGGGCTACCCAATCTGTATGTTGGCCACTAGAACAACTCAAAAATTGGAATAAGAAGATGACCATAAAAGAGAGCACACAATATGGAAATCATAGGATACTAGTGAGTGCCGAATTTTCTTTAGGAGTGTTGTTTCCCTTGTCTAGTGAATCACTGATACCACACTTCCACTTTGGAGTAGTTAAAAGTGTCTATAATGAGAAATTAATCTTAGATTTGTAGTAACTGCTGACAATTTGCACAATGGTAGCTGATGATTGCTTATTAACTTGGGTCCCTGCTATTCTTATTCCACTGGTTGAGTGAAATTGACCGACTACATCGTAGTAGGGGTGTGCAACTAGACCGGGTAAACCCGGTTCTCAAATCGGCCCATCCGGAAAATAGGGTTGGGAACCGGTTCCCAAATTTCAACACCGGTTGAAACCGGTCCAGGAATCGGTTCCCAAACTTCAACACCGGTTTGAATCGCTCTAGGAATCGGTTCCAAGGGATTACCCACCTGGGAATGGGATCGACCAGACTGGTTTGGGAACTAGTTTGAGAACTAGTTTGTAAGCCAACCCAAAATCCAAAACCCTAATTTGTTTCTAATCGGGCGGGCTTTGTGGAGTTTTTGGAGTTTGCTTTGGGCTGAAATTTGTTCATGCGCAAAATGGCGCCTTCACCATTTGCTTTCTCTCTCTCTCTCTCTCTCTCTCTCTCTCTCTCTCTCTCTCTCTCTCTCTATGAGCTGAAAGTGCTTGTGTTGAAATGGTGGGTCGAATTCGGTAGTGTACTTTTCACATGGACGGCTTTTCTTGTTTAATATGGCGTGATTTTGTAAGGGCCTACTTTCTTGAGGTGGGAAATTCTTGTGGAGCTCCTTAGAATTTTAAATTTCGTGTCATAGTTGGCCTATGAAGACCATGTCTTTTTGCTTGATGGTCGCTAGCTGCACTTTGCAACTTTGCTAATATCTTCTTGTGGTCAAAGACTATTTTGATGATGTTTGACCCATCGATAAGTTCTTCCTAATTCACCACTCAATTTGTTCCTGTTGACTTTGCCCTTCGAGATTCAGAGGGTAATTCATTAATTTCTCGTGCTCCCGTTGCCTATTTGGGACTTTGCCATGGTTGTGGACATCATTAGGGTTTACTCTCCTCCTTTGACCATTTATTAATTGATTGGTTGGTCGGACATGATTATGCTTTATTCTATTTAGTTGGTTTACAAGCAGATTCTGGATTGGTTATTTAGTTGATTGAGAGATTTGATTTACTATGAAAACTAATTTGTTTTTAGAGAATCCTAATGTTATATAATTTGTTTTCAGTTTTCAGTCAATAGATCATGACAAAGACATATCAATGGAAGTGAATGGACATAATGAAATGAGTCTGCTCATGGAATTGCCATTCCATGGAGCTGATGCAGTGGAATTTGCGACCATGGGCACGACAAACAAGGTGAGGGTACCTAACTTTCATCCTCCTTCGGGTAAAAAGCAAGTTAATCAATCAGATTGTTGGGATAATTTTTCGAAAATTATAGATGAGAAAACATAGAAAACAATTAAGGTGAAATGTATGCATTGTGGGATTGATTATGCGTATAATGTTGAACATGGAACCTCTACTATATGGAAGCATTTGAGAAAGTGCAAACAATATATCGTGCTAATAAAAAACAAATGTTGTTTGCATCACGTGACAAAGATGTAGTTGGCAAGGTAGGGGAAAATACTATTAATGGTAGTAGTGTCTTAACGACATGGAAGTTTGATCAAGAACGTTGTAGGCATACGCTTGCTCAAATGATTATTATTGATAAATAGCCATTTTCCATGGTTGAGTGTGTTGGTTTTCACGATTTTGTTACTGAATTGCAACATCTTTTCATCATCTTTCACGATTTATAATGATAAAGAGATTGTATGAAGTTATATCTAAGTAGAATGACTTGTTTGAAAGCTTACTTTGCTAAACTTAAATCTAGGATTGTACTCACAACGAATATATGGAGTTCCATTCAAAACTTGAACTATTTGTGTCTTACTGCACATTATATTAATGCAAATTGGCAGTTGCAAAAAATAATAATAAATTTTGTGATGATGCATAGTCACAAGGGTAAGGAGATTGGGAAAATGGTGGAGAAATGCATTTATGATTGGAGAATAGAAAAGAATGTATCTACGATAACAATAGATAATGTAAGTTCAAATTATGTGGCCATTAATTATTTGAAAGAAAAATTTTCAGAAGAATGATTTTTAATTTTGAATGGCGATGCTTTACATATGAGATGCATTGCTCATATATTTAACTTGATAGTAAGAGACGGATGGAATGATGTGCGTGATTCTATTGTATGTATCTGAAATATAGTTAGGTATGTGAGGAGTTTTCCAGCGAGAACTAAGACATTCAAAACTTGCATTGAGAGTGAGAGGATTGCATACAAGGGTTCGGTCTGTCTTGATTTTGTCACTACATGAAACTCCACTTATATGATATTAGACACTGCCATAAAGTTCAAGAAAGTTTTTAAAAGAATGGAAGATGAAGATTTATTTTTCTTAAGGGAAATTGACAATGATCTTCCTGAAGATGAAGATTGGGAAAATGCCGTCATTCTTTTTTAATTTCTGAGATGGTTTTATGGTGCAACCAAAAGGATGTCGGGTAGTTCATATGTCACTTGAAATGATTATTTTGAGAGGATAGCTATGTTGTATAAGTATTTGAATAATGCGGCAAATTCTTTAGATCCAAAGCTTCATGCTATGGGTTTAAAAATGAAAGAGAAGTTTGACAAGTATTATAGGAGTTTGGATAAAGTTAATATGATGGCATTGATTGTGGTTGAATTGGATCCTACAAAGAAATTGAATTATGTAAATTTTTGTTTTGAACAAATCTATGATGATGAATCAAAAATTGATGAGATGCATGATAAAATAAAGGTTACCTTGGAGAATTTGTATAAATCTTATAAGTGATCTTTTGTTGGCTCTTCTAATAAAGAAAACTTTGGTGCTTCAAATGTTGATATTAATAACAATGATTGTGAAATCCATGCTTAGTACAAAAGCTTTCTCCACGCAAAAAAAAAAAAAAAGAGTGTTGGATGAAAACAAATTTGAGCCTAATCCGTATTTTGAAACTGAAAGCGAAGATATCCTTAATATTGATCTTTTGATGTGGTGGAAGAGTATTGGGTTAAAGTATAAAATCTTATCTTTGATGGCTCGAGATGTTTTGTCTATTCTCGTGACTACCGTTGAGTCGGCTTTTAGTATATCGAGACGTGTACTTAATGGCTTTCAAAGTTCTTTGACTCTGAGTGATGGAAGGTTTAATTTGTACTCAAGATTGATTGAGAGTTGTTCGTGTGCCAATGTTGAAGAGTGCATCGAGAATGTGGAAAAGTTTGAGGTGGGTAAGTTATATATATATATATATATATATATATATATATATATATATATATATATATATATATATTTCAATCTTGTAATTCATCCGCATAACTATCTATTAAGTGAATGCCTTATTTAATCTCTCTCTCTCTCTCTCTCTCTCTCTCTCTCTCTCTCTTTATTATATAGATTTGGATTGTCTTACCAAGGACATTATCATTGGAAAATAAACTTCATTTTGTGGAAACTCCGATTTTGTGGTAAGTAAATAGGCTTTATTAAATCGTAACTTTTGCATGTCTCTAGAGTATGGTTTCTTGTTGATTTTTCTTTATATATGAATTTTAGGTTTTTGTCAAAGATTTTGTACCATGTGGAACGCAAGGTCGAAGAAGGAGAAGAAGATCAAGTGCATCAACGACAAGGTTGATATGTGATTAGTCAAAAATTGTCCTACAACTAGTTAATTGGCTAAATTGCTTGACTAATGCAGAGCTGTTTTGTTCAATAGGAAATAAACGACGTTTTAACTGCTACATGCTTAAGGCCTGATCAGGCTTGATGTTTTTAAAGTGCCAAGTTGCTCTTGGATTTGTAATATTGGTCTAGAATGGTCCTCTACATGCCCAAAAAATTTTCATGTTGAAAGATGAACTCTCTTCTGTTTTCCCTTGAGAATGCTTATATAGTGACCTTTAATTCTTATAATCATCACCACCAACACTTTCGCTGTAGTTATTATTATTATTATTATCTCTCGTTATGCACGTTGCTTAAAGCGTATTGGGAGGAGTCTCAAATGGGATAATTGTTCAATGTTTCTCTGCTTATATGTATCTAATTCACCTGCATCTAGTTCTGTTAGGCCAGGTTTAGATATCAACCTTGGATTTACTAGCTGTATAAAGCTTTACTGCATAAGCTTTCTCTTATGGATTGAAAAGACTGCCGATGATCATTTGAAATGGATGACATTTTTGGATCAAGTAAAATTGGTGATAATATCTTTAGTTAAATAATCTGCAATATCCTTTGTTCAAAATAGCTATACACTGCCTAGAGATGAGCTATAAGATTAATAGCAATGCATCAGTAGTCACATTTGTAGAACACTCAGCGAGAATTTTGGGGTTAAGCAAACTTCTCCCATTGGAAAAAGGATTTGGGATGGAGTAGTATGAGGTAAATAAACTTTTGGTGTTATCCAAATGCATGTTTTTCATGATGAAGAGGTTGACAGCGGCGAGGACCAAGCTGTTTTCATAATCAACCCTGGAAACAAGAAGGAACTTGTTGTATCATTCGACGGTATGTAGAAGTGATATATATATATATATATATTATAATCTGGTGGATTACCACCGAAGTTATGCTATGTCACATGATAGTGGCTTGCTATTCAGTCTTTTCCTGTCTTGCGCAAAATGTTTGATATCTTTTGAACTTCTTTGATCGCACTGCTTCCAGTTTGACCTATTATTTGTTTGCTTTGTTGCACATGGTGCAATTGGTTAATATAAAACATTATATCTTAGTTGTGAGAGTGCACCATCAGATGAAAAGGAAGGGAGTATCTTGGAGATGTGGCCTGAAAA
This sequence comes from Eucalyptus shirleyi, assembly GCA_017140165.1. Lineage (NCBI taxonomy): Eukaryota > Viridiplantae > Streptophyta > Magnoliopsida > Myrtales > Myrtaceae > Eucalyptus > Eucalyptus shirleyi. The sequence continues at coordinate 15,717,092 of CM029448.1, read as the reverse complement.
TCAAAATTCTCAAAGGAGCATGTACTAGAGTGCACAAGAAGAATGTCTATGCTACTCTGGAATATTTTTCGCTTGAAGGACTTGAAGGAGATGGCGGTGGTAAGAAATGATATACATGCGTGCATTTAGTTACTTTTACTTCGAGCTTTTTGCGAAAAGATACTTTTATTGTGGGCATGTTAGATTATCTCAGTATGTCTAACAGATAACGTTTATACTTAAACATAATGGATTTTTTTTTTTTGAGCATGCGATTCGAAACATAAAGAGATACACTACGTCTAATATGTACAGACATTGTAGCTTCTATGATAACTCTAAGTTTCAAACTTGCGCCTATTCCATAGTAGTCAAATGATTTTTTTAGACAATTTCATTATTTCACCATCAATGACTTGATTTTTATTATGTTTTCCAACGAGACTTGGACAGAAAAGTAGGTTGTTTAGACGTGTCCTACATTGATCAGTGGAAGCATTTTGCATTCAAACCATCAGTTAGTACTTATATTCGCTGAGATTGAAATGAAAGAATTAGATCATGTATTAAATCGAAGAAAAATCTTGGGATCAAGTTTTAACCGTCTATCTGCTCATAGGAGATTTCCAGATCAGAAGATCCCTCAACTCGATTGAGAAAACAATTTATTTCGTGTGAGAATGTTTCTCTATTTTGTTCAATGAAGTGTATTGGTCAATTGATCTGTCTTTCTTCTCTCTGCAGGGGAAGCGCGAATCATATGTAGGTGAGTCACTTATCGATTTTCTGTGGTTGAAGTGTTATTAGTTTTCATCAATCGATTGGATACCTTAGGATTCTGCTAACAAGCTGTCCTTGCATAATTTTGTGTGAAAGGCCACTAAGGGTGCCTGATGAGAAAGGTTGCATCCTCGATAAGCATGATGGAAACGTTTGCTTGGAGGTTCAGAGTTCTGTATCTATACCTATTGGAGTAATTGACTTTGGAGAGGTATCTATTTAATTATTTGAATGTCATTTTATTTCTTTATGTCGTATAATGTCCAAAATCACGATTCTTTGTGGTCTCTACTCAATCTTGAGCTTCCAAACCCAGTTAGTAGTTATTGGGAAATTTGAGTGGGAGTGCCAGTTGGAGAAGCAATGCTTGAAAGCTCCATCTTCAATTGACTTGTTAGATGCCAACCGATGTGAAGAGTTAGGAATTCATGAGGTACATGTCTAATTGGGTTTTTGTAAATCGATCTTCAATTCACAGGTGACTTACAGAAAGTATTTCTTGAAGCATCCTATATAACCTTGTTCGAGTATTTTATAGCATTTAGGTGAAATATGTCGATCTGAAAGGTTTAAGAGCTAAGGATAATTTCTGCATGATGTTACATATTGTGTTTCTTCTCCTTAGAATAACCGCTAACTTGACAATATTATTGATTTATCTGTCCTCCATCTATATTACTAGCCTATTCATATTTTCTTTTTGTCTTTTGTTTTCAAGCATTACCAGTTCATGCACCCATTACTGCTGGATGACACCCTCCAAAGGAAATTGTAGTTGTTGTCCGGCCAGCAAATTTTAGTTACTCCATTACTCTGAAGAACTTGGATCATAAGTACATTGTCAAAAATAAAATGGAAATGTCAATGGAAGTCAAATTCAATGGCAATTTTGATAATGGTCTAGAAAGTCATCTTTATTCATCTCGCGTAACACCATCTTGTTATAGAGGATTTCATGGTCTATACATCTTTTCCTTGGAGCACAAGTCTCATGAACTATTTTAGAAATCCGGTGTATATGAATTTCTCTTTCATATGGTAAACAAGCATCTTTAACTATTTGCTACAACGGTAGATGTGCTTATGCTAATTGAGATTATAAACACTTTATCTTACATATGAGTGTTGTATAACAATTTTTATGCAAAATAAGTTCCAATATAAACAGGGTTAACCCTGCTCCCGAACCAGAAAAATAGGGTGGGTCGGGAACATGGTCAAATGCAAACAGGGTCAGGTACATGGTAAAAAAAAAAAAAAAAGAACCGGTTATAACATGGTCAGATACAGGGTCTAGGTCTAGACTTTACCCACCCTAGATCCAATCACTCCTATTGGAATCTGTTTTGCATAAAAATTATTGTACAACACTCATATATAAGATAAAGCGTTTACAATCTCGATCAACATAAGCACATCCACCGTTGTAACAAACAATTAAAGATGCTTGTTTACCATATGAAACAGAAATTTATATAGACCAGATTTTTGAAATAGTTCATGAGACTTGAGCTCCAAGGAAAAGATGTATAGACCATGAAATCCTCTATAACAAGATGGTGTCACATGAGATGAATAAAGATGGCTTTCTCGACCATTATCAGAATTGCCACTAAATTTTACTTACATTAACATTTCCATTTTATTTTTGACAATGTACTTATGATCCAAGTTCTTCGGAGCAGTAAAGTAACTGAAATTTGCTGGCTGGACAACAGCTATAATTTCGTTTGGAGAGTTTTGCCCAGCAGCAATGGGTGCATGAACTGGTAATGCCTAAAAACAAAAAGTCAAAACAGAAAATATGAATAGGCTAGTAATATAGACAGAGGACAGATAAATCAATAGTATTCTCAAGTCATCAGTTATTCTAAGGAAGGAACACAATATGTAACATCATGCAGAAAATCTCCTTAGCTTTTAAACCTTTCAGACCGACAGATTTCACCTAAATGCTATAAAATAATCGAACAAGGTTATATAGGATGCTTCAAGAAATACTTTCTGCAATCACTTGTGAATTGAAGATCGATTTACAAAACCCCAATTAGACATGTACCTCATGAATTCCTAACTCTTCACATTGGTTGGTATCTAGCAAGTCAATTGAAGATGGAGCTTTCAAGCATTGCTTCTCCAACTGGCACTCCCACTCAAATTTCCCAATAACTACTATTTGGGTTTGGAAGCTCAAGATTGAGTAGAGAACACAAAGAATCATGATTTTGGACATTATACGGCATAAAGAAGTAAAATGACATCATATTAACTTTATCCGAACTCTCATAATACTTGTCAAACTTATCTTTCATTTTTAAACCCATAGCTTGAAGCTTTGGGTCTAAAAAATTCGCCGCATTATTCAAATATTTATATAACATAGCTATCCCCTCAAAATAATCATTTCAAGTAACATATAAACTACTCGACATCCTTTTGGTTGCATCATAAAACCGTCTAAAAAATTTAGAAAGAATGATGTCATTTTTCTAATCTTCATCTTCAAGAGGATCATTGTCAATTTCCCTTAAGAAAAATAAATCTTCATCTTTCATTTTTTAAAAAGTTTTCTTAAACTTTATTGTGGTATCTAACATCATATAAGTGGAGTTCCATCTAGTGGCAACATCAAGACAGACCAAACCCTTGTATGCAATTCTTTTACTCTCAATGCAAGTTTTGAATGTCTTAGTTCTTGCTGGATACTCCTCACATACCTAACTATGTTTGAATGCATGCAATAGAATCACGTACCTAATTCAATCCGTCTCTTACTATCAAGTTAAGTATATGAGCAGTGCATCTCATATGTAAAGCATCGCCATTCAAAATCAAAAATCCTTATTTTGAAAATTTTTCTTTCAAATAACTAATGGCCACATCATTTGAACTTGCATTATCAACTGTTATTGTGAACACCTTCTTTCTATTCCCCAATCATAAATGCATTTCTCCACCATTTTCCCAATTTCCTTATCATTGTGACTATATATCATCACAAAATTTATTATTCTTTTTTACAACTGCCAATTTTGTCAATTTTCATCAATATAATGTGCAATAAGACATAAATAGTTCAAGTTTTGAATGGAACTCCACATATCCATTATGAGTGCAATCCTAGATTTAAGCTTACCAAAGTAAGGTTTCAAACAAGTCCTTTAACTTAGATATAACTTAATACAATCTCTTGCCATTGTAAATTCTAAAAGATGATGGAAAAGATGTTGCAATTTAGTAACAAAATCGCGAAAACCAACACGCTCAACCATAGAAAATGACTGTTCATCAATAATAATAATTCAAGCAAGCATATGTCTACAACGTTCTTGATCAAACTTCCATGTCGTTAAGACACTACCACCACTAGTAGTATTTTCCTCTACCTCGCCAACTACATCTTTGTCACGTGATGCAAATAACATTTTCTTTTTATCTACATGAGGATACTTTTTGCACTTTATCAAGTGCTTCCACATAGTAGAGGTTCCATGATCAACATAATATGCATAATCCATCCCGCAATGAATACACTTCACCTTAACTGTTTTTTGTGTTTTTCATCTATAATTCTCGAAAAATTATCCCAACAATCTGATTGATTAGCTTGCTTTTTACCCGAAGGAGGATGAGAGTTAGGTATTCTCACCTTGTTTGTCGTGCCCATGGTCGCAGATTCCACTTCATCAGCTCCATGGAATGACAATTCCATGAGCAAACTCATTTCATTATGTCCCTCCACTTCTATTGATATGTCTTTGTCTTGATCCATTGACTAAAAACTGAAAACAAATTTTATGACATTAGGATTCTCTAAAAACATATTAGTTTTCATAGTAAATCAAATTCTCAATCAACTAAATAACACATCCAAAATCTGCTTGTAAACCAACTAAATAGAATAAAACATAATGATGTCCGACCAACCAATCAATTAATAAATGGTCAAAGGAGGAGAGTAAACCCTAATGATGTCCACGACCATGGCAAAGTCCCAAATAGGCAACGGGAGCACAAGAACTTAATGAATTACCCTCTAAATCTCGAAGGGCAAAGTCAACAGGAACAAGTTGAGTGGTGAATTAGGAAGAACTTATCGATGGGGTGGACATCATCGAAATAGTCTTTGACCACGAGAAGATATTGGCAAAGTTGTAGAGCGCAGCTAGCGACCATCAAACAAAAAGACATGGTCTTCATAGCCCAACTATGACACGGAATTTAAAATTGTAAGGAGCTCCACAAGAATTTCCCACCTCAATAAAGTAGGCCCTTACAAAAATCACGCCATATTAAGCAAGAAAGGCTGTCCATATGAAAAGTACACTACCGAATTCCACCCACCATTTCAATGCAAGCACTTTCAGCTCAGAGAGAGAGAGAGAGAGAGAGAGAGAGAGAGAGAGAGGGACCTTGGAACCGGGTGCGGACGATGTCGAGGGGGTGCGCGGTGGCAACGGTGGCGAACTCGGCGAGAGCTCCAACAATGGCGTTCTCCCACTGACGGATCTGGCGATGGCGCGACGAAGGAAAAGCTATGAAGTGAAGTCTGTGGGTGTGAGTCGTGTGATCGTGTGAGAGGTAAAGATATAAACAAATTAGGTTTTTGGATTTTGGGTTGGCTTACAAACCGGTTCCCAAACCGGTCTAGTTGATCTAGTTCCCGGATGGGTAATCCCTCGGAACTAGTTATGAATATTGGGAACCGGTTCCTAGACCGGTTTCAACTTGAATCGATTCCCAACCTTGTTTTCCAGGTGGGCCGATCTGGGAACCGGGTTTATCCGGTCCGGTTGCACACTCCTAGATTCCAATATAAATAGGGTTAACTTTTTCCTAGACCAGAAAAACAAGATGGGTTCGGAACATGGTCCAATGCAAACAGTGTCGGGTACAGAGTCCATAAAAAGAGAACTAGTTATAACAGGATCGAGTACATGGTCAAGGTTTAGACCCTACCCACCCTGGACCCAATCACCCCCACATTGTAGCTTATTTAAAAATGGTACGCGCATATCATAAAGATTTGTGCTTTGGATCTTAAAAAAAAAATGAAAAATGAAAAATTTCACTGCCAATAATTCCATTCCCCCCTGAAAAACAACACGATTTTAAACATACGAATTTTGAAATAGACAAAAAGGAATAAAACACCTAGTTCAGCAACCCTACCGACGACACGTTCAGCAGCTCCTCCACGATCAGCGCCGCCGGGGAGCTGTCGCTGTACATGTTCAACAGGCCGATCCGAGCGCAATCCCGATCGGCGTGGTGGCCGAGAAGAAGAAGGCCATGATCAACTTCACCTTAAGCCCGAACTCCGCCTGTCAACCATGTCACTCGTTCGTGTTAGCATCCTACCATAGCCGAAAGTAGCCGACTGAACACATGGGTTCTCATGTCGTGTCGTGTCAAGAATTGATCGACGTACCTGTAGTATGCACCCGCCGAGGCCCATCCCCTCAAACATCTGGTGGAAGCAGAGGGCGGCGATGAGCGGCCGGATCGTGCATGGATTGTCGGAGGCCCCCAATAAGAGGCCTATCGCCACCGAGTGCACCACGATGCCCAGCTCCAGCACCTGAGCAACGACTCTATGCCTCAGCAGCTGCGCCTTCTCTCCCTCGATCGCGCCGGCGGCGCCGCCGTGCAGGTGCGCATCGGCCCCTCCATGCTCTAACACCACCGCCACCACCGCGTCCTTCGCTTGACCATTCGCATCCCCGCTGCTGCCACCGCCGTGAGCAACGACTCTATGCCTCAGCAGCTGCGCCTTCTCTCCCTCGATCGCGCCGGCGGCGCCGCCGTGCAGGTGCGCATTGGCCCCTCCATGCTCTAACACCACCACCACCACCGCGTCCTTCGCTTGACCATTCGCATCCCCGCTGCTGCCACCGCCGTGAGCAACGACTCTATGCCTCAGCAGCTGCGCCTTCTCTCCCTCGATAGCGCCGGCGACGCCGCCGTGCAGGTGCGCATTGGCCCCTCCATGCTCTAACACCACCACCACAACCGCGTCCTTCGCTTGACCATTCGCATCCCCGCTGCTGCCACCGCCGTGAGCAACGACTCTATGCCTCAGCAGCTGCGCCTTCTCTCCCTCGATAGCGCCGGCGGCGCCGCCGTGCAGGTGCGCATCGGCCCCTCCATGCACCACCACCACCACCGCGTCCTTCGCTTGACCATTCGCATCCCCGTTGCTGCCACCGCCGCTTATCTCGGCATTGATTTTCTTGTAGTGGGCCATGGCGTACGAGTCCACCATCAGAGTGATCACGGTCGAGAGCATCGCCACGAACGTGGTGAACGGGAAATTCCTCCACGGGACCTCGGGCAGGCACTTGGACCGCCAGGGGTCGAAGTAGTCGGACATCACGCGCATGCACACCGTGGCCAGTATGACCCCGGAGTCGATGGCCTTGATTTCGAACAGCTTCCGGTCAGGCTTCAGGGCGGGAACCTCCCGGGAGAACAGCGGGGCGCCGACCCCGATCATGCTCGTGGCCAAGATGGCCGCGATCGCCACCACCTTGAGCTTCAGGGCCTCGGCCCTGTCGTGGCACCTGCGGCGGTACTCGGCCCCGCACAACGGCGCCGGACGGGCCTGGGCGGGCTCGGCGGAGACATTGGGGATTAGGCCGAGCGCGAGGACGGCGGCGAGGAGGAGGCCGGCGGCGGCGGCGGCGATTGGTGGACGCGTCGGCCATTGTTTTTGGTTCTTTTGTTCGTCGGAGGATCTAGGAGAGTGACGTAGGGCGTTTTAAAAAGGGCTGATGAGAGATTTTGTTTGGGATCTCCCCGACACTTTAGGGATCGAAGTTCGCGATGAAATGTCGATTATGCCCTCAACTGCTGTCGCAATCACGTGGCTTCCTGGCGTAATTCGCTTGTAAATCATGGTTTGGGGGAGGGTAGTAAGGGAAATTCGGAAAGAGGCGCTTCCGTGCTCGTGCACGGCGCGGGGCCCGCGTGGTCTACGGTGACTTTGACTTCGCTTTTCACCGAGCTCAGCGGAGCGGAGTGTGCAGAACGCTAGCAAACGGGCGCGATGACGTGGACTTGATGATGACGTGGCAACGTTAATTTTCCGAATTTGTTTCATATATCCTTTTTAGCCTCAGCCAATGAAAAAATTTAAATTTTACACTATCTAAAATTTTTATAAAAAAAGAAGAATTCATTTTATCAAATGGATTTTTATTCAGAAATAAGTCTGGAATATAAAAAATAATTTTAGAACAAAAATCAATTTTCACTAAACTTCAAATTTAAGCCTTAAACCCAAAAACTACTTCGATCGAAAGAGACCCAAAAACTACTTCAATTGAAAGAACGAGAAGCATAAACATATTTACCAATTTGGGTTTTTTTTGTGATAAAAAAATTAATTTAGGATAAATTTATTACGAGTGACCCAATTTGTTGTTTTTGGTGTTCAAAAAATTTATTTGAGATAAAGTGAAAATGAGTGACGGTGGTATAGGAGTATTTTTTAGCATAAGGTTTTGAATGTTTTTAGAAAGATAATTTTCTATTTCCTAAACATGACCTTACTGGAAATGTTGACCATATAGGTGCTACTGCGTTTGGATGTTTGGAAGGCTTTCATATTGAATTAGCAAATAGCAATGACTTTTTTATGTTTCGTGTATATAAAAGAAACTTTGAATCTTTTCTTCACTAGAACCCTAATCCGTGTGTGGTTGTGTATGTGTGAAGAGAAGATTGCGCAATCTTGGCAGGAGGAGGGACTGAAGAGGAAAGGGAATGCACTTGTATGTTTGAAATGAAGGAGTGAATAGCTTTGTCATACGTGCTTGTGTCACGGCTGATGGTTAGGCTCTCTTGGATCATCTGGATCGTTAGAGTGCCTAAGCCAGGCCTTTTTTGAGTTGATTGCTCACTCACTTGCTCACTTGGATCAAAGAGAGTTCTTAGAAAGAGAAGCTTTGAACAAGAGAATGGAACATTGGTTGGATGATTATAATAAGGGTGAGGGCACCCTTGCCATTTTTGCCATGACTCATATGATCTTAATTAAGTTTCAAACTCTTAAATCAATCATTTACAGCTGTAATTTGTTGTAACAATCATGTTTCCATACAATGATGAACACATTAAGAAAGAAACAAAAAATCCTTGATTGACTTGGTTATGAATGGATGTGGATGATCTAATTCCAGTAGAAAGCCAGTTTGAAGAGGAAGTTGAAAATTTGGGAAATAGTGGCATAGGCTAATCCATTTTGTTATTATAAGAAGGTAGTGAGGCCATCGGATTACATCCATTGATTGTACTTCGATTCGGTGGATGATATCGTATTTTTAATCTACCAACTATTAGCATTTATGCCGAGAGAGATCTAGATTCTCGGCGCAATTACTATCTCGCCCATCCTTAGAAACGTTCCAAAAGCTCTTGGGGGAAACTTTGGGCAATCTTGGGAGGTCTTTCTTGATTATGTACGATCCTGGTCACGGGAACCTTGTGATCGTGATGCTTGTGCCACTTGGGAGCAGCTCGTTTAATTTTTGTACCCTTTACAAGTAGAAGCTGTTTAAACACGATACCTGGCTTGATCTACAGTATGAATATGGACCTTGCTAAATGTATTGTGTATGTTTTAGCTGAACAATAAACTGTAACGTCCGACCGTTCTTTGGCCGTAAGTGATGTTGGTAATTTGGGAGTAGTCTGGTGGTAACAGAGCTTTAGTTCTGCTGGTCTGAAAAGTTCCTGAGCTATGGTTTTAGGATGGAAATTATCGGTTCGCACGACCTTTGGAGGACAGTTGAGAGAAATCAATCTAATGTTTTTCTCTTCCTGTTCTTTCGATACTGCAGGAAGACAAGAATGGAAGAGAAATACTTACCAAAGGGTAGCTGCATGAAAAATAGCTCTGAGGTTAAGTTTTTCGTAGAAAGGACAGCATTTGGATTTTTTGATGGATTGCACCTATTGGTGCCATAAATGAGCAAACTTGATATGTTATCAACCTATAACAAGGTTGTCAGTGCTATTTTGATGGGGGAATGACTATCTTTTTTGGCTAGATATATTTTGAGGGGACCAATTTCCAATATTTTCCATTTGATTTAGATGTTTAATCCAGACCAGTAACAGTGGACATAGGTTACTTCAATTTGTATTTCTTAATATCATCTGGCCGCAACAAGGTTTTCTTTGTTCAACTTTTAAATCGAGGCCAAAGCTTATCGTGTTTTGAATTCATCCATTTGTGTAGCCTAGATTCTGATTAAAAAGGGATTCATCAAGCTTAATATGGGGAGTGCATAAAGCAATGACGCGCTGAACTGATGATTTTGTTTCGCTAATCCCCTTTGAGTTACATCTTATATTCGTCCATGCACTTAATCTTTGCCTTTCTACCATCGTTGTCACTTGTTGCAATCTAATTAATTCCGACCTGTTTCACTGTAAAAAGTTGTGATCCCTGTCGATAGCACAATGCTTAAACTTTGGGACCTAAAACTTGGAATTAATGTCTTAACTTGCAATCAAAACAGAGCTCAACTTATTAATCCATATAAAGTAACTTTTCATCCCTAAAAGAGATGTCCTCAGTAGATCTTTTACTTGTCATATTTCTTTGAAATCAAGTTGAGTGGGTGTAACTAATTTAATCAATTCAATCTTCAACAGTTCAGTTAACGGATTAGTCTTAATAAGTATGGTAGGACGTCAGCAGTTTCAGCTGTTTCATTGAAGGATGTTTTGTTTTTCATGTGTGGTGTCCGCATAGAATCTGATCAATGTTCCATTTTCATTTTTTGAGTTCTGTTATCCACTAAAACATCTTCTCGATGCCGCGTGGTACCCAAAATATGTTCCTGATGGCCATATGTTCATATGTGATAATTATAGTGAGCTACTCTCGTATGTTTCGATGCCATTTGAAAACTTTCCTCTTTTGACGTTAGGAAAGCGAGAGTGATGATGGTCTTGTTGAAGTGGGTGATGAAGCCACAGAAGAAATTGGAAATGAACCTGAAGTTGCTGTGGACACAGAACCTGTTACAAAGATGCCTATTGAAGCTCCTCCTGCTTCTGAAGAGACTGAAAGGCAGCTTTCCAAGAAGGAACTGAAGAAAAAAGGGCTTGAAGAACTTGAAGCTGTTCTTGCTGAGTTTGATTATCTGAACAGAGAGAAAAGCAGCCAAGATGGAACACAAGGTAATTTATCGTCCTTTTCCTCTCTGGAATAGCATTGTCTTTGGCTTTACTCTGTCAGAGTTCTTTTGGGCCAAATGTCAACCATTCTCTTATATAGTATGGAACTTTTGAATGCTCCCTTCTATTCAAAATCACATTCTATCACCTTGAACTTTTACATTGCTGGATGATACTTTTTAGTTTAGTGGATTATAGGATTTGTTTCCACTCATGGAACATAGTTTTCTCTGTCAGCTCCTGTGAAGGAATTGTAAGTTCATATACTCCCACAGGCAATAATCTTGGAGATTCTAAGTAATTGCTCCTTTTTTCAATCCATATAACATATCTCAGTTGTTTAAATTTGTTTTGTTATAGATGGAAATGATAGCAATATCCTTGTTTTGTTTATTTCTTGCTGAATACATGAACTCTTCCAAATACTTTGATTATTCAACAAGTGGAATATTGGTGTTCACTGTTTTGCCTGGATTTCTTGCTTTCTATCTGTTTGCGATTGGTTTGGATGTATCATATGTGTCAGAGGAAAACTGAGCATTCTACAGCTTCAATTCCACATGCAGGACTAAATTGATTTTCTCTTCCTGATTTTCCCCTTGTGGAAGGAGTTCATTTTTGTGTATATCCTTGAAGATGATGAACAGATGCAGAAACCAGTGGAGTCCACTGGAGAAGTGGATAAGAAAGAGAATGCTCCTGGAGAAAGCAAAATAATGAAAAAGAAAAAGAAGAAGGACAAGTCTTTGAAAAAGGTCAAAGAAGTGCCACAGCAACTTGGTGGCGCAGAAGTAGGAGCTAGAATAGATGAAACTGCTGCGACTGAGAACTTCGAAGATAATTCTACCATTGACATGAAAGAGCGGCTTAAGAAACTGACATCCTCAAAAAAGAAAAAGTCCAGCAAAGAGATGGATTCTGCTGCCAGGGCAGCGGCTATGGAGGCTGCTGTGACGAGTGCAAAAGGTTGCCTCGGCAAAGAAAAAGGAGAAGAATCACTATAATCATCATTCAGCACGGTGAACTGAGAAAACCATTTGCCTGCCTTTTTATCTTCGTTATGCATGAGCATGTACTTTGTCTTGTTCATTGTTGGATAGAAAGTAGACAGTGGGAATTGGTGATATGAAAATGGTTTTGAACAAGACAGATGGTTTTTCATGATGGAAAGAGGACAAAAAGTTACTCCACTCTTGTTGTCTCTTTTCCCTAGCCATGGTTTCCTTCTCCGTGGAGCATCAACATAATGCAACTAGGTGGGTTTTAGATGTTGACGATGTGGAGTTTTCAAAGATTGAGAAGGAAAGTCAAATGCGACAATGGAAATGCTCAACTTTCAAGGAATCTACCCTAGGATAGAGGGCATATAACTGACCATTCAGTGGAATACATCAAATGAGAAACAAAGTTTTAAAGGTACTCTAATCCAAGATATAAAATCCGAAATTAAAGAAAACACTCCAACCCGTAAGGAGTCCCTAGAGAGGTTTATGTAAACTCAATTTGGCACTACCCTCTAAGCTAGGCAAATTCCAAGACACCTAATCTTTTACTTTCCAAGACAAGACCTACATTCTCTAGAAAAATCATACATAGAAGACTGGCTCTTGACTCGAGACGATTCTGGAATAGATAGAAGACATAGGACATAGAAACAGTAGAAGACTTATTTTGGGTAAAACTGTGGAGCACTTAGTAGTTTGACCATAACTTTCTCTAGAAGACTTCAGATTGCATGAAACTTGTTGCCTTAGGAACTAGACTCGTGACTTTCCAGCCCTGCATCAAAAGCAGAAGAAAATTACCCTCAAAGTTCTGCTGGCAGGGTCGAACTTAAACCTCAAGCAATTTCTCATTAACTATCGGATCAAGTTCATTCTTCTTGAGACTATCCTTCATCAAATGTGCTCAGAGCGTTGAGCCCTTGGCCAAAGAGGAAACTGTAGTGAGAATTAGGGCCATTGTCGTTATTCTCTTCATTTGTACTGTCACAGTGTGCATCATACAGTTTAAATTCTATGTTCTGCAAAACCAGAGGAGAATGTTGAGAGTTGATCATTGTTACCCCGGATGAAGGGCAAAGGAAAAAAGAATAGAAAGAAAAGATTGACAGAATGTGTCTACCTAATACTGGCTCAGATGTGATTCCATCCTTTTCTATCGTATGATTTGAGTTTAAGTTAGGTTCAATCTAGCTCTGTTCTAGTTGAGTACTTGTTCTCCAAACAGGAGTAGGCAAACAGAATTTAAGCTGCCAAACCTCAACAGACCTCCCCTCATGCGCTTGCCGTGTTGTGACCTCCCTACTAACGTTCAGCTGATACCATCTTGAAAGCAGTCATTCTTGCTCCCAGAAAGAAGAAGAAAAAGAAAAGGGAAAATGGAAGGCAAAGCACCACTCTTTACACTATTTTTGGCGGAACAAATAAAGGCTCCGTTCATAAAGGTCCAACCACCTTTGTCTTTCCTGGAATTTTGATCTCTATCTACTACAAATGCCACCTCTTGCTAGTGCCTCTATCACCATCTCCGTCATGGCTCCTTTGGTGCAAGAAGTCCATTTCCCTCAGCTTCACATTCCGATCACGATTGACCGGAAGTTCCCAGTATTACCGGCAGGGCCTATTCCTGCTTCACCCGGTGACAGCCTTTACCTCTCAAACCTGGATGATATGATTGGAGCACGTGTTTTCACCCCAACAGTGTATTTTTATAGATCAAACTCGCTGACATCTGAATCGAGATCTCTTGCGGATGTACTACATGATGCTTTAGCAGCTGTTCTGGTCCCTTACTACCCTTTATCAGGCAGGATGAGAGAAACCAAGAATGGAAAGCTGGAAATCTTCTTTGAAGCAGGTCAAGGGGCTATCGTGGTGGAGGCTCACTCCGAAATGGTCTTAGCCGATCTAGGAGACCTGACCGTGCCTAACCCAGGTTGGCAGCCTCTGGTTTACCGGTTTCCCAATGAGGAGCCCTATAAAATCCTCGACATGCCATTACTTATTGCTCAGGTGACCATGTTTAGTTGCGGTGGCTTTAGCCTCGGCCTAAGGCTTTGTCATTGCATCTGTGATGGGCTCGGAGCCATGCAACTTCTGCGTGCGTGGGCTGCCACGACAAAGTCAGGAACTCTGGTTATAGATCCTGAGCCATGTTGGGACCGGGAAATATTCCGGCCTCGGGCTCCGCCAGTGGTGAAATTCCCACATATTGAGTTTAGGAGGATCGATGATGGATCGAGCCTCACGAAGTCCTTATGGATAGCCAAGCCGGTGCAGAGGTGTTACAAAATCAGCCCAGAGTTCCAAGCCAGGGTCAAGACTCTAGCTAAAGATGAAGCATTTCCATGTACAACTTTTGATGCTATGGCTGCCCATATCTGGAGATCATGGGTGAAAGCACTAGATGTAAAACCGGAAGACTACCAACTCAGGCTTACATTTTCTGTCAACGGTCGTCAGAGGCTGAAGAATCCACCATTGAAGGACGGGTTTTATGGTAATGCTGTTTGCGTAGCATGTGCAGTGAGCTCTGTGTCGGACCTTATTGGCGGGAGTCTCTCAAACACAGCATCCTTGGTTCATGAAGCGCGGCTCGGCGTTTCGGAGGAGTATCTGAGATCTACAATTGATTATGTCGAAGTTCACAGGCCTATGAGGCTTGAGTTCGGCGGAAAGTTGACTATTACGCAGTGGACTAGGTTTTCCATTTATGAGTCGGCAGACTTTGGCTGGGGAAGGCCACTGTACGCTGGACCGATAGACCTGACCCCGACGCCGCAAGTTTGTATTTTGCTTCCGGGAGGGGAATCTGATCCCAGTGGCATGATGGTCGTGTGCATTTGCTTGCCCAAGTCGGCGAGTGAAAAATTCAAAGAGCTTTTTAGTCTGATAGATTGAAGTCATGAACAAGAAGCAGTACGGCTAATAACCGAAAATGATTCACGGTAACTTTGTCAGTTTGCCATTCAAAGATCGAAATTGACATATCTTTATCTGTCAATAAGAGCCACAAAACTTACTGAGCTATGGTCTATTTAAGCAAATGAAGATCCATTCATGAATGTTTTGATATGGAATTTCAGTGGACTTCAGGTGCTGAATTACACCGGTTACATTAGTTTTCTTCTCTTCTTGAGCGGAAGATCGAGTCTCTTTGATATGAGTAGAAGAAGAACTGGCATTACTCAAATCGGCTTGCTTGTCCTTGTTTAAACTCTTTTAACAGACCTGAAAAACAGGCAAATGAGGAGTTCTTTTCTTTTGCTTTAGTGTAATCCAACAGAGGATGTACGTGCTGTTATATTCACCAAAATGGTTTTCTTTTAGGCTAACAAAGTGCCATCGCTTCCATGAAGCCTAATGAAAGTTACTGGTGATACCTGAGAACTGAGTAAGGATATCATTGGGAGCTCATGAAATTGAATTCCCCATGGAATCTTGAAAGTTCCATTTCTCCGGGCACTCTCAAACTTGCGATTTTTATCTAATATAAAAGCTGCTTAAATGACAGTATCCTGCTTATGGCAATACGGGGGTGAAATCGGAACGGCATGGCCATGATCAGAAGATAGGACTTAAGGTTGATTTTAAGTCCCGAAACTGTAGCCTCTATTGATATTAAGGAAGCTCCAAGAAGAGATTAAAGAACCGAGTGTTGCTCAACGAGAGTGAAATTCTATGTGTGGAAAACATGAGGATCACCCTGAGCAAGAGAATAGACACTTTTGCATTGTGGTGGTCATGCTGAGCGCAGGAGTCGATCTCGACTATGGAGGAGGACGAGCAGGAGTGCACGGACCAAATGGCGAATCTACGCTTCTGCCATCCCCTTCATGAAGGGGAGCGTGAGGAAGCTGACGACGAGTCCCGCGAGGGCATGGGGAAGTGAAGGCGAGCAAGCCCAAGTGCCTCCATGGGACTCCCGACAACCTTGGCACTTCAGAATGCTATCCATCTGCAACATTGATGCCAAAGTCTCTGATTGCCCAAGTAATTGAAATATTCTCTCACACTAATCCTTTTTTCCACAGTCAAATTCTCAAACAATTCGGTCTGCAAGTAAATGCAGCAACTGTATCGGAACTTGTCTGACGAACGAGTAGGCGGAACAAATTTTACAGTAACGGAAACGTCTTGCTTTTCGGTCTTTTCAACATTTTTTTGGGCGAACTGCGCTATACTTATTCTTATGTTAGGATCGCCATCAGTCTTGCCTGTTAAAATGCAACAAACTCCAGGCAAGCGACATTATACTTTTAGATCAGTATCATTTTGCGATGTATTAATTTGGTCTGCCTAGGTATACAAAACCTGTCGTCTGACTCCCCCGACGACACAAAGATCTTCGAACAAGCCGGTGCCAATTTGGCCACCACAACCATGAAAGACGATTCGTCGCCCGCCTCGGTTTCCACATCATCTCCAGAGCAGGCAGCATCTACTTTGCCGGCTGGCAAGTCCGGAGCGAGTACGAAATTGAAGTCATCTGGAAGTGCAATTCTCCTGGTGGTGATTGCTTCCATGGCCTCTATGTGATCCTCCAAGAACACTTGGATTTTGACTGCGTGGATGAGATAGTGACTGGGTTTTGTTGTTAGGTCTCCTGTTCTTGTTTTCATTTTACTTTGAGGTTCATAATCACATTCTCCATTTAGTTTGTTTCATGAAAATTAAATTATTTAGAAAATATTTTTTTAAATAATCACTTGTATCTTTTTGCAAAAACAGAAATTGTTGTTGATAATAAAAATATTTGTATTAATTAATTATTTCAAATGATATAAACCATTAATTTTAGGAAAATATTTTTCAAATCATTTGTTTTCCGTTAAATAAACAGAGTTCAAATTTCGCAACTTATGTCCAAACTCTCTGGTTATATAATATGCTGTCATTCTTCATCTCATAATCTAATTAAAAAGCATGAATTCATCATAATAATTGCTAATTAAATGCAATCATGATTTTATAATGAAAAAAAAAGAATCTAACCCCAAATAAACTTTGACAAAAAAATGTTTTAAAAACCTTGTATCGCACGTGAATTTAGCTAGTACGGATGTAATTATTGGACAAGACAGACATTGACTACTAGCAAGTAGCAATCAATAATACTTGTTGAAACCTAGTCAATCAATCAAATTGCATTAATAATGTGGAGTGCAGACAGTTGACCACATTAAAGGACACGAACCTCAAGCTACTTCTTTGCTATAATCTTGGCTTAGCCATCAGGTAAGCGATACCGATAAGAAGAGTTTAGGCAACAATTTCCCTCTTGGAGCCCTTCTCCCTCTGGGCTTGCGAGAATGAATTAGACATTCCCGACGCTAGGCCCGACCTCACCGGCCTTGGGCTAGGCCGAGCGACCCCCAAGGCCAACTTGCAAGCTATGAGAGAGAGGCTAGGGAAACATGGGACGAAGGAGGAGAGAGAGAGGTCTTGCTGATCTCATCAACCTCAAGTGACCCTAGATCTAGTGTCGTCCGAGACTATGTAAGATGAGACTATGTAGGATGTCAAGTAATCCTGAACTCAATACCCTTGAGGCCGTGACCACCAAGCCCTAATAGGGGAGGAAAGAGAGCGAGCAAGGGGGTTTGCCAATGATCGTGAGCTAGGCGGCAACGACTTGGCAGCACGGTAGCAAAACGGCCGGCACCGGGGCATCAGGGGCAAAGGTGGAGGAGAGAGGGGTTGGTAATTGGGGTGAATTTCCTAAAGCACAAAGGCATTCTAGTCCTGGGGGTAACCATAGGTAAATGTGGAGGATGCCAAACAAAGAGGATTCCAATCCCCTAAGTAAGTACCACAAAATGCACAGAATCCCATCGGTTCAATATGATGCCATTGGGCCTCAAGTTAGATTTTTTTTTTTTTTTTTTTTTATTTTAATTTGATGGCCCGAAAAGAGAGAAAGTATGTTTTTCACGATTCCAAATGGTCCGGGAAAGACAACCTTTACTTTGAATTTCAAATTAAAAGCGACAATAACATAGTTGCCGCCAGTTGGAAAAATAACATTATTCTTTGCCTAGTCGAAAGTCATGCGATGAACTATGTCTCTTTTATTCATCATGGAAAATCATAGCGGTTCTTTCTTTTTTTTTTTCTTTTTGATTCTATCTATTTTACGATAAAATAAATTATTTGAAAAGTATTTTTTCAAAAACGATCACCTGTATCATTTATAAATATGAATGAACGAAAGATATTTTTATCATCTACAAAAATGTTTAGATATAAATTATCGCTAATGATAAACATATTTTAAACGACACAAACGATCATTTTTAGGAATGTATTTTTCAAATCGTTCATTTTTCACGAAACAAACGAGGTTTTAACATTTGTGGACTGGACTCTAGAATATATTGGCTTCTAAAGTCAAATTGAAACTACTATAATTTTATCACGTTTAGATACACTATACGAATACCTTTGTTTATAAAGTTGGCGTGATTGTCCACGTTTGTCATACGTTTGCTAACTGTACTTATTTTTCTGCCCAGCGTTTAGTTACTATACTTAATTAGTTTTTGGTAGGATTCCAATGACCAAAATGCAAATCTGTGGTTACATATCCCAACCTCTTTCTAGCTGCTTTCTTCCTAAAGCGTCGCATAGGTCCTTTAATTGATGGTGCCCTTTGATGTGTTACGTTTGTCCCATCTTTATACTGACCTAATTTATATATGATATAATTAATATTAGCCGTATTTGTAGACACCAGCTATGAATTCGAGGGCCCATTTGTTTTTTTTTTTTAATTTTTTTAAAATATTCATTATTTTAATGTGTTCATCAAGAATTTCCTAAAGCATCTACAACAAATAGCACATCAACTTAAAGGAGAGTGGTCCATCTACCTTAGGAAATATGAATCTGAAAAGCTCCTTGGTCCTGAGTTTTTGTGGGGCTATGTCAACCTTGCATCGGCGACATACCAATAAAGAGAAATGGTTGTATGACCATATAACCGTGCCACAGTTATACCTCAACCATAAGTGTTATGAATGGCAAAACGACTCTAGAGATCATTATGGCCCCACCTCTGGCCTTGTGGCCAGCATTTCACCGCAATTCTATTACACGTTTTGCTAGAGGTGCTCCACCGACAAATTCATGAAGGAACTGGTCCTTCTTAATCGTGATGTGGCCCCTTTTACTGTTCAGCATGTTCCTCATTTGAAATCCCGTGCGAATCGGCGATTCTCGTGCGGAAAGAGGAGAACGTCCGGCCCAAAAATAGTTCGAATGACGCGAGGGACATTAGCTTTTTCTTGGCGCCCCCGGAATTTTCCTTTTGGGTCTTAAGGCTTCGTGAGCGCTCGAGAAAAGCGGATGTAAGTGGTTTTCTTAGGTTCTAGGAAAAGTTAGGCCCTAGTTATTAGTTCCCGTTGTCAATTATTTACCATTTGATATGATTATGGGATGAAAGGGTTTTTCTCAACTGTCTAGAAAACACTTATTAAATACCCATTAAGAAAATGTCTATGATTTTCAATGCATTGTCTTTTTCATGCTATACATATTTGGCACATAGGAAACTGAACGTTTTCCTTAACAGTTATGGTTAATTAGGGTCTCGGAGGCATTTGCTAACAAGACCCGCGATATAAATACTGACAGTAGTGATATACCTAGCCTAGTGACGAGAAAAACAACGGGTAATTTGGCGCAGGTTAATGGAAAATAATAGTGAAATTAAAGCTAGTTATGCAAGATTAAATCCAGTTATATCGACAATCAACGGAAACAACTTCTTAATTAAACGACTCAATCTACATCTCCCAGATCTTGCGTCCTCGATATGGTATGATATCAAGAGATAAAAGGTGCCAATTTAGTTTTCCTTCAATTGAGAGATGGCCCCAATGTCATGTCTCAATTTTGGAATGAAAGATCGTCTCAAGTGGGCGTAAAGATTCCTCTTTATTACTCTTCTTGCACTCGCATCCGTTTTCGAATTTTGATCTTGATTGATCTAGCTTTACAGATCAAGATCTCTTTTTCTAGATTGAGCAATCAAAGTCAACTCGCATAATCTCCAAAATATGCAAAGTTTCGACCTTTTTGGTAACATGGACATGAGGTTAGGGGCCGTCTCTCGAATCTACATTGATGCTGCTAAAGTGCTAGCTAGCAAGCACCAAGTAAGGGCTGCTTAGGCGTAGCTTAGCTGGAAATGGCCATCTGTATTCCCCAAAATAAAAGAGGAGAAATCGGCAATTATCTTTTAAGCATTAACACGACAAAATATCAAAATTGATATACCTATAACATATTTATTCTCAATTAGTTTTTTGTTAAATTTTACCATTAAATTATTGATGAGTGTATCAATTTAGAGTTTTTCATAGTATTAATTTAATTTAATGGAAACTAATTGAATGTAAATTTGTCATAGTTATACTAATTTGAGGGTTTTTGTAGTAAAAAATTTAGTTTGGAATTAAATTATCGCAAGTTTACTAGTTTTGGGTTTTACTAGAATTAGTCCTATCTTTTATTAACAAGTGTTGAAGAAAGAATCAGAAAACAATATAATGTTATTATAAGGAAATGGATGTTTCATTGATTCGTGATATCACAAGAACTTATGCCTATTTCGGAGCCTCAACATGTCAAGGATTTCGATTTCGATTTTGATTTGCCTAGAGTGCCTACCACATAAAGGTGATTACAATCAAGCCGATTCGAGGTCTAGGAAACAAAAAGGGGCTCACAAATGTCAAGGTTGTGGGGTGGTTTATGAAAACATATACGCATCATTCGTATCGTCATGAATTTCGCAATCACGATACCATTTCCTCTTCGTATGGTCTGATTCACATCCCGGCTACATAAATTCACGTCGCCATCCACCATCCGCCGTTCCTTGCCCCGCGTGCTAACTCTGCGTTGCGAACCCGCAACGGGTAAATGGTCACGACACGATGATGAATTTCTCTAAGGTAGATCTGGAAATTCTATCCGTTGGTTGATGCCACGGTCGCTCCAACTAGTGTCATGTGCCATCTGGCCGACAACTGTTATGTCGGCTCCATAATAATTAGCGGGAAGCTCCTTCCTCCGATGGACCACATAGCTCACCTAGCTGCAATGAAATCACATTCGAAATAAAGCAAAACGGTTGAACGAATTCCCAACCTAACTCTATCCCCAAACAACAAAGGGGAAATGGAAATTGAAATTTTGGGGTCCGTTGATTCAATGAGGATCGCCGAAATTGGTTGAATTTTCGGCTGTCGATCTTCTTGCGCGGCCCCAAGATCTTTAAAACTGCTGACAGTTGGATCCAATGATACTTAGTGGATGTATCGGTTGTCAATGCCGATCAACAACGATGCACGTGATGAAAAGTTCCTGCCATATCTCTGCATGTTATCTTGCGACGACCTTAAGCTTGGTGTAGGGCTATGGTCTCTTGGCGAATGTACTTTGTGACCTCCAAGTTGTGGCCTAGTGATATCATCGACATGTCTCTGGAAGAACGCCTTCTCTCTCGTTCCGAATCCACATTGCGGAAGAAGGAAATATTCAAGGCCAAAAACTGAGTACGTTTTAAGATATATAGTTATGATAGCTGATGTTACGACTCTTTTTGCAAAGCTTAAATCACCTAGACAGACGGACAAACTCCTTCTTCTTTACAGAAAGAGAAGGCCCTAGCTAACCCTAATGCAAGCATGCATCCTAGAAATCATGATTTACTGCATCTTTAGATCAACTGATTATATCCCTAATAACTTTGAAAATTGATGTCGGAGTACTATACGTGACATGCGAAGGATTTTGTATCATGCCCTCATCGTTGCCCGACTAATAAAACATTGGCGAAAGCAGGATCCTCCATTCGAACTTAAATTAAGGCCATAACTATGATCATCGGCTTCCGGCGAGCATTGAATGGCAGGGTCGTAATGTAACCAGAAATTCAAAAAAAAAAAAAAAAACAGAGAGAGGAGTTGATAAGGCAAAATTGAGAGGGAACATAGAGAGGAAGAAGAAGAAGCAAGGCATATTCAACCATGCAAAGAAAATCATGATATCAACGTACAAGTACGTGCATGCCCATGCTGAGTTGAGGTCTTCTTCTACGTCTAGAACATGTCGCCCATACGGGACGAGATTATTATCAGAAAGATATAATTCTTCAGGGCAGGGATCGTACGCGTGATGGATCTAAACCAGAGGCTGGTCGATCTTTTTTGCGCCGAGGGTCAGCAGAGCAGGTCTGTTATTGTTTTGCATTCGTTATTCCAAAATGGCTACATATACAAATGCATCGTCGGCAAGGATATTTCGTTTTTACTCAGCTACAAATACATTGATTTTGGTCGGCCATAAAGAGAAGTACGCAAGGTTTGTCTCTTTTCAGGGTTGCAGCAAGAAAGGTTTTAGACATCACTTATAAACAAGAAAATAACACACATGATTTATGAACTTTGATCCGATGTGGTCTATGAATTTTTAATGTATTTAATGTGATCTCTAAATTTTTGATAATTGTCCAAGTTAGTTTCTGGATTATATGAAAGTGTTCAACGTTATCCTTGATCTTAAATTAATTGAATGATGACATTAAATAATTTCATATAATTCAAGAACTAACTTAGATGTGTACTAAAAGTTTAGAGACCACATTAAATAAATTAAAAGTTCATGGACGACTTTGTTCATTGGGTTAAAGTTTATGAATCATATTGAACAAATTAAAAGCTTAGGGACTAGATTACACATCAAGCCAAAGTTCAAGGACTATTTGTATCGTTGTCCCTTTATAAATGAGCAATAATGTAACCAAATGCATCGACCTTGAGATGGAGTAAATATAGAAGTATTTTTACGTAATGATTCCTCATGATGTCGTGGATTTGTTCTTATTTTATTTGTGCAGTATTTTTCATTATTAAAATTTTGGCTAATGTCAAATTTGATCTGATTAAAATCAGTTTTGAATTAGAGCTCCGCCGAGTTCAGCAAGAATTGATATTCGGTGAAAGGGAAACGGTTCGCCGGCAATTCAATTAAGTAAAATGAAAGAATTTTCTACAGAAGGGATGACCGATGTATGCGGAAGTTTGACAAATGGACTGCATTTGCATGCATGTCTGGTCGTAAGTTTTCCTTACCTACCTGAATGTCCGTCGCACGCGAAGTGATACATCAGTTGTGAACAAAATTGATTGGTACATATATGCTTGTCGTGTTCTTGTCCGTCCCTAATCGGGGAAAATTTACTCCAACCACTCGTGAGTTTTAAATCTACGTGAGAGTGATGCGCATCGATTTATAATACACTAATAAACCATGGTTGGAGGAATTCTTGAGGAGAGAGGTGATTGGTGATGACAAGTGCCACCGGAGCTGGCGGTGGTAGCTACAAGCAAAAAGTACGATGCTGGTTGGTGGGGGAGGGCAGTAATGGTTCGACAAGGTGACAGGTGCATCAGTTGTTGTTGGGGTTGTGAACAAGAAAAGATAAGAGAAGTCGGATGATTCGAGATGATAATTTTTGAAGGAACTGATTCATCGGATTGAATCGGAACCCTTCATTCTTTGCACATTCTAAGCATGTCGATGTGCAATCTGTTCGAGAGGAGTAAATTAACTATGATTTCTCCCGTAATTAATGGGGAAGGATCCATCCAATCCTTCATAATAAGAGAAGTTAGTAACTAGATACTTTATATAAAGCTCTGAAACATAATGATAATTAAGCAAGCATTCACTCCTAAGGTCACACACCACCTTGTGCTTTCATTTGGGATTTGCCCATGTGGACTGGCATACCATAGTACATGATAGCCACTTCCTGAGCCTATATAAGTCTAAAGTTATCCATGCTCTAGGAACCCAAAAAAAAAAAGGAAGACAAAATAATATATGGTGAAGTTAATTTTATAGGTCATGCAGTCTCTTGAGAGTGAGTTACATGTCCCATTTGCCGAGTGTGGTTCTATGCTATTGAGGGTCAAAATTAACGAGAGTATTATATTAATTTTATAGGTTATTAAGCGAAGAAACTAAGTAAAGCGATAGTTATAATTTCATAAACAACGTTATTTGAATACTTCCTTTAAAAAATAAGATTATGAGAGTGAGTTATTATATTTGCAAAGAAGTAAAGGGTGGGAGTTAGATAAAATTAAAGTGACATCATCCAACAGTTGACACAATAGATCTTGTTAATATCGAATCTTGTCCATTCCATGGAGATTAAATAATTCTATTGTGTGAAATGAAACGGCATTAATGAAAAGGTTGATACGCGACTTTATAAATATCGAGTCACTATCATCTAAGGTGGCACCCGCAAATTACTTCCACAAAATCATTTAAGGCACATTGAACTAACGTAGCACCATGCATCATCTAATCATTTTCTTGATGCAACCTCATTACAAAATTCACTTGAAAGAATAGAAAAAAGAAACAAGGAAGAGAAATAGTGAGGTGAGTCAGTGAGGGCACGCATGATAACCATTCTATTTATGTTCCATAACTATGTTTCTATTTCAGACTTGTTTTTGGAAAAGGAAATCCGTTTTGTAAAATTATTTCATTTTTCTATTTTTGGAATAGATTTTGAACATAAATCAGAAGTAAAAGTTTTATATTTTTGGAATAGAAATGAGAAATAAAATAATCTTTGTCCTCTTTATTAGTCAATTGCTCATCCGTTATGCTAACCGCCGTTCACTGTCCGTTGTCACCACTCTTAGCCACTAGCCACCACAGATGGTCACCGATCGCTCTTGTTCACCATTGTTATTGCCACTCCCAACCGCCGGTCGCCGGCCCCACCGTCGGTCATCAACCGTCGTTTCTAGTCATCGGTCATCGGTCACTTGTTGTCGGTCGCTGCCGATCATCGGTCACCACCTTCATTCGCCAATTGCTAATTCCTATCCACTAGTCGCCATTTGCTAGCTACCGTTTGCTGGTTGCTGGTTGTCGAAAAATAAAAAAATTTTGTATTCTTATCAAACGCGTATTTTTATTTAGAAACTCATTTAAAAATTAAAAAAAAATCATTTTAAAAAAATAATTAATATTTAATCAAAATGGCTATCATTCGCGTTCTCGGGAATCTCTCGGTGCATGTCAGAGTAGATTCTGTGGGTGCTTCCTTCGGTAGGGCATTTGCTGACAAACAGAAAAGGATACAGAAGAACCAGTCTGATCAGAAGCTGCGCTGCGATCCCTTGAAGACGATGCAGTACAGGGAGCTAGATCGCGAGCAGAGGCAGAAAGGATGGCCCCCACGAATAGCCGTTTGATTTGCTGCCGTTTGACTTGAATCAATGGGCGCCCCATGGTTCGAGAGATCTTCGTTGAACTTCGTGCCTATTTTCCTTTCTGAAAAAACCCACTTGCCCCCAGCTATACAGGCTTCGAACTGTTGATCAACTACCAGGGCGAGCTTTTTCTCCATTAATGTTGCTGATCATAGGGCAAGTTGTTTTAGAACGAAGTAGTTGGGGTACCACGAATCTTTATGAATCATATTGTTAAAGAAATTATCCGATAATTCTTATCGGTTGACCTAATAATAGTCTAAATTGATAACTAAGACCGTTTCAAGCATACGATCATGATTAGTCTTCTTTACGTCATTGGATTACACATTTATATAATCTTAATCTTTTATGATGTTGGGATGCCTTATGCTATTTGCATGCCAAAATGGGATTTGGATGGAATTGGAACTTACCTCTTTCACCATTGGAATATTCGTTTTAAGGTGTCAACGAAATACAAATTGCCTATTAGGTAAATCCGGCACTATATCCTTATTAGGCAAGATGGGAAAGCTTCAAATTGACAGTAAACATAAACCCAGACTAATCCTTTCCAAATTAACCTAGGTTTTTTTAGACTGATGAGCCAAGGTCTCGAAACTATAACCTTCGACTTGTAAACCAAGTCTTGGATGAGTCGGCCAATCGGGATGCCTCGTGCTTGCTAGGATGCTTGATGCTTGCTTGCATTGGTGTATGCAGAGTAAGTTATCTTAACGCAATTTTATATAATTTACCAACACGTTTGGATTTGGATTGAAAAAAACTAACATGGCGTGTGTTTTAACGTGAAGCTGATGAGTTTGGTGGTCATTCACCAACTTCTACTTGTTTAAACCTCGAAATGATTGAGTGGTGGTGTGCTGCGATCGACCGCTTTCTTCATACAACAGTCTTCTAATCCGGCACGCATGGGGAAGCACATGGCCGTCTCCTTAAACATGTTGAAATAGGCTTAGCTTCATCGCTGTACATTCTCATCCGTAGTCACCCTGGCCAGCATCAATCATTTCTCTGTCGAACCGTAGCTTCTGACAAACTGAGATATCTTATCTGACAACGATGCATGCTTAGGCAGGCAAAGAGGCGGGCCAGAGATGTAGAATAACCGTCATTCACCTAGAATTCCTCGAGCCCTTGCCAAGCACAGTCGATTTATACGTGGAAAAGACAATCCTACACTTGCAAACAATTTCTCTGTACACTGTCCTTGGTTGTTTCTTTCGGCATGTTGTTGACATTGGTAGCTTGACGAACATGAAGACGCGTCGGAACCGATGGTGGGAAAACATCCCACGTAGCAAAATCACGTTGGATCGCCATAGAAGTCAGAGATCCGTTTGCGAGCTAGGATAGTCAATAATAATCTGGACGGTTAGCTATTTTAGGAGTCCAGGAAGAAAATCGATGGCGACGAACTCAAACGTGTACTGCACAGGGTCCATGCAAATGAAACGGTTGAGCTACCTTTGTATTCCATCCAGGATCTCCATACCGTGGTCAGAATTTATCAATTTAATATTCACTTTGCTTCTCTCCCCGGGCTCCTGAATTTTCCATCGACAAAGCGAAGCCGACAGCATACAAAATCAATAAATAAGATAAAACAGCAAAAGAAAAATGAGAACTATAAAAGATTGTTTACACAAGGCTTTGGACATGGGGTTTGACGCAGATAGCTTGCGTTGTTCATGGACACGGAGGCAAGGACAGTCTTAATTATGCACCTAACACCCTTAAACATTCATGGGATAAATAGTACCGATGATACTTGACATGCATATCTACATAACTTGGGTTTTATTCAAGATTATGGATAACGATACAAATATTTTTTGAACTTAGATCAAATGTGCATTGTGGTTCATAAGTTTTTAATTTGCATAATAGTGCATGAATTTTTTATACAAATTCACTATAGTCCAAATTTAATGTTATCATTCCTTTAATTCTATATTAGAGACAATATTGCACATGTTCATACAATCTTTGGGTTAAATTGAATTTGTACCAAAATTTTAGAAGCCACATTAAATAAATAAATAGTTTAGGAACCACAATATATATTAAGCCAAAATTCATGAATTATTTATATCATTTTCTCTTAAAATTATTATTCTCAAAACACTAGCACAAGGAAAATGGATGTAGCCAGAATGTTTATTAACATATATTGAATAAACTCGGGATATGACAAATCAAACTCTTTTGGATAACAATTTGCAAAGTTATCTTTTGGCACTAAATGAAGAAATTGATAGTCGAATTCCTATTTTACATCGTCATTGAAAATCAAAGTTTAGTTAATTAAGGGTGTTATTCAAACAGCCCTTTTTGCACAATTTAAGAAGACCACTTATTATTCTAAAAGCAAGTTCCATTTGCATACATATCAAACATAATCGCACGAAAAATCAAGGTTCTAATTGAGGATGTTGATAATAAGTTTCCATAATTTTTTATGGACCCATTTGAAGTTTACATTGCTTCTATGGTCTCTCGAGAGACCATTTTCTGACTCGAACATCATCGTACCAACATGTATATCGTGATAATTTCGATGCGCTGTGTCTTAAAATATGAACCTTTAAAAGACAAACTTAATGTTTCATGAGACGTAACTATATATGGGTGCAGTTGCTTTTAATCTCGACGTGTGTTTCTCGTGCAAAAGCCAAAAGCAATGTACTTGCATCTGCGGTCATCTCATCCCTCGAGTCATCACCTTACCTGCTTTGCATTGATTCCAAAAGCTATGCTGTTTTTATACTTGCCTAGAAGTCATCGCCAAGCTCTGAGAATTCTTCAACCTGCTAAAGTTAGACAAAAAAATAAGTATATTTTTCATTCACCAACTATGCTTTATCCTGGCAAAAAAGAAATATATTCTTAAGTTTGTCTTGGCTTCTGGGCGAGGGAAAAAGGTTATTTAATTTGATAATTAAAGAAACCATTTTTATGGGAAATGAAAGGAGCATTATTCTCGAGCTTTTAGACAAATGACAAGGAAATGATGTAGCAAGAATTCGAACGAATCCATTGTTTTCGCGATAATTTACATTTATTTTAGTTGAGTATCTTTGAATTTCACGTAAATGGTAAATAATATCAAATGATTCAATTAAACGAATCACATAACTTTTTTCCTCATTATTGACATAATATTATAATTTAACCTAGAGACAAAAACTAGTATAATTAGCATGAGTTAAGATCTTAAAAATTCCGGCATTCCAATTTCTTTTTACTATATCTTTACTATATAAAGGCAAATGGGGAGGAGGATACAATGTTCAAAATTTTGTAAAAGAGTTTCATGGAAGGCCGGTAATAAATAAATTATCTACCATAATTATATGGCGATTTTTTGAAATCTCTTGGTTCTTGTAATTGGATTTAAATCTTTCTCGATTTTACAAAGATTTGAATTCCCTTCATAAAAGATATTCCAAAAGTTAAGATATTATAAGTCTTATATAACTATTTTTACTAAGTTCTCCTTAAGTTGGTACAAATAAAATATTATAAAATCGTAAATTAGAAAAAAATAATTCTGGCGAGTGGGATTAAGAATCGATCCGTAAATCGAAATTGATAGGTGAAGGAAAGATTAGATTTCATCGCCACGGAATTAGATCCCAATCTGACAGATGGAGACATGCCTATTTATACAAAAAAAACAAACGTAATCTCCGTTTAGAATCGAATAACAAAAAATGGACGTGAGAATATCTCTCAATAGATTTTGGGAGTAATTATAGTAACTAGTAGCCAACCCAATTTATAACCCACATAAGCTTTGCAAAATAAATAAATAAATAATCAAATAAAGAGAAAATGACACGAACTATTTTTAACTTTCCCATAACGTCCAATGTCATTATTAAATTTTTAATTTATCAAATATGATCCTTAATAAATATTTAATATGGTCCCTCCGTTTGTTCAAATAACAAATCAGACGACACCTTATGACGTGAATCTTTATATGCTAAGTAGGAATATGGTGAGTCCAAGTAACTTTCGTTCTTTGACATTGACGGATTCTTTTTTTTCTCAAAGTAGGACTTTTCTAGACATCCGCTTGGAGCCTCATGCACGAAAATGGTCTAATGGGTTAGTACCTAATGCCGACGGTGATTAGGATCTCTAGGGGGTTCACGAACGGTGCGCCACGCAAAATATGCACCGTGCAGCATGTGACAACCTTGAATTTCACATTGAATAAATTAAAAGTGCAACGACGACATTGTGCCTCGATCAGTTGAGTTACCATTAGTGTGCTTTTTTTTTTTTTTTTTTTCCTAGAAATGGAAAGGAGAGGAACGAAAGGGAAACAGAGCGCAGAGAAAAACTTTGAAAGCGAGGCGGGAGGAGGTGGCAGGGGAAGGGGGCAGGGGAGGGGTGGGGGAGATGGCTATAAATACTGAAAAGCCGCTCAACAGCCATTTCACATCCTCTCCCAATTTGCTGGCCACTCAATCCCGTTTCCCTCTCTCTAGATCTTCTTCATCTTTCTGGGGCTTCGGCGGAAATATATTTTAAAGGGGAAATCATCGGAATTCCCAAACAGCAACGGAAGAGAGAAAGAGAGAGAGAGAAAAACAGAGGCACAGAGATTTGAAAAAAGCAGAGAGAAAAAAAAAACAGAGGGCCGTAAGGCGGAGAGAGGGAGAGAGAGAGAGAGAGAGAGGGAGACAGGGAGAATTGATTCGCTCTAGAGAAGTAACGGCAAGAAAACAGAGACGGGTTTGCGAGGTGGGAGGAAGAAGAGGACGGGAGAAGGAGGAGGAGGAGGAGGAGGAGGAGCAGGGGATTCTCCATTTTTTGTCTCTTCTTCAGATCTGACATGGTCATTTAGCCTCGCGCTTCCCTCGCCCGCGCTGGCCGTTTGGGTTCTTTCGTTTCGTCCTTCGTTCGCATTCGTGAGCTTGGTTGAGATCGAGGTGCGATCTCTCTCTCTCTCTCTCTCTCCTCTTCTTCTTCTTCTTTTACGGGTTTTCTTTCGTTGCGTTATGCGTTTTGATCCGGAGCACTCGGTCGGCTCGGGGACCTGGGGTATGGAGATAGCACTGCGGTTTCGTTGACCCCTCATTGGAATCTCTCTCTCTCTCTCTCTCTCTCTCTCTCTCTCTTTCTCTTTCTGTGTGTCCTGTTCGTGTTCAGTGCGGTGATGGATGATGTGGCGCTGAGTGCACATCCTCTTCTTCCCTTCGTTTCTTCGGTTTTATCACCGCCTGAATCTGGCATTTTTTGTTTGTTTAATGAGGTCGTTTCTTGCGTTAGGCACGAAAACTCCTAATTCGCATGTTGGTTTTCCAGGTTTTCTGGCCAGATCTACTCTCGTCTTAGTACTTTTCCTTTTTTTCAGTTTCTCTGCATGCCATGTTGCTATTATTTTCCTGATGTCGTACCTGTGGTCCGTGTCTGTAATGTGTTCAAATCTTTTCGCTTTCTTCCTTCGGCTTGGTTGATGCGGGGGGTACTCTAGTTTTGCTTTTTGGTAGGCACAGTTTTGTAATGGACACAAGTTTGAGATTTGAGCAGCAATTTGGCTGCATTTCACGCTGTCCATTGCTAAGAGGAGGTGTGCTTCCTGTAAAAGCATAGAAGATAGGATTTTTAGAAGAAGATGTCTGTCTGTAATTGCCGAAGGTTTACAGCTGAGCAGGTTTTTCTCCTATGCTTGCAAAAAAGAAAAAGAAAAAAAGCTGTTTTAAAGGGAATTTGGTCGACCTTTTCTGACCCACAATGCCGAATGATTTGTTTGCGGTAGTCTCAGTACATTACCGCATTCCAAGCCAGAAATTGCTGCCTTTTCTAGAAGTTTAATTTTAATTATGATACCTGAATTTAACCCACAGACTGAGTTAATTCTATGTCTCTCTTTCTAGGTAGAATGTGTACCATTGGGACCGTCGCTTCATTTATCAGTATTGGTTTTGTCAAATTTTCTTGAATAGTAATGGCGATGGCTTTCTGATCTGTCTTGCAGAGGAACAATGTCTCCTTGTGATACCTTGTGTTGAGGATTTGCTTCATTGGCCCCCATAAATTATTGTGCTTTCGTGACAGACCATCCAGTTGGAGCGCTGTTGTATAGTGTCATCATGGTTGCCACGGCTGCAACTTCTGCTTTCTTCACAGTTCCTTCACCAGATTCCATTGCCAAGACCAGCAGACCAGGGAATGGGGTGGCAAGTGTGGGGCCAATGAAGTCGAAATCTGCTTCTGTTGGTTTGCAGATGAAGGCCAACGCACAAGCCCTTCCTAAGATAAATGGTAGCTCTGTTGGTTTGACAACATTTCCCGACATTGTGAAGACTGAGGATGGGACATCATCACCTCCCCCAAGGACCTTTATTAACCAGTTGCCCGACTGGAGCATGCTTCTCGCCGCTATCACAACCATCTTCTTGGCAGCAGAAAAGCAATGGATGATGCTTGATTGGAAACCAAGACGACCGGATATGCTAATGGATCCATTTGGTCTAGGGAGAATTGTTCAAGATGGTCTTGTGTTCAGGCAGAACTTTTCGATCAGATCTTATGAGATAGGTGCTGATAGGACGGCATCTATAGAGACGCTAATGAATCACTTACAGGTACGGACCTTAGTTACAATCTGAATTAGTAATTTGGGATCTTCAGTTCATTTACTTATGCAGGCTGGCAAGCATGTTTTTTGTAAGTAAAACTAATATTTGGCAGGCAGCTGTTTGTCTTTTGCTTGAGACTTTTTTATTCCTTCCTGGCAGGAGACTGCTCTTAACCATGTTAAGACTGCCGGACTTCTTGTTGATGGCTTTGGTTCTACCCCAGAGATGAGTAAAAGAAACCTGATCTGGGTTGTCACTAAAATGCAGATTTTGGTAGATCGATATCCCAGCTGGTAAGCAAGAAATGTCCGACAAAAAAATGAAAGATGCATTCTTGGTTTGATTTTTTGATGCATTTCGTGACACCTGATATTCTTGTTCTAAGGGTTGATCTCTTACTACGTTTTTAAGCCTTGAGATTAAGAAACTGGCAGTGTGCTATAATGAACATTTAGCCTAAGCTAGTTTAAAGTAGTGATGATAACTGTGGGCAACTGCCTCCATGTAATGTAGGACAATATTTTCTGTTTTGACATGTTGCAGGTGAATGGGGAATTAGCTTACCTATCCAGTGACTCTTTAAGCTATAATCTATAATACCGTTTTCATGTAAATCTGAAGCATGGAACAGGTTTAAGGTCAAGCCAATTGGTTAGTTTTGACCTTAAGATGTAAGGTGCTTTTGGATCTTCGAATCTTTACACCGTTGAGACCGGAAAAATTTAGGGCTTTGTTAGTGACTGTGCAAGTATGCATTCTACACGGTTTTAAATTTGCATTCTTTCCTATTGCCTATAACTTTTAGTTGTGCTTTAGCTTGCATCTTTCTAAAGTCTATATACACCTGATCATTCTGTTGTGCAATTTGAAAATTTTGAAGTTTGGCAACCTTCTAGAGGATGGGTCTCATATGTAGTATTAGAAGATGGGTGACCACCCTATTATTTTTGGCAAGTAAAGACTTGTGTCATCAGACTTGATTGTTGTAACCAAGAATCATGGGTTCTAAGTGATGCATGAGAAGGTTTGATGTGAAGTGATTTTTGGGTTAATATGAGCAAATGACAAATTATTAAATGTTTATGTTGCTTGCAGGGGAGATGTCGTTCAAGTGGATACATGGGTTTGTGGGTGTGGAAAAAATGGAATGCGGCGAGATTGGCATGTCCGTGATCTGAAGACGGGAGAGACTCTTACAAGAGCCTCCAGGTATGAATCTCTGGAATAAATATAATTTGACTTGGCCTTTTTAATTACTCAAGTTTCCATAAGTGATGGAAAAAAAAGCTTGTTTAATTGTAAATTAATTTTAGCGTTCTCTAGTTAGAGTCTCACAATGGGCTTCATGACTTTGTAATTTTTTCTTTTTGCACTTTCAGCATAGATGTTTCCTTTTCACATCATGCTTTCAAATCAGTCTTTGTAATCAGTATTTTAGAGACATACACGACAATTGAACAGATGAGAAGTCAATATTTTTGCTTCTTTGGGAAATTTTATTTGTACAATTGGTTGTGAAATGATGGGAGAATAACATGCATCTTTTGGTATTTCTGGGTTGATATCTGCAGTGTGTGGGTGATGATGAATAAACATACAAGGAGATTATCAAAATTACCAGAAGAAGTTCGGGGAGAAATAGAACCTTTTTTTCTGAACTCTCCTCCTGTGGTAGCTGAGGACGATAGGAAGTTACCGAAGCTGGATGAGTGCACTGCAGATTTTGTCCGATCGGGTTTAACTGTAAGTTCACATCTTTATTGTAGATTTTAACTGTAAGTTTGCATTTTCTTTGTAGATATACTGGCAAAATCAAGTTAAAAGTATTGAGATTTCTTCATTCCCGTGTTTGCTTTGTGCAGCCCAGGTGGCATGATTTAGATGTCAACCAGCATGTCAACAATGTGAAGTACATTGGCTGGATTCTTGAGGTATTCCTAAAGCGTAATAAGCCCCTATTTTGCCCCATCTCTCATTCTCTCCTTTTGTCTTATTGTCTCAATATTAATCAATGCATGTTATCAAGTGTACTATCTGTCATAAGAACTAGCATACTATCTGCACTCAAAATCCGGATAAGGATAAAGTTGGATTGCCATCTGCTTTGCTGTCCAATTAGATTAATCGGGATTGGTTCTGTCATCAATAACAGAGCCATGCTGCATCTGTATGCATAGCTGTCCATGTTGCAGTTAGGATCACCTTTTTTGTTGCATTTCCATTTTGATGACAATTATTGATTTAGGTGTATCCGGGGCTCTCATTTGACATATGATTAGGTAGCTTTTGATTCCTAGGCACATGGGGCTTCCACAAATGTTCCTGAGAAAAATAAATTAATGGATAAATCAGTGAGAAGTGGCTTCAAGGATTGTATTTCCCGGAAGCTCCCCTCCTTTTTCAAAAGTGAAAGAGAAAATGGATTAAAGAACTTTTATTACACAAGCTTAGCGTTGGCAGCATACTTGTCCAACAGATTAGTGCCATGGGGTCGTATATCAAAGTGTTCCAGTTCATCTGTTGCTAATTTTGTTCTTTGGAGATTTTGTTTTTGGCCGTACTTGTTGCCTATGAAACGCACCTCTCGTGCAATAATTTGTTGATGGGAGATTCACTTGTTCCGTTTACTGATGGGTTCATTTTTGCTAATCGCAGAGTGCTCCACTGCCCATTTTGGAGACTCATGAGCTCTCTGCCATAACCTTGGAGTACCGGAGGGAATGCGGGAGAGACAGTGTTCTGCAGTCCCTGACTGCTCTTTCTGGCAATGGTGTCGTCGATGACCTTGAAAACTCTGCTGAAGTTGAGTGCCAGCACTTGCTCCGGCTCGAAAGTGGGGGTGAAATTGTGAGGGCCAGGACCGAGTGGAGGCCGAAACCTGCCAATAACCGAGGAGTGGCGGGCGAAGTTTCCGCAGAAAGTGCTTGATGTCTCTGGTTCGAGGTCTCTGAGCTAGCCAGTAGTTCGCTGCCTCTCTTGCCCGTGTAGAAAATCTTGCTCGTGCTCATGCCCGCGGTTTCAGATCTATTTCTTTCTTCTTTTTATATATATAATGTCCCCAATTTGTCCTCTGGAGGGAAGAAAAGATTGAACAATACTGTAATCCCCCCCTGTAATTAGCTTTTGCTCGGCCTCCATATGTTTATTCTACTCTCTCAACCTTCACGCAAGCTCCTCGAACATTTGCGTCGGAATGCCGGGGGAGCTAAATCCCATTCCCAATACGTCCTCGTTGCCATTTTCTTGCTTGGGCAAAGCAGATGTGCGCTCAATCTTGTCGTGCAAATGGAAGAACCGCTCTTGTTTGAGACCCGAGACTCTGAAGTGATGGAGTTACAGCTTGATGGGCTTAGCATGGTGGCTTTGGCATTCTCAGGCTAGTGGTTCTTGCATCGACATTGTCTGCATTACACAGTTACTATCCGATCCGATCCCCTTACAGTAGGGACAGCAACATACGAAATTCGCCAACTTAAAATCTAAATGCCGGAATTCGACACATCCTCCGGTTCGTGCTCACTTGAGCTACCTGGCCAATCCTTTTGGTGATTTGCCGCGTCATTCCCCTTCATGCTCAATTAGATTGGACACGTTCATCTCAAAGATCAAATCAATCGAGTCAATGGTCCTTTTCTTGGGCGATGGATCAAGTAAATCTAAACATCACCTCAGATGCATGCACGTAATCTAAAACCGGCTTGAGCGGGAAAAAGGTTCCCGGAAAGAAGAGACGAATGGAGTTGCAAACAGTTCGTGCATGCACATGGACATTAGTTCATCAACTTGCCGCCTTGAAGTGCTCCTGTTCACATGGTCATTAGACTAATCAAGGGCATCAATCTCCAGAAAGACCGGTCTTTTCTTACTCGTTTGCGATACATGGAACACCGCCCATTTCGATGACACATGCCAAAGAATTTGCAAAATATATTTTTTCAAGATAATGTTAGATTAATAGCAATCTATGGTCCCTCAAATTGCCGCCTGTTTCATTGCGTAAACCAGATTCTTCCCTCCAGAGCGCAACGGGTTCTGAAGCCCCGTGAGCGCTTTCAGACGGCTGCCCGAATCGAATCAAGGGGCACTAAAATAAATTATTTACTTTCGTTTAGGGGTTCCGTGTTTTAGTTTTTAAAGTTGTTGGACAACGTTGGTTCACCTAAACGTAGAATAGCATGAGGTTTGTCAAATGTCATTCGCCTGACGATGGGACTTGTGCCGACACATGATGAATGTACAGGTTCAATGGATGAGAACTGTTGCCAATATGAAACCGGACAGGAACAGATTGTTTTTTCGGGTAAAGAAACAGGAAGAGATTGTTACCAGAGAAAAATTCAAAAAAGCATACCTGATTTTCTATTTACAACGCATTTACTTTTAAAAATACATAAACTCACGCCTCCAGACAAAAATCCAAAATTAAAAACATGAAGCTACCTTCTTCTTGGGAAAAACCCTAACCCGTTAATATTATAAAAAATCTAAAATTAATACACTTATGACAAATTTACCATAAATTAATTTTAAGATCATAAAAAATAAAAATAAAAAACCGATATACTTATTATAAATTTACCATAAATTATTATTTTGACTATAAAAAATCCTAAGTTGGTACATTTATGATAAATTTTTCATCAATAAGTTTTTATTAAATTGAATTAATATCACGAAAAATCATAAAATGGTAAACCTTTGACAAGCAAAGAGTAAAACCTTAAATTGGTACATCTCTAACACAATATTTTGAAGGTAAAATTTAATGGAAACTAATGAAAGGTAAATTTGATACGTTTATATTAGTTTGCGTTTTTCATGGTACCACCATTAGTGTAATGATTTGATTTTATGAGGATGGGAGTGATCGTTGGGGCTAGAGAGAGCTTGGCCAAGGTACGACTCTAACTCATATGATTCTAACTCTATAATGATGTGGTGGCAAGAATGAATTGAATCCCACATCTCTTGGATATGATGAAGTGAAGTTTCATATATAGGATGATACTTGTCTTAATTTGTAAAAAACCTTTTATGGGGAAAGCCTAGTTCCGCCTAAAGTGGACAATATCATTATGACTGGTTTGGGCTTAACATTATGGTATTAGAGCCATAGCCCAATTGGAAATGTGTGGTTTGGGGATGAATCAAGTGGAAGGTAGTGTGATGACTTGGTCCTATGAGGGCAAGAGTGATCATTGAAGCCAGAGAGAGGGCTTGAATAAAATGTGGCTCCAGAGAGGGCTTGAATAAAGTGTGGCTCTAAGATGGCATGGGGATAGGGATAAGCCAAATCCCACATTACGTTTGGGAGCTAGAGAGGGCTCAAATAGGATGGCGTGGAGATAGGAATAAGCCAAATCCCACATCGCTTGGATGTGGGGAGGTAGAGTGGCATATATGGGATGCCATTTGTCTTAATTTGCAACAAGACTTTTTATGGGGAGAAACCAAAAAAAAAAGAAAAAATCAAAATTGTGTGGGTTTCGACTCAAAAGTGGACAATGTCGATGTGAGTGGGGCTTGAGCTTAACAATTAGCCTGCTGCGCAACTAACTTCCACCTTTGCCCCCACCATGCCTCTGGAGGCCATGGTCTTCCATGATTTCGATTTGAGGTCGAGGCGGCTCAGCAATACGAGGTGACTAGAAGTGGCAATTTGCACACGTGCATAGTTTCATTGTCACTTAGTGGCAATATGCGGTAATTTTCAACCTCACATGACATTAGGATGAATTCTTGATCCTAACATTAGCAATTTCATCAAATTGCTAGCAAATCATCAAACCTTAGTCATATCAATCTTGCAAGTGTCAAAATTCAATCGATGCCCTCGGCAAGACTAATTAGGGCGCACATGACAAAATTTTTGTTTCTTTTCTCTATTTTTCTATTTGCCAGATTAGGTTTATAATATAAATCCGTTTGATAATGCAATTTCATTTTTTTTTTTAAAATTTTGGAATGGAAATATTTCTGTAACAGAAATGAGAAATTCAAAATTTTTCTCATCGTTCACTTTTGTTACCCCTTGTGGGATGTCGGACACCCGCCGCCGGTTGTTGGCTGCCTGCCGCCCACCCCGGCCACTAGCCGCCGACCGTCAGCCATAGGACGTCGGCCGTTGGCCACCACATTTCGACCACCCATTGCCAACCACCGGTCACCAGATGTTGGACGCCCATCGGTCGTTGGCCGCTCATCACCAATCATTAGATGTTAGAGGCTCACCACCAACCATCGGATGATTGTTAGAGACCGTTCATTGCTTGCCACCAGCCGTTGGATGTTGTCCGGCCCCCACTTGTTGCCGGACTTCAACCATTGGCCACTCGTTGTCGGCCTCATGTTGTTGGACTCTAGATGTCGGATGTTAGACATCCAACTTTGGATGTTGGACGCCGGTTCTCTATCGTTAGACTTCGGTGTTGGACTTCGGACTTTGGCCGCTTGCCGCCGGTCATTAGACTTGGTGCCGGAAGCTAAACGTTGGACTTCGGATTTTGACCACGT
The DNA here is from genome assembly GCA_017140165.1 of Eucalyptus shirleyi. Lineage (NCBI taxonomy): Eukaryota > Viridiplantae > Streptophyta > Magnoliopsida > Myrtales > Myrtaceae > Eucalyptus > Eucalyptus shirleyi. The sequence goes on along the minus strand of CM029448.1, from coordinate 15,678,716 downwards.
GCCGCCGGTCACTGGACACCCAACACTGGTTGCCGAATGTCGGCTCCAGCCACTAGATGCCGATCGTTGTCACTCCTTGAAATAGAAATTTTATTCTATTATCAAACGAATTTTTATTTTAAAAATAGAAATTTTGAATTGTTATCAAACACGTTTCTTTACTCAGAAACTCGTCCATAGTATAAAAATTAATTTTTGTTCCATAAATTTTGTCATGTGCACCCTTAGATAAGCGTCATGGTTTATTGTCGATTACTTGAAATTGACTAGTATATCATTTTAGATTAACGACATATATCAAGGCATCTTACTCATATATATGCATGTTGCAAGATCTAACATTTCTACGTGCCTATTTGTAATTCGCGTAGCTCAATTTAGGTTGAATTAATTTAACCTACAGTTGTATATGATTCGACCGGAGATTAAAAACCACGTGGCACTGTTACCACCTAATCCCGGCTAGTTAATAATGATTTAACGAAGATTGTAGGCGGAAAAAGCTGCGTGCGAGGGTTCCCGGTTTTGCAGGTTTGGGGGGTCGAGTGGTTTGACTCTGATTGATTGGAAATTTGGAATGGAAAAAGGGAAAATAAAGAAAAGGATTTGATTTGAAATATATGGAAGTAGAGTTGAGATTACTTGGAAGAATTTATATTGAACATTTGTTATATTATTATAATTATTTTTAAAATATAACTAGAAGTCATCTATTCAAATTCCAATAGCTGCTTGAAAATTACTCCAGGTCAAGACTTCATAAATAGGTCAAATACCTGAATTTGACTGGTTCTTGAACTTCTTAATAGTTTGTCTCTGCAGCCGTGCCCTACTATTATCGAGAAACAATATTAGGACTTAAATTCATAAACATGATATTTTAGAACTTTTTTGTATTTCGATCATAAGAATTTTGCAGCAATTCATTTTAAAAAAATCGATAATGATTTTGCAATCAATTTAATTATTAATATATTAAACTTTGAATGGGTATAATAAATTTTTTTCCCATTATATAGTGCAAATGATCTTTTCATTGGACTTATGCTTCTTCCTTATGTTAGTATCTTAAGAATTCTCAAGTACTTCTATCATACATTTATCTCAAAATGATTTTTGTATCTCAAAAATACCAAACTCATTCCAAGCTACACATTTACCTCAAAACTACATTTCTTGTCATAAAAAATTCGAACTCGTACACCTACATAACAAGCGACTCATCTGAAGTGAATTAAATGTGAATTAAACTACTTTTCTTGTCATGAGAGCTCCCATGCGTTTCGGAAATCTATTGAAATCTCCAATTTTATTAGTAAGATCTTGGTAAGAGAGAGAAAGTGCAAATTCAAATTTGCCCTTTTTTTCCCAAAGTCAGTTCATTTTCTTTAGATTGGGTTTCTTCACAACATAGTCGCTTTAAAGAACCATATACTGAATTTTCACGTTTGGTCCACATTAGACGAGTCACTTACCATGCTTATTTCCACATCAGTAATTAAATGGTATTATAGGATGGAAGTTAACATATAGCATATTTGTTAAGTGTGTATTGTTTAAGAAATTTTTATGACGTTCAAAATTAATATGGAGTAAATATGTCACAACTAACTTGTTTAGATTTTCAGTGACACGATAATTTGTTGTGAACAAATGTGTCGTGGTATCTTAGTTTGAAATCTTCGTTGGTGTTATACCTTTTATTTATAGCAATGTTTAAGCATACTCAAATCCTTCATTAAAAATGCGTCAAATTCTTACTAAATACTTCATGGGAGCAATACTAGCAGCAAGCACACAGAGTTCAGTGAAAATTGGTTGGAAGCATATTTTAAAGCATTTCTTTTTATGCGAGTCATCTTTGTGAAGACGACGAAGGCGACAACTCTGCCGACAGCCAGGCAATTGCCACTTGTGTTTTGTCGCTGTAATCGAAGGATAAACTCCTGTTTAAAGATGTAATTAGATAAGGTCCAGTGACTCTTCAATTGACTAAAACGTCTCTGAACTTTTTTAAAGGATACCACATTAAAAAATTTAACCCCTCTCTGTCCGCATCTCCACCACGACCATGCTCACCTCCCTCATCTTCCGCGGCCGTGCCGTGATCGCCCTCTCTGATGATGTCGAGCAGCGGCGGTGTGGCGCAACCGGTACGGAGGCTTGCGACGGTGGCGGAGGATAGGCAATGTAAGAACAGTGGGAACGGGAAGGAGAAGGGCTTGATGATAAAGAAACCCAAAAAGGAAAACAGAAAAAGAAGGGGGAGAAAAGAAGCTGAGCCATCTAAAAAACTCATTTGTGATACTATTACCAAACCTTCTAATGAAGAAAAGGTTGATGTCTTTTTCCAACTTTTGCGTATTCATGTTCTCAATCATTCATTACTTTCCATGCACACAATTCCATCATGAAAGTTTGAGCCGACAACTCTCATTCACATGTCAAATTTAAATTTTACAATTGTGATTGAGTAATGTAATTCGAAAATATTATGACCCTTTTTATCGATCATGCTCTACATATTATATAAGTCAAATTCGTGACAATTCACTTCGAATTTGTCAAATCTCAGCAGGAGGAGTCGCATTTTCTGGGACTAAACCCTTTTGCTTATAGCTCAAGTTATTGACTGCTGGAGCAACCCCTGCTCAATATTCTTCGAATTCACCACGTTTTTCCAAATCCCAAACCCACTAGCTTCATTGTAGTTATGAAGAAGGAATAAATTGACCCAAAGTTCGCCTGACAAATTAGCGCAAAAACTTTGAAAACAAGAAAAATCCGGATTCCATGAACCGACATGTCTGACAGCTCCACTTCAAACCTTGTTTCCTTCCCTTCACAGCAAAATTCACCTACATGGACGAATACCGACCCCCCTTTCTTTCCCACCCCCACGTGGCCTCAACCCATTTGATTCGTACAATGCTCACTATATATATATCTCATTCTGATTGAATTGCAACTCTTCACACAATATCCACGAGTGAGGAAGCAGTGGATGATTTGCACGCGCAGCAGAAAATGCCATCATCGACGGAAACAGCCGACGGGTCGTCTGACTCCAACGCTAGCGGCATGGACACGGAGCTGACCTTGGGGCAGCCCAGGGTCGGCGGCTGCAAGGCGGGGATCACCGGGGCGAAGAGGGCGTACGCCAGAACCATCGGTCTTGGCCTCGGAAGCGGCATCGGCAAGCAAAGTGGGGATACCGAGGTTGATGCCGCCGAGAATTCTGCAGCCTCTCAGGTGTCTAGTGCCGGAAAAGTCCCAGCATCCAAGTAAGATCCGCTGTATTGACTCGTTGCAAGGGATCCTAATGTTTACAGAAGATTTTGTGTACAAAGTGGTGTTAAAGATAGTATTGTTTCATTTGATATGATGACTTTGATGACACTATCCAAAGATTAACGCCAATTATTCGTAGTGAGACTAGTTTGTAATATTGATGTACTAACACAGCGTAATAGTCTACAACTACTGTTTAAGCAAGCGGGCCATTCTCAACATCTGATAGGAACTTACTTCATCGCTGGAGCACCATTTTGATCAATTGGTATTCGTATTCTCGGGGCATCCAACATCTTCTCCACTTGCCTGGACAAAAACTCGATCGGGTTTCTTACAACCTCTCTGTCCTAGTGTGCACATAATGCCCCACCTAACCAAGAATAAATGATGAACAAAAATCAAATAGAAGACATAGGACTCTTTCCAGAGTTTGATTAGTTGACTCTAACACTGTTAAGTTTCTGTATGAACTTTTCGATTCTAGATCAAATATGGCAGATATAATCAAATTGACTTTTTCAATCTCCTTTCATGTGAAGGGCACAAGTCGTGGGGTGGCCACCGGTGAGATCATTCAGGCAGAAGACATTGGAGAGCTGCAACTATGTCAAGGTGGCGGTGGATGGAGCTCCGTATCTGCGCAAAGTCAACCTTCGGACATACAACAGCTACGATGAGCTCTTGAAGGCATTGGAGGGCATGTTCAATTGCTTCACTGTCAATGGTAAGCATATGCCTATGCTTTAAGTCAGTTGTGCTAGTTTGATGTGTTCACGCGCTCATGGTGTCGTGGGATCATTGTGTAGGTAATTTTTTGGAAGGGAGCAAGGTCATGGATCAGACCAAGAGAATGGAGTACGTGCCCACATACGAGGATGGCGATGGTGATTGGATGCTAGCCGGCGACGTCCCTTGGAAGTAATGACCTTGTGATTTTCAGTGCATACTTAAATTTGCAGGGCACGCTCACATAGATAGATTCATTAGGCGTCCCCAGAATCATGCCCTTTGGATTAGACTTTCAGATTATATTCAATAATTCCAGCTTGAAAGAACCTTAGGTCGCAAGACAGAATGTTTTGTAGCTTGATAGGGCTCCGCAAGGAAAAATTCACGGTAGAAAGTGCAGATTTGCTCTCACTTTGCTTAAACTCTATCGAAAAAATGAACCAGCTAGTGTTCTTTCTTTTAGCCTACTTGCCGACAATTAGAAGGTTTACTGTTTTGATTAAGACTGACTTTTGCTGTATTGATGGTAAAAATTGCAGAATGTTTGCTGAGTCGTGTAAGCGCATTCGGTTGATGAAGAGCTCGGATGCAGCTGGGATTGGTAGATAAATTTTGCCCTCGTAACTTATTTGTTGATCCGGGTATTTGAGATATCTTTTGACGGCATCATGCTAATCGAGATTAATGTTTGTGCAGCTCCAAGAACTCCAAAATGTAGGGGCTGAGCGGGATCTGGCCAATTTGCTGGCCCGAGCGTTGGGAATGTGGGGAAGATCCTGGTTCTCTAATAGTCTTCTAGTTTAGGTGCCAATGTCTGTAAAATATGAAGCCATACATCCTTTTTCTTTTAGTAAGCAAAACATGAGATCAATCAGTTCTAATTGCTTCTAACGAGCATTTACTCAACTAGGCCATCGGAAAGCACCATCTTTTTGACTTTCGCTGGATAGAACACAATATTTCCTCTGCGGTGATGAAACTTTCTTCCATGTGCTACGACTTAAGCAGTCATTGCATATAATTAGAGAAAGAAAGAATCAGTGATCATAAATCATGAGATCAATATATTTAGTAATGATTCACTGGAAGATGCTTTCACACTCTACTTATATCAGCATAAATGATCAATGGAGACCTTTACGAGGAGCCTGTACTGAAATTAGTCTAGGGAAAAAAATAATCCAAATAAGGACCTAAATTGGAATTATTTTCTCAAAAAAGGGCCCGACTGAATTTTGTATCAAATAAGATTTTGAAGAAGCTACATAAGTCTCGGATAAGGCGAAGTTGCTAGATTGGGAACCTTTGATTATTTTGGTGATCGGGATGTAGACTTTTTGTCCCCCCCAAAAAAAAGAACGGTATGCTACCGCTGTTTGACTTTACGGGAGAGATGGTGGTGGATGAATGAGAATCATCAAAGGATGATGAAGGTCAAAGATAGAGTGAGGTGGGGAGAGAGAGTGATCAACGAGGGAGACGAAAATGAGAAGAAACTGAAGACCAGAAATAAGAAGACTAAATGAAGAAGATGATGATGAGCAAGGTCGGCTTCGGTCACCTTTTTCTTCGAATCAGCAAAATGAAATAAAAAATCAGAATGAAGCCATCAGAAATCGAAGTTGAGGGAGAGCGATGTGAGGCCAGCTCCTGAGAAAAGAGTTCGCTTGCTCCAGGGAGAAAGAGATCCTCTGCCCTGTTCCAATCAAAATACAGTTGATTCTCTCGGGCTCTCGTCCCTTCGAAATCAATCGTTCCAATCAACCTTTATTGTCGTGCTCACTCCAGTTTGATTCCAGTTTTGTTGCCCTAGAACGCCTCTTTCCCGATTCTACGGTTACTGTTTGATTGGCTCTCGTGAATTCTTCTTTACCTAAAGGAAAAATCAAACAATGTGACGGTTCCTCGAAACACAACCCCAATGACTTAAACTACCACCGGCAGTGGTGCAGCCTCAGACTGGCTTGACCTCTTCAAACCTTTATTTGAAAGAAGATCTACTTCATCCCTTTTTGAGAAAATGGAAGCCTAGCAGATTCTTCTTCAAAATTTTCCGCTAATCTAGTTGTCAAAAACAAGGTAACAAATACTCTCTTCAAGATCGACAAAGTTAAAACCAAAAGCAAAGTCGTGCTTGCATTCCATGCATTATACGCGAATGCTGTATAAGGTTCAGGACTGAAAATGTTATCCGACGAACGAGCTCATTCCGTGACACGGTTCTACTAAATCCCGATTTGCCCGGCCAATTTGTGAAACACCAAACCTATGGCTACAACAACAACCAAAAGGCGAGGATTTTAATTGCAGAAACTCATCTGTCTTCCTTCAAACAAACTAAATAGTTGCCTCCAATTCATTACCCTTTCAAATCTCCGCATCAGTTTCTACACAACGGCATCCAACATCTACTCATCCTTGATTGTGAGAAATGCGATCACTCAGAAAGGAATGTATCGACATCAATAATAACGCTGAATGTTAGCCTCATCGACTGGCATCGTGACCACTGCAATAAAAGGGAAGAGACTATTAATTCAATTGATATATTCAAAGAAATTACCAAGACAAAAATGATCTACAGCTTATCTTAATTAATGATGATACACTACAAACTTAAACAGAGTTAAGTGGAATCAAAGTCGGTGAGAGGACACCACTCCAAAGCAAATTTGACGCTGGAAATAATTCATCATTTGAGTACGTTGTGCCACTGCACCATCATATATTTTCTGATTATTTGACATATGTATTGTGAGGTATAGCCATGGTTAGTGCCATCTACAAGCACCTTATCTCAAGGGTCAGCAGCCTATTTCTATTCCTTTTATCTCATGCATTTCTTAGTTCAGTTGTGCTTATCTCAGTAGAAAGAGAAATAAAGAAACCCTTCCTGCAAGAATGAGAAAGTTTCTTCTGCGAGAAAGTAAACATGAAGCTAGCTTGGTTTGGTAAGAGGCCACTACTATAAGAAACCAAACCACTGTACATAGCCATTATCTCTGTCTTAGAATTTTCATGAAGATAATCCCAGTGATGGCCACAGCATTTCCAAGTATCTGCATGCAGCCAGAAATTTTATAACTTTGCCATCTAAAGCTTGAATACATCACCAATTTGTTATACAAACATTAAAAGTATACCTGACATGAAGTTGTGAACGTCAAACCCATAAAAAATGAGAAGGGGCAGAAAATCAACCACGTCTTCCCCTCCCACGGGATCTTCCCCTCCCTCTTCCTCTCCCTCTACCCCTCCGTCCACCTCTGTATCCCCCCGAATGATTCCTATCATCGTCTCTTTCATAACTGAACATGTTCCTCCTGATTCTTTCTGCTTCTGTCTCATTAGGACCCTCTAGTACCTGAAAGGTTGAAATACTAGTGAGTCATGATGTCAAATTCTGCCAACAGAGAAAACAACAGTACCCGATGAAGAAAATATACTAACATGATGAGCATCTTCCAAGTCAAATTGATTCTGAAGCTGCCATGCCAATTCCTCATCATGGATCATATTTGGCTGCTTCCCAACGGCATTTCTTTGTTCCCATTCATTTAGAGTAAAAACTGGAGCCTCTTCTTCTTGACCCTTCCCTCTATTTCTTCGACCTTTAAAATGCTGATTCTGCATCCCTTGTTGGTTCATCTTTCGGAGGAGTTTCTGAGCAGCCGCTTGATTTTGAACAGGTGCAGAATCAGCAACTGAAAACAAAATCAGCTTCCAGTCAAATAGCAATAGAAAGCCTCACAAAATAGAAAAGGCTAAAAATCACTTAGATGGGGAACTCAATCATATGGTCAGAATGAATCTAACCCATTTAGAGACTTCGATAAAAAGACAAATACTTCAACAATTTCCATTGATAATGTAGTGACTCACTTTTGCAGTGCACCTATTATCCTCTGATATCATTCCATACTACTAGACTCACTTATTTAAGTCTATAAAACTGCACAAAGATGATTTAACACCACATCCTAGGTAGTTGATGATCTTCCAAAAACTGCACCTAAGATGATTTACCACCACATCCCTCCATGGCTTATAATAAAAAAAAAAAAAAAAAAAACAAAGAAGAAGAGAAAAGGATTCTGATGTTTCTAAGCAGAATGACTAACTACACGATGCTGCCAGAAGCATTATTATTACCACCATTTTACTCTATAGAGAGCAAGTAGTCATTTATCATTGTAACATGCAACCTACACAAACATGCAATCTTACCAACTTTAAAAATTCTAACCTTCTTTTGGCCTCGACTCAGAGCGAGTTGGTTTTTCCTTATCTTTTCCTGTAGGTGGAGTGGTTCCCGAACTATTTCCCACAACATCTTCCTTTATTTCAAGATTCTTCTGTCCAACGACAGATCTATTTTCCAATGGCATGCGAGACACCCTGCCTTCAAATTTCTTGCCATTGGAGGTTTCAGGGTTGTCTGCAGATTTACCACGTCAAGTTAAAATTGCACATATGGGTCTTTAATGTCCATAAAAAGAAAAGAGAAGTCGTTCAAAGAGGATCATATATGACTTTTGCAGAGAAGAAAGCAGATGAAGACTGACTTGAATATCTTCTTTGATGAGTGGACTGATGTGTGGAAGCCCTGATCTGCAGCTTCTCAAATGGGGGAGGGCCACCTGCATCACTTTGCTGTGATAGTTTTAAAGAATCACGGGAGAAGCCAGAGTATTTTCTGTTCATTTGCCACTCGTCAAATAGAGACTGAACAACACCACCTAAGACGGTTAATGTTGTTGGAGTTAGACACAGAATCCCACTGTATACAGCAACTTTCTTTTCCAGCCGCACCTGACCACAGAGCAGGCACCAAAAACAACATCAGAAGTAGTTGAAGTTGATTTCTTCGACAGCAGTACAAAGTAAGCAAGTGATGGGAACTTGCTTTACACAAGTTCCAACAAGAAGATTAACAAGACTAGAAACCACTACTGCGCAGCCATTAATACTTAATAGCTTTAGACAAGAGGATGATTTCCTAATGCACAATTTCCAAATCATTAGCTAAAATCAGTGGGTTTTTAGTGGATATGACCCAATAACTTCAGTAAATGCTTGTAGGGAAATACTGGATTCTACAGAGGATCTGTACTGCATGGTCAAAAAGAGCTCCAGGAATAGGACATTTGTCCAAGCATAACATATGTGAACATGAATGTCACATTAAAATAGCAGAAACAGGAATCTCGGGTATGGGCGAAGAAGGACATTTGTCCAAGACAAAACATATGCAAACATGAAAGTCATCTTAGAATTGCAGAAACAGGAATCTTGGGTATGAGCAACATCTGACTTGTAATCCCCCGTGATCCCCTTCCATCCACTTGTAGAACCAACGAGCAACCGGACTCTAGAAGACTATAGCCATTTCCAGTGCCAAAAACCCTGGAGATGGACGAGTAAATTTTGGAACTTATATGAGGATCTCAATCCTTCTCCTACATCAGTGAAAGGAAATGACAACAAGCCCACAAAATAATGTCCTCACACCTGGTGGCAATGAGGAAGTTTCTAATCCATTCAATCACTTAACGGAACATCTATGACAAAAACAGCCATGGCATGGACTTGTTGTGAACTTAGGGTATGTTTGTTTCATGGAAGATGAATAATTTAGAAAACATATTCCTAAAAATGATTGTTTGTATTACTTACAAAAATGAATAAATAAAAAAATATTTTCCCCGTTCCCGAAATTGTTTAGGCATCTAATTGCTATCAATAATCAAGCGATACAATTGATCATTTAAAAAAATATGTTTTCCAAACCATTTATTTTCCATGAAACAAATGAAGCCTAAGAATCCTCCCCTCATGCCTACCTCTATATCTCCTATCCTGACCAAGCAATTAACTTCAAACAATTCTTCCTATTTAGAATCAACAAAATCTAGATACACACTTCAAAACTACAACTGCACGTCTAGTGTGAACTTCACTACAACGAGATAATGAAGCTAGGGTGTCCCAGTTCCCACATTAATTTCAACCCTATACTATCCAAATCATTTATTCGAAATGAGCTATCCAGGCCACGTCAGCAATAAACAGCAGACTTAATTGTGACTAACAAACTCAATGGTAGTCTCTCAGACCAAAAACCGAAACGAACTAGATTCTATAAAAAATTTCCATATCTTCCACGCCATGGATACGGCAACTTCAGGGCGTCTATCAACTTACGAAAAACACATACCGATTATAGAGAAGGCAATTTAAAGGAATACCTTAGTACCGGGAACGACATCATCGGGAAGCGACGGAATATGAGCATACTCGATTGCAGTCATCTCACTGTGACCGTCCGTCAGCGTCAATCTCAGCATCCGATTACCACCAGAGCTCTTCGAGGCCTCGTCAATACTACTTCTCGCAATGTCCCTCACCGCAGATATCTGTTCGAGCACACGACAGACGATCACAACCCTAAGCACAACGAGCGCGAAGCCGAAGCGAAACCAACCACGCGCCACTAACACACAGGCAACGGAAGCGATCAGAGGCGGTGACCTAGGAGCAAAAGCCAGCGTCGGGGCGGCCTAACCTGGAGGACCATGGGGCCGTGGAGGTGCGAGGCCTTGCGGTCGGGGAGGGTCCGGGACCCGACGTACCTCAGGTCGGTGTTGAGGAGGTCCGATTCGACGGCGACGGCGAGGGCGGCCGCGTCGGAGGGGTCGTCGATGAGGGCGCGCTGGATCATGATGACGGCCCGGACGTGGGCCGCGTTGTCGAAGGACCATCCGCGCTGCCGGAGCCTCTCCACCAGCGCGGCTTCCGAAGAAGAATACGTCGCCGACGCCGCCGCCGACGACGACGGAGCAGGAGGAGCAGTAGGAGCAGGAGCGGGAGCAGAGGACGAGCACGGTTCCATCTCGAGAGAGAATTCTCTGCAAAAGCAAAAGCTGCGCGGCCGCGTTTTGTTGCGGGGGGAGATGCCGTTTAGGGGAGGAAGCGAATCTGCGGGCCGCCCGATCGGCCCGAGCCTGGGAGTTGCGGGCTTGAGGGTAGGCCCGCCCACGTGGCGGCCCTAGTTTTTTTTTTTTTTTTTAATGGTAGAGACCGTAGTGAAAACAAGCAACGGGCCGCGCGCTGGGCGGGTCTGGGCGGGCCGGTCGGCCTGCTTCAGGTGAAAATACTTTTTTAGGCCCGCCCACGGTTTGGGAAAGATTGGATTTTCTACATGAAATAATTAGCTTTGGATGTGCCCAACTGGATGTGCCTGGCTTGTCCAAACCCGCTTGATCCTAGTTGTTTTGGGCTTGATGGGCCTCGGTGGGGCCCCCAAACCGCCAGACTTGTGATCGTGTCTAATCGAAGGGGCGGATTTTGTGCAAGGTGGGGCGAGTCGCCCTTAGTTGCCCCAAGGGCTTCCTTTGGATCCTTGGTGCTTAGTTAAGAGGTGTAACCTCACCAAAGGAAGGGAGCTTTCTAGGAAGGCTTTCACTGCTTGTCCGTTTGACATGTAGGGATGACAAACTCCATTAATGAGTTCCTTATTTTAATGTATTGATGTTTGCATGCTTCGTACCTCTCGATATACCTTCTTTCTTTTCCAAGATGAAAGAATACTTTCTAAATTTTTTATATCCCAATGATCTTGAGACCTAGGCGGGGACCAATATGAACCCTTTTAGGGACTTGCTTAGGTCCAATTACGCCTCAATCAAGAAAAAAATATTTACATACAAACTTGGCTACTAGATTTTGTAAGATTTTTGTCAAAGTCCTAAAGAACTATCAATGGGAACTTCTAGTGAGATAATTTCCAATTTAGGGTCTATTTTCCTATAATGATTTAGGTGAAGTCAATAAATCTTTCCAAATTGACAAAGAGAGCATGTTGTGATGCATATTGCATTTTAGGTGGTAATTATTACCCATTGAAAGCTTGCACTTTGTAAGGTCATGGAAGAGATCTTAAGATGATTTATGCCATAGTCTTAAGAAATTAAGAGCCAATATCACATTTGAAAATTGGTAATGTTTTTTATTTTACAAAATAGGGAGTTTGTTAAAAGATTGGTTTGAAATATTTTACAACATGTTAATCTCCATATTTAGAGACTCATTTCAAATTAATGAGCTCACATATAAATGTTCTTATATACAAATTTATGGACATTTCTAATTATTTATAAAGACACGAAATCATGATGTACGATATAGCCATATAGTTAATAATTATCGTATCTTTTTGCACCCTTAAGATAAAATGGACCCCTAAATAAATTTATTATTTAAATGCTAACTTTTTTAAAGTGACTCAAACTTGAGTTGAAGTAAAGAATGCGAAACTTCTTTGAAATATTGGCAACAAAATATCATCAAACAAGATGAATTACTACTTAACTCGCATTATATCATGTGCTTTTCCATATCACTAAAAAAAAAAAAGCAGAAATTAAGATAATGATTATTGCTTAGTTCTTGGTATTTTGCTCAATATCTTGTGCATTGCACAGGTTCAATCCTAGCATGATAAATAGTACGGCATGTTTCATACTAATGTTACAGAATGTTCTAATCTTAGATCGTGATATATAACATACCACAAAATGTTTCATGCCGTGCATGCTTGTTAGGCCTATGTAACATATATGCTAACATATAAAACACACTAATTGCATGCTCAATTGCAATGATACACAAATTACTTGAATTTACGTACACTTAGATCCGATTTTCTACCTATAATGGAAAGGGCACATTCTAAACACAATAGTAAACAATTCGACAATTGCCCACGAAGGCCAATATCATATTTAAGTCAATGGAAGAGGTAAGTTTCAAGTGCTGCTCTCTTCTTTGGAAGAGCTCTTCTCTCTCCCTCGGGTAGAGTATCCTTCGCTCCTTCAATGGCAGCTAGATCAACATGACTTTTGAAACCACCATGAGTCTGGATTCGATGCTCACTCCAAATGGCGCTAAGAGCACACCAGATCTGGTAAGCTGAATCCCAAACCCTAACCCTAGCCATCCTCCGTTTGAGCTTCCCTTCTGCAACCCTTCCTTCTTTCCCCTCCGTAATCCATCGATCATCACCCCCCTAATCCACAAACCATAGCCGAGTGACATTCCTCACCACCCACCGATCCGCACTCTGTAGGCGCCTCACCCAATCGATTGTAGAGTCATCCCCTGTTTCCCCAAACCAACTCCACGGAGCCCCCTTCAATCTAATCACAAATCACCATACCCCAACACATATAGCACCAGTAAAATTGATTAATCCAACCTCTGAACCCTAATGACTTCCAACCACAGAAAGTGAGCCCCTACACAACAAATAATGGAAGGAGAGCGTGAGAATGACTTAAGATTAGCAGCATTATGTAAAAGTCTAGGCTCTCTCTGGACAGAAAGCGACGTGGTCGAAGTCTCCACCGACATTCCTCCTACAAAATGGCAGGAATGCAATCTTCCCCTCTTTGGTAAGTTGTTTTCTAAACCTAATGTTAATTTCCCAGCCTTCATTAGCACTATGAAAAAGGCATGGAAAACAGAATTAGTTGATTGTCTACAAAAAGAACCAGGGTTATTCTCCTTTGTTTTCCAATCTGAAGAGGATAAAGAAAAAATCTTAAAAATAGGCCCGTGGTCTTTCACTAGTAATCTTTTAGTTTTGAAGCAATGCGAGCTGGAAATACCAGAGCACTGTTATGAGTATTCTTGTTGCGCCTTCTGGGTTCAAATAGGAGGGATCCCTCTAGGATGGTACATAGAGGATGTAGTTGCTGACTTGGCTGAAAGAATGGGGTGCGTAGTAGAGATACAGATGGAGGCTAAAGGGAAAGGTCCACATAAACCAGGAAGGGTGAAAGTCGAGCTGGATTTGAATGCACCCTTAAAATCAGGAGCTATATTAGACATTGGGACTAAAAAGCTATGGTTAGACTTCAAGTATGAAAGACTTCCACATTACTGCTACTCATGTGGCAGAATTGGTCACTACGCCACTGATTGTGAGGAAGTCCTTATGAACAACCAAAATGGGCGGAGAATAAAACAGGGACATACGGACCTTGGTTAAAGGTGGAGGTATGTGACCATAGCCCTTACTGGGCAGCGTTCTATGGTAAATTAGAAATGAATCCAGAGGCTGATGAAGTCATCCCGGAAACGCTTGCAACAGAAAATGAAATGGAAAGGGGAGTGAGAGGTGAACAGGAGAAATGGGCTGCTGTTATTCGCAATAAGAGAAGGCGAGAGTGTCATTCCACTGAAAGCACTCAAGAATGAGATAGCTAGTATATGCACCTAGAGGGAGGTGAATAGGTGTAAAAACAATTTCTTGAGATACGAAAGCGATACTAGGCAGACGATAGAAAGGAAGATTTCCAAAACAGATTATGATCAAAGTAAAGCAGAGAGTAGGGAAGAGAAAATTGAACACAAGGTTTATAGTGATTCGGCTTATTCCAAGCCTACGTCCACTCTTTCGCACTGACAGCCCACTGACTGGATTTCATTATGAATAAAAGAGATGTTACAGCAAAGTTCTCCATTGATTCTACATTGTAGATATTCTACCACACTTCTTCAAGGTTTCTCACGAATATAGACTCTCTTTTGCGTATACGATTTCGCTCAAATGAATTGACTAAGAACAAGGAGTTTTAGACTTTGGAATTTTTCTATTGTGCACACTCTTAAACAACTAGAACGTCTTCCTTATATACTCCTTTATGCCATCATATCCGTTGGCACTTATCAAAGGAATTCCTCCAATTTACCCGTTGGACAGAATCAATTAGGAAGATCATTCGAGCTATAAAAGGAACATGTCGATAGCCCATCAATCTTGTTCACTCATACAATCGGGATCTCGGTTTCCATAAATAGAACCTTCCAAGTATACTTCACCAATCATCGGATCCTAATCTCCGAATCAATCATGATCAAATAAGGGATTCCGTTATGTCATATCCAACCAAGAGATCTTCTCTAGTTGATAAGGTTACATCCTTAATGAATCATCCAGTTCTGGATAGCCTTTTTTCAACGGATTAGAAACTGTCAATGAGAATAGACTTTGAGTCTTGAGTCTGGCAGTCCGGAGGTCTTCAGCCTTTAAATAACAGAGACTGCAAATCTTCAAACTAAACTGATGGAAATGTTTTGTCAGCTTCAAAACATTTCACGAAAATTTCTCCAACAATCTCCCCCTTTTTGATGGTGACAAAACTTTCCTAGCAAATTTGGATAACTTTGACTTGCAAAATATTACTCAACCAAATATGGATATCTTATAGAGATAAATGGCTTAATGAATGATAACACTAGAATCCGCAACCACAGAAAAATAGGTTAGTCTTGTATGTGAGTAAAGCCATCCATAAAATATCAATAGTACTTAATATAAGTAGTCAAATCCAAATCCCAAATTCAGTCCACATCCAGACACAAAAGTAAAGTCAAACAAAACAAACATCCAAACAAATCAAAAGTTCTCAAAGTTTCAAATCTTGCATCTCTCCCCCTTTTTGTCAGCATAAAAAAGGTTGAGATGAAATGGAATAGAGTCAAGATTGCTTGGGAACACGAACAAGATGGAAATCTCCTATTAACTGAACGATGCCTTCCAGCTTTTTCAATTCTTCCTTCAGTTGAGCTACATCTTCACCCTTAGCATTTGCTTGAATTTGAAGAGCAAGGGCTTGGATCTGATCATTCAAAGACATTGAAGAAACTTGTCCTGCATTCTGCAAATTCTGAACTTCGCATCCCAGAGCATATATCTGACCTCGCATTTTCAAGAGAATATCAAAAATTCTGCAAAAATCTGCTGAATTATCGATCTGCGTACTGGCTTCTACATGGTCAGATGGAGTAAAGGTAGACGATGGCAAATTAGCATAATCATGCAGATTTGGCAAAGAAACATCATGTCATTCCTCAAGAAATTGAGAGGCATAAATATCCTCTGGATCTGCTGGAGAGCGACTGACTCCCTCACTGGTAGCAGGATATGAGGACAGTCCTCTTTTCTCACGATCTCCCCCTGTTTCCATGCCTCCAGGTGGAGAAGAGTATTAATGCTCTCCTTCCTCTTGATTTCTTCTTTCTTCCTCTTCTTCTTTTTCAATTCTTTCCTTCTCAGCATCTCTTTCTTCAGCTTCTCTCTCCTCTGTTTCTTTCTCTTCTCTTTCTCCAGTCCTCTGTTCTGAGTCTTTCTTTGGAACAGAATGACTCAGGTTCTTCAATGCCATTGCATAAATGGTGATGTCTTCCTCATTATCTTCATCCTCAACGATGAGAGCTCTTCTTTTTTTGGATGGAGCAACCATGGGCTCCTTCCCCTTTCTCTTTGCTACCGAAGAGATTTGATGAGTTTTGACAGGAGTTTTCTCCTTGAATTTCTCCAACTCCTTGCTAAGTTCCTTTAAACGCATTTTAGTCACCATTTTCAGTCATACCACCATATGATCACAAGATCGAGTACAGAGAATTTGTGGAGGCTAAATATTCAGATGTCTGAATAACTTCGTCACAAGACCTGGATAAGGAAGTTGACCTCTGTCCTTCACCACTGCTCTATACATGTGGAACATAACAGTGTGAGGAAGAGAAAACTTTTTCCCAGTGATGATGGCATACATTAGCTTTGCCTCTGAATTTGAAACATTAGTCTTTGAAGTAGATTTTGGTCTGAGGCAATTAATGACAATCTTGTGAAGCAGAATGTTAAACGCACTCATCCTCAAGTAGGAAATCTTTTCCTCTATTCTTCTATCCTTAACAAGTTCCAATGTAGCACGAGCAATAGAGACATTGATAGGTTGATATCTCCCTCTCTCAACCCCAATGACATCAGCCAACAAATCTACATCCACCACATAGTCATGATCTCGGACACTAAAAGAGAATATATTCGCATCCAAGAAACTAAGATTCGAATAGAAATAAGCAGTGAGTTCAGCATAGGCTTCTGTAGAGTCAGAATAGAACTGTTCAAGTTGAAGAAGATTGAATTTTTTCCTCAAATTAACATTCACAGTATCGAGGAAATCAAAATCCACACTTCTAGGGTTTATCACCCCACACTTCAACAATTTAGAGTATAAACGCTTTTGTTCCTCCGATCGAAACAAATTTGTCCTTTTTCCCGAATTTTTGCCGCAACACCCATTCTCGGTTGAAACTGACTATACAACTTATCATCATCATTCCCATCTGGCTGATTCATCCATCCAACACGCGGATCACTTGGAATATTAGCAAGGGTTTCTTCTGCCAACCCCACAGGGGCAATTCGTAAGAGCTCCATATTTCGTAAAAAGATGTACTCATTTCCATACCCTTTGTCCTTAAGAAACTCATCGATGTAGTTTAATGGAGTTCCTCTTCTTTTCAAAGCACGATAAAGCTTGTAAATAAAAGAGGGCTTTTGAATTCTTACAGGATCTGCGCCTTCGATGATTTCTTCATTTTCTCGATGAGCATCATCATGTGGACTATATGGAGGAGAATGACGCTGCTGAGAATGTTTTGGGCTCTGCTGTTGACTGGGAGACTCTTCTTCCTTGGTGAGATCGAAGTGCGTAGGCCCCTCACGCATTTGCGGTCCCCTACTTGCAATCTTTGAAGACTTCCTTTGAGACGACATCTTTCACAGTCTTTGAAAGATTCCAAACTTGACTTTCCCAAGAAAGATGACAACTTTTTCGAAGATTAAACAAGAGAAGAAAACATAGATGGAAGATCGGTGCTTTCTTAGGGTTTTTGGAGAGTAAAGCGAAGAAGAAACAACAATGCATAAACAGTTAAAAAGAGAGGCATACGGAACGTCATAAAAGAAATTAAAAAGATGCATTTTTAAAAAATAACTGTCTTTGTTCGAAAAATTAGATAAAAGTCATTTAAAAAATAACTTATTTTTCGAAAAGGAAACGTTGCAATAATCACATCAATTAAAGATAGTAATAATCAAACACGGTTGATGATTGTACCTTTTCAAGATGAGATTCGATAGAAGAATAACTTACAGTCAAAATCTTGTTTGTTTGAGTCTGAGAGTCTCTAGACTTTAACTTCTTCAAACCTCAAAATGTTGAGTCTGGAGCGGATGATTTCAAATTGATTTTACTCCAAAGACTTTGTGAATATATCTGCCAGTTGGTTCTTTGAGTCAATAAACTTAATCGAAATTTCTCCATTTTGAACATGATCTCTAATGAAATGATGTCGAATCTCTATATGCTTTGCTCTTTAGTGAAGAATTGGTTTTTGGTGAGATTGATTGCGCTGGTGTTGTCACAGTTAATCTCCGTGCATGAATCTTCAATTCCAAAGTCTTTTAGCTGTTGTTTTAACTACAAAGTTTGTGAACAACAACTTCCGAGAGCTACATACTCTGCTTTTGCTGTAGAGAGAGCTACTGTACTTTGCTTCCTTGAAAACCAAGACACTGTCCTGCTTCCAAGTAGTTGACAGGTACCCGAGGTGCTCTTTCTATCAACTCTACATCCGGCTAGATCTGCGTTTGAGTATCCAAGAAGAGTAAAGTCTCCCTTTTTAGGATACCAAAGACCAAGACTTGAAGTTGAAGCAATGTATTTGATAATACGCTTTGCAGCACTTAAATGAGATTCTTTAGGGTCTGCTTGAAATCTGGCACAAATGCAAACACTAAACAAATGTTAGGTCTAGAAGCAGTAAGATAAAGAAGTGAGCCAATGATACTCATGTATAGCTTCTGGTCAACTTTCTTTCCTCCTTCATCTTTGTCTATCTTCAAAGAACTTGACATTGGTATATCAGTTTTTTTGCAATTATCCAGTCCAAACTTTTTGACAAGATTATTAGCATATTTTTCTTGATGAATAAAAGTTCATTCCTTCAATTGTTTCACTTGAAGCCCGAGAAAGAATGTTAACTCACCCATCATGCTCATCTCAAATTCATCCTGCATAGTCTTAGAGAATTTCTTGCACAGACTTTCATTAGGGGATCCAAAAATAATATCATCGACATATATTTGAACAATCACAAAACTTTTATTTTCTCTTTTGATAAACAGAGTAGTGTCTACTTTACCTTTTACAAAGCCGTTTTGAATCAAAAACTTACTCAGCCTGTCGTACCAAGCTTGAGGTGCTTGCTTTAGACCATATAAAGCCTTTTTGAGTCTAAATACTGAGTCTGGTTTTCTTGGGTCTTCAAACCCAGGTGGTTGTTCCACATAGACTTTCTCATGGTTAAATCCATTTAGGAAAGCACTTTTGACGTCCATTTGGAATAACCTGAAATTCTTATAACAAGCAAAAGCAAGTAATAATCGAATTGCTTCTAACCGTGCTATTGGTGCATAAGTCTCGTTATAGTCTATCACTTCTTCTTGTGTATATCCCTTGGCCACGAGTCTTGCTTTGTTTCTTATGACCTTTCCTTTCTTGTCCATCTTGTTCCTGAAAACCCATTTAGCACCAATAATAGATTTATCTTTTGGTTTAAGAGTTAAGTCCCAAACATCATTAATGCTGAATTGCCTTAGTTCTTCTTGCATAGCTTCAATCCAGCTTTCATCAAATAAAGCTTATTCTATGCTTTTGGGTTCTATTTCAGAAATAAGAGCCACAGCACTAGACTCTTCGTGCCTTTTGGATCTTGTGCGAATTCCTTCATTAATGTCGCCAATAATAAGATCTTTGGGATGACTGGACTTATGCTTCAAGTTGCTGGTTAAATTGTCAGGTTGATGATCACTTCCTTCATTTGAATATTCAACAATCATTTGTTGCCGGTCTTTCAAAATCTGAGCTGCTTCCTGAGATTTAGACTTTGTTGAGTCTGGAGCAAGTTCAGGTTCTTCAAGATGAGTTTGAATAGATTCATTTTGTATAGAATCTTGGAATTTGACATTCATTGATTCCTCCACAGATTGAGTCTTCTTGTTGTAGACTCTGTACGTTTTGCTTGTGGTTGAATATCCAAGAAAGATGCATTCATCTGACTTTTCTTCAAACTTGCCAACTCGATCATTTGCATTTTTCAATATAAAGCATTTGCATCAAAACACATGAAAATATGAAACAATAGACTTCTTTTCTTTGAATAATTCATAGGGTTTTTTCTAGAATAGGCCTTAGAAAAACTCTATTAATAATATAACATGCTGTAGAAACTGTTTTAGCCCAAAAACGTGAAGAGATGTTGCTTTCAATTAGAAGAGTTCTAGCCATTTCTTGAAGCGATATATTCTTTCTTTCCACAACTCCATTTTGTTCTGGAGTATATGGAGAGGAGAACATATGCTGAAAACCAGATTCATCACAAAATTTTGTGAAATCTTGATTTTCAAATTCACCTCCATGGTCTGTTCTTATACT
This sequence comes from Eucalyptus shirleyi, assembly GCA_017140165.1. Taxonomy (NCBI): domain Eukaryota; kingdom Viridiplantae; phylum Streptophyta; class Magnoliopsida; order Myrtales; family Myrtaceae; genus Eucalyptus; species Eucalyptus shirleyi. Next base: position 15,658,344 of record CM029448.1, on the reverse strand, counting down.
TGAAATAACATACCCTTTTTCGTTTTGAACCTTTTTAGAAAATTTTTCAAAGTAAGAGAAAGTTTCAGACTTACTTGTCAGGAAATATACCCAAGTAAATCGAGAGTAGTCATCCATAATTACTGGGCAATATTTCTTACCTCAAATACTCTGAGTTCTGGTTGGTCCTGATAACTCTATAAAAATAGAGTTATTTTACCTATTTTAGGCAACAATTAATGCATTATCTATGAGGAAATATTTGGATTTCCTTCTGATTATTTAAATTTTCCTTGTTTATGCAGAATAATGAGATATGGAGAAGATAAGGAAAATAAGGGCAATTATCAGGAATTCAAATAAAAGCAGTGATGGAAGATGGATATCAAATCAGGAAATTCTTGATTTTGTTCCCTAATGTTATCTGCAAGTAGATATTTTAGATTTCCTATAAATAGGAAGAGAGAGCAGCTAGGGTTTTTTAGAGAGAGGAGGGGTTAGATCGTTTTCCATTGTTTTGAGAGTTTTTCAAGTATTTTGAAGAGAAGACAAAAGTGGTGACATAATTCTTGTTCTTTGATTCAAGATGCTGGGTTTGATTTATATTTATATTTTTTCTTCTACTATGTTCTAATTTTCTTTTGTTAGGGCTACGATGTAGCCTAACCATGATGATATGAATTTCATGGTTTTTATGTTTTACAATTGATTTCATTCATGTGAGTTATATATTATTGCGTTTACTGCTTTTGAGTGACTAGCCACCACTTGAATGATCTGGTGTGTATGTTTGAGACTGAGAGGTGATAATATGCAATTGCTCATTATAATATATAACCATGAATTAAACATGGATAGAAATATACCGCGTTATTTGTGTAGCTTTCGGTGATAAGGTGATCCAAAAGACTCATTGTAAACTGAGAATATTCATAGTTTTTAATGTACTCATGTTTATTTTAATTCACATAGAGATATAGTGAATTAATAAGCTGAGTAGGTTTACTATAGCTAGAGATAGGATAGTAAATAGATTAGGAAATTCCGCTATCACATGTTTGATATCATTCTTGTATTCACAACAATCTGAAATTCATATCTAGTGGTTATGGTGAAATCGGATGCTCTAACATATTTATCTTATTGATTTTACTACATTTAGTCTTCAAGTTTTGTTTTTAATTTATTCTAAATTATATTTTGATTTGTCAGATAAATTTTAGAATTAATCTATTTTAGTATTTAATTAGTTTATTAATCATCGATCTCCGTGGGACGATACTTTTTCTCATCATTATATTACTTGTTCGATACGTGCACTTGCGTTTAGAATTTTACGAACAAGTTTTTGGCGCCGTTGCCGGGGATCGTTTGTTTAATACTAATTAATATTGATACCAAATAATTCTAAATTTAATCTAGCTTTCGTTTTTATTTTTTATTTTTCAGGGTGTACATCAGTTTATGACATGTAGCCAACAAGGGGAACTTGTTGAGCTTGATCCAGAAATCGAGCGTACATTCAAAAGGCGACTAAAAGAACAGAAAAATCACGCTAATGTCACGGGCCGATCGATTGGGATCGTGACCGCGCGGCGACTCGGGCGAATTTGGACTACCCAAGCCAAGCCTTGCTCGATCGAACGCTTACCCACTCGCTTACCCGGATCGTTGAGAGAGAAAGTAAGAGAGAGGAGCTCTGAAAGGAAGCGGAAGCTTTGATATTACTGAAATGTTGGGTGATTACAAATGAAGGAGGACACCCCTTTTATAGTTGAGGGCCTCGGATTACAACCATTGATCTACTTTTCATCTGACGGGCGAGATCGCACCGCCTCAACTACCGACATAAGTATTGAGCTACCATTTACCGACATAAATGAAAGGAACAGACTCCCGTAATCTAACGCAATGACAGTTTCGCCCGCCCTTGCAATTCGGGGAGAAGACTTGGTGGGAATCCGAGGGAGAGCAGGAGGTCCACGGGCGAGTTGGGGTCAACTCTGGGGAATCTCTCGGGTCGTCCATCTTTTGGCCCGTGACATTCTCCCCCACTCAATTGAGCGACGTCCTCGTCGCTCTTAGCTCGGCGGGCAGCCTTCCGGGCTTTGGCACGAGCCTTCTTGTTCTTGTTTCTCTTCGCTCGAACGCTCACGAACGAAGGGCCGCATCCTTCCATGATGAAGTCGGACGCTCGTGGCTCGGTCTTCGGCTTGGACGGAGCACGCGGCGCACACTTAACCTCGGGGAAGAGCGCTTGGATGGGCATGGCATGAGTCAGAGTAGGATCGAACTTCACCTTTAGCTTCACCTCGGTCAGCTTGTTGATGCGCATGACGACCTTCAAGCTCTTGTCGAGGCGTCGGATCGACGAGATGGTCTTGGTGTCCACCACCCCTTTGATCATGGGGATCATCGACGGGCACTTTTGGTCGAGGATCATCATGCACTTGGTCCTCATGTCGATCATGGCTCCCACACTATGGAAAAGCTGCATTCCAAGGATGAGATCATAGTCGTCAAGAGGGATTACCTCGAACGCCATTCGGCCCTTCCATCCGCCAATCTTGACGTCCACGTCGGGTGTTGATCCTACGCCATGGAAGTCGCCCGAATTGATCGGCTTGTACGACTTCTCGGATGGCTCCACGTGAAGTCCCAAGGTCTTCGCAACCTCGGTCAACATGAACATGTTGGATGCACCGGTGTTGACCAAAGCGTAGAGCGTTCGGCCACCCACTTCGACCTCCACAAAGAACATGTCGGTGTTTGGAGCGATTTCTTCTTTGGTCGGCGATCGGACTTGGACTGAGTTGATCATCCTCACAGCTCCAATCCGGATCTACCGCTTATCTTCTTTGGACTCCTCCTTTTCTTCCTCGAGGGCAAGGAGGGCATTGATTCGACCCTTCTTCGGGCACTTTTGGGTCCAGTGCGGACCTTGGCAAATGAAACAAGGAGAAGGCGGGGGTTGATCAAACCTGCTCGCGTAGTCCGTCGGTGGTCTACCCTTTTGGAAGGCTGGCTTGGAAGACCCTTCTCCCCATGCTTTGGCTCGGCCGCTTTGTTCATGCGCGACCCGGGGAGTGTTTCTTCCAGCTTCATCCTCGCAAGGTCGATCCGACCTCCAATCTCTTTGTCGACTCCTTGGTTCGGTCTTGGTGAGGTCGGCGAGTGACTCGGCCACGCTCAGTGCACGCGCTAGGCTACTCACGTCTCGCCGCTTCAACTCGAGCAGTGCCCACGGCTTCAATCCATCCATGAACGCTCCGAGAGCCTCCTCTTCGCTTAGGTTGCGAATCTGGAGTTTGAGCTCGGTGAACTCCTTCACATACTCTCGGATCGTGCCTCTTTGCTCGAGGCGATGGAGCTTGCTACGGGCCTCTTGTTGAGCGAACTCGGGGAAAAAGTAGTCCCGGAACTCTCGTACGAAGTCGTCCCATGTGCACACGGGATCAGCGCCTTGTCTAACTTCGTCGCACCTATTGCGCCACCAAAGCATTGCCGTATCAGACAGGAACATGGACGCGGTTCGTACCTTGGTCGTCTCGTCGTTTATGTTGACGGCGCCGAAGTATTGCTCCATGCTCCAGACGAAGTTGTCCACCTCCTTGGCGGATCGTTCGCCTTTGAATTCTTTCGGCTTTGGCACCTCAATTTTGGGCACCGCTTGGTTCGGCACAGCACCGTTGGTGATGCTTAGTTTGCACAGGGCAAGCTCGGTCTTGAGCTCTTGGATCTTGGCCTTCATGGCTTCGATCTCGTCCCTACGCGGAGCTTCTTCCTCGACCACTTGGACGCGCTCCTTCAACACATCGATCGATGCTTCAAGGGCTTCGTCTTTGTCGTGTAATGGGGCGGTAGCTTCGTTGATGCATGAAGTGAAGTCTTCACGGAGTGAACTGTCAACCTCCATGATCCGGTCTCACACGTCGTCAAGACCTTCCATGAGTTCCTGCACAGCGCTCGGACATTCGCGATCTTCTCATTGAACGCAGCTACGACGTCCCTCGAGGCGTCTCTTCTCTTTCCACGACCGCGGTCCTCTTGGACTTGCACGATCTCTCCAACCATGACAGCTTCTTGGCTCGACATTCCTTCGAATAGTTGGCGCTCCTTGATCTCTCGAATGGATCTCTCTTTTGCTCTGATACCACTTGTCACGGGCCGATCGATTGGGATCGTGATCGCGCGGCGACTCGGGTGAATTTGGACTACCCAAGCCAAGCCTTGCTCGATTGAACGCTTACCCGCTTGCTTACCCGGATCGTTGAGAGAGAAAGTAAGAGAGAGGAGCTCTGAAAGGAAGCGGAAGCTTTGATATTACTGAAATGTTGGGTGATTACAAATGAAGGAGGACACCCCTTTTATAGTTGAGGGCCTCGGATTACAACCATTGATCTACTTTTCATCTGACGGGCGAGATCGCACCGCCTCAACTACCGACATAAGTATTGAGCTACCATCTACCGACATAAATGAAAGGAACAGACTCCCGTAATCTAACGCAATGACAGTTTCGCCCGCCCTTGCAATTCGGGGAGAAGACTTGGTGGGAATCCGAGGGAGAGCAGGAGGTCCACGGGCGAGTTGGGGTCGACTCTGGGGAACCTCTCGGGTCGTCCATCTTTTGGCCCGTGACACTAAGATGGTAGACGGTGAGAATGAAAATCCACGTAGACTCTTAAGAGATTATGCTGCGCTAACAGTTCAAGACACCACATCAAGTATCAGAAGACCTGCAATTCAAGCAAACAACTTTGAGATTAAGCCGTCACTTATTTAGATGCTTCAACAATCAGTACAATTCAGTGGGCTACCAAGCGATGATCCAAACGCTCATATCGATGCTTTTCTTGAAATCCGTGACACCATTAAATATAATGGAGTTACAGATGATGCTATTAAATTGAGATTATTTCCATTCTCTCTTAGAGATAAAGCTAAGAGTTGGCTTTCTTCTCTTCCTGCAGGATCAATTACTACATGGAATGATATGGCTCAAAAATTTCTTGGTAAGTTCTTTCCACTTGCAAAGTCTGCGAAGATGCGTAACGATATTACTAATTTTATGCAGATGGATAATGAATCATTATATGAAGCATGAGAAAAATTCAAAGAATTTCTTAGGAGATGCCCACATCACGGACTACCCGTATGGATGCAGGTACAAACTTTTTATAATGGCTCTAGTGCAAATCTTCGTTCTATGATTGATGCAGTTGCAGGGGGGACTTTAAATAATAAAACACCAGAAGAAGCCTACAATCTATTAGAGGAGATGGCGTCCAATAGTTATCAGTGGCCTACTGAGAGATTACCAATGCGAAAAGTTAGCGGAGTTCATGAAGTGGATGTTTTTGCTGCAATTGCTGCACAATTTGAAACACTCAACAAAAAGCTTGATAATATGAGTGTTTCAGCCATGAAAATTCACAATTTGACATGTGATTTTTGTGGTGGAGGACATGTTAGCATAGAGTGTCAGGTAGGTAATACTTTCAAACAATCTCATGAAAATTCTAACTTTGTTGGGAATTTTAACAGGTCACAGAATAATCCCTACTCCAACACGTACAATCTGGGATGGCGCAATCATCCAAATTTTTCATGGAACAATCAAAATATGACGAGACCACCTATATTCAAACAATCAGAAGAGACAAAGTCAAATTTGGAAAATATAGTCACCAAACTTGCTAACACAACTCATGACTTCATCAAAAGCACGGATGTGAGATTTCAAAACCAAGAGGCTTCAATCAGAAATCTGGAGATGCAAGTTGGTCAGTTAGCAAGCATGATGTCAGGAAGGCAATATGGTTCTTTACTGAGCAACACAGAGAAAAATGCAATTGAAAACATAAAGGCTATTACCCTAAGAAGTGGTAAACAAGTAGGAGAAGAAGAGATTTCCAAAGACAAAGAAGATGTGATCAATAAACAATCAAAGGAGACAAGTAGGAGTAAACTTTTTCCAGATAATCCCAAGCCATATGTGCCGCCAATTCCATTTCCTCAGCGACTCCAGCAGCACAAAATAGATAAGCAATTTTCTAAATTTCTTGATGTATTTAAAAAATTGCACATTAACATTCCTTTTGCAGATGCTTTAGCGCAAATGCCTAGTTATGCAAAATTTTTGAAGGAGATTTTGGCAAACAAAAGGAAACTGGAGGATTATGAAACTGTGAAGTTAAATGAGGAGTGTTCAGGCATCCTACAAAACAAATTGCCTCCGAAATTAAAAGATCCAAGGAGTTTTACTATTCCTTGCACTATTGGGGATTCTTACTTTAAAAAAGTATTATGTGATTTAGGTGCAAGTATTAATCTGATGCCTTATTCTGTTTTCAAGAAATTAGGATTGGGCGAGGTAAAAGCAACCACAATGTCACTTCAACTGGCTGATCGATCAATTAAATATTCGAGAGGTATTGTGGAAGATGTTTTGGTAAAAGTTGACAAATTTATTTTCCTGCAGATTTCATAGTTTTTGACATGGAGGAAGATTTTGAGGTACCATTTATCTTAGGTCAACCTTTTCTAACAACAGGAAGAACTCTTATTGATGTACAATGAGGGAAGTTGATTCTTAGAGTTCAAGATGATCTTGTTTCATTTAATGTTTTTAAAGCATTGAAATATCCATATGATGATAATTCTTATTTTAGAGTTGAGACAGTTGACAAATTGGTGAATAAGGTTTTTCAGGAAAATTTTTTTAAAGATCCACTGTGGCATGTCTGATTCGACCAATGGATAAAGATATTTAGAATTAGGAGATAAAGGAGTACGCAAATTTCATGGAGGCAATTCCACCATATTCAAGGCAAAAGGCAATTAAATTTGAAGAGTTGGGACAACACATTACAAAGCCTAAACCATCAATTGAAGAGCCTCCAATTCTTGAACTCAAACCCTTACCTTCTCATTTGAAATATGCTTATTTAGACAGAGTTTCTTCTTTACCGGTAATTATATCTTCTTCTTTGACAGATTTGATGGAGGAGAAATTGCTCAGAGTATTAAGAGAGCATAAATGTGCAATTGGATGGAAAATAACTGATATCGAGGGAATTAGTCCTTCAATTTGCATGCACAAAATTTTGATGGAAGAGCAATATAAACCCACTATCCAACCTCAGAGGCGTTTGAACCCGAAGATGCAAGAAGTAGTGAAAGCTGAGGTAATTAAGCTACTTGATGCAGGTATCATCTATCCTATCTCTGATAGTTCTTGGGTAAGTTCTGTACAAGTTGTGCCAAAGAAAGGTGGTATGACTGTTCAAAAAAACGACAATAATGAATTGATTCCAACTAGAACAGTTACTGGGTGGCGTGTGTGTATGGATTACAGAAAATTAAATGATGCCACTAGAAAAGATCACTTTCCTTTACCATTTATTGATCAGATGTTAGAAAGACTTGCAGGGCATGAATTTTATTGCTTTTTGGATGGATATTCGGGGTATAATCAGATTCCTATTGCACCAGAAGATCAAGAGAAAACTACTTTCACTTGTCCCTATGGTACTTTTGCTTTTAGAAGAATGCCCTTTGGTCTTTGTAATGCACCAGTTACTTTTCAAAGATGCATGATGGCTATTTTCTCTGATATGGTTGAAAAATATATTGAGATTTTCATGGATGATTTTTTCGTTTTTAGCCTATCATTTGATTTTTGTTTAAATAATTTGGCTTTGGTCTTACAAAGATGTAAGGAGACTAACCTTGTTTTGAATTGGGAGAAGTGTCACTTTATGGTGCAGGAAGGAATAGTGCTTGGGCATAAAATTTCTCGAAACGGAATAGAAGTCGATCGAGCCAAAGTGGAGGTCATTGCAAAATTACCTCTGCCAACATCTGTGAAACTTGTTAGAGGATTTTTGGGGCATGCAGGATTTTACAGGCGATTTATAAAAGATTTTTCAAAAATTGCTAAACCTATTTCTAATCTTTTGGAAAAAGATGCTCCTTTTAATTTTTCCGTTGAATGCATGCAGGCTTTTAACACTTTAAAGGAGAAGTTAATATCAGCACCAATTATGACCGCACCAAATTGGGATTTACCTTTTGAGCTGATGTGTGATGCTAGCGATTCTGCAGTAGGAGCTGTTTTGGGACAAAGAAAGAATAAAATTTTTCAAACCATATATTATGCCAGTCGAACCTTGTCAGGTGCACAATTGAATTATTCAACAACAGAAAAGGAACTTCTAGTGGTAGTATTTGCTTTTGATAAATTTCGTTCTTATTTAATTGGCTCAAAAGTTATAGTTTATTCTGACCACTCTACTCTTAAGTATCTGCTTGAAAAGAAAGAATCAAAACCTAGGTTGATCAGGTGGATTATATTGCTGCAAGAATTTGATTTGGAAATCAAAGATAAGAAGGGGACTGAAAATCTAATTGCAGATCACTTATCAAGAATTCCAAATTCAAAGGGAGAGGTAAGACCAATTTTGGAAGAGTTCCCTGATGAGAAATTTTTTTCCATCAAGTCAATTCCTTTGTATGCTGACTTTGTAAATTATTTGGTAAGTAATGTTCTTCCTCTTGAATTATCATATCAACAGAAGAAAAAATTCTTTTATGATGTTAAAAATTATTTTTGGGAAGAACCTTTCTTGTTTAAAGTATGTGCAGATCAGGTCATAAGGAGATGTGTTCCAGATGAAGAGAAGGCAAACATTCCATATCATTGTCATGATGGAGAGACAGGTGGCCATTTTGGTGCCACAAAAACTGCAGCTAAGATTTTACAATCTGGATTTTATTGGCCTACACTTTTTAAAGATGCCTACTCCTATGTAGCTTCATGTGATATGTGTCAAAGAACTAGAAATATTTCAAGAAAAAAATGAGATGCCTTTAAACAACATTATTGTGTGTGAATTATTTGATATTTGGGGTATTGATTTCATGGGACCCTTTACACCTTCTTATGGAAATTTATACATTTTAGTGGTTGTGGAGTATATGTCTAAGTGGGTAGAAGCTGTAGCATTACCAACAAATAATGCTAAAGTTGTGGTGAAATTTTTGAAGAAAAACATTTTTACCCGATTCGGCACTCCTAAGGCAATCATAAGTGATAGGGGGACACATTTTTACAACAAGCAATTTGAAGCACTTTTGAGTAAGTATGGAGTCACACATAAGGTTGCAACCCCTTATCATCCTCAGACTAGTGGTCAAGTAGAAATTTCAAATAGGGAAATCAAGAGAATTTTAGAAAAAACAGTGAATGCCTCTAGGAAAGATTGGTCAATAAAACTTGATGATGCACTTTGGGCTTATAGGACAGCGTTCAAAACTCCAATCGAGATGTCTCCTTTTAGGCTAGTGTTTGGAAAGGCTTGTCACTTACCAGTGGAATTAGAGCATAAAGCACATTGGGCATTGAAATTTCTGAATTTTGATATGCAGTTTGCAGGTGAAGAAAGATTATTGCAACTGAATGAATTGGAGGAATTTCGCAATGAGGCCTATGAAAATTCTAAGTTGTATAAGGAGCGTACAAAAAGATGGCATGACAAGCACATATTCAGAAGAGAGTTTAAAATTGGTCAAAAAGTCTTACTTTATAACTTTCGTCTTAAACTTTTTCCAGGAAAGTTGCGATCTAGATGGTCTGGTCCTTTTACAGTTACACAGGTATTCCCATATGGAACAGTTGAAGTTGCGCATGACACTGAGGGCACATTCAAAGTGAACGGTCAACGTTTGAAGCCCTACTTTGAAGGTGGTTACAACAAGCAGAAGACCACCATTGAACTTCATCCTTCAGAATAGCGACATTTGAGAAAGTTTGGCTAGAAACTATAAAGCAAGCGCTTCTTGGGAGGCAACCCAAGCATTTTAATTATGTTTTTATTTATTTTTAAGTTTATGTTTTGCAAAAAAAAAAAAAGATTAACTTTTCTCTATATTATCCAAGTTAATTTTTAGGGAGCACCTTTCAAGAGTTTAATCATCAAGATCATCTATGGACTTATCCTACAACCAGGGAAGTTTTCTTCTTCCTATTCTATTTTTCGCATTGAGGACACTGCTTCATTTAAGTTTGGGGGGAAGACAAATTTTTGGATAATTTTTTATTGCTTTCCTAGTTGTGAATTTTTGCGATTCTTAGGAAAATTTAAATTTTATTTAAACTTGCAATTGAGGTGTGAGTTAATCTTAATTCTGATTATGTTGATCCACTTACTGAGCACTAAAAGTCCTTACTTTTTGAATTATGTGTAAATCTAGAGAACATTCATGTGAAATATGTGATTTTCTTAGATTTCACCCAAATCTTAGAATTTGTTTGATTTTCTCTTGAGGCGAAATCCTAAGCTAAATCTAATTGAGAAAATGATATAGGCAATTTTTGGATCGATTGAGCCTTTCAAGCCAACCTTATTTATTTATCCCTAGTCACCCCGTTGAGCCTTAATTATTACCAAATTTTTCATTGGCACCCATATATGTTTAGCATAGCCGTGATCAAATTATATCCTTATCCCATGCCCTATGAACACGTTGATTTTCTTTTGGGATAAAAAAAAAAATATTTGAGCTTGATAGAAATTTGGGAGGAATGATGGAGTAAAAAGAAGAAAAAAAAAATGATTGCAGTGGTTGTTTGGGGTGTATTGTCAAAAAAAAAATTGCTTTTATGGTTCCTTATCTAACTTTCAATTGAGTGAGCCTTTTGGATACTTAATGGGTTGGAAATTTTTATGTTATATTTGGAGGGACTTCGGGAGAAACTCCACCATAAAGCAATTCAAAAAAAAAAAAAAGAAAAGAGAAAAGAGAGAGAGAAAAGGAAAGAGAAAAAAAAAGAATGATGATATATGGCAGCAAAAAAATTATCTTGAAGGAGTGAAATTGGACAGTGACATTGGCTCTAATTAGATCCTCGAAATCAACGTGTTGATGGGTGATTTGAGCTTAAAATTCCCGTTATCTCACCTTTAGCCCAGCCTTACATTACAACCTGAGAAAAGTCCTATTGATTTTTGGTTGGATAATTAGCTTACATTAGTGGAGAGAGGAATAAAAAGCAAACTTATGAGATTTGGTCATAATTATTGAGAATTTTTGAGAGGTTGCATGTTAATGTGAATTTATTTGGATTGCATATAATTCGAAAAAGATGAGGACTCTCACACACACACTTGGATCATATAGTTAGAATTGGTCTTAATTTATAAATTGATTTCAATGTTTGGATGAAATTTATGTTTTTCTTTGAATTGTGAATTTGAGCAATTATGAAAAGATGTCATGGAGAAGGTTGTTAGGTTGAGTATGTATTATGTCTTACTTTTGCTCGAGGACTAGCAAAATGTTAAGTTTGGGGGTTTGATAACTCTATAAAAATAGAGTTATTTTACCTATTTTAGGCAACAATTAATGCATTATCTATGAGAAAATATTTGGATTTCCTTCTGATTATTTAAATTTTTCTTGTTTATGCAGAATAATGAGTTATGGAGAAGATAAGGAAAAGAAGGGCAATTATCAGGAATTCAAATAAAAGCAACGATGGAAGATGGATATCAAATCAGGAAATTCTTGATTTTGTTCCCTAATGTTATTTACAAGTAGATATTTTAGATTTCCTATAAATAGGAAGAGAGAGCAGCTAGGGTTTTTTAGAGAGAGGAGGGGTTAGATCGTTTTCCATTGTTCTGAGAGTTTTTCAAATATTTTGAAGAGAAGACAAAAGTGGTGACATAATTCTTGTTCTTTGATTCAAGATGCTGGGTTTGATTTATATTTATATTTTTTCTTCTACTATGTTCTAATTTTCTTTTGTTAGGGCTACGATGTAGCCTAACCATGATGATATGAATTTCATGGTTTTTATGTTTTACAATTGATTTCATTCATGTGAGTTATATATTATTACGTTTACTGCTTTTGAGTGACTGGCCACCACTTGAATGATCTGATGTGTATGTTTGAGACCGAGAGGTGATAATATGCAATTGCTCATTATAATATATAACCATGAATTAAACATGGATAGAAATATACCGCGTTATTTGTGTAGCTTTCGGTGATAAGGTGATCCAAAAGACTCATTGTAAACTGGGAATATTCATAGTTTTTAATGCACTCATGTTTATTTTAATTCACATAGAGATATAGTGAATTAATAAACTGAGTAGGTTTACTATACCTAGAGATAGGATAGTAAATAGATTAGGAAATTCCGCTATCACATGTTTGATATCGTTCTTGTATTCACAACAATCTGAAATTCATATCTAGTGGTTATGGTGAAATCGGATGCTCTAACATATTTATCTTATTGATTTTACTACATTTAGTCTTCAAGTTTTGTTTTTAATTTATTCTAAATTATATTTTGATTTGTTAGATAAATTTTAGAATTAATCTATTTTAGTATTTAATTAGTTTATTAATCATCGATCTCCGTGGGACGATACTTTTTCTCATCATTATATTACTTGTTCGATACGTGCACTTGCGTTTAGAATTTTACGAACAGGTCCAAAGAGATCCATATGCAGAAGCTGCAATACACGATTAGTGGAAACTTGATTTATTGGTTTAAAAGAATTTCTTACCTGTTTTCCCAATATGCATGGTGTACATAGATAAGACTTTTGGTATGATAGATTAGGTAAACCACAAACAAGCTTCTTTGCTGAAATTTTGGCTATTTGCTTCATATTGATGTGCCCAAGCTTTATATGCCATAAGTTCGCTTCGTCTTGGATTGAGATTAGACATTGTGATTAATTTGGTTTCACATCCAAGAGGTAGATATTTCCATGTCATCGACCCATGAATGATTGAGTAGAATCTTTACTGGTTCCTGAACATATTCCCTCTTGAAAGTTGATTTTGAAACTGGTATCACATAGCTGACTGATACTGAGCAGATTGTAGTTGAGTCCTTCAACTAAATAAACATTACTTATTGTGAGGTTCCAATCTTTATAGTTCCAAATCCCACAATTCATCCTTTGCTATTTCCTCCAAATGAGACTTTTCCACCATTCACTTGAACAAGTTTTATGAAGCAATTTGAATCTCCTGTCATATGTCTTGAGCATCCATTATCCAGATACCATTTTACATTTTTCTTGATAGTGACCTGCATTTAAAAAGGAAACTCAAACTTTTTTTGGTACCCATATTTTCTTGGGTCCATTTGTGTTAGTATGATATGCAGTTTTTGCCCATACTTTCTTAACAAGTTTCCAAACCATATGACATTCTTTTTCAAAATGATCTGCACTATTGCACTTTGAACATCTGAGAGCATTGCGACCTATTGGTTTTACAAAGATCATTTTAAAATGATTTTTGTAAGCATCTCTTGTAGGTCTTTGCTTAATTCTTTCTTTCACTTTTGGAAAATCAATTAAAGGAATGGTTTCAGCAGTCATTCCCAAACTGGATTTATTGAAATAAGGTCTTTGAACAGAAAGAATTTTTTTTCCAGTTTCTCAGATCCTATAGAAAATCTTTTAGAAATATTTGAGATATCATTTTTTAATAATGCATTTTCTTTTGAAAAATTATTTCACTTTCTCTAAGAGAAGAAACATTCATGTCTAAACATTTCACATTTTCTTTCAAAACATTTTCCTGTTGTTTTAGAGCAAAATTTTCTTTTTTGAGTTCGGAAATCTTTTTAAGAGAAGTCTTAAGATTAAAACACGACTTATCAATGTATTTAGAGACTTTAATAGGGATTTTGAAGTTATTCACCTCAAATTCACTGTCTGAATCTGAGTCTGTCTCAAAATTTGAATATGAATTCGATTGTGCCATCAGATATATATTGGCATAATCATCATCACTTTCTTCACACTCTGTATCACTCCAGGTTTCTACTTTAAGAGCCTTTCGATACTTTTCAGCTTTTCCTTTCTTCTTCCTCAGAAGAGAACAGTTGGGTCTGATGTGTCCATTTTTCTTACATTCAAAGCAGACTACATCTTTGTTTGATTCATCATCCTCAACAGACTTAGTCTGCTACTTTTGAAAACTTTGTTTCTTTGGATTGAATCTTCTTCCTTTTCTATTAAGCTTTCTGAATCTTCTTATCATGAGAGCAAGCTCCTCATCATCCATATCATCTTCAGAATTTGTAACATCAGAATCATCATTGGATTTTAATGTAATGGATTTCTTACCTTTAGGATCTTCATCTTCATTGATTCGTTCCACTTCATAAGACTGAAGAGTCCCAACTAACTCATCAACATATAGTGGCATGATTCTTTGTGTTTCTCTTATTGAGGTCTTTATGTGATTCCAATCCTTAGAGAGTCCACGCAGAAGCTTGTTTACCTTCATGGAATCAGAAATTGGTTGACCTTGATTTTCAACACCATTCACGATTTTTGTAAAACGACTAAACATGTTAGTTATAGATTCTCCTGATTTCATTTTGAAGGCTTCGTATTGACCGAAGAGAATGTTGATTCTAGTCTCTTTCACTCGATCGGTTCCTTCATAGGTAATATGTAATCTATCCCAGACTTTTTTAGCTGTAACACAATAAGATATTCTGTTATATTCAGTAGGTGACAAAGCACAATATAAAGAATAAATTGCTTTTGCATCAAGAGCTTGTCTCTTGATTATCTCTTCCTGAGTCATTTCACTAGACTCAACAGTATCTTTTCCTCTCTATGAAACAGGTGCAGCTTTAGGAATGATTCCTTTTTCTACAACGTCTCATTCCAGAGAATCCTTTGATCTTAGGAACGCCTTCATCTTGTTTTTCCATATGTTGCAATCCTTTCCATCAAAGTAAGGCAGTCTGGTATTGCTTTGCCTTTCTACCAGCCCTAGAGCCAACATACTAGCCATGGATCTTTAACTCTGAAGTAAAACACTTCAAACAAAGTGAGTATACAGGCTTTGATACCAATTGAGATAGCTAGTATATGCATTTAGAGGGGGATGAATAGGTGTAAAAATAATTTCTTGAGATACGAAAGTGATACTAGGCAGACGATAAAAAGGAAGATTTCCAAAACATATTATGATCAGAGTAAAGCAGAGAGTAGGGAAGAGAAAATTGAACACAAGGTTTATAGTGGTTCGGTTTATTCCAAGCCTACATCCACTCTTCCGCACCGACAGCTCACTGGCTGGATTTCATTATGAACAAAAGAGATGTTACAGCAAAGTTCTCCCTTGATTCCACAGTGTAGATATTCTACCACACTTCCTCAAGGTTTCTCACGAATATAGACTCTCTTTTGTGTACAAGATTTGCTCAAATGAATTGACTAAGAACAAGGAGTTTCAGACTTTGGAATTCTTCTATTGTGTATACTCTTAAACAATTGGAATGTGTTCCTTATATACTCTTTTATGCCATCAACCCGTTGGCACTTATCAAAGGAATTCCTCCAATCTACCCATTGGACGGAATCAATTAGGAAGATCATTCGAGCTATTAAAGGAACATGTCGATAGCCCATCAATCCTGTTCGCCCATACAATCAGGATCTCGGTTTCCATAAGTAGAACCTTCCAAGTATATTTCGCCAATCATCGGATCCTTAATCTCCGAATTAATCATGATCAAATAAGGGATTCTGTTATATCATATCCAGCCAAGAGATCTTCTCCAATTGATAAGGTTACATCCTTAATGAATCATCCAGTTCTGGATAGCCTTTCTTCAACGGATTAGAAACTGTCAATGAGAATAGACTTTGAGTCTTGAGTTTGGTAGTCCGGAGGTCTTCAGACTTTAAATAACAGAGACTGCAAATCTTCAGACTAGATTGATGGAAACGTTTTGTTAGCTTCAAAACACTTTACGAAGATTTCTCTAACAAAGAAGAAACAGCTAAAGACCAAAGTAAAAACGACAAAGGGAAACAGGTCATGTGTTTAGATTATCCCAAAGCAAACTTTCAACCAGATGACAGCAACAAAAAGAAAACTCTAAAGACCCAGAAATCAAAAAAATAGAGGCGATCAACAGAAAATGCCCTCATACTTGTTGATGATATGGAGTTATTGGACACCCCTGTCCAGATAGTGAAGGAAGGAAACGATTGGGCTCAGGTGGCTAGTCCTAATAAGCTACCGAAGACACCATGAAGATTATCAGTTGGAACTGTCAGGGGCTGGGCAATCCCCTAACGTTCCAGGAACTAAGAGCTTTAGTAGCTCTCGAAAGGCCTGCTATGGTATTTTTAATGGAGACGAAGAACAAGGAGATGAGGGTGGAGGGCGTGGTTAAACGCCTAAATTTTGCAAACAAGTTGGTAATGAATCCGGAAGGGATAGCAGGAGGCTTGGTATTAATATGGACTGAAGAGGTGGAGACACGGGTGATTTCCAGCAACAAAAACAGCATTGATGTTGAATGTTCTGATCCAAACAGTGGCAGCAAAATGCGTATCACTTTTCTTTATGCTCCTACAAACTATGGGGAGAGACTCATATTATGGCATCAATTAAGGGACATTCAGGCACAAAACACACTTCCATGGATTTGTATGGGGGACTTCAACGAAGTCTTATATGCATGGGAGAAGGTAGGAAAAATGGCAACTGATTATCACCGCATGGCAGCTTTTCGAGATCTATTGAATGACTGCTCCCTAATGGATATTGACAGCAAAGGATGTGCATATACATGGACAAACAATAGAGAAGGCGAGGAACTGGTTAAAAAACGACTAGATCGAGCTCTATGTACCATGGAATGGTGAGTAACCTTCCTAGAGGTTGAGGTTCAGGCTTTACCAGCTATCGGCTCAGATAACAGCCCACTCCTTATTGTGCTTCACCCTGAAAATCTGAAAAAGTAAAAACAATTCAGGTTTGAAGCATATTGGATGGAAGAAGCAGAATGTCGGGAGATTATCAAACAAACTTGGGATGGAAGTCTTCTTAATGACAGCAACTTCATAGCCAAAGTGCATACTGTGTCAAAACAACTTGAAAAGTGGAGCAAAAACAAGTTCCCTAATGTAGCCAAACGCATAAAACAGTTAAAGCGGTAGTTAACAGACCTAACAAATAGACAACCGGCAAGCTATAGTAAGAAGGAATACCAGCAGGTGATGGATCAACTTGAAAACTTATGGTAACAGGAGGAAAAGTATTGGGGGCGCAGGGCGCGAATAAATTGGCTTCAATGGGGAGACAAAAACACGAAGTATTTCCACGCTACTACAGTGCAGCGTAGGCAGAGAAACAGAATAACCATGCTAAAGATAAACGATGACACTTGGTGCAGGGAGCAGCATATGCTTAAGCAAAAAATATTGGAATTTTATCGAACACTTTATGAATCTGTGGGACCAAGGAACTTTCAACCGGTTTTAGACCAGTGTCCTAGCCTAGTTAGTGAGGCAATGAACACACATATGATGGAAACTGTGTCCGCGGAAGAAGTCCAAGCAGCGGTGTTTCAATTGGGGGCACTCAAAGCTCCGGGTCTCGATGGATTAAATGGACAATTTTTTCAGCACTATTGGGAGGAACTCAAAGCTAAAGTCCTTTATTTAGTCCAACGGTTCTTTGAAGCAGGTACATTCGACCCTACCCTAAACCAAACACACATTACCCTCATCCTCAAAGTTAAAAATCCAGAAAGCATCACCCAATACAGACCCATAAGCTTATGTAATTTTAGTTACAAAATCATAGCTAAGGTGATGGTAAATAGACTAAGAAGATGGATCCCATAACTTATCACTCTAGAATAAAGCGCCTTTGTACAAGGGAGATAGATTCAAGACAACATATTTATAGTTCAAGAAGTTATCCACCAGCTCAGAATCAAGAAGAGAAAAAAGAGATTTTAAGCAATTCTGAAATTAGATATGCAAAAAGCGTATGATAGAGTGGAATGAGATTTCCTGAAAGCGTGTCTGCTGAAAATGGGTTTCCACACAAGATGGGTAGGAATGATAATGCATTGTGTGTCAACAGTAACTTTTAGCGTGAAAGTCAACGGGGAGCCTATGGAATACTTCACACCACCAAAGGGGTTAAGGCAAGGAGATCCGTTGTCACTTTATCTGTTTATTCTGGTGTCGAATGTGCTATCATGGTTAATGCAAAAGGCTATGGTAGATGGGAGCCTAAAAGGGATAAAACTGAATTCACATTGTCCTACTCTATCACATCTTCTCTTTGCCGATGACTCTATATTCTTCTTGGATGGGACATTAACAGAATGCCAAAACCTCACAACAGTCCTTAACCAGTATTGTTTTGCTACGGGTTAAACAATCAACCTAAACAAATCAGGGGTGAGATTAGCAGCGGTTGTCCTTTAATTCTTCAAAGGAATTTGGCTCAACAACTTAGAGTCCCGATCATGGACAAGATAGGGAACTATCTTGGCATACTAACGGATTGGGGAAGGTTAAAAAAGAAATGTTCACCTGGATCCTAGCCAGAGTAAACATGAAGATGGTGGGTTGGAAAGAGAAACTTCTGTCCAAAGCAGGAAAAGAAACACTAATAAAAAGTGTAGTCCAAGCACTCCCTCAGTATGCTATGTCGATATTTAAAATTTCCATTTCAATATGCAAATCGATTGAAAGGAGAATAGCCAATTTTTGGTGGAGGCAAAATGAAGCCAGCAGTGGATTGCATTGGAAGAAGTGGGAAGCTTTGAAAATGAGAAAGGATGAAGGAGGGCTTGGGTTAAGAGATTTAATAAACTTTAACAGAGCAATGCTTGGAAAACAGGCATGGAGGTTATCTCAATCACCCATAGCTTTATGGAGCAGAATCCTTAAAGGGGTTTATTTTCCAAATGGCGATATGTGGAAGGCAGGGAAAGGGCAGCGCCCCTCATGGGGTTGGCAAAGCATTATGGTGGGGAGAGAAGCAATTAAAAAAGAGATCCAATGGTGAGTAGGTGATGGTAGGAAAATCAGTATACGGGAGGACAAATGGCTGGGATCTAGAGTGATAGGGGGCCCCACTAACAGAGATGAACCCACAATAGTGGCTGAACTGATAAATGACTCCACCAGGGAATGGAAAGAAACAGAGATTTAGCAACTCTTTGAAAATAGAATAGTAAATGAGATCCTCTCTATCCCGCTGAGTCCTAATCCAGAAGAAGATACTCAAGTATGGCAAGGTAACAAGATGGGGAAGTACATGGTGAAAAGCGGGTACAACAAAATATGTGCATACAACACAACAATAGATCAGAACAGAGCATCAACCTCATTTCAACCACCTCGCTTCTTATGGACAAACATTTGGCAGTTATCTATTCCCCCAAAGATATGCATTTTCATATGGAGTGTGTGTCACAATGCAATCCCAACCAGAGAGAATTTGTACAAACGAAAGGTTTTACCTCATCCCATCTGCACGCTCTGCAACGACCAAGTGGAGACTACCAAGCACCTGTTTCTTCTATGCAAATGGACGAAGCAAATATGGACAGATCCACGGGTTAGAATCTAATGTGAATCTAACAGCATCACCTGCTTTGATAAGTGGCTAATGGAGAGGTTTGAAGAACAAAGGCACCTACCTGAGAAGGAGCTGCTGGTGATGACCCTCTGGTTTGTTTGGAAAGCCCGCAACAATTCGATTTTCAGAGCTCAAAAGTTGGACCCGACCACCATTGTAGATCCGGCGGAAGCACATTTGAGAAATTTCAGTCGATGGCAGCAAAAAGAACCAAAGGGGACTTCAGATCTACACTTACCAAACTAGTGGAGGCCATCGAAGGAAGGAAAGTTGAAGCTGAATGTAGACGGTTCATGGAAACAAGGTGAACAAACCGGATCAATTGCTAGAATATTGCAGGATCACGCCGGACAAGTGATTGACGGCTTCATGCAGTAGGTTCAAGCCTCCTCTCTGCTTCAAGTAGAAATCCTAGCGATTTCGCATGGGCTGAAGCTGCTGCAGTTCAGAGCAAATCTGCACGAGGGAGAAACAGAACTTGGCAAAGTACATCTGACTAAAATTGAGTGCGAAACAGACTGCCTTACCGCACACCAGAGCATCCTGGGCTGGGCTGAGACTCCATGGCAGGTGAAGCCCATAATAGAGAAATGTAAAAGCCTGCTCTCCCATTTCCCAACAACGACACTGAGCAAATGTTCACGGAATGCCAACAAAGCAGCTGATCTGCTAGCGAAACTATACCGAAACAACTTACTGACTCAAAATTGGAGGTCCTTCCCCCCTCCAGTTCTATCGAAAATTTTGTGTTCGGAATCTCACCCACTATCTCCGTGTAAATCTCGTATTTCATGAATGAAAGTCACTATCTTTTCTGACCAAAAAAATAAAAATGGAGGAGGTAATTAAAATGATTCTAACCTCTAGGAGTGTAGTTTAATCAAGCTATTCGCTGGCTATAGCCATAATAAATATGTAACGTGGTCAACTATACAATCCATTCCACTTTAAATTAGTATATAGCTGTGACGGATAAAGTAATAAAATCAGTAAAATTATTAGGGAAAAAACCACGAAAAACCCTAAACTTTGCCTAAAGTGACAGATTTATCCCAAACTTTTTCTAGTGACGTGAAAAATCCTAAACTTTACCAACCGTGACACATTTGCCCCAAACTTTTTTTTTTTGTGACAGAAAAGACTCTAAACTTCTGTCATGTGACACATTTACTACAAAATTATAGGGCATTTTGGTATTTTTACTTTTTAATTTTTTAATTTTATATTTTTCTTCTTCTTCCCTCTGTCGGCCATGGCTGGCCGGCAGAAGGAAGCTGGCATCAAGCAAGTGTTGCCCTCACCAACATCGGGTGAGGGCACGTCAATGAGGGCGGCCCTCGGCTAGGTCAGGTGAGGGCCTCCCTCGCGCCCTCGCTCGACGCCGGCGAGGGCATCCCTCGCCAGGCCTTGGTCGGCGACGGGTAAGGGCTGTCCTTGCCTGCATCGAGTGAGGGGTGCCCTCCCCAGATCTGGCGAGGGCCGTCCTCACCCGTCGCCGGCAAGGGTGGCCCTGGCCTGCATTGGGCGAGGATTGGTGAGGGCACCCCTTGCCCGATGCAGGCGAGGGCCGTCCTCACCGGCGACGAGCGAGGACGGCCCTCACCAACATCGGGGGAGGACGACCCTCACTAGGTCTGGCGAGGGCAACCCTCTCCCACGTTGGCGAGGGCCTGGCAAGGGATGCCTTGGCTGGTGTCGGGCGAAGGCCGTCCTCGCCTGACGCTGGTGAGGGCAACCCTCGCCTGCGTTGGGTGAAGACACAAGGAAGGCCCTCGCCTGATGTTGGCGAGGGCGGCCCTAGCCAGCTCAGGTGAGGGCGACCCTCGCCCGATGCCAGTGAGGGTGACCCTAGCCAGCCTAGGTGAGGGCGACCCTCACTTGACGCCGGCAAGGGCCGCCCTCGCCCGATGCCGGCTTCCCTCCGCCGGCCAGCCATGGCCGGTAGAGGGAAGAAGAAGAACAAAAAAAAAAAAACAAAAGGAATAACATAAAAAATAAGACAAAAATGCCTTTGATGGGGTAAATGTGTTATAGTTTGAAAAGTTTGGGGTTTTTCACATAAAAAAAAAAGTTTAGGGTAAATGTGTCACTCTGAGCAAACTTTGGGGGGTTTTTAGTGGTCTTTTCCAAAATTATTATTTGGCTTCTAAAAGACTTGTTCTACAAATAATATCGTCGTTAATCAATCAATTGGCACATTGGCTAATCTTGAGGGTTGTCATTTTTGAAGACCTTACAAAATTTTATATAATATTAGAGTAAGAAGTGATTATCTCAAATCTTTGGAAACCCCCTTTTTCGCCTTTTTAGTTTGAGATTAATATCCAGAACATTTAGATGTCAATTCGGAGTTGATATCGATAGTTGAATCTATAGTCTCATTTTTTCTTGAGACTTGAGGCGTTGGTCATTGTACCAATTCAATGCAATACGTATTGGCGATGCAATCGATTTCCCTAGATATAGTTAGCATGCTTTATGGATACATTGATCAATGCGGTTACGCAGTTGTTGGAAATTTTCTATAATATGGGCTTACATTAATTAATTAATTTTTTATTTTAAATAATTGGGTTAATAGATATTCCAATTTTTGTTGAACCCAACAGTGATTTGATTGAATTGGGCATTGTCATCTATTAATAATGGGCCCAGTTAAGCAGCAACGTGTATGTAATTATGTTTTTTAGAAGCCCATAATGGGAAGGGCCCAGTTGACATGTTGTTGATTAGGGTTTGCTAGGTCCCTTCTCTAGCCTATAAAAGGGTATGTTATATCTATCAATTGCTTTGATCCCATTGAAAACTGTTATACTGAAATAAGCCATAGAGAGGAAGATCTGATATTCCAATAGATCTCGATTATCGGGTTGATCTATTTTTTTTTCAAGTGAAGCAATGGCTCAAACAGGTACGCTTTAATTCCATTGTGTTTATTGATCTCGGTGTTGTACAGTCATATATGGATTCGATTCTTCTTGATGAATGAGTTAAATTATGTGAATAATTTTCTACATGTGGTATCAAAGCAAATCATATATAATTGTAGAACCAATTTTTTTTTAATGGAAAAATTCGAAATTTTCCTCTTTGATCCAAATATGGGCATTATTTTTCGTGTGGAATTTTTGCTCGATTGATCTTGAAACCATAGGGCTTTCGTTCTACATGTCAAGATCTTTCCAACCATATATAATTTGTATAATTCGTTGAGAATTGAGAGAAAATTTGAAATTTGAAATTCTAGGGTTTATACATGAAAAAGTTCTAGAATTTTCAAATTACTTGCAATTGATTGATGTTCATTGTAAATTGTTGAATGGGTATTGTTATATATATTAGCATCATTTTGTTGCATTAAAGTAAGTTTTTAGAGCTTAAATTTAAGAAATTCGAAATTCGGCCATGGAAGGTTTAGATCCGAAACTTTGAAGCTTGAATATGAAGATTTTCTTATTTGTTCTTCATTTAATTCAATCTAGTCAATTATATTGATGTTATATGCAAGTCTCATGGAGAAATTTCATCAAAAATCAAGTTAATTTGTGTTTTTGGAGTTTCGGGTCGAAACCGAGTCGTCTGACTGGGTTTGCAGGAAATTTGGGACTCAGCTAGAGGTTGAGGAAGACCTCTAGCTAGGCCGGGCCAATGGATGGGCGTAAGCCCATCCTTTCCTCTTTTTTTTTTTTTTTTTTTTAAATAAATGAATTAAAAATAATTTGAATTAAAAAAGAAAAGGAAATTAAAAAATGATTTGAATAAAAAGAGAAAATAAGAAGAAGAAATGGGATGGGGAAGTGAGGATTTATAGAGGTGTGAGATAAGAGAGATTAAGTGAAGAAAATGTTTTTGACTTTTCAAAAGTTTAAAATATTTTCTCCTAATTTAGAAGATTTTTTTCCTTTTATGAAAAACATTTTCCCAAGGAATTAATTTTCAGTGAAACAAACGTCAGAAAATCCGGAAAACGTTTTCCTAGAAATTATTTTTCGCGAAACGAACGGAGCCTAATTTAGAAGATTTTTTTTTCTTTTATGAAAAACATTTTCTCAAAGGAATTCATTTTCCGTAAAACGAACGTCAGAAAATATGAAAAACCTTTTTCTGGGAATTATTTTCCGTGAAACGAATGGAGCTTTAATGACATTCACAATATGCCAAGTCGTGCATAAATTTACAAGTTCTTTTCAAGAAAGCTTCATGTTCTTTGCATTTTTGCACTCTAAGTCATGGCAAGGCCCTTTTAATCCGGCAGAAACTAAGAAACTGAGGGAAACCATCACCGAGGATCGAAGTCTCGCAAGAAAAAACGAAGGCTTCGGCATGGGTTCAGGTCCGGCGCTCGAGCTTCCCTCCATAGATTTTTCCGGATTGGTCGATTCAGAGCCTGGAAGCGGCGGCTGGGATTCCGTCCAAGATGCTGTCCGGCGAGCGCTCGAAGAGTATGGCTGCTTCTTGGCTCTGTACGACAAGGTCACCGAGGAGCTTCATGACGAGGTCTTCCATCAGATGGAGGAGATGTTCGGTCTTCCGGCCGAGACTAAGCGCCAGTTCGTCGACCCGACGAGGCCGTACGATGGCTACCTTGCTAACCTCCCTCTTAACCCGGAGGCCATGGGGATGCGCGAGGCCCTGAACTCCGGGGCGATCGAACGCTTGGCCGGTCTCCTGTGGCCAGAGGGAAACGCCAAATTCTGGTACGTACGGCGCGAATTACATTCGCGAACTTCCATCGGCCATGCTCGAGTCATTTACGTTCTGTCAAAAATTGTTCATCGTGAAGAACTTCAATTACAAAAAAACTTGGCGAATTCGCCTCTCTGAATCGCTTGCAGCGAGCTGCTGAACACGTACGTGAGGAGGCTGTCCGAGTTAGACTACACGATCCAGAAGATGGTGTTCCGAAGCTTTGGCGTTGAGCGCTATCTCGACTCGCACGCCGCGTCGACGGTACATTCCCTTCGCCTCCTGAGGTATGGAGCGCCGGAGGTGGAGGAGGCTCGGCCCGGAGGCATCATTCATTACGACCCGAACTTCGTGACCATGCTGCAGCAGAATCACGTGAACGGATTGGAAGTGGAGACGAAGCATGGAGACTGGATTAAAGTCGCGCCCTCGGCTTCCTCTACTATCGTCATGCTTGGAGAGTCATTCCATGTGAGTCCCTCTCTCTCTCTCTCTAATAATCTCTTCATTATATCCCACCTTTTACAAAATAAGATTAAAAATAGTGGATATGCAAAAACTATAAAATTTTTCTAAAACATTAAAGCATATTCTAAAGAAAAATCCTACGTAAGAGATTTTATACACAATCGATTTGAGAGGATTTGACAGAGTAGATAATTATAATCCTCATGTCAAGGTTGTTTGTATGAAATTTTCTTTATGCCGGAGGTGCGCACGCTATATAATTTTATAACTAATTTGTGAGCTATATTTTTCTTGGACCAATCAATTTGTGTGGTAGAATATTGCTCATTCCTTTAAAGAGTCTTTGTTTACCTAACATTAATTTCTTCTATAATTAAATTTATAAGTGATTTTAGAAATTCACGACTTTCCACTAACCACTAGGATGCTTAAAAACCTGAACAGTAAGTAATTGCAAATAGGGGTGTGCATGGTCCGGGCGGGCGGTTCCCGACCTAGAACCGGGAACTGCCCGCTACGGACCGGTTCCAAAAAATTAGAACCGGGATCCACCCATTTGTTGCGTGGATCCACCCGGGAACCGGACCGCCGGTCCGGTTCCTGGATGGATCCATGGAACCGATTTTGACGTGAAATTTTTTTGGTTTTCAACAAAAAAA
Source organism: Eucalyptus shirleyi (assembly GCA_017140165.1). Taxonomy (NCBI): domain Eukaryota; kingdom Viridiplantae; phylum Streptophyta; class Magnoliopsida; order Myrtales; family Myrtaceae; genus Eucalyptus; species Eucalyptus shirleyi. The sequence goes on along the minus strand of CM029448.1, from coordinate 15,633,088 downwards.
ACAATTACATGACATCAAAGCAAGCCAAAGAAAGAAAAATCAAATTTAAGTACGTGGAACAAAGATTCATTTGTTGTAATTATAAATGTATCTCGTAGATAAAAAAAAAACGTGAACATATGGAATGCAACATTCTCCCATTTCCTACTTGCAAATAACCATAGATGGTTAAATTTTCTTTGACCAAAGGTAAAGGTTCCCTAGAGAGTGAGATGAGATGTAGGGTTTCTCTTAGTAATTTTTTTTTTTAATATTAAAAAGGTTCCGGTTCGGTCCGGGTGGGCGGATCCGCCCACGGAACCGGGAACCGGACCAGTACCCACCGGTTCCAATAAATTGGAACCGGGAACCGGACCGGCTCCCTCAAGACCGGTTCCGGGCGGTTCCGGTCCGGTTCCGGGCGGTCTGGGCGGATCCCGGGTATTTTGCACACCCCTAATTACAAATTGCCCTTTGAAATAGATTTGTGCCTTTATTTTGGGTTCGTGCTTGATTTGGATAATTTGTCAATATTTTCAAATTGTAATTACCTAATGGAGAAAAATTATCAGAAAAGGCCTAAATTTATTGCACCGTCAATACTAAATTTTTCAATTTGACCAATTTAATTGTAAACCTTTTGATGATTTGCCAAGAGTGTCCCTCAAATCAATTTTTTAAATTTTTTTTCTCTTTTTCTCTTTTTCTGTTTTTTTTTTCTTTTTTCTCTTTCCCTATTATTTGGCGGTCATTGTCCATAGGGGAGGGCAACCTTCGCTATAGGGTGGTGACCTCCAATGGCCATCGTTGAGGCCTCGTCGACCAGTAGAGGGAAGTAGCAAAAAAAAAAAAAAAAAGAGGGGGAAAAAGTGCCGAAATTTTTGAAATTAAAAAAATTGGCAAAGGAAAAAAATGATTTATGATTGAATTGATCGCAATAAAATAAGTTTAGATTTTTTGGACAATTATTCTTGAGAAATGTGAGTTGTGTAGTAATAAGAGTACACAAGATGTTTACCCCGATTAAAATTCATGCAATAATCTCCTTGATTAAGAGGTGCATGCACGGCTGTATGTATAACTTTCACCTCAGCTGTGACCTCTTTCATGGTCTTTTCTTAGGGATGGAGCAACGGAAGATTATACTGTCCTCGACACCGTGTGATGATGCGCGGGCACGAGGCCAGGCTCTCCATCGGGATCTTCTCCGGTGTCGAAGGAACCGTTCGGTGCCCCGACGAGCTGGTGGACGAGCAACACCCTTTGCTTTTCAAGCCCTTCGACGCTGAGGGCCTCGTCCGCATCTTCGCCACACCGGAGGGACGGAACGGAGCTTCGGCTCTCAAAACCTTTTATGGCGTTTCTAATTGAACGTGATCTTTTTTCAGATTATTATTCCAAACCCTTTATAAAGCCAAAGCTTTTGTTTTCTTTTTTATTTGATCAAATAGTTGAATAATGAAAAAAAAGAGATAATGAATGACTGATTGAGCTCTTTGTGAGGTAATACTTGTGGCATTGCTTTGGGTATAATTAGGGCTAGGAAGCACTCAAGTGATTGTGAACTTTATATACTCCAGATTTATGGTGGACTTCTTGGTGGCTAAATTTCCCCATAAAATAAGTATTGACACTCAAATTGAATAAATGTAATTCTCTAGTGTTTCTTGACATTCATTCTTGATTTCTCTAGTAATCTCTTCTTCTCATGTTATACTTGAATTGCAAGATCTGTTATCCTTAACTTTATTCTCACAAAGGGTTCTCTTTCAACACCTCTCAAAATTCCCACCATAGATTTTTTGGACAGGGTCTTGTTGCACCAAAAAAATAACCAACAAATAACCAACACTAATTTTGGTTATTATGGACAAGTAATGGACTTAATCGAGGATAACAAAGTTTGGTCATTTATGGACAGAATTATAGATAACTTAATGAATTGACAGCTTGAAGGAATCCACAAAACATTGCATTTGAACCGGGGACTAATGAATTAGTGCAAGGAAACTTTGAATTAAATTCTTTAGACGAATTCGTGGCAAAAATCTCGGATGAGAATATATGTGTTCGAAGAACTTTCTACAAAGCAAAAGGAATCATGGGCAGAAAATATTGGATAGATACACGATTCGATAATGAATCAATAATCTCGGCCAAATGGCGGAGGATATGAAAAGAAAGGAAAACAAAAAGGAAAAAGAGTCCTTTGAATCCTTACCCGCCGCCGATTCATCCATTGACCTTATCTTGTGAGGAAATCAGGGAATCACATTGAAAAAATATTTTCCTTGTTCTCGAAATTGTTTAGGCATCTAATTGCTATCAATAATCAAGCAATACAAGTGATCATTTAAAAAAAAATATTTTCCAGATAATTTATTTTCCACGAAACAAACCGAGCCTAAGAATCCTCCATTCATGTCTACCTCCGTATCTCCTATTCTGACCAAGCAATTAACTTCAAACAATTCTTCCTGTGTAGAATCAACAAAATCTAGATACACACTTTACAACTACAACTGCACGTCTAGTGCGAACCTCACTCCGATGAGATAATGAAGCTAGGGTGTCCCAGTTTCCCCATTAATTTCAACCATATATAATCGGAATCATTTGTACGAAACGAACTATCCAAGCCGCGTCAGCAATAAACCGTAGACTTAATTGTGACTAAGGCTGCGTTTGGTTGTGTTTCTTTTTTTTGTTTTTAAACACTTTTTCTGTTTTTTTGTTCCTGGGAACAAAAAAGAAACAGAAACAAGAAACACAAATTTTGTGTTTCTTGTTTCTGAAACACTTTTGAGAAACACTTATTTTTTTCTTTTTTCTCTTATTTTCTTGTTCTTTTTTCTTTTGGCCGGTCGCCGGCCTCGGCCATGGCCGGCGACCGCCGACGAGGGCGGCGGCCTCGCCCGGCCCACGGCGAGGCTCGCCGTAGTTGGGCGAGGGTCGGCCTCGCCATGGCTGGGCGAGCTCGAGCTCGCCCAGATCCAGCGAGGCCGACCTCGCCCAGCGGCGCGGCGAGCCTCGGCCTTACCGAGCCACCGCCAGGCGACGCCGACCTGGCGGTGGCTCGGCGAGGCCGAGGCTCGCCGCCCGGCGAGCTCGATCTCGCCCAGATCCGGCGAGGCCGACCTCACCTAGCGGCCGGCGAGCCTCGGCCTCGCCCGCCGCTGGGCGAGCTCGGCCTCGCCGGATCAAGGCGAGGCCGACCTCGCGCCGGCCTAGGCCAGCTCGATCTCGCCCAGATCCGGCAAGGCCGAGCTCGCCTAGCGGCCGGCGAGCCTCGGCCTCGCCGGATCTGGGCGAGTCGGCGTCGCCTGGCGGTGGCTCGGCGAGGCCGCGCCTCGCCCGCCGCTGGGCGAGCTCGGCCTCGCCGGATCAAGGCGAGGCCGACCCTCGCCGGCCGGTCACCGGCCAAGGCCTTGGCCGGCGACCGGCCAAAAAAGAAAAAAAAATGAAAAAGAAAAAAAAGAAAAAAGGAAAAATAAGAAAAAATAGAAAAAATAAAAGAAATAAAAAAATTATCCAAATTTACCAAACATGTTTCTGTTTATTTTTTATTCCCGGAACAAGTTTACCAAACGCGTTGTTTTGTTCAAAAATTATTCCCCGGAACAGAAACACTTTTTTCTATTTCTGTTCCCTGGAACAATTTTTAAACAGAAACGCAAACAAACGCACCCTAACAAACTCAATTGGATTCTCTAAGACCAAAACCGAAACGAACTAGATTCTGTAAAAAATTTCCATATCTTCCGCGCCACGGATACAGCGACTTCGGGGCATCTATCAACTTACCAGAGTGAAACACATACCGGTTATAGAGAAGGCAAATTTAAAGGAATACCTTGGTACTGGGAACGACATCATCGAGAAGCGACGGAATATGAGCATACTCGATTGCGGTAATCTCGCTGTGACCGTCCATCAGCGTCAATCTCAACATCCGATTACCACCAGAGCTCTCCGAGGCCTTGTCAATACTACTTCTCGCAATATCCCTCACCGCAGATATCTGTTCGAGCACACAACAAAACAATCACAACCCTAAGCACAACGAGCGCGAAGCCGAAGGGAAACCAACCACGCGCCACTACACACAGGCAACGGAAAAGATCAGAGGCGGTGACCTAGAAGCAAAAGCCAGCGTCGGGACGGCCTAACCTGGAGGACCATGGGGCAGTGGAGGTGCGAGGCCTTTCGGTTGGGGAGGGTCCGGGACCTGACGGACCTGAGGCCGGTGTTGAGGAGGTCCAATTCGACAGCGACGGTGAGAGCGGCCGTGTCGGAGGGGTCGTCGATCAGGGCGCACTGGATCATGATGACGGCCCTGACGTCGGCCACATTGTCGAAGGACCATCTGCGCTGCCGGAGCCTCTCCATCAGCACAGCTTCCGAAGAAGAAAATGACAACGACGCCGATGACGACGGCAGCAGCAGCGGCAGAGCAGAAGCAGAAGCAGGAGCAGGAGTAGCAGGAGCGGGAGCAGAGGACGAGCTCGGTTCCATCTCGAGAGAAAATTCTCAGCAAAAGCAAAAGCTCCGCCGCCGCGTTTTGTTGCGGGGGGAGATGCCATTTAGGCGAGGAAGCGAATCTGCGGGCTGTCCGATTGGCCCGAGTCTGCGAGTTGCGGGCTTGGCCGTCGGCCTGCCCACGTGGTGGCCCTAGGTTTTTCTCCAATGGGAAAGACCGTAGTGAAATCAAGCAACAAGCGGCGTGCTGGGTGGGCCTGGGCGGGCCGATCGGGCCAGTCAGCCTGCTTCGGGTGAAAATACTTTTTCAGGCCCGCCCATGGTTTGGGAAAGATTGAATTTTCTACACGAAGTAATTAGCTTTGGACGGGCCCAACGGGATGTGCCTGGCTTGTCCAAACCTGCTCAATCCCAGTTGTTTTGGGCTTGATGGGCCTCAGTGGGGCCACCGAATCGCCAGACTTGTGATCGTGTCTAATCGAAGGGGCGGATTTTGTGCAGGGCAGGGTGAGTCGCCTTCATTACCCCAAGGGCTTCCTTTGGATCCTTATTGCTTGGTTAAGAGGTGTAACCTCACCAAAGGAAGGGAGCTTTCTAGGAAAGCTTTCATGGCTTGGTTGTTTGACATGTAGGGATGACAAGCTATGATGATGAGTTTCTTATTTTAATGTGTCGATGTTTTCACGCTTTGCAATCCTCGATGTATCTTTTTTCTTTTCCAAGATGAAAGAATACTTTCTAAATGTTTTGCATCCCGATGATCTCAAGATTTGGACGAGAATGGAAATGAACCCTTTTAGGGACTTGTTTAGGTCTAATTACACGCCAATCAATAAAAATATGTTTACAGCAGAATCACGCTGCAGCAGAATCACGTGAACGGGTTGGAAGTGGAGACGAAGCATGGAGACTGGATTAAAGTCAAGCCTTCGGCTTCCTCTACTATCGTCATGCTTGGAGAGTCATTCCATGTGAGTCTCTCTCTCTCTCTCTCTCTCTCTCTCTAATAGTCTCTTCATTATATCCAACCTTTTACAAAATAAGATTAAAAATAGTGGATATGCAAAAACTATAAAAAATTTCTAAACCATTGAAGCATACTCTAAAGAAAAATCCTACGTAAGAGATTTTATCCACAATCGGTTTGAGAAGATCTAACAGAGTAGATAATTAAAATCCTCATATCAAGGTTGTTTGTATGAAATTTTCTTTATGCCGGCCGTGCTCGTGCTATATAATTTTATATCTGATTTGTGAGCTATATTTTTCTTGGACCAATCAATTTGTGTTATAGAATATTGCTCATTCCTTTAAATAGTCTTTGTTTACCTAACATTAATTTCTTCTATAATTAAATTTATGAGTGATTTTAGAAATCCACGACTTTCCACTAACCACCAGGATGCTTAGAAAGCTGAACAGTAAGTAATTGCAAATTGCCCTTTGAAATAGATTTGTGCCTTTATTTTGGGTTCTCGTGTGCTTGATTTGGATAATTTGTCAATATTTTCAGATTGTAATTACCTAACGGAGAAAAATTATCTGGAAAAGTCCTAAATTTATTGCACCGTCAATACTAAATTTTTCAATTTGATCAATTTAATTGTAAACCTTTTGATGATTTGCCAAGAGTGTCCCTCCCTCAAATCAATTTTCCAATTTTTTTTTCTTTTTTTTTTCTGTTTTTTTTTTCTTTTTTCTCTTTCCCTATTATTTGCCAGTCATTGTCCATAGGTGAGGGCAACCTTCGCTATATGATGGTGACCTCCAGTGGCCATTGTTGAGGCCTCGTCGACCAGTAGAGGGAAGTAGCAAAAAAATAAATAAATAAATAAATAAAGAAAAGAAAAGAAAAGAAAAGAAATAGAGGAAAAAGTGTCAAAATTTTGGAAAATAAAAAAATTGGCAAAGGAAAAAAAATGATTTATGATTGAATGATCGCAATAAAATAAGTTTAGATTTTTTGGACAATTATTCTTGAGACATGTGAGTTGTATAGTAATAAGAGTACACAAGAGGTTTACCCCGATTAAAATTCATGCAATAATCTCCTTGATTAAGAGATGCATGCATGGCTGTATGTACAATTTTCACCTCAGCTATGACCCCTTTCATGGTCTTTTCTTAGGGATGGAGCAACGGAAGATTATACTGTCCTCGACACCGTGTGATGATGCGCGGGCACGAGGCCAGGCTCTCCATCGGGATCTTCTCCAGCGTCGAAGGAACCGTTCGGTGCCCCGACGAGCTGGTGGACGAGCAACACCCTTTGCTTTTCAAGCCCTTCGACGCTGAGGGCCTCGTCCGCATCTTCGCCACTCCGGAGGGACGGAACGGAGCGTCGGCTCTCAAAACCTTTTATAGCGTTTCTAATTGAACGTGATCTTTCTTCGGATTATTATTCCAAACCCTTTATAAAGCCTTTAATTTGATGTTGGCGATCGTTGTTTTTTCTCCAATCCCCATCCCCTAAAACCACAACCTTTCTCTCCCCATGTCATCTTGGTAATAAAATTAATAATCGCGAGATTTAGCCGATGACCTATCTATGTACATCCATGGTTAAAATTCCTTTATCCCTGAAATAGAAATTTCGACCTTTTGTCGACGTCACAGAGTAAAAACATATTGGGAATAAGTGTATTAAAAGTCCTAAAATTTATCATATAAGTAAAATTAAGTCTTAAAACTTTCAAAAAGTACAATCAAAAGAATGATTTGATTGGATTAATTTGATAAGTTTTATAACTTAATTATACTTTTTGAAAATTTGTGAGACTCAGTTACACTTTTGTTACAAGTTTTATGATTTAATTGCACTTTTTTTAATTTTTTAGGACTCAAATGCATTTTTGTGACAAGTTTTAAAACTTCCAATACATTTATCCCTTTACAATAATATATATGTAACGGTTATTCAATATAGATTCATTGCATATAATTATATCACTTCTATATCTTCAAAAGAAGGCCACGTTCCAAACGCGATATTAAACAACGACAATGGCTATGAAAAAAGCCAATATCATATTAAAGTCAATGAGGGAAGGGATACATGATTGATTATAGGAGTACAGTTTAATCAACTTATTTGTTGGCTAAAGCCATAGTAAATACATACCGTGCTCAAACTAAACAATCTAGTCCGCTCTACATTAGATTTAGCCATTGCGAATATAGGAGAAAAGTGTTAAAAAAGTCTTAAACCTTTTGCATTTGTGCCAATTTAGTCCTAAGCCTTTTGTTGGTGCTAATTTATTCCTAAACCTTTTCACTTTGTGTCAATTCAGTCATTTCCAGCTAATTTTGACCAGATTTTGTTGATTGGGTGTCGGCTAGCTGACATGACATCATCGGCGCTGACATGGACAACTTTTGATGATATTTAAATATTTTTGAATTTTTTCCTGTTCCTATTCCTATTCGTTTTCCTTTTCTTTTTCTTTCTTTTGTTTTCCTTCTCCTCCTCCTACCTTCAACCAGTCGCTGGACCTTGGCGACCAGCCAGAGGTGACCTTGACCTCGGCAGCGACTGGCGAGGGCAACCTCATATTGGGTGGTGAGGCTCACCCTCTTTGGATTTGGTGAGGGTCAAGCTTTGTTGGCCATCACCTCTAGCTGGTTGTCAAGGTTTGGTGACCAGCTAGAGGATGGAGGATGAGAAGGAAACAAGAAAAAAAAAAAGAAAAAGCAAAGGAAAAAGGAATAAAAATAAAATGAAAATTCAAAAATATTAATATATTATTCAAAATTGTTCACGTTAGTGTCGACCTTGTCATGTCAGCCGACCGGTGCCCAATTAACAAAATCTGGTTAAATTTAGCTAAAAAGAACTTAATTGGCACTAAGTGAAAAAGTTTATAACTAAATTGGCACTAATAAAATGTTTCTGACTAAATTGGTACAAATACTAAGTGTTGAGAACTTTTTAAACACTTTTCTTGCCACTACGGTATTGAAATTGACATAATTATTATTTGACACTTAAAAAGCTTGTTTCTGTAAATTAAGTTGTTGTTGATTAGTCAATTGGTGTGTCAGCTAACTGTGGATATCATCGTTGGTGAAGGATCAACCAATTGACAGACCCATGAAATTTTATACGGCGTCAGAGCAGGATGTCATGACCTCAAATATTAGTGCTGGAATACTATAACATCAAACAATGTTTTTATCTAATATTTTATGCTTTAAGTTGAATTTTGTAGCCTCGTGTTCCTCAAGACACGAAGTCTTAGTCGCCATGTTTGTTAGAGTTGACATGTATTGCTTTGCGATTAATCTCCTTAGATAAAATTAACGCACTTTATTAAAACCTTGGTAGGTGTCACTTGGGGATTGTTGCTTGAAACCCATTCATCAGATGATTTTTCAATTGGAAATACAATTTCTGAATTGGGCTTCATAACTTAATTATTACTTACTAGAAGTCAAACACTGCTTTGTTGTGGAAGAAAGCGATCAAATAATAAGTTTAAGTATTGGCTTTGCTCAAATGTAAAAATTTGATTGATGAATTATATCTTGTTAGCTTATCGTGCGATAATTAAAAGCTCATAAGATATAATTTTCTAAAAGTAAAGAGTTATATCTTTGCTTGCAGGGGTTGCCGTTTCTGAGTGGGGCAATAACATCGGCTTCAATTTTCTCCTGACTGCTGATTTGTTTCTACGTACTCCCCGGAGAAGAAATGCAGGAAGAGGAGGGCAACCTTTATCATTACTCGAGTTAAAGTCAAGTCATTAGCTATCCGAAACCTATATGTCCAAAAGAAAAGGGCAAGAAAATGGAAATACTAATCTCTTCATGGAAAGATTGCTACTTTGAAATTGCAACAATGACTACCACAAGGATGCACAAGCCCTATAAATCCAGCAGAGGACCACGCCAAGAAACATTAGGAGAAATATCTAAAAAAAAAGTAGACAGAAGAAACCATGACCTCTATATTTCAACAATGAAGCTTTTGTTGATAGATCTGTCCCAATTAGATGGCTCAAAGCCAAGGACCAGTCTATGAGGCCACCGGATTCTCCTGCCTCTACGAGACCAAAATAGGAGCTTCGACTATGATATTTTTTATAGAAAGGAAATTGACACAAATAGTTTATGAATTTTGGCTTAATGTGTAATATCTTCCTTGAACTTTTAATTTGTTTGATGTAATCTTTGAAATTTTGATAATTGTTCAATCCATTCCTTGAACTATATGAAAATGTGAAATGTCATCTCTAAACTTGAATTAATGTAAGGATAACATTGGATACTTTCATCTAGTATAAGAATTACATAAGAATTTTACTAAAAGTTTAGGGATATTGAACAAATTAAAAATTTAAAGACGACATTGTATATTGGGCTAAAGTTCATGGACCACATTAAATAAATTAAAAAATTATTGTATATTGGGTCAAAGTTCATAGATTATATATGTTATTATCCTTTTACAGAATTTAAAAATCTCCCATTCGCTAAGAATTCATTTTGAGGTGCATTTGAAGCACTGTGCGTCCTCTCAAAATCGATCAATTATAATCAGCCAAGTTTTGGTGAAGCATTTTTTCATCGTGTTATTGATTAATTGAGTGGATGGTCGATAGTATTCGACAAGCATACGAGGGTTTTCCTTTCTTATCCCACTTCGGAGCTACGTGTGCTTCCGGCTGTTGATGACGATGGGATCGTCTCTAGTAGGCAAGAATTATAGAAAAAAAAGCTGACAAATAAATTGGGGTTCATGGAGACGAAAAGAAATCTTTAATTATTTCCTACTAGCAGCAAAAAGCAAACTAACTACTTACAAAAAATTTCAAAAAGAAAAATGGTTCGTGTAAATAAAAATGGGGTTAGCTCATGAGCCAAAAAATGTCTCCATAAACACCAATCTTTTATCTCAATAACTCATGGATCGGCGCTTTCGTAAGGCTTTCAGACCTTTTGCCATGTCAAGCGAGCTATCTTACGGTAAAATCACACAACCAATCCTAAATCTAGAAAATGAAATTGCACTTGCAATTTTATATTGCATGTGTCAGTTTATGCAATATAAAATTACGTGCCTTCACGAAATAAGATGATTCCAGTTGATTCCCTTTTCAATTTTTGAACATGGCCAGTTAAGCCCAGCCAGACCGCGACAATGAAGCTTTGTCAACGGTGTGGGTTGAAGTACAAATCATTAAACGGTACCATAACGAAACTTGGACTTATTTTATTAGACTTGGAAAAGATAATAATAAAAAGAATATATGAAAATTCTTGGACCCAACTTTATTGCCTCTATTAAAACTTCGATCCGCAGACGAAAAATATCACGAAAAAGGAAAGAGAACACAAAAGGAGAAGCCGATATGGATTCGCTCTCACCTCCGAAGCTTCCCTTGATAGACTTGTGCAAATATGAGATGAAGCCCGTAATTCAGATTCGTCGAAGTCATGGTGATGGTTGGATAAACTCATTTTACTATATCAACCAAATCATTTCAAGATGTTCTATATCTAAATCCCATTAGGACTCAGAAGAGAATACACGTCTCGATTCTTGTGTTTTTCCTCATATATTATACACTATGAGGATATTTTCGTTGCTTCAGTACTATTCATTTCTATTCGAAACACTTAGTAATGGTTTTATTAGTGATGGGCTTAAGGCCCGTCCGCCCATGTTGGGCCTAAAAGCCCGGCCCACAGGATAAGGGCCCGTGGATGGAGGGACATTTAAAAGGGAGGAAAGAGAGGGAGGACGCACCTTTTGGTGCATAACGTACGTACGTCTTTTTCCCTCTCCCTCTCTCTTCCAAAAAGAAAATAGTAAGCAAAAGGCACATTTTCTTCTCCCTTTCCAAGCGAATTGTCGTCATCAGATCGAACAGGACCGAATCCTCTTCCTCTTATCGGCGTTGGTGTTTAATCTGTGGCTAACAAGGTACGCTCGAATCTGTGGTGTGCTTTAGGATTGGTGATACGTGATTTTCCCGGGCTTGTCTTCCGCATTCGTTTTAGGGGTTCGATTTAGTGTCGAATCCATTTTTGGGGATCCGTTATTCCCAACATTGATATCAGAGCCCTAGTTCACATTTTTCCCGACCCTTTTCATGTTTTTTGATTGATTTTTCACGAAAGTAATCGGCTGGTACGGATCGGGGCAAGAAATCCCGACACCCGAGTCCTGTTCGTCCATATTTTCGAGTTTCTGTAAGTCGAAATTGATTTCTGAGGGCATAAGGTGAAAGCGCTCGTCGAGACGAGTTTAGCGATATGTCGAACGCCACCGGGAGACGCCGCACGCGACCACACGCGTGGCCAGAAGCAGCTGCGCGTGGGAGCGACGTGCCTGAGGCGCTGGCATCGGCCAGCGCGTGCGCCACACGTGCCGGTCGGCGAACCGGCACATCCGCGCCACCGGTCGGCGAACCGGCACATCCGCGCCACCGGTCGGCGAACCGGCACATCCGCGCCACCGGTCGGCGAACCGGCACGCACCAGTCGGTGAACCAACGCGTTATGATGTCACGCGCTGACGTCACCGTGACGTCACCCAACGGTCGGTAACCGCTGGGATGACGTCACCGGTGATGTCATCGCCGACGACCGTTGGCCGGCCGGTGACTGGCCGGCGACCCGTCCGGACGGGGAACCGACCTGACCCGACCCGCGCAGAAGCCAGGCGCAAACCGCGCACGTGCCGGCTGATGTCTGCGTGACGTCAGCCCACGCATGCGCGCGGCACGTGCCGATCGGTTCGTCCGACTCAGTCCGACCACCGGCGACTTGACCGTTGACACGTTGACCGACGACCGTTGACCGTTGACCGACGACTGTTGACCGTTGACAAAAAAAAAAAAGAGGAAAAAATGTGTTTCTTTTTCAATTAAGTCTATGTGGATTATATGTAATCCCTTATTTGTTATGCATTTGTTGCAGGAACAATGTCTCCCCTGAGGTTGCGCACACCTATTCGCCCAATTACCAATGAACAAAAGGAAAGACTATCTAAGTTGATAGCTGAGCTGACTGATCATCGATGAGAGAGTGGTGACTTAATTGATTACATCCTTGAAGTCAACGGGAAAATTCAAAAGGTCATATGGAATGGTCGTCCTATGCCACAATCAGAGATGGTGCGATTTTTCATGAACACTCTTCCACCTGAATGGCAAGATCTGTTGAATCGCATATGGGATGTCAACGGAGCTGCTTCATATAAGAAAATTGTGATGGATTTTGTAAATGAATATTACTAGATTGTTACAAGGGAAAAGATCAAGAAATTGAACAAAATAGGATCTTTCCCAGTTCGTGTGCTGACTTGGTGTTAGATGTATTGACTGATCTTTGTTAAATGTGCTATGTGGATATCTTATGTAATGTTTACTACCTGATTGTTGTTGATGTAGCAACTCATATGTTATTTGTATTATATGAGAGCATTATTATTGTATGTCAAATATTATTTGATTTCTGTTATTGTTGGTTGCTATGGTAGTTTTATAAGTTTTTGTAGCTTCATAGAATTGATTTTGCATATGACAATTATATTAATGATAGTTTTAAGTTAGGATTTTTGGAGGATGATTGAAAACATAGTGACCTTTTGATTCTAAAACCTCACTTGAAATTGTTCATTAATATGATGGGTCTGTGTAAAAAGAGATGCATAAATGATAGGCATTAATAATTCGTGCATATATGTCTGATGTGTTCAGATCAATGGCTTCATCCACAAAGAGCATAGTTGCCGAGCTGAACAAAGGTGAAAAGCTCAATGGTGACAACTATGAAATATGGCACATGAAAATCCAATATGTGCTGGAAGAGCAAGAGGCACCAGAAGCTCTTAACCTGACCATGGTAGAACCTGAAGAGGGAAATATTGCACAGCACAAAAGAGATAAGGAAGCTTTTGTTGCATGGAAAAGAAAGAACTCTCTTGCTCGCATTACGTTGATGAGCAGCATGGACAATGACGTCATGCGAGAGTTTAGGCGTATTGACAATGCTAAGGAAATGTGGGAAGCATTGGTAGCAAGATTTGGTCATACTTCAGTGACCAGACTGAGGCAGCTCACTATTAGGTTTGACTCTTATAAGAAGCCTCATGGTCAGACCATGAAGCAACATCTTAGAAAGATGTCAAACATGATAAATGAGCTGAAAGATGCTGGCCATGTCCTGATAGATGAGCAGCAAGTGCAAGCAGTGATTCGTTCCTTGCCTCAGAGTTGGGAGCATATGAAGGTGCACCTGACCCATAATGATAATATCAAAACCTTTGAGGATGCTATGCGTCATCTTGAGCTAAAAGAGGACCGCCTCTTGGCGGCTAAGCCAGAAACTGAACTCTATCATGCTAGTTCTAGCTCAAATGGAGCTTCGAGCTCTAAGCGCAAACGTCCTAACTGGTTTAATAAAGGGAAAGGCAAGGAAGCAGGTCATTCAGGGAAGAAACCCAAGCTTAACCAACATGAAAGAGGAAAACGTCCTCGAATGAAGAAGCTTACAAGGGTTAAGTGTTTCAATTGTGATAAGAAGGGTCACTATGCTCGCGACTGTCGTGAGCCAAAAAAGGTTAACACCCCTTGTACTTTTCAGAACTTTACTTATGTGTCGAGTTCTGTATTCTTGACTGACTCTAATCATTTGTGGACTGTAGACTCAGGAGCGATAGACCATGTAGCGAAGGATAGAGGATCCTTCGTGGAATTCCGACGAGTACCAATTAGAACTAGGTGGATCTATGTGGGAAACAACTCCAAAGCTGAAGTGAAAGGAATTGGCACTTGCCAACTGAACATGCGTGGTGGACGCACTTTGTTCCTTCATGATGTATTGTATGCTCCGGAGATTCATCGGAATTTAGTGTCTGTTTTAGTGTTGGTTAAACTAGGTTTTAATATGAACTTCAATAATAGAGGTGTGGATTTGTATTTAGATACAAACTACTATGGTTGTGGTTATTTTCTGGATGGTTTCATTGTATTAGATGTTGACTATGTTAATGCAAATGTGTGTTATTCCCTTCTCACGTCTCCTAATTTGTATAATAATGATGTGAATATGTGGCATGCTAGACTTGGTCATATTGGACAACAACGTATGAATAGACTAGCCAAAGAGGGTTTGTTGGGCAACATTGAAAAAGTCGATTTGCCCATATGTAAGCATTGCCTAGAAGGGAAAACGACAAGGAAACCATTTGGAAAAGGTAAAAGAGTTGAATTTCCTCTGCATTTAATCCATCCTGATGTCTGTGGTCCAATGAATGTGAGAGGAAGGCATGGGGCTGTTTATTTCATCACTTTTATAGATGATTATACTCAATTCGGATATGTCTATTTGATTTCTCATAAATCTGAAGCAATAAGTTGTTTCAAAAGGTTTATGAACCTAGTAGAAAATCAATTAGACAAGAAAATAAAAACATTGAGATCCGATCGAGGTCGAGAATATTTATTTGATGAGTTCAGAAAATTATGTAATGAAAAAGGAATAGAAAGACAATTGTCTATTCCGTATACTCCTCAACAAAATGGTGTTGCGGAGAGAAGAAACAGAACCCTACTGGAAATGGTTAGGTCCATGATGGCGCATGCTAACTTACCTATTATTTTTTAGAGTGATGCGTTGTTAACTGCTACCTATATACTTAACCGGGTGCTTTCCAAATCAGTTACTTCCACTCCATATGAGTTATGGACAGGTAGAAAACCAGACTTAAGTTTTCTTAAGCCATGGGGTTGTGCTGCCTATACACATGAGTCCTCTCACAAGTTTGGGAAATTGGGTCCCAGAGGAAATAAGAGTATTTTCACAAGATACTCCGAACACTCGAAAGGGTATGTGTTCATAGGTGAGCAGAAAAGTGGGAGTATAACTGAATTTGAGTCACGAGATGTCACATTCTTAGAGGATGAATTTCCTAAGAAGGGTGAAATAGGTGAAGATTACCCCCTATTTGAGACCTTGGATCAAGATAATGATATTAGTGGAGTTTGTCCAAGTGGGAGTAATATGAGAAGTGATAAATTGAATTCTACTCATTCTCAATTGCAACCACATGATGAGACGACATCATCATTATCTAATCCTAGTGAGAGTATAATTGAATTTGAATCATGGGATGTCACATTCTTAGAGGATGAATTTCCTAAGAAGGGTGAAATAGGTGAAGATTACTCCCTATTTGAGATCTTGGATCAAGATAATGATATTAGTAGAGTTCATCCAAGTGGGAGTAATATGAGAAGTGATGAATTGAATTCAGCTTATCCTCATCTTGTGGAGCAATCATAAAAGTTTTACTTTCAATGTCAAAACGTCGACGGGGAATACTTTGGCGACTTGTTCGCCGTATGGGAGATTATACCCTTTGCACATCATTCCCCATTATGCTCCCACTTGGATTAGATAATGATGATGCCTTTTGCTTAAGCCCATCCGCCCATGTTGGGCCTAAAAGCCCGGCCCATAGGATAAGGGCCCGTGGATGGAGGGACGTATAAAAGGGAGGAAAGAGAGGGAGGACGCACCTTTTGGCGCATAACGTACGTACGTCTTTTTCCCTCTCCCTTTCTCTTCCAAAAAGAAAATAGTAAGCAAAAGGCACATTTTCTTCTCCCTTTTCAAGCGAATTGTCGTCATCGGATCGAATAGGACCGAATCCTCTTCCTCTTATCAGTGTTGGTGTTTAATCTGTGGCTAACATGGTACGCTCGAATCCATGGTGTGTTTTAGGATCGGTGATACGTGATTTTCCCTGGCTTGTCTTCCGCATTCGTTTTAGGGGTTCGATTTAGTGTCGAATCCGTTTTCGAGGATTCGTTATTCCTAACATTGGTATCAGAGCCCTAGTTCACATTTTTCCCGACCCTTTTCATGTTTTTTGATTGATTTTTCACGAAAGTAATCGGTCGGTACGGATCGGGGCAAGAAATCCCGACACCCGAGTGCTATTTGTCCATATTTTCGAGTTTCTGTAAGTCGAAATTGATTTCTGAGGGCATAGGGTGAAAGCGCTCGTCGAGACGAGTCTGGCAATATGTCGAACGCCGCCGGGAGACGCCGCACGAGCCCACACGCGAGGCCAGAAGACGCTGCGCGTGGGAGCGACGCGCCCGAAGTGCTGGCATCGGCCAGCGTGTGCGTCACACGCACCGGTCGGCGAATCGGCGAACCAACGTGTGCTGACGTCACGCGCTGACGTCACCGTGACGTCACCCAATGGTCGGTAACCGCTAGGATGACGTCATCGATGACGTTATCGCCGATGATCGTTGGCCAGCCGGTGATCGGCCGGCGACCCGTCCCGACAGGGAACCGACCCGACCCGACCCGCGCAGAAGCCAGGCACCTGCCGCGCACGTGTCGGCTGACGTCTGCGTGATGTCAGCCCACGCACGCGCGCGGCACGTGCCAATCGGTTCGTCCGACCCAGTCCGACCGGTCCGACCACCGGCGACTTGACTGTTGACACGTTGACCCGTTGACCGACGACCGTTGACCGTTGACCCAAAAAAAAGAAAAGAGGAAAAGAATGTGTTTCTTTTTTAATTAAGTCTATGTGGATTATATGTAATCCCTTATTTGTTCTACATTTGTTGCAGGAACAATGCCTCGCCTGAGGTTGCGCACACTTATTCGCCCAATTACCGATAAACAAAAGGAAAGCCTGTCTAAGTTGATAGCTGAGCTGACTGATCATCGATGGGAGAGTGGTGACTTAAATGATCACATCCTTGAAGTCAACGGGAAAATTCAAAAGGTCATATGGAATGGTCGTCCTATGCCACAGTCAGAGATGGTGCGATTTTTCATGAACACTCTTCCACCTGAATGGCAAGATGTGTTGAATCTCATATGGAATGTCAACGGAGCTGCTTCATATAAGAAAATTGTGATGGATTTTGTAAATGAATATTACTAGATTGTTGCAAGGGAAAAGATCAAGAAATTGAACAAAATAGGATCTTTCCCAGTTCATGTGCTGACTTGGTGTTAGATGTATTGGCTGATCTTTGTTAAGTGTGCTATGTGGACATCTTATGTAATGTTTACTACCTGATTGTTGTTGATGTAGCAACTGATATGTTATTTGTATTATGTGAGAATGTTATTATTGTATGTCAAATATTATTTGCTTTCTATTATTGCTGGTTACTGTGGGTAGTTTAGAAGTTTTTGTAGCTTCATAGAATTGATTTTGCATATGACAATCATATTAATGATAGTTTTAAGTTAGGATTTTTGGAGGATGATTGGAAACATAGTGACATTTTGATTCCAAAACCTTACTTGAAATTATTCATTAATATGATGGGTCTGTGCAAAAAGGGATGCATAAATGATAGGCATTAATAATTCGTGCATATATGTTTGATGTCTTAGCCACAAAGAGCATAGTTGCCGAGCTGAACAAAGGTGAAAAGCTTAATGGTGACAACTATGAAATTTGGCAAATGAAAATCCAGTATGTGCTGGAAGAGCAAGAAGCACTTGAGGCTCTTAACCTAGCCATGGTAGAACTTGAAGAAGGAAACACTGCGCAGCACAAGAGAGATAAGGAAGCATTTGCTGCATGGAAAAAAAAAGAACTCTCTTGCTCGCATTACGTTGGACAATGACGTCATGCGAGAGTTTAGGCATTTTGACAATGCCAAGGAAATGTGGAAAACATTGGCAGCAAGATTTGGTCATACTTCGGTGACTAGACTGAGGCGACTCACTATTAGGTTTGACTCTTATAAGAAGCCTCATGATCAGACCATGAAGCAACATCTTAGAAAGATGTCAAACATGATAAATGAGCTGAAAGATGCTAGCCATGTCCTGACAGATGAGCAGCAAGTGCAAGCAGTGATTCGTTCCTTGCCTCAGAATTGGGAGCATATGAAGGTGCACCTGACCCATAATGATAATATCAAAACCTTTGAGGATGCTATGCGTCGTCTTGAGTTGGAAGAGGACCGCCTCTTGGCGGCTAAGCTGGATGCTGAACTTTATCATGCTAGTTCTAGCTCACATCGAGCTTCGAGCTTCAATCGCAAACGCCTTAACTGGTTTGATAAAGGGAAAGGCAAGGAAGTAGGTCATTTAGGGAAGAAACCCAAGTTTAACCAACATGAAAGAGGAAAGCGTCCTCGCATGAAGAAGCTTGCAAGGGTGAAGTGTTTCAATTATGACAAGAAGGGTCACTATGCTCGCGACTGTCGTGAGGCAAAGAAGGTTAACACCCCTTGTACTTTTTAGAACTTTACTTATGTGTCGAGTTCTGTATTCTTGACTGAGTCTAATCCTTTATGGACTGTAGATTCATGAGCGACAGACCATGTAGCGAAGGATAAAGGATTCTTCGTGGAATTTCGACGAGTACCAACTGGAACTAAGTGGGTCTATGTGGGAAACAACTCCAGAGCTGAAGTGAAAGGAATTGGCACTTACCAACTGAACATGCGTGGTGGACGCACTTTATTCCTACATGATGTATTGTATGCTCCGGAGATTCATCGGAATTTAGTGTCTGTTTTAGTGTTGGTTAAACTAGGTTTTAATATGAACTTCAATAATAGAGGTGTAGATTTGTATTTAGATACAAACTACTATGGTTGTGGTTATTTTCTGGATGGTTTCATTGTATTAGATATTGACTATGTTAATGCAAATGTGTGTTATTCCCATATGGTATGCTAGACTTGGTCATATTGGCCAATACCGTATGAATAGACTAGCTAAAGAGGGCTTGTTGGGCAACATTGAAAAAGTCGATTTGCCCATATGTAAGCATTGCTTAGAAGGGAAAACGACAAAGAAACCATTTGGAAAAGGTAAAAGAGCTGAATTTCCTCTGCATTTAATCCATTCTGATGTCTGTGGTCTAATGAATGTGAGATGAAGGCATGGGGCTGTTTATTTCATCACTTTTATAGATGATTATACTCGATTCGGATATGTCTATTTGATTTCTCATAAATCTGAAGCAATAAGTTGTTTCAAAAGGTTTATGAACCTAGTAGAAAATCAATTAGACAAGAAAATAAAAACATTGAGATCCGATCGAGGTCGAGAATATTTATTTGATGAGTTCAGAAAATTATGTGATGAAAAAGGAATAGAAAGACAGTTGTCTATTCCGTATACTCCTCAACAAAATAGTGTTGCGGAGAGAAGAAACAGAACCCTACTGGAAATGGTTAGGTCCATGATGGCGCATGCTAACTTACCTATTACTTTTTGGAGTTATGCGTTGTTAACTGCTGCCTATATACTTAACCGGGTGCCTTCCAAATCAGTTACTTCCACTCCATATGAGTTATGGACAAGTAGAAAACCGGACTTAAGTTTTCTTAAGCCATGGCGTTGTGCTGCCTATACACATGAGTCCTCTCACAAGTTTGGGAAATTGGGTCCCAAAGGAAAGAAGAGTATTTTCATAAGATACTCCGAACACTCGAAAGGGTATGTGTTCATAGGTGAGCAGGAAAGTGGGAGTATCACTGAATTTGAATTACGGGATGTCACATTCTTAGAGGATGAATTTCCTAAGAAGGGCGAAATAGGAGAAGATTACTCATTATTTGAAACCTTGGATCAAGATAATGATATTAGTGAGTTCGTCCAAGTGGGAGTAATATGAGAAGTGATGAATTGAATTCAACTCATTCTCAATTGCAACCACATGTTGAGACGATATCATCATTATCTAATCATAGTGGGAGCATAATAGGAAATGATGTGCTAAGTGTACAATCTCCCATATGGCGAACAAGTCGCCAAAGTATTCCCCGTCGACGTTTTGACATTAAAGGGGAAACTTTTATAATTGTTTCACAAGATGAGGATGAGCCAAGAAATATTAATAAGGCTCTGAATTGTCCTAGGAAAGAAAAAATGATTTATGCAATGAAAGAGGAGGTGGAGTCAATGAAGTCAAACCAAGTCTGGGAACTGGTTGATCTTCCAAAAGGACACAAAGCTATTGGGAATAAATGGGTTCTCAAAATAAAGCAAAAAGTTGATGGCTCGATAGAAAAGCATAAGGCTCGCCTTGTGGCGAAGGGGTATAATCAACAGGAAGGAATTGATTATAAGTAAACATTTTCTCCTGTAGTGAGTTTTACCTTGATTCGCATTATTTTGACAATAGTGGCTAGTATGGATCTTGAGATACATCAAATGGATGTAAAGACTGCTTTCCTCAATGGAGAATTAGAGGAAGAAATATATATGGAACAACCTGCTGGTTTCATAAAAGAAGGCCAAGAAGGAAAGGTATGTCGATTTTTAAGGTCGATATATGACCTTAAGCAGTCGTCGAGACAATGGTATATACATTTTTATAATGCTATAATGGCATACGATTTTACAATGATAGATGAGGATCATTGTGTATATATCAAAAGATCCAAATATCAATTTGTGATCATATCATTATATGTTGATGATATACTGATTGCCGGAAGTAATATGGAGTTTATTAATATTGTGAAGAATTGGTTATCTTCTAACTTTGAGATGAAATACATGGGTGATGTTGCATACATTCTTGGAGTTAAGGTTTCAAGATTGTAAACCCATAAACACTCCTATTACAAAAGGTGAATGATTGAGCTATAGACTGTGTCCAAGGACTCCACAAGATAAGGAACAAATGAAACATGTTCCTTATACTAGTGCTGTTAGAAGCTTTATGTACGCTATGATGTGTACAAGACCTGACATATGTTTTGCAGTTGGAATGGTGAGTAGTTACCAATCCAATCCAGGTCAAGCACATTGGAAAACCGTTAAGAGAATACTAAGGTATCTAAAGGGAACTGCTGATTATACGTTGAGTTATTAAGGAAAGGATCTGCAACTCGAAGGCTATTCAAATGCTGATTGGAGAGGAGATTTAAATGAAAGAAAATCTACCTTTGGCTTTGTATTCTTACCGAATAATGGCACCATATGTTGGAGCAGTAAGAAACAAAAGTGTATAGCCTTGTCCATGATGTAAATTGGTTTCGTGGCATTATCAGCAGCAGTATGAGAAGATGTTTGGCTTAAGAGATTTTTTGGATCATTTAAGTGTTATTGGAAGTGCTGCAGATTAATTGTTGGTTAACAATGATAGCCAAGCAGCGAAAGCGTACACTAAGGATCCAAAATATTATGGCAAGATCAAACATATAGATACCAAGTATAATTTTGTCAAAGATATGGTTGCATAAAAAGATGTGAACTTAGAGTACATACTATGCATAGAATGGTAGCAGATCCTATGACAAAGCTAATACCTAGAGATGTGTTTTGTGGCCATATGAAATCTCTAGGATTGCGTAGAGACTGATCTACTGAATATTGTATTTTCCCTAAGTGTTCACATTTGATGAATTTGTGTTTTCATCATTAATGCCTATGAATCTTTATTTGATCTTTATGCATCTTAATGCTTAGTGCATTACTTTAAGTTGAGAAAGTATGTCGGACAGATATAAGATTAGCCCACTCACACGGGTAATCGTCTCTATTTACTGTGTGATAATCGAGAGGTCAAGCTTAAAATACATATGTCGCCTTAACTAAGTGTTAAGATGAGGACATAATACTCGCTATGTCCGAAAGTAAAATACCCCACATATTTTACTTTATCTGTCTAAGATGCCAGATGTGAGTTGGAAACTGGTTGATCTTCCAAACAGGACGCAGAGCTATTGGGGAACAAGTGGATTCTCAAAATAAAGCGAAATGCTGATGGCTCGATAGAAAGGCATAAGGCTCACCTTGTGGCGAAGGGGTATAATCAACAGGAAGGAATTGATTATAAGTAAACATTTTCTCCTGTAGTGAGTTTTACCTTGATTCGCATTATTTTGACAATAGTGGCTAGTATGGATCTTGAGATATATCAAATGGATGTAAAGACTGCTTTCCTCAATGGAGAATTAGAGGAAGAAATATATATGGAACAACCTGCTGGTTTCATAAAAGAAGGCCAAGAAGGAAATGTATGTCGATTTTTAAGGTCGATATATGACCTTAAGCAGTCGTCGAGACAATGGTATATACATTTTTATAATGCTATAATGGCATACGATTTTACAATGATAGATGAGGATCATTGTGTATATATCAAAAGATCCAAGGATCAATTTGTGATCATATCATTATATGTTGATGATATACTGATTGCCGAAAGCAATATGGAGTTAGTTAATACTGTCAAGAGTTGGTTGTCTTCCAACTTTGAGATGAAGGATATGGGTGAGGCTGCATATATTCTTGGAGTTAAGATTTCAAGAGATCGTTCGAAGATATCGTTGTCTCTTTCGCAAGAAACATATATAAATAAAGTTCTTGAACGATTTCGTATGCAAGATTGTAAACCTATAGACACTCCTATTGCAAAAGGTGAAGGATTGAGTCATAGACTGTGTCCAGGGACTCCACAAGAGAAGGAACAAATGAAACATGTTCCTTATGCTAGTGCTGTTGGGAGCTTGATGTACGCTATGATGTGTACAAGACTCGACATATGTTTTGCAGTTGGAATGGTGAGTAGATACCAATCCAACCCAGGTCCAGTACATTGGAAAGTCGTTAAGAGAATACTGAGGTATTTGAAGGGAACTGCTGATTACAAGTTGAATTAACAAGGAAAGGATCTGCGACTTGAAGGCTATTCGGATGCTGATTAGGGAGGAGATTTAGATGAAATGAAATCTACCTCTGGATTTGCTTTCTTACTGAACAATGGCGCCATATCATGGAACAGTAAGAAGCAAACGTGTATAGCCTTATCCACGATGGAAGCTGAGTTCGTGGCATTATCAGCAGTAGTATAAGAAGGAGTTTGGCTTAAGAGATTTTTGGATCATTTAGGTGTTATTGAGAAAGCTACAAATACATTATTGGTTAACTATGATAGCCAAGCAGCTATAGTGTACACCAATGATCCAAAATATCATGGCAAGACCAAACATATAGATACCAAGTATAATTTTGTCAAAGATATGGTTGCACGAAAGGATGTGAACTTACAGTACATATCTACGCATAGAATGGTAGCAGATCCTATGACAAAGCCAATACCTAGAGATGTGTTTTGTGGTCATGTAAAATCTCTAGGATTGCGTAGAGTCTGATGTACTGGATTATAATTTCCCTGAGTTGTTCACATTTATGAACTAGTGTTGTTTCATTATTAATGCCTATGAATATTTGTTTGATCTTTATGCATCTTAATGCTCTGTGCATTACTTTAAGTTGAGAAAGTATGTCGGACAGATATAAGATTAGCCTATTCACATGGGTAATCGCCTCTGTTTACTGTGTGATAAATAGAGATGAGACTATTTTAAAGCTTATTATCTAGGTGATAATCGAGAGCTCAAGCTTAAAATACGTATGTCGCCTTAACTGAGTGTTAAGATGAGGACATGATATTTACTATGTCTGAAAGTAAAATACCCCACATATTTTACTTTATCTGTCTATGATGCCAGATGTGAGTTTTGATGAATTTTGTGAATGAGTAGATACGTGAACTCAAGTTAGACATTGGGTATGTCTAAACTATCATCTGTATGATATTGAAAGGTGTAGACATACGCTTCATGGGAAATGAGTTAACACCGTAATACGTATTTCATACTACATATGCATGAGACGACCAGTAAGAGTGGCAAAAGTTTGATCTCAACTTTTATGCCGTGTGAGACTCTTGAGGAAAAGAGTTCCTCAATTTTAGTCCCCTTATGACTCTTACTTATTCTCAAGATTTCTATTTAGTGTTTGCTATCTTAGGGTGTTGCCAATGGTCATGAGTTGATTCGATCTAATAGGGCATTTCTAGAAAAGCAAGGTGAACTGAAATTGAGAGTTTGAAGAAAAGAGGAAGATCGATTTTGGAGAATCACATTGTAGTTTTGTATTCACTGGTCGACCAATTATAACTGTCTTTGTGATAATTATAATTGTGAATACAATATATATATATATATATATATATATATATATATATATCTATCATTATTTAAAAGAGATCAAGAGAGATATAAATGTGATCGATCGATCTAGGGTACTGCATACTAAATCTACTCAGAGTGTGACGCCTATTATGAGCTGCTATATATTCCAAACAGATGTATAGCAACGAACTCTCAAAGTATGCTGGTCGCACGGATTATTCACCAGTATGAATGTTGAAGAGAGGTAAAGAGAATCATGTTCGGCCTACCATGTACGAGTGGGAGATGATGGTTTTATTAGTGATGGGCTTAAGGCCCATCCGCCCATGTTGGGCCTAAAAGCCCGGCCCACAGGATAAGGGCCCGTGGATGGAGGGACGTATAAAAGGAAGGAAAGAGAGGGAGGACGCACCTTTTGGCGCATAACGTATGTACGTCTTTTTCCCTCTCCCTCTCTCTTCCAAAAAGAAAATAGTAAGCAAAAGGCACATTTTCTTCTCCCCTTCCAAGCGAATTGTCGTCATCGGATCGAACAGGACCGAATCCTCTTTCTCTTATCGGCATTGGTGTTTAATCTGTGGCTAATAAGGTACGCTCGAATCTGTGGTGTGCTTTAGGATTGGTGATACGTGATTTTTTCGGGCTTGTCTTCCGCATTCGTTTTTGGGGTTTGATTTAGTGTCGAATCCGTTTTCGGGGATTCGTTATTCCTAACACTTAGAAAGGGATCACCACATCCTGTCCACATCAATCTTTGATAATAAAGAAACGCAAGTGTTGTAATACTTATTCCATTCAAATTGATCGACCATTCCATTCCACTGTATCAAGAGTGATATTAAGGGTCAAGGTAAATAGAATCATCCAAGCATTAAGAAAAAATGGGTCATTTAAGATTGTGATCACGACGTTCACATTACCATAGTTAACTATGAGGGGAAAATTATCAAAAAAGTTCTAAATTTATTGTAATTGTGCAAATTCAGTCGTAAACAAATTTTTTTTTTGTCAATTTAGTTTAAACATTTTTCATTTGTGCCAATTCAATCCATCTAGCTAAATTTAACTGGCTGGTGCTGACGTGGATGCTGGCCGTCACCGACCATCTAATCGATGTTTTTTTTTTGATACCCAGGGAACCCCGTACAGCACATGGCACTTTTTTAATAATATTTTTTGAATTTTTTTTTTCTTTTCTTCCTACTGTCCTTCTTCTTCCCCCACCCCCACCCTAATGGTTGGTGAGGATCTTGTGAGTCTCCTTGGCCACTGGGTGAGGATTGTGAAGCCCTTGATGACCGTTGGTGAGGATCACAAGCCCTCATTGAGCCTTGCCCAAATCTGGGGAGGTTGGGGGTTGTAGGCGAGGTAGCCTCGTTTAGATCTATGCGAGGGTAGGCTCGCCATGGACTCATTGATCACAGGCAAAGGTGGCCTCGCCCACGGTTGTGAGGCCATGGTTGCCTTCACTTGCAGCCAATGAAGCCTTTGCGGCCCCTAGACCTTTGTGAGGTGCCTCACAGTCCTCCCCCATTATCTCAAGTACTCTCTCTCTCTCTCTCTCTCTCTCTCTCTCTCTCTCTCTCTACCAATGGTCATTGGGCCCGCTTGAGCCTAGTTGCCGCACTTCAACGTCGATTTGAGGTAGTTGCGCCTCGCAATGGCTTGGAGGCCGTAGGTGAAGGCGGCCATGACCTCGCAATCGCAGGCAAGGCCGCCTTCACCCCCGACCAGTGAGGCCATGGTGAGGTTGCCCTCGCCCAGATCACCTCACCTACATCTGTGTGAGGTTGGGGGAAGAAGAAGAACAATAGGAAGAAAAGAAAAAAAGAAAAAGAAAAAGAAAAGAAAAGATAAAAAAATTAATAAAAAAATTTGAATAAAAATGGCTAGATGGTCAACACTAGCTTGCGTCCATGTTCGTGCTAGCTAGCCAAATTTAGTTAGATAGATTGAGTTGGCACAAATGCCAAATGTTTGGAACTAAATTGGCAAAAAAAAAGGGGTTTAGGATTAAATTGGCACAATCGCAATAGGTTTAATATTTGTTTTTTTTGTCTTGATAATTTTCCTTAACTATGAGATAAAGTATATCTACCTAAAAATGTCTTGTAGATATGCTAATAATGAATTTATTTGAAACGAATCATTGGCTAGGGATGGAGTAATGGCCGAGTGCACTGCTCCAGACACCGAGTGATGATCAGTGGGAATGAAGCGAGGTATTCGATCGGCTCATTCTCGTTCATAAGAGGAGTGGTCAAGTGTCCTCAGGAGCTGGTGGACGAGCAACACCCCTTGCTCTTCAATCCTTTCGATGAAGTCGGTCTGTTTCGACTCTACGAAACAAAGCAAGAACTCAAGGATGAATCGACTCTTAAGATGTTTTTTGGTGCTTGAACATGGCTAATTGTTATTTTTATGAACGCTATGCTATTATTAGTGAAAGAGGTATTGGATGCTACTCTTGTAATATCGAAGTGCCATTATTTGTGAGTGTGTATGTCTAGCACGGAGTGCTTGTATCTTGTGTGTTTGTGTATAGAGAATATGTTCATATCTACATGACCATAGGGCATATGTGACGTACCAAGTGAGGACAGATCATATCATGTGACAACGTTCTATGTAATGTGATGATATTATGTGGCAAAGTTCTTGTGATGATATGTCGCTAGATAACATGATAGCATGAATACCGATTGTACCGATTCTTACAGCTTTTAAGAATCGAACGAAGCTCTCATGGTAGTGCTTTTGCGAATCGTAATCCTCTCTCTCGAAATGTAGAGTGTATTCTACCTCTTGGTAGCCCTGTTTACCCAAACCGTAAACCCATTTACACCCACCTCTTCGTCCATACCATCTTCTTTCTGTGTCACCCATCCTCATGGTTGAATTTCACTCGACATTACCAACCTTCGCGATCTTCCATCTTTGCCAGCTTCGAATCTCGGTTGCAAGCCCAGAATTCAAGATGAAGACTGTCTCCACTTGGTTTGCTCTTTGCATGCCTTCAATCCCCTGTCTCTCGGATAATATTGTGCTGTAATTCAATCTATAGCTAGTTATGTGGTGCCATGGACTAACTTACCCATTAGACGCATATTATTGTTGGCAAATTGAGGTTTCTCACTGTGTTACAATCTAGATTTCGACCTCTTTCTATTTCGTTGTCTTGTTTCTTCTCTGTGGGATGGATTCGGACGACCAGGAAGATTCTGCGCGACTGGCTACACTCTATTCCAGATTGGGCCGTCTTATTACCGAGCAAGAAATTGAAGTCTAGGATGATGAGCCCCCACCTGAAAAATTAGAAGCATGTCGATTAACATTAGTAGGGAAAATCCTTTCAAACCCATCAATAAATTGCCAAGCTTTCCAAAGTACTTTGAAGAGGGCTTGGCAGATTGAATAAGTTGAAATCTCCCAAAGAGAAGCAAGCCTATATATAGCTAAGTTCCATTCAAATGCCGACAAATCGAGAGTCCTAGAGGGCGGACCTTGGCTTTTCTCAAGTCATCTAGTAATCTTTAAGCCATGGATTTCAAAACCCTGTTACATTGTTATGATTTCTCTACTTGTGCTTTCTGGATACAAGTCTTTGGATTGCATTTGGAACGATCTAAAGAAAAAATGATCAGCAAGGCGGTGCAACACATTGGCCGGGTAGTTGAAGTAAAGTTGATACAAAATAGGGGACAACCTTAAGAGCTGGTCGAGTGAGGGTAGAACTAAACATGCAGGAGCCTTTAAAAACAGGGAAATTGATCCGAATTGACAGAAAAACATTATGGCTTGACTTTCGCTATGAACGACTATCCCATTTCTGTTACTCTTGTGGCAAGTTGGGACATTGCACAATGTATTGCAAGGACTTCCCCTTCGATGAGGCTATAGGTAGGGACAAAATGGCCTATGGCCAATGGCTTAGAGCTGAAGTAAAAGAATACAACCATTATTGGCAGACTTTTTACACACCTCTAGACATACCAGATTAGTTAGAAGAAACCATACTTGAAACACCTCCCTTGCTACTTCAGAATGTCCTTTTACTGCCCCCACCAAATCATACTGAAGCAGCGAACCTGTCTAGACCAGTTACTACGACTAATCCACAAGCAACAGGCCTTGACCAGCAACATCTTCAGGATGAAATTATGCAAGGGACTTCTCTCCACACAGTGCTAATACCTGCAATAGCCAAAATAAAGGGAATTCAGTCCCCATCTACGGATATTCAGCAACAAAAGAAGCTAAAAAGTTCAAGATTGACACTAAAGGTGGGTGTTGCCAAAAAACATAAATGATACACTCCGTATGACATAAAGGGTTCGCTCCTGGAGAACCTTGATGACACAAACCTTATGGAAACACCTATCTTTGCAGCAGGGGAAGCTGGAACTTAGGCTATGGTGGTTGGCCTTCAATATTCACCCACCCATAAATGAAGATGATATGCTGGAACTGTCAAGGTTTGGGCAATCCCTTGACAGTTCAAGCTCTCAGGCCATGACAGCCAAGGAAAAGTCCAATATTGTATTCTTAATGGAAACAAAGAACAATGATGTGAAGCTTCAATGGATTCAACGCCGCTTACACTTCAATAACTCTCATATTATCAACCCTATTGGTCTGGCGGGAGGTATGGTAGTTTTCTAGAACAATCAGGTGTCCTTAAGTGTGGTTCGCTCAACACGAGAACTTTTTGATATGACCTATAGGGATGTAAAGGAAGATCGAACTATGCGTATCACTTGTATTCATGCTTCTTTTGTCTACCAAAATTGACAAATTCTGTGGGATGAACTTAGGGAGATAAGCTCTACTAACACATTACCTTAGGCCTGTGTGGGTGACTTTAACGAAATACTCTATCATTGGGAAAAGGTAGAAAAGAGACAGGCATATCCTTATCGAATGCTTTCCTTTTGAGCTATCCTAAATGATTGCGCCCTTATGGAAATAGAAAGCAAAGGCTGTGAGTTTACTTGGATGAACAATCGAGAGGGAGATGAACTGGTGAAAGAACGTTTGGATAGGGTGATGTGCACAATAGATTGATGGTTATTGTTTCCTAAAGCTGAGGTCTTTGCATTGCTTGCTGTGGGGTCTAACCACAATCCCTTAATTATTAACACTTTAGTACCTTATAGAAAACGCAGGAGGCCTTTTATTTTTTAAGCTTATTGGAACGAAGATGAAGAATGCCGAGAGATTATTTCCATAGCATGGAACTCAGTGTGGGTTCAAGGTTCTGGGCTACTTCCAAAGATAAAGAATGTTTCCGAAGCCTTGACTAAGTGGAGTCGATCAAAATTTTCGAGGGGCGCTCTCAAAGTAACCATCTTACAACAATAACAACTTCAGCATATTATAAACCAGCAGCATAGTAACTATAATAGAGTGGAAGCATTTAAGCTAAGAGAGGAAATAAGGCGGACTTGGCAACAAGAAGAGCAATATTGGGCAATGCGCTCTAGGATTCAATGGTTGAGGTGGGGTGATAAGAATATAAGATTTTTTCATGCAACTACACTTCAAAGGAGGCAAAGAAATTGAATTAGCATGTTGCAAGATGACCACCGGCAATGGATTTGTGATCCTTAGACTTTACAAGATATGGTGTCACGCCCCGATCCTCAGGCACTCGCACATCCCTTACCTTTGGTTGATTTTAAAATGCGATATCCCAGGACTATGTATCGCCGACCCTTTCATTTATATATGCACATGCGGAAGCGGTTATAAATCCCCAAACAATAAAACAATGGGATAGAAAAGCAGGCCACATATTTTTCTTACATGCATCTCATGGTATTCTACAATACTATATATACGCAACTCTGGTCTAACGTCTATTCACATACAAACAAGGTCTGACAAGACAGGATGGGATCTCAGTCCTCATCCGGGTCGTACTCGAGGTTATCCTTGGGGTCCTCCTCCACGTACTCCTCTTCGGGTTCCTCAATAGGGATCTCCTCATCAGATTCATGCTCCTTAGGCTTCTCATCCAGGTCCTGAAATGGTTATTCAATAACCACTGAGACAACGTCTCAGCAAGTTCTACCTCCTAAGACCCGATTAGTAAACTAATACACCTTAAGGCTGCCTATGCACAACATGAGTCAGAGGACTTACCTTGGCCTCAGATTCCACCTACATATTAGCACATATCATATAGGCACCCAAGCAATCATATTATAGATCGAAGCATCGATCTAATCGACCTAGTCGATTACACACCAAGAAGACCACTCACGGCCATCTCTATTCAATCATTCAATTCACAACATCAAACCAAGGCAATGAATCACATCAAGTCACACTCAGATCGAATCATCGATCAATCGACCTAGTTGATTACAAGTCGGTCGGACCATTTCTAGGTCATTCATCCAACACCAAGAAATTCCTTAGATTTAGTGGCTTTACGGTCCCACCCGACCCTCTCAAGATCTAGTGGCTTTACGGTCCCACCCGACCTTTCCAAGATTTAGTGGCTTTACGGTCCCACCCGACCCTTTCAAGATTTAGTGTCTTTATGGTCCCACCCGACCCTCTCAAGATTTAGTGTCTTTATGGTCCCACCCGACCCTCTCAAGATTTAGTGGCTTTACGGTCCTACCTATCCCTTCCAAGATTTAGTGGCTTTACGGTCCCACCCGACCCTTTTTACGATGCCATACTCTATCACCGAGCCACGTGCATTCTCCAGGAAGACATACCGAGTCTCCGAGCCACGTGCATTCTCTAAGGCTACCTTTTCGCCAAGGTGACATATCCAATCACTGAGCCACGTGTCCTTCCCAGGTGACACTCCAATTCATCGGGTCACGGGCATTCTCCTGGTGATTTACTAATGCACTTTCGATACTGACAACCGATACTCGACCAATCCTTAATCACATAACTAAACATCGCATTATTTAAGAACATAACTTAAAAATGCACCATTAAATCAATTTGACACGAATTAAAGCTCAATTAAATAAACATACCACTCCACGACAATCAGCACGAAATTCCGGTCACCGGCCATCCCGGTTGAATTTCCGAAAAATAAATAATTAAATAATTAATTTAAAAAAAAAAATAAATACAATAAATTCAATTTATCACAATATAAAGCTTAATTAAATAAATGGACTACACCATGATCATCAGCATAAAATCCGGTCACTAGCCATCCCAGTTAAATTTTCGGGAAATAAATAATTAAATAATTAATTTCGAAAATTAATATTTAATTCCTAAAAATTCCACCTATGCCCGATTTGCTTAATTAACACCCGATAAGGAACGGGAAAAATCCCAAGAAACATCCAATAAATACTATAGGCAATTCTCTATCTAATTACACTAATCACACAATTAATAAGCAAAGCAATTAACTAATAATCACTAATCAATTCTAATCTAACCACATAATTACATTTAATTAAAACTAATCAACCTTTAAGTATAATTAGCGCACTAAGAAGGCATTAGTGAGTAAAACTTACTCAAAACGACGGGCTTGACGCGAGGATCAACTTTCCTCAAAGCGGGCCGAGCATCCAGGCTCGGGAAAACGGCCAAAACGGGCCAAAATCCTCTGCAATACCCATTTTCTGCACTCTCTGTGCGCTGCTGGAAGGGGCTGAATTGAGGACTGAGATGGCGAGGTAAGGCTGGCGGAGGGCGAGGGGGCTCCGGCGGGTCGAGGTGGCAGTGCATGGTGGCCGGAGGTGGCCGAACCGTGGCCTATGCTGGCCAAAACAGAGCTGAACAGAGGCGGTTGGGAGCTGGGGTCACACGGCGGGCCGATGAGAGGCGCGGGGACGGGTGACCGGCGATAACGGCAGCTTCGGTCCAGTAACGCCAGCTGCTGCCCCAACTCCGGTGTCTTTCCAGATCTGGGACCTCGAGCAGCGAACGGAAGGGAACGTCAACAGCGACTGAAGAGATGAAAGAGAGGCAGAGGGTTTTTGGGTGGCGGCGGAGTGCGCAGGCAGCGACGGCGAGCTGCTTCGATCTTGCCCTTGGTGGTGCTGTCTCTGCTTTTGTTCTGCTATGTTCGAACGACTGAGAGGGAGAAGAAGAGAGAGGCTAGGGCGGAGGTCATTCAAGCGAGCGAGAGGGAGACGGATGGCGGCGATACTCCGGCACGACAGCAACGGCAGCTTTGCCCTTCCGCTCCTTCAACCAACGCTGGTTGCTGCTTCCATTATGCTTCTGTTGTCTTCAAACAGACCGAGTGGGAGGAGGAAGAGAGAGTGCCGAGGGAGAGAGATAAGGATAAGAGAGAGAGAGAGCAGATAAGTTTGAAAAGTCAAAAAAGCAAAAGTGAAAAGGAGAAGCAAAGTGAGAAACAGAAGAGGGCAGTCGGTGGGGGCATTTTGCACGAGGAGAAAAGAGAGAGAGAGAGAGAGAGAGGCTTTCGGCCATAGGAAAAAGGGGAAAGAGAAAAGGTGATTGGCCCAAAAATAGAAAAAGAAAAGGGAAATTGGAGGAAGACTAAACAAAAGAATTTCCTAGAGTAGGAAATTCTCATCCCATTTTCTTTTTTTATATGCCCATAAATTCTCAAAGGAAATTTCAGCTTAGAGTACTCGGTTCCCACTTGCATTTCTGCATCCAATTTCTCTCTTAATTTCTCTCAAATAACTCTCACAAAAATCAGTTGATATCTCCATTATCAAATTGATTATTTTCTTCATCCAAGAATCCCTCACGTTTCTTAATTTCACAATCCCCGGCTTCAACTGAACGAAAACGTCTCTATTTATCCGGTCGAAATTAGAATCCGAAAATCTGGATGTCACATATGGCACCCAATTTCTTTTCAGGGTTATATACAACGGTGGGACATTGGGACTATGGACCCATTCTTAACCAATGACCACAGGTAGTTACCACAGAAATGAATGACCCATTGCTGGATTTGGTTACGTTTGAGGAGGTTCGCCAAGCTACCTTTTAGTTGGGAACTACTAAGTCTCCAGGCCCTGACGGTTTAAATGGCTTATTTTATCAAACTCACTAGGAGGTCATTAAAGATGATCTTCTTCTCCTGGTGCAAAATTTCTTTCGGTTGGGGATGATGCCTACTACTTTGAACCAGACCATTAATGCATTGATCCCCAACAAGCCTCACCCAGAGAGACTGGATAAATATAGACTAATCAGCCTCTGCAACTTTGCATACAAAGTTATCTCAAAGGTAATTGCTAACTGCCTGAAACCTTGGTTACCTAATCTGATTTCTATGGAACAGTCGGCTTTTGTGAGTGGACAACAGATTCAAGACAATAATTTAATCGTTCAAGAAGTTCTTCATCAATTTAAGACCCGGAGGCGAACAAGAAAATTTAACGCAATCCTAAAGAATGACATGCAAAAGGCATAAGACAGAGTAGAATGGGATTTCCTTCGCGACTATCTTCTCAAACTGAGATTCCATCCAAAGTGGGTACAATGGGTAATGCAATGCATTACAACATTTTTTAGTGTAAGATTTAATGGAGAGCAACTTGCTTATTTTTACCCAACTGGTGGCCTCCAACAGGGTGACCCTCTATCTCCATACATCTTTATTCTATTGGCAAATGTTTTGTCAAATCTAATCAATTAAGCAGTCAACATGGGACACATTAAGGGTATCAGGTTAAATAGATGGTGTCCTACCTTGTCCCATTTATTTTTTGCTGACGATGCAATATTCTTCCTAGATGGTAACATTCAGGAATGCCAGAACCTTGCTAATATTTTAAATCAGTATTGTGTGGCCACGGGACAGGCACTGAATCGCAACAAATCTGGATTGATTTTTAGCAAACATTGTCCTTTCAGACTGGAGGAAAATATGTCGAGGGAGTTCAGAATACCTGTGCTGCAAAGGTATGGCAAATATTTGGGAGTACCATCTAACTGGGGTCGTTCCAAGAAGGAGATGTTTTCTTGGATTTTAGGGAGAGTTAATGCAAAACTGAGGGATGGAAAGAAAAGTTAATCTCAAAAGGTGGTAAGGAAATTCTTATTAAATCTGTGATTCAGACACTTC
Source organism: Eucalyptus shirleyi (assembly GCA_017140165.1). Taxonomy (NCBI): domain Eukaryota; kingdom Viridiplantae; phylum Streptophyta; class Magnoliopsida; order Myrtales; family Myrtaceae; genus Eucalyptus; species Eucalyptus shirleyi. Next base: position 15,598,639 of record CM029448.1, on the reverse strand, counting down.
CACATTACACCATGTCGATCTTTAAGCTTCCTTTGTCTCTTTGCAAATCTATAGAAAATTATTGCTAGATTTTGGTGGAGGAATGATCGGAACAAAGCAGGGATTCATTGACAAAAATGGGATGTTCTTAAAAGCAGCAAGAACAACGGCGGCCTAGGATTCTGTGATCTTATAGAATTTAACAGAGTCATGTTTAGAAAGCAAGCTGGGTGATTACTACAACAGCCTCAATCTTTATGGGGTCAAATATTTAAGGGTTTGTATTATCATTCTAAAGAATTCCAATTAGTAGATAGAGGAACTTGGCCATCTTGGGGATGGCAGAGCATACTAATGGGCAGAAATGCTATTTTACCACATGTTAGATGATTAGTGGGTAATGGAAGCAAAATCAGAATCTGAGAGGATTGGTGGTTACCAAGAGGAATTCTCGGTGGACCTGTGGCAAGAGAGGAACCACTAATGGTGGCTGATCTAATAGATCCAATCCACAACAGATGGAACACATCTCTGCTCCACAGGTTTCTAGATGATCAGATCATAGAAGAGATTCTTACCATCCCAATAAGACCTCTCTATGCCGAAGACCAATTAGTTTGACAGCCACAAAGGATGGCCGACATATAGTGAAGAGCAATTATCATGCACTAACCAAGATCACAAGCAACCACAGGAATCACAGAGCATCAACCTCATACTAGAATCCTAGGATTCTATGGAGAAAAATTTGGGCAATGCGAACAACACCTAAAATTCGAACTTTTCTTTGGTTGGTTTGTCAAAACGCACTAGCCTCCAGAGCCAATTTATTCCAAAGACATATCATCACTGATCCATTATGCAAACTTTGTCAACAGAACACTCCAGAAACCCTAGAGCATCTATTCCTATCCTGTTCATGGACTAGGGATATCTGGGCTCATCTACATATCAACATTGACCTACTGCCTCATACGATTCATCGATTAAGTGCATGGCTAACAGCAAGAGTTACATCGAAAAACAACTCACCTGGTCTAAAAGTCATAGCCAATGTTCTCTAGCATATCCGGAGAATGCGGAATAGCTTCATCTTTCGCAACTAATGACTGGATCCAACCCTAGCAGTGGAGACTGCAATAACACAGACTCGACTATATCAGATCTCTGCTCCTACCCATTCAAGAAAAGATACTACTACTCTGAACCTTGCACAGCTTTGGAGACCACCTGATTGGGGAACCTTAAAATGCAACATTGATGTGGCCTATCAGCCAGGAAGTACAGGATCGTTGGCTTGTATTTGTAGAGATCATCATGGTTGACTTACCAATATCTATTCTAGAAGATTTCCGGCCGCATCAGCTCTGTCAGTGGAGATCCAGGCCCTTACCTTCACGCTTCAGCATTTGCCACAGCAAGGTATCAACTTTGCACAAATCTTGATTGAATCCGATTGCAGCACCGTCGTCGACGCCGTTAGGGATGGGAGATCGCTGGCGTGGGAAATCCATGCTTTGCTCGCGGAGGTCGTCGCTTTGATTCCCCTCTTCCCTAATTTGACTGTGCAACATTGTAGGTGTGAGGCGAACACCGTTGCCAACTGGGCCGCAAAGGCCCAACGTTTAGACACCTCGGTCCAAAATTGGAATATTTTCCCACCCTTCCTTTTGCTCGACCTTGTTTATGCAGATGCCTTAGCTTCATGTTGTAAGCTTCTAGCAATGTGAATACAATATCTTCTTTCGACCAAAAAAAAAAAAAAAAAACATGATAGCACAAATCCTTGCGTGGTGTGTATGCATGTCCGATTTACTAGATGATTTTATTCTTAAAGAATCCTAGCAGGCCTCTCCAGCATCAACAAGACCAGAGAGGACCAAAATGGAGCTTCTGCAATTGATAACTTTTACAGAATTTAAAATCTCCCATTCGCGTGGAGAAATTTGTTTTGAAGTGCTTTTGAACCACCGTGTGTCCTTAAATTTATTTTGATAAATTTGAGGTGTTCTTATTTTTTAAAAGAAGATTTTTTTTTTATCAGAGTTTAGAGAAATTGGTAATTACAGAAGGAAAAAAAAAACCAAAGAAACGTTGTCAGAATTTAGTTGGTAATCACTCTGATTAGGGTTGGTAATTCTAAATAGTTAGTAAGCAAGGAAAATAGAAGTTAATAAATCCAGAGAAAAAGTTCACAAAATCTTAAAAAAGGAATCAAATAAACGTTGGTAAGCAATTCGAATGATCAATTTAGGGCGTTGTATAAAAGACAAATAAAAGTTGGTAAATAGTAAAAAGAGTTGACATATTAAAAGAAACCAAATATTAGTTGGTAACTAACTCAAATGAAAGTATGCAGCCCAAGAGGAGTTCGTAATTTAATCAAAAAAATTTAGTCAATCATTCCAGCAAAAAAAATGGTAAGCTTATATGAGAGTCGGTAAATTCAAGACATTGGTAAGGAAGTTAAGCAAAATTTAGTAAGATATTAAAAAAAAATTACTAACCTAGAATCTATAAAAAAAGAATTAGTAATCTTGTAAAAGAGGCAGTGATTTATCAACAAGTTATCTGAAAATTTGGTGATTGGTAATTTTTTTTTATCAAAAGTTTTTTGACACTTATTGACTCTTTGAGAAATCTTTCAACACAATACATACATACATACATACATACATACATACATATATATATATATATATATATATATATATATATATATATTTCTTTGTTGTGGTGAAAATGGAATAATAAAATTGTCTTTGATTCCTTATTGGACGAACATCTCACCCATCGTGCCTGGGGAAGGGGAGGAGTTATTCCAAAAGTCTTTATTATATGGTGACTAACTTAGCCTCAAACATTTCAATTGTGTGAATTAAGTTCTAAACTTTTTAACAATTTGCCAATTTAGTCATTTTGGCCAATTGGCCGGAAATAACTAATGTGGATGCTAGCCATTTTGTATGGCACAACCGGTGCCGACATTGATAATTTTTATAATTTTTTTCTTTTTCTTTTTTCCCCTTTCTTCCTTTGTTGGTTGCCGAGCCTCAGGGATGGTCAGCGATAGGCCAAAGGTGAGGGTGAGCCTTGCTTGAGGCTAGTGAGGCTTCACCCTTGCTAGGTCACCAACCTTGGTACTCCTCGCTTGTGGCTGGATGCTGGGCATTGTTGAGGCTTGGCAATGAGTATAATTCATCAAAAGGTTTTGGACTAAATTAGTATAATTGAAAGGTTTATGACTTAATTAACCTCCATACAATATATTTAGGATTTTTTGAATAATTATCTCATTTCTAGATGGATGTGATAGGGTATTAGTACATCCGACCAATCACTGTAAGTGTACAATCATGCATGAAATTACTGAGACTAACTTATAAAATTGATTTAATAATTAATGTGATAGGCTGTTCCAAATGCACTTTGGAAATATAGCCGCTTGTTCTAAATGCTCAAATGTGTTGTATGTCGCATCACTTAATAATCAATTTGGTAATATTTAGGGTATTGTAAGTATATAAATTGATTATCCCTCTAATTTCCCAAGAGCTTAATAAGATCGTTGATGCTCGTCACTAGTGACAAAAATAGACTGTAGGTCATCATCAATTGAGAAGATTCGGTTCCGATTATGAAAGTAGCGAGGAATTGGTTTTGTCCAGCTTTCTGCGTATGGCTTGGGGTTTTAGCCTTAAAAAATTCCTAGGCGTCTCAAAAAATCATTAAATAACTCAAATGACCTCATGTATCTTTATTATATTACTAGAAATTTACAATATTTAAATTCCTCGTAGTATTGGGCTCAAAATACCTTTGCCACGGTTTGAGCCCCACCAAGTCATTCACTTTTGTCGTTTGCGATGCAATAATCGACTCCACTCGCTATTTGACAAAAAATAAAATAAATCTTCAACTAGCTAGAGAGAACTCGAATACAGTAACTAGATAAATTCCATTCAAAATATAATGATCATGTTTAGTATATGTCTCTAGCTTAACAACGTCAAAGAAATCCAATCCAAATAGAAATTCTAATGGTGCGTTTGTTTTACGGAGAAATAAAAAATGATTGGTTATATCATTTAGAAAAATTAGTAAACAAAAAATATTTATATTATCAACAATATTTTATACCTAACTATTTTCGTTGGTGATAAAAAAAAATTCATTCATTCACCTTTATTAGCGATACAAACTATTAGATTTTATAAAATATTTTCCAAATCTTGAGCTTTTTGTTAAATAAATGTACAGATTTATGTTTTAACATCCGAACAAGCAACACATGATTACAATATTTCCATGTTGGAGTTGGATTCCTAATTTAAGTGGACTAAAAGGAATTTCCTATTTTGCATGTGAATTGTAAGAGGTGGAAATCTACTCGGTTGTTATACAATAGAGCAAACAAGATGAGTTTTAGGGTTTTTTTTTTCCTTTTTTTTAAAAAAGTGTTCTGAGCAATAAGAATGGGAGGTGTTAGCCGACGTTGAGCTATTTTTGCATAGCATCTCCCCTATAGTATTGTCGCCACAATAGAGAATAACCGCCAGTCCGAGATGGATTGATGTGGTTCCTTTTTGCCCGTGAACAAGAATGGCCTGAGAGAAAATCATATCGGCGAGTAGTGAGACCCCAATTCTTGATTGGAATGAACACCAAAGGCCTCTACCCTTCCATCCCATAGATAGATAGAGAGGGATGACATAGCTTTTGTTTTCTTTTTTATTTGATCAAATAGTTGAATAATGAAAAAGAAGAGATCATGAATGACTGATTGAGCTCTTTGTGAGGTAATAGTTGTGGCATTGCTTTGGGTATAATTAGGGCTAGGAAGCACTCAAGTGATTGTGAACTTTATATACTCCAGATTTATGGTGGACTTCTTGGTGGCTAAATTTCCCCATAAAATAAGTATTGACACTCATATTGAATAAATGTAATTCTCTCGTGTTTCTTGACATTCATTCTTGATTTCTCTAGTAATCTCTTCTTCTCATGTTATACTTGAATTGCAAGATCTGTTATCCTTAACTTTATTCTCAGAAAGGGTTCTCTTTCAACACCCCTCAAAATTCCCACCATATATTTTTTGGACAGGGTCTTGTTGCACCAAAAAATAACCAACACTAATTTTGGTTATTATGGACAAGTAATGGACTTGATCGAGGATAACAAAGTTTGGTCATTTATGGACAGAATTATAGATAACTTAATGAATTGACAGCTTGAAGGAATCCACAAAACATTGCATTTGAACCGGGGACTAATGAATTGGTGCAAGGAAACTTTGAATTAAATTCTTTAGACGAATTCGTGGCAAAAATCTCGGATGAGAATATATATGTTCGAAGAACTTTCTACAAAGCAAAAGGAATCATGGTCAGAAAATATTGGATAGATACACGATTCGATAATGAATCAATAATCTCGGCCAAATGGCGGAGGATATGAAAAGAAAGGAAAACAAAAAGGAAAAAGAGTCCTTTGAATCCTTACCCGCCGCCGATTCATCCATTGACCTTATCTTGTGAGGAAATCAGGGAATCACATTGAAAAAATATTTTCCTTATTCTCGAAATTGTTTAGGCATCTAATTGCTATCAATAATCAAGCAATACAATCAATCATTTAAAAAAAAATATTTTCCAGACAATTTATTTTCAACGAAACAAACAGAGCCTAAGAATTCTCCACTCATGTCTACCTCCATATCTCCTATTCTGACCAAGCAATTAACTTCAAACAATTCTTCCTGTGTAGAATCAACAAAATCTAGATACACACTTCACAATTACAACTGCACGTCTAGTGCGAACCTCACTCCGATGAGATAATGAAGCTAGGGTGTCCCAGTTTCCCCATTAATTTCAACCATATATTATCGGAATCATTTGTACGAAACGAACTATCCAAGCCGCGTCAGCAATAAACCGTAGACTTAATTGTGACTAACAAACTCAATTGGATTCTCTAAGACCAAAAACCGAAACGAACTAGATTCTGTGAAAAATTTCCATATCTTCCGCGCCACGGATACAGCGACTTCAGGGCATCTATCAACTTACCAGAGTAAAACACATACCGGTTATAGAGAAGGCAAATTTAAAGGAATACCTTGGTACTGGGAACGACATCATCGGGAAGCGACGGAATATGAGCATCCGTCAGCGTCATCTCGATTGCGGTCATCTCGCTGTGACCGTCCGTCAGCGTCAATCTCAACATTTGATTACCACCAGAGCAATGTCCTTCACCGCAGATAAACTGTTCAAGTACACAACAAAACGATCACAACCCTAAGCACAACGAGCGCGAAGCCGAAGGGAAACCAACCACGCGCCACTACACACAGGCAACGGAAAAGATCAGAGGCGGTGACCTAGAAGCAAAAGCCAGCGTCGAGACGGCCTAACCTGGAGGACCATGGGGCAGTGGAGGTGCGAGGGCTTTCGGTTGGGGAGGGTCCGGGACCGACGGACCTCAGGTCGGTGTTGAGGAGGTCCGATTCGACAGCGACAGTGAGGGCGGCTGCGTCGGAGGGATCGTCGATGAGGGCGCGCTGGATCATGATGACGGCTCTGACATGGGCCGCATTGTCGAAGGACCATCCGTGCTGCCGGAGCCTCTCCACCAGCGCAGCTTCTAAAGAAGAATACGTTGCCGACGCTGCTACCGCTGCCGCCGCCGCCGCCGACGACAACGACGAAGGAGCAGGAGGAGCAGTAGGAGCAGGAGCGGGAGCAGAGGACGAGCACGGTTCCATCTCGAGAGAGAATTCTCTGCAAAAGCAAAAGCTGCGCAGCCACGTTTTGTTGCGGGGGGAGATGCCGTTTAGGGGAGGAAGCGAATCTGCGGGCCGCCTGATCGGCCCGAGCCTGGGAGTTGCGGGCTTGAGGGTAGGCCCGCCCACGTGGCGGCCTTAGTTTTTTTTTTTTTTAATGGGAGAGACCGTAGCGAAAACAAGCAACGGGCTGTGCACTGGGCGGGCCTGGGCGGGTCTGGGCGGGCCGGTCGGCCTGCTTCGGGTGAAAATACTTTTTTAGGCCCGCCCACGATTTGGGAAAGATTGGATTTTCTACACGAAATAATTAGCTTTGGACGTGCCCAACTGGACGTGCCTGGCTTGTCCAAACCCACTCAATCCCAGTTGTTTTGGGCTTGATGGGCCTCGGTGGGGCCCCCAAACCGCCAAACTTGTGATCATGTCTAATCAAAGGGGCGGATTTTGTGCAAGGCGGGGCGAGTCGCCCTCAGTTGCCCCAAGGGCTTCCTTTGGATCCTTGGTGCTTAGTTAAGAGGTGTAACCTCACCAAAGGAAGGGAACTTTCTAGGAAGGCTTTCATTGCTTGTCCGGTCGACATGTAGGGATGACAAACTTCATTAATGAGTTCCTTATTTTAATGTATTTATGTTTGCATTTTTCGTACCTCTCGATATACCTTTTTTCTTTTCCAAGTTGAAAGAATACTTTCTAAATATTTTATATCCCAATGATCTTGAGACCTAGGCGGGGACCGATATGAACCCTTTTACGGACTTGCTTAGGTCCAATTACGCGTCAATCAAGAAAAAAATATTTACATACAAACTTGGCCACCAGATTTGGTAAGATTTTTGTCGAAGTCCTAAAGAACTATCAATGGGAACTTCTAGTGAGATAATTTCCAATTTAGGGTCTATTTTCCTATAATGATTTAGGTGAAGTCAACAAATCTTTCCAAATTGACAAAGAGAGCATGTTGTGATGCATATTGCATTTTAGGTGGTAATTATTACCCATCGAAAGCTTGCACTTTGTAAGGTCATGGAAGAGATCTTAAGATAATTTATGCCATAGTCTTAAGAAATTAAGAGCCAATATCACATTTGAAAATTTGGTAATGTTTTTTTTATTTTACAAAATAGGGAGTTTATTGAAAGATTGGTTTGAAATATTTTACAAGTTAATCTCCATATTTAAAAGACTCATTTCAAATTAATGAGCTCACATATAAATGTTTTTATATACAAATTTATGGACATTTCTAATTATTTATAAAGACACGAAATCATGATGTCCTATATAGCCATAGTTAATAATTATCGTATCTTTTTGCACCCTTAAGATAAAATGGACCCCTAAATAAATTTATTATTTAAATGCTAACTTTTTAAAGTGACTCAAACTTGAGTTGAAGTAAAGAATGCGAAACCTCTTTGAAATATTGGCCACAAAATATCATCAAACAAGATGAATTACTACTTAACTCGCATTATATCATGTGCTTTTCCATATCACTAAAAAAAATAGCAGAAATTAAGATAATGATTATTGCTTAGTTCTCGGTATTTTGCTCGATATCTTGTGCATTGCACAGGTTCAATCCTAACACGATAAATAGTACGGCATGTTTCATACTAATGTTACAGAATGTTCTAATCTTAGATCGTGATATATAACATACCACAACATGTTTCATGCCGTGCATGCCTGTTAGGCTTATGTAACATATATGCTGACATATAAAACACACTAATTGCATGCTCAATTGCAATGATACAAAAATTACTTGAATTTACATACACTTAGATCAGATTTTCTACCTATAATTGAAAGGCCACATTCTAAACACAATAGTAAATAATTCGACAATTGCCCACGAAGGCCAATATCATATTTAAGTCAATGGAGGAGGTAATTAAAATGATTTTAACCTCTAGTAGGAGTGTAGTTTAATCAAGCTATTCGCTGGCTATGGCCATAATAAATATGTAACGTGGTCAACTATACAATCCATTCCACTTTAAATTAGTATATAGCTGTGACGAATAAAGTAATAAATTCAGTAAAATTATTAGGGAAAAAACCACGAAAAATCTTAAACTTTGCTCAAAGTGACAGATTTATCCCAAACTTTTTTTAGTGACGTGAAAAACCCTAAACTTTGCCAACCGTGACATATTTACCCAAACTTTTTTTTTGTGACATAAAAAACCCTAAACTTCTATCATGTGACACATTTACCACAAAATTATAGGGCATTTTGGTATTTTTACCTTTTAAATTTTTTTATTTTATATTTTTCTTCTTCTTCCCTCCGTCAGCCATGGCTAGCTGGCGGAGGGAAGTCGGCGTCAAGCAAGTGCTGCCCTCGCCAGCGTCGAGTGAGGGCACGTCAGCGAGGGCGGCCCTCGGCTGGGTCGGGCGAGGGCCTCTCTCCCGCCCTCGCTCGACGTCGGCAAGGGCATCCCTCGCCAGGCCCTGGTTGGCGACAGGTAAGGGCTGTCCTTGCTTGCATCGGGTGAGGGCCATCCTCACCCGTTGTTGGCAAGGGTGGCCCTTGCCTACATCGGGTGAGGATTGGCGAGGGCACCCCTCGCTCGACACAGGCGAGGGCTGTCCTCGCCGGCGACGGGCGAGGACGGCCCTCGCCAATGTTGGGGGAGGATGGCCCTCCCTAGATTTGGCGAGGGCAACCCTCTCCCGACGTTGGCAAGGGATGCCTTGGCTGGCGTCGGGCGAAGGCCATCCTCGCCCGATGCCGGTGAGGGCATGAGGGAGGCTCTCGCTTGATGTTGGCGAGGGCGACCCTAGCCAGCCCAAGTGAGGGCGACTCTCACTCGACGCCAGCGAGGGCAGCCCTAGCAAGCCTAGGTGAGGGCGACCCTCACCCGACGCTAGCGAGGGCAGCCCTCGCTTGACGCTGGTGAGGGTAGCCCTCGCTTGATGCCGGCTTCCCTCCGTCGGCCAGCCGTGGCTGGTAGAGGGAAGAAGAAGAAAAAAAAGAAAAAAAAAAGAAAACATAAAAAAAAGACAAAAATGCCCTTGATGGGGTAAATGTGTTATAGTTTGAAAAGTTTGTGGTTTTTCACGTAAAAAAAAAAATTAGGGTAAATGTGTCACTCGAGCAAACATTGGGGTTTTTAGTGGTCTTTTCCAAAATTATTATTTGGCTTCTAAAAGGCTTGTTCTACAAATAATATCATCGTTAATCAGTCAATTGGCACATTGGCTAACCTTGAGGGCTGTCTTTTTTGAAGACATTACAAAATTTTATATGATATTCGAGTAAGAAGTGATTATCTCAAATCTTTGGAAACCCCATTTTTCGGCTTTTTAGTTTGAGATTAATATCCAGAACATTTAGACGTCAATTCAGAGTTGATATCAATAGTTGAATCTATAGTCTCATTTTTTCTTGAGACTTGAGGCGTTGGTCATTGTACCAATTTGATGCAATACGTATGGGCGATGCAATCGATTTCCCTAGATATAGTTAGCATGCTTTATGGATACATTGATTAGTGCAATTACGCAATTGTTGGAAATTTTCTATAATATGGGCTTACATTAATTAATTAATTTTTTATTTTAAATAATTGGGTTAATGGATATTCCAATATTTGTTGAACCCAACAGTGATTTGATTGAATTGGGCATTGGCATCTATTAATAACGGGCCTAGTTAACCAACAACGTGTAGGTAATTATGTTTTTTAGAAGCCCATAATGGGAAGGGCCCAGTTGACACATTGTTGATTAGGGTTTGCTAGGTTCATTCTCTAGCCTATAAAAGGGTATGTTATATCTATCAGCTGCTTTGATCCCATTGAAAGCTGTTATACTGAAATAAATCATAGAGAGTAAGATCTGACATTCCAATAAATCTCGATTATCGGGTTGATCTATTTTTTTTTTCAAGTGAAGCAATGGCTCAAACAGGTACGCTTTAATTCCATTGTGTTTATTGATCTCGGTGTTGTACAATTATATATGGATTCGATTCTTCTTGATGAATGAGTTAAATTATGTGAATAATTTTCTACATGTAGTATCAAAGCAAATCATATATGATTGTAGAACCCAATTTTTTTTTTAATGGAAAAATTCGAAATTTTCCTCTTTGAGCCAAATATGGGCATTATTTTTCGTGTGGAATTTTTGCTCGATTCCTAAAACCATAGGGCTTTCGTTCTACATGTCGAGATCTTTCCAACCATGTATAATTTGTATAATTCATTGAGAATTGAGAGAGAATTTTAAATTTGAAATTCTAGGGTTTATACATGAAAAAGTTCTAGAATTTCCAAATTACTTGCAATTGATTGATGTTCATTGTCAATTGTTGAATGGGTATTGTTATATATATTAGCATCATTTTGTTGCATTAAAGTAAGTTTTTAGAGCTTAAATTTAAGAAATTCGAAATTCGACCATGGAAGGTGTAGATCCGGAACTTTGAAGCTTGAATATGAAGATTTTCTTATTTGTTATTCGTTTAATTCAATCTAGTCAATTATATTGATGTTATATGCAAGTCTCATGGAGAAATTTCATCAAAAATCAAGTTAATTTGTGATTTTGGAGTTTCGGGTCAAAATCGAGTCATTTGACTGGGTTTGCCGGAAATTTGGGACATAGCTAGAGGTTGAGGAAGACCTCTAGCCAGGCCGGGCCAATGGATGGGCGTAAGCCCATCCTTTCCTTTTTTTTTTTTTAATAAATGAATTAAAAATAATTTGAATTAAAAAAGAAAAGGAAAATTAAAAAATAATTTGAATAAAAAGAGAAAATAAGAAGAAGAAGGGGGATGGGGAAGTGAGGATTTATAGAGGTGTGAGATAAGAGAGATTAAATGAGGAAAATGTTTTTGACTTTTCAAAAGTGGAAAACATTTTCTCCTAATTTAGAAGATTTTTTTCCTTTTATGGAAAACATTTTCCCAATGAATTAATTTTCAGTGAAATGAACGTCGGAAAATTCGGAAAACATTTTCCCATAAATTATTTTTCGCGAAATGAACGGAGCCGAATTTAGAAGAAAGCTTCATGTTCTTTGCATAAATTTACAAGTTCTTTTCAAGAAAGCTTCATTTTCTTTGCATTTTTGCGCTCTAAGTCATGGCAAGGCCCTTTTAATCCGGCAGAAACTAAGAAACTGAGGGAAACGATCACCGAGGATCGAAGTGTCGCAAGAAAAAACGAAGGCTTCGGCATGGGTTCAGGTCCGGCGCTCGAGCTTCCCTCCATAGATTTTTCCGGATTGGTCGATTCGGAGCCTGGAAGCGGCGGCTGGGATTCCATCCAAGATGCTGTCCGGGGAGCGCTCGAAGAGTATGGCTGCTTCTTGGCTCTGTACGACAAGGTCACCGAGGAGCTTCATGACGAGGTCTTCCATCAGATGGAGGAGATGTTCGGTCTTCCGGCCGAGACTAAGCGCCGGTTCGTTGACCCGATGAGGCCGTACGATGGCTACCTTGCTAACCTCCCTCTTAACCCGGAGACCATGGGGATGCGCGAAGCCCTGAACTCCGGCGCGATCGATCGCTTGGCCGGTCTCCTGTGGCCAGAGGGAAACGCCAAATTCTGGTACGTACGGCACGAATTACATTCGCGAACTTCCATCGGCCATGTTCGAGTCATTTACGTTCTGTCAAAAATTGTTCATCGTGAAGAACTTCAATTACAAAAAAACTTGGCGAATTCGCCTCTCTGAATCGCTTGCAGCGAGCTGCTGAACACGTACGTGAGGAGGCTGTCCGAGTTAGACTACACGATCCAGAAGATGGTGTTCCGAAGCTTTGGCGTTGAGCGCTATCTCGACTCGCACGCCGCATCGACGGTACATTCCCTTCGCCTCCTGAGGTATGGAGCGCCGGAGGTGGAGGAGGCTCGGCCCGGAGGCATAATTCATTACGATCCGAACTTCGTGACCATGCTGCAGCAGAATCACGTGAACGGATTGGAAGTGGAGACGAAGCATGGAGACTGGATTAAAGTCGCGCCTTCGGCTTCCTCTACTATCGTCATGCTTGGAGAGTCATTCCATGTGAGTCCCTCTCTCTCTCTCTCTCTCTCTCTCTCTCTAATAATCTCTTCATTATATCCCACCTTTTACAAAATAAGATTATACTGTCCTCAGCTGTGACCTCTTTCATGGTCTTTTCTTAGGGATGGAGCAACGGAAGATTATACTGTCCTCGACACCGTGTGATGATGCGCGGGCACGAGCCCAGGCTCTCCATCGGGATCTTCTCCGGCGTCGAAGGAACCATTCGGTGCCCTGACGAGCTCGTGGACGAGCAACACCCTTTGCTTTTCAAGCCCTTCGACACTGAGGACCTCGTCCGCATCTTCGCCACGCCGGAGGGACGGAACGGAGCTTCGGCTCTCAAAACCTTTTATAGCGTTTCTAATTGAACGTGATCTTTCTTCAGATTATTATTCCAAACCCTTTATAAAGCCTTTAATTTGATGTTGGCGATCGTTGTTTTCCTCCAATCCCCATCCCCCAAAACCACAACCTTTCTCTCCCCATGTCATCTGGTAATAAAATTAAGAATTGCGGGATTTAGCGGATGACCTATCTATGTACATCCATGGTTAAAATTCCTTTATCCCTGAAATAGAAATTTCAACCTTCTGTTGACGTCACGGAATAAAAACATACTAGGAATAAGTGTATTAAAAGTCATAAATTTTATGATTTAATTACACTTTTTTAAATTGTTAGGATTCAAATGTACTTTTGTGACAAATTTTAAAACTTTTAATGCATTTATCCCTTTACAATAATATGTACGTAACGGTTATTCAATACAAATTCATTGTATATAATTAGATCACTTTTCTACCTTCAAAAGAAGGCCACGTTCCAAACACGATTTTAAACAACGACAATGGCTATGAAAAAGCCAATATCATATTAAAGTCAATGAAGGAAGGGATACATGATTGATTATAGGAGTAGAGTTTAATCAACTTATTCATTGGCTATAGCCAAAGTAAATACATACTATGCTCAAACTAAACAATCTAGTCTGCTCTACATCAGATTTAGCCATTAATATGGGAGAAAAGTGTTAAAAAAGTCTTAAACCTTTTACATTTGTACCAATTTAGTCATAAGCCTTTTATTGGTGCTAATTTATTCCTAAACATTTTCACTTTGTGTCAATTCAGTCATTTCCAGCTAATTTTGATTGGATTTTGCTGATTGGGTGCGGGTTGATTGACATGACATGATTAGCGCTGATATGGACAACTTTTAATAATATTTAAATATTTTTGAATTTTTTCCTTTTCCTTTTCCTTTTCCTTTTCATTTTCTGTTTTCCTTCTCCTCCTCCTTCCTCCTCCTTCCTCCTCCTTCCTCCAACCAATTGCCGGACCTCGGCGACCGACCAAAGCCGACCTCGACCTTGCTAGCCATTGGCGAGGGCGACCTCATGCTAGGCAGTGAGGCTTGCCCTCGTCGGATTTGATGAGGGTTAAGCCTTACTGGCCATCACCTTTGGCTGGTCGCCAAGGTCTAGCTAGAGGAAGTAGGATGAGAAGGAAAAAAGAAAAAAAAAAGAAAAAGAAAAAGAAAAGGAAAAAGAAAAAAATAAAAAGAAAAATTAAAAAATATTAATATATTATTAAAACTTGTCCTTGGCATGCTGACCAGTGCCCAATTAGTAAAATCCGGTCAAATTTAGCCGTAAAGGATTGAATTTGCACTATGTAAAAAAGTTTATAACTAAATTGACGCTAATAAAATGTTTTTGACTAAATTGGCACAAATACAAAATGTTGAGAAATTTTTAAACATTTTTCTTGCCAATATGGTATTGAAATTGACAAAATCATTATTTGGCACTTAAAAAGCTTGTTTTTGTAAATTAAGTTGTTGATTAGTCTATTAGCGTGTCAGCTAATTGCGGATATCATTGTTGGTGAAGGATCAACCAATTGATAGACCCATGAAATTTTATACGGCGTCAGAGCAGGATGGTCATGATCTAAAATATTGGTGTTGGAATACTATAATATCAAACAATGTTTTATCTAATATTTTAAGAATTATGGACACCTGAAGTGCCAAAACTTGGCATGAACAGATACTTAAGTGCCAAAAGTTAGGAAAGTGACACTTAAGTGCCAAAACTTGGTGCAAACAAATACTTAAGTGCCAAAAGTTAGGAAAGTGACACTTAAGTGCCAAAAGTTAGGAAAGTGACACTTAAGTGCCAAAATTAGGGCAAAATAGATCACTTAAGTGCCAATCTGGCCAAAATGTTGAAGTGGTGATTTTTTGGCGAGGTAAGTGCAAAACGACGTCGTTTTGCACGCTAATGTGACTTAAAAATGCAAAAACGACGTCGTTTTGCCTCGACATGGTAAAAATTTAATATAAAAATTAATTAAATTATATTTAAAACTAAATTTATTTAAAAAATTTAAAAATACAAATTCAAATAATAATAATAATAGTAATAATAATAATAATAATAATAATAATAATAATAATAATTTTAAAAAAAGGAGGGGAGGGAGACAGTGAGCCCTCGCCACCGCCGGGAAGGGCCGGTGACGGAGGGGGGAGGGTCGCCTAGATCCGGTGAGGGCTCGTGGGCCCTTGTCGCCAGTCGGCCAGGGGTCGGATACCCCGGCCAACCCTCCCCCCTCTGTTGCTAGCCCTTCTCGATAGTGGCGGGGAGGGGGCAGTGATGAGGGCTCAGCCCTCGGCCGTTGCCTCCTCTCCCCACTTTTTGAAATTATTATTATTATTATTATTATTATTATTATTATTATTATTATTATTATTATTATTATTATTATTATTATTTAATTAAATTAATTTTTATTTTAACATTTGAATCCGCTTAAAAACAACGTCGTTTTTTGTTTTGCTTGTTGAGTCAGCATTCCGTCAAGCCACTTAGACGAAAAAAAATAATAAAAAAGTGCCACATAGGATTTCCGATAGGGTTCACCGGAGATGGCACTTAAGGCTTTGCATGCTTGTGTTCTTTTTTGTTGTTCATGAACAGATTTTCTATTTTTTTGTTCTCGGGAACAAAAAAAGAACAGAAACGCATTTGTTTGTGTTTTTGTTCAAAATCTGTTTTTTTGTTCCCGGAACAAAATTAGAACGGAAATAAGAAACAAAAAAAAGTTGTTTTTTTTTTTTTTGTTCCGGAAACACTTTTGAAGAACAAATTTTCTCTCTCTTCTCTTTTCTTCTCTTTTTTCTTTGGCTGGTCGCTAGCCTCGGCCATGGCCGGCGACCAGCTGTCGAGGGCCGCAACCTTGCCAGCCCCCGGCAAGGCCGAGTGTCGCCGGATCTAGGCGAGGCCGAGCGTCGCCAGCGCGGGCGATGCTCGGCCTCACCTTGGCTGGGTGAGCTCGGCCTCGCCCAAATCCAGCCAGGCCGAGCGTCTCTAGGGGTTGGCAAGGCCGGCGAGCCCTGGCTGGGCGAGGCTACCGGCCTCGTTGGTCGGTTGCTGGCCTCGACATGGCCAGTGACCGGCCAAAAGAAGAAAAAAAGGAAAAAAAAAGAAAAAGAAAGAAAAAAGGAAAAATAAAATAAAAATATTTAAAAAATTAAAAGAAACAAAAAAGAATATAAAATTACCAAACGTGTTTCTATTCATTTTTTATTCCCGGAACAAATTTACCAAACGTGTCCTTCTAGTAAAAATTGTTCTCCGGAACAGAAATAGTTTTTTCTATTTCTATTCCCTGGAACAATTTTTGAATAGAAACATTACTAAACGCGCCCTAAGTGTCCCACTTTTTTTGAAAATTGACACTTAAGTGTCACTTTCCTAACTTTTGGCACTTAAGTGTTATTCCGTGCCAAGTTTTGGCACTTAGACTGTACTTCTTCCAATATTTTAAGCTTTAAGTTGAATTTTGTAGCCTCGTGTTCCTCAAGACATGAAGTCTTAGTCGCCATGTTTGTTAGAGTTGACATGTATTGCTTTGCAATTAATCTCCTCGGATATAATTAACGCACTTTATTAAAACCTTGGGTAGGTGTCACTTGGGGATTGTTGCTTGAAACCCATTCATCAGATGATTTTTCAATTGGAAATACAATTTTTGAGCTGGGATTCTTAACTTAATTATTACTTACTAGAAGTCAAACACTGCTTTGTTGTGGAAGAAAGCGATCGAATAATCTGTTTAAGTGTTGGCTTTGCTCAAATGTAAATATTTGATTCATGAATTATATCTTGTTAGCCTGTTGCGTGATAATTAAAAGCTCATAAGATGTAATTTTCTAAAAGTAAAGAGTTATATCTTTGCTTGCAGGGGTTGCCGTTTCTGAGTGGGACAATAACATCGGCTTCAATTTTCTCCTGACTGCTGATTTGTTTCCATGTACTCCACATAGAAGAAATGCAGCAAGAGGAAGGCAACCTTTATCATTACTCGAGTTAAAGTCAAGTCATTTAACCACTGGGGGTTCGCCCCAGTGGCCACCCTTCTAACTTGGAAGGGGGATGTTGGGGGTTCAAATCCCCACCTTCTTAGGGGGGATTGGGGTGGGGACGATTTCATTTCAGGAGTGGGTTTCGACTCCTACGCCCTGCAAGGAAGCATGGCAAAAGTCTGAGAGTGTGTGTTAAAATAGGATTAGAGTAGGATTGACAAAAAAAAAAAAGTCAAGTCCTTAGCTATCCGAAACCTATATGTCCGAAAGAAAAGGGCAAGAAAATGGAAATACTAATCTCTTCATGGAAAGATTGCTACTTTGAAATTGCAACAATGACTACCAGTCTACCACAAGGATGCACAAGCCCTATAAATCCAGCAGAGGACCACGCCAAGAAACATTAGGAGAAATATATGAAAAAAGATAGACAGAAGAAACCATGACCTCTATATTTCAACACTGAAGCTTTTGTTGATAGATCAATCCCAATTAGATGGCTCAAAGCCAAGGACCAGTCTATGAGGCCACCAGACTCTCCCACCTCTATGAGACCAAAATGGAGCTTCCGCTATGATATTTTTTTATAGAAAGGAAATTGACACAAATAGTTTATGAATTTTGGCTCAATGTGTAATGTCGTCCTTGAACTTTTAATTCCTTGAACTATGTGAAAATGTGAAATGTTATCCTTAAACTTGAATTAATGGAAGGATAACGTCGGATATTTTCATAAAGTGTAAGAATTATATAAGACTTTTACTAAAAGTTTAGGGATTATATTAAACAAATTAAAATTTAGGGACGGCATTATAATTGGGTTAAAGTTCATAGACCACATTAAATAAATTAAAAAATTGGGAACGATATTGTATATTGGGTCAAAGTTCAAAGATTATATATGTTTTATCCTTTTACAGAATTTGAAAATCTCCCATTCGCTAGGAATTCATTTTGAGGTGCTTTTGAAGCACTATGCGTCCTCTCAAAATCAGCCAAGTTTTAGTGAAGCATTTTTTCATCGTGTTATTGATTAATTGAGTGGATGGTCGATAGTATTCGAGAAGCATACGAGGGTTTTCCTTTCTTATCCCACTTCGGAGCTACATGTGCTTCCGGCTGTTGATGACGATGGAATCGCTTCTAGTAGGCAAGAATTATAGAAAAAAAGCTGACAAATAAATTGGGGTTCATGGAGACGAAAAGAAATCTTTCATTATTTCCTACTAGCAGCAAAAAGCAAACTAACTACTTACAAAAAATTTCAAAAAGGAAAATGGTTCTTGTGTAAATAACAATAGGGTTAGCTCATGAGCCAAAAAATGTCTCCATAAACACCTATCTTTTTTATCTCAATAACTCATGGATCGGCGCTTTCGTAAGGCTCTCAGACCTTTTGCCATGTCAAGCGAGCTATCTTACAGTAAAATTACACAACCAATCCTAAATCTAGAAAATGAAATTGCACTTGCAATTTTATATTGCATGTGTCAGTATATGCAATATAAAATTACGTGCCTTCACGAAATAAGATGATTCCAGTTGATTCCCTTTTCAATTTTTGAACATGACCAGTTAAGCCCAGCCAGACCGCGACAATGAATCAACGGTGTGGGTTGAAGTACAAATCATTAAACGGTACCATAACGAAACTTGGACTTATTTTATTAGACATGGATACTTAAAAAACATAATAATAAAAAGAATATAAGAAAATTCTTGGACCCAACTTTATTGCCTCTATTAAAACTTCGATACGCACACAAAAAATATCACGAAAAAGGAAAGAGAACACAAAAGGAGAAGCCGATATGGATTCGCTCTCACCTCCGAAGCTTCCCTTGATAGACTTATGCAAATATGAGATGAAGCCTGTAATTCAGATTCGTCGTAGTCATGGTGATGGTTGGATAAAATCATTTTACTATATCAACCAAATCATTTCAAGATGTTCTATATCTAAATCCCATTAGGACTCAGAAGAGAATACACGTCTCGATTCTTGTGTTTTTCCTCATATATTATACACTTTGAGGATATTTTCGTTGCTTCAGTACTATTCCTTTCTATTCGAAACACTTAGAAAAGGGATCACCACATCCTGTCCACATCAATCTTTGATAATAAAGAAACACAAGTATTGTAATACTTATTCCATTCAAATTGATCGACCATTGCATTCCACCGTATCAAGAGTGATATTAAGGGTCAAGGTAAATAGAATCATCCAAGCATTAAGAAAAAATGGGTCATTTAAGATTGTGATCACAACATTCACATTACCACAGTTAACTATGAGGGGAAAATTACCAAAAAAGTTCTAAATGTATTGTAATTGTGCAAATTTAGTCGTAAACAAATTTTTTTTTTGGTCAATTTAGTTTAAACATTTTTCATTTGTGCCAATTCAATCCATCTAGCTAAATTTAACTGGCCGACGCTTACGTGGATGCTAGCCGTCACTGACCATCTCATTGACATTGATGTGGCACTTTTTTAATAATATTTTTTTTCTTTTTTTTCTTTTCTTCCTATTGTTCTTCTTCTTCCCCCACCCTACTGGTCGGTGAGGATCTTGTGAGTCTCCTTGGCCACTGGGTGAGGATTGTGAAGCCCTTGATGACCGTTGGTGAGGATTGCAAGCCCTCAATGAGCCTTGCCCAAATTTGGGGAGGTTGGGGGTTGCAGGCGAGGTAGCCTCGCCTAGATCTACGAGAGGGTAGGCTCGCCATGGACTCGTTGATCACAGGCAAAGGTGGCCTCACCCACGGTTGTGAGGCCATGGTTGCCTTCACTTGCAGCTAGTGAAGCCCTCACGGCCCCCAGGCCTTTGTGAGGTGCCTCACAGTCCTCCCCCATTGTCTCAAGTACTCTCTCTCTCTCTCTCTCTCTCTCTCTCTCTCTCTCTCTCTACCAATGGTCGTTGGGCCCGCTTGAGCCTAGTCGCCGCACTTCAACGTCGATTTGAGGCAGTCACGCCTCGCAATGGCTTGGAGGCCGTAGGTGAAGGCGGCCATGACCTCGCAATCGTAGGCAAGGCCACCTTCACCCCCAACCGGTGAGGCCATGGTGAGGCTACCCTCACCCAAATCACCTCACCTACATCTGCGTGAGGTTGGGGGAAGAAGAAGAACAATAGGAAGAAAAGAAAAAAAGAAAAAGAAAAAGAAAAGAAAAGATAAAAAAATTAATAATTTTTTTTGAATAAAATACAATATTATTAAAAAATGGCTAGATGGTCAACGCTGGCTTGCGTCCATGTTCGCGCTAGCTAGCTAAATTTACTTAGATAGATTGAGTTGGCACAAATGCCAAATGTTTGGAACTAAATTGGCAAAAAAATGGGTTTATGATTAAATTGGCACAATCACAATAGGTTTAATATTTGTTTTTTTTTTCCTTGATAATTTTCCTTAACTATGAGACAAAGTATATCTACCTAAAAATGTCTTGTAGATAATGCTAATAATGAATTTATTTGAAACGAATCATTGGCTAGGGATGGAGCAATGGCCGAGTGCACTGCCCTAGACACCTAGTGATGATTAGTGGGAATGAAGCGAGGTATTCGATCGGCTCGTTCTCGTTCATAAGAGGAATGGTCAAGTGTCCGTAGGAGCTGGTGGACGAGCAACACCCTTTGCTCTTCAAGCCTTTCAACGAAGTCGGTCTATTCCGACTCTACAAAACAAAGCAAGAACTCAAGGACGAATCGACTCTTAAGACATTTTTTGGTGCTTGAACATGGCTAATTGTTATTCTTATGAATGCTATGCTATTATTAGTGAAAGAGTTATCGGATGCTACTCTTGTAATATTGAAGTGCCATTATTTGTGAGTGTGTATGTCTAGCACGAAGTGCTTGTACCCTGTGTGTTTGTGTATAGAGAATATGTTCATATCTACATGACCATAGGGCATATGTGACGTACCAAGTGAGGACATATCATATCATGTGACAACGTTCTATGTAATGTGATGATATTATGTGGCAAAGTTCTTGTGATGATATGTCGCTAGATAACATGATAGCATGAATACCGATTGTACCAATTCTTACAGCTTTTAAGAATCGAATGATGCTCTCATGGTAGTGCTTTTGCAAATCGTAATCCTCTCTCTCGAAATGTAGAGTGTATTCTACCTCTTGGTAGCCCTGTTTACCCAAACCGTAAACCCATTTACACCCACCTCTTCGTCCATGCCATCTTCTTTCTGTGTCACCCATCCTCATGGTTGAATTTCACTCGACATTACCAACCTTCGCGATCTTCCATCTCCGCCAGCTTCGGATCTCGGTTGCAGGCCCATAATTCAAGATGAAGACTGTCTCTGCCTGGTTTGCTCTTTGCATGCCTTCAATCCCCTGTCTCTCAGATAATATTGTGCTGTAATTCAATCTATAGCTAGTTATGTGGTGCCATGGACTAACTTACCCATTAGATGCATATTATTGTTGGCAAATTGAGGTTTCTCGCTGTGTTACAATCTAGATTTCGACTTCTTTCTATTTCGTTGTCTTGTTTCTTCTTTGTGGGATGGATTCGGATGACTAGGAAGATTCTGTGCGATTGGCTGCACTCTGTTCCAGATTGGGCCATCTTAATACTGAGCAAGAAATTGAAGTCTGGGATGATGAGCCCCCACTTGAAAAATTGGAAGCATGTCGATTAACATTAGTAGGGAAAACCCTTTCAAACCCATCAATAAACTTCCAAGCTTTCCAAAGTACTTTGAAGAGGGCTTGGCATATTGAACAAGTTGAAATCTCCCAAAGAGAAGCAGGCCTATATGTAGCCAAAGTACTTTAAAGAGGGCTTGGCATATTGAACAAGTTGAAATCTCCCAAAGAGAAGTAGGCCTATATGTAGCTAAGTTCCATTCAAATGCCGACAAATAGAGAGTCCTAGAGGGCGGACTTTGGCTTTTCTCAAGCCATCTAGTAATCTTTAAGCCATGGATTCCCAACACCCCA
Source organism: Eucalyptus shirleyi (assembly GCA_017140165.1). Classification (NCBI taxonomy): domain Eukaryota; kingdom Viridiplantae; phylum Streptophyta; class Magnoliopsida; order Myrtales; family Myrtaceae; genus Eucalyptus; species Eucalyptus shirleyi. The sequence goes on along the minus strand of CM029448.1, from coordinate 15,576,494 downwards.
TTACATTGTTATGATTTCTCTACTTGTGCTTTCTGGGTACAAGTCTTTGGAGACGTGCGGATCCCTCAAATGCCATAATTTTGGCCAAAGTGACATTTAAGTGCCATAATTTACGAAAGGTACACTTAAGTGCCAAAATCAGAGTAAAAGGAATCACTTGAGTGCCAATCAATTCAAAGTCCGGCCAAAATGCCGACGTGGCATTTTTCAGGCGAAGCGCGCCCAAAACGACGTCGTTTTGCATGCTGACGTGGCTAAAAAATACAAAAACGGCGTCGTTTTGGGTTGATGTGGTTAAAAAATAATAAAAAATTAATGAAATTAAATTTAAAATTAAATTTAGTTCAAATATTAAAAAATAATAATTTTAAAATTAAATTTAGTTAAAATATTAAAATAATAATAATTAATAAATTAAAAAAAAAAAAGGAACGAGGGAGGCGGGCGAGGGACCAGCCCTCGCCCCGCCGTCGCCGGAAGGGCGGGCGCGGCGGGGGGAGGGTTGGCTGGGGTCGCCGACCGACCGGCGGCGAGGGTCGCAACACTCGCTTAGATCCGGCGAGGGCCGTCGACCCTCGCCGGATCTGAGCGAGGGTCGCTAGCCCTCGCCACTGGATCTGGGTGAGGGTCGTGAGCCCTCGCCGTTGGATTTTTGGGGGGGGGGGCTCGTGGCCCTCGCCCAGATCCAGCGAGGGTCGGCGGCCCTCACCCGGTCGGGCCAAGGGCCACCGACCCTCGCCGGATCTGGGGGAGGGCTACGACTCTCGCCGCTGGTCGGCTGGGGTTGCTTGGCACTTGGCTAGGGCCCGGCGACCTCGACCGACCCTCTCCCCGCCGTCGCCGGCCCTTCCCGGCGACGGCGGGGTGGTGACAGTGGCGGCTGAGGGCTAATCCCTCAGCCGCCTGTGGCACCCCAAACCCCTCTTAGGTCGCCACAAGCACCAACGTTAGACCTGATTATATCTTTTAGAAGAAGCGTCGTAAATCATGGACTTTTTTTTTTTCTTTAAAACGGTCCCAGCGCGACTCATTTAGCGGAAGCAAAATATAACATTGCCATCTCTCCCTCCATCAACCATGATACAATTGCACACCACTAAACATCATAATAAATGACAAAGCCATGAAACTTTATTTACATATTTTCAAGATGGGTTTCCTTGGGTCGGTACATCAAAAGAAAGGCTAGGACATGAAGCCACACTCGGCCTAAACCCCAAAAAGAAACACTCGACCCAGTACGACTAACGTGAAAGATCCCCCATCAGTAGTGTCGGCTAACCATCCCAAAAAGTTTCAGTTCCTACTTGTCACGCACGGGCCCTCACACCCATCCCGGTGCATCAGGCGGTGGCAACGGCGGCAACATCCCACGCATCACTCTGTTGCGATGAATGTGGACGGATATGAACTCCTGAACAACAGGGCCCCCAGCCAGGCCCACATCATACATAACGAAGACGCTCACTCGAATATACGTAAGACCGGGAACAGAGGGACAATCAAACTCCTCGCCCTCGACTTCTACATCCGAAGGTAGGCCGTAAAATACGCTCCACGTGATAGCAGGGAGCGGCATGCTACTAATCTGAAATATTGGTCCCCGAAGCGGTGAGTACAACCACTCAGCAGGTAAAGGAATCCAATAACCACTCATGCATCATACAATACAATCACAACATCATACATGCCATTCATGCATCCAAGCATACTTACCTTGAATCCATGCATATACCATCATACATCCTCATCACAATCATATCACATACATGTCATCATGCCATAGGTGATCATCATCATATCATATCATATATGCATGATTCAATTTCCACTTTTTTTTTTTTAAAACTTTCAATTCGATCACCACATCACTCTTTCTCAGGATCATCAATTTCATCTCATACTTTACACTCGCACCCCATCTTGGCATCGCGAGAAAAAAACCTTTGGCATTTAGCCATTTAAGGCCACCGGGCATCCGACACCCCTACATTCCGAGCATCTCGCATCCCAACTGGCATCACGAGGCATCCTCTCGGGCAAAGACCTCCAAGGCTTCCGGCACCCAACCATGCCGGGCATCTCGAAACTCCCGAGGCCATCCGACCATGTATCTCTATACATTCCGGGCATCCGGCACACCCCATCTCGGGCATCCTGATACTCCCATGGCATTATCATCCGCCACAAACAGTTTCCTCATTTATCATTATTCATGCTTACCAATTTAGGTCTCAACTTAGCATGGCACATGGCAAACAAAATCACTTTCGTCCTTTGATCTATACATGCATCATCAATCATCATCATACATGCAGCAATACGCAATCATTCATCAACATAAAATTTATGGCATTGTACAATTTAGAATAGTCCATTTATCATGCATTTTTGAAATTTATTTAAATTCAAGCATGTACCAATTTTGAAAATATTTAAATTAAATATCCATATGGTTCTTAAAAATCATGAAATTAAGACATTTGATAGACAAGACAATAAGGCATCGATTTCATGAAAAACACATGGCCAATAAAGTTCCACAAAAAAGATATCATTCACAAAAATACATCATGCAATTTTGGATAAAAACAGAATGTGCAGTTTTTGAAATAATTCGATTAAAATACCCGAACGACCTCCGAAAGTTATGAAACTTTACCAGGTTCTAGCTAAGACACTAAAGTAGATTTTTCATGAAGAATTCTAGGCCAGATTCGTTTTAGATAATTTTCTATAGTCGTCTGAAGCTTCTGGTTCTCATACCGAAACGTCCAGTGTAGTCATCTCCGAAATACCAAGTTTTTACCCACTTTTTCTTCTTTTTTTCCTCTGAAATTTGGATATGTTTTACTTAAAGAGGTCCCATACAACTTTCATTAAGGAATATAAGTCAAATTTCCAAAGAATAGTCACCATATGGGTCCATGAAGTCTCGGGTGTTCTGTACCGCGTCTCCAGATTTACCATCTTCAAGAGTAATTCGATTCACTAGGCTACACTTGCTCATTTTACTTCAAATTTGATTATGTTAGTCTTTAATATGTTCTCTACAAGTTTCATGAAGAAGTCGGAGAGAGATTCTTGATAAAAAGCAACATGCAACCACAATTCTACCACAAGGTCAGCAAAACAGTTCCAGATCTAGTGTCTCCGTAGGATGAGAGTTTTGGCCCCTTAAATCTCCACCATTTTGTACCAAATTTTAGTATGTTGTAGTTTAAGATGTTGGCTACAACTTTCATGCAGGAATCAAAGTCAAAATCGAACTGAAAACATGCATGCAAGCTCTCACAAGATTCTGGCTCAGGCGGTTCATGCGAAAACAGCAACATCACTCAAGAACAAGTCATTCTAGCTTCGGTTTCTTCCTCCTAATCACCCAAAATTCGACACTACTCCAAACATACATGCAACACACACATGCAAGAGTAGTAAGAGGATCCTAACTTGCCTCTAGACTCAAGAGAACGACGGCACACGGCGGACGAACGGGCGGCAAACGGGCGGCGACGGGCGGACGAACGGCGAGCTCCTTCCTCTCCTCCCTCTCGGTTCCTCTCTCTCGCAACTCACTCTCTCTTTTTCTCACTTGGACGGCAACCCAACTGGCCACTCTCTCTCTCTTTCTTTCCCTTTTATTCCCCCAATTCTCCATCATTAGCAATCATCACATGCCTCTCCACAAGCCAATGCATGAAGACCTCCTTGCCACTTGGCAAAGCCCATGCAATGGGCCGGCCACTCTCCTTCTTGGGCCTCACTTGGGCCGGTGACATCCCTTCCGTGGGCTTCTATTGGGCCGACTAGCTTGGCCCATCTTAGGCCCATCCCTCTTAGGCTTAAGAGCCAAGCTTAATTACCCTTAAATCAACCTCTTTTTTTTTTTTTTAAATTACTTAAATCCCTATTAAATGGAAGTACTAAATTACAATCTAAGATAACTATACACTTGAAATTATAATTCCACAAGTTCCAATTTATCACACATACATGGCCAAAAATAAAACTTCCTTTTTTCCAAAAATTCATCCATTAAAGACTTGGCCATACATATCATCGCAACTCATAGACTAGGAGGCTACAAAATACAATAGTGGTACTTCTATTGCCTATCCATAGCTCATGGCATATTTAGGGATTTTTATGAAATTCCAGGATGCCACAATTCTCCCCTCCTTAGGGAATTTCGTCTTCGAAATTAGACACCGCTCGTGCCTTCTTGAAACAAATAGGGGTACTTTTTCTTCATCTGATCTTCACTTTCCCATGTGGCTTCCTCCATATCATGATATCACCATAATACCTTAACTAGAGGGATCTTCTTAGTCTTAAGAGTTTGTTCCTTTCGATCCAATATCTGTATAGGCTCCTCGATGTACCTTACTTTCTCATCCACTTTGATGGCTTCATGATCGAGTATGTGACCAGGATCCAGCTGGTACTTCCTGAACATCGATACATGAAACACATCATGCAAATTTCCCAACTTAGGAGGTAGCGCTAAGCGATAAGCTATATCCCCTATCCTTTCGAGTATTTCAAAAGGTCCAATAAATCTAGGGCTTAACTTACCCTTCATCCCAAATCGAGATATCCCTTTCATTGGAGATACCTTAAGGAGTACATGGTCTCCCACGCTAAATTCCAAAGGCCTTCTATGCCTATATGCGTAGTCTTTCTACCAACTCTGAGCTGTTTTAAGCCTTTTCCTGACAATTTCAACAGCTTCAGTGGTAACTTGTACCAATTCAGGTCCTGTCAATTTCCTTTCACCTACTTCATTCCAACAAACAAGAGTCCTATATCTCCTTCCATATAATGCTTCATAGGGAACCATGCCTATACTTTTCTGGAAACTATTATTATAGGCAAACTCTACCAAATGCAATCTTTCATCCCAATTTCCTTTGAAATCCATTACACAGGTCCTCAACATATCCTCTAATGTTTGGATTACTCTTTCTGTTTGTCCATCTGTCTAGGGATGAAAAGCAGTATTAAACTGAAGCTTAGTTCCTAATGCAATTTGAAGACTTCGCCAAAAGTTCGAAGTAAATCTCGAATCCCGATCTGAGGTGATAGTCACTGGAACACCATGTAAGCGTACCACTTGACTTACATACATGTCCGCATATTTGTCCATTGAATAGTCCATGCAAATAGCTAGGAAATGAGCCGATTTAGTCAAACGGTCCACTATAACCCAGATAGAATCATGGCCACTTGATGTCCTTGGTAATTCTTGCACAAAGTCCATTGTTATATGCTCCCATTTCCATTCTGGTATGTCTAACGGTTTCAAGAGTCCTGCGGGTTTACGATGCTCCGCTTTTACTTACTGGCACGTCAAACATTGAGAAACGTGCTTAGTCGTATCTGCTTTCATATCATTCCACCAAAACTGCTAGCACAAATTCCTGTACATCTTTGTACTACCCGGATGGATACTATAATTACTCCTATGTGCCTCCGACAGAATTTCCTTCCTTAATTCTTCATTGTCGGGAACACAAAGTCGTCATTGACATCTTACTATTCCATCATCAGAGACTTGAAATTCTGGTCTTTTTCCTAAAGACACAGCATCTTTCACTTTCAAAATCTCTGGGTCAGATTCTTGCAAGATTTTAACTTTCTGAATAATCTTGGGTTCTATTCTTAATGCATTAAGCATACCAGTACGACAATCTACCTTTAATTTAAATTCTGATTCTGTAATGGATTTTAACAAGCTCTATTCCGCCATTCTTAAACTGGCCATCTCCATAGCCAACTAACGACTAAGAGCATCCGCTACCCTATTTGTTTTCCCTGGATGATATCTTATCTCACAATCATAATCCTTTAACAATTCCATCCACCTCCTTTGTCTCATGTTCAATTCCTTTTGTGAGAACAGATATTTCAAGCTCTTATGATTCGTATAAATCTCAAACTTCTCCCCATACAAATAATGTCTCCATATCTTCAAGGCAAACACTATAGCTGCTAGTTCTAAATCATGCGTTGGGTAGTTCAGCTCATGGGGTTTCAATTGTCTAGATGCATAGGCTATAACCTTGCCATGCTACATCAAAACACATCCCAGTCCTTTGTGAGATGCATCACTATACACTGTAAAACCGTCAGGTCCAGTAGGTATAGTTAGGATTGGAGTCAAGGTCAATTTCCTTTTAAGCTCCTGCAAACTCCTTTCACATTCCCCATTCCATTCAAATTTCACATTCTTTCGGGTCAACTTAGTTAAAGGACTTGCTAGTCGTGAAAATCCTTCAGTAAACCTTCTATAATAACCAACCAGTCCTAAGAAACTCCGTATTTCAGTGGGTGTCGTTGGTCTCGGCCAATTTACTACCATTTCAACTTTTGCTGGGTCTACTACAATTCCTTTTCCTGACACCACATGCACTAAAAATATTATCTAGTCCAGCCAAAACTCACACTTACTAAACTTAGCATACAACTTATGCTCTCTCAGGGTCTGCAAAACTATCATCAAATGTTGCTCATGCTCTTTAAGCCCTTTTGAATATACCGGAATATCATCAATAAAAACAATCACAAACTGGTATAAATAAGGCCGAAATATCCTATTCATTAGATCCATAAATGTAGTCGGCGCGTTAGTCATTCCAAATGGCATAACAAGGAACTCGTAGTCCATAACGAGTCCTAAATGCAGTCTTAGGAATGTCCTCTTTCTAAATTCTTAATTGATGGTATCCCGACCTCAAGTCAATCTTAGAGAAGACCGAACTTCCCTGGAGTTGGTCAAGCAGGTCATCAATTCTAGGCAAAGGATACTTATTCTTAATGGTCACCTGGTTCAGCTACCTATAGTCAATGCACAAGTGCATCGATCCATCCTTCTTTTTCACAAACAAGACCAGTGCACCCCAAGGTGAAGCACTTGGTCTAGTGAATCCTTTGTCAAGTAACTCCTGCAGTTGCACTTTCAATTCCTTCAATTCGACTAAGGCCATCATATATGGGGCTTTTGATATAGGTCATGTTTCAGACATTAATTCAATTTCAAACTCAATCTCCCGCTCTGGCGGCAATCCAGGCAATTCCTCAGGGAATACATCTTGAAATTCGTTAATTACACGAACTTCCTCAAGTTTAGGCTACTCCCTTGCATAATCTTTAACTATGGCTAGGTATCATTGACATCCTTTGTCAAGTAACTCACAGGCTTCTACTGCCGAAATAAGTGCTACAGGGAGATGGGTCTGACCTCCTAAAAATTCACAACTAGACTGATCAGGTAAAACGAATTGGATCAATCTTCTATAACAATCCATTCTAGCCCGATACTTACGAAGCCAGTCCATTCCTATAATAACATCAAAATCATACATAGCCATTACAACCAAGTCTATTTCCATATCTTTTCCTCCCATTGATATCTTACAATTCCCACACACTAGTGTAGACAACACCATATCCTTTAAAGGTGTGGAAACACAAAGAGGCGTCTCAAGAGGCATAACTTATATCTTATTCAAATGTCTATATCTTTCAGACACAAATGAATGCGTTGCACCCATATCAAACAATGCATATGCCTTTTCACCATTGATAAGGATCGTACCTGAAATGACATTTTTGGAAGCTTCTGCTTCCTTTTGGCTGACCGCATACACCCTTCCTTGTACTGGTGGTCTCTGAGGATTTCCTTGTAAGTTTGATCTAACAGCACTTTGATATCCCTGTCGTACCGAGCCAACACTCACTTGCGACCTCTCTTGTGGGCAACTTCTCCTAAGATGGCCCACTTGTCCACAACCAAAACATTTTAGTCGTCCATTGCAAGGTCCTGGGCCATGTCACCCATTACACCTTTGACAAACACCAGGCTGATAGGGTGCTTTCCTTATATTCAGACAATTTCTTGCTCCCCCAAAATTTCCAAAATTACTCCTCTTCTTCACATTCCAGGTCTGACCTTGACCAGAATAAGGTCTCTTACCCCTTCTCACATCATTAAAATTCAACGGTTTCTTAAACTCTGACCCGTTCTCTTAACAGTTCCCGCTCCACTAATTGTGCCCTTTCATAAATCTCATTATAATCTCTTATGTTCAAAGGCACTAGTTGCTTTCTAATGTCAGTTCTCAACCCTTTCAGGAATCTCTTAGCCTTTTCCTCTTGATCCTCAATCAATCTAGGAGCATATCTAGATAGTTCAGAAAATCTAGCCTCATACTGGTCTACCGTCAACTCCTTTTGTTCTAATTGAACAAACTCGGAAATTTTCCTATCTTTAGCATAGTCAGAAAAATGCTTCCTATTAAAAGCTCTCACAAACTCCTCCCAGTTAACATCAATACATGTTGGAAAGATTATGTCCTTCGAAGCTCTCCACCAAAACTTTGCATTTCCCTCCAACTGGTACTCTGCCAAAGTTATTTTCTCAACATCAGTGCAGTCCAACAGCCGGAAAATTCGTTCCATCCCATCAATCCATTGTTCTGCCTCCTCAGGACTTCCCATTCCATTGAACTTAGGTGGCTTCAGCTTCAGAAATTACTCCACCAGTCCTTGAGTATGGCGTTCTGCTCCGGGCTATTGCTGCGCTTGCCTTTCTATCAGATTTCCAATATTAGCCAATGCCTACAGGATGTCTTCCATTCGGGGTTCAGCCCTTGCAGCAGAGGCTTCAGCCCTCGATGGATGAGCACTTCCAGCTCGCACCATGACTTTCCTGCAAATTCCAAGCATTGCCTCAGGAATAATCTGAGACTCACTGCCTCCATTCAAAGCAACTACTACTACTTCATAAGTAACATATACATGTTACTGGTACCTAAAGGCAACTCAAAATAAACTACTAGGGATCTACGAGTGAACACTCATCACCCGTTATTCAATTATTTCGTTTTATATCCTATGGCGTGCATTGTCATCATGTTCCTCAATTTCCAAATGAGGCTCCTTATCACTCCACCTATAACCATTGCTCTGATACCAAAAAGGGGCACTGTGGCACCCCGAACCCCTTTTACGTCGCCACAGGCACCAACATTACACCTGATTATATCTCTTAGAAGAAGCGTCGTAAATCATGGACTTTTTTTTTTAAACGGTCCCAGCGCGACTCATTTAGCGGAAGCAAAATATAACATTGCCATCTCTCCCTCCATCAACCATGATACAATTGCACACCACTAAACATCATAATAAAAGACAAAGCCATGACACTTTATTTACATATTTTCAAGATGGGTTTCCTTGGGTCGGTACATCAAATGAAAGGCCAGGACATGAAGCCACACTCGGCCTAAACCCCAAAAAGAAACACTTGACCCACTACGACTAACGTGAAAGATCCCTCATCACTAGTGTCGGCTAACCATCCCAAAAAGTTTCAGCTCTTACTTGTCACGCACGGGCCCTCACACCCATCCCTGTGCATCAAGCGGTGGCGGCGGTGGCAACATCCCACGCATCACTCCATCGCGACGAATGTGGACGGATATGAACTCCTAGACAACGGGGCCCCCTGCCAGGCCCACATCATACATAACGAAGACGCACACTCGAATATACGTAAGATCAGGAACAAAGGGACAGTCAAACTCCTCACACTCGACCTCTACATCCGAAGGTAGGCCGTAAAATACGCCCCGCGTGACAGTAGGGAGCGGCATGCTGCTAATTTGAAATGTTCGTCCCCGAAGGGGTGAGTACAACCACTCAGCAGGTAAATGAATCCAATAACCACTCAATGCATCATATAATACAATCACAACATCATACATGCCATTCATGCATCCAAGCATACTTACCTTGAAGCCATGCATATACCATCATACATCCTCATCACAATCATATCACATACATGTCATCTTGCCATAGGTGATCATTACTATGTCACACACATGTATCATCATGCCTTATGGGGTCATCATCACATCATACACATGTCATCATGCCATAGGTGATCATCATCATATCATATCATATCATATATGCATATCATCATGCCATAGGTGATCATCTTCATATCATATCATATGTGCATATCATCATGCCATAAGTGATCATCATCATATCATATCATATATGCATGATTCAATTTCCACTTCTTTTTTTTTTTTTTTAACTTTCAATTCGATCACCACATCACTCTTTCTCGGGATCATCAATTTCATCTCATACTTTACACTTGCACCCTATCTTGGCATCGCGAGAAAAAAACCTCAGGCATTCAGCCATTTAAGGCTACCAGGCATCCGACACCCCCACATTCCGGGCATCTCGCATCCCAACTGGCATCACGAGGCATCCCCTCGGGCAAAGACCTCCGAGGCTTCCAGCACCCAACCATTTCAGGCATCTCGAAACTCCCGAGGCCATCCAGCCATGTATCTTTATACATTCCGGGCATCAGGCACCCTCCATCCCGGGCATCCTGATACTCCCATGGCATTATCATCTGCCACAAACAGTTTCCTCATTTATCAGCCCAGCAGAGTGCTTTCGCTGTTGGTGTTCTTTCCGATCTCTACGCATTTCACCGCTCCACCAAAAATTCCCTCTGCCCCTACCGTACTCCAGCTTGGTAGTTTCCACCGCCTGTCCAGGGTTGAGCCCTGGGATTTGACGGTGGACTTAAAAAGCCACCTATAGACGCTTTACGCCCAATCATCCCGGATAATGCTTGCATCCTTTGTATTACCGCGGCTGCTGGCACAGAGTTAGCCGATGCTTATTTCCCAGATACCGTCATTGCTCCTTCTCCGGGAAAAGAAGTTCACGACCCGTGGGCCTTCTACCTCCACGCGGCATTATTCATGCTTACCAATTTAGGTCTCAACTCAGCATGGCACATGGCAAACAAAATCACTTTCATCCTTCGATTTATAAATGCATCATCAGTCATCAACATACATGCAGCAATACACAATCATTCATAAACATAAAATTTATGGCATTGTACAATTTAGAATAGTCCATTTATCATGCCTTTTTGAAATTTATTTAAATTCCAGCTTGTACCATTTTTAAAAATATTTAAATTAAATATCCATATGGTTCTAAAAAATCATGAAATTAAGACATGTGATAGACAAGATAATAAGGCATCGATTTCATGAAAAACACATGGCCAATAAAGTTCCACACAAAAGATATCATTCACACAAATACAGCATGCAATTTTGGATAAAAACAGAATGTGCAGTTTTTGAAATAATTCGATTAAAATACCCGAACGACCTCCGAAAATTATGAAACTTTACCAGGTTCTATTTAAGACACTAAATTAGATTTTTTATGAAGACTTCTAGGCCAGATTCGCTTTAGATAATTTTCTATAGTCGTCCGAAGCTTCTGGTTCTCATACCGAAACGTTCAGTGTAGTCATCTCCGAAATACCGAGTTTTTACCCACTTTTTCTCCTTCGTTTCCTCTGAAATTTGGATATTTTTTACTTCAAGAGGTACCCTACAACTTTCATTAAAGGATCTAAGTCAAATTTACAAAGAACAGTCACCATATGGGTTCATGAAATCTCGGGTGTCCTGTACCGCGTCTCCAGATTTACCATCTTCAAGAGTAAGTTGATTCACTAGGCTACACTTGCTCATTTCACTTTAAATTTGAGTATGTTAGTATTTAAGATGTTCTCTACAAGTTTCATGAAGAAGTCGAAGAGAGATTCTTGATAAAAATCAACATGCAACCGCAAATCTACCACAAGGTCAGCAAAACAGTTCCAGATCTAGTGTCTCCGTAGGATGAGAGTTTTGGCCCCATAAATCTCCACCATTTTGTACCAAATTTTAGTATGTTGTAGTTTAAGATGTTGGCTACAACTTTCATGAAGGAATCAAATTCAAATCGAACTGAAAACATGCATGTAAGCTCTCACAAGATTCTGGCTCAGGCGGTTCATGCGAAAACAGCAACATCACTCAAGAACAAGTCATTCTAGCTTCGGTTTCTTCCTCCTAATCACCCAAAATTCGACATTACTCCAAACATACATGCAAGAGTAGTAAGAGGATCCTAACTTGCCTCTAGACTCAAGAGAACGACGGCACACGGCAGACGAACGGGCAGCAAACGGGCAGCGACGGGCGGCAACGGGCGGACGAATGGCGAGCTCCATCCTCTCCTCCCTCTCGGTTCCTTTCTCTCGCAACTCACTCTTTTTCTCACTTGGATGGCAACCCAACCGGCCACTCTCTCTCTCTCTCTCTCTCTTTCCCTTTTATTCCCCCAATTCTCCATCATTAGCAATCATCACATGCCTCTCCACAAGCCAATGCATGAAGACCTCCTTGCCACTTGGCAAAGCCCATGCAATGGGCCAGCCACTCTCCTTCTTGGGCCTCACTTGGGCCGGCGACAGCCCCTCCGTCGGCTTCTATTGGGCCGACTAGCTTGGCCCATCTTAGGCCCATCCCTCTTGGGCCTAAGACCCAAGCTTAATTACCCTAAAATCAACCTCTTTTTTTTAAAAAAAAAATTACTTAAATCCCTATTAAATGGAAGTACTAAATTACAATCTAAGATAACTATACACTTGAAAATATAATTCCACAAGTTCCAATTTATCACACATACATGGTCAAAAACAAAACTTCCTTTTTTCCAAAAATTCATCCATTAAAGGCTTGGCCATACATCTCATCGCAACTCATAGACTAGGAGGCTACAAAATACAATAGCGGTACTTCTATCGCCTATCCATAGCTCATGGCATATTTAGGGATTTTTATGAAATTCCAGGATGCCACATGCCTCCCACCGTTCCCTTTTTTAATTTTTTTAAATTATTATTTTTAAATATTTTAACCAAATTTAATTTTAAAATTATTATTTTTTAATATTTTAACTAAATCAAATTTAAATTTAATTTAATCAATTTTTTTAACCACGTCAGCCTAAAACAACGTCACTTTTGTATTTTTTGGCCACGTTAGCGTGTGAAACGGTGTCGTTTTGGGTGCCGTTCGCCGGAAAAATGCCACCTCGGCATTTTGGCCGGACTTTGGCCGGAGTAGCACTCAAATGATCTATTTTTCTTCGAATGTGGCACTTAAGTGTACCTTTCATAAGTTATGGCACTTAAGTGTCCCTTTGGCCAAAGTTATGGCACTTGAAGTGTTCTTTTGCCAGTCTTTGGATTGCCTTTGGAATGTTCTACAGAAAAAATGATCAGCAAGGCGGTGCAACACATTGGCCGGGTAGTTGAAGTCAAAGTTGACACAAAAGAGGGGACAACCGAGCTGGTCGAGTGAGGGTAGAACTAAACATGCAAGAGCCTTTAAAAACAGGGAAATTGATCCGAATTGACAGAAAAACACTATGGCTTGACTTTCGCTATGAATGACTATCCCATTTCTGTTACTTTTGCGGCAAGTTGGGACATTGCGCAATGTATTGCAAGGAATTCCCCTTCAATGAGGCTAAATTAGAAGGTAGGGACAAAATGGCCTATGGCCAATGGCTTAGAGCTGAAGTAAAAGAATACAACCATTATTGGTAGACTTTTTACACATCTCTAGACAAACCAGATCAATAAGAAGAAACCATACCTGAAACACCTCCCTTGCTACTTCAAAATGTCCCTTTACTGCCCCCACCAAATCATACTGAAGCAGCGAACCTGTCCAAACTAGTTACTACGACTAATCCACAAGCAACAGGCCTTGACTAGCAACATCTTCAGGATGAAATTATGCAAGGGACTTCTCTCCACACAGTGCTAATACTTGCAATAGCCAAAATGAAGGGAATTCAATCCCTATCTATAGATATTCAGCAACAAAAGAAGCTAAAAAGTTCAAGATTGACACTAAAGGTGGGTGTTGCCAAAAAACATAAATGATACACTCTCTATGACACAAAGGGTTCGCTCCTGGAGAACCTTGATGACACAAACCTCATGGAAACACCTGTCTTTGCAGCAGGGGAAGCTGGAACTTAGGCTATGGTGGTTGGCCCTCAATAGCCACCCACCCACAAATGAAGATGATATGCTAGAACTGTCAAGGTTTGGGCAATCCCTTGACAGTTCAAGCTCTCAAGGCCATGACAGCCAAGGAAAAGCCCAATATTGTATTCTTAATGGAAACAAAGAACAATGATGTGAAGCTTCAATGGATTCAGCGCTGCTTACACTTCAATAACTCTCATATTATCAACCCTATTGGTTTGGTAGGAGGTATGGCAGTTTTCTAGAACAATCAGGTGTCCTTAAGTGTGGTTCGCTCAACGCAAGAACTTTTTGATATGACCTATAGGGATGTACATGAAGATCGAACTATGCATATCACTTGTATTCATGCTTCTTTTGTCTACCAAAATTGACAAATTCTATGGGATGAACTTAGGGAGATAAGCTTTGCTAACACATTACCTTGGGCCTATGTGGGCGACTTTAACGAAATACTCTATCATTGGGAAAAGGTAGAAAAGAGACAGGCAGATCCTTGTCGAATGCTTTCCTTTCGAGCTATCTTAAATGATTGCACCCTTATGGAAATAGAAAGTAAAGGCCGTGAGTTTACTTGGATGAACAATCGAGAGGGAGATGAGCTGGTGAAAGAACGTTTGGATAGGGTGATGTGCACGATGGATTGGTGCTTGTTGTTTCCTAAAGCTGAGGTCTTTGCGTTGCCTACTGTGGGGTCTGACTACAGTCCCCTAATTATTAACACTTCAGTACCTTATAGAAAATGCAAGAAGCCTTTTATTTTTGAAGCTTATTGGAACGAAGATGAAGAATGCCGAGAGGTTATTTCCATAGCATGGAACTCAGAGCGGGTTCAAGGTTCTGGGCTACTTCCAAAGATAAAGAATGTTTCCGAAGCCTTGACTAAGTGGAGCTGACCAAAATTTTCGAGGGGCGCTCTCAAAGTAACCATCTTACAACAACAAGTTCAACATATTATAAACCAGCAGCATAGTAACTATAATAGAGTGGAAGCATTTAAGCTAAGAGAGGAAATACGGCGGACTTGGCAACAAGAAGAGCAATATTGGGCAATGTGCTCCAGGATTCAATGGTTGAGGTGGGGCAATAAGAATATAAGATTTTTTCATGCAACTACACTTCAAAGGAGGCAAAGAAATTGAATTAGCATGTTGCAGGATGACCACCGGCAATGGATTCGTGATCCTCAAACTTTACAAGATATGGCATCTAATTTCTTTTCAGGGTTATATACAATGGTGGGACATCGGGACTACGGACCCATTCTTGACCAATGACCATAGGTAGTTACCACAGAAATGAATGACCCGTTACTGGATTTGGTTACGTTTGAGGAGGTTTGCCAAGCTACCTTTTAGTTGGGAACTACTAAGTCTCCGAGCCCTGACGATTTAGATGGCTTATTTTATCAAACTCACTGGGAGGTCATTAAAGATGATCTTCTTGTCCTAGTGCAAAATTTCTTTCGGTCAGGGATGATACCTACTACTCTGAACCAGACTATTATTGCATTGATCCCCAACAAACCTCACCCAGAGAGACTAGATCAATACAGACCAATCAGCCTCTGTAACTTTGCATACAAAGTTATCTCAAAGGTAATTGCTAACTGCTTGAAACCTTGGTTACCTAATCTGATTTCTATGGAACAGTCGCTTTTGTGAGTGGACAACGGATTCAAGACAATATTTTAATTGTTCAAGAAGTTCTTCATCAATTTAAGACCCTGAGGCGAACAAGAAAATTCAACGCAATCCTAAAGACTGACATGCAAAAGGCATAAGACAGAGTAGAATGGGATTTCCTTCGCGACTATCTTCTCAAATTGGGATTCCATCCAAAGTGGGTACAATGGGTAATGCAATGCATTACAACATCTTTTAGTGTAAGATTTAATGGAGAGTAACTTGCTTATTTTTACCCAACTCGTGGCCTCCGACAAGGTGATCCTCTATCTCCACACATCTTTATTCTATTGGCAAATGTTTTGTCAAATATAATCAATCAAGTAGTCAACATGGGACACATTAAGGGTATTAGGTTAAATAGATGGTGTCCCATTTATTTTTTGCTGACGATGCAATATTCTTCATAGATGGTAACATTCAGGAATGCCAGAACCTTGCTAATATTTTAAATCAATATTGTGTGGCCACAGGACAGGCACTGAACCACAACAAATCTCGACTGATTTTCAGCAAACATTGCCCTTTCAGACTGTAGGAAAATATGTCGAGGGAGTTCAGAATACTTGTGCTGCAAAGGTATGGCAAATACTTGGGAATACCATTTGACTGGGGTCGTTCCAAGAAGGAGATTTTTTTTTGGAATTTAGGGAGAGTTAATGCAAAACTAGAGGGATGGGAAGAAAAGTTAATCTCAAAAGGTGGTAAGGAAATTCTTATTAAATCTGTGATTCAGGCACTTCCAAATTACGCCATGTCGATCTTTAAGCTTCCTTTGTCTCTTTGCAAATCTATAGAAAAGAGTATTGCTAGATTTTGGTGGAGGAATGATCAGAACAGAGTAGAGATTCATTGGCAAAAATGGGATGTTCTTAAAAGCAGCAAGAACAACGGTGGCCTAGGATTCCGTGATCTTATAGAATTTAACAGAGTAATGTTTGGAAAGCAAGCTTGGCGATTACTACAACAACCTCAATCTTTATGGGGTCAAATATTTAAGGGTCTATATTATCATTCTAAAGAATTCCAATCAGCAGATAGAGGAACTCGGCCATCTTGGGGATGGCAGAGCATACTAATGGGTAGAGATGCTATTTTACCACATGTTAGATGGTCAGTGGGTAATGGAAGCAAAATCAGAATCTGAGAGGATCGGTGGTTACCAAGAGGAATTCTCGGTGGACCTGCGACAAGAGAGGAACCATTAATGGTGGCTGATCTAATAGATCCAATCCATAACAGATGGAACACATCTCTGCTCCACAGGTTTCTAGACTGCAATAACACATACCCGACTATATCAGATCTGTGCTCCTACCCATTCAAGAAAAGATACTTCTACTCTAAACCTTGCATAGCTTTGGAGACCACCTGATTGGGGAACCTTAAAATGCAACATTGATGTGGCCTATCAGCCAGGAAGTATAGGATCATTGGCTTGTATTTGTAGAGATCATCATGGTCGACTTACCAATATCTATTCTAGAAGATTTCCGGCCGCATCAGCTCTGTCAGTGGAGATCCAGGCCTTTACCTTCACGCTTCAGCATTTGCTACAGCAAGGTATCAACTTTGCACAAATCTTGATTGAATCCGACTACAGCACCGTCGTTGACGCCGTTAGGGATGGGAGATCGCTGGCGTGGGAAATCCATGCTTTGCTCGCGGAGGTCGTCGCTTTGATTCCCCTCTTCCCTAATTTGACTGTGCAACATTGTAGGTGTGAGGCGAACACCGTTGCCAACTGGGCCGCAAAGGCCCAATGTTTAGACACCTCGGTCCAAAATTGGAATATTTTCCCACCCTTCCTTTTGCTCGACCTTGTTTATGCAGATGCCTTAGCTTCATGTTGTAAGCTTCTAGCAATGTGAATACAATATCTTCTTTCGACCAAAAAAAAAAAAAATGATAGCACGAATCCTTGCGTGGTGTGTATGCATGTCCGATTTACTAGATGATTTTATTCTTAAAGAATCCTAGCAGGCCTCTCCAGCATCAACAAGAGCAGAGAGGGCCAAAATGGAGCTTCTGCAATTGATAACTTTTACAGAATTTAAAATCTCCCATTCGCGTGGAGAAATTTGTTTTGAAGTGCTTTTGAACCACCGTGTGTCCTTAAATTTATTTTGATAAATTTGAGGTGTTCTTATTTTTTAAAAGAAGAATTTTTTTATCAGAGTTTAGAGAAATTGGTAATTACAGAAGGAAAAAAAAACCAAAGAAACGTTGTCAGAATTTAGTTGGTAATCACTCTGATTAGGGTTGGTAATTCTAAATAGTTAGTAAGCAAGGAAAATAGAAGTTAATAAATCCAGAGAAAAAGTTCACAAAAGCTTAAAAAAGGAATCAAATAAACGTTGGTAAGCAATTCGAATGATCAATTTAGGGCGTTGTACGAAAGACAAATAAAAGTTGGTAAATAGTAAAAAGAGTTGACATATTAAAAGAAATCAAATATTAGTTGGTAACTAACTCAAATGAAAGTATGCAGCCCAAAAGGAGTTCGTAATTTAATCAAAAAAATTTAGTCAATCATTCCAACAAAAAAAATGGTAAGCTTATATGAGAGTCGGTAAATTCAAGACATTGGTAAATAGTTAAGCAAAATTTAGTAAGATATTAAAAAAAAATTACTAACCTAGAATCTATAAAAAAAGAATTAGTAATCTTGTAAAAGAGGCAGTGATTTATCAACAAGTTATCTGAAAATTTGGTGATTGGTAATTTTTTTTTTTATCAAAAGTTTTTTGACACTTATTGACTCTTTGAGAAATCTTTCAACACAATACATACATACATATATATTTACATACATATATATATATATATATATATATATATATATATATATATATATATTTCTTTGTTGTGGTGAAAATGGAATAATAAAATTGTCTTTGATTCCTTATTGGACGAACATCTCACCCATCGTGCCTGGGGAAGGGGAGGAGTTATTCCAAACGTCTTTATTATATGGTGACTAACTTAGCCTCAAACATTTCAATTGTATGAATTAAGTTCTAAACTTTTTAACAATTTGCCAATTTAGTCATTTTGGCCAATTGGCCAGAAATAACTAATGTGGATGCTAGCCATTTTGTATGGCACAACCGGTGCCAACATTGATAATTTTATAATTTTTTTCTTTTTCTTTTTTCCCCTTTCTTCCTTTGTTGGTTGCCGAGCCTCAGGGATGGTCAGCGATAGGCCAAAGGTGAGGGTGAGCCTTGCTTGAGGCTAGTGAGGCTTGACCCTTGCTAGGTCACCAACCTTGGTACTCCTCGCTTGTGGCTGGATGCTGGGCATTGTTGAGGCTTGGCAATGAGTATAATTCATCAAAAGGTTTTGGACTAAATTAGTATAATTGAAAGGTTTATGACTTAATTAACCTCCATACAATATATTTAGGATTTTTTGAATAATTATCTCATTTCTAGATGGATGTGATAGGGTATTAGTACATCCGACCAATCACTGTAAGTGTACAATCATGCATGAAATTACTGAGACTAACTTATAAAATTGATTTAATAATTAATGTGATAGGCTGTTCCAAATGCACTTTGGAAATATAGCCGCTTGTTCTAAATGCTCAAATGTGTTGTATGTCGCATCACTTAATAATCAATTTGGTAATATTTAGGGTATTGTAAGTATATAAATTGATTATCCCTCTAATTTCCCAAGAGCTTAATAAGATCGTTGATGCTCGTCACTAGTGACAAAAATAGACTGTAGGTCATCATCAATTGAGAAGATTCGGTTCCGATTATGAAAGTAGCGAGGAATTGGTTTTGTCCAGCTTTCTGCGTATGGCTTGGGGTTTTAGCCTTAAAAAATTCCTAGGCGTCTCAAAAAATCATTAAATAACTCAAATGACCTCATGTATCTTTATTATATTACTAGAAATTTACAATATTTAAATTCCTCGTAGTATTCGGCTCAAAATACCTTTGCCACGGTTTGAGCCCTACCAAGTCATTCACTTTTGTCGTTTGCGATGCAATAATCAACTCCACTCGCTATTTGACAAAAAATAAAATAAATCTTCAATTAGCTAGAGAGAATTGGAATACAGTAATTAGATAAATTCCATTCAAAATATAATGATCATGTTTAGTATATGTCTCTAGCTTAACAACGTCAAAGAAATCCAATCCAAATAGAAATTCTAATGGTGCATTTGTTTCATGGAGAACTAAAAAATGATTGGTTATATCATTTAGAAAAATTAGTCAACAAAAAATATTTATATTATCAACAATATTTTATACCTAACTATTTTCGTTGGTAATAAAAAAATTCATTCATTCACCTTTATTAGCAATACAAACTATTAGATTTTATAACTTTACCAAAAAAAAAAAAAAACTATTAGATTTTATAAAATATTTTCCAAATCTTGAGCTTTCTGTTAAATAAATGTACAGATTTATGTTTTAACATCCGAACAAGCAACAAATGATTACAATATTTCCATGTTGGAGTTAGATTCCTAATTTAAGTGGACTAAAAGGAATTTCCTATTTTGCATGTGAATTGTAAGAGGTGGAAATCTACTCGGTTGTTATACAATAGAGCAAACAAGATGAGTTTTAGGGGTTTTTTTTTTTTTAAGTGTTCTGAGCAATAAGAATGGGAGGTGTTAGCCGACGTTGAGCTATTTGTGCATAGCATCTCCCCTATAGTATTGTCGCCAGAATAGAGAATAACCGCCAGTCCGAGATGGATTGATGTGGTTCCTTTTTGCCCATGAACAAAGCATGGCCTGAGAGAAAATCATATCGACGAGTGGTGAGACCCCAATTCTTGATTGGAATGAACACCAAAGGCCTCTACCCTTCCATCCCATAGATAGATAGAGAGGGATGACATAGCTTTTGTTTTCTTTTTTATTTGATGAAATAGTTTAATAATGAAAAAAAAAAAAAAAAAAAAAGAGATAATGAATGACTGATTGAGCTCTTTGTGAGGTAATACTTGTGGCATTGCTTTGGGTATAATTAGGGCTAGGAAGCACTCAAGTGATTGTGAACTTTATATACTCCAGATTTATGGTGGACTTCTTGGTGGCTAAATTTCCCCATAAAATAAGCACTCAAATTGAATAAATGTAATTCTCTAGTGTTTCTTGACATTCATTCTTGATTTCTCTAGTAATCTCTTCTTCTCATATTATACTTGAATTGCAAGATCTGTTATCCTTAACTTTATTCTCAGAAAGGGTTCTCTTTCAACACCCCTCAAAATTCCCACCGTAGATTTTTTGGACAGGGTCTTGTTGCACCAAAAAATAACCAACACACCACCGGCCGTTGTAGCGTGGATGGTAGATCCTTTGTCCTCCACTGAGAAGGCCAAGGTTCGAAGGCCCTGTGAAGCAGGGAGGTTGAAGCGCTGTGTGGTGAGTTAAGAGTGGCGTCGGGGTGGTGGTTTCCCCGCTAGCAACACCTGGGGGTTTACGTGGCGGCTGTCGGCCAATGCGGTTCGTCCAGCAACCAAAAAATAAAAAAATAAAAAAGTAACCAACACTAATTTTGGTTATTATGGACAAGTAATGGACTTGATCGAGGATAACAAAGTTTGGTCATTTATGAACAGAATTATAGATAACTTAATGAATTGACAGATTGAAGGAATCCACAAAGCATTGCATTTGAACCGGGGACTAATGAATTGGTGCAAGGAAACTTTGAATTAAATTCTTTAGACGAATTCGTGGCAAAAATCTCGGATGAGAATCTATATGTTCGAAGAACTTTCTACAAAGCAAAAGGAATCATGGGCAGAAAATATTGGATAGATACACGATTCGATAATGAATCAATTATCTCAGCCAAATGGCGGAGGATATGAAAAGAAAGGAAAACAAAAAGGAAAAAGAGTCCTTTGAATCCTTACCCGCCGCCGATTCATCCATTGACCTTATCTTGTGAGGAAATCTGGGAATCACATTGAAAAAATATTTTCCTTGTTCTCGAAATTGTTTAGGCATCTAATTGCTATCAATAATCAAGCGATACGAGTGATCATTAAAAAAAAAAAGTTTTCCAAACAATTTATTTTCCACGAAATAAACAGAAAATCCTCCCTTCGTCTCTATTGGATATTTCAATAATATTTTGAAATATTTACAATAATAACTTCGATAATAGTTATGACCGCATTGAAGAGTATCATTATTTTTAACGGTCATATAACGGTTTCTTAACGGTCATACAATGGCTTTCCAATCGTTTTGTAACATTTAATTTATTTATCAAATAAATCCTTCATTATTTTACAATGGCTTTTTTAATGGCTCTATTTTGTCTGAATATAAAATCTCATAAGGCAATCTTAAAAATACATACTGAATGAAACAAAGAATATCCTTTCTTTTTGAAATCTTTCCTTTCCTTTTCCTTGCTGGCTTATACACACGTTGTTTTTGTTCCTTCTAATATTCAGAGCGGAATATAAAAGAAGGTCTGTTGTATCTTGAGAGGATAGTTGTCAAAAGCCTATCGCATCGAGTTTCGCACTCCGAGGGGCGGAATTATCCTTAAGGACAGTGCTTACGCTTGCACGCCTCAGACAAATTTGTTTGTTCTTATCAGTCTCTACCTCCGTATCTCCAGTTCTGACCAAGCAAATAACTTCAAACAATTCTTCCTATGTAGAATCAACAAAATCTAGATACACACTTCACAACTACAACCGCACGTCTAGTGCGAACTTCACTCCGATGAGATAATGAAGCTAGGGTGTCCCAGTTCCCCCATTAATTTCAACCATGTATTATCCGAATCATTTGTACGAAACGAACTATCCAAGACGCGTCAGCAATAAACCGTAGACTTAATTGTGACTAACAAACTCAGTTGGATTCTCTAAGACCAAAAACCGAAACGAACTAGATTCTATAAAAAATTTCCATATCTTCCGCACCGCGGATACAGCGACTTCAGGGCATCTATCAACTTACCAGAGTAAAACACATACCGGTTATAGAGAAGGAAAATTTAAAGGAATACCTTAGTACCGGGAACGACATCATCGGGAAGCGACGGAATATGAGCATACTCGATTGCGGTCATCTCGCTGTGACCGTCCGTCAGCATCAATCTCAACATCCGATTACCACCAGAGCTCTTCGAGGCCTCGTCAATACTACTTCTCGCAATGTCCCTCACCGCAGATATCTGTTCAATTACACAACAAAACGATCACAACCCTAAGCACAACAAGCGCGAAGCCGAAGGGAAACCAACCACGCGCCACTACAAACAGGCAACGGAAAAGATCAGAGGCGGTGACCTAGAAGCAAAAGCCAGCGTCGGGGCGGCCTAACCTGGAGGACCATGGGGCAGTGGAGGTGCGAGGCCTTTCGGTTGGGGAGGGTCCGGGACCTGACGGACCTGAGGCCGGTGTTGAGAAGGTCCGATTTGACGGCGGCGGTGAGGGCGGCCGCGTCGGAGGGGTCGTCGATCAGGGCGCGCTGGATCATGATGACGGCCCTGACGTCGGCCGCATTGTCGAAGGATTATCTGCGCTGCTGGAGCCTCTCCGTCAGCACAGCTTCCGAAGAAGAAAATGACAACGACGCCGATGACGATGGCAGCAGCAGTGGCAGAGCAGAAGCAGAAGCAGGAGCAGGAGGAGCAGGAGCGGGAGCAGAGGACGAGCTCGGTTCCATCTCAAGAGAAAATTCTCTGCAAAAGCAAAAGCTCCGCGGCCACGTTTTTTTTTTTTTTGGTGACCCAGGGAACCTCCGTGTGCCGCTTCGCGGCGGAGTAAACCCTGGGGTGGATTGGGCCCCCACCACTGACCCAGCCACAGGTGAATCGCGCGTTTGCAGATGCGGAGTCTCGAACCCTTCCCCCTGGCCGATGGGGTACCAAGCCTTAACCTCTGCGGCCACGTTTTGTTGTGGGAGGAGATGCCGTTTACGCGAGGAAGCGAATCTGCGGGCTGTCCGATTAGCTCGAGCCTACGAGTTGCGGGCTTGGCCGTCGGCCCACCCACGTGGTGGCCCTAGGTTTTTTTCCAATGGGAAAGACCGTAGCGAAATCAAGCAACAAGCCGCGCGCTGGGCAGGCCTGGGCAGGCCGATCGGGCCAGTCAGCCTGCTTCGGGTGAAAATACTTTTTCAGGCCCGCCCATGGTTTGGGAAAGATTGAATTTTCTACACGAAGTAATTAGCTTTGGACGGGCCCAACGGGATGTGCCCGGCTTGTCCAAACCCGCTTGATCCTAGTTGTTTCGGGCTTGATGGGCCTCAGTGGAGCCACGGAATCGCCAGACTTGTGATCATGTCTAATCGA
The DNA here is from genome assembly GCA_017140165.1 of Eucalyptus shirleyi. NCBI lineage: Eukaryota > Viridiplantae > Streptophyta > Magnoliopsida > Myrtales > Myrtaceae > Eucalyptus > Eucalyptus shirleyi. Next base: position 15,552,549 of record CM029448.1, on the reverse strand, counting down.
AGGGGCGGATTTTGTGTAGGGCAGGGTGAGTCGCCTTCATTGCCCCAAGGGCTTCCTTTGGATCCTTATTGCTTGGTTAAGAGGTGTAACCTCACCAAAGGAAGGGAGCTTTCTAGGAAAGCTTTCACAGCTTGGTTGTTTGACATGTAGGGATGACAAGCTCTGATGATGAGTTCCTTATTTTAATGTGTCGATGTTTACACGCTTTGCAATCCTCGATGTATCTTTTTTCTTTTCCAAGATGAAAGAATACTTTCTAAATGTTTTGCATCCCGATGATCTCAAGATTTGGACGAGAACGGAAATGAACCCTTTTAGGGACTTGTTTAGGTCTAATTACACGCCAATCAATAAAAATATGTTTACATACAAACTTGGCTACCGGATTTTGTAAGATTTTTTTCAAAGTCCCAAAGTTAAGAACTATCAATGGGAACTTCCAGTGAGATAATTTCCAAATTAGGATCTACTTTCCTATAATGATTTAGGTGAAGTCAATAAATCTTTCCAGATTGACAGAGAGAGCATGTTGTTATGCGTATTGCATTTTAGGTGATAATTATTACCCATTGAAAGCTTGCACTTTGTAAGGTCATGGAAGAGATCTTGAGAAAATAATTTTAATTTATGCCATAGTCTCAAGAAATTAAGAGTCAATATCACATTTAAAAATTGCTAATATTTTTTATTTTACAAAGTAGGGATCTTGTTAAAAGATTGATTTGAAATATTTTACAACATGTTGATCTCCATATTTAAAAGGCTCATTTCAAATTAATGAGCTTACGTATAAATGTTTTTATATACAAGTTTATGGATATTTCTAATTATTTATAAAGACACGAAATCATGATATATGATATAGCCATAGTTAATAATTATAGTATCTTTTTGCACCCTTAAGATAAAATGGACCCCTAAAAAAATTTATTATTTAAAGGGAAAAAACCATAAAAAAATCCCAAACTTTACTTAGTGTGATAAATTTACGTCAATTTTTTTTTTGTGATATAAAAAACTCTAAACTTTTCCAACTATGACACATTCACCTCAAACTTTTTTTCGTGACACAAAAAACCCTAAATTTATACTATCGTGACACATTTATCTCAAACTATAGGGCATTTTCATCTTTCACTTTTGCTTTTGCTTTTCTATTTTTTCTTTTTCTTTTTTTCTTCTTTCTTTTCCTCTTGTCCCTATGCCATGGCTGGCGAAGGGATGCCGGACTTAGGTGAGTGCCACCCTCCTTTGGGTCAGGTGAGGATAGCCCTTGCTAGATCCAATAAGGGCAGCCCTTGTTGATGCTGACAAGGCATTCCTCGCCAGATCTAGCCTAGGCGAGGGCAGCCGTCATGGATCTGGTGAGGACTATCCTTGCTCGACCTAGGGGGTTACCCTCGTTTGCCCAAGTGAGGGACAATTGTGAGGGTGGCCCTCACTAGCCTAGGTAAGGGCGGCCTCGCTTGAGTCTGGCTTTCCTCTAATGGCCACGGTAGAGGGAAGAGAGAAGAAGGAAAAAGGAAAAAAAAAAAGAAAAAGGAAAGAAAAAGAAAATTAAATTTAAAAAGTAAAATATGAAAATGCCCTTCAACCATATATTTGGGGGTAAATTTATTACAATTGGCAAAATTTGTTGTTTTCTGTGTCATAAAAAAAGTTTGGGGTAATTTTTTATATTAAATAAAGTTTGAGGTTTTTAGTGGTTTTTCCTTTATTTAAACGCTAACTTTTTAAAAGTGACTCAAACTGAGTGTAAGTAAAAAATGTGAAACCTCTTTGGAATATTGGCTGCAAAATATCATTAAACAAGATGAATTACCATTTAACTCTTATTATATCATGTGCTTTTCCATATCTCTAAAAGAAATAGCATAAATTAAGATAATGATTTTTGCTTAGTTCACAGTATCTTGCGCATTGCATGGGTTCAATCCTAGCACGACACATACTACGACATGTTTCATATTAATAGTATAGAATGTTCTAATCTCAGATTGTGATATATAACATACAACAACATGTTTCAAGTCATGAATGCTTATTAGGCCTATGTAACATACATGCTTACGTATAAAACACACTAATTGCATGCTCAATTGCAATGATACAAACATTACTTGAATTTACATACAATTAGATCCGATGTTCTACTTATAATGGAAAGGCCACATTACAAACACAATAGTAAACAATTCGACAATCGCCCACGAAGGCCAATATCATATTTAAGTCAACGGAGGAGGTCATTAAAATGATTCTAGCCTCTAGGAGTGTAGTTTAATCAAGCTATCCGCTGGCTACAGCCATTATAAATACGTAACGTGGTCAACTATACAATCCATTCCTCTTTAAATTCGTATGTAGCTGTCACGAATAAAGTAATAAAATCAGTAAAATTATTATTTGGCTTCTAAAAAGCTTGTTTCGGCAAATAATATCGTCATTAATCAATCAATCGGCACGTTGGCTAACCTCGAGCATTGACATTTTTGAAGACCTTACAACATTTTACATTATATTAGAGTAAAAAGTGATTACCTCAAATCTTTGGAAATCCCCTTTTTCGCCTCTTTAGTCCGAGACTAATATCCAGAACATTTAGACGTCACTTCAGAGTTGATACCGATAATTGAATATGTAATCTCATTTTTTATGAGAGGCGAGGCGTTGGTCATCGTACCAATTCGATGCAATACGTATCGGCGATGCAATCGATTTTCCCATATACAATTAGCGTGCTTTATGGATACAACGATCGGTGCGGTTACGCAATTTTTAATAAACATCAAGCACCAAGACAAGCTCTTGCCAACAGACAATGCTGTCACTGGAATGCAGACATTTAATGACATTCGCAACATGCCAAGTCGTGCATTAATTTACAAGCGCTTTTAAAGGAAGCTTCATGCATGTTCTTCGCATTTTTGTACTCTAAGTCATGGCAAGGCCCTTTAAATCCGGCAGAAACTAAGAAACTGAGGGAAACGATCACCGGAGAATCGAAGTCTCGCAAGAAAAGACAAAGGCTTTGGCATGGGTTCAGGTCCGGCGCTTGAGCTTCCCTCCATAGATTTTTCTGGATTGGGCGATTCGGAGCCTGGAAGCAGCGGCTGGGATTCCGTCCAAGACGCCGTCCGGCGGGCGCTCGAAGAGTATGGCTGCTTCTTGGCTCCGTACGACAAGGTCACCGTGGAGCTTCACGACGAGGTCTTCCATCAGATGGAGGAGATGTTCGGTCTTCCGGCCGAGACTAAGCGCCAGTTCGTCGACCCGACCAGGCCGTACGATGGCTACCTTGCTAACCTCCCTCTGAACCCTCTTCATGAGGCCATGGGGATGCACGACGCCCTGAACTCGGGCGCGATCGAACGCTTGGCCGCTCTCATGTGGCCAGAGGGGAACGCCAAATTCTGGTACGTATGGCGCGAATTACATTCCCGAACTTCCCTTGGCCATGCTCGAGTCATTTAGGTTCTGTCGAAAATTGTTCTTCGTGAAGAACTTCAATTACAAATAAGACTTGGCAAATTCGCCTCTCTGAATCACTTGCAGCGAGCTGCTGAACTCGTACCTGAGGAGGCTGTCCGAGTTAGACTACACGATTCAGAAGATGGTGTTCTGAAGCTTCGGCGTCGAGCGCTATCTCGAGTCGCACACCGCGTCGACCCTACATGCCCTTCGCCTCCTCAGGTACGGAGCGCCGGAGACGGAGGAGGCTCGGCCTGGAGGCATAACTCATTACGACACGAACTTCGTGACCATGCTGCAGCAGAATCACGTGAACGGGTTGGAAGTGGAGACGAAGCATGGAGACTGGATTAAAGTCGCGCCTTCGGCTTCCTCTACTATCGTCATGCTTGGAGAGTCATTCCATGTGAGTCTCTCTCTCTCTCTCTCTCTAATAGTCTCTTCATTATATCCCACCTTTTACAAAATAAGATTAAAAATAGTGGATATGCAAAAACTATAAAAAAATTTCTAAACCATTGAAGCATACTCTAAAGAAAAATCCTACGTAAGAGATTTTATCCACAATCGGTTTGAGAAGATCTAACAGAGTAAAATCCTCATATCAAGGTTGTTTGGATGAAATTTTCTTTATGCCGGCCGTGCTCGTGCTATATAATTTTATATCTGATTTGTGAGCTATATTTTTCTTGGACCAATCAATTTGTGTTGTAGAATATTGCTCATTCCTTTAAAGAGTCTTTGTTTACCTAACATTAATTTCTTCTATAATTAAATTTATGAGTGATTTTAGAAATCCACGACTTTCCACTAACCACCAGGATGCTTAGAAAGCTGAACAGTAAGTAATTGCAAATTGCCCTTTGAAATAGATTTGTGCCTTTATTTTGGGTTCTCGTGTGCTTGATTTGGATAATTTGTCAATATTTTCAAATTGTAATTACCTAACGGAGAAAAATTATCAGAAAAGTCCTAAATTTATTGCACCGTCAATACTAAATTTTTCAATTTGACCAATTTAATTGTAAACCTTTTGTTGATTTGCCAAGAGTGTCCCTCAAATCAATTTTCCAATTTTTTTTCCTCTTTTTCTTTTTTTTTTTTCTTTTTTCTCTTTCCCTATTATTTGCCGGTCATTGTCCATAGGTGAGGGCAACCTTCGCTATATGATGGTGACCTCCAGTGGCCATTGTTGAGGCCTCGTCGACCAGTAGAGGGAAGTAGCAAAATAAATAAATAAATAAATAAATAAATAAATAATCAAAAGAAAAGAAAAGAAAAGAAAGAGGGGGAAAAAGTGCCAAAATTTTGGAAAATAAAAAAATTGGCAAAGGAAAAAAATGATTTATGATTGAATTGACCGCAATAAAATAAGTTTAGATTTTTTGGACAATTATTCTTGAGACATGTGAGTTGTGTAGTAATAAGAGTACACAAGATGTTTACCCCGATTAAAATTCATGCAATAATCTCCTTGATTAAGAGATGCATGCGTGGCTGTATGTACAATTTTCACCTTAGCTATGACCTCTTTCATGGTCTTTTCTTAGGGATGGAGCAACGGAAGATTATACTGTCCTCGACACCGTGTGATGATGCGCGGGCACGAGGCCAGGCTCTCCATCGGGATCTTCTCCAGCGTCGAAGGAACCGTTCGGTGCCCCGACGAGCCCGTGGACGAGCAACACCCTTTGCTTTTCAAGCCCTTCGACGCTGAGGGCCTCGTCCGCATCTTCGCCACACCGGAGGGACGGAACGGAGCGTCGGCTCTCAAAACCTTTTATAGCGTTTCTAATTGAACGTGATCTTTCTTCACATTATTATTCCAAACCCTTTATAAAGCCTTTAATTTGATGTTGGCGATCGTTGTTTTTCTCCAATCCCCATCCCCTAAAACCACAACCTTTCTCTCCCCTTGTCATCTGGTAATAAAATTAATAATCGTGAGATTTAGCCGATGACCTATCTATGTACATCCATGGTTAAAATTCCTTTATACCTGAAATAGAAATTTCGACCTTTTGTCGACGTCACAGAGTAAAAACATATTGGGAATAAGTGTATTAAAATTCCTAAAATTTATCATATAAGTAAAATTAAGTCTTAAAACGTTTAAAAAGTACAATCAAAAGAATGATTTGATTGGACCAATTTGATAAGTTTTATGACTCAATTATACTTTTCGAAAATTTTTGAGACTCAGTTACACTTTTGTTACAAGTTTTATGATTTAATTGCACTTTTTGAATTTTTTAGGACTCAAATGCATTTTTGTGACAAGTTTTAAAACTTCCAATACATTTATGACTTTACAATAATATGTATGTAACAGTTATTCAATACAGATTCATTGCCTATAATTAGATCACTTTTCTACCTTCAAAAGAAGGCCACGTTCCAAACGCGATATTAAACAATGACAATGGTTATGAAAAAGCCAATATCATATTAAAGTCAATGAGGGAAGGGATACATGATTGATTATAGGAGTACAGTTTAATCAACTTATTCGTTGGCTATAGCCATAGTAAATACATACCGTGCTCAAACTAAACAATCTAGTCCGCTCTACATTAGATTTAGCCATTGCGAATATGGGAGAAAAGTGTCAAAAAAGTCTTAAAACTTTTGCATTTGTGCCAATTTAGTCCTAAGCCTTTTGTAGGTGCTAATTTATTCCTAAACCTTTTCACTTTGTGTCAATTCAGTTATTTCCAGCTAATTTTGACAAGATTTTGTTGATTGGGTGTCGACTAGCTGATATAACATGATCGGCGCTGACATGAATAACTTTTGATGATATTTAAATATTTTTGAATTTTGTCATGTTCCTATTCCTATTCATTTTCCTTTTCTTTTTCTTTCTTTTGTTTGCCTTCTCTTCCTCCTTCCTTCAACCAGTCGCTGGACCTCGGCGACCAGCCAGAGGTGACCTTGACCTCGGCAGCCACTGGCAAGGGCAACCTCATACTGGGTGGTGAGGCTCACCCTCTTTGGATTTGGTGAGGGTCAAGCCTTGTTGGCCATCACCTCTAGCTGGTCGTCAAGGTTTGGTGACCAGCTAGAGGATGGAGGATGAGAAGGAAAAAAAAAAAAAAAAAAAAAGCAAAGAAAAAAGGAAAAAAATAAACTGAAAATTCAAAAGTATTAATATATTATTCAAAATTGTTCACGTTAGTGTCAATCGTGTCATGTCAGCCGACCGGTGCCCAATTAACAAAATCTGGTTAAATTTAGCTAAAAAGGACTGAATTGGCACTAAGTGAAAAAGTTTATAACTAAATTGGCACTAATAAAATGTTTTTGACTAAATTGGTACAAATACAAAATGTTGAGGACTTTTTAAACACTTTTCTTGCCAATATGGTATTGAAATTGACAAAATTATTATTTGACACTTAAAAAAGCTTGTTTCTGTAAATTAAGTTGTTGTTGATTAGTCAATTGGTGTGTCAGCTAACTGTGGATATCATCGTTGGTGAAGGTCAACCAATTGACAGACCCATGAAATTTTATACGGCGTCAGAGCAGGATGTCATGATCTCAAATATTAGTGCTGGAATACTATAATATCAAACAATGTTTTTATCTAATATTTAAAGCTTTAAGTTGAATTTTGTAGCCTCGTGTTCCTCAAGACACGGAGTCTTAGTCGCCATGTTTGTTAGAGTTGACATGTATTGCTTTGCGATTAATCTCCTCGGATAAAAATAACGCACTTTATTAAAACCTTGGGTAGGTGTCACTTGGGGATTGTTGCTTGAAACCCATTCATCAGATGATTTTTCAATTGGAAATACAATTTCTGAATTGGGCTTCATAACTTAATTATTACTTACTAGAAGTCAAACACTGCTTTGTTGTGGAAGAAAGCGATCAAATAATAAGTTTAAGTATTGGCTTTGCTCGAATGTAAAAATTTGATTGATGAATTATATCTTGTTAGCTTATCGTGCGATAATTAAAAGCTCATAAGATATAATTTTCTAAAAGTAAAGAGTTATATCTTTGCTTGCAGGGGTTGCCGTTTCTGAGTGGGGCAATAACATCGGCTTCAATTCACTCCTGACTGCTGATTTGTTTCTACGTACTCCCCGGAGAAGAAATGCAGGAAGAGGAGGGCAACCTTTATCATTATTCGAGTTAAAGTCAAGTCATTAGCTATCCGAAACCTATATGTCCAAAAGAAAAGGGCAAGAAAATGGAAATACTAATCTCTTCATGGAAAGATTGCTACTTTGAAATTGCAACAATGACTACCACAAGGATGCACAAGCCCTATAAATCCAGCAGAGGACCACGCCAAGAAACATTAGGAGAAATATCTAAAAAAAAAGTAGACAGAAGAAACCATGACCTCTATATTTCAACAATGAAGCTTTTGTTGATAGATCTGTCCCAATTAGATGGCTCAAAGCCAAGGACCAGTCTATGAGGCCACCGGACTCTCCTGCCTCTACGAGACCAAAATAGGAGCTTCGACTATGATATTTTTTATAGAAAGGAAATTGACACAAATAGTTTATGAATTTTGAATTATTTTTAATGTGTAATATCTTCCTTGAACTTTTAATTTGTTTGATGTAATCTTTGAACTTTTGATAATTGTTCAATCCATTCCTTGAACTATATGAAAATGTGAAATGTCATCTCTAAACTTGAATTAATGGAAGGATAACATTGGATACTTTCATCTAGTGTAAGAATTACATAAGAATTTTACTAAAAGTTTAGGGATATTGAACAAATTAAAAATTTAGAGACGACATTGTATATTGGGCTAAAGTTCATGGACCACATTAAATAAATTAAAAAATTATTGTATATTGGGTCAAAGTTCATAGATTATATATGTTATTATCCTTTTACAGAATTTAAAAATCTCCCATTCGCTAAGAATTCATTTTGAGGTGCATTTGAAGCACTGTGCGTCCTCTCAAAATCGATCAATTATAATCAGCCAAGTTTTGGTGAAGCATTTTTTCATCGTGTTATTGATTAATTGAGTGGATGGTCGATAGTATTCGACAAGCATACGAGGGTTTTCCTTTCTTATCCCACTTCGGAGCTACGTGTGCTTCCGGCTGTTGATGACGATGGGATCGTCTCTAGTAGGCAAGAATTATAGAAAAAAAAGCTGACAGATAAATTGGGGTTCATGGAGACGAAAAGAAATCTTTAATTATTTCCTACTAGCAGCAAAAAGCAAACTAACTACTTACAAAAAATTTCAAAAAGAAAAATGGTTCGTGTAAATAAAAATGGGGTTAGCTCATGAGCCAAAAAATGTCTCCATAAACACCAATCTTTTATCTCAATAACTCATGGATCGGCGCTTTCGTAAGGCTTTCAGACCTTTTGCCATGTCAAGCGAGCTATCTTACGGTAAAATCACACAACCAATCCTAAATCTAGAAAATGAAATTGCACTTGCAATTTTATATTGCATGTGTCAGTATATGCAATATAAAATTACGTGCCTTCACGAAATAAGATGATTCCAGTTGATTCCCTTTTCAATTTTTGAACATGGCCAGTTAAGCGCAGCCAGACCGCGACAATGAAGCTTTGTCAACGGTGTGGGTTGAAGTACAAATCATTAAACGGTACCATAACGAAACTTGGACTTATTTTATTAGACTTGGATACTTAAAAAAGATAATAATAAAAAGAATATATAAAAATTCTTGGACCCAACTTTATTGCCTCTATTAAAACTTCGATACGCACACGAAAAATATCACGAAAAAGGAAAGAGAACACAAAAGGAGAAGCCGATATGGATTCGCTCTCACCTCCGAAGCTTCCCTTGATAGACTTATGCAAATATTAGATGAAGCCTGTAATTCAGATTCGTCGAAGTCATGGTGATGGTTGGATAAACTCATTTTATTATATCAACCAAATCATTTCAAGATGTTCTATATCTAAATCCCATTAGGACTCAGAAGAGAATACACGTCTCGATTCTTGTGTTTTTCCTCATATATTATACACTTTGAGGATATTTTCGTTGCTTCAGTACTATTCCTTTCTATTCGAAACACTTAGAAAAGGGATTACCACATCCTGTCCACATCAATCTTTGATAATAAAGAAACACAAGTATTGTAATACTTATTCCATTCAAATTGATCGACCATTCCATTCCACCGTATCAAGAGTGATATTAAGGGTCAAGGTAAATAGAATCATCCAAGCATTAAGAAAAAATGGGTCATTTAAGATTGTGATCACAACGTTCACATTACCCTAGTTAACTATGAGGGGAAAATTACCAAAAAAGTTCTAAATGTATTGTAATTGTGCAAATTCAGTCGTAAACAATTTTTTTTTTTGTCAATTTAGTTTAAACATTTTTCATTTGTGCTAATTCAATCCATCTAGCTAAATTTAACTGGCTGGTGTTGACATGGATGCTGGTCGTCACCGACCATCTAATCGATGTTTTTTTTTTGATACCCAGAGAACCCCGTACAGCACATGGCACTTTTTTAATAATATTTTTTGAATTTTTTTTTTCTTTTCTTCCTATTGTTCTTCTTCTTCCCCCACCCCCACCCTAGTGGTCGGTGAGGATCTTGTGAGTCTCCTTGGCCATTAGGTGAGGATTGTGAAGCCCTTGATGACCGTTGGTGAGGATCGCAAGCCCTCATTGAGCCTTGCCCAAATCTGGGGAGGTTGGGGGTTGCAGGCGAGGTAGCCTCGTCTAGATCTACGCGAGGGTAGGCTCGCCATGGACTCATTGATCACAGGCAAAGGTGGCCTCGCCCATGGTTGTGAGGCCATGGTTGCCTTCACTTGCAGCCAATGAAGCCCTTGCGGCCCCCAGGCCTTTGTGAGGTGCCTCACAGTCCACCCCCAATGTCTCAAGTACTCTCTCTCTCTCTCTACCAATGGTCATTGGGCCCGCTTGAGCCTAGTCGCCGCACTTCAACGTCGATTTGAGGTAGTCGCGCCTCGCAATGGCTTGGAGGTCGTAGGTGAAGGCGGCCATGACCTCGCAATCGCAGGCAAGGCCGCCTTCACCCCGACCGGTGAGGCCATGGTGAGGTTGCCCTCGCCCAGATCACCTCACCTACATCTGTGTGAGGTTGGGGGAAGAAGAAGAATAGTAGGAAGAAAAGAAAAAAAGAAAAAGAAAAAGAAAAGAAAAGATAAAAAATTAATAAAAAAATTTGAATAAAAATGGCTAGATGGTCAACGCTGGCTTGCATCCATGTTTGTGCTAGCTAGCCAAATTTAGTTAGATAGATTGAGTTGGCACAAATGCCAAATGTTTGGAACTGAATTGGCAAAAAAAAGGGGTTTAGGATTAAATTGGCACAATCGTGATAGGTTTAATATTTGTTTTTCTTTTCTTGATAATTTTCCTTAACTATGAGACAAAGTATATCTACCTAAAAATGTCTTGTAGATAATGCTAATAATGAATTTATTTGAAACGAATCATTGGCTAGGGATGGAGCAATGGCCGAGTGCACTGCCCCAGACACCTAGTGATGATTAGTGGGAATGAAGCGAGGTATTCGATCGGCTTGTTCTCGTTCATAAGAGGAGTGGTCAAGTGTCCGCAGGAGTTGGTGGACGAGCAACACCCCTTGCTCTTCAAGCCTTTCGACGAAGTCGGTATGTTCCGACTCTACGAAACAAAGCAAGAAATCAAGGACGAATCGACTCTTAAGATGTTTTTTGGTGCTTGAACATGGCTAATTGTTATTCTTATGAACGCTATGCTATTATTAGTGAAAGAGTTATTGAATGCTACTCTTGTAATATCGAAGTGTCATTATTTGTGAGTGTGTATGTCTAGCATGGAGTGCTTGTACCCTGTGTGTTTGTGTATAGAGAATATGTTCATATCTATATGACCATACGGCATATGTGACGTACCAAGTGAGGACAGATCATATCATGTGACAACGTTCTATGTAATGTGATGATATTATGTGGCAAAGTTCTTGTGATGATATGTCGCTAGATAACATGATAGCATGAATATCGATTGTACCGATTCTTACAGCTTTTAAGAATTGAACGATGCTCTCATGGCAGTGCTTTTGCGAATTGTAATCCTCTCTCTCGAAATGTAGAGTGTATTCTACCTCTTGGTAGCCCTGTTTACCCAAACCCTAAACCCATTTACACCCACCTCTTCGTCCATACCATCTTCTTTCTGTGTCACCCATCCTCATGGTTGAATTTCACTCGACATTACCAACCTTCGCGATCTTCCATCTCCACCAGCTTCGGATCTCGGTTGCAGGCCCAGAATTCAAGATGAAGACTGTCTCTGCCTGGTTTGCTCTTTGCATGCCTTCAATCCCCTGTCTCTCGGATAATATTATGTTGTAATTCAATCTATAGCTAGTTATGTGGTGCCATGGACTAACTTATCCATTAGACGCATATTATTGTTGGCAAATTGAGGTTTCTCGCTATGTTACAATCTAGATTTCGACTTCTTTCTGTTTCGTTGTCCTGTTTCTTCTCTGTGGGATGGATTCGGATGACCAGGAAGGTTCTACGCGACTGGCTACACTCTGTTCCAGATTGGGCTATCTTATTACCGAGCAAGAAATTGAAGTCTAGGATGATAAGCCCCCACCCGAAAAATTAGAAGCATGTCGATTAACATTAGTAGGGAAAATCCTTTCAAACCCATCAATAAACTGCCAAGCTTTCCAAAGTACTTTGAAGAGGGCTTGGCAGATTGAATAAGTTGAAATCTCCTAAAGAGAAGCAGGCCTATATGTAGCTAAGTTCCATTCAAATGCTAACAAATAGAGAGTCCTAGAGGGCGAACCTTGGCTTTTCTCAAGTCATCTAGTAATCTTTAAGCCATGGATTCCCAACACCCTATTACATTGTTATGATTTCTCTACTTGTGCTTTCTGGGTACAAGTCTTTGCATTGCCTTTGGAATGATCTAAAGAAAAAATGATCAGCAAGGCGGTGCAACACATTGGCCGGGTAGTTGAAGTAAAGTTGACACAAAATAGGGGACAACCTAAAGAGTTGGTCGAGTGAGGGTAGAACTAAACATGTAGGAGCCTTTAAAAATAGGGAAATTGATCCGAATTGACAGAAAAACACTATGGCTTGACTTTCGCTATGAACGACTATCCCATTTCTGTTACTCTTGTGGCAAGTTGGGACATTGCGCAATGTATTGCAAGGACTTCCCCTTCGATGAGGCTAAATTAGAAGGTAGGGACAAAATGGCCAATGGCCAATGGCTTAGAGCTGAAGTAAAAGAATACAACCATTATTGGCAGACTTTTTACACACCTCTAGACAAACTAGATCAGTCAGAAGAAACCATACTTGAAACACCTCCCTTGCTACTTCAGAATGTCCTTTTACTGCCCCCACCAAATCATACTTAAGCAGCAAACTTGTCTAGACTAGTTACTACGACTAATCCACAAGCAACAGGCCTTGACCAGCAACATCTTCTGGATGAAATTATGCAAGGGACTTCTCTCCACACAGTGCTAATACCTGCAATAGCCAAAATGAAGGGAATTCAGTCCCCATCTACGGATATTCAGCAACAAAAGAAGCTAAAAAGTTCAAGATTGACACTAAAAAACATAAATGATACACTTTGTATGACACAAAGGGTTCGCTCCTGGAGAACCTTGACGACACAAACCTTATGGAAACACCTGTCTTTGCAGTAGGGGAAGCTGGAACTTAGGCTATGGTGGTTGGCCCTCAATATCCACCCACCCACAAATGAAGATGATATGCTGGAACTGTCAAGGTTTGGGCAATCCCTTGACAGTTCAAGCTCTCAGGCCATGATAGCCAAGGAAAAGTCCAATATTGTATTCTTAATGGAAACAAAGAACAATGATGTGAAGCTTCAATGGATTCAACACCGCTTACACTTCAATAACTCTCATATTATCAACCCTATTGGTCTAGCGGGAGGTATGGCATTTTTCTAGAACAATCAGGTGTCCTTAAGTGTGGTTCGCTCAACGCGAGAACTTTTTGATATGACCTACAGGGATCCACTTACACTTCAATAACTCTCATATCATCAACCCTATTGGTCTGGTGGGAGGTATGGCATTTTTCTAGAACAATCAGGTGTCCTTAAGTGTGGTTCGCTCAACGCGAGAACTTTTTGATAAGACCTACAGGGATGTACAGGAAGATCGAACTATGCGTATCACTTGTATTCATGCTTCTTTTGTCTACCAAAATTGACAAATTCTGTGGGATGAACTTAGGGAGATAAGCTCTACTAACACATTACCTTGGGCCTGTGTGGGCGACTTTAACGAAATACTCTATCATTGGGAAAAGGTAGAAAAGAGACAGGCAGATCCTTATCGAATGCTTTCCTTTTGAGCTATCCTAAATGATTGCGCCCTTATGGAAATAGAAAGCAAAGGCTGTGAGTTTACTTGGATGAACAATCGAGAGGGAGATGAACTGGTGAAAGAACGTTTGGATAGGGTGATGTGCACAATGGATTGACGGTTATTGTTTCTTGAAGCTGAGGTCTTTGCGTTGCCTACTGTGGGGTCTGACCATAGTCCCCTAATTATTAACACATTAGTACCTTATAGAAAACGCAGGAAGCCTTTTATTTTTGAAGCTTATTGGAATGAAGATGAAGAATGCCGAGAGATTATTTCCATAGCATGGAACTCAGTGTGGGTTCAAGGTTCTGGGCTACTTCCAAAGATAAAGAATGTTTCCGAAGCCTTGACTAAGTGGAGCCGATCAAAATTTTCGAGGGGCACTCTCAAAGTAACCATCTTACAACAACAACTTCAGCATATTATAAACCAGCAATATAGTAACTATAATAAAGCAGAAGCATTTAAGCTAAGAGAGGAATTAAGGCGGACTTGGCAACAAGAAGAGCAATATTGGGCAATGCGCTCCAGGATTTAATGGTTGAGGTGGGGTGATAAGAATATAAGATTTTTTCATGCAACTACACTTCAAAGGAGGCAAAGAAATTGAATTAGCATGTTGCAGGATGACCACCGGCAATGGATTCGTGATCCTTAGACTTTACAAGATATGGCACCCAATTTCTTTTCAGGGTTATATACAACGGTGGGACATCGGGACTACGGACCCATTCTTGACCAATGACCACAGGTAGTTACCACAGAAATGAATGACCCATTGCTGGATTTGGTTACGTTTGAGGAGGTTTGCCAAGCTACCTTTTAGTTGGGAACTACTAAGTCTCCAGGCCCTGACGATTTAAATTTCTTATTTTATCAAACTCACTGGGAGGTCATTAAAGATGATCTTCTTCTCTTGGTGCAAAATTTCTTTCGGTTAGGGATGATGCCTACTACTTTGAACTAGACCATTAATGCATTGATCCCCAACAAGCCTCACCCAGAGAGACTGGATAAATATAGACCAATCAGCCTCTGCAACTTTGCATACAAAGTTATCTCAAAGGTAATTGCTAACTGCCTGAAACCTTGGTTACCTAATCTGATTTCTATGGAACAGTCAGCTTTTGTGAGTGGACAACAGATTGCAGACAATATTTTAATCATTCAAGAAGTTCTTCATCAGTTTAAGACTTGGAGGCGAACAAGAAAATTTAACGCAATCCTAAAGACTGACATGCAAAAGGCATAAGACAGAGTAGAATGAGATTTCCTTCGCGACTATCTTCTCAAACTGGGATTCCATCCAAAATGGGTACAATGGGTAATGCAATGCATTACAACATCTTTTAGTGTAAGATTTAATGGAGAGCAACTTGCTTATTTTTACCCAACTTGTGGCCTTCGATAGGATGATCCTCTATCTCCAAACATCTTTATTCTATTGGCAAATGTTTTGTCAAATCTAATCAATCAAGGAGTCAACATGGGACACATTAAGGGTATTAGGTTAAATTGATGGTGTCCCATTTATTTTTCGCTGACAATGCAATATTCTTCCTAGATGGTAACATTTAGGAATGCCAGAACCTTGCTAGTATTTTAAGTCAGTATTGTGTGGCCATGGGACATGCATTGAATCACAACAAATTTGGACTGATTTTCAGCAAACATTGTCCTTTCAAACTGTAGAAAAATATGTCGAGGGAGTTCAGAATACTTGTGCTGCAAAGGTATGGCAAATATTTGGGAATACCATCTGAGTAGGGTCGTTCCAAGAAGGAGATGTTTTCTTGGATTTGAGGGAGAGTTAATGCAAAACTGGAGGGATGGAAAGAAAAGTTAATCTCAAAAGGTGGTAAGGAAATTCTTATTAAATATGTTATTCAGGCACTTCCACATTACACCATGTCGATCTTGAAGCTTCCTTTGTCTCTTTGCAAATCTATAGAAAATAGTATTGCTAGATTTTGGTGGAGGAATGATTGGAACAGAGCAGGGATTCATTGGAAAAAATGGGATGTTCTTAAAAGCAAAAAGAACAACGGCGGCCTAGGATTCTGTGATCTTATAGAATTTAACAGAGTCATGTTTAGAAAGCAAGTTGGGCGATTATTACAATAGCCTCAATCTTTATGGGGTCAAATATTTAAGGGTCTGTATTATCATTCTAAAGAATTCCAATTAGCAGATAGAGGAACTTGGCCATCTTGGGGATGGCAGAGCATACTAATGGGCAGAAATGCTATTTTACCACATGTTAGATGATTAGTGGGTAATGGAAGCAAAATCAGAATCCGAGAGGATTGGTGGTTACCAAGAGGAATTCTCGGTGGACCTGTGGCAAGAGAGGAACCATTAATGGTGGCTGATCTAATAGATCCAATCCACAATAGATGGAACACAACTCTGCTCCATAGGTTTCTAGATGATCAGATCATAGAAGAGATTCTTACCATCCCAGTAAGACCTCTCTATGCCGAAGACCAATTAGTTGATAGCCACAAAGGATGGCCGACATACAATGAAGAGCAATTATCATGCACTAACCAAGATCACAAGCAACCACAGGAATCACAGAGCATCAACCTCATACTAGAATCCTAGGATTCTATGGAGAAAAATTTGGGCAATGCGAACAACACCTAAAATTCAAACTTTTCTTTGGTTGGTTTGTCAAAATGCACTAGCCTCCAGAGCCAATTTATTCCAAAGACATATCATCACCGATCCATTATGCAAACTTTGTCAACAGAACACTCCAGAAACCCTAGAGCATCTATTCTTATCCTATTCATGGACTAGGGATATCTGGGCTCATCTACATATCAATATTGACCTACTGCCTCATACAATTCATCGATTAAATGCATGGCTAACAGCAAGAGTTACATCGAAAAACAACTCACCTGGTCTAAAAGTCATAGCCAATGTTCTCTAGCATATCTGGAGAATGCGGAATAGCTTCATCTTCCACAACCAATGACTGGATCCAACCCTAGCAGTGGAGACTGCAATAACACAGACCCGACTATATCAGATCTGTGCTCCTACCCATTCAAGAAAAGATACTACTACTCTGAACCCTGCACAGCTTTGGAGACCACCTGATTTGAGAACCTTAAAATGCAACATTGATGCGGCCAATCAGCCAGGAAGTACAGGATCGTTGGCTTGTATTTGTAGAGATCATCATGGTCGACTTACCAATATCTATTCTAGAAGATTTCTGGCTGCATCAGCTCTGTTAGCGGAGATCCAGGCCCTTACCTTCACGCTTCAGCATTTGCTACAGCAAGGTATCAACTTTGCACAAATCTTGATTGAATCCGACTACAGCACCGTCGTCGACGCCGTTAGGGATGGGAGATCGCTGATGTGGGAAATCCATGCTTTGCTCACGGAGGCCGTCGCTTTGATTCCCCTCTTCCCTAATTTGACTATGCAACATTGTAGGCGCGAGGCGAACACCGTTGCTGACTAGGCCGCAAAGGCCCAATGTTTAGACACCTTGGTCCAAAATTGGAATATTTTCCCACCCTTCCTTTTGCTCAACCTTGTTTATGCGGATGCCTTAGCTTCAGGTTGTAAGCTTCCAGTAATGTGAATACAATATCTTCTTTTGACCCAAAAAAAAAAAACATGATAGCATGAATCCTTGCGTGGTGTGTATGCATGTCCGATTTACTAGATGATTTTATTCTTAAAGAATCCTAGCAGGCCTCTCCAACATCAACAAGACTAGAGAGGGCCAAAATGGAGCTTCTGCAATTGATAACTTTTACAGAATTTAAAATCTCCCATTCGCGTGGAGAAATTTGTTTTGAAGTGCTTTTGAACCACCGTGTGTCCTTAAATTTATTTTGATAAATTTGAGGTGTTCTTATTTTTTAAAAGAAGATTTTTTTTTATCAGAGTTTAGAGAAATTGCTAATTATAGAAGGAAAAAAAAAACAAAAGAAACGTTGTCAGAATTTAGTTGGTAATCACTCTGATTAGGGTTGGTAATTCTAAATAGTTAGTAAGCAAGGAAAATAGAAGTTAATAAATCCAGAGGAAAAGTTCACAAAATCTTAAAAAAGGAATCAAATAAACGTTGGTAAGCAATTCGAATGATCAATTTAGGGCGTTGTACGAAAGACAAATAAAAGTTGGTAAATAGTAAAAAGAGTTTTTTTTTTTGATCGAAAAAATAGTAAAAAGAGTTGACATATTAAAAGAAATCAAATATTAGTTGGTAACTAACTCAAATGAAAATATGCAGCCCAAAAGGAGTTCGTAATTTAATCAAAAAAATTTACTCAATCATTCGAGCAAAAAAAATGGTAAGCTTATATGAGAGTCGGTAAATTCAAGACATTGGTAAGGAAGTTAAGCAAAATTTAGTAAGATATTAAAAAAAAAAATTACTAACCTAGAATCTATAATGGGAGAGACCGTAGCGAAAACAAGCAACGGGCCGCGCACCGGGCGAGCTTGGGCGGGTCTGGGCGGGCCGGTCGGCCTGCTTCGGGTGAAAATACTTTTTTAGGCCCGCCCACGGTTTGGGAAAGATTGGATTTTCTACACGAAATAATTAGCTTTGGACGTGCCCAACTGGACGTGCCTAGCTTGTCCAAACCCGCTCGATCCCAGTTGTTTTGGGCTTGATGGGCCTCGGTGGGGCCCCCAAACCGCCAAACTTGTGATCGTGTCTAATCGAAGGGATGACAAACTCCATTAATGAGTTCCTTATTTTAATGTATTGATGTTTGCATGCTTCGTACCTCTCGATATACCTTCTTTCTTTTCCAAGATGAAAGAATACTTTCTAAATATTTTATATCCCAATGATCTTGAGACCTAGGCGGGGACCGATATGAACCCTTTTAGGGACTTGCTTAGGTCCAATTATGCCTCAATCAAGAAAAAAATATTTACATACAAACTTGGCTACTAGATTTTGTAAGATTTTTGTCAAAGTCCTAAAGAACTATCAATGGGAACTTCTAGTGAGATAATTTCCAATTTAGGGTCTATTTTCCTATAATGATTTAGGTGAAGTCAATAAATCTTTCCAAATTGACAAAGAGAGCATGTTGTGATGCATATTGCATTTTAGGTGGTAATTATTACCCATCGAAAGCTTGCACTTTGTAAGGTCATGGAAGAGATCTTAAGATAATTTATGCCATAGTCTTAAGAAATTAAGAGCCAATATCACATTTGAAAATTTGGTAATGTTTTTTTATTTTACAAAATAGGGAGTTTGTTAAAAGATTGGTTTGAAATATTTTACATGTTAATCTCCATATTGAAAAGACTCATTTCAAATTAATGAGCTCACATATAAATGTTTTTATATACAAATTTATGGACATTTCTAATTATTTATAAAGACACGAAATCATGATGTACGATATAGCCATAGTTAATAATTATCGTATCTTTTTGCACCCTTAAGATAAAATGGACCCCTAAATAAATTTATTATTTAAATGCTAACTTTTTTAAAGTGACTCAAACTTGAGTTGAAGTAAAGAATGCAAAACCTCTTTGAAATATTGGCCACAAAATATCATCAAACAAGATGAGTTACTACTTAACTCGCATTATATCATGTGCTTTTCCATATCACTAAAAAAATAGCAGAAATTAAGATAATGATTATTGCTTAGTTCTCGGTATTTTGCTCGATATCTTGTGCATTGCACAGGTTCACTCCTAGCACAATAAATAGTACGGCATGTTTCATACTAATGTTATAGAATGTTCTAATCTTAGATCGTGATATATAACATACCACAACATGTTTCATGTCGTGCATGCCTGTTAGGCCTATGTAACATATATGCTGACATATAAAACACACTAATTGCATGCTCAATTGCAATGATACAAAAATTACTTGAATTTACATACACTTAGATCCGATTTTCTACCTATAATGGAAAGGCCACATTCTAAACACAATAGTAAACAATTCGACAATTGCCCACGAAGGCCAATATCATATTTAAGTCAATGGAGGAGGTAATTAAAATGATTCTAACCTCTAGGAGTGTAGTTTAATCAAGCTATTCGCTGGCTATGGCCATAATAAATATGTAACGTGGTCAACTATACAATCCATTCCACTTTAAATTAGTATATAGCTATGACGAATAAAGTAATAAAATCAGTAAAATTATTAGGGAAAAAACCACGAAAAATCTTAAACTTTGCCCAAAGTGATAGATTTATCCCAAACTTTTTTTAGTGACGTGAAAAACCCTAAACTTTGCCAACCGTGACATATTTACCCCAAACTTTTTTTGTGACATAAAAAACCCCGAACTTCTGTCATGTGACACATTTACCACAAAATTATAGGGCATTTTGGTATTTTTACTTTTTAATTTTTTTAATTTTATATTTTTCTTCTTCTTCCCTCCGTCGGCCATGGCTGGCTGGCGGAGGGAAGCTGGTGTCAAGCAAGTGCTGCCCTCGCCAGCGTCGGGTGAGGGCATGTCAGTGAGGGCGGCCCTCGGCTGGGTCAGGTGAGGGCCTCCCTCCCGCCCTCGCTTGACGTCAGCAAGGGCATCCCTTGCCAGGCCCTGGTTGGCGACGAGTAAGGGCTGTCCTTGCTTGTATCGGGTGAGGGCCGTCCTCACCCGTTGTTGGCAAGGGTGGCCCTTGCTGCATCTGGTGAGGATTGGTGAGGGCACCCCTCGCTTGACACAGGCGAGGGCTATCCTCGCCGGCAATGGGCGAGGACGGCCCTCGCCAACGTTGGGGGAGGACGGCCCTCCTCAGATTTGGCGAGGGCAACCCTCTCCCGACACTGGCGAGGGATGCCTTGGCTGGTGTTGGGCAAAGGTCGTCCTCGCCCGACGCCGGTGAGGGTAGCCCTCGCCTGCGTCGAGTGAGGGCATGAGGGAGGCCCTCGCCTGATGTCGGCGAGGGCGACTCTCACCCGACGCCAGCAAGGGTAGCCCTAGCCAGCCTAGGTGAGGGTGACCCTCGCTCGATGCTAGCGAGGGCAGCCCTCGCTTGACGCTGGCGAGGGCAGCCCTCGCTTGATGCTGGCTTCCCTCCGTCGGCCAGCCATGGCTGGTAGAGGGAAGAAGAAGAAAAAAAAAAAAAAAAAAGAAAAACATAAAAAATAAGACAAAATTGCCCATGATGAGGTAAATGTGTTATAGTTTGAAAAGTTTGTGGTTTTTCACGTAAAAAAAAAAAAGTTTAGGGTAAATGTGTTACACTCTGAGCAAACATTGGGGTTTTTAGTGGGCTTTTCCAAAATTATTATTTGGCTTCTAAAAGGCTTGTTCTACAAATAATATCGTCGTTAATCAGTCAATTGGCACATTGGCTAACCTTGAGGGCTGTCATTTTTGAAGACCTTACAAAATTTTATATGATATTAGAGTAAGAAGTGTTTATCTCAAATCTTTGGAAACCCCCTTTTTCGCCTTTTTAGTTTGAGATTAATATCTAGAACATTTAGATGTCAATTCATAGTTGATATCGATAGTTGAATCTATAGTCTCATTTTTTCTTGAGACTTGAGGCGTTGGTCATTGTACCAATTTGATGCAATACGTATGGGCGATGCAATCGATTTCCCTAGATATAGTTAACATGCTTTATGGATACATTGATCAGTGCAGTTACGCAATTGTTGGAAATTTTCTATAATATGGGCTTACATTAATTAATTAATTTTTTATTTTAAATAAATGGGTTAATGGATATTCCAATATTTGTTGAACCCAACAGTTTGAATTGGGCATTGACATCTATTAATAACGGGCCTAGTTAAGCAACAACGTGTAGGTAATTATGTTTTTTAAAAGCCCATAATGGAAGGGCCCAATTGACACGTTGTTGATTAGGGTTTGCTAGTCCATTCTCTAGCCTATAAAAGGGTATGTTATATCTATCAGCTGCTTTGATCCCATTGAAAACTATTATACTGAAATAAATCATAGAGTAAGATCTGACATTTCAATAGATCTCGATTATCAGGTTGATCTATTTTTTTTTTCAAGTGAATCAATGGCTCAAACAGGTACGCTTTAATTCCATTGTGTTTATTGATCTCGGTGTTGTACAGTTATACATGGATTCGATTCTTCTTGATGAATGAGTTAAATTATGTGAATAATTTTCTCCATGTAGTATCAAGCAAATCATATATGATTGTAGAACCCAAATTTTTTTTAATGGAAAAATTCAAAATTTTCCTCTTTGAGCCAAATATGGGCATTATTTTTGTGTGAAATTTTTGCTCGATTGATCCTGAAACCATAGGGCTTTCATTCTACATGTCGAGATCTTTTCAACCATGTATAATTTGTATAATTCGTTGAGAATTG
Organism: Eucalyptus shirleyi; assembly: GCA_017140165.1. Taxonomy (NCBI): domain Eukaryota; kingdom Viridiplantae; phylum Streptophyta; class Magnoliopsida; order Myrtales; family Myrtaceae; genus Eucalyptus; species Eucalyptus shirleyi. The sequence goes on along the minus strand of CM029448.1, from coordinate 15,530,360 downwards.
AGAGAGAATTTTAAATTTGAAATTCTAGGGTTTATACATGAAAAAGTTCTAGAATTTCCAAATTACTTGCAATTGATTGATGTTCATTGTAAATTGTTGAATGGGTATTGTTATATTTATTAGCATCATTTTGTTGCATTAAAGTAAGTTTTTAGAGCTTAAATTTAAGAAATTCGAAATTCGACCATGGAAGGTGTAGATCCGAAACTTTGAAGCTTGAATATGAAGATTTTCTTATTTGTTATTCGTTTAATTCAATCTAGTCAATTATATTGATGTTATATGCAAGTCTCATGGAGAAATTTCATCAAAAATCAAGTTAATTTGTGATTTTGGAGTTTCGGGTCAAAACCAAGTCGTTTGATTGGGTTTGCCGGAAATTTGGGACATAGCTAGAGGTTGAGGAAGACCTCTAGCTAGGCCGGGCCAATGGATGGGCGTAAGCCCATCCTTTCCTCTTTTTTTTTTTTTTTTTTTTTTCAAAATAAATGAATTAAAAATAATTTGAATTAAAAAAGAAAAGGAAAATTAAAAAATAATTTGAATAAAAAGAGAAAATAAGAAGAAGAAGGGGGTTGGGGAAGTGAGGATTTATAGAGGTGTGAGATAAGAAAGATTAAATGAGGAAAATGTTTTTGACTTTTCAAAAGTGGAAAACATTTTCTCCTAATTTAGAAGATTTTTTTCCTTTTATGGAAAACATTTTCCCCTAATTTAGAAGATTTTTTTCCTTTTATGGAAAACATTTTCCCAATGAATTAATTTTCAGTGAAACGAACGTCGGAAAATTCGGAAAACGTTTTCCAGAAATTATTTTTTGCGAAACGAACGGAGCCGAATTTCAAAGAAAGCTTCATGTTCTTTGCATAAATTTACAAGTTCTTTTCAAGAAAGCTTCATTTTCTTTGCATTTTTGCGCTCTAAGTCATGGCAAGGCCCTTTTAATCCGGCAGAAATTAAGAAACTGAGGGAAACGATCACCGAGGATCGAAGTGTCGCAAGAAAAAACGAAGGCTTCGGCATGGGTTCAGGTCCGGCGCTCGAGCTTCCCTCCATAGATTTTTCCGGATTGGTCGATTCGGAGCCTGGAAGCGGCGGCTGGGATTCCGTCCAAGATGCTGTCCGGCGAGCGCTCGAAGAGTATGGCTGCTTCTTGGCTCTGTACGACAAGGTCACCGAGGAGCTTCATGACGAGGTCTTCCATCAGATGGAGAAGATGTTCGGTCTTCCGGCCGAGACTAAGCGCCGGTTCGTTGACCCGATGAGGCCGTACGATGGCTACCTTGCTAACCTCCCTCTTAACCCGGAGACCATGGGGATGCGCGAGGCCCTGAACTCCGGCGCGATCAAACGCTTGGCCGGTCTCCTGTGGCCAGAGGGAAACGCCAAATTCTGGTACGTACGGCACGAATTACATTCGCGAACTTCCATCGGCCATGTTCGAGTCATTTACGTTCTGTTGAAAATTGTTCATCGTGAAGAACTTCAATTACAAAAAAACTTGGCGAATTCGCCTCTCTGAATCGCTTGCAGCGAGCTGCTGAACACGTACGTGAGGAGGCTGTCCGAGTTAGACTACACGATCCAGAAGATGGTGTTCCGAAGCTTTGGCGTTGAGCGCTATCTCGACTCGCACGCCGCGTCGACAGTACATTCCCTTCGCCTCCTGAGGTATGGAGCGCCGGAGGTGGAGGAAGCTCGGCCCGGAGGCATAATTCATTACGATCCGAACTTCGTGACCATGCTGCAGCAGAATCACGTGAACGGATTGGAAGTGGAGACGAAGCATGGAGACTGGATTAAAGTCGCGCCTTCGGCTTCCTCTACTATCGTCATGCTTGGAGAGTCATTCCATGTGAGTCCCTCTCTCTCTCTCTCTCTAATAATCTCTTCATTATATCCCACCGTTTACAAAATAAGGTTATACTGTCCTCAGCTATGACCTCTTTCATGGTCTTTTCTTAGGGATGGAGCAACGGAAGATTATACTGTCCTCGACACCGTGTGATGATGCGCGGGCACGAGCCCAGGCTCTCCATCGGGATCTTCTCCGGCGTCGAAGGAACCATTCGGTGCCCTGACGAGCTCGTGGACGAGCAACACCCTTTGCTTTTCAAGCCCTTCGACACTGAGGACCTCGTCCGCATCTTCGCCACGCCGGAGGGACGGAACGGAGCTTCGGCTCTCAAAACCTTTTATAGCGTTTCTAATTGAACGTGATCTTTCTTCAGATTATTATTCCAAACCCTTTATAAAGCCTTTAATTTGATGTTGGCGATCGTTGTTTTCCTCCAATCCCCATCCCCCAAAACCACAACCTTTCTCTCCCCATGTCATCTGGTAATAAAATTAATAATTGCGGGATTTAGCGGATGACCTATCTATGTACATCCATGGTTAAAATTCCTTTATCCCTGAAATAGAAATTTCAACCTTTTGTTGACGTCACGGAATAAAAACATACTAGGAATAAGTGTATTAAAAGTCATAAATTTTATGATTTAATTACACTTTTTTAAATTGTTAGGATTCAAATGTACTTTTGTGACAAATTTTAAAACTTTTAATGCATTTATCCCTTTACAATAATATGTACGTAACGGTTATTCAATACAAATTCATTGTATATAATTAGATCACTTTTCTACCTTCAAAAGAAGGCCACGTTCCAAACACGATTTTAAACAACGACAATGGCTATGAAAAAGCCAATATCATATTAAAGTCAATGAAGGAAGGGATACATGATTGATTATAGGAGTAGAGTTTAATCAACTTATTCATTGGCTATAGCCAAAGTAAATACATACTATGCTCAAACTAAACAATCTAGTCTGCTCTACATCAGATTTAGCCATTAATATGGGAGAAAAGTGTTAAAAAAGTCTTAAACCTTTTACATTTGTACCAATTTAGTCCTAAGCCTTTTATTGGTGCTAATTTATTCCTAAACATTTTCACTTTGTGTCAATTCAGTCATTTCCAGCTAATTTTGATCGGATTTTGCTAATTGGGTGCGAGTTGATTGACATGACATGATTAACACTGATATGGACAACTTTTAATAATATTTAAATTTTTTTGAATTTTTTCTTTTTCTTTTTCCTTTTCCTTTTCATTTTCATTTTCATTTTTTGTTTTCCTTCTCCTCCTCCTTCCTCCTCCTCCCTCCAACCAATCGCCAGACCTCGGCGATTGGCCAAAGCCGACCTCAACCTTGCTCGCAGAGGGCGACCTCATGCTAGGCAGTGAGGCTTGCCCTCGTCGGATTTGATGAGGGTTAAGCCTTACTGGCCATCACCTTTGGCTGGTCGCCAAGGTCTAGCTAGAGGAAGTAAGATAAGAAGGAAAAAAGAAAAAAAAAAGAAAAAGAAAAAGAAAAGGAAAAAGAAAAAATATTAATATATTATTAAAACTTGTCCTCGGCATGCTGACCAGTGCCCAATTAGCAAAATCTGGTCAAATTTAGTCGTAAAGGATTGAATTTGCACTAAGTGAAAAAGTTTATAACTAAATTGACGCTAATAAAATGTTTTTGACTAAATTGGCATAAATACAAAATGTTGAGAACTTTTTAAACATTTTTCTTGCCAATATGGTATTGAAATTGACAAAATCATTATTTGGCACTTAAAAAGCTTGTTTTTGTAAATTAAGTTGTTGTTGATTAGTCAATTGGTGTGTTAGCTAATTGCGGATATCATTGTTGGTGAAGGATCAACCAATTGATAGACCCATGAAATTTTATACGGCGTCAAAGCAGGATGGTCATGATCTAAAATATTAGTGCTGGAATACTATAATATCAAACAATGTTTTATCTAATATTTTAAGAATCACGGATACCTAAAGTGCCAAAACTTGGCACGAACAGATACTTAAGTGCCAAAAGTTAAGAAAATGACACTTAAGTGCCAAAACTTGGCGTGAATAGATACTTAAGTGCCAAAAGTTAGAAAAGTGACACTTAAGTGCCAAAATCAGGGCAAAATAGATCACTTAAGTGCCAATCCGGCCAAAATGTTGATGTGGTGATTTTTAGGCGAGGTAAGTGCAAAACGACGTCGTTTTGCATGCTAATGTGACTTAAAAATGCAAAAACGACGTCGTTTTGCCTCGACGTGGTAAAAATTTAATATAAAAATTAATTAAATTAAATTTAAAAATAAAAATTCAAATATTTAATAATAATAATAATAATAATAATAATAATAATAATAATAATAATAATAATTTAAAAAAAAGGAGGGGGAGGGAGACAGCTGAGCCCTTGCCACTATCGGGAAGGGCCGGCGACGGAGGGGGGAGGGTCGCCTAGATCCGGTGAGGGCTCGCGGGCCCTCGTCGCCAGTCGGCCGGGGGTCGGATACCCCGGCTGACCCTCCCCCCTCCGTTGCTGGCCCTTCCTGGCAGTGGCGGGGAGGCGGCAGTGACGAGGGCTCAGCCCTCAGCCGCTGCCTCCTCTCCCCACTTTTTTTTTGAAATTATTATTATTATTATTTTTTTTTGAAATTATTATTATTATTATTATTATTATTATTATTAAAATAATAATAATTTATTTTTATAATTTAATTAAATTAATTTTATATTAACATTTGAATCCGCTTAAAAACAATGTCGTTTTTGGTTTTGCTTGTTGAGTCAGCATTCTGTCAAGCCACAAAAATAATAAAAAATTGCCACATAGGATTTCCGATAGGGTTCAACGGAGATGGCACTTAAGGCTTTGTATGCTTGTGTTCTTTTTTGTTGTTCATGAACAGATTTTCTGTTTTTTTGTTCTTGGGAACAAAAACAGAACAGAAACGCATTTGTTTGTGTTTTTGTTCAAAATCTGTTTTTTTGTTCCCGGAACAAAATTAGAATGGAAATAAGAAACAAAAAAAAGTTGTTGTTGTTGTTGTTTTTTTTTTTTTTTTGTTCCGGAAACACTTTTGAAGAACAAATATTCTCTCTCATCTCTTTTCTTCTATTTTTTCTTTGGCTGGTCGCCGCCTCGGCCATGGCTAGCGACCAGCTATCGAGGGCCGCGACCTTGCCGGCCCCGGCAAGGCCGAGTGTCGCCAGATCTAGGCGAGGCCAAGCGTCGCCGGTGCGGGCGATGCTCGGCCTTGCCTTGGCTGGGTGAGCTCGGTCTCGGCCAGATACGGTGAGGCCGAGCGTTGCTAGGGGTCGGCAAGGCCGGCGAGCCGTGGCTGGGCGAGGCTGCCGGCCTCGTTGGTCGGTCGCTGGCCTCGGCATGGCCAGTGACTGGCCAAAAGAAGAAAAAAGGAAAAAAAGAAAAAAAGAAAGAAAAAAAGGAAAAATAAAATAAAAATATTAAAAAAATTAAAAGAAACAAAAAAGAATATAAATTTACCAAACGTGTTTCTATTCATTTTTTATTCCCAAAACAAATTTACCAAACGTGTCTTTCTAGTAAAAAATTGTTCTCCGGGACAGAAATTGTTTATTTATTTATTGATTTATTTTATTTCTGTTCCATGGAACAATTTTTTAACAGAAACATTACCAAACGCGCCCTAAGTGTCCCACTTTTTTTGAAAATTGACACTTAAGTGTCACTTTCCTAACTTTTGGCACTTAAGTGTCATTTCGTGCCAAGTTTTGGTACTTAGACTGTACTTCTTCCAATATTTTAAGCTTTAAGTTGAATTTTGTAGCCTCGTGTTCCTCAAGACATGAAGTCTTAGTTGCCATGTTTGTTAGAGTTGACATGTATTGCTTTGTGATTAATCTCCTCGGATATAATTAACGCACTTTATTAAAACCTTGGGTAGGTGTCACTTGGGGATTGTTGCTTGAAACCCATTCATCAGATGATTTTTCAATTGGAAATACAATTTTTGAGCTGGGATTCTTAACTTAATTATTACTTACTAGAAGTCAAACACTGCTTTGTTGTGGAAGAAAGCGATCGAATAATTTGTTTAAGTATTGGCTTTGCTCAAATGTAAATATTTGATTGATGAATTATATCTTGTTAGCCTATTGCGTGATAATTAAAAGCTCATAAGATGTAATTTTCTAAAAGTAAAGAGTTATATCTTTGCTTGCAGGGGTTGCCGTTTCCATGTACTCCACATAGAAGAAATGCAGCAAGAGGGGGCCAACCTTTATCATTACTCAAGTTAAAGTCAAGTCATTTAACCACTGGGGGTTTGCCCCAGTGGCCACCCTTCTAACTTGGAAGGGAGAGGTTGGAGGTTCAAATCCCCACATTCTCAAGGGGGATTGGGGTGGGGACGATTTCATTTTAGGAGTGGGTTTCGACTCCCACACCCTGCAAGGAAGTAGGGCAAAAGTCTGAGAGTGTGTGTTAAAATAGGATTAGAGTAGGACCGACAAAAAAAAAAAAGTCAAGTCATTAGCTATCCAAAACCTATATGTCCAAAAGAAAAGGGCAAGAAAATGGAAATACTAATCTCTTCGTGGAAAGATTGCTACTTTGAAATTGCAACAATGACTACCAGTCTACCACAAGGATGCACAAGCCCTATAAATCCAGCAGAGGACCACGCTAAGAAACATTAGGAGAAATATCTATAAAAAAAAAGTAGACAGAAGAAACCATGACCTCTATATTTCAACACTGAAGCTTTTGTTGATAGATCAGTCCCAATTAGATGGCTCAAAGCCAAGGACCAGTCTATGAGGCCACCGGACTCTCCCACCTCTATGAGACCAAAATGGAGCGTCCGCTATGATATTTTTTATAGAAAGGAAATTGACACAAATAGTTTATGAATTTTGGCTCAATGTGTAATGTCGTCCTTGAACTTTTAATTCCTTGAACTATGTGAAAATGTGAAATGTTATCCTTAAACTTGAATTAATGGAAGGATAACGTTGGATATTTTCATAAAGTGTAAGAATTATATAAGACATTTACTAAAAGTTTAGGGATTATATTAAACAAATTAAAATTTAGGGACGGCATTATAATTGGGTTAAAGTTCATAGACCACATTAAATAAATTAAAAAATTGGGAACGATATTGTATATTGGGTCAAAGTTCAAAGATTATATATGTTTTATCCTTTTACAGAATTTGAAAATCTCCCATTCGCTAGGAATTCATTTTGAGGTGCTTTTGAAGCACTATGCGTCCTCTCAAAATCAGCCAAGTTTTAGTGAAGCATTTTTTCATCGTGTTATTGATTAATTGAGTGGATGGTCGATACTATTCGGGAAGCATACGAGGGTTTTCCTTTCTTATCCCACTTCGGAGCTACATGTGCTTCCGGCTGTTGATGACGATGGAATCGCTTCTAGTAGGCAAGAATTATAGAAAAAAAGCTGACAAATAAATTGGGGTTCATGGAGACGAAAATAAATCTTTTATTATTTCCTACCAGCAGCAAAAAGCAAACTAACTACTTACAAAAAATTTCAAAAAGGAAAATGGTTCTTGTTTAAATAACAATAGGGTTAGCTCATGAGCCAAAAAATGTCTCCATAAACACCTATCTTTTATCTCAATAACTCATGGATCGGCGCTTTCGTAAGGCTCTCAGACCTTTTGCCATGTCAAGCGAGCTATCTTACAGTAAAATTACACAACCAATCCTAAATCTAGAAATGAAATTGCACTTGCAATTTTATATTGCATGTGTCAGTATATGCAATATAAAATTACGTGCCTTCACGAAATAAGATGATTCCAGTTGATTCCCTTTTCAATTTTTGAACATGACCAGTTAAGCCCAGCCAGACCGCGACAATGAAGCTTTATCAACGGTGTGGGTTGAAGTACAAATCATTAAACGGTACCATAACGAAACTTGGACTTATTTTATTAGACATGGATACTTAAAAAAGATAATAATAAAAAGAATATATGAAAATTCTTGGACCCAACTTTATTGCCTCTATTAAAACTTCGATACGCACACGAAAAATATCACGAAAAAGGAAAGAGAACACAAAAGGAGAAGCCGATATGGATTCGCTCTCACCTCCGAAGCTTCCCTTGTTAGACTTATGCAAATATGAGATGAAGCCTGTAATTCAGGTTCGTCGTAGTCATGGTGATGGTTGGATAAACTCATTTTACTATATCAACCAAATCATTTCAAGATGTTCTATATCTAAATCCCATCAGGACTCAGAAGAGAATACACGTCTCGATTCTTGTGTTTTTCCTCATATATTATACACTTTGAGGATATTTTCGTTGCTTCAGTACTATTCCTTTCTATTCGAAACACTTAGAAAAGGGATCACCACATCCTGTCCACATCAATCTTTGATAATAAAGAAACACAAGTATTGTAATACTTATTCCATTCAAATTGATCGACCATTGCATTCCACCGTATCAAGAGTGATATTAAGGGTCAAGGTAAATAGAATCATCCAAGCATTAAGAAAAAATGGGTCATTTAAGATTGTGATCACAACATTCACATTACCACAGTTAACTATGAGGGGAAAATTACCAAAAAAGTTCTAAATGTATTGTAATTGTGCAAATTTAGTCGTAAACAATTTTTTTTTTGGTCAATTTAGTTTAAACATTTTTCATTTGTGCCAATTCAATCCATCTAGCTAAATTTAACTGGCCGGAGCTTACGTGGATGCTAGCCATCATTGACCATCTAATTGACGTTGACGTGTCACTTTTTTAATAATATTTTTTTTCTTTTTTTCTTTTCTTCCTATTGTTCTTCTTCTTCCCCCACCCCCCACCCCCACCCTAGTGGTCGGTGAGGATCTTGTGAGTCTCCTTGGCCATTGGGTGAGGATTGTGAAGCCCTTGATGACCGTTGGTGAGGATCGCAAGCCCTCAATGAGCCTTGCCCAAATTTGGGGAGGTTGGGGGTTGCAGGCGAGGTAGCCTCGCCTAGATCTACGAGAGGGTAGGCTCGCCATGGACTCGCTGATCACAGGCAAAGGTGGCCTCACCCACGGTTGTGAGGTCATGGTTGCCTTCACTTGCAGCCAGTGAAGCCCTCACGGCCCCCAGGCCTTTGTGAGGTGCCTCACAGTCCTCCCCTGTTGTCTCAAGTACTCTCTCTCTCTCTCTCTCTCTCTCTCTCTCTACCAATGGTCGTTAGGCTCACTTGAGCCTAGTCGCCGCACTTCAACGTCGATTTGAGGCAGTCACACTTCGCAATGGCTTGGAGGCCGTAGGTGAAGGCGGCCATGACCTCGCAATTGTAGGCAAGGCCGCCTTCACCCCCGACCGGTGAGGCCATGGTGAGGCTGCCCTCGCCCAAATCACCTCACCTACATCTGCGTGAGGTTGGGGGAAGAAGAAGAACAGTAGGAAGAAAAGAAAAAAAAGAAAAAGAAAAAGAAAAGAAAAAATAAAAAAATTAATAATTTTTTTGAATAAAATACAATATTATTAAAAAATGGCTAGATGGTCAACGCTAGCTTGCGTCCATGTTCGCGCTAGCTAGCCAAATTTAGTTAGATAGATTGAGTTGGCACAAATGCCAAATGTTTGGAACTAAATTGGCAAAAAAATGGGTTTATGATTAAATTGACACAATCGTGATAGGTTTAATATTTGTTTTTCTTTTCTTGATAATTTTCCTTAACTATGAGACAAAGTATATCTACCTAAAAATGTCTTGTAGATAATGCTAATAATGAATTTATTTGAAACGAATCATTGGCTAGGGATGGAGCAATGGCCGAGTGCACTGCCCCAGACACCTAGTGATGATTAGTTGGAATGAAGCGAGGTATTCGATTGGCTCGTTCTCGTTCATAAGAGGAGTGGTCAAGTGTCCGCAGGAACTGGTGGACGAGCAACACCCCTTGCTCTTCAAGCCTTTCGACGAAGTCGGTCTGTTCCGACTCTACGAAACAAAGCAAGAAATCAAGGACGAATCGACTCTTAAGATGTTTTTTGGTGCTTGAACATGGCTAATTGTTATTCTTATGAACGCTATGCTATTATTAGTGAAAGAGTTAGTGAATGCTACTCTTGTAATATCGAAGTGTCATTATTTGTGAGTTTGTATGTCTAGCACGGAGTGCTTGTACCCTGTGTGTTTGTGTATAGAGAATATGTTCATATCTACATGACCATACGGCATATGTGACGTACCAAGTGAGGACAGATCATATCATGTGACAACGTTCTATGTAATGTGATGATATTATGTGGCAAAGTTCTTGTGATGATATGTCGCTAGATAACATGATAGCATGAATATCGATTGTACCGATTCTTACAGCTTTTAAGAATTGAACGATGCTCTCATGGCAGTGCTTTTGCGAATCGTAATCCTCTCTCTCGAAATGTAGAGTGTATTCTACCTCTTGGTAGCCCTGTTTACCCAAACCCTAAACCCATTTACACCCACCTCTTCGTCCATACCATCTTCTTTCTGTGTCACCCATCCTCATGGTTGAATTTCACTCGACATTACCAACCTTCGCGATCTTCCATCTCCACCAGCTTCGGATCTCGGTTGCAGGCCCATAATTCAAGATGAAGACTACCTCTGCCTGGTTTGCTCTTTGCATGCCTTCAATCCCCTATCTCTCGGATAATATTGTGTTGTAATTCAATCTATAGCTAGTTATGTGGTGCCATTGACTAACTTACCCATTAGACACATATTATTGTTGGCAAATTGAGGTTTCTCGCTGTGTTACAATCTAGATTTCGACTTCTTTCTATTTCGTTGTCTTGTTTCTTCTCTGTGGGATGGATTTGGATGACCAGGAAGATTCTGTGCGACTGGCTCCACTCTGTTCCAGATTGGGCCGTCTTAATACCGAGCAAGAAATTGAAGTCTGGGATGATGAGCCCCCACTTGAAAAATTGGAAGCATGTCGATTAACATTAGTAGGGAAAACCCTTTCAAACCCATCAATAAACTTCCAAGCTTTCCAAAGTACTTTGAAGAGGGCTTGGCACATTGAACAAGTTGAAATCTCCTAAAGAGAAGCATGCCTATATGTAGCTAAGTTCCATTCAAATGCCGACAAATAGAGAGTCCTAGAGGGCGGACTTTGGCTTTTCTCAAGCCATCTAGTAATCTTTAAGCCATGGATTCCCAACACCCCATTACATTGTTATGATTTCTCTACTTGTGCTTTTTGGGTACAAGTCTCTGGAGACGTGCGGACCCCTTAAGTGTCATAATTTTGGCCAAAGGGATACTTAAGTGCCATAACTTACGAAAGGTACACTTAAGTGCTAAAATCGGAGTAAAAGGAATCACTTGAGTGCCAATCAGGCCAAAGTTCGGCCAAAATGCCGACGTGGCATTTTTCAGGCGAAGTGCCCAAAATGACGTCGTTTTGCATGCTGACGTGGCTAAAAAATGCAAAAACGGCGTCATGTTGGGCTGATGTGGTTAAAAAATAATAAAAAAAAATTAATTAAATTAAATTTAGTTAAAAAATTTTAAAAAATAATTTTAAAATTAAATTTAGTTAAAATATTAAAATAATAATAATTAGTAAATTTTAAAAATTAAAAAAAAAAGGGAACGAGGGGAGGCCGTTGAGGGATCAGCCCTTAGTCGCCGCCGTCGCCGGGAAGGGCCGGCAATGGCGAGGGGAGGGTTGGCTGGGGTTGCCGGCCGACCGGCGGCGAGGGTCGCAACACTCACTTAGATCCGGCAAGGGCCGTCGACCCTCGTTAGATCTGGGCGAGGGCTGCGAGCCCTCATCGCTGGATTTGGGCAAGGGCCGTGAGCCCTCGCCGCTGGATTTGGGGGGGCTCATGGCCCTCGCCCAGATCCGGCAAGGGACGCCGACCTCGCCGGATCTGGGGGAGGGCTACGACCCTCGCCGCCGGTCGGTCGGGGTCGCTTGGCACTTGGCCGGGGCTTGACGACCTCGGCCGACCCTCTCCCCGCCGTCGTCGACCCTTCCCGGCGACGGCGGGGTGGCGACAGTGGCGGCTGAGGGCTAATCCCTCAGCCGCCTGTGGCACCCCAAACCCCTCTTAGGTCGCCACAGGCACCAACGTTACACCTGATTATATCTCTTAGAAGAAGCGTCGTAAATCATGGACTTTTTTTTTTTTAAATGGTCCCAGCGCGACTCATTTAGCGGAAGCAAAATATAACATTGCCATCTCTCCCTCCATCAACCATGATGCAATTGCACACCACTAAACATCACAATAAAAGACAAAGCCATGACACTTTATTTACATATTTTCAAGATGGGTTTCCTTGGGTTGGTACATCAAAAGAAAGGCCAGGACATGAAGCCACACTCGGCCTAAACCCCAAAAAGAAACACTCGACCCACTACGACTAACGTGAAAGATCCCCCATCACTAGTGTTGGCTAACAATCTCAAAAAGTTCCAGCTCCTACTTGTCATGCACGGGCCCTTGCACCAATCCCGGTGCATCAGGCGATGGCGGCGGCAACATCCCACGCATCACTCCGTCGCGACGAATGTGGACGGATATGAACTCCTGGACAACAGGGCCCCCAGCCAGGCCCACATCATACATAAAGAAGATGCTCACTCGAATATACGTAAGACCAGGAACAGAGGGACAATCAAACTCCTCGCACTCGACTTCTACATCCGAAGGTAGGCTGTAAAATACGCCCCACGTGATAGCAGGGAGTGGCATGCTACTAATATGAAATGTTGGTCCCCGAAGGGGTGAGTACAACCACTCAGCAGGTAAAAGAATCCAATAACCACTCAATGCATCATACAATAAAATCACAACATCATACATGCCATTCATGCATCCAAGCATACTTACCTTGAAGCCATGCATATACCATCATACATCATCATCACAATCATATCACATACATGTCATCATGCCATAGGTGATCATTACAATGTCACACACATGTACCATCATGCCATAGGTGGTCATCATCACATCATACATATGTCATCATGCCATAGGTGATCATCATCATATCATATCATATATGCATGATTCAATTTTCACTTTTTTTTTTTTTAACTTTCAATTCGATCACCACATCACTCTTTCTCAGGATCATCAATTTCATCTCATACTTTACACTCGCACCCCATCTTGGCATCGCAAGAAAAAAACCTTCGGCATTCAGCCATTTAAGGCCACCGGGCATCCGGCACTTCCACATTCCGGGCATCTCGCATCGCAATTGGCATCACCAAGCATCCAGCACCCAACCATTCCGGGCATCCGGCACCCCCCATCCCGGGCATCCTGATACTCCCATGGCATTATCATCCACCACAAACAGTTTCCTCATTTATCATTATTCATGCTTACCAATTTAGGTCTCAACTCAGCATGGCACATGGCAAACAAAATCACTTTCATCCTTCGATCTATACATGCATCATCAGTCATCATCATACATGCAGCAATACACAATCATTCATAAACATAAAATTTATGGCATTGTACAATTTAGAATAGTCCATTTATCATGCCTTTTTGAAATTTATTTAAATTCCAGCTTGTACCATTTTTGAAAATATTTAAATTAAATATCCATGTGGTTCTCAAAAATCATGAAATTAAGACATGTGATAGACAAGACAATAAGGCATCGATTTCATGAAAAACACATGGCCAATAAAGTTCCACATAAAAGATATCATTCACACAAATACAACATGCAATTTTGGATAAAAACAGAATGTGCAGTTTTTTAAATAATTCGATTAAAATACACGAACAACCTCCGAAAGTTATGAAACTTTACCAGGTTCTAGCTAAGACACTAAAGTAGATTTTTCATGAAGACTTCTAGGCCATATTCGTTTTAGATAATTTTCTATAGTCGTCCGAAGCTTCTGGTTCTCATACCGAAACGTCCAGTGTAGTCATCTCCGAAATACCGAGTTTTTACCCACTTTTTCTTCTTCGTTTCCTCTGAAATTTGGATATGTTTTAACTCAAGAGGTCCCCTACAGCTTTCATTAAGGGATCTAAGTCAAATTTCCAAAGAACAGTCACCATATAGGTCCATGAATTCTCGGGTGTCCTGTACAGCATCTCCAAATTTGAGTATGTTAGTCTTTAAGATGTTCTCTACAAGTTTCATGAAGAAGTAGAAGAGAGATTCTTGATAAAAACCAACATGCAACCACAAATCTACCACAAGGTCAGCAAAACAGTTCCAGATCTAGTGTCTACGTAGGATGAGAGTTTTGGCCCCTTAAATCTCCACCATTTTTTTACCAAATTTCAGTATGTTGTAGTTTAAGATGTTGGCTACAACTTTCATGCATGAATAAAAGTCAAAATCGAACTCAAAACATGCATGCAAGCTCTCACAAGATTCTGGCTCAGGCGGTTCATGCGAAAACAGCAACATCACTCAAGAACAAGTCATTCTAGCTTCGGTTTCTCCCTCCTAATCACCCAAAATTCGACACTACTCCAAACATACATGCAACACACACATGCAAGAGTAGTAAGAGGATCCTAACTTGCCTCTAGAATCAAGAGAACGACGGCACACGGCGGACGAACGGGTGGCAAACGGGCGGCGACAGGCGGACGAACGGTGAGCTCCTTCCTCTCCTCCCTCTCGGTTCCTCTCTCTCGCAACTCACTCTCTCTTTTTCTCACTTGGATGGCAACCTAACCGGCCACTCTCTCTCTCTCTCTCTCTCTTTCCTTTTTATTCCCCCAATTCTCCATCATTAGCAATCATCACATGCCTCTCCACAAGCCAATGCATGAAGACCTCCTTGCCACTTGGCAAAGCCCATGCAATGGGCCAGCCACTCTCCTTCTTGGGTCTCACTTGGGCCGGCGACATCCCCTCCGTGGGCTTCTATTGGGCTGACTAGCTTGGCCCATCTTAGGCTCATCCCTCTTGGGCCTAAGACCCAAGCTTAATTACCCTAAAATCAACCTCTTTTTTTTTTTTTAAATTACTTAAATCCCTATTAAATTGAAGTACTAAATTACAATCTAAGATAACTATACACTTGAAATTATAATTCCACAAGTTCCAATTTATCACACATACATGGCCAAAAATAAAACTTCCTTTTTTCCAAAAATTCATCCATTAAAGACTTGGCCATACATCTCATGGCAACTCATAGACTAGGAGGCTACAAAATACAATAGCGGTACTTCTATCGCCTATCCATAGCTCATGGCATATTTAGGGATTTTTATGAAATTCCAGGATGCCACAATTCTCCCGTCCTTAGAGAATTTCGTCCTCGAAATTAGACACCACTCGTGCCTTCTTGAAACAAATAGGGGTACTTTTCATTCATTTGATCTTCACTTTCCATGTGGCTTCCTCCATATCATGATATCGCCATAATACCTTAACCGGAGGGATCTTCTTAGTCCTAAGAGTTTGTTCCTTTTGATCCAATATCTGTATAGGCTCCTCGATGTACCTTACTTTCTCATCCACTTTGATGGTTTCATGATCGAGTATGTGACCAGGATCCGGCTGGTACTTCCTGAACATCGATACGTGAAACATATCATGCAAATTTCCCAACTTAGGAGGTAGCGCTAAGCGATAAGCTACATCCCTTATCCTTTCGAGTATTTCAAAAGGTCCAACAAATCTAGGGCTTAACTTACCCTTTATCCCAAATCGAGATATCCCTTTCATTTGAGATACCTTAAGGAGTACATGGTCTCCCACGCTAAATTCCAAAGGCCTTCTATGCCTATCTGCATAGTCTTTCTGCCTACTTTGAGCTGTTTTAAGCCTTTTCCTGACAATGTCAACAGCTTCAGTGGTAACTTGTACCAATTCAGGTCCTGTCAATTTCCTTTCACCTATTTCATTCCAGCAAACAGGAGTCCTACATCTCCTTCCATATAATGCTTCATAGGGAGCCATGCCTATACTTTTTTGGAAACTATTATTATAGGCAAACTCTACCAAATGCAATCTTTCATCCCAATTTCCTTTGAATTCCATTACGCAGGCCCTCAACATATCCTCTAATGTCTAGATTACTCTTTTTGTTTGTCCATCTGTTTGGGGATGAAAAGCAATACTAAACTGAAGCTTAGTTCCTAATGCAATTTGAAGACTTCTCCAAAAATTCGAAGTAAATCTCGAATCCCGATCTAAGGTAATAGTCACTGGAACACCATGTAAGCGTACCACTTGACTTACATACATGTCTGCATATTTTTCCATTGAATAGTCCATGCGAACAGCTAGGAAATGAGCCGATTGAGTCAAACGATCCACTATAACCTAGATAGAATCATGGCCACTTGATGTCCTTAGTAATCCTTGCACAAAGTCCATTGTTATATGCTCCCATTTCCATTTTGGTATGTCTAACGGTTTCAAGAGTCCTGCGGGTTTACGATGCTCCGCTTTTACTTGCTGGCACGTCAAACATTGAGAAACGTGCTTAGCCGTATCTGCTTTCATATCATTCCACCAAAACTGCTATCGCAAATTCCTATACATCTTTGTACTACCCGGATGGATACTATAATTACTCCTATGTGCCTCCGACAGAATTTCCTTCCTTAATTCTTCATTATCGAGAACATAAAGTCATCATTGACATCTTACTATTTCATCATCAGAGACTTGAAATTCTGGTCTTTTTCCTAAAGACACAGCATCTTTCACTTTCAAAATCTCTAGGTCAGATTCTTGCAAGATTTTAACTTTCTGAATAATCCGGGTTCTATTCTTAATGCACTAAGCATATAGTATGACAATCTACCTTTAATTTAAATTCTGACTCTGTAACGGATTTTAACAAGCTCCATTCTGCCATTCTTAAACTGGCCATCTCCATAGCCGACTTACGACTAAGAGCATTCGCTACCCTATTTGTTTTCCCTAGATGATATCTTATCTCACAATCATAATCCTTTAACAATTCCATCCACCTCCTTTGTCTCATGTTCAATTCCTTTTGTGAGAACAGATATTTCAAGCTCTTATGATCCGTATAAATCTCAAACTTCTCCACATACAAATATTGTCTCCATATCTTCAAGGCAAACACTATAGCTGCTAGTTCTAAATCATGCGTTGGGTAGTTCAGCTCATGGGGTTTCAATTGTCTAGATGCATAGGCTATAACCTTGCCATGCTACATCAAAACACATCCCAGTCCTTTGTGAGATGCATCACTATAAACTGTAAAACCATCAGGTCCAGTAGGTATAGTCAGGATTGCAGCCGAGGTTAATTTCCTTTTAAGCTCCTGCAAACTCCTTTCACATTCCCCATTCCATTCAAATTTCACATTCTTTCGGGTCAACTTAGTTAAAGGACTTGCCAGTCGTGAAAATCCTTCAATAAACCTTCTATAATAACCAGCCAGTCCTAAGAAACTCCGTATTTCAGTGGGTGTCATTGGTCTTGGCCAATTTACTACCATTTCAACTTTTGCTGGGTCTACTACAATTCCTTTTCCTGGCACCACATGCCCTAAAAATATTATCTGGTCCAGCCAAAACTCACACTTACTAAACTTAGCATACAACTTATGCTCTCTCAGGGTCTGCAAAACTATCCTTAAATGTTGCTTATGCTCTTTAGGTCCTTTTGAATATACCAGAATATCATCAATAAAAAAATCACAAACTGATCTAAATAAGGCTGAAATATCCTATTCATTAGATCCATAAATGCAGCCGGCGTGTTAGTCAATTCAAATGGCATAACAAGGAACTCGTAGTGTTCATAACGAGTCCTAAACGCAGTCTTAGGAATGTCCTATTTCTTAATTCTTAATTGATGGTATCACAACCTCAAGTCAATCTTGGAGAAGACCGAACTTGCCTGGAGTTGGTCAAACAGGTCATCAATTCTAGGCAAATGATACTTATTCTTAATGGTCACCTGGTTTAGCTGCCTATAGTCAATGCACAAGTGCATCAATCCATCCTTCTTTTTCACAAACAAGACTAGTGCACCCCAAGGTGAAGCACTTGGTCTAATGAATCCTTTGTCAAGCAACTCCTGCGGTTGCACTTTCAATTCCTTCAATTCGACTAAGGCCATCCTATATGGGGCTTTTGATATAGGTCTTGTTCCAGGCATTAATTCAATTTCAAACTCAATCTCCCGCTCTGGCGGCAATCCAGGCAATTCCTCAGGGAATACATCTTGAAATTCGTTAATTACACGAACTTCCTCAAGTTAAGGCTACTCCCTTGCATAATCTTTAACTATGGCTAGGTATCCTTGACATACTTTGTCAAGTAACTCACAGGCTTCTACTGCCGAAATAAGTGCTACAGGAAGATGGGTTTGACCTCCTAAAAATTCACAACTAGACTGATCAGGTAAAACGAATTGGATCAATCTTCTATAACAATCCATTCTAGCCCGATACTTACAAAGCAAGTCCATTACTATAATGACGTCAAAATCATACATAGTTATTACAACCAAGTCTATTTCCATATCTTTTCCTCCCATTGATATCTTACAATTCCCACACACCAGCGTAGACAACACCATATCCTTTAAAGGCGTGGAAACACAAAGAGGCATCTCAAGAGGCATAATTTCTATCTTATTCAAACGTCTATATCTTTAGACACAAATGAATGCGTTGCACCCGTATCAAACAATGCAGATGCCTTTTCACCATTGATAAGGATCGTACCTGAGATAAACATTTTTGGAAGCTTCTGCTTCCTCTTGGGTGACCGCATACACCCTTCCTTGTACTGGTGGCCTCTGAGGATTTCCTTGTAAGTTTGATCTAATAGCACTCTGATATCCCTGTCGCATCGAGCCAACACTCACTTGCGACCTCTCTTGTGGGCAACTTCTCCTAAGATGGCCCACTTGTCCACAACCAAAACATTTTAGTCGTCCATTGCAAGGTCTTGGGCCATGTCACCCATTACACATTTGACAAACGCCAGGCTGATAGGGTGCTTTCCCTATATTCATACAATTTCTTACTCCCCCAAAATTTCCAAAATTACTCTTCTTCTTCACATTCCAAGTCTGACCTTGACCAGAATAAGGTCTCTTACCCCTTCTCACATCATTAAAATTCAACGGTATCTTAAACTCTGACCGTTCTCTTAATAGTTCATGCTCCACTAGCTGTGCCCTTTCATAAATCTCATTATAATCTCTTATGTTCAAAGGCACTAGTTGCTTTTTAATGTCAGTTCTCAACCCTTTCAAGAATCTCTTAGCCTTTTCCTCTTGATCCTCAATCAATCTAGGAGCATATTTAGACAGTTCAGAAAATCTAGCCTCATACTGGTCTACCGTAAGCTCCTTTTGTTCTAATTGAACAAACTCGGAAATTTTCCTATCTTTAGCACAATAAGAAAAATGCTTCCTATTAAAAGCTCTCACAAACTCCTCCCAGTTAACATCAATACCTGTTGGAAAGATTATGTCCTTCGAAGCTCTCCACCAAAACTTTGCATTTCCCTCAAATTGGTACTCTGCCAAAGTTATTTTCTCAATATCAGTGCAGTCCAACAGTCGGAAAATTCGTTCCATCCCATCAATCCATTGTTCCGCCTCCTCAGGACTTCCCATTCCATTGAACTTAGGTGGCTTCAGCTTCAGAAATTGCTCCACCAGTCCTTGAGTACGGCACTCTGCTCCGGGCTGTTGCTGCGCTTGTCTTTCCATCAGATTTCCAATATTAGCCAATGCCTGCAGGATGTCTTCCATTCGGGGTCAGCCCTTGCAGCAGAGGCTTTAGCCCTCGATGGATGAGCACTTCCAGCTCACACCATGACTTTCCTACAATTTCCAAGCACTGCCTTAGGAATAATCTGAGACTCACTGCCTCCATTCAAAGCAACTACTACTACGTCATAAGTAACATATACATGTTACTGGTACCTAAAGGCAACTCAAAATAAACTACTAGGGATCTACAAGTGAATACTCATCACCCGTTATTCAATTATTCTGTTTTATATCCTATGGCGTGTATTGTCATCATGTTCCTCAATTTCCAAATGAGACTCCTTATCACTCCACCTATAACCATTGCTTTCATACCAAAAAGGGGCGCTGTGGCACCCCAAACCCCTCTTAGGTCGCCACAGGCACCAACGTTACACCTGATTATATCTCTTAGAAGAAGTGTTGTAAATCATGGACTTTTTTTTTTTTTAAAAACGGTCCCAACGCGACTCATTTAGCAGAAGCAAAATATAACATTGCCATCTCTCCCTCCATCAACCATGATACAATTGCTCACCACTAAAAATCATAATAAAAAACAAAGCCATGACACTTTATTTACATATTTTCAAGGTGGGTTTCCTTGGGTCGATACATCAAAAGAAAGGCTAGGACATGAAGCCACACTCGGCCTAAACCCCAAAAAGAAACACTTGACCCGCTACGACTAACGTGAAAGATCCCTCATCACTAGTGTCGGCTAACCATCCCAAAAAGTTTCAGCTCCTACTTGTCATGCACGGGCCCTCACACCCATCCCGGTGCATCAAGCGGTGGCGACGGCAACATCCCACGCATCACTCCGTCGCGATGAATGTGGACGGATATGAACTCCTAGACAATAGGATCCCCAGCCAGGCCCACATCATACATAATGAAGACGCGCACTCGAATATACGTAAGACTAGGAACAGAGGGACAGTCAAACTCCTTACACTCGACCTCTACATCGAAGGTAGGCCGTAAAATCCGCCCCACGTGACAGCAGGGAGCAGCATGCTACTAATTTGAAATGTTGGTCCCCGAAGGGGTGAGTACAACCACTCAGCAGGTAAATGAATCCAATAACCACTCAATGCATCATACAATCCAATCACAACATCATACATGCCATACATGCATCCAAGCACACTTACCTTGAAGCCATGCATATACCATCATACATCCTCATCACAATCATATCACATACATGTCATCATGCCATAGGTGATCATTACTATGTCACACACATGTATCATCATGCCATATGTGGTCATCATCACATCATACACATGTCATCATGCCATAGGTGATCATCTTCATATCATATCATATGTGCATATCATCATGCCATAGGTGATCATCATATCATATCATATCATATCATATGTGCATGATTCAATTTCCACTTTTTTTTTTTTTTTTATAACTTTCAATTCGATCACCACATCACTCTTTCTCGGGATCATCAATTTCATCTCATACTTTACACTCGCACCCTATCTTGGCATCATGAGAAAAAAAACCTCCAGCATTCAGCCATTTAAGGCCACCGGGCATGCGGCACCCCCACATTCCAGGCATCTCGCATCCCAACTTGCATCACGAGGCATCCCCTCGGGCAAAGACCTCCGAGGCTTCTGGCACCCAACCATTCCGGGCATCTCGAAACTCCCGAGGTCATCTGGCCATGTATCTCTATACATTCTGGGCATCTGGCACCCCCCATCCCGGGCATCCTGATACTCCCATGGCATTATCATCTGCCACAAACAGTTTCCTCATTTATCAGCCCAGTAGAGTACTTTCGCCGTTGGTGTTCTTTCCGATCTCTACGCATTTCACCACTCCACCGGAAATTCCCTTTGCCCCTACCGTACTCCAGCTTGGTAGTTTCCACCGCCTGTCCAGGGTTGAGCCTGGGATTTGACGGCGGACTTAAAAAGCCACTTACAGACGCTTTACGCCCAATCATTCCGGATAACGCTTGCATCCTCTGTATTACCGCGGCTGCTAGCACAAAGTTAGCCGATGCTTATTCCCTAGATACCGTCATTGTTCCTTCTCCGGGAAAAGAAGTTCACGACCCGTGGGCCTTCTACCTCCACGTGGCATTATTCATGCTTACCAATTTAGGTCTCAACTCAGCATGGCACATGGCAAACAAAATCACTTTCATCCTTCGATCTATACATGCATCATCAGTCATCATCATACATGCAGCAATATGCAATCATTCATAAACATAAAATTTATGGCATTGTACAATTTAGAATAGTCCATTTATCATGCCTTTTTGAAATTTATTTAAATTCCAGCTTGTACCATTTTTGAAAATATTTAAATGGTTCTCAAAAATCATGAAATTAAGACATGTGATAGACAAGATAATAAGGCATTGATTTCATGAAAAACACATGACCAATAAAGTTCCACACAAAAGATATCATTCACACAGATACAGCATGCAATTTTGGATAAAAACAGAATGTGCAGTTTTTGAAATAATTCGATTAAAATACCCGAACGACCTCTGAAAATTATGAAACTTTACCAGGTTCTAGTTAAGAAACTAAAGTAGATTTTTCATGAAGACTTCTAGGCCATATTTGTGGCACCCCTCGACGGCCCCGATCCGATTAAGGTTGCCACAATTCGCTTTTCCTTTTTCTTTCCCAAATAACAAGTCACTCTGATACCATTTTTAGTTGCAGCGGGTCCATACAACCATGGGGGTTTACATATTTTATTAACGGTCCCTTGCGCAATTTACATAACGGAAGCATATCCAACAATTCCCTTCCCTACATTCAGAAATTGATGCACACCTACTAAACATCTTATATATAAGTTAAAGCCGGACACGTTTATTTACATAAAGCATATGGACATCTTTAGTCAGTACATCGAAATGCCAATGTTTCTATACTCGGCTATACTTTAAAAGATGACCGACATCTCCTCTCACAATCGTACGCTTAAGGTCCATCAACCAGTGTCGGCGTCCAAAGGTTCCCTCCTTTGCTATCCTTCTCCCCGCGGTCATATCCAACCGCTCAAACCATCTACTAATCTGAAATGTTGGTCCCCAAAAGGGGTGAGTACAACCACTCAGCAGGTAAATGAATCCAATAACCACTCAATGCATCATACAAATCATACATGCATTGCAGGCGTAACTTACCTTGCAGCCATGCGTAATACTATCATGCATCATCATGCCTTATCATCATGCATATCATATCATCATATATCATCATAATAATCATCATCATGGCATCATTATATCATACATGTCATCCTTATCATGACATCATCACATCACATATTATCATCATCCTCATGCATATCATCATGCATATCATACCATGGGTGATCATCATATCACATCACATATCATCATCATCATCATCATGCATATCATCATGCATATCATACCATGGGTGATCATCATATCACATCACATATCATCATTATCATCATGCATATTATCATGCATATCATACCATGGGTGATCATCATATCACATCACATCATCATCATCATCATCATCATGCATATCATCATGCATATCATACCATGGGTGATCATCATATCACATCTCATATCATCACCATCATCATGCATATCATCATGCATATCATACCATATCATGCCATGAGTTAATTTTCATCTTTATCTTTAAATTTGATCACCACATCACCCTTCCTCGATTCATCAATTTTATCTCATATTTTACACCCGCATCTCATGCGAGAAAAACCTCCGGGCATGTATCCAAGATACAACCGGGCATCCGGCCCCCCACATTCCGGGCATCTCGCATCCCAACTAGCATCACGAGGCATTCCTTTCGGGCAGAAACCTCCGACAGGGCTTCCGGCCTTTACCCTTCTAGCCGGGCATCTCGCACCCAAATCCTGGCATCGCGAGGCATTCCTTTCGGGCAAAGACCTCCGACAAGGCTTCCGGAATTATGTACCGACATACCACTAGGCCTCCCCTGGAATTACGTACCGTATACCACCGGGCATCCCGACACTCCCGGGGAATCTCTGGAATTATGCCACTCGGCCACCAGACATCATCCTCCACCACAACCTCTTTCTCATCCACATTTATCCTTTTATCTCAATTTAACATGGCAATTGGCATGGCATCAAACAAATCACACTTGCATTTCAATTCACATGTCATACACATGCCAAAGCTTAATCACATATGCATTTCAAACATGTACAAAGACCTCATCACACAAGTGCCACACAAATGAAGTTGAATCCATGGCCAAATAAAAATCTATTTTATTTTATTTTATTTTATTTTATTTTATTATTATTTTATTATTTTATTATATTGATTTATTTTCATAAATAAATATTAAATTTAATATCTATGATTTTCCCAAAATCATGATACTCAAAAATCATTAAAAAAACAAGTAGAATCACAATTTCACACAAAATTCGTGGCCAAATTGAATTTCTCATAATTTCACAATTTTCACAAAATAGCACCTTATATTCGGATAATGGCCAGACTTGCACAGTTTCCAAATAAATTCGATTAAAATACTCATATGGCCTTCAAAAATTACGAAATTTTACAGGGTGATAGAAAACACATTTTCGTGCATTTATCATGCAGAACTCTAAGCCAAATTATTTTTATATTAATTTCTACAACCCTACGAAGCTTCTGGAATCACGACCGCGACGTCCAGAACACACTCCTCCGAATTTCTTAGTTTTCACCCATCAATTCTCTTTCGTTTCTTCTGAAATTTGAGTATGTTATGTACCAAGGTGTCCTTTACAATTTTCATGAAGAGATCTAGGCCAAATAACCAGATTATGGTCACCATTTTAGTCCATGAAGTCTCGGATGTCTCGAGATACTTCACCAGAATCAATCATCTCCAAGATCTAGACGATTCACAAGGCTACACTCATTCATTCCTCTTCAAATTTGAGTATGTTGTAGCTTAATGTGTTTCCTACAACTTCCAAGAAGACAACAAAGTGAGATCTCCAACAGAAATCAACATGCAACCAAGAAATCAACAAGAGGTCAGTGAAAATTTCGCAGATCTAAGGTCTCCGTACAATAGAACTTTTGACCCCTCAAATCTCCATCGTTTTCTACGAATTTTTAGTATGTCATAGTACAAGACGTTAGATTCAACTTTCATGAAGACACCGAAGTCAAATCTTCAACAGAAATCAACATGCAAACAAGAATATAGCAAGAGGTCAGCGAAAACTTCACAGATCTAGGGTCTCCGTATAATAGAACTTTAACCCCTCATATCTCCATCATTTTCCACGAAATTTCAGTATGTTGTAGTTCAAGATGTTAGCTACAACTCTCATGAAGATATCACAACCAAAATCAAACTCTAAACATGCATGCAAGCTCTCACAACATTCTGACTCAAACAGTTCATACGAAAATATTCCAGATCTAGCATCTCCGTAGGATGAGAGTTTGACCCCTCAAATCTCCATCATTTTCCACGAAATTTTAGTATGTTGTAGTACAAGATGTTAGCTACAACTTTTATGAAGAAATCGAAACCAAAATCGGACTCTAAACACACATGAAAGCTCAAACAAGTTTCTGACTCCAAACATTTCATGCGAAAACATTGGTGCAAGAGTAGAAAGTGGATTCCCAACTTGCCTCTAGACCTTACGAACAGCACGAGCGGACGGACGGCGACGGTTCCTTCTCCTCCTCTCTTGGCCTCCCCTCTCTCTCGCATCTCACTCTCTCGGCTCACTCTCTTGGCCGAATGCCACTCTCTCTCTCCCTTTCTCTCTCTCTTTTTGGTTGCTTTTATAGTGCATGCATTCTTATCTTGCATGAGGGACAAGTGTTCTCATGAGGAGAACAAGTGGCAAAGAGGAGAGAACAAGTGTTGGAGGACATGCAAGGCTAATGGGCCTTCTTCTTGGGCCTATCTTGGGCCGGCAAATGGGCTGGTCGACAGCCCCCTTGTGGGCTTCAATGGGCCGGCCAACTTGGCCCATTAAAATCCACCTTTTGGGCTTAAGGCCCAAACCTAATTTAAATCCTAATTTCACCTTTCAATTATTCATCTTTAATTCTTTCTTTTAAGAATTAAATTACTAAATTCCACATGGCCAAAATCTTGAAATCATAATTCCATAAATACCAATTTATAAAACACATGGCCAATGATAGGATTTTCTTTCCTATCACATAACTATCCCTTAAAAGCTTGGCCATAAATCTTATTACAAATTATGGATTAAATGGCCATAAAATAACTTGATGGTACTTCCATCACCTATTCATAGACTTTAATGTAACTAGAGGTTGCCATGAATTTTGGGATGCCACAATATTCGTTTTACATAATTTTCTATAGTCGTCCGAAGCTTCTGGTTCTCATACCGAAACGTCCAGTGTAGTCATCTCCGAAATACCGAGGTTTTACCCACTTTTTCTTCTTTGTTTCCTCTGAAATTTGGAAATATTTTACTTCAAGAGGTACCCTACAACTTTCATTAAAAAATCTAAGTCAAATTTTCAAAGAACAGTCACCATATGGGTCCATGAAGTCTCGGGTGTCCTGTACCGCGTCTCCAGATTTACCATCTTCAAGAGTAAGTCGATTCACTAGGCTACACTTGCTCATTTTACTTAAAATTTGAGCATGTTTTCTTTAAGATGTTCTCTACAATTTTCATGAAGAAGTCGAAGAGAGATTCTTGATAAAAATCAACATGCAACCACAAATCGACCACAAGGTCAGAAAAACAGTTCCAGATCTAGTGTCTCCGTAAGATGAGAGTTTTGGCCCCTTAAATCTCCACAATTTTGTACCAAATTTTAGTATGTTGTATTTTAAGATGTTGGCTACAACTTTCATGAAGGAATAAAATTCAAAATCGAACTCAAAACATGCATGCAAGCTCTCACAAGATTCTGGCTCAGGCGGTTCATGCGAAAACAGCAACATCACTCAAGAACAAGTCATTCTAGCTTCGGTTTCTCCCTCCTAATCACCCAAAATTCGACACTACTCCAAACATACATGCAACACACACATGCAAGAGTAGTAAGAGGATCCTAACTTGCCTCTAGACTCAAGAGAACGACGGCACACGGTGGATGAACGGGCGGCGATGGGCGGACGAACGGCGAGCTCCTTCCTCTCCTCCCTCTCGGTTCCTCTCTCTCGCAACTCACTCTCTCTTTTTCTCACTTGGACAGCAACCCAACCAGCCACTCTCTCTCTCTCTCTCTTTCCCTTTTATTCCCCCAATTCTCCATCATTAGCAATCATCACATGCCTCTCCACAAGCCAATGCATGAAGACCTCCTTGCCACTTGGCAAAGCCCATGCAATGGGCTGGCCACTCTCCTTCTTGGGCCTCACTTGGGCTGGCGACAGCCCCTCCGTGGGCTTCTATTGGGCCGACTAGCTTGGCCCATCTTAGGTCCATCCCTCTTGGGCCTAAGACCCAAGCTTAATTACCCTAAAATCAACATTTTTTTTTAAAAAAATTACTTAAATCCCTATTAAATTGAAGTACTAAATTACAATCTAAGATAACTATACACTTGAAATTATAATTCCACAAGTTCCAATTTATCACACATACATGGCCAAAAATAAAACTTCCTTTTTTCCAAAAATTCATCTATTAAAGACTTGGCCATACATCTCATGGCAACTCATAGACTAGGAGGCTACAAAATACAATAGCGGTACTTCTATCGCCTATCCATAGCTCATGGCATATTTAGGGATTTTTATGAAATTCCAGGATGCCACATGCTTGCCACCATTCCCTTTTTTTTTTTTTAATTATTATTTTTTTAATATTTTAACCAAATTTAATTTTAAAATTATTATTTTTTAATATTTTAACTAAATTAAATTTAAATTTAATTTAACCAAATTTGTTTTTAACCACGTCAGCCTAAAACGACGTCATTTTTGTATTTTTTTGGCCATGTTAGCGTGCGAAACGGTGTCGTTTTGGGTGCGCTTCGCCGGAAAAATGCCACCTCGGCATTTTGGTCGGACTTTGGCTGGAGTAGCACTCAAGTGATCCATTTTTCTTCGAATGTGGCACTTAAGTGTACCTTTCGTAAGTTATGGCACTTAAGTGTCCCGTTGGTCAAAGTTATGGCACTTGAAGCGTTCTTTTGCCAATCTTTGGATTGCCTTTGGAATGGTCTACAGAAAAAATGATCAGCAATTCGGTGCAACACATTGGCTGGGTAGTTGAAGTCAAAGTTGACACAAAAGAGGGGACAACCTTAAGAGCTGGTCGAGTGAGGGTAGAACTAAACATGCAAGAGCCTTTAAAAATAGGGAAATTGATCCGAATTGATAGAAAAACACTATGGCTTGACTTTCGCTATGAACGACTATCCCATTTCTGTTACTTTCGCGGCAAGTTGGGACATTGCGCAATGTATTGCAAGGAATTCCCCTTCAATAAGGCTAAATTAGAAGGTAGGGACAAAATAGCCTATAGCCAGTGGCTTAGAGTTGAAGTAAAAGAATAAACCATTATTGGCAGACTTTTTACACATCTCTAGACAAACTAGATCAATCAGAAGAAACCATACATGAAACACCTCCCTTGCTACTCCAGAATGTCCCTTTACTGGCCCCACCAAATCATACTGAAGCAGCGAACCTGTCCAAACTAGTTACTACGACTAATCCACAAGCAACAGGCCTTGACCAGCAACATCTTTAGGATGAAATTATGCAAGGGACTTCTCTCCACACAGTGCTAATACCTGCAATAGCCAAAATGAAGGGAATTCAGTCCCCATCTACGGATATTCAGCAACAAAAGAAGCTAAAAAGTTCAAGATTGACACTAAAGGTGGGTGTTGCTAAAAAACATAAATGATACACTCTCTATGACACAAAGGGTTAGCTCTTGGAGAACCTTGATGACACAAACCTCATGGAAACACCTGTCTTTGCAGCAGGGGAAGTTGGAACTTGGGCTATGGTGGTTGGTCCTCAATAGCCACCCACCCACAAATGAAGATGATATGCTGGAACTGTTAAGGTTTGGGCAATCCCTTGATAGTTCAAGCTCTCAAGGCCATGACAGCTAAGGAAAAGCCCAATATTGTATTCTTAATGGAAACAAAGAACAATGATGTAAAGCTTAAATGGATTCAGCGCCGCTTACACTTTAATAACTCTCATATTATCAACCCTATTGGTTTGGCAGGAGGTATGGCAGTTTTCTAGAACAATCAGGTGTCCTTAAGTGTGGTTCGCTCAACGCAAGAACTTTTTTATATGACCTACAGGGATGTACATGAAGATCGAACTATGCATATCACTTGTATTCATGCTTCTTTTGTCTACCAAAATTGACAAATTCTATGGGATGAACTTAGGGAGATAAGCTTTGCTAACACATTACCTTGGGCCCGTGTGGGCGACTCTAACGAAATACTCTATCATTGGGAAAAGGTAGAAAAGAGACAGGCATATCCTTATCGAATGCTTTCCTTTTGAGCTATCCTAAATGATTGCACCCTTATGGAAATAGAAAGTAAAGGTTGTGAGTTTACTTGGATGAACAATCGAGAGGGAGATGAGCTGGTGAAAGAACGTTTGGATAGGGTGATGTGCACGATGGATTGGTGCTTGTTGTTTCTTGAAGCTGAGGTCTTTGCGTTGCCTACTGGGGGGTCTGACTACAGTCCCCTAATTATTAACACTTCAGTACCTTATAGAAAATGCAGGAAGCCTTTTATTTTTGAAGCTTATTGGAACGAAGATGAAGAATGCCGAGAGGTTATTTCCATAGCATGGAACTCAGTGCGGGTTCAAGGTTCTGGGCTACTTCCAAAGATAAAGAATGTTTCCGAAGCCTTGACTAAGTGGAGCTGATCAAAATTTTCGAGGGGCACTCTCAAAGTAACCATCTTATAACAACAACTTCAGCATATTATAAACTAGTAGCATAGTAACTATAATCTAGTGGAAGCATTGTTAGGGAAATCCCTTATGATGTTTTGAAGATGACAAAATAAATCAAAGGCTACTAATATATTTGATGGTTGAGTAATAGACCATGCAGATGATAAAACATCTAAAGGATTTTATCAAAGTCAGAAGATGATCAGAAGACTGAACGTAACATATGTCCAGAGTATATTCTGAAGATTTCAGACTTCTGTGTCAAAGTTTGAAGACTATGTCAAAGTCTGAAGACTGCCAGACTCAAGACTCATATTGTAAAGTCTACAGACTCAGATTGTAAAGTCTCAAGACCCAGATTGTAAAGTCTCAAGACTCATATCGTAAAGTCTAAAGACTCAGACTTTACATCCAGATTCGATGAATCGTAACTCAAGCCCAATCATACAACGGCTAGTGATCTGGTTTGGATTCCACATCAAGATTGATTTGATTGAAGACAAGAACTTTATATACGAAGAAGCTTTACTTATGGAAACCAAGATTTCGTTTGTATGGGCGATCGGAATCAATTTGGGATTCTACCTTTGTCACTCAACGGCTACCAAATCTTCTAGATACAGAGCTGTCCAATGGGTATATTGGAAGACGATTCTCCGGGATGCTGTCCAACGGCTAGTTTGGAAGTGGAGGAGTATTTAAGGAGGTGAAGGACCGATGAGCAAGTAAGAGACGGAGCATAGAATTTATAATTCCAAAGTCTGAGCGACCTTCGATCATACACTTGTCTTTGGAGAGCTTAAACGTTTGTAATCGTGAGAGAAATACCAAAAGAGTGACTTAGTGAGATAGTGTGATCTACTACTAAGCGTTTGCACTCGAAGTTGTAATCTCTTGTTGATTGCATAGTGGAATCCAGCCAAGAAGGCTGTTAGCGTGGGAGAGTGGACGTAGGCTTGGATTAAGCCGAACCACTATAAATACTGTGTTCTTATTCTCTTCCCTATCTCCTTTATTTTGTTCATACTAGCACTCTCAATTGGTATCAGAGCCAAGTGCTCGGTTTATAAAAGTGTTTTTTTACTTTTGAGCTAAAGATTCTTTATGGCTAGTATGTTGGCACCAGGACTTATGGAAGGGCAAAGCAACACAAGGCCACCATATTTTGATGGAAAGGAATACGACGTATGGAAGAACAAAATGAAAGCATTCCTAAGATCCAGAGATCTCTTACAATGGGATGTTGTGGAAAGAGGAATCAATCCCATTGCTGCGTCCACATCAAAAAAGAATGGCAAAGACAAAGAAAGCAAACCCCCCGCTCCTATGTCTCGGATGGAGATGTCCAAAAGAGAAGCGCTTGATGCGAAAGCAATTTATTCTTTATATTGCGCTTTATCTCTTGCTGAATATAACAGAATTTCTTCATGTGAAACAGCAAAAGAAGTTTGGGATAAACTTCATGTTACATATGAAGGGACCGATCGTGTAAAAGAGACAAAAGTAAACTTCTTGCTTGGCCAATATGAATCCTTCAAGATGAAGCAAGGAGAGTCAATTGGAGATATGTTTAGCCGTTTTACAGAAATTGTAAATGGTTTAGCATATCAAGGTCAGCAAATTTCTGCCCCGATGAAGGTCAACAAACTCTTGCGAGGTCTCTCAAAAGATTGGAATCATGTCAAGACCTCAATCCGGGAGACTCAGAGGATTATGCCACTCTCCGTTGATGAATTGATTGGCACTCTTCAATCCTATGAAGTTGAACAACTTAATGACGAAGATCCCGAAGGTAAGAAGTCCATTGCTTTAATATCTAATGCTGTTTTTGATGAAACAGACTCAGAAAATGACATGGACGATGAAGAACTTGCCTTTATGGTCGAGAAATTTAAAAAGTTAAGTAGAAAAGGAAGGAAATTCGATGGAAGAAGTCAATACAAGCATAATGGCCAGAAAAGAATCATGAAAGAAGATGATGATCAAGAACATATATGCTTGATGGCACATTCAAAATCTGAGTCTGATTCAGACACAGACTCAGAATCAAAGTCTGATTCAGACACAGACTCAGAATCAAAGTCTGATTCAGACACAGACTCAGAATCAAAGTCTCACTCAGACATAGACTCAGAATCAGAGTCTGATTCAGAACCAGACTCAGAATACGATGAGGAAATCAAGGTAAGTCATTCAGCAATTCCTTTCAAAGTTTCAAAATATATAAATGAGCTTTGTTCAAATCTTAAATCTTCTCTTAAAAGGATTTTCGAACTTAAAAAGGAGAATTCTCGACTTAGGCAACAAGATCTTTCTCAAGTCTGGAGACCTATTAAGAAAAATTGGATAAAAGCAACATATTCTGCTAACTCTCATGGACCCAAGAAAAAATGGGTACCAAAGAAAAGATAAGTTATTTTTGCAGGATATAAAGAAGAAAGAAGAAAGAGGATTTGGTAAAGAATTTTTTATTCTCAATTTCTCATTATGCTTGATATTCGATATATCATTGGTTGATTATTTTATAATGATCATATTTTGCTTTATGGAAGAAAGAATCGTATGATTTATTTTTGTGATTTGTGAGTTAAGATTTGATTTAGTACGTGTGATTATTTGAGATAATTCAAATTATTTGGTTTAATTTTATGCTCTCAAATTGTCATATTTTGCAAAGTAAAAATCCGATTCTACGTTATACTAATTTTGCAAGATATTTTTTTTTTGAGATATTCAAGGATTTTATTCTCTCTAATTTTATTGTACTATGACTAAGTGAGAATTTATCTTTCAGAATATCATTGTGCATAATATTCTTTCTTTGAATACTTTATTACGATGAATTAAGAAAGAATATTTGATTATGGAGATTTTCATATTTACTCTAACGTCAAGGAAGGATCCAAATTGATGGATACCAAAAAGGGAAATGAGTTGCAGGAAATTCTTTAAGGGAAAGAATCGTGATCATCTCAAAAAGGCAACAAATTGAGGGGGAGCTTTGATCAATTATGGAAAAATCCTTTTTGATTGATCGTGATCTTATTATGGATGAAATGAAAGGTAAATGTGTCAGAATTTGTTCAAAAAAATCCGGTTAGTGCATCTTTTATTACCTTTTGTCATTAACAAATCTCATATTGATATTATCATTTATTATGACAAAAAGTGTACGTGAATTTCATGATGCATCTGTGATTTTTATTGGATATTTGCTGATATAATCGAAGTGAGCTATATTGCATATCTTTAATAGTCGATAAAAAAAAAAAAAAGCTGATTTTTGGAAATTGTGATTCATGCAAGATATTGATTATCATTCTCTACGTGAATCTATTATTATCGCTTTTTGACTATGACAAAAAGGGGGAGAATATATGAATATGCATATGTGCTGATTGGTTTGATATTATTGGATAATATTGAGCTGCGATTATTTTTTTTATATATTCTTATGCTCAATTTATTTTCTATCTTCTGATATCCTTTGATTTAAAAGTATGTTTACAAATCTGCATATTCAGAGATTGTTTTGTCATCATCAAAAAGGGGGAGATTGTTAGGGAAATCCCTTATGATGTTTTGAAGATGACAAAATAAATCAAAGGCTACTAATATATTTGATGGTTGAGTAATAGACCATGCAGATGATAAAACATCTAAAGGATTTTATCAAAGTCAGAAGATGATCAGAAGACTGAACGTAACATATGTCCAGAGTATATTCTGAAGATTTCAGACTTCTATGTCAAAGTCTGAAGACTGTGTCAAAGTCTGAAGACTGCCAGACTCAAGACTCATATTGTAAAGTCTACAGACTCAGATTGTAAAGTCTCAAGACCCAGATTGTAAAGTCTCAAGACTCATATCGTAAAGTCTAAAGACTCAGACTTTACATCCAGATTCGATGAATCGTAACTCAAGCCCAATCATACAACGGCTAGTGATCTGGTTTGGATTCCACATCAAGATTGATTTGATTGAGACAAGAACTTTATATACGAATAAGCTTTACTTATGGAAACCAAGATTTCGTTTGTATGGGGGATCGGAATCAATTTGGGATTCTACCTTTGTCACTCAACGGCTACCAAATCTTCTAGATACAGAGCTGTCCAATGGGTATATTGGAAGACGATTCTCCGGGATGCTGTCCAACGGCTAGTTTGGAAGTGGAGGAGTATTTAAGGAGGTGAAGGACCGATGAGCAAGTAAGAGACGGAGCGTAGAATTTATAATTCCAAAGTCTGAGCGACCTTCGATCATACACTTGTCTTTGGAGAGCTTAAACGTTTGTAATCGTGAGAGAAATACCAAAAGAGTGACTTAGTGAGATAGTGTGATCTACTACTAAGCGTTTGCACTCGAAGTTGTAATCTCTTGTTGATTGCATAGTGGAATCCAGCCAAGAAGGCTGTTAGCGTGGGAGAGTGGACGTAGGCTTGGATTAAGCCGAACCACTATAAATATTGTGTTCTTATTCTCTTCCCTATCTCCTTTATTTTGTTCATACTAGCACTCTCAAGCATTTAAGCTAAGAGAGGAAATAAGGCGGACTTGGCAACAAGAAGAGCAATATTGGGCAATGTGCTCTAGGATTCAATGGTTGAGGTGGGGCGATAAGAATATAAGATTTTTTCATGCAACTACACTTCAAAGGAGGCAAAGAAATTGAATTAGCATGTTGCAAGATGACCACCGGCAATGGATTCGTGATCCTCAGACTTTACAAGATATGGCATCCAATTTCTTTTCAGGGTTATATACAACGGTGGGACATCGGGACTACGGACCCATTCTTGACTAATGACCATAGGTAGTTACCACAAAAATGAATGACCCGTTGCTGGATTTGGTTACGTTTGAGGAGGTTTGCCAAGCTACCTTTTAGTTGGGAACTACTAAGTCTCCGAGCCCTGACGATTTAAATGGCTTATTTTATCAAACTTACTGGGAGGTCATTAAAGATGATCTTCTTCTCCTGGTGCAAAATTTCTTTCGGTCAGGAATGATACCTACTACTCTGAACTAGACCATTATTGCATTGATCCCCAACAAACCTCACCCAGAGAGACTAGATCAATACAGAACAATCATCCTCTGTAACTTTGCATACAAAGTCATCTCAAAGGTAATTGCTAACTGCCTGAAACCTTGGTTACCTAATTTGATTTCTATGGAACAGTTGGCTTTTGTGAGTGGACAACGGATTCAAGACAATATTTTAATCATTCAAGAAGTTCTTCATCAATTTAAGACCCTAAGGCAAACAAGAAAATTCAACGCAATCCTAAAGACTGACATGCAAAAGGCATAAGACAGAGTAGAATGGGA
The DNA here is from genome assembly GCA_017140165.1 of Eucalyptus shirleyi. Taxonomy (NCBI): domain Eukaryota; kingdom Viridiplantae; phylum Streptophyta; class Magnoliopsida; order Myrtales; family Myrtaceae; genus Eucalyptus; species Eucalyptus shirleyi. The sequence goes on along the minus strand of CM029448.1, from coordinate 15,495,508 downwards.
TTTCCTTCGCGACTATCTTCTCAAATTGGGATTCCATCCAAAGTGGGTACAATGGGTAATGCAATGCATTACAACATCTTTTAGTGTAAGATTTAATGGAGAGCAACTTGCTTATTTTTACTCAACTCGTGGCCTCCGATAAGGTGATCCTCTATCTCCACACATCTTTATTCTATTGGTAAATGTTTTGTCAAATCTAATCAATCAAGCAACATGGGACACATTAAGGGTATTAGGTTAAATAGATGGTGTCCGATTTATTTTTTGCTGACGATGCAATATTCTTCATAGATGGTAACATTCAGGAGTGCCAAAACCTTGCTAATATTTTAAATCAATATTGTGTGGCCACAGGACAAGCACTGAACCGCAACAAATCTGGACTGATTTTTAGCAAACATTGTCCTTTCAGACTGTAGGAAAATATGTCGAGGGAGTTCAGAATACTTGTGTTGGGGAATACCATTTGACTGGGGTCGTTCCAAGAAGGAGATGTTTTTTTGGAATTTAGGGTGAGTTAATGCAAAACTAGAGGGATGGGAAGAAAAGTTAATCTCAAAAGGTGGTAAGGAAATTCTTATTAAATCTATGATTCAGGCACTTCCAAATTACGCCATGTCGATCTTTAAGCTTCCTTTGTCTCTTTGCAAACTATAGGAAAGAGTATTGCTAGATTTTGGTGGAGGAATGATCAGAACATAGTAGAGATTCATTGGCAAAAATGGGATGTTCTTAAAAGCAGCAAGAACAACGACGGCCTAGGATTTCGTGATCTTATAGAATTTAATAGAGTAATGTTTGGAAAGCAAGCTTGGCGATTAGTACAACAACCTCAATCTTTATGGGGTCAAATATTTAAGGGTTTGTATTATCATTCTAAAGAATTCCAATCAGTAGATAGAGGAACTCGGCCATCTTGGGGATGGCAAAGCATACTAATGGGCAGAGATGCTATTTTACCACATGATAGATGGTCAGTGGGTAATGGAAGCAAAATCAGAATCTTAGAGGATCGGTGGTTACCAAGAGGAATTCTCGGTGGACCTACGACAAGAGAGGAACCACTAATGGTGGCTGATCTAATAGATCCAATCCACAACAGATGGAACACATCTTTGTTCCACAGGTTTCTAGATGATCAGATGATAGTAGAGATTCTTACCAGCCTAGTAAGACCTCTCTATGCCAAAGACTAATTAGTTTGGATAGCCACAAAGGATGGCCGACATACAGTGAAGAGCAATTATCATGCATTAACCAAGATCACAAGCAACCACAGGAATCACAGAGCATCAACCTCATACTAGAATCCTAGCATTCTATGGAAAAAAATCTGGGCAATGCGAACAACACCTAAAATTCGAACTTTTCTTTGGTTGGTTTGTCAAAACGCACTAGCCTCCAGAGCCAATTTATTCCAAAGACATATCATCACCGATCCATTATGCAAACTTTGTCAACAGAACACTCCAAAAACCCTAGAGCATCTATTCCTATCCTGTTCATGGACTAGGGATATCTGGGCACATCTACATATCAACATTGACCTACTGCCTCATACGATTCATTGATTAAATGCATGGCTAACAGCAAGAGTTACATCGAAAAACAACTCACTGGGTCTAAAAGTCATAGCCAATGTTCTCTACCAGATCTGGAGAATGCGAAATAGCTTCATCTTCCGCAACCAATGACTGGATCCAACCCTAGCAGTGGAGACTACAATGACATAGACCTGACTATATCAGATCTGTGCTCCTACCCATTCAAGAAAAGATACCGCTACTCTGAACCCTGCACAGCTTTGGAGACCACCTGATTCGGGAACCTTAAAATGCAACATTGATGCGGCCTATCAGCCAGGAAGTACATGATCGATGGCTTGTATTTGTAGAGATCATCATGGTCGACTTACCAATATCTATTCTAGAAGATTTCCAGCCGCATCAGCTTTGGCAGCGGAGATCCAGGCCCTTACCTTCACGTTTCAGCATTTGCTACATCAAGGTATCAACTTTGCACAAATCTTGATTGAATCTGACTGCAGCACCATCGTCGACGCCGTCAGGGATGGGAGATCGCTGCCATGGGAAATCTGTGCTTTGCTCGCAGAGGCCGTCGCTTTGATTCCCCTCTTCCCTAATTTGACTATGCAACATTGTAGGCGCAAGGCGAACACCGTTGCTGACTAGGCCGCAAAGGCCCAATGTTTAGACACCTTGGTCCAAATTTGGAATATTTTCCCACCTTTCCTTTTGCTCGACCTTGTTTATGCGGATGCCTTAGCTTCAGGTTGTAAGCTTCCAGCAATATGAATACAATATCTTCTTTCGACCCAAAAAAAAAAAAAAAAAAAAAACATGATAGCATGAATCCTTGCGTGGTGTGTATGTGTCACGGGCCTAAAGATAGTCGACCTGAGAGGTTCCCCAGAGTCGACCCCAACTCGCCCGTGGACCTCCTACTGTCACTCGGATTCCCACCAAGTCTTCTCCCCGAATTGCAAGGGCGGGCGAAACTGTCATTGAAATAGATTACGGGAGTCTGTTCCTTTCATTTATGCCGGTAGATGGTAGCTCAATACTTATGTTGGTAGTTGAGGCGGTGTGATCTCGCTTGCTGGATAAAAAGTAGATCAACGGTTGAAAGCTGAGGCCCTTAACTATAAAAGGGGTGTCCTCCTTCATTTGTAAGCACCCAACATTTCAGCAATAGCAAAGTTCCTTTCCTTCCAGAGCTCCTCTCTCTTACTTTCTCTCTCAACGATCTGGGTAAGCGAGCGAGTGAGCGTTCGATCGAGCAAGACTTGGCTTGGGTAGTCCAAAATCGCCCGAGTCGCCGCGCGGTCATGATCCCAATCGATCGGCCCGTGACAAGTGGTATTAGAGCAAAAGAGAGATCCGTTCGAGAGACCAAAGGAGCACCATCAGTTCGAAGGAATGTCGAGCCAAGAAGCTGTCATGGTTGGAGAGGCCGGACAAGTCCAAGAGAACTGCGGCCGTGCAAAGAAAAGAGACGCTTCGATGGACGTCGTAGCTGCGTTCGATGAGAAGATCAGGAAGGCCCGGAGCGCCGTGCTCGAACTCATGGAAGGCCTTGACAATGTGCGAGACCGGATCATGGAGGTTGAGAGTTCGCTCCGTGAAGACTTCACGTCGTGTCTCAACGAAGCTACCGTGCCATTACACGATAAGGACGAAGCCCTTGAAGCATCGATCGATGTGTTGAAGGAGCGCATCCAAGTGGTCGAGGAAGAAGCTCCGCGTAGGGACGAGGTCGAAGCCATGAAGGCCGAGATCCAAGTGCTCAAGACCGAGCTTGCCCTGTGCAAATTAAGCATCACCAACGGTGCTGTGCCGAACCAAGTGGTGCCCAAAATTGAGGTGCCAAAGCCAAAGGAGTTCAACGGCGAATGATCCGCCAAGGAGGTGGACAACTTCGTCTGGAGCATGGAGCAATACTTCGGCGCCGTCAACATACACGACAAGACGACCAAGGTACGAACCGCGTCCATGTTCCTATTTGATACGGCAATGCTTTGGTGGCGCAATAGGTGTGACGAGATTAGACGAGGCGCCAATCCCGTGTGCACATGGAACGACTTCGTACGAGAGTTCTGGGACTACTTTTTCCTCGAGTTTGCTCAACAAGAGGCCCGTAGCAAGCTCCATCGCCTCGAGCAAAGAGGCACGATCCGAGAGTACGTGAAGGAGTTCACCGAGCTCAAGCTCCAGATTCGCAACCTAATCGAAGAGGAGGCTCTCGGAGCGTTCATGGATGGACTCAAGCCATGGGCACTTCTCGAGCTCAAGAGACGGGACGTGAGTAGCCTGGCGCGTGCGCTGAGCGTGGCCGAGTCGCTCATCGACCTCACCAAGACCGAACCAAGGAGTCGACAAAGAGATTGGAGGACTGATCGACCTTGCGAGGATGAAGCTGGAAGAAACACTCCCCGGGTCGCGCATGAGCAAAGCGGCTGAGCCAAAGCATGGGGAGAAGGGTCTTCTAAGCCAACCTTCTAAAAGGGTAGACCACCGACGGACTACGCGAGCAAGTTTGATCAACCCCCGCCTTCTCCTTGTTTCATTTGCCAAGGTCCGCACTGGACCCAAAAGTGCCCGAAGAAGGGTCGAATCAACGCCCTCCTTGCCCTTGAGGAAGAAAAGGAGAAGTCCAAAGAAGATAAGTGGCAGATCCAGATTGGAGCTGTGAGAAAGATCAACTTGGTCCAAGCCCGATCGCCAACCAAAGAAGAAATCGCTCCAAACACCGACATGTTCTTTATGGAGGTCGAAGTGGGCGGCCGAACACTTTACGCTTTGGTTGACACCGGCGCATCCAACATGTTCATGTCGATCGAGGTTGCAAAGACCTTGGGACTTCACGTGGAGCCATCCGAGAAGTCGTACAAGCCCATCAATTCGGGTGACTTCCATGGCGTAGGATCAACACCCAACGTGGACGTCAAGATTGGCGGATGGAAGGGCCGAATGGTGTTCGAGGTAATCCCTCTTGATGACCATGATCTCATACTTGGGATGCAGTTTTTCCATAGTGTGGGAGCCATGATCGACATGAGGACCAAATGCATGATGATCCTCGACCAAAAGTGCCCGTCGATGATCCCCATGATCAAAGGGGTAGTCGACACCAAGACCATCGCGTCAATCCGACGCCTGGACAAGAGCTTGAAGGCCGTCATGAGCATCAACAAGCTGACCGAGGTGAAGTCGAAGGTCAAGTTCGATCCTACTCCAACACATGCCATGCCCATCCATGTGCTCTTCCCCGAGGTTGAGTGCGCACCGCGTGCTCCGTCCAAGCCGAAGACCGAGCCGCGTGCATCCAACTTCATCATGGAAGGATGCGGCCCTTCGTTCATGAGCGTTCGAGCGAAGAGAAACAAGAACAAGAAGGCTCGTGCCAAAGCCCGTAAAGCTGCCCGTCAAGCTAAGAGCGACGAGGACGTCGCTCAATTGAGTGGGGGAGAATGTCATGGGCCTAAAGAGAGTCGACCCGAGAGGTTCCCCAGAGTCGACCCCAACTCGCCCGTGGACCTCCTGCTGTCACTCGGATTCCCACCAAGTCTTCTCCCCTAATTGCAAGGGCGGGCGAAACTGTCATTGAAATAGATTACGGGAGTCTGTTCCTTTCATTTATGTCGGTAGATGGTAGCTCAATACTTATGTCGGTAGTTGAGGCGGTGCGATCTCGCTCGCCGGATAAAAAGTCGATCAACGGTTGAAAGCTGAGGCCCTTAACTATAAAAGGGGTGTCCTCCTTCATTTGTAAGCACCCAACATTTCAGCAATAGCAAAGTTCCTTTCCTTCCAGAGCTCCTCTCTCTTACTTTTTCTCTCAACGATCTGGGTAAGCGAGCGAGTGAGCGTTCGATCGAGCAAGGCTTGGCTTGGGTAGTCCAAAATCGCCCGAGTTGCCGCGCGGTCACGATCCCAATCGATCGGCCCGTGACATATGCATGTCCGATTTACTAGATGATTTTATTCTTAAAGAATCGTAGCAGGCCTCTCCAACATCGACAAGACCAAAGAGGGCCAGAATGGAGCTTCTGCAATTGATAACTTTTACATAATTTAAAATCTCCCATTCGCGTGGAGAAATTTGTTTTGAAGTGCTTTTGAACCATCGTGTGTCCTTAAATTTATTTTGATAAATTTGAGGTGTTCTTATTTTTTAAAAGAGGAATTTTTTTTATCAGAGTTTAGAGAAATTGGTAATTACAGAAGGAAAAAAAAAACCAAAGAAATGTCGTCAGAATTTAGATGGTAATCACTCTAATTAGGGTTGGTAATTCTAAATAGTTAGTAAGCATGGAAAATAGAAGTTAATAAATCCAGAGAAAAAGTTCACAAAGTCTTAAAAAAAGGAATCAAATAAACGTTGGTAAGCAACTCGAATGATCAATTTAGGGCGTTGTACAAAAGACAAATAAAAGTTGGTAAATAATAAAAAGAGTTGACATATTAAAAGAAATCAAATATTAGTTGGTAACTAACTCAAATGAAAATATGCAGCCCAAAAGGAGTTTGTAATTTAATCAAAAAAATTTAGTAAATCATTCCAGCAAAAAAAATGGTAAGCTTATATGAGAGTCGGTAAATTCAAGACATTAGTAAGGAAGTTAAGCAAAATTTAGTAAGATATTAAAAAAAATTACTAACCTAGAATCTATAAAAAAAGAATTAATAATCTTGTAAAAGAGGCAGTGATTTATCGACAAGTTATCTGAAAATTTGGTGATTGGTATTTTTTTTTTTATCAAAATTTTTTTGACACTTATTGACTCTTTGAGAAATCTTTCAACACAATATATATATATATATATATATATATATATATATATATATATATTTCTTTCTTTGTTGTGGTGAAAATGAAATAATAAAATTGTCTTTGATTCCTTATTGGACGAACATCTCACCCATCGTGCCTGGGAAGGGGGGGAGGAGTTATTCCAAAAGTCTTAAACCTATTATATGGTGACTAACTTAGCCTCAAACATTTCAATTGTGTGAATTAAGTTCTAAACTTTTTAACAATTTGCCAATTTAGTCATTTTGGCCAATTGGCCGGAAATAATTAATGTGGATGCTAGCCATTTTGTATGCCACAACCGGTGCTGATGTTGATAATTTTTATAATTTTTTTCTTTTTCCTTTTTCCCCTTTCTTCCTCTGTTGGTTGCCGAGCCTCAAGGATGGTCAGCGATCGGCCAAAGGTGAGGGTGAGCCTTGCTTGAGGCTAGTGAGGCTTGACCCTCGCTAGCTCACCAACCTTGGCACTCCTTGCTTGTGGCCGGATGCTGGCCATTGTTGAGGCTTGGCAATGAGTATAATTCATCAAAAGGTTTTGGACTAAATTAGTATAATTGAAAGGTTTATGACTTAATTAACCGCCATATAATATATTTAGGATTTTTTGAATAATTATCTCATTTCTAGATGGATGTGATAGGGTATTAGTACATCCGACCAATCACTGTAAGTGTACAATCATGCATGAAATTACTGAGACTAACTTATAAAATTGATTTAATAATTAATGTGATAGGCTGTTCCAAATGCATTATGGAAATATAGCTGCTTGTTCTAAATGCTCAAATGTGTTGTATGTCGCATCACTTAATAATCAATTTGGTAATATTTAGGGTATTGTAAGTATATAAATTGATTATCCCTCTAATTTCCCAAGAGCTTAATAAGATCGTTGATGCTCGTCACTAGGGACAAAAATAGACTGTAGGTCATCATCAATTGAGAAGATTCGGTTCCGATTATGAAAGTAGCGAGGAATTGGTTTTGTCCAGCTTTCTGCGTATGGCTTGGGGTTTTAGCCTTAAAAAATTCCTAGGCGTCTCAAAAAAATCATTAAATAACTCAAATGACCTCATGTATCTTTATTATATTACTAGAAATTTACAATATTTAAATTCCTCGTAGTATTCGGCTCAAAATACCTTTGCCACGGTTTGAGCCCTACCAAGTCATTCACTTTTGTCGTTTGCGATGCAATAATCAACTCCACTTGCTATTTGACAAAAAATAAAATAAATCTTCAATTAGCTAGAGAGAACTGGAATACAGTAATTAGATAAATTCCATTCAAAATATAATGATCATGTTTAGTATATGTCTCTAGCTTAACAACGTCAAAGAAATCCAATCCAAATAGAAATTCTAATGGTGCGTTTGTTTCACGGAGAACTAAAAAATGATTGGTTATATCATTTAGAAAAATTAGTCAACAAAAAATATTTATATTATCAACAATATTTTATACCTGACTATTTTCGTTGGTGATACAAAAATTCATTCATTCACCTTTATTAGCAATACAAACTATTATATTTTATAAAATATTTTCCAAATCTTGAGCTTTCTGTTAAATAAATGTACAGATTTATGTTTTAACATCCGAACAAGCAACAAATGATTACAATATTTCCATGTTGGAGTTAGATTCCTAATTTAAGTGGACTAAAAGGAATTTCCTATTTTGCATGTGAATTGTAAGAGGTGGAAATCTACTCGGTTGTTATACAATAGAGCAAACAAGATGAGTTTTAGGGTTTTTTTTTTTTTTTAAGTGTTCTGAGCAATAAGAATGGGAGGTGTTAGCCGACGTTGAGCTATTTTTGCATAGCATCTCCCCTATAGTATTGTCGCCAGAATAGAGAATAACCGCCAGTCCGAGATGGATTGATGTGGTTCCTTTTTGCCCATGAACAAAGAATGGCCTGAGAGAAAATCATATCGGCGAGTGGTGAGACCCCAATTCTTGATTGGAATGAACACCAAAGGCCTCTACCCTTCCATCCCATAGATAGATAGAGAGGGATGACATAGCTTTTGTTTTCTTTTTTATTTGATCAAATAGTTGAATAATGAAAAAAAGAAGAAGAAGAAGAGATAATGAATGACTGATTGAGCTCTTTGTGAGGTAATACTTGTGGCATTGCTTTGGGTATAATTAGGGCTAGGAAGCACTCAAGTGATTGTGAACTTTATATACTCCAGATTTATGGTGGACTTCTTGGTGGCTAAATTTCCCCATAAAATAAGCACTCAAATTGAATAAATGTAATTCTCTAGTGTTTCTTGACATTCATTCTTGATTTCTCTAGTAATCTCTTCTTCTCATATTATACTTGAATTGCAAGATCTGTTATCCTTAACTTTATTCTCAGAAAGGGTTCTCTTTCAACACCCCTCAAAATTCCCACCGTAGATTTTTTGGACAGAGTCTTGTTGCACCAAAAAATAACCAACACACCATCGGCCGTTGCAGCGTGGATGGTAGATCATTTGTCCTCCACCAAGAAGGCCAAGGTTCGAAGGCCCTGTGAAGCAGGGTGGCTGAAGCGCTGTGTGGTGAGTTAAGCGTGGCGTCGGGGTAGTGATTTCCCCGCTAGCAACACTTGGAGGTTTACGTGTCGGCTGTCGGCCAAAGCGGCTCCTCCAACAACCAAAAAATAAAAAAATAAAAAAGTAACCAACACTAATTTTGGTTATTATGGATAAGTAATGGACTTGATCGAGGATAACAAAGTTTGGTCATTTATGGACAGTATTATAGATAACTTAATGAATTGACGGCTTGAAGGAATCCACAAAACATTGCATTTGAACCGGGGACTAATGAATTGGTGCAAGGAAACTTTGAATTAAATTCTTTAGACGAATTCGTGGCAAAAATCTCGGATGAGAATATATATGTTCGAAGAACTTTCTACAAAGCAAAAGGAATCATGGGCAGAAAATATTGGATAGATACACGATTCGATAATGAATCAATTATCTCAGCCAAATGGCGGAGGATATGAAAAGAAAGGAAAACAAAAAGGAAAAAGAGTCCTTTGAATCCTTACCCGCCGCCGATTCATCCATTGACCTTATCTTGTGAGGAAATCTGGGAATCACATTGAAAAAATATTTTCCTTGTTCTCGAAATTGTTTAGGCATCTAATTGCTATCAATAATCAAGCAATACAAGTGATCATTAAAAAAAAAAAAAAGTTTTCCAAACAATTTATTTTCCACGAAATAAACAGAGCCTAAAAATCCTCCCCTCGCCTCTGTTGGATATTTCAATAATATTTTGAAATATTTACAATAATAACTTCGATAATAGTTATGACTGCATTGAAGACCATCATTATTTTTAATGGTCACATAACGGTTTCTTAACAGTCATACAATGACTTTCCAATCGTTTTGTAACATTTAATTTATTTCTCAAATAAATCCTTCGTTATTTTACAACGGCTTTTTTAATGGCTTTATTTTGTTTGAATATAAAATCTCATAAGGCAATCTTAAAAATACATACTGAATGAAACAAAGAATATCCTTTCTTTTTGAAATCTTTCCTTTTCTTTTCCTTGCTAGCTTATACACAGACGTTGTTTTATTCCTTCTAATATTCAGAGTGGAATATAAAAAAAGGTCTGTTGTATCTTGAGAGGATAGCTGTCAAAAGCCTATTGCACCGAGTTTCGTACTCCGAGGGGCAGAATTATCCTTAAGGACAGTGCCTACGCTTGCACACCTCAGACAAATTTGTTTGTTCTTATCAGTTTTTTTCCTACAGTGTCTACCTCCATATCTCCTGTTCTGACCAAGCAAATAACTTCAAACAATTCTTCCTATGTAGAATCAACAAAATCTAGATACACACTTCACAACTACAACCGCACGTCTAGTGCGAACTTCACTCCGATGAGATAATGAAGCTAGGGTGTCCCAGTTCCCCCATTAATTTCAACCATGTATTATCCGAATCATTTGTACGAAACGAACTATCCAAGACGCGTCAGCAATAAACCGTAGACTTAATTGTGACTAACAAACTCAGTTGGATTCTCTAAGACCAAAAACCGAAACGAACTAGATTCTATAAAAAATTTCCATATCTTCCGCGCCACGGATACAGCGACTTCAGGGCATCTATCAACTTACCAGAGTAAAACACATACCGGTTATAGAGAAGGCAAATTTAAAGGAATACCTTAGTACCAGGAACGACATCATCGGGAAGCGACGGAGGTCATCTCGCTGTGACCGTCCGTCAGCGTCAATCTCAACATCTGATTACCACCAGAGTTCTTCGAGGCCTTGTCAATACTACTTCTCGGAATGTCCCTCACCGCAGATAACTATTCAAGTACACAACAAAACGATCACAACCGTAAGCCCAACGAGCGCGAAGCCGAAGGGAAACCAACCACGCGCCACTACACACAGGCAACGGAAAAGATCAGAGGCAGTGACCTAGAAGCAAAAGCCAGCGTCGGGACAGCCTAACCTGGAGGACCATGGGGCAGTGGAGGTGCGAGGCCTTTCAGTTGGGGAGGGTCCGGGACCTGACGGACCTGAGGCCAGTGTTGAGGAGGTCCGATTTGATGGCGACGGTGAGGGCGGCCGCGTCAAAGGGGTCGTCGATCAGGGCGCGCTGGATCATGATGATGGCCCTGACGTCGGCCGCATTGTCGAAGGACCATCTGAGCTGCTGGAGCCTCTCCATCAGCACAGCTTCCGAAGAAGAAAATGACAATGACGACAGTAGCAGCAGCAGAGCAGAAGCAGAAGCAGGAGCAGAAGGAGCAGGAGCGGGAGCAGAGGACAAGCTCGGTTCCATCTCGAGAGAAAATTCTCTGCAAAAGCAAAAGCTCCGCGGCCACTTTTTTTTTTTTTTTTCTGGTGACCCAAGGAACCTCTGTGTGCCACTTCGCGGTGGAGTAAACCCTGGGGTGGACTGGGCCCCCACCACTAATCCAGCCACAGGTGAATCGCGCGTTTGCAGACGCGGAGTCTCGAACCCTTCCCCCTGGCGGATGGGGTACCAATCCTTAACCTCCGTGGCCACGTTTTGTTGCGGGGGGAGATGCCATTTAGGCGAGGAAGCGAATCTACGGGCTGTCCGATTGGCTTGAGCCTAAGAGTTGCGAGCTTGGCTGTCGACCCACCCACGTGGTGGCCCTTGGTTTTTTTCCAATGGGAAAGACCGTAGCGAAATCAAGCAACAAGCCGCGTGCTGGGCAAGCCTGGGCGGGCCGATCGGGCCAGTCAGCCTGCTTCGGGTGAAAATACTTTTTCAGGCTCGCCCATGGTTTGGGAAAGATTGAATTTTCTACACGAAGTAATTAGCTTTGGACGGGCCCAACAAGATGTGCCCGGCTTGTCCAAACCCGCTCAATCCCAGTTGTTTCGGGCTTGATGGGCCTCAGTGGGGCCACCGAATTGCCAGACTTGTGATCATGTCTAATCGAAGGGGCGGATTTTGTGTAGGGCAAGGTGAGTTGCCTTCATTGCCCCAAGGGCTTCCTTTGGATCCTTATTGCTTGGTTAAGAGGTGTAACCTCACCAAAGGAAGGGAGCTTTCTAGGAAAGCTTTCAGGGCTTGGTTGTTTGACATGTAGGGATGACAAGCTCTGGTGATGAGTTCTTTATTTTAATGTGTCGATGTTTACACGCTTTGCAATCCTCGATGTATCTTTTTTCTTTTCCAAGATGAAAGAATACTTTCTAAATGTTTTGCATCCCAATGATCTCAAGATTTGGACGAGAACGGAAATGAACCCTTTTAGGGAATTGTTTAGGTCTAATTACATGCCAATCAATAAAAATATGTTTACATACAAACTTGGCTATCGGATTTTGTAAGATTTTTTTCAAAGTCCCAAAGTTAAGAACTATCAATGGGAACTTCTAGTGAGATAATTTCCAAATTAGGATCTATTTTCCTATAATGATATAGGTGAAGTCAATAAATCTTTCCAGATTGATAGAGAGAGCATGTTGTTATGCGTATTGCATTTTAGGTGATAATTATTACCCATTGAAAGCTTGCACTTTGTAAGGTCATGGAAGAGATCTTGAGAAAATAATTTTAATTTATGCCATAGTCTCAAGAAATTAAGAGTCACTATCACATTTAAAAATTGGTAATATTTTTTATTGGGATAAGTACACTAATGGTGCCATAAGTTGTGTACGGCGCTCATTTTGGTGCCAAAAGTTTCCGTCGGATCACTTAAGTGCCAAATTGGAGGAAAAACGCTCACTTTGGTGCCACCGGCGAAAGATTCCGGCCTCCGGCGAAAGATTCCGGCCAAAATGATTTAAAAAAAAAATCAATAAGCCTTTAAATGACGTCGTTTTCGGTCCTCCTTGAGAAAACGGCGTAGTTTTGCCGTCCTACATGGATGGCTTCATGGAAACGATACCGTTTAGCTCACATGGGGAAAAATTAGGGTTTCCGCTGCTCGGCCACCGTCGTTCGCCCGCCGTCACTCAGCCACCATTGTAGTTGCTCGAGCAGGTGAGCGAGGAGAGACTGAAATTGTTGCAGGAAAAATCGAAGGCGAGGGCGGCGGAGGAGGAGGAAGAAGATGGGTCGAAGGGGTTGCTGCTGCTGGTGCGTTGCTTGTGTCGTTGTTGGTGTGCTACCAGTGCTGTTGCTGGTGCCGTGCCGGTGCCATTGCTGGTGTAGGTCTTCGAGGAAGAAGAAGACACGAAGACGAGCTTTCCCTCTCTCTCAATTTGGGGATTAGGGTTTCAAAGTTGGGGGAAAGATTCCAAACGGCATCGTTTTGGTGTTTGGATGCTGACTCAACTCTCCGACGAGCCACATCAGCGTAAAAAATTAATAGAAAAAAGGCCATGTTGGATTTCCGGTCAATTTCGTCGGAGTTGGCACCAAAGTGAGCATTTTTCAAATTTTTTGGCACTTAAGTGATCCGATGGAAACTTTTGGCACCAAAATGTGCACCGTACACAACTTATGGCACCATTAGTGTACTTATCCCTTTTTTATTTTACAAAGTAGGGATCTTGTTAAAAGATTGATTTGAAATATTTTACAACATGTTGATCTCCATATTTAAAAGACTCATTTCAAATTAATGAGCTTACGTATAAATGTTTTTATATACAAGTTTATGGATATTTCTAATTATTTATAAAGACACGAAATCATGATATATGATATAGCCATAGTTAATAATTATAGTATCTTTTTGCACCCTTAAGATAAAATGGACCCCTAAAAAAATTTATTATTTAAAGGGAAAAAACCGTAAAAAAAATCCCAAACTTTACTTAGTGTGATAAATTTACGTCAATTTTTTTTTTGTGATATAAAAAACTCTAAACTTTTCCAATTGTGACACATTCACCTCAAACTTTTTTTCGTGACACAAAAAACCCTAAATTTATACCATTGTGACACATTTATCTCAAACTATAGGGCATTTTCATCTTTTACTTTTGCTTTTGCTTTTCTGTTTTTTCTTTTTCTTTTTTCCTTCTTTCCTTTCCTCTTGTCCCTATGCCATGGCTAGCGGAGGGATGCCGGACTTAGGTGAGTGCCACCCTCCTTTGGGTCAGGTGAGGATAGCCCTTGCTAGATCCAGTGAGGGTAGCCCTTGTTGATGTTGACAAGGCATTCCTCGCCAGATCTAGCCTAGGCAAGGGCAGCCATCATGGATCTGATGAGGACTATCCTTGCTCGACCTAGGGGGGTTACCCTCGTTTGCCCAAGTGAGGGACGATTGTGAGGGTGGCCCTCACTAGCCTAGGTAAGGGTGGCCTCGCTTAAGTCTGGCTTTCCTCTAATGGCCACGGTAGAGGGAAGAGAGAAGAAGGAAAAAGGAAAAAAAAGAAAAGAAAAAGGAAAGAAAAATAAAAATAAATTTAAAAAGTAAAATATGAAAATGCCCTTCAGCCATATATTTAGGGGTAAATGTGTTACAATTGGCAAAATTTGTTGTTTTCTGTGTCATAAAAAAAGTTTGGGGTAATTTTTTATATTAAATAAATTTTGAGGTTTTTAGTGGTTTTTCCTTTATTTAAACGCTAACTTTTTTAAAGTGACTCAAACTCGAGTGTAAGTAAAAAATGTGAAACCTCTTTGGAATATTGGCTGCAAAATATCATTAAACAAGATGAATTACCATTTAACTCTTATTATATCATGTGCTTTTCCATATCTCTAAAAAAAAAATAGCATAAATTAAGATAATGATTTTTGCTTAGTTCACAATATCTTGCGCATTGCACGGGTTCAATCCTAGCACGACACATACTACGACATGTTTCATATTAATAGTATAGAATGTTCTAATCTCAGATTGTGATATATAACATACAACAACAGGTTTCATGTCATGAATGCTTATTAGGGCTATGTAACATACATGCTTAAGTATAAAACACACTAATTGCATGCTCAATTGCAATGATACGAACATTACTTGAATTTACATACAATTAGATCCGATGTTCTACCTATAATGGAAAGGCCACATTACAAACACAATAGTAAACAATTCGACAATTGCCCACGAAGGCCAATATCATATTTAAGTCAACGGAGGTCATTAAAATGATTCTAGCCTCTAGGAGTGTAGTTTAATCAAGCTATCCGCTGGCTATAGCCATTATAAATACGTAACGTGGTCAACTATACAATCCATTCCTCTTTAAATTCATATATAGCTGTCACGAATAAAGTAATAAAATCAGTAAAATTATTATTTGGCTTCTAAAAAGCTTGTTTCGGCAAATAATATCGTCGTTAATCAATCAATCGGCACGTTGGCTAACCTCGAGCATTGACATTTTTGAAGACCTTACAAAATTTTACATTATATTAGAGTAAAAAGTGATTATCTCAAATCTTTGGAAATCCCCTTTTTTGCCTCTTTAGTCCAAGACTAATATCCAGAACATTTAGACGTCACTTCAGAGTTCATACCAATAATTGAATATGTAGTCTCATCTTTTCTTGAGAGGCGAGGCGTTGGTCATCGTACCAATTCGATGCGATACGTATCAGCGATGCAATCGATTTCCCCAGATACAATTAGCGTGCTTTATGGATACATCGATCAGTGCAATTACGCAATTTTAATAAACATCAAGCAACAAGACAAGCTCTTGCCAACAGACAGTGCTGTCACTGGAATGCATGTTACGAAATCTCACGTCGATTCCAAAAAAATAACGCTCGCAAACAATTCACCAAACAGAATATAGTAATAAAATAGCAGAATCAGATGAACACGCCATAAAATTTGTTATCGAAGTTCACCCAAACCTGGGCTACGTCTTCGCGCAGAGGCACTCTCTGCGAATTCACTAAACTTCGGAAAAAGTTGGAATACAACGACGATCTTCTCTCAAGATCAGGGCACAAAGAGATTGAGAACCCTCATCAAGAAAAAACTCACTTTTTTCTTCTCTCTTTTTTTGCTTCTCTATTTCCTTTTTCAGCGTCTTTACGGCTAGGGTTTTTCCATCGCTAATATATAGGTACCACTTTTAACCTAAAAGGAAATCTAATAGAAAAGACAAAAAAAATCCCGAAAAACAAATATTTGGCTTTATTTATAACAATCTCCCACTTGAAGACAAATATACCCAAGCACCAAGCAACTTTGCATCCATCTTCTTCAAAAAATAGTAGTTGAAAAACTTGTGCCTCTACGATAGTCCTCCATATAATCTTGTAACCACATGATTTCCTTGGAGGCTTCTGTAATCGCTACATATTCTGCCTCTGTTGTCGATCAAGCAACTACTTTTTGTAGTTGAGATACCCAACTCACTGCTGTACCTTCAACTGTAAAGACATATCCAGTGGTACTCTTATCACTATCTCGATCACCCGAATGATCTGCATCTACATAACCCTGCAACTCTAGAGATGTACCACCATAACAAAGTGAGTAATTAGAAGTACCTGCTAGATATCTCAATATCCATTTAACTGCATTCCAATGCTCTCTACCTGGGTTCTGCATATATCGACTCACAACTCCCACTGCTTGTGCAATGTCTGGTCTCGTGCTCACCATGGCATACATCAAACTCCCCACTGCTGATGCAAATGGAACTACCGCCATCTCATCTTTCAAAGCCTGAGTGCTTGGACACATATCCTTGGAAAATTTGAAGTGATTCGCTAGAGGAGTTGCAACCGGTTTTGTCTTGTCCATGTTAAATCTCTTTAACACCTTGTTCACCTAGTCTTCCTACGACAACCATAATTTCTTATTTTTTCTGTCTCTGATAATTTTCATGCCTAAAATATTCTTGGCATCTCCCAAGTCTTTCATAGCAAACTGTGATAATAACATCTTTTTCACTTCTACGATTCTCTTCATATTGGAATTAGCCACCAGCATGTCATCCACATATAAAGACAGATACACAATGTCACCATCATCATATTTGCGAAAATAAACACAGTGATCAGACTCACAGTGTGCAAATCCTTTTTCTTGCATGAAACCATGAAATTTTAGGTACCATTGCCGCGGAGCTTGTTTCAAGCCATACAAGCTTTTCTTCAAGCGACATACCATGTGCTCCTTACCTTTGACTTCAAAACCCTTAGGTTGTGTCATGTATAATTCTTCATCTAAGTCACCATGTAAAAACGTTGTTTTTACGTCTAACTGCTCAAGATGAAGATCCTCCACTGCAACTATACTTAGCAAAACTCTAATTGATGTCATTTTCACTACAGGTGAAAATATCTCGGAGTAGTCGATCCCTTCTTTTTGAGAAAAGCCCTTAACTACAAGTCTCGCCTTATATCTAATACTACCATCTGCTTCATTCTTAATCCTGTACACCCATTTGTTTAATAAAGCTTTTTTACCTGTGGGCAACTTGGTCAACTCCTAAGTTTTGTTCTGAAGCAACGAGCTCATCTCGTCTTTCATAGCACACTCCCACTGCAAGTGAGACGTGTTTGCCTTTGCTTCATTGTAAGTTTCCAGTTCTCCCGAATCTGTATATAAGACATGGCTCAGAACAGTATTAGCTGATGGATCAAAAATTACCTTTGGCTTTCTCACACGTGTAGACCTTCTCAAGACAGGTACTTCAGGGTCATTCGTTTGGTCCGAATCATTGAGTTCTTCTTGAACTACCTCTTCACTGATAATAGGCTCATCTTGAACCTCTCTTTCAGGTGAACTTTGATCTACTGGAAACATCTTCACAGGCATTATGTCTAATTCAACATACTCTGGTTGTACTACCTTCTCATGCTCTGTCTCTGTCTGACGATTCTTGTACATCTTTTCTTCATGGAATACCACATTGCGACTGCGGATGACTTTGTTATTCTCATAATTCCAAAGTCTATAGCCATACTCGTCGCTACCGTATCCGATAAAGACGCACTTCTGGGACTTAGCATCAAGCTTTTTCCTATCCTCCCTGTCAATCAAAGCATATGCAATACAACCAAACACCTTTAGATGTGAATAATTAATCTTCTGACTTGACCACCGCTCTTGTGGTACTTCTCCATCCAACGCACTAGATGGACTTCTGTTGATAAGATAAACAGCTATATCAACTATGGCAGCCCATAAGTGTAGCGGGAGACCCGCGTGTAGTCTCATGCATCTCGCACGTTCTAGAATAGTCCTATTCATCCTTTTAGCTACACCGTTCTCTTGAGGAGTTTTAGGAACAGTCTTTAACCCATGTATGCCTTTTCGACTCAGATAATTTGTAAATTCTTTACTTGTGTATTCACCACCATTATCAGATTTCAAAGCTTTAATCTGATAACCTGTTTCTTTTTCTACCATGGTCTTCCACATTCTGAACATCCCGAATACTTCTAATTTTTCTTTAAGAGCATAAACCCAAGTCTTTCTTGTTGCATCATCAATGAATGTGACAAAATATCTCTTACCACCATAAGAGAGTTCCTGAGCAGGTCCCCATACATCAGTATGAACCAACTCTAGCTTCTGGCCTTTATTTTGTCGCCCATTCAATTGAAAACTAACAGCCTTCTGTTTTCCATAAATGCAACTCTCACAAAAATCTAACTCTACTTTTTGTGTACCCGGAAGTAATTTCCTCGAGTGTAACTGCTTTACACCTTTTTCACCAAGATGTCCCAAACGATAATGCCAAAGAGTAGATAAATTACCTGTAGCCATTGTAGTTGCAACCATATCACTGATATTGTCTCCTTGGAGAAGGTAAAGTGTACCCGTACGCTTTCCCTTTGCTACTACTCTTACCCCTGAGGTTATCTTCCACTCTCCATAGCCAAAGGTTATTACCAAACCTTCTTGGTCAAGTTTACTAGTTGAAATTGGATTTTTCTTTAATTCCAAAATATGCCTAGTTTCACGCAAAACTAGACATCCTCCACCTGAGATGTTCACAGTCACGGTTCCTTTCCCAACAATTGGACACATGTGGCCGTTTCCCACAATCACTTGTCCAAAATCTTCACTGGCATAATCATCAAATATGTCTCTTTGCGAGGTGCAATGAAAAGAAGCGCCAGAAACAATAAACCATTTATCTGTTGTCAAGTCAAACCCTGCAGACAAACACAAGTTATTTAGCAAAGATTTATCGCTAACTACATTAGAACCTTGATTCTCATCTTGCTGCTTCTTTTTGTAGGCTTCACACTAAAACCTTCGGTGTCCAGTTTTGTGACAAAACCAACACTCATCTTTTGCAACCTGTCTCTTACCCCTTGATTGTGATCTGCCACGACCGCTGAAATTTCCTCTACTTTTACTTCTTCCACGGTTCTCCACTGCAATTGCCGTTGCAGATGTAGATGCAGAAAAATTATCTCCACCTGAGACTTTCCTTCGCATCTCTTCATCCATGATACTACTCACAGCATCATCAAGAGTTAAATCATCCTTCATGGTGCTCGAAATTCCCTGCACTGTGGTATTGTAGCTTTCTGGAAGAGAACATAAAAATAATAAAGCTTGAAGCTTCATATCTAAATTTATGCCTGCGGATTCCAATTGACCCGTGACCTACGTGAAACTATTAATATGCTCTGCCACAGAACCTCTATCAGATAACTTCATATTAACCAGTTTCTTCAGCAAAAATATCTGATTTGATGTGGATGGCTTCTCAAAAATATTCGTTAGAATATCCATGGCTTCTTTTGCAGTTTTTGCTTTTGTGATGTGGTACCCTGTCTTTTTCGTTAACCCTAGATGAATCGCACCTAACGCCTTTCGATCAAGAATTTTCCATCCGGCTTCTGCTGTTGGATCCACTTCCGCCATCTCGGGTTTCCAACCCTCAAGTGGTGCATAGAGATCTTTCGGATAAAGATAATCCTCTATTTGTAGTTTTCACCATCCGAAATCCTCTCCATTGAACTTATCGATTCTGATTTTATCTTCTGCCATCCTGTTTGCTTTCAATCGAACGTCACCGAAAACCCTCGATGTTCTCGATTAGCCAAATCAAGCTCTGATACCAGTTGTTATGAAATCTCACGTCGATTCCAAAAAAATAACGCTCGCAAACAATTCACCAGACAGAATATAGTAATAAAATAGCAGAATCAGATGAACACGCCATAAAATTTGTTATCGAAGTTCACCCAAACCTGGGCTACGTCTTCGCGTAGAGGCACTCTGCGAATTCACTAAACTTCGGAAAAAGTTGGAATACAACGACGATCTTCTCTCAAGATCAGGGCACAAAGAGATTGAGAACCCTCATCAAGAAAAAACTCACTTTTTTCTTCTCTCTTTTTTTGCTTCTCTATTTCCTTTTTCAGCGTCTTTACGGCTAGGGTTTTTCCATCGCTAATATATAGGTACCAATTTTAACCTAAAAGGAAATCTAATAGAAAAGACAAAAAAATCCCTAAAAACAAATATTTGGCTTTATCTATAACAATGCAGACATTTAATGACATTCGCAACATGCCAAGTCGTGCATTAATTTACAAGCGCTTTTCAAGGAAGCTTCATGCATGTTCTTCGCATTTTTGTACTCTAAGTCATGGCAAGGCCCTTTAAATCCGGCAGAAACTAAGAAACTGAGGGAAACGATCACCGGAGAATCGAAGTCTCGCAAGAAAAGACAAAGGCTTTGGCATGGGTTCAGGTCCGGCGCTGGAAGCGGCGGCTGGGATTCCGTCCAAGACGCTGTCCGGCGGGCGCTTGAAGAGTATGGCTGCTTCTTGGCTCTGTACGACAAGGTCACCGTGGAGCTTCACGACGAGGTCTTCCATCAGATGGAGGAGATGTTTGGTCTTCCGGCCGAGACTAAGCATCAGTTCGTCGACCCGACCAGGCCGTACGATGGCTACCTTGCTAACCTCCCTCTGAACCCTCTTCATGAGGCCATGGGGATGCGCGACGCCCTGAACTCAGGCACGATCGAACGCTTGGCCGGGCTCCTTTGGCCAGAGGGGAACGCCAAATTCTGGTACGTATGGCGCGAATCACATTCCCGAACTTCCCTTGGCCATGCTCGAGTCATTTCCGTTCTGTCGAAAATTGTTCATCGTGAAGAACTTCAATTACAAAAAAAACTCGGCAAATTCGCCTCTCTGAATCACTTGCAGCGAGCTGCTGAACACGTACCTGAGGAGGCTGTCCGAGTTAGACTACACGATTCAGAAGATGGTGTTCTGAAGCTTTGGCGTTGAGCGCTATCTCGACTCGCTATCTCGACTCGCACACCACGTCGACGCTACATGCCCTTCGCCTCCTCAGGTACGGAGCGCCGGAGACGGAGGAGGCTCGGCCCGGAGGCATAACTCATTACGACACGACCTTCGTGACCATGCTGCAGCAGAATCACGTGAACGGGTTGGAAGTGGAGACGAAGCATGGAGACTGGATTAAAGTCATGCCTTCGGCTTCCTCTACTATCGTCATGCTTGGAGAGTCATTCCATGTGAGTCTCTCTCTCTCTCTCTCTCTCTCTCTCTCTCTCTCTCTCTCTCTCTCTCTCCCTCTAATAATCTCTTCATTATATCCCACCTTTTTCAAAATAAGATTAAAAATAGTGGCCACGCAAAAACTATAAAAATTTTCTAAACCATTGAAGGATACTCTAAAGAAAAATCCTACGTAAGAGATTTTATCCACAACCGGTTTGAGAAGATATGACAGAGTAGATAATTAAAATCCTCATATCAAGGTTGTTTGTATGAAATTTTCATCATGCCGGCGGTGCTCGTGCTATATAATTTTATATCTAATTTGTGAGCTATATTTTTCTTGGACCAATCAATTTGTGTTGTAGAATATTGCTCATTCCTTTAAATAGTCTTTGTTTACCTAACATTAATTTCTTCTATAATTAAATTTATGAGTGATTTTGGAAATTCACAACTTTCCGCTAACCACCAGGATGCTTAAAAAACTGAACAGTAAGTAATTGCAAATTGCCCTTTGAAATAGATTTGTGCCTTTATTTTGGGTTCTCGTGTGATTCTCAATAATCCATATGCATGATGCTTGATTTGTGTAATTGGTCAATATTTTCAAATTGTAACTACTTAATAAATGGAGAAAAATTATCAGAAAAGTCCTAAATTTATTGCACCATGGTCAGTTCAATATTAAACATTTTAATTTGACCAATTTGATACTAAACCTTTTAATGATTTGCCAAGAGTATCTTTTAATTCAATTTTCTTTTTTTTTTTCTCTTTTTATTTTCTTTCCTTTTGCTTTTTTCCTACTACTTGCCGTTTGCCGTCCATAGGCGAGGGCAACCTTTGCCATATGGTGGCGACCTCCAATGGCCATTGTTGAGGCCCTGTCGACAAGCAGAGGGAAGTAGTGGCACGCCTCGATCCTCAGGCACGCACACATCCGTCTCACTTGGTCGATTTTATAATGCGATATCCCAGGACAATGTATTGCTGACCCTTTCATTTTTAAGCACATGCGGAAGCAGTTAAAATCCCCAGACAATAAATCGATGGGATAGAAAAGCAATGCCATATTTTTCATATTGAAATTTATAACCAAACTTTTATACAAACCACAAATGACTTCATAACTATTCACATCAAAAAGGAGATCTCAAAAGAAGATAGGATCTCAATCCATCCAGACCGTACTCAAGGCCCCTCTCGGGACTATCTTCTTCTTCCAAAAATCATTCTCTTCATATCTCACCTCCGAGTTCTCCTTCTCAGATTCCTCCTCCTCAGCTCTTCAGCGGGGTCCTGAAATGGTTTTCCCCAAACTGGGATGAGACTACGTCTCAGCGAGTTCTACCCCACTAAGCCCGATTAGCAAACCATTATACTAAAGGTTGCCTAAACACGCACAGGGCAGAGGACTTACCTTGGCCTCAGATCCCACCTGCAAGTCAGTACAATTCACAATAAACCATTCACTTCAAACAAATCGAACCAGTCGATTACATGTCATACAATTCAATCCTCACTGTGGGATATTTAAAAGCTAGGCCACGTGCATTCTCCAGAACGACATTCCAGGTCTCCGAGCCACGTGCCTCAAACCTCGGACCCACGTGCATTCTCTAAGGCGACCTCTTCGCCAAGGTGGTACATCAAGCCACCGAGCCACATGTCCTTTTTATGATGCCCGGACCCACGTGCATTCTCTAAGGTACTCGCTTACCAAAGTAAAACATCAGATCACCGAGCCACGTGCCCTTTTAGATGCCATTTCGAATACTAGACCCACGTGCATTCTCTAAGTTACTCGCTTACCAAAGTGACACATCAAATCACTGAGCCACGTGTCCTTTTAGATGCCTAGGCCCACGTGCATTCTCTTACGTGCTAACTCACCAAAGTGATGCATCAATTCAGCGAGCCACGTGCCCTTTTAGATGCCAAACTCTGTCACCGAGCCATGTGCATTCTCCAGGACGACATACCGAGTCTCCGAGCCACGTGCATTCTCTCAGGCGACCTTTTCGCCAAGGTGACATATTCAACCACTGAACTCACGTGCATTCTCCAGGCGACATTCCAATTCACCGAGCCACGTGCCTCTTTCAAGTGGTTACCAATCTACTTTCAATACCGACAACCAATGCCCAACGATTTCTCAATCAAATAATTAAATCAACTCACAAAGCATTATAAATATTGAATAACATACTTGGCCATTTACCAATCAACAATTCAATCTCAATCAAATCCAATCAATTTAGGGTAAATCCCTAAAATATCACAATTTATTCAATTCCATACAACGTGGAGCTCAAATAAATAAACGGACTGCGGCACGACGATCAGCATGAGATTTTGGTCATCGGCCATCAAAATTTTAATTTCCGAAAAATAATTAATTAAATTATTAATTTCGAAAATTAAATAATTATTATTAAAAATTCAATTTAGCTCAAAATAAAGCCCGATTAAATAAACGGACTTCACTACGGTCATCAGCATAATTTTTCGATTCCAGGCCATCTCAGTTGAATTTTCGAAAAATAAATAATTATTTAATTTAATTCCAAAAATTAATATTTAAATATTACAAATTCCACTTAGGCCCGAAAAGCCTAATTGGAGCCAACCAAGGGTTGGGAAAAATCCCGAGGCACTTCCAATAAATAGTAGACCACGTCTACTTGCTAATTACACATTCAATTTATCTAATTCGCATCACAATTGGTTAATAATTGCTAATTTAATCTAATCTAACAACCTAAACATAATTAATTAAATCGAAACCAACCTTAAGCATAATTAGCCACTAATCCTAGATTAGTGAGATTACTCACCAAATCGCGCGCAAATCGGATCAATTCGAGGGCGGCGACGCGAGGAACGAAACTTCCCAAAGCACGGCTCAAGTTCGGAGCTCGGAAACGGCCCAAAAGCGGGCCTGAAGTCGCTAAAACCCACTCCGTGGGCTTGCTGGACGGGGCTAATTGGGGCTGCTCCGGTGGCTAGGGCGGCGAGGGGAGGCCGGCGGAGGGCGAGGGGGACGGGAGGAGGTCCGGCGGGGCTGGGGGGTGGCCGGAGGTGGCCGGATCGGAGGCTGGACAGAGCTGGGTCTCGCGAGGGAGACACTGCAGCGAGCGACGGACGGCGGGACGACGAGACGATGGCGAGCGGCGGGCGTACGGGCATGGCGTGGGTGCGGGCGGCGGTGCGGCGGCGGGATGGGCGGCGACGGTGCAGCAACGGCGAGCTGCAGCTTCTGGTTCGGGCTTGCTTGCTCGAGTGCGAAGAAAGAAGGAGAAGAAGAAGCTGGTTCTGTCGTGTGTGGGAAGGAAGAAGAGAGAGGAAAGAGAAGAGAGAGAGAAGAGAGGGATAAGGGTTGACCGGTCAAAAAGGGAAGAGAGAGAGAGAATAGGCGGTGGGGTAATTTGCACGAGGGGGAGGGGATAGGGGAGAGGAGAGAGGAGAGAGAAAGAAAAGAGAGAAAAAGAGAAAAAGGAGAGGAAAAAGGGAGAGAAAGAAAAAGGAAAAAGAAAATGCATAATGCCTTTATGCAAATTTTCCTTTTCTCTTTTCCTTTTCCTTTCTATTTTAATTTGGTCTTCAATTTTCTTCGGATAATTTCTTTATTGAAATTTCGGACCCATCAATAAATTGACGAGCGATGAGACAAGATCCTAAAAATAAGAATTATGACGCGCTTAAAATTCGATTCCCGAAATCGAGTTCAATTTCGTGGTTAAAAATCAATCAGACGTGATTTTAGCTCAATCCAACCAATTAGGTAGCTTTTAGGGATTTTACAGCTGATACATCCCTTAACGGCTTCACCCAATAGGTTAGTTAACTCGTGAGTGATCAGCTCAGAGAAAAAGGGCCATAGGCACGTCGACGAAATGCCCATTTCACTTTATCGAAACGGGGTCGAATTTCAGGATGTCACAACTCTTCCACTCTTATAAAAATTTCGTCATCGAAATTTAAACCATTACACTTTGTTCAAAAAGGCGGGTGTATAACTGTCTCATCGATTCTTCAGTCTCCCAAGTCGCTCCTTCAATGTCGTGGTGTTGCCAGACCACTTTGACCAACGGGATGGTCTTTGTACGCAGAACTTGATCTTTACGATCGACAATATGAACCGGGCTTTCAACGTATGACACACGGTCATCCACGTCCAATTCCTCGAAATTGAGCACGTGGGTCGAGTTGGGCTCGTACTTCCTTAACATCGACACATGAAAGACGTCATGCACTTGCGCCAATCTTGGCGGCAACGCAAGACAATACGCTAGGTTTCTGATTCTTTCAAGAATCTCAAACGGACCTACGTATCTTGGACTCAGCTTGCCTTTCTTACCAAAGCGCAAATTTCCCCTCATTGGTGACACTTTCAGAAAAACGTGATCACCAACTTGGAATTCCAAAGACCTTCGGCGCTTATCTGCATAACTCTTCTGCTTGCTCTACGCTGTCTTCAATCTGTCTCTGATCACTGCCACGGCATCTACCGATTGCTGAACCAACTCTGGGCCTGTTATCTTCCTTTCTCCGACTTCATCCCAACACACTGGAGTTCTGCACGCTTTGCCATACAACGCTTCAAATGGAGCCATCTTGATGCTCTGCTGATAACTGTTGTTGTAGGCGAATTCCAGTAGATGAAGCTGATCTTCCCAACTTCCTTTGAAGTCTATTACACACGCTCTCAGCATATCTTCAAGAGTTTGAATTGTCCTTTCTGACTGGCCATCCGTCTGAGGATGATATGCCGTACTGTACTGAAGCTTTGTACCCAAAGCACACTGTAAGCTATTCCAAAAAGCAGCAGTAAACCTCGGGTCTCTATCGGATGTTATCGTAATAGGCACTCCATGCATACGAACCACCTGACGCACATACAGGTTTGCGTGTCTATCCAGACTTAGGTCCTTTCGAACTGCAATGAAGTGAGCCGACTTTGTTAGCCTGTTGACTACTACCCAAATTGAATCATTTCCCTTTTGATTCCTTGGTAGTCTAGTCACGAAGTCCATCGTGATATGCTCCCATTTCCACTCTGGGATCGCGAGAGGTTGCAGAAATCCTCCCGGCTTGCAATGCTGAGCTTTTACTTGCTGACAAGTCAAACACTTGGCCACATGCTTGGCGATGTCTGCCTTCATACCTGACCACCAATAGTGTTGACGCAAATTCTGATACATCTTAGTGCTTCCAGGATGAACGTTGTAATTGCTACGATGTGCTTCAGATAAAATTTCTTCTCTAAGCTCTACATCGTCAGGTACAACCAAACGTCCACGAAGCCTCAGTACCCCATCATCAGAAACTTGAAAATCAGCTTTTCTTTTGTCAATATCCTCTTGAAGAATTTTCTGTACGTCCGGATCTGTCGATTGAAGTTGCTTGATTCTGACCTGGACATCTGGCTCAATTCTGAGGGTGGCCATAAAACTTAAGAGGTGGTCTACCTCAAATTTGAATTCCGAATCTCGAGCTCTCTCGGTTAAGTTCCACTCCTTAACCAAGATCCGTGCCACTGAAGACTTCCGACTTAATGCATCGACGACCTTGTTCGCCTTTCCCGGGTGATATAGAATATCACAGTCGTAGTCTTTCAGCAATTCCATCCATCGCCATTGTCTCATGTTCAACTCCTTCTGAGAGAACAAATACTTGAGACTCTGATGGTCCGTGAAGATCTAAAACTTTTCCCCACACAAGTAGTGCCTCCAAATCTTCAACGCAAATATGATGGCTGCGAGTTCTAAGTCATGCGTCGGATAATTCAATTCATGAGGTCTCAACTGCCGGGAAGCGTATGCAACAACTCTGCCATGTTGCATCAGCACGCAACCCAATCCCCTGAATGACGCATCACTATAGATCTCGAATCCTCCTGGACCAGATGGAATCGTCAACACAGGTGCGGTAGTCAGCTTTTCCTTCAGCTCTTGGAAACTACGCTCGCACTTGTCTGTCCATATGAACTTCTCATTTTTCTTTATGAGCTTTGTCAGAGGCGACGCTATCGATGAAAACCCTTCCACAAACCGTCTGTAATAACCTACTAACCCCAGAAAACTTCTGATCTCTGTCACTGATGTCGGTCTCGGCCACTTGATCACGGCTTCTATCTTGCTCAGGTCGACGGAGATTCCTTCTCCGGAAATCACATGACCTAAGAACGCAACACGAGTTAGCCAAAACTCGCATTTGCTAAACTTAGCATATAACTAATGTGTTCTTAAGGTCTGAAGCACTAATCTCAGATGATTCTCGTGCTCTTCATTACTTCTCGAATAGACCAGGATATCATCTATGAACACGATTACAAACTGATCTAGCTATTCTTTGAACACTCTATTCATCAAATCCATAAAGGCAACCGGAGCATTCGTCAATCCAAACGGCATCACTGTAAACTCGTAATGACCATACCGAGTACGAAATGCTGACTTAGGAATATCCTCTTTCCGAATTCTCAGCTGATGATATCCTGTCCTCAAATCGA
This sequence comes from Eucalyptus shirleyi, assembly GCA_017140165.1. Lineage (NCBI taxonomy): Eukaryota > Viridiplantae > Streptophyta > Magnoliopsida > Myrtales > Myrtaceae > Eucalyptus > Eucalyptus shirleyi. The sequence goes on along the minus strand of CM029448.1, from coordinate 15,467,769 downwards.
TCTTCGAGAATATTGACGCTCCCTGCAATTGATCAAACAAGTCATCTATCCTCGGCAATGGATACTTGTTCTTGATCGTTACCTGATTGAGCTGCCGATAGTCGATGCACAAACGCAACGAACCATCTTTCTTCTTAACAAACATAAGTAGTGCTCCCCAAGGTGATGCACTAGGACGAATAAATCCTTTATCCAGTAACTCTTGCATCTGCACCTTCAGTTCCTTCAACTCAGATAGCGACATTCGATAAGGTGCCTTTGAGATCGGTTCTGTCCCTGGTGCTAGCTCGATTACAAATTCAATCTCTCTTTCTGGTGGTAACCCTGGCAATTCTTTTGGAAACTCCTGTACCACTGAAATATCTTCCATTTTCAGCTCTTCAACGGTCATATCCACGACAATCGCTAAGTACCATCGGCAACCCTCGTCTAACAAACGAGCTGCTTCCGGCGACGAGATTAAGGAAATCGAAGGTCCTCCTCGATTCCCGACAAACTCGAAGCTCTTACCCCCTAATGGGTCAAACTGAATCGCCTTGCGATAGCAGTCCATTTTAGCTCGTTGATTGGTGAGCCAGTCCATGCCAATTATCAAATCAGAATCATACATGGCTAGGACTAACAAGTCAATTTTCCCCACTCGCTCACCAATCTCTAACTTGCACCTCGAACATCCAAAAGCAGCAATAACTTTATCTTTCAAGGGTGTAGATATGCAAATTGCCGATTCCAACAATATAGGATTCAATCCTAGCATCCTAACATATTGCTCGGCAATGAAGGAATGGGTTGCTCCGGAATCAAACAAAGCATAAGCAGGTTGGTCGTTGAGCGAGACCGTACCTGTAATCACGCCAGGCGCAGCTTCTGCCTGACCTTGGGTAATCGCATATACGGTGCCCTGAGCTGGAGGTCTCTACGGTCCTCCTTGCAATGCATTTTGAGGGGCATACCCTCCTATCTGTCTCATCGATGGCGGCAGCGGCAACTGAGGTTGTCCTCTTTGCTTCTTAGGACAAAATCTGGCCATGTGGCCCTGTTGGCCACATTCAAAACATGCACCCGTCCTAACTGGGCACGGTGCTGTCCCATGTCTTCTTCCAACAAGCGACATGCATCATTCCTAATAGGTCCTGACCTATTAAATCCACTCTTCTTGCTGGGCGGGCTTTGGAATCTATTTGCAAACATCGGCCTCTTTCCTTGACGGATGTTGTCTCTATGAGAGCTAAACCTCAATCCAGATGAGGCAGCTTTATCATTATGATCTTTCTCAATCTTCTGAGCTCTCCGATATATGTCATTATAAGTCTTCAGATCCAGAAGGACTAAGGCACTTCTCAAATCTTGCCTGAATCCATCTCTAAACCTCCTCGCTCGGTTCACAGGATTCTCAAATAACTCGGGGGCATATCGCAAAAGTTCAGCGAACTTCGCCTCATACTCATCAACAGATAGGGAACCCTTGCAAAGACGTTGAAATTCAGCCATCTTCACCTCTCTGGCAGTCTCAGAGAAAAACTTATCATTGAAAGCTTCGCGGAAAGTGTTCCAGTCCTGAACAGCGCCTTCCGGAAAGATCATTTCACGCGTTGTCATCCACCAAGTGTCTGCAACTCCCTCCAACTGGTAAGTTGCTAACATTACTTTCTCAGCCTTGTTGCACATCAGCAGTGCAAATGCTTTCTCGAGCTTCTGAATCCATGAAGAAGCAGCTTCGGGGTCTCCAGACCCGGTAAACAACGGCGGATTTAACTTTAGGAAATGCTCCACCAACTTATGGATTGGTCTTGCAGCAACCACTATCTCCGGTGGATTCTCAACATTCATAGTAGCTGGAGCAACGGCAGGTGCAACTGTAGAGGCAACTCCGGTGGCGGCGACAGCGGCGGCAGTTGCAGCGGCCTGAGCAACGGCTTCAACAGCAGCGGCTTGCTGATCCATTCTATTACCAATTGCTTCCAGAACACGCAAGATCCCATCCACCCTAGGATCATTAGGGGCTGCTACCCCGACATCTACAACAGGTGGATTCACTCCACTCGCGCTAGCCTGTGCTGGTGCTCGACCACGTCCGCCTCGGGTTTCGACACGAGTCGGAGCTCTACCCCGAATAACGGCCCTACTGGTCCTCTTTGCAGGAGTTCTCGGCTCCTGATCGCTCATGGTGTAGCTTTACTCAACTAACACCTGTTTCCAATTCAACACCGAATTAGAAACAGAGTGATCCAAACAATAAACAATTTTAGCACTCAACTAACACAGATATGCACCAGCATGAATTTAAAGGCCTTTCCTACTAACTATCCCATGGTCATCACTCCTTATCACTCCAATCTTCAACTTCGCTCTGATACCACTTAAACCGGATGTCATGCCCCGATCCTCAGGCACGCACACATCCATCTCACTTGGTCGATTTTATAATGAGATATCCCAGGACAATGTATCGCCGACCCTTTCATTTTTAAGCACATGCGGAAGCAGTTAAAATCCCCAAACAATAAATCGATGGGATAGAAAAGCAGGACCATATTTTTCATATTGAAATTTATAACCAAACTTTTATACAAACCACAAATCACTTCATAACTATTCACATCAAAAAGCAGATCTCAAAAGAAGATAGGATCTCAATCCATTCAGACCGTACTGAAGGCCCCTCTCGAGACTATCTTCTTCTTCCAAAAATCCTTCTCTTCAGGTTTCATCTCAGAGTTCTCCTTCTCAGACTCTTCCTCCTCAGGTCCTCAGCGGGGTCATGAAATGATTCCCAAAACCGGGATGAGACTACGTCTCAGCGAGTTCTATCCCTCTAAAGCCCCATTAGTAAACCATTATACTAAAGGCTGCCTAAACACGCACAGGGCAGAGGACTTACCTTGGCCTCAGATCCCACCTGCAAGTCAGGTACAATTCACAATAAACCATTCACTTCAAACAAATCGAACCAGTCGATTACATGTCATACAATTCAATCCCCACTGTGGGATATTTAAAAGCTAGGCCACGTGCATTCTCCAGGACGACATTCTAGGTCTCCGAGCCACGTGCATTCTCTAAGGCAACCTCTTCGCCAAGGTGGTACATCAAGCCACCGAGCCACGTGTCCTTTTTACGATGCCCAGGCCCACGTGCATTCTCTAAGGTACGCGCTTACCAAAGTGACGCATCAGATCACCGAGCCACGTGCCCTTTTAGATGCCATTCCGAATACTAGATCCATGTGCATTCTCTAAGGTACTCACTTACCAAAGTGACGCATCAGATCACCGAGCCACGTGTCCTTTTAGATGCCTGGGCCCACGTGCATTCTCTTAGGTGCTAACTCACCAAAGTGATGCATCAATTCAACGAGCCACGTGCCCTTTTAGATGCCAAACTCTGTCACCGAGCCACGTGCATTCTCCAGGACGACATACCGAGTCTCCGAGCCACGTGCATTCTCTCAGGTGACATATTCAACCATTGAACTCACGTGCATTCTCCAGGTGACATTCCAATTCACCGAGCCACGTGCCTCTTTCAAGTGGTTACCAATCTACTTTCAATACCGATAACCAATGCCCAACAATTTCTCAATCAAATAATTAAATCAACTCACAAAGCATTATAAATACTGAATAACATACTTGGCCATTTACCAATCAACAATTCAATCTCAATCAAATCCAATCAATTTAGGGTAAATCCTTAAAATATCACAATTTATTCAATTCCATACAACGTGGAGCTCAAATAAATAAATGGACTGTGCCACAACAATCAGCACGAGATTTCGATCGCCGGCCATCAAATAATTTCCGAAAAATAATTAATTAAATTATTAATTTTGAAAATTAAATAATTATTATTAAAAATTCAATTTAGCTCAAAATAAAGCCCGATTAAATAAACGGACTTCACTACGGTCATCAGCATAATTTTCCGGTTCCAGGCCATCTCAGTTGAATTTTCGGAAAATAAATAATTATTTAATTTAATTCCGAAAATTAATATTTAAATATTAAAAATTCCACTTAGGCCCGAAAAGCCTAATTGCAGCCCACCAAGGGTCGGGAAAAATCCCGAGGCACTTCCAATAAATAGTAGACGACGTCTACTTGCTAATTACACATTCAATTTTTCTAATTCGCATCACAATTGGCTAATAATTGCTAATTTAATCTAATCTAACAACCTAAACATAATTAATTAAATATAAACCACCCTTAAGCATAATTAGCCACTAATCCTGGATTAGTGAGATTACTCACCAAATCGCGCGCAAATCGGATCAATCCGACGGCGGCGACGTGAGGGACGAAACTTCCCAAAGCACGGCTCGGGTTTGGGGCCCGGAAACGGCCCAAAAGCGGGCCCGAAGTCATTGAAACCCACTCCGTGGGCTTGCTGGGCGAGGCTGATCGAGGTCGCTCCGGCGGCTAAGGCGGCAAGGGGAGGCCGGCGGAGGGCGAGGGGGACGGGAGGAGGTCCGGCGAGGCTGGGCGGTGGCCGGAGGTGGCTGGATAAAGGCTGGACAGAGCTGGGTCGCGCGGGGGAGACGCTGCAGCGAGCGACGGACGGCGGGACGGCGGGACGGCGGCGAGTGGCGGGCGCACGGGCGCGGCGCGAGTGCGGGTGGCGGTGCGGCGACGGGATGGGCGGCGACGGTGCAGCGACGGCGAGCTGCAGCTTCTGGTTCGGGCTTGCTTGCTCGAGCGCGAAGAAAGAAGGAGAAGAAGAAGCTGGTTCTGTCGTGTGCGGGAAGGAAGAAGAGAGAGGGGAGAGAAGAGAGAGAGAAGAGAGGGATAAGGGTTGATCGGTCAAAAAGGGAAGAGAGAGAGAGAATAGGCGGTGGGGCAATTCGCACGAGGGGGAGAGGAGAGGGGAGAGGAGAGAGGAGAGAGGAGAGAGAAAGAAAAGAGAGAAAAAGAGAAAAAGGAGAGGAAAAAGGGAGAGAAAGAAAAAAGGGGAGAAAGAGAAAAAGGAAAAAGAAAATGCATAATGCCTTTATGCAAATTTTCCTTTTCTCTTTTCCTTTTCCTTTCTATTTTAATTTGGTCTTCAATTTTCTTCCGATAATTTCTTTATTGAAATTTCGAACCCGTCAATAAATTGACGAGCGATGAGACAGGATCCTAAAAATAAGAATTATGACGCGCTTAAAATTCGATTCCCGAAATCGAGTTCAATTTCGTGGTTAAAAATCGATCAGACGTGATTTTAGCTCAATCCAACCAATTAGGTAGCTTTTAGGATTTTACAGCTGATACATCCCTTAACGGCTTCACCCAATAGGTTAGTTAACTTGTGAGTAATCAACTCAGAGAAAAAGGGCCATAGGCACGTCGACGAAATGCCCATTTCACTTTATCGAAACGGGGTCGAATTTCAGGATGTCGCAAGTAGAAAGAAAAGAAAATAAAAGAAAATAAAATAAAGAGGGGAAAAAGTGCAAGAAAATTGGAAAATAAAAAAATTTGTAAAAATCATCTACGTTAGTGTCGGCATTCACGTCAACAATTTTTGACCAAAATTGGTTGGAAGGATTATATTGGTAAATTGTCAAAAGATTGAGGTTTAAATTGGCAAAGGAATAAAAAAGATTTAGGATTGATTGCTATAAAATAAGTTTAGGCGAAAATGATTAAAAAATGGCCCCAAATCAGATGAAAATTTCTCAAAACACAATTCCTTCAACCACCGCGACTTCCGCCGCCCGATTAGCCTCCAGCGAACACCGATATACCGGAAAAACTCATGGCTAATGTTCCTTATGGTAGTGCGACTGTGCGGGTCTGAAAACAAGGGGTGGGTCGCCGGAATTTGCCCAGAATTTAGGAGTTTCTCTGTTGGCCTCAAAATCCGAATTACTGTTCATCTCTAAAATGCCCGAAAAACACACCAAAAATTCGAGAAAAACAAGGCAGAGGCACTAAACACACTCTGATACCAAATGTTAGACAAAATAATTCATATGCAGAAGCCAGGATCGATAAAAGACAAACCTCCAGCCATTGTTCGTATTCACGTTCGTCGAATGTCCTGAAAAATCAAGAAAATAATAGGCACACTCTACTAACCAAATCTCCTCACGTACTGATGGTGTATTCTAAATGTGAGGATTTTGTGTTAGACCTTGTGATCACCCGTCAGAAATGATCGTACGTTTCTATTTATATCTCGTCTTCCATCAAGACGGTAACCAATGGGCGGTTGTCACGAAAGGGTACGAAGCGTGGAAAACTTTATGTCGAATAGTCGCAACTTTAAGAGAAAATGTGGGTCTAAAAAATGTGGGATCATAAAATAAATAACAGTTAGCCTATCGTGCGATAATTAAAAGCTCATAAGATGTAATTTTCTAAAAGTAAAGAGTTATATCTTTGCTTGCAAGCAGGGGTTGCCCTTTCTGAGTGGGGCAACAACATCGGCTTCAATTTTCTCGTGACTGCTGATTTGTTTCCATGTACTCCACGGAGAAGAAATGCAGGAAGAGGAGGGCAACCTTTATCATTACTCGAGTTAAAGTCAAGTCATTAGCTATCCGAAACCTATATGTCCAAAAGAAAAGGGCAAGAAAATGGAAATACTTATCTCTTCATGGAAAGATTGCTACGTTGAAATTGCAACAATGACTACCGCAAGGATGCACAAGCCCTATAAATCCAGCGGAGGACCACGCCAAGAAACATTAGGAGAAATATCTAAAAAAAAGTAGACATAAGAAACCATGACCTCTATATTTCAACACTGAAGCTTTTGTTGATAGATCTGTCCCAATTAGATGGCTCAAAGCCAAGGACCGGTCTACGAGGCTACCGGTCTCTCCCAACTCTACGAGACCAAAATGGAGCTTCGACAATGATATCTTTTATAGAAGAGAAAATGACACAAATAGTTTATGAAGTTTGGCTAAATGTGTAATATCGTCCTTGAACTTTTAATTTGTTTGATGTAATCTCTGAACTTTTGATAAATGTTCAATCCATTCCTTGAACTATATGAAAATGTGAAATGTCATCCCTAAACTTGAATTAATGGAAGGATAACATTGGATATTTTCACCTAGTGTAAGAATTGCATAAGTTTTTTACTAAAAGTTTAAGGATTATATTGAACAAATTAAAAATTTAGAGACGACATTATATATTGGGCTAAAGTTCATGGACCAAATTAAATAAATTAAAAAATTATTGTATATTGGGTCAAAGTTCATAGATTATATACGTTATTATCCTTTTACAGAATTTAAAAATCTCCCATTCGCTAAGAATTCATTTTGAGGTGCATTTGAAGCACCGTGCGTCCTCTCAAAATCGATCAATTATAATCAGCCAAGTTTTAGTGAAGCATTTTTTCATCGTGTTATTGATTAATTGAGTGGATGGTCGATAGTATTCGACAAGCATACGAGGGTTTTCCTTTCTTATCCCACTTCGGAGCTACGTGTGCTTCCGGCTGTTGATGACGATGGGATCGCTTCTAGTAGGCAAGAATTATAGAAAAAAAAAGCTGACAAATAAATTGGGGTTCATGGAGACGAAAAGAAATCTTTGATTATTTCCTACTAGCAGCAAAAAACCAAACTAACTACTTACAAAAAATTTCAAAAATAAAAATGGTTAGTGTAAATAAAAATGGGGTTAGCTCATGAGCCAAAAAATGTCTCCATAAACACCAATCTTTTATCTCAATAACTCATGGATCGGCGCTTTCGTAAGGCTCTCAGACTTTTTGCCATGTCAAGCGAGCTATCTTACGGTAAAATCACACAACCAATCCTAAATCTAGAAAATGAAATTGCACTTGCAATTTTATATTGCATGTGTCAGTATATGCAATATAAAATTACGTGCCTTCACGAAATAAGATGATTCCAGTTGATTCCCTTTTCAATTTTTGACATGGCAAGTTATGCCCAGCCAGACCGCGACAATGAAGCTTTGTCAACGGTGTGGGTTGAAGTACAAATCATTAAACGGTACCATAACGAAACTTGGACTTATTTTATTGGACGTGGATACATAAAAAAGATAATAATAAAAAAAATGTATGAAAATTCTTGGACACAACCTTATTGCTCTATTAAAACTTCGATACGCACACGAAAAATATCACGAAAAGGAAAGAGAGCACAAAAGGAGAAGCCGAAATGGATTCGCTCTCACCTCCGAAGCTTCCCTTGATAGATTTATGCAAATATGACATGAAGCCAGGAAGCACCGACTGGGATTCAACGCAAAAAGAGGTTCTCAAAGCACTTGAAGAGTACGGTTGTTTTGAGGCTCTATATGATAAAATCAGTGTCGAGCTTCACAACGATGTCTTCAAACAATTGGAGGATTTGTTCAATCTTCCGGCTGAGACGAAGTGTCGTTTTGTCAGCCCCTGGAAACTGAAAGACGGTTACCTCGCGAGTCGACCTCAGTCGCCTCTCTACGAAGCCATGGGAATCAGAAGCGTGCTGGACTCTGGAGGCATGAGGAACTTAGCCAATCTCATGTGGCCTCAGGGAAATCCGATCTTTTGGTACATTTACTTCGTCTGAAACCGGTAGCCCATGAGCGGCCTCGTTATCGCAGCTTGTGTAGTTTGAAAATTACTTCACTATATAAATGCGAATACTTGTGTTGATCAACTAGGGAAAAGAAAAATTTTGATTTTACGGTTCTTTTGATATCCCAGTTGAAAATTTTTTATTTGCCAAAGGTATATTTCCTAGCATTGTGAGCTGTATTTTTTGGAAAAATTAACCGTACTTTTGACAATATAATCGAATTTATATGCAGTGAAACACTGGATTCGTATGCTAGGAGGCTCTCTGAGTAGGAGCAAGTGATCGTCACGATGGTGTTTCGAAGCTTAGGCGTGGAGAAATATCTGGAGTCGCATAACGAATCTTTGAGCCACACGATCCGAGTCATGAAATACGAAGCGCCGATGACTCGGGAGCCTCGGATCGGAGCAAGATCTCACTATGAGAAGGCCGTCTTGACCATACTTCAGCAGAATCGCGTGGACGGAGGTGCAAACGAAGGATAGAAAGTGGTTTCAAGTGGCACCTTCGGCTTCGACCTTCATAGTCGTGGTTGGAGAGTCGTTTCAGGTGAGCATCTTTCCTTTCTCTCATGCCAAGGCCTGTAATTCAGATTCGTCGTAGTCATGATGACGGTTGGATAAACTCATTTTACTATATCAACCAAATCATTTTAAGATGTTCTATATCTAAATCCTATTAGGACTCAGAAGAGAATACACGTCTCGATTCTTGTGTTTTTCCTCACTTTGAGGATATTTGAGTTGCTTCAATACCGTTCCTTTCTATTCGAAACACTTAGAAAAGGGATCACCATATCCTGTCCAAATCAATCCTTGATAATAAAGAAACACAAGTATTGTAATACTTATTCCATTACATTGGTCGACCATTCCATTCCATCGCATCAAGAGTGATATTAAGGGTCAAGGTAAATAGAATCATCCAAGCATTAAGAAAAATTGGGTCATTTAAGATAGTGATCACAACGTTCACATTACCATAGTTAACTATGAGGGGAAAATTACCAAAAAAGTTCTAAGTGTATTGTAATTGTGCAAGTTAAGTCGTAAACAATTTTTTTTTTTTTTGTCAATTTAGTTTAAATCTTTTACATTTGTGCCAATTCAATATCTAGCTAAAGTTGGTTGGCTAGCGTTGATGTGGACACTAGCCGTCACTAACCATTTGATCGATGCTAATGTAACAATTTTTTAATGATTTTTTAAAAATTTTCCTTCAATTTTTTTTCCTTTTCTTCCTACCATTCTTCTTCTTCCCCCACCCCCCTAGTGGTTGGTGAGGATCTTGTGAGTCTCCCCGGCCACTGGGTGAGGACTGTGAAGCCCTTGACAGCCGTCGGCAAGGGTTGCAGGCCCTCATTGAGCCTTGCCCAAATCTGGGGAGGTTGGGGGTTGCAGGCGAGGCAGCCTTGGTTAGATCTATGTGAGGGTAAGCTCACCATGGCCTTGCCGATCATAGGTGAAGGCGGCCTCGCCCATGGTTGTGAGGCCATGGCCACCTTCACTTGCGGCCAGTGAAGCCCTCGCAGCCCTTAGGCCTTTGTGAGGTGCCTCATAGTCCTCCCCTTTTGTCTCAGGTACTGCAGCCCTAGGCCTTCTCTCTCTCTCTCTCTCTCTCTCTCTCTCTCTCTACCAATGGTCATTGGGCCTGCTTGAGCCTAGTTGCCACACTTCAACCTCGATTTGATGTAGTCGCGCCTCGCAAAGGTTTGGAGGCCATAGGTGAAGGCAGCCATGGCCTTGCAATCACAGGTAAGGCCGCTTTCACTCCCGACTGGTGAGGCCATGGTGAGGCTTCCCTTGCCCAGATCGCCTCGCCTACATCTAGGAGGTTGGCAGAAGAAGAAGAACAATAGGAAGAAAAGAACAAAAGAAAAAGAAAAGAAAAAACAAATAAAGAAAAAATTCAAATAAAATAAAATATTATTAAGAAAATGCCATGTTAGCGGTGGCCGGATGGTTGGTGCCGGCTTGCGTCCATGCACTTCAACCTCGATTTGATGCAGTCGTGCCTCGCAAAGGCTTGGAGGCCGTAGGTGAAGGTAGCCATGGCCTCGCAATCGCAGGCAAGGCCACCTTCACCCCCGATCGGTGAGGCCATGGTGAGGCTACCCTCGCCCATATCGCCTCACCTAAATCTGGGTGAGGTTGGGGGAAGAAGAAGAACAATAGGAAGAAAAGAACAAAAGAAAAAGAAAAGAAAATTTTTAAAAATAAATAAATAATTCAAATAAAATAAATTATTATTAAGAAAATGTCATGTTAGCAGCAGCTGGATGGTCAGTGCCGGCTTGCATCCACGTTCACGCTAGCCTGCCAAATTTAGCCAGATGGATTGAATCGTCACAAATCCCAAATGTTTGAAACTGAATTGGCAAAAAGAAAGGGTTTAGGATTAAATTAGCACAATTGCAATAGGTTTAAGATTTTTGTGTGTGTGTTTTTTTTAATATAATTTTCCCTAACTATGAGACAAAATATATCTACCTTAAAATGTCTTGTAGATAATGCTAATAATGAATTTATTTGAAACGAATCATTGGTTAGGGATGGAGCAATGGGCGAGTGCACTGCCCCAGACACTGAGTGAGTGATGATTAGTGGGAACGAAGCGAGGTATTCGATCGGCTTGTTCTCGTTCATAAGAGGAGTGGTCAAGTGCCCACAGGAGCTGGTGGACGAGCAACACCCCTTGCTCTTCAAGCCTTTCGACGAGTCGGTCTGTTTTGACTCTACGAAACAAAGCAAGAACTCAAGGACGAAGTCGAGCTGGGTAGGCCTGGGCGGGTTGGTCGGCCTGCTTCAAGTGAAAATACTTTTTCAGGCCCGCCCACAGTTTGGGAAAGATTGGATTTTCTACATGAAGTAATTAGCTTTGGACGGGCCCAACGGGACGTGCTCAGCTTGTCCAAACCCACTCGATCCCAATGGTTTCGGGCCTGAGGGGCTCCGAATCCCCAGACTTGTGATCGTGTCTAATTGAAGGGGCGGATTTTGTGCGGGGCGAGGTGAGTCGCCCTCATTGCCCCAAGGGCTTCCTTTGGATCCTTATTGCTTGGTTAAGAGGTCTAACCTCACCAAATGAAGGGAGCTTTCTAGGAAGCTTGTCCGTTTGACATGTAGGGATGACAAGGTCTATTGATGAGTTCCTTATTTTAATGTGTCGATGTTTGCACGCTTTGCAATCTTCAATGTATCTTTTTTTCTTTTCCAAGATGAAAGAATACTTTCTAAATGTTTTGCATCCCGATGATCTCAAGATCTGGACAAGAACGGAAATGAACCCTTTTAGGGACTTGCTTAGGTCCAATTACATGCCAATCAATAAAAATATGTTTACATACAAACTTGGCCACCAGATTTTGTAAGATTTTTTTCAAAGTCCTAAAGTTAAGAACTATCAATGGGAACTTCCAGTGAGATAATTTCCAAATTAGGATCTATTTTCCTATAATGATTTAGGTGAAGTCAATAAATCTTTCCAGATTGAGCATGTTGTGATGCGTATTGCATTTTAGGTGATGATTATTACCCATTGAAAGCTTGCACTTTGTATGGTCATGGAAAAGATCTTGAGAAAATAATTTAAATTTATGCCATAGTCAGAAATTAAGAGTCAATATCACATTTAAAAATTGCAAATATTTTTTATTTTACAAAATAGGGATTTTGTTAAAAGATTGATTTGAAATATTTCACAACATGTTGATCTCCATATTTAAAAGACTCATTTCAAATTAATGAGCTTACATATAAATGTTTTTATATACGAGTTTATGGATATTTCTAATTATTTATAAAGACACGCAATCATGATATACGATATAGCCATAGTTAATAATTATCATATCTTTTTGCACCCTTAAGATAAAATGGACCACTTAAAAAATTATTATTTAAAGGGAAAAAACCGTAAAAAATCCCAAACTTTACTTAGTATGATAAATTTACCTCATTTTTTTATATAAAAAAACTCTAAACTTTTCCAACTGAAACACATTTACCCAATTTTTCTTTTCATAACACAAAAAACCCCAAATTTATACTATCGTGATATAATTATCTTAAACTATAGAGCATTTTCATCTTTTACTTTTGCTTTTCCTTTTTCCTTTTTTTTTTTTTTCTTCTTTCTTCTCCTCTCTTCCCTATGCCATGGCCGGCGGAGGGAAGTCGGACTTAGGCAAGGGCCACCCTCCTTCGGGTCAGGTGAGGATAGCCCTCGCTAGATCCGGTGAAGGCGGCCCTTGTTGACGCTGACAAGGCACTCCTCACCAGATTTGGTCCAGGCGAGGGCAGCCCTCATGGATTTGGTGAGGGCTGTCCTCGCCCGACCTAGGGGGGTTACCCTCGTTTGCCCAAGTGAGGGACGATTGTGAGGGTGGCCCTCACTAGCCTAGGCAAGGGCGGCCTCACCTGAGTCCAGCTTTCCTCTAATGGCCATGGTAGAGGGAGAAAAGAAGAAGGAAAAAGGAAAAAATAAAAGATAAATAAAAATAAATTTTAAAGTAAAAGACAAAAATGTCCTTCAGCCATAGATTTTGGGGTAAATGTGTTACAATTGGCAAAGTTTGTTGTTTTCTGTGTCAAAAAAAAAAAGTTTAGGGTAAATTTGTTACATTAGATAAAGTTTGAGGTTTTTAGTGGTTGTTCCTTTATTTAAACGCTAACTTTTTTAAAGTGACTCAAACTTGAGTGTAAGTAAAAAATGCGAAACCCCTTTGGAATATTGGCTGCAAAATATCATTAAACAAGATGAATTACTATTTAACTCTTATTATATCGTGTGCTTTTCCATATCTCTAAACAAAATAGCAGAAATTAAGATAATGATTTTTGCTTAGTTCACAATATCTTGCGCATTGCACAGGTTCAATCCTAGCACGATACATACTACGACATGTTTCATGTTAATAGTATAGAATGTTCTAATCTAAGATTGTGATATATAACATACAACAACATGTTTCATGTCATGAATGCTTATTAGGCCTATGTAACGTACATGCTGACGTATAAAACACACTAATTGCATGCTCAATTGCAATGATACAAACATTACTTGAATTTACGTACAATTAGATCCGATGTTCTACCTATAATGGAAAGGCCACATTACAAACACAATAGTTCGACAATTGCCCACGAGGCCAATATCATATTTAAGTCAACGGAGGAGGTAATTAAAATGATTCTAGCCTCTAGGAGTGTAGTTTAATCAAGCTATTCGCTGGCTATAGCCATAATAAATATGTAACGTGGTCAACTATACAATCCATTCCTCTTTAAATTAGTATATAGCTGTCACGAATAAAGTAATAAAATCAGTAAAACTATTATTTGGCTTCTAAAAAGCTTGTTTCGGCAAATAATATCGTTGTTAATCAATTAATCGGCACGTTGGCTAACCTCAAGCATTGTTATTTTTAAAGACCTTACAAAATTTTAATTATATTGGAGTAAAAAAGGGAGAATTGTCCAAAAAGTCCTAAATCTATTGCAGTTTTGCTAATTCAGTCTTAAACCTTTCAATTTTGTCGATTGAATCATAAACCTTTTGTTAGTTTGCCAATTGAGTCCATCCGGCTAATTTTGGCCGGAAAATGCTAATGTGGACGACGGCGGTGCCACGTAAGACAGCCGGCGCTGACATGGACAAATTTTAATAATATTTTAATGTTTTTAATATTTTTTTGATTTTATTTAAATATTTTTAATATTTTTAATATATTTTTATTATTTAATATATTCTGTTTTTTTTTTTTTTTTTTTTTTTTTTTTCTTTTTGGCTTTTCCCTTGCCCTTTTTCGGTGGCCGGCCACCGACCACAGGCGACGGCAACACCGGGTGAGGTTAGCCCCGGCAAGGGCTGGCCTCGCTAGATCTAGCAAGGGGAGCCCTCGCCCAGGCGAGCGTCGGCCTCGCCCCTAGCCGGGCGGGCGACGGCTGGCCACCTGGCAACAGGCCGAGTCGCTACGGCTCCGGCTTCCGCTGTTCATTGTTGCGGAAGCCGATTTGGGTCATCGTCTTCTCCAATCCACCCTCTGCAAAACAAGTCGAAAAACCCTCAGGTCCTTGGCAAGCTCCGACGATGGAGGCAGCGAACAGGGCGCTGGCCGCGCTCATGAAAGTCGCTGGTGAGGGGAGCCCTCACCCAAACCAGATCTGGCAAGGCCGGCTAGAGGTGAGGCCGACGCTCGCCTGGGCGAGGGTGAGCCTCGTCGCCATCGCCTGGCCATGCCTCGCCTGCGGCAAGCGAGGCCAGCCGGCTGGCTATGGCCGGTGGCCGGCCATCGGAAAAGGGCAAGGGAAAAGCCAAAAAGAAAGAAAAAAAAAAAAGGAAAAAACAAAAAATATTAAAAAATTAAAAAAAATCAATTTTTGAAAAAATATTAAAAAATTATTAAAATTTGTCAACGTCAGCATCGGCAGTTCTACGTGCCACCACCAACATCCACATCAGCATTTTCCGGCCAAAATTGGCCGGATGGACTCAATTGGTAAACTAACAAAAGGTTTAGGACTCAATCGGCAAGATTGAAAGGTTTAGGACTAAATTGGCAAAACTGCAATAGGTTTAGGACTTTTTGGACAATTCTCCCGAGTAAAAAATCATTATATCAAATCTTTGGAAACCCCTTTTTCCGCCTTTTTAGTCCGAGACTAATATCCAGAACATTTACACGTCACTTCAGAGTTGATACCGATAATTGAATTGTAGTCTCATTTTTTCTTGAGAGGCGAGGCGTTGGTCATCGTACCAATTAGATGCAATACGTATCGGCGATGCAATCGATTTCCCCATATACAATTAGCGTGCTTTATGGATACATCGATCGGTGCGGTTACGCAATTCCAATAAACATCAAGCAACATGACAAGCTCTTGCCAACAGATAATGCTGTCATCGGAATGCAGACATTTAATGACATTCGCAACATGCCAAGTCGTGCATTAATTTACAAGCGCTTTTCGAGGAAGCTTCATGCGTGTTCTTCGCTTTTTTGCACTCAAAGTCATGGCAAG
This sequence comes from Eucalyptus shirleyi, assembly GCA_017140165.1. Lineage (NCBI taxonomy): Eukaryota > Viridiplantae > Streptophyta > Magnoliopsida > Myrtales > Myrtaceae > Eucalyptus > Eucalyptus shirleyi. Next base: position 15,452,199 of record CM029448.1, on the reverse strand, counting down.
GCCCCTTAAATCCGGCAGAAACTAAGAGACTGAGGGCAACGATCACCGGAGAATCGAAGTCTCGCAAGAAAAAACGAAGGCTTCAGCATGGGTTCGGGTCCGGCGCTGGAGCTTCCCTCCATAGATTTTTCCGGATTGGGCGATTCAGAGCCTGGAAGCCACGGTTGGGATTCCGTCCAAGACGCCGTCCAGCGAGCGCTCGAAGAGTATGGCTGCTTCTTGGCTCTGTACGACAAGGTCACCGTGGAGCTTCACGACGAGGTCTTCCATCAGATGGAGGAGATGTTCGGTCTTCCGGCCGAGACTAAGCGCCAGTTCGTCGACCCGACCAGGCCGTACGATGGCTACCTTGCTAACCTCCCTCTGAATCCTCTTCATGAGGCCATGGGGATGCGCGACGCCCTGAACTCGGGCGCGATCGAACGCTTGGCCGCTCTCATGTGGCCAGAGGGGAACGCCAAATTCTGGTACGTATGGCGCGAATTACATTCCCGAACTTCCCTTGGCCATGCTCCGAGTCATTTACGTTCTGTCGAAAATTGTTCATCGTGAAGAACTTCAATTACAAAAAACTTGGCGAATTCGCCTCTCTGAATCGCTTGCAGCGAGCTGCTGAACTCGTACCTCAGGAGGCTGTCCGAGTTAGACTACACGATCCAGAAGATGGTGTTCCGAAGCTTCGGCGTTGAGGGCTATCTTGACTCGCACGCTGCGTCGACGCTACATGCCCTTCGCCTCCTGAGGTACGGAGCGCCGGAGACGGAGGAGGCTCGGCCAGGAGGCTCAACTCATTACGACTTAAGCTTCGTGACCATGCTGCAGCAGAATCACGTGAACGGATTGGAAGTGGAGACGAAGCATGGAGACTGGATTAAAGTCGCGCCTTCAGCTTCCTCTACTATCGTCATGCTTGGAGAGTCATTCCATGTGAGTCCCTCTCTCTCTCTAATAATCTCTTCATTATATCCCACCTTTTACAAAATAAGATTAAAAATAGTGGATATGCAAAAATTATAAATTTTTTCTAAACCATTAAAGCATATTCTAAAGAAAAATCCTACTTAAGAGATTTTATACACAATCGATTTGAGAGGATCTGACAGAGTTATATCATCCTCATATGAAGGTTGTTTGTATGAAATTTTCTTTATGCCGGCGGTGAGCTTGCTATATAATTCTATATCTAATTTGTGAGCTTTTTTCTTGGACCAATCAATTTGTGTTGTAGAATATTGCTCATTCCTTTAAATAGTCTTTGTTTACCTAACATGAATTTCTTCTATAATTAAATTTATAAGTGATTTTAGAAATTCACGACTTTCCACTAACTACCGGGATGCTTTAAAAAACTGAACAGTAAGTAATTGCAAATTGCCCTCTGAACTAGATTTGTGCCTTTTTTTTGGGTTCTCGTGTGATTCTCAATAATCCATATGCATGATGCTTGATTTGGATAATTGGTCAATATTTTCAAATTGTAACTACTTAATAAATGGAGAAAAATTATCAGAAAAGTTCTACATTTATTGCACCGTGATCAGTTCAATACTAAACATTTTAATTTGACCAATTTAATCTTAAATCTTTTGATGATTTGCCAATAGTGTCTCTCAAATCAATTTTTTTTCTCTTTTTCTTTTCTTTCCTTTTTTTTTTCCTATTACTTGCCGATCGCCGTCCATAGGTGAGGGCAACCTTTGCTATACGGTGGCGACCTCCAATTGCCATTGTTGAGGCCCCATCAACCAGCAGAGGGAAGTAGAAAGAAAAAGAAAATGAAAAAGAAAAGAAAAGAAAAGAAAGAGGGGAAAAAGTGCAAAAAAATTGAAAAATAAAAAATTTTAAAAATAATCAACGTTAGTGTCGGCATCCACGTTAGCGATTTTTGACTAAAATTGGTTGCAAGGATTATATTGGTAAATCGTCAAAAGATTGAGGTCTAATTTGGCAAAGGAAAAAAAAAAGACTTAGGACTGATCGCTATAAAGTAAGTTTAGATTTTTTGGACAATTATTCTCGAGACAGGTGAGTTGTGTAGTTATAAGAGTACACAAGATGTTTACCCCCATTAACATTCATGCAATAATCTCCTTGATTAAGAGATGCATGCATAACTTTCACCTCAGCTGTGACCTCTTTCATGGTCTTTTCTTAGGGATGGAGCAACGGAAGATTATACTGTCCTCGACACCGTGTGATGATGCGCGGGCACGAGGCCAGGCTCTCCATCGGGATCTTCTCCGGCATCGAAGGAACCGTTCGGTGCCCTAACGAGCTTGTGGACGAGCAACACCCTTTGCTTTTCAAGCCCTTCGACACTGAGGGCCTCATCCGCATCTTCGCCACACCGGAGGGACGGAACGGAGCTTCGGCTCTCAAAACCTTTTATAGCGTTTCTAATTGAACGTGATCTTTTTTCAGATTACTATTCCAAACCCTTTATATAGCCTTTAATTTGATGTTGGCGATCGTTGTTTTTCTCCAATCCCCACCCCCCAAAACCGCAACCTTTCTCTCCCTATGTCATCTGGTAATAAAATTAATAATCACAAGATTTAGCGGATGACCTATCTATGTACATCCATGGTTAAAATTCCTTTATCCCTGAAATAGAAATTTCGACCTTTTGTCAACATCATAGAGTAAAAACATATTGGGAATAAGTGTATTAAAAGTTCTAAAATTTATCATATAAGTGCAATTAAGTCTTAAAACGTTTAAAAAGTACAATCAAAAGAATGATTTGATTGGACCAATTTGATAAGTTTTATGACTCAATTATACTTTTCGAAAATTTTTGAGACTCAGTTACACTTTTGTTACAAGTTGTATGATTTAATTGCACTTTTTGAATTTTTTAGGACTCAAATGCATTTTTGTGACAAGTTTTAAAACTTCCAATACATTTATGACTTTACAATAATATTTACGTAACAGTTATTCAATACAGATTCATTGCATATAATTAGATCACTTTTCTACCTTCAAATGAAGGCCACGTTCCAAACGCGATATTAAACAATGACAATGGTTATGAAAAAGCCAATATCATATTAAAGTCAATGAAGGAAGGGATACATGATTGATTATAGGAGTACAGTTTGATCAACTTATTTGTTGGCTATAGCCATAGTAAATACATACCATGCTCAAACTAAACAATCTAGTCCGCTCTACATTAGATTTAGCCATTGTGAATATGGGAGAAAAGTGTTAAAAAAGTCTTAAACCTTTTGCATTTGTGCCAATTTAGTCCTAAGCCTTTTGTTGGTGCTAATTTATTATAAACCTTTTCACTTTGTGCTAATTTAGTCATTTCCAGCTAATTTTGACTAGATTTTGTTGATTGGGTGCCGGCCAGCTGACATGACATAATCCACGTTGACATGAACAACTTTTGATAATATTTAAATATTTTTGAATTTTTTCCCATTCGTTTTCCTTTTCTTTTTCTTTCTTCTGTTCTCCTTCTCCTCCTCCTTCCTTCAACCAGTCGCTGGACCTCAGTGACTAGCTAGAGGTGACCTTGACCTTGCCAGCCACTAGCGAGGGTGACCTCATGCTAGGTGTTGAGGCTCACCCTCTTCGGATTTGGTGAGGGTCAAGCCTTGCCAGCCATCGCCTCTAGCCGGTCATCAAGGTTTGGCAACCAGCAAGAGGATGGGGGATGAGAAGAAAAAAGAAAAAAAAAAGAAAAAGAAAAGGAAAAAGAAAAAATAAAATGAAAATTCAAAAATATTAATATATTATTCAAAATTGTCCACGTTAGTGTCGATTATTTCATGTCAGCTGACGGGTGTCCAATTAACAAAATTCGATTAAATTTAGCCATAAAGGACTTAATTGGCACTAAGTGAAAAAGTTTATAACTAAATTGGCACAAATACAAAATATTGAGGACTTTTTAAATATTTTTGTTGCCAATATGGTATTGAGATTGACAAAATTATTATTTGACACTTAAAAAACTTGTTTTTGTAAATTAAGTTGTTGATTAGTCAATTGGCGTGTCAGCTAATTGCGGATATCATTGTTGGTGAAGGATCAATCAATTGATAGACCCATGAAATTTTATATGGCGTCAGAGCAAGATGTAATGATCTCAAATATTAGTGTTGGAACAATATAATATCAAACAATGCTTTTATCTAATATTTTAAACTTTAAGTTGAATTTTGTAGCCTCGTGTTCCTCAAGACATGAAGTCTTAGTTGCCATGTTTGTTAGAGTTGACAAGTATTGCTTGCGATAATCTCCTCGGATATTAGTAACGCACTTTATTTAAACCTTGGGTAGGTGTCACTTGGGGATTGTTGCTTGAAACACATTCATCAAATTATTTTTCAGTTGGAAATACAATTTGTGAGTTGGGCTTCATAACTTAATTATTACTTACTAGAAGTCAAACACTGCTTTTTTGTAGAAGAAAGCGATCAAATAATAAGTTTAAGTATTGGCTTTGCTCAAATGATATATTTGACCAAAAAAGTTATAAATGTATTCTAATTGTGCAAATTCAATTGTAATTTTTTTAGTCAATTTAGTTTAAACCTTTTACATTTGTGCCAATTTAATTCATCTAGCTAAATTTAATTGGCTGGCATTGACATGGATGCTGGCCATCACTGACCACGTGATCGACGTTGACTTGGCAATTTTTTAATAATATTTTTTGAATTGTTTTCCTTTTCTTCTCCCCCCCGGCCCTAGTGGCTGGTGAGGATCTTGTGAGTCTCCTTGCCCACTGGGTGAGGACTGTGAAGCCCTTGATGGCCGTCGGTGAGGGTCGCGGGCCCTCATTGAGCCTTGCCCAAATCTAGGAAGGTTGGGGGTTATAGGCAAGGCAGCCTTGCCTAGATCTACGCAAGGGTAGGCTCACCATGGCCTCATCCACGGTTGTGAGGCCATGGCGCCTTCACTTGCGGCTAGTGAAGTCCTTGCGGCCCCTAGGCCTTTGTGAGGTGCCTCACAATCCTCCCCTTTGGTCTCAGGTACTCTCTCTCTCTCTCTCTCTCTCTCTCTCTCTCTCTCTCTCTCTCTCTCTCTCTATACCAATGGTTGTTGGGCCTACTTGAGCCTAGTCACCGCACTTCAATGTTGATTTGTGGCAGTTGCGCCTCGCAAAGGCTTGGAGGCCATAGGTGAAGGTAGCCATGACTTCACAATCGCATACAAGGCCGCCTTCACCCCCCGATCCTTGAGTACACACCCATCCCTTACTTTGGTTAATTAATAGGGATGTCTCAGGACGCACCACCGACCCATTTTTATTTTAATACACATACGGAAGCATATAAAATCCCTAGACAATAAAGCAATAGGATAAGAAAGTAGGATTTTAAATTTCCTTGTTAAAATCATCCACACTTATATACATTGCCAATCATAGTACAAATATACAAGTCGAATTGTTAATTCAGATTTAAACCACGAGTTTCTAAAACAGGGCCTGCAATGTGGAATCGGCTTCTATAAAAAAAGAATTGCCCTATGACTAGCTAGTCCAATAGGATCGTCAATTCTTCAGGCTTCCCTTTCCACACTCTAGGTCCCAGTCCTTTACCAATGCCATTTAAGGATCTGAAAATGGTTATTCAATAACTAGTGAGATAATATCTCAGCAAGTTCTACCCCCTAAGACTCGATTAGTAAACCAATATACCATCCGGGTTGCCTATGCACACATGGATCATATGACTTACTTTGACCTCAAATTCCACCTACATATTAGCATAATTCAACTAGGCACCCAAGTAGATTAAATCATTGATCAATCGACCTAGTTGATTACATGTCAGCATGACTCTTCCCCGGTCATCTCAATCCATACTATGCATTTTACACGATAGTACACTTAGTCACCGAACCACGTGCATTCTTTAAGGTGACCTATACACCAAAGCATCCTATTTGGTCACCGAGCCATGTGCATTCTCTAAAGCATCTTATATGCAAGGTGACGTATTAATCACCAAGCCTTGTGCCTTCTCTAAGGTGACTTATTCACCAAGGCGATGTATTAATTACCGAGTCATATGCATTTTCTAAGGAGATATACCAAATCACCGAGCCACGTGCATTTCTAGGTGATGTATGTACTTAACAATTTTTCTCTAATGCAACTTACACGCCAAGGCGACCTATTTGGTCACTGAGCCACGTCACACAATATTTCTCCTCATCTTTTATTATGCCCGATAAAATATCGTGTGTGGGCACACGATTGGCCTTAGCCAAAATATAATATTTTCCTTTCTATAACTCCCACATTTTTCAGTAATCCATCAAACATTTTTGGCATTATTAATCGATGCCCAGTTATTCTTCAATTAATAAGATTATTTAATTTAGGAATAAATCCTAAAATCACCAATAAATCAATTTCTCTCAAAATAAAGCTCAATTAAATAAATGAACTACACCATGACAATCAGCATAAATTCTGGTCGTCGACTATCCTTGCCTAATTTCTGAAAATTAATTAATTAATTAAATAATTTATTAATTCTGAAAATTAATAAATAAATATAATAAATCCAATTTAGGCCCATAATGCCTAATTGGATGCTAGAATGGATCGGGAAAAATCCTAAAATGCATTCAATAAATAGAAGTACGTCTCTACTTGCTAATTACACTAAGCAATCACCTAACATGCATCATTAAGTTACTAATTAAATTATTCTAAACTAATCTAACAATCTAATTGCACTTAATTAAACCTAATCAACTCTTAAGCATCATTAGCAAACTAAGCAAAGATTAGTGAGCAAAACTCACCCGTTTAACAATCCGTTTGGATCAAATCGTTGGAAACATTGCAAGGGATGTTTTTCTCCAAAATGGGCCTAAGCTCCGGAGTTTGGAACCACCTCAAAATGAGCCACAAAGGTGGCAAGAAACCCACTGGAAAAGCTTCTATTTGGGCTGCAAAAATAGAAGAAACAAAACCAGTTTGGTGTGGTGAGGCTCGGGGAAGGTAGTGGGGGTGGTTTCGGTCTAAACGAGAACTCAACAGACCTCCGACAAGCCTCCATAGCCTCTCATAGCTACTGGACAGCGAGTTGGACGCATGGAATAGGGTTGGAATGGCGATGGTTCGATGGTGGCTTGCGTGTGTGGCGGCGGTGCACGGACTGGCGACAGCGTGCGGCTCCAACAGTCTCCTTGGCTTGTTGTTGAGGTTTTGAAAATAGAGAGGAGGGAGAGAATGGAGGTGGATGGTGGAGTGAGAGGGAGAAAGAGATAAGGATGAGGGAGAGATGGAGGGGGCCACTTGGCCAAGTTTTTCAATGGTTTGTCTCCTCCTTTGCTTGCCCATGAAGCCAGCATCCCTTGGCTACAAATGAGCAACCAATGCCTCTTCACAACTTCTCAAAAGGTCCAAAATGACTAGGAGAAAGGGGGGCTACGAATTTGCTTGAGTTCTCCTCAAATTGGACACAAAATCTCACTTGATTAATTCTCAATTGGCTTCAATAAATTCAATTGGTCATCCATTGACCATCTCGGCACTTTTCCTCACCCATAATTCTATCTCGCTTCCCAAATTTGCAATAAAAAATAACCCCGGCTTTAATTGAACAAAAGGGTCTTGAGCTGACCTTTTCCCAAAAAGTCTCGGTCATCAGAAAAATCTTCTGAGACTGAGTCGACGCTCTTCGGATTTATTGTGATATGATAGAATCTTCAATTTCTGAAATTGGATTTGAATTGGTGGTTAATTTCCATTTGTCGCGTTCTTAGCGTGATCTAAACTATCGGGTAGTTCAGAGATTTTTAATGCAAATGACCCGTGATCGATTTTCTTCGAGGCACAATGAACCCACTCGACACACTAGTGATTTTCGATTGTCGTGAAAATCTCGAGAACTCAATTACGGATATAGGGTACCAAAACAACAGTGAAATCAAATTAGTGCCGGTCGATAAGAATTTCCCAATTTAGTGGAGTCACTCACGATCGATCACATATCTCAGTCGAACTGACCTATCTTTGATCTCAAATCGATTTTTAATTGTGACGTAATTGCCTCTAAAGATAAGCACGGTCGAGAAGCCGATTCTTGGTCGAATTTTCAAGTCTATTTGCCTTAAAGTCTTTCATAGCTTCCCCAGATAGTCTAGTTATCTTGAGAGTGATCGGTTTTGAGAACAGCCCTATAGACGTGTTAATGAAATGCCTAATTAATTCAGTAGAAAACAGGGTTAAAAATCTAAGATGTAACAATAATTATGGTTAATGGATCAACGAAAGCCAACAAATTAAGATATGTCTTTTCCATTCACGTATTTTTTGAATTCATGAATTTCTTAGATTCACCTATTTATATATTTATTGAAAATCTAGGATGTCACATATGTCTATTTAATTCATGTATTTCTTCTATACATAAACTTTAAACCTCTATAAATAGATAAGAGCATAGAACTTCAATAGAGGGCTTTTCGATAGAACAATTCGAGACAACGATTCTAAAAGAGATTTGAAATACTACTCTACTCTTCTGATTTTTCTTGGTGTGCTGGTTTAATTGAACGGTTCAACTGAGTCCTATTTGCATAGTGCTAATCTAAACAAGTTCGAGGTGTTATATCTTGAGAGGCATAGTTCGTGAATCCATGGAGCACTATTAGTAGGAACTAATCATCTTAAGGAGATTCAGATATCCATACCTCACCTCCAATTTTATGTTATTTTTCTAGTGATATTTTATTTTCTTCTCCAAAATTTGTAAGTTTACATAAAAGAAGGATATTATAAAGTTGTTATCGTCTTCTTTACATTAATTGTCTAATTACAACAAACAATTTGCTTTCTTTGGATTATATTTCAACACGTTGCCCTTTCTCGTTGCTTTTTGCTGTTGCTGTGTTGCTGTCTTGTTGTTGTTTGTTGTCAATATCTGCTGTTTGTTGCTATGTTGTTATTGCTTGCTACGTTTATTGCTGTTCGTTACTGTTTGCTATTGTTCATTGCTGCTTTGCTGCTGTTCGCTGTTGCTACTGCACCATTGTTGTTGCTGTTTGCTGCTATTAGTTGCTGGTCATGCCGCTATGACTTAGTTGCTTCCCACGACTTTGTACTTTCGGTTTGTATCAATTTCTCGTGATTCTTAGAAACCTTGTGATGATGGATAATATTATACTTGCTTGTTGAGTATGTCCAGATTCTTGAATTCTTTTCTATAGTCTATTCACGTTTATGATCATTAGATGATATTTCATTGTTTACAGCAAAAATTGCGTGCAAAACATTTTCAAATAAAAGGTAAAGGCTGTGAAAGAGCACAAGTCCTAGACTCATGAATCTTTGGTTCGTGGAAGTAAAATGTGTGTTTAAACTACTCAAAACCGATTAATGGCGGCTTCAATAGATAAGATAAATATTATGATTGAATCACCTCTAGGAAGGTCGCAACAATATTGAGACTTTCTAGCCTCAGAAAACTTTATGATCCACGGGATCCAATTTTAGGTAGCATGTGGAGAGCATATATTCTAAGTGTATCTAATTTGATTAAGATTTTAATTCTATACATGATGATATGACATAAGTTACAACATTATGACATATGTCATGTGATAATATTCTATATAGTGTGATGACGTGTCATGTGATGATTTAAATTATTTGGCAGCAATCTTCCTAAGGTGAAAAAGACCGTGGGCTCTTATATTTTGGTCTATTCTTCATCATAGTTGTTGTACTTTAACTAGTATGTCCATGATGGGGTGTAATGAGAACGCACCGTTTCGCCTTGATACGCTACGATGGAAAAACACCTTTTGAAGGAGTGTGATTGAGTCATATAAAAGACTCCTGAAGACAACCGTTGACATAATTTGGAAGAACGTACGTATAAAAAATAAAGTTTTTTTTCCTGTCCCCTTTCCATCAAAGAGAAGGCGTTCCATTTTTTCTTTACAATAATAGTTTGCATTTACGCCATGGAAATCGGATGTTTTCCTTGTGATTGCATTAAGATCAACGTGAAGTATTTTTTGTTCATAATTCATCCGCAATTCAATGATTGTTCCAGGATAAATTATTGACTGCGTATCGAATAAGGTAAGTTGTCTTCCGCCAACTTGAATTTCAACATTGGTATAAGAGCCCGGTCGTGAATTCTGCCTTGTTTTTTTATCGAATTTTCTCGTTTATCTTTTGATATCGAGATCAAGAGTATGAAATCTACACTGTTTGGATGTTTATTGCTCGGAATTGCTATCTGAATCGTCGAAAACGAACTGAAGTGAAAAATAGGTTTGAGGTTGCATACAACCGTATAGTTTTGGCCAATTTTTGAAATATTTTTTCGGTCAAAATCAACTTTCAAATATATAGGGTGAAAGTACTTGTTAAGATGAGTCCAACGGTGAGTCGAGTGTCGCTAGATGAGGCTGGACGTGCCCACACACACGACCAGAAGCCACTGCACGTGGATGCCACGTGCTCAAAGCATTGGGAAAGCCAACGCATAAGCATCATGCATGTGTCGGCGAACCTACGTGTGCTAAAGTCAAGGATGATGTCATCCATGACGTCATTCGTTGGTTACCTCATGACGTTATCCAAAGGTTGGTAACCGCCGGATGACGTCATCGATGACGTCACCGTTGGAGGTGGTTGGCCGGTTGGTCACCGCCAACGACCCAACCCGATTCGACCCGAGGCCCGACCCGTTGACTCGACCTGACTGTTGACTGGTCAACCGGTTGGACCGGTTAACTAAACTGGTGATCAAACCGATTGGACCGGTCATCGGTTGGACCGGTTGGATCGGTTCGGACCGGCCGGGAGTCGTTTGGCTCGCTGGCGCGTGTGCCTCACGCGCCGCACACTCAAGCGATGCGTGTGGGTGTGTGGGACCTTCTATTGGAGCGTGGTCGGCGGCATTTGGTTTGTATGGTTGAGCTCTACATTGTGGTGTAATTATTATTTTTTTAATTTTATAAATATATAAAATTGTGTATGGAACTCTAAGTACGCATATTTTTGTGGGTTTAATGCATAGTGTATTCATTTTTAGCTTAAATTTTCTTATATTTTAAAAAATACAGCAGTTAGCCTGTATAAAAATGATGTCATATATGTTGAGTAGAGCTTGGTTTGATGGTAGCATGTATATAGTTTAATATACTTGTAATTTTCTAGTTCCAAGAAAATTCGAACAATGGTAGGAAATCATTGTTTTTCCGTTACATGTTGAATTGCAATTTTGATTGTAGTTGTAACATGATTATTTTTGTATGTTGGTTCACAACATGCTATGTTTTTTGTGTTAATGAAAAAATGTATAAATTACTTGAGATCATGTAATTATTTTTTCTAGTACAAGTTTGTAGGTTGGTAAAATTTAAAAGAGTTCTCTTCTAGAACTTAAAATTTACGCAAATTAAACTGAATAATCATACATAAAAGTTGATTGGAACATAGTGAACTTTTGCTTCTGTGTTTTTTGTTGAATTATCATTAATTTAATTTGTCTTTGCTGTAAATTAAATATGTGTGTTATTTTGAAAAATATGTTAGTATTGATTCTGCGTTTATTATATCAATGGGTTATAACAATTGATTATGACTTCGGCATCCAAGATCATTGCGGTTGACCTCAATAAGGGTGAGAAACTGAATGGTGACAATTATGATATTTGGCACCGAAAAGTTCAGTACATCCTTGAGGAGTAAGAGGTTTTGGAAACCCTCAACCACACCATGGATGAATTTGAGTATGAAACTTCAGATCAACACAGGAGAGATCTAGAAACTTACAAAGCTTGGAAAATGAAAAATAACATTGCTCGCATCACGTTGCTGAGCTGTATGCAAGATGATCTCATATGTGAGTTTGAAAATTATGATAAAGCTCAAATTATGTGGGCTACCTTGAAATATAAGTTTGTGGGTACATTTGTCACTAAGTTGAGGAGACTCACCATCAAATTTGACATATACTGAAAGCGCCCAAATGTAATGATGAGGTAGCATCTTCGGAAGATGTCAAACATGATTCGTGAGCTGAAGTCGGCAGGTCACTCCTTTACAGATGAATAATAAATTCAGGCTGTTATAAGGTCTCTTTTTGACAATTGGAAGTATATGAAATCAATATGATGCATAATGAGAATATTGTCACCTTTGATGATATAGCGTTATTTGGAATTAGAGAATGAACACCTAGAAACTGCGAGATCCTCCACCCATGCTTATCTTGCTTAATCGAGTTCATACAAATTTTCAGGCTTTAAGTGCAAAATGAATTCTCAATTCAACAACAAAGGGAAGAAGATTGATCAGGCACTTAAGAGGGCTAAGATCTTCTAACGCAAGAAGCATGGTGGGAAGAAAAACAAGGCCAGGATAAAGTGCTACAATTATGGCAAGATCGATCACTTTGCTTGTGAATGTACTGAGCCGAAAGATGTATCATATTATTCCATTACTTTAAGTAATGCTTTTGTTTCTAGCACTGTGATACTTGTTGAATCTCATCCAATGTGGATTGTAGACTCATGAGTAACATATCACGTAGCTAGAGATCGAGAATCATTTGTGGAGTATCGTCGGATACAGCTTAAAAGAAGATGAATATATGTTGAGAATAACTCAAGAATTGAAGTAAATGGTATCGGCATATGTAAATTAATTTTACGTGATGGTTGAAACCTATTCCTACATGATGTCCTCTATGCTCCAAACATTCAACAAAACTTGGTCTCCGTAATTGTTCTTTTTAGCTTAGGTTATGTATTGAATTTCCACGGTAATTGTGTTGACATTTTGTATTGAACAATTTATTATAATTCAAGTCATGTATCGAACGGTTTTATGGTGTTAAACATTGACTATGATCAGTACAATATTAATATCAATGGTTGTTTTTCTTTAAATGCATTTTCTAATAATGTTGAGATTGATGCAAGTACTTAGCATGTTAGATTATATTACATTGGGTTGCAAAGAATGCAAATATTAGTTAGAGAAGGCCTTTTAGGGTCATTGACTAATGTTAATCTACCCGTATGTGAATATTGTCTAGAGGAAAAAGCAACTAGAAAACCATTCGGTAAAGGGACTAGAGTCGAATTTTCATTGCAACTCATACATTTTGACATTTATGATCATTTGAATGTGAGGGCGAGGCATGGAGCCTCATATTTCGTCATTTTCATAGATGACTTTACACGTTTCAGTTATATCTTTTTGATCTCCCATAAGTCAGAAGCATTAGACTACTTTAGACCATATATAGCGATGGTAGAGAATCAGTTGAACAAAACAATAAAGGCATTGAGAACTGATCGCGGATATGAGTATCTATCGGAGCAATTCAAGGCTCTTTATGATGAAAAGAGAATTGTATGGCAATTAACTATTCCTGGTACTCCACAACAAAATGGGGTAACTGAAAGAAGAAATAGAATCCTATTGGAAATGGTTAGGTCTATGATGGCGTAATCTAATTTACCTATCTCCTATTAGGAAAATGCATTATTGACTTAATCGAGTGCTTTTAAAATCGGTCACTTCCACCTCTTATGAATTATAGACTAGTGAGAAACCAGACTTAAGTATTCTACATCCATGGAGATGTGCAGCTTATGTTTTTTTTTTTTTTTTGTAACGGTGTGTAACTTATACTCATGATTCTTCTTATAAATATGACAAATTAGGTCCTAGATGGAAGAAATATATCTTTATAATATATTCTGAACACTCCAAAGGGTACGTGTTCATAGATGAACAAGTTAATGAAAGTGTGACTGGAATGGAGTCATGAGATGTCACATTCTTGGAGAACGATTTTTCTAGTAGAGGTGATATTGATAAGGACTTCCAATTATATGAGATGGAATATCCTAATAACGCACTCACTAATGTTGTAGAGGGAAATGAAAATTATCTCAGTACACAAGGCCTAGTGGAAGTGTTGCATCGCTTCACGAATTGAATTCAAGAGAAATTTAATTGCGTAAAAGTAATCGTAAAAGCATTCACCGTCACTATTTTGAGATTAAGGGGAAAGTATTTATGATTGCTCAGAAAGACGATGCCGAACCTAAAACTGTTCAAGAGGTTCTCTCATCCTTTAATAAGGAAGAATGGAAAAAAGCTTTGGAAGATGAAATTGAGTCAATGGGAGCGAATTATGTTTGAGACTTGGTTGATCTACCAGCCAATCGTAAGGCCATTAGAAACAAATGGGTCTTTAAGATTAAGTGAATGGCGGATGGATCCATTGAAAAGTATAAGGCTCGCCTTATAACGAAAGATTATACTCAACAAGAGGGTATAGACTATGATGAAACATTTTCACCAATTGTAAGGTTTGCTTCAATATATCTTATTTTAGCCATTGTTATTTAGACCTTGAACTACATCAACTTGATGTAAAGATGACATTTCTCAATGGAGAACTAGATGATGAAATCTATATGCAGCAACTAATAGGTTTTATAGCTAAAGGTCAAGAGCATAAAATTTGCAAACTTCATCGCTTAATATATGGCCTTAAGCAATCATTTAGACAGTGATATTTTTGTTTTCATCGAGCCATAACAACTTTTGGTTTCATAATGATTGAAGAAGATCACTGTGTATATGTAAAGCGGTATGAAGATAAGTTTGTGATTTTATCACTTTATGTAGACGATATTCTATTGACTGGAAATGACAAGACTTTGGTTATCACGATAAAAGAATGGTTGTTCTCCAATTTTGAAATGGAGGACATGTGAGAAGCTGTTTATATATTAGGACTTAAAATAAAAAAAGATCGATCAATGAAACTTCTTGCTTTATCGCAAGAATTTTATATAACAAAGATTCTTGAGTGTTTCAATATGCAGCATTGTAATCCCATCGATACCCCTATCATGTAAGGTAAAGGCCTAAGTATTGAGATGTGTCCTAAGACTCCAAAAGAAATTAAAGTGATGGAAATTATTCCTTACGCTAGTGCAGTCGGAAGTTTGATGTATGCTATGATGTGTACTCGATCTGACATATGTTATCTCATGGGATTAGTGAGCTGATATCAATCAAATTCTAGTCAAGCACACTAGAAAATATTGAAAAAAGATCTTGAGATACTTCAAAAGTGTCATGGACTAACGATTTTGTTATCAAGGGAGTGACTTACGCCTATTAGGCTATTTAAATGTTGATTGAGATTGAGACCCAGATGAACATAAATCGACTTCTGGATATACGTTCTTACTTAATGAATGTGCGATTTCTTGGAATAGCAAGAAACAAACATACACGGTCTTATATACGATGGAGGCAGAATTTGTTGCATGTTCTACCGCAGTGCAAGAAGCAGTATGACTAAAACGTTTCTTAGAAAATTTAGCCATTGTCACTAAGGTTCTAGGACCGGTGATAATTTATTGCGATAGTCAAGTAACCATTGCCTGTGTGAAAGATCTCAAGTATTATGGAAGGATGAAGCACATTGACATAAAGAACAACTTCGTTAGAGATATTATATCGCAGAAAGAAGTGATCCTACAATACATTCCAACCAATAGAATGGTTGCTAATCCATTTACGAATGCTATTCCTAGAGACATATTCTTGACCCACAATATGTCACTATGATTGCATAAAATGTGATATGTATTATTGTAGAGGATTATTGGTTTATGTATATGTGGACATATGTATTGTACTTATTTATTTATTAATGACTTGATGTTTTATCAGTAAGTACAAATACATTACGAGACTAACATATACACACATATATTATTGGAAAGTATGTTGGCAGGCAATGATTGGCTCATTCACATGAGCAATCGCCTTAAGTGATGTAGTTAGCACGTTGAGATGAGATGTTATATACAAATAAATGCTAAAAAAACAATTTTAGTATATAAAATATGTCGCATTGATTGGAGTCAAGATGAGGTCTGTGATTTGTTTGTAATAAGACCGAAACATGATAGCCCTACAATCATGTATACTTGAAAGATGCTGGATGCGAGTATTTAATTGGATGTTATAGAAAGCATGTTGATATAGCACTCGAGCTAAACATAAGTATGTGAGAAGCATATGACTATGTTTAGGTTAAGATCCGGATAGTTGATATATTTAATAAATGACATACGCTCTTATAGAAAGAGAAATCCACTATAGCATGTAATTCATACTACATGTGCATTGTACAACCAATAATGGAATGTGAGTAAAATTATCCCTATTTACTCATTGTGTGAGCCCTTGAGGTAATTTATAATTTACCTCATTTTGTGCCTTATGTTACTTCTAACTATGTTTTTGAAGTGAAAGATCAATGTTACTACGGTCATGAATAGATATGGTTTTATGGGATGTGTTTAGGAAATCAGTTGTTCTGAAATGGAGAGAGACATGAGTACGAATGAAGACTATTGTTGTTTTATATCTATCACATGTATTTATAATTGTAAATATATGGTTTTTTTAGAATAGTTAAGTATAGGATTTAAGGGATATATATACTTAGACTGATGTGACAAAATATGCCCAAGGCACTGTGAGACATTGATTGTTTACTTCTTTTTAGGGTTGTAGCTATTATGTCATTCCTAACAGGTGCATAATTTGAGCTCTTAAGTGCAAGTGTGCTCACTGGTGCACGATTTATTTGCCAGTATCAATTTTTTTGTAAATTTGATGGATGTTGAATGCCTTATATTTTTGAAAGAGTGCTATCAAGCCCATCATGTCCGAGTAGGAGATGTACTTTAATTAGTACATCCATGATGGGGTGTGATGAGAACGCACTAGTTTGCCTTGATAGGCTACGATGGAAAGACACATTTTGAAGGGGTGTAATGGAGTTATATAAAAGACTCTTGAAGTCAACCGTTGGCATAGTTTGGAAGAACGTACATACAGAAAAGGAAGTTTTTTTTTTTTTTTTTTTTTTTTGTCCCATTTCCATCAAAGAGAAGGCATTCCATTTCTTCTTTACAAGAACATTTTGCATTTACGCCGTGGAAATCGGATGTTTTCCTTGTGATTGTATTCAGACCAACGAGAAGTATTTTTTGTTTGTGATTCATTCGCAATTTAACGATCGTTCCAGGATAAATTGTTGACCGCGCTTCATAATAAGGTAAGTCGTCTTCCGTCGACTTGAATTCCAACAATAGTAGTATGGAGAAATTCCCTATCCTCCTACAATCAAACTTCACAATCTAAGTATTTTCTTTGATTCACTCAAAACCTTGAAACTGACCATTGATCTAAGCTTTTCAAAACATCTAAGAGCTCAAACATTGAAATGTTCTAAGTTTACACTTAAATAAGGTAGACACAATGTTACATCATCGATCCAATCAACCATATTCTTTTCTAATTCTCATTACTATATTTCGTTCTAAAAGTAATTTTTGTGTTTTCAAATATCAATATACAATTGATGAGTGATATAGTGTCAGAATGTTATTCAATAATTAAAAAGATCATAAGATAGCAATATTAAAAAAATAAAAGTTTCTTCTTTGCTTGCAGGGGTTGCTGTTTCTGAGCCTGGCCTTAATATTAGGCTTCGATTCTCACCGTACTGCTGATTTGTTTCCATGTATTCGACGTAGAAGATATGCCGGAAGAGGAAGGCAATCGTCATCGCTGCTCGAGTTGAAGTCAAATCACTAATTCCAAAAGCTAGCCCAAAAAAAGAAAAAACTTGATTGACTGGTCAACTCCTTTTTAAGCCACAAAAGGAAGGGAAAACAAGGAAAATAATCGGCGGAAAGATGGTAAACTTTCAAATTGCTCCAGCGGCTACTTCGAGGATGAACAAGCCCTATAAATCCAGCAGTGAACCACCCCAAGAAAAACTTTGGAGAAAGATTTCAGAAGCAATCAGAAAGAAAGACCAATTGATCATGAGCTCTATTTCAACACTGAAGCTTCCCTTGATAGATCTGTCCGAAGTGGATGGCTCGAAGCTAGGGACAGGTCGATGGGACTCCTTGCAAAGTGAAGTCCGACAAGCCCTTGAAGAATTTGGTTGCTTTGAAGCTTTGTATGATAAGATGACCTTAGAGCTTCACAATGATGTGTTGCAAGAATTGAAGGAATTGCTCCAGCTTCCTACCGATGTGAAGCACCGGTTTGACGTCCCAGATAAGCCGCATGTCGGCTATTTTGCGAATCCTCCTCTTGCACCTATCTACGAAGCGTTTGGAGTGGGCTATGCCCCCAACTCTGGCTCGATCGAAAGATTAGCGGATCTCATGTGGCCAAATGGAAACACAACATTTTGGTAATCTCTCTCTCTCTCTCTCTCTCTCTCTCTCTCTCTCTCTCTCTCTCTCTCTCTCTCTTATCATTGGTAACTATATTATCCTTTAACTGGAAAGACAACATTAGCAGATTAATGTTTATCGAATAGATCACTAATGATGCGAATTTGAATTTCAATTACTTTGATGCAAGAAGAAAATCTAAAAGGAATCATCTTACACGGTGGTGTACATAAAAACACACGCAACAAAAAAATGCCAATTCACAGCCATATCTCTAGAAACTTTAGTTCCGATGTGTGCCTTTTTCATGACCATGCAGTGAGACAATGAACACCTATGTTACGAGGGTCCTGGAGTTGGATTCACTGATGAGGAAGCTGGTTTTGGGAAGCTTGGGTGTAGACAAGTATGTTGAATCGCTGGACAAGTCCGTTGGATACAATCTCCGTCTCACGAGATATGCAGCTCCTGGGACTGAGGAGTCCAAGACGCCCGGGGCCATTTGCCATCGCGACGTGAACTTCCTGAGCATAATTCACCAAAATCATGTCAACGGATTGGAGGTGCAAACCAAGGATGGACGTTGGATCGAGGTCGCCCCTTCCTCAGCTTCCTCTTTCATTGTCCTCGCTGGGGAGTCATTCTACGTGAGTCCCCCCACCTCTCTCTCTCTCTCTCTCTCTCTCTCTCTCTCTCAGAGCATCGGACAAGATTTCGGCCACAAGACTTTACACATCAACTGTAAATTATTGTTTATATTTCTAGTATTGATCATCACTTCTCACAATAGCTAGAATTACGGCATTAAAGCTGGTTTCTTTGTGATATTCTTGTTGGTCGTACACCATGTGAACCATAGATTCGAATGATTGAATGCATATTGATGTGACGAGATTGATGCAAGCTCGCGGTGAGATAGACGTCTCGTCTGATATAATCTTTGGAATAATTGACCTCCATCATGTGAGACACCCATTTTATTTTTTGAACGCAGGGATGGAGCAATGGGAGATTACACAGCCCTTGTCATCGTGTAATGTTGACCGGGCATGAGCCAAGATATTCCATAGGGTTCTTTTCTTTTGTTCAAGGCACGATTCACTGTCCTGATGAGCTTGTGGACGACCAACACCCTTTGCTTTTTAAGCCCTTTGATATTGCTGGTCTCTCCCGCATCTACAAGACCAAAGAGAGCCAAAATGGAGCTTGGGCGATGGATACTTTTTACAGAATTTGAAATACAGGTGCTTTCGAAGCATCGTGTGTCCCTTCAGCTCATCAACCGATTGCGAGCCAAGTCTTAAGGCATATGTTTTACCATCATTAAATAATCAAATGAGTGGACGGTCGCTCAGTATTTGAGAAGCATATCTGGCTTCCCTTTCTTTCCCCTTTTGGAGCTTGTTTAGGCTATGATCATCTGAACCAGTTGCAGTTCCTTGGAGCTATGTGTGCTTCAGGCTGTTGACGATGAGGTTGCTACTAGCAAGAAAGTATCGTAAAAGAAAATGACAAAGAAATGGATGTTCAGGAAGAAATTTTCTTTCTTTTCTCTCTTCTAAGGAAAAGATGTCTTTATTTATTTCCCACTAGCAGCAAAAAGCATTCTACTACTTACAAAAAAATTACAAAGGAAAAGAGGTTCTTGCGTAAATGAAATAAGATTGGCTCGTGAATTGAACTGTTATATATTTTTATATTATTTTAATATTTTTTGAATTTTAATATTTTTTCATTTTTCTTTTCTTTACTTCTTTATTTTTAACTTAAAGCCAGCAAGGGTCGTTGGTGGACCCTCATCCGGCTAGAGAGGGCCTATGGCGGCTTACCCATTGTTGGCGAGGGTTTCCTGACCCTAGGTTACAAAAAAATTAAAGTAAATACAAGGAAAGAAATGGGAAAAAAATAACTAGAATTCAAAAGAATAAAAAATAAAAAAAATATAAAAACGTTATTGAATATGTCCACGTTAGTGCTGACTGTGCCAAGTATAATGCCGATATCCACATTAGCAATTTCTTATGAAAATTAATCATATGAATTTAATTTGTAAAATATAAAAAAGTATAGAATTTAATTGGCACAATTAGATTATTTTTTACTAAATTAGTACAAATGCAATAGGTTTAATTTTTTTTTTTTTTGGTAATTCTCTCATTAAGTATACATCTAGAGCTTAACTTCGTAAAAGAAATCTGATCCAAGTAGAAATTCCACATCCATATAAGGTGTATGATTTTATGTTTGAACAGGCAGAAATGATTAAAATATTTCTATGTTGGAGTTGGATTCCTAATTTAACTGGACTAAAAGGAATTTCCTATTTTGTATAAGTGGTGGAAATCTACTCAATTGTCATACATTAGAGCAAACAAGAGGAGTTTGAGGGATTTTAAAAAGTATTTTGAGCAATAAGAATGAAAGATATTGAAGTGTATTTGGTTTAACATTTTGAAAGCCCCTTGAGACCCCAGAGCTCCATTGGGAAATTTTGGGATGTCTAGCTGTCATTCTCAAGAGATTTTGGGGTGAAAGTAGGCGTTGAGAAGGCTAAAAGCCCAAGATAGGTCAGCAATTTTAGAATGCTATCTCTAGAGATTTTAAAGACCTGTTTTCTTCCATCTTGACCTCGCTAACTTTTTCATCTTCCCCTTTTACCTTTGTTAAGGAAAGATTATGGCTAGTCATTGGCGAGCCCCATGTCTCAATCTTTTCTTGACGAACTTGCTAGCTGGCGAATGGATTAGAATTATCTGACATTTTCCGGGGATTCTCCTTCAGGACTGACACAAGAAAACCATAATCTCTTTCCTTTTCCTTGGGTCCATCGCTGCATCCCGTTCTCCGTCACTTTCTCCGCTTCTTCACCGAGACCCGACCGTCCACCAACGTCTAACTCATCTCCAAATTCAATTTGAACTTGACGATTCCTTTTCTTGCTTTCATCGCCATATTCCAATTCCTTTTGTTACTTTCATCAGTAAACATCTTCACCAAAGTCTCTCTCTCACCATTTTCTTGTTGATGGGGTGCGGCAGAAGTATAATCTCTTTAACCTAAGAAGATCAGAAAAAGAAAGCCAAATCTTAACCCATCAACATATTCAGTCGTGACTTTAAAATTACTATGGCGGATAGTACGAGGATGCCCAAGCCCTATAAATCCAGCAGAGAACCACCCCAAGAAAAAAAAATAGGAGAAAAGTTTCAGAAAAAGTACCAGAGAGAGAAATTGATCATGAGCCCTATTTCAACACTGAAGCTTCCCCTGATAGATCTCTCCAAGTTAGACTGCTCAAAGCCTGGGACAGGTCCATGGGACTCCTTGCAAAGTGAAGTCCGACAAGCCCTTGAAGAATTCGGTTGCTTCGAAGCTTTGTGTGATAAGATGACCTTGAAGCTTCACAATGATGTGTTCCAAGAACTGGAGAGATTGTTTGAACTTCCGCCTGACGTGAAGCGCCGGTTTGACGAGCCAACTAAGCCGTTGCTCGGCTACCTTGAGAATCTTCCTCTCTATGAGGCATTTGGAATTGGCGACACCCCTAGCTCTGGCTCGATTGAAAGATTAGCGGATCTCATGTGGCCGGAGGGAAACACAGGATTTTGGTAATCCATTTTTTTATTACAGATTATATTATTATCCGTTCCCATTAAGGAAGTGTTAAGAGATTAATGTTTATCAAATAAATCACTGATGACGCAAATTTGAAACATCTTACAGTACTTAATATCACAGAGATGCGGTGTACATAAAAACACACATAAGATGAAGATCCCAATCCACTCCCATTATTTATGGAAACTAGAGTTTCGACGTGTCTTTTTTGTGACCAAGCAGTGAGACAATGAATATGTATGTTCCGATGGTTTCGGAGTTGGATTCACTGGTGAAGAAGCTGGTTTTGGGAAGCCTTGGCGTAGACAAGTATTTGGATTCACTAGCGAAGTCGGTCAAGTACAATTTGCGAGTCATGAGATATGCAGCTCCTGCGACTGAGGAGTCCGAGAAGGCCTATACTTCGTGCCATCGGGACACGAACTTCGTGACCATACTTCACCAAAATCACGTGAACGGATTGGAAGTGCAGACTAAGGACGGACGCTGGATCGAGGTCGCCTTTTCCACAGCTTCCTCTTTCGTTGTCATCAGTGGGGAGTCATTCTACGTGAGTCCCCCCACCCCCCCATTCCCCTCTCTCTATTGAATTTGGTTCGAAAGAATTCGGGCACCATGACTTTGCATATCAATTGCAAATTGTTGTTTCCATTTCTAGTGTTGATCATCACATCCGGCAATAGCTAGAATTACGACATTTATACTGTCTTTGTGAAATTCTTATCGACCGGTTGTCATGTGAACCATAGATTCGAATGGTTGAATGCATATTGATAGGACGAGATTGATGTTAGCTTGTGGTGAGATAGATGCTCGTTGGATATAACCTAAGCATGTAGATCTTGTGTGATCAGTCAAAAGAAGTTAAGATTTTAAGTCTCTTTAGAGTTATAATCTTATGAATAATTGACCTTAATCATTGCGTGCCTCTCCCTTTATCGTTGTTGCACGCAGGGATGGAGCAATGGGAGAATACACAGCCCTTGTCACCGTGTAAAGATAAGTGGGCACGAGCTACGATACTCCATAGGACTCTTCTCTTCCCATCAAGGCACGATTCAGTGTCCTGATGAGCTTGTGGATGACCAACACCCTTCGCTTTTTAAGCCCTTTGATATTGCCGGTCTCTCCCGCATCTACATGACCAAAGAGGGCCTAATGGGAGCTTCGGCGATGGATACCTTTTACAAAGTTTAAAATCGCGGTGCTTTCGAAGCATTGCGTGTCCTTTCGCCCTATCAATAAATTACGAGTCAAGTCTTAAGGCTTATGTTTTACTGTCGTCAATAATTAATTGAGTGGACGGTCGCTCAATATGGGAGAAGCATATCGGATTTCCATTTCTTTCCCCTTTTGGAGCTTGTTTAGGTCATAATCATCTTACCCAATTGCAGATCCTCGGAGCTATATGTGCTTCAGGCTGTTGATGATGGGATTACTTACAGCAAGCAAATATTGTAAAAGAAAATGACAAAAAGATGGTTATTCATGAAGAAATTCTCTTTCTTTTTATTTTCTAAGAAAAAGAACTCTTTAATTATTTCCCATTAGCAGCAAAAAGCATTCTACGACTTACAAAAATTTACAAAGAAAAAGAGGTTCTTGCGTAAATGAAATAAGGTTGACTCGTGAATTGAACTATTATTTCAACCAAAAAAAAAAGAATTATTATATATTTTTAATCATATATATTTTTAAATTTGTTCCATTTTCTTTTCTTTTCTTACTTATTATCATTTTCTTTTTAAACGTAGGGCTCTTGCCTAGTTGGCAAGGGCCCCCAATGGCCTTGCCTAGTGCTAGTGAGGCGTCTTGGCCCTAAGTCATTAACAAAATAAAGAGAAAATAAGAAAAGAAAAAGGAAAAATATAAAATATAAAATATCAAAATATATATCAAAATATTATCGAAAATGTTCATGTTAGTGCCGGCTGTGCCACCTATGATAGTTGATGTCCACATCAACAATTTCCTGCCAAAGTTAATCGATAGACTTAATTGACAAAATGTAAAAAGACTTATAACTCAATTGAGACAATTAAAAGATTTAAAACTAAAATTATACAAATGTAATCAGTTTAGGACTTTTTTGGTAATTCTCTTATTGAGTATACATCTCAAGCTTAACTTCGCTAAAGAAATTTGATCCAAGTAGAAATTCCAAATCCATATAGGACTTATGATTTGACATTTGAACAAGAAAGAAATGAGTGAAATATTACTATGTTGGAGTTGGATTCCTAATTCAATTGACTAAAAAAAAAATTCCTATTTTGTATACATATTATTTATTTGTATAAGAGATGGAAATCTACTCAATTGTTGTACATTAAGCCAAACAAGAGGAATTTGAGGGAATTTTTAAATAAATATTCTAAGCAATAAGAAAGAAATATATTAGGTGCTTTTGGTTTGATATTTTGAAAGTCCCTTGAGACCCCATAGCCTCTTGGACAAATTTTGGGGTGTCTGGCAATCATTCTTAATGGGTTTTATGGTGAAAGTTAGCATTGGGAAGGTTCAAAGCCCAAGATAGGCTAGCAAATTTGAAATGTTATCTCTAGAGATTATAATAACTTTTTTTTTTCTCTCCATCTTGGCCTCACTAGCTTATTCATATTGCGCCTTAACCCTTGTTAAAGATAAATGTGGCTGGTCACTAGCAAGCCCGAGTGTTGCCTAAGGTCAAACCTCACCGGTGGTCATCAAGGGTCACATTACCTCAAGCGGTCCTTGTCAGGGTCATGTGACCCTAAGTGACAAGGCTGGAAGTTGCACGACCCCAAGCAACCCTCACTTGGGTCCCCCTAGGGCGTGCAACCTTGGTTGAAGACCGTTGACACCAAATATGACTCGTTGATGGCTTGAGCCCTTCTCTGGGCCAATAAAGGGTTTGATTTTTTCAAATTAAAAAAATAGCAAAATTGTAGCCAAATCCCTTTGTAATTTTTTTTCTTAATACCACTAAACCCAAAGTTGTTTTGCAAAGGAGTTTTTACCAAATCAAATTTGCATTTCCCTAAAGGGTTCTAAGTTTTTAGCATTTGCATTTTCCCAAAACCCATTTCCAAAATTGAACAAAATATAGCCTACGTGGCATTGAGCTATTTTTGCATGGGACCTCTCATATAGTATTGTCATCACAATAGTGTTTGACCACCGGTTTAGGATGGATTGGTGTGGTTCCTTTCCGCCTATGAAAAAAGAAAGACATAAGAGAAAAACATGTAACTAGTGGTGGTGAGGCCCCAATTCTAGATTGGAGGGGACACTTACGGCATTTGCCCTTCAATCCCATGGATAGATAAAGAGGGAGGACAGAACCTTTTTGTTTTTTCATATTGTCAAATGATATAATAATGAAAGAAGATAATGAATAATTGATCAAGCTTCTGTGAGTTAACATTTGTGGTGTTGCTTTGAATCTTCACTAAACCCTTCTATTGTTCCCTTGGCATTTCCCCTTATCCAAAACACATTTGTTCTGAATTAGCTCCTTCTATTTCCCCAACTATTCTCACAACCCTTAGCAGTTTTTTTTTTTTTTTTTTTTTGGTATTCCAGCTATGGACGTCAATGGCCTCACCTTGCTTCCCACCATCACAAAACAACCCCAGTTGTACCTCAATACCCCTTTATAATGCCCCACTTTTCTTTTTATTCCTCTAGTTATTTAAACACTAGCACTTTCCTTAATATAGCAGCAATAGGCGTCCTCCCTTTAATTCATTGCTATACAATCTGCTTCTTCTTGTCTTTTTGGTCCCTCTAGGCTTTCTCTTTACCTTGTACCCATCCGTTCTCTCAATGCTAGTGGCTATTGGGTACTGTTTGTCGAGAAGTTTAGTCTTGGGTTTGCTCTTTGAGTTTAACCTTTGGATGAACTCAAGTGCTAGGCACAATAGCTCCATTCTACTCTCTCTATTTGCTAGATTCATGGATTGATCAATTGACTGGT
This sequence comes from Eucalyptus shirleyi, assembly GCA_017140165.1. Lineage (NCBI taxonomy): Eukaryota > Viridiplantae > Streptophyta > Magnoliopsida > Myrtales > Myrtaceae > Eucalyptus > Eucalyptus shirleyi. The sequence continues at coordinate 15,426,374 of CM029448.1, read as the reverse complement.
CTCTATGAGGTTATATTAGGTGCTCTACTAGAGTTGTCTAAGTCAACCCATTGTGTCATGCCTTATTTCAAATATTACAAAAGAGAAGGCGAGCTTCTCAACCTAGTAATGCTTGATGATCTATAGCTAAGTTAGGCAATCAATGTGTTTCCGATGAGTCATAATTGTTTGAGATGCCGGTTAGCATATTAGCAAAAGGAAATGAATGGGCTTTAGTGGCTAGCCCTTAGAAGCCACCAAATCTTAGATGAATTTTATGAGTTGGGTAAACCTTTAATAGTCCAAGAGCTTTGAACCCTTGTGGCTCGGGAAAGCCGTGCATACTCTTCCGTATGGAGATGAAGAACCAAGAGCAAGTGGTCCAAAAAATGAAAAGAAGGCTCAGATTTCAACATTGGTATTTAGGGAACCTAGTTGCCATACTAGGGGGAATGGCCATTTTTTGGCAAGAACAAGTGTCCTTGATAGTCTTGTCTAGTCTTGTCACCATATCAAGGTAGTGTGTGCCATCAAGGATAGCCATCGGCAAATGCGTATTATGTTTGTTCATGCCCCGTCCATTTTTTAGTATAGACTTATACTATGGGAGAACATACGGCATATTAAAATTTACAACACACTCCCGTTGTTTGCAAGCTTTTGGTTTCCCCTAAGAGTTTATTGCCCAGATTATGGTCTGCATCCGTACCCCTAAATACTCAGTTTCTATAAATGGGGAGCTCCATGAGTTTTTCTCGAGTGGTAGGGGTATTCGACAAGGTCTCCCTACATCTTTATCCTTGTGATGGAAATATTTACTGGCCTCCTGGATATCCAAACTAGGTGTCCTGATTTTCGGTTCTTTTGGCGTTGCAAGCCCTCTAGACTCTCTCATCTTTTCTTTGCTGATGATGTATTACTTTTTGCTAAAGCTAGCTTGCCGTCCATTGAACTGCTTAAGGATGGGATTGAGAAATTTTCTAATTGGAGTGGGCTTGTTCCGAACCTTAGAAAGAGTGAAGTTTTTCTCTTTGGGGGCTCCTCTAATCTTCGGCAGGATATTTTAAATAAACTGGGCTTCCAGATGGGCACCCTTCCTTTTCATTACCTTGGAGTTCCAATTATCTCTGCAAGATTGAGTAAGGCGGATTGTGTGTCTCTAGTAAATTCAATCACGGCGCGTCTCCAGTCTTGGACTCATAGTTTCCTCTCTTTTGCAGGACGCCTTCAACTTATAAGGTCGGTACTCCACTCTATCCAAGCTTTTTGGGCCAACTTTTTCTTTCTACCTTGTTCGGTCATTAACTGAGTTGAACAAATGTTTCGGCAATTTTTGTGGAAAGGCCCGACGATGGACCTTGGATGTGCTAAGGTCTCTTGGTGTGATGTTTGTCTTCCAAAAAAAAAAGGAGGCTTGGGTATTAGAACTCTTCGGGAGAATAATATCGCTTCTATGCTTAAGCACATTTGGATTCTCTTCTCTGATAAGGAATCCCTTTGGTGCAAATGGATCAATTCTACTTTTTTAAAGTGAGAAAACTTTTGGGTTTTCACGTGTCCTACTCATTGCTCTTGGGCGTGGAGAAAGATATTAAACTTGCGAGAACATTTCCAGCAATACTTCAAGTGGAATATTAGGAATGGACAATCGGTTTCGTTTTGGTTCGACCTATGGCACCCAAATGGCCCTTTATATAGGATCTTCTCCAACCAAGATATATACCACTTCGGTATCTCCCAACTAGCGACGGTTGCTAAAGGCTTTACCACGCCCATGGACCGGTACGTGATCAACATCTTGGCCAATTGGTGGAATCCCCTCCTAGTGTTTAACCAAGAAGATGATCGCTTTCATTGGCTGCCTCACCCCTCTAGTTGTTTTTCCTCTGCCTTTGCTTGGGAGTTGATTCGGCCAAAGGGCAATGCTGTCACTTGGGCCTCCTTTATTTGGAGCACTTCCTTGCCCCCAAGATATCAAACTCATATTTGGCTTATTACTTGCAACCGGTTGCCAACTCAGGTGTTGCTTATCTCTCATGGTAGAATTTTGCCTACCAATTGCCCCCTTTGCTTGTGTAGACCGGATTCTGTGGATAACTTGTTCTTTGCTTGTCACATTTTGAGTACCCTTGCTTCTTTTTGGGCAGCAAAATTTAACTTGGTTTGGCAAAACAAGAAGTGGATGGAGAATCTTGTATGGGCATCCAAGCGGTTTGTGGGTAAAAGCTTTTATCAAACTATGGCTCACTTTAGTTTTGGTGCGATGTGCTACATCATATGGAAAGAGCGTAACAATGTGCTTTTTCACAATCAAACCCTTTTTCTTCTGGCGATGAAGATGCACCTCCATAAGGTGATTAAAGATAAAGCTATGACATTTAAGCATGTTGCTGACATTCCAAAGAATAGAAGACTTCAACAGAACTGGGATCTTCATCCTTCTATCTTTGATTGGTGGAAGTTCTTTAGTTTGTTTTTAGTCTTCCTTTCTTTCTTTTCATTGTTTGTTCTGTTTGTTGGGAACCACAATACCCCTACACTTGCTTAGACTCTTGTCTTCTTGAGTGTCTGTTTTTTTGTTAGTGCCAGGCCTCCCCCCTTGTATTCTTCTTCACAAATCTATACCATATTTACCTTTACCAAAAAAAAAATTATCGATCAACTCGTTTCAAGATTTTTTGAACTCTTGAGCTTATGGATATAGAGAGTAAAGGCTGTACTTTTATGTAAGCAAATAACAGGAAATGAGAAGCCTTAGTTAAAGAGACTTGATGGGGTTTTATGCACCTTGGAGTGGAAAGTCACTTATGTTACAAAATTGCACGTCGATTTGAGATAAAATAACGCTTGTAAACAATTCACCAAGCAGAATATAATAATAAAAGAATGGAATCAAAATAACACGCCAGAAAATTTGTTAACGAAGTTCACCCAAACTTGGGCTACGTCTCTACGCAGAGGCACTTTGCAAATCCACTAGACTTTGAAAAAAGTTGGAATACAATGATGATCTTCTCTTAAGATCAGGGCACAAAGAGATTGAGAACCCTCGTAAAGAAAAAACTCACTTTTTTCTTCTCACTTTTTCTTGCCTCTCTATTTTCTTTTTCAGCATCTTGATGGCCAGCATCTTGCCATCGCTAATATAAATGTATCCCTTTTAACCTAAAAATAAATCTGATAGAAAAGACAAAAAAGCCCCTAAAAAAATTTGGCTTCATCTATAACAATCTCCCTCTTAAAGACAAATATACCTAAGCACCAAGTAACTTTGCATTCATCTGCTTCAAAAAATAGTAGTTGAAAAACTTGTGCCTCTACGATACTATTCATCAATCAACATGGAGTAATATCAATGGTAGTAGTACAGAAAATATGATTCTCTCTATCTACTACCTTGGTCAACATGTCAGCTGGATTCTTTGAGCCATCAATCTTCTGTAACTTTAACTCATTATCTTTCAATGCTAATATAATAAAGTGATAACCCTTCTTGATATGTCTAGTCCTTGAGTGATAAGCTGCATTCTTTGCTAAGTGCACTACACTTTAACTATCACTCTACAGTGTACTGACTGGTTGTTTTTGATGTAGCTCCTTCATATAATCTTGTAACCATATGATTTCATTGGAGGCTTTTGTGATCGCTACATATTTTGCCTTTGTCGTCGATAAAACCATTACTTTTTGTGGTTGAGATACTCAACTCATTGTTGTACCTGCAACTATAGAGACATATCCAGTGGTACTCTTACCACTATCTCGATCACCCGAATGATTTGTATCTATATAACCCTACAACTCTAGAAATGTACCACCATAACAAAGTGAGTAATTGGAAGTACCCGCTAAATATCTCAATATCCATTTCACTACATTCTAATACTTTCTACTTAGGTTCTGCATATATCGACTCACAACTCCCATTGCCTATGCAATGTCTAGTCTCGTTCTCACCATGGCATACATCAAACTCTTTACTATTGATGCATATGGAACTACCACCATCTCATCTTTCAAAGCCTAAGTGCTTGGACACATATCCTTGGAAAGTTTGAAATGACTTACTAGAGGAGTTGCAACCGGTTTTGCCTTGTCTATGTTAAATCTCTTTAACACCTTTTTCACATAGTCTTCTTGCGATAGCCATAATTTCTTATTTTTCCTATTACTAATGATTTTCATGCCTAAAATATTCTTTACCTCTCCTAAGTCTTTCATAGCAAATTGTGATGATAACATCTTCTTCATTTCTACGATTCTCTTCATATTGGAATTAGCCACCAGTATGTCATCCACATATAAAGAGAGATACACAATGTCACCATAATCATACTTGCTAAAATAAACATAGTGATCAGACTCATAGTATGCAAATTATTTTTCTTTCATGAAACCATCAAATGTTAGGTACCATTGCCATGGAGTTTGTTTCAAGCCATACAAGCTTTTCTTCAAACAACATACCATGTGCTCCTTACCTTTGACTTCAAAACCCTTAAGTTGTGTCATGTATAATTCTTCATCTAAGTTACCATGTAAAAATGTTGTTTTTACATCTAACTGCTGAAGATGAATATCCTCCACTACAACTATACTCAGTAAAACTCTAATTGATGTCATTTTCACTACAAGTAAAAATATCTCGGAGTAGTCGATCCATTCTTTTTTAGAAAAGCCCTTGACTACAAGTCTCGCCTTGTATCTAATACTACCATCTGCTTCATTCTTAATCCTGCACACCCATTTGTTTAATAAAGTTTTTTTTACCTATGGGCAACTTGGTCAACTCCCAAGTTTTGTTTTGAAGTAACGAGCTCATCTCGTCTTTCAAAGCACACTCCCACTGCAAGTGAGACGTGTCTACCTTTGCCTCATCGTAAGTTTTCGGTTCCCCTGAATCTATATATAAGAGATGGCTCAAAACAGTATTACCTTATGGATTAAAAATTGCCATTAGCTTTCTCATACGTGTGGATCTCCTTAATACAAGTACTTTAGGGTTGTTAATTTGCTTTAAATCACTGCGTTCTTCTTGAACTACATTTTCACTAATAATAGGCTCATCTTGAACCTCACTTTCAAGTGCACTTTGATCTACTAAAAACATATTCACCGGCCTTGTGTCTAATTCAACATATTCTGGTTCTACTACCTTCTCATGCTCTATTCGATAGTCCTTGTACATCTTCTCTTCATGGAATACCACATTTTGACTGTGGATGACTTTGTTATTCTCATAATCACAAAGCCTATAGCCATACTTGTCGCCACCATATCTTTTTCCTATCCTCCTTGTCAATCAAAGCATAAGCAATACAACCAAACACTTTTAGATGTGAATAATTAATCTTTTTACCTAACCATCGCTTTTGTGGTATTTCTCCATCTAACGCATTAGTTGGAATTCTGTTGATAAGATAAACAGTTGCATCAATTGTGGCAGCTCATAAGTGTAGCTAGAGACCCCGTGTAGTCTCATGTATCTCGCATGTTCTAGAATAAACCTTGTTCATCCTTTCAGTTACACCGTTCTTTTGAGGAGTTTTAGAAATAGTCTTTAACCCTTGTATGCCTTCTCGACTCAAATATTATACAAATTCCTTACTTTTGTATTCACCTCCATTATCAAACTTCAGAACTTTAATATGATAACCTATCTCTTTTTTTACCATGGTCTTCCACATTCTAAACATCCCAAATATTTTTTATTTTTCTCTAAGAGCATAGACTCAAGTCTTCCTTGTTGCATCATCAATTAATGTGACAAAATATCTCTTACCGCCATAAGAGAGTTCCTAAGCAGGTCTCCATACATCAGTATGAACCAACTCTAGCTTCTGGCCTTTATTTTGTTGCCCATTCAATTGAAAACTAACAATACTCTGTTTTTCATAAATGCAACTCTCATATCTAACTCAACTTTTTGCAAACCTAGAAGTAATTTCTTCGAGTGTAACTGCTTTACACATTTTTCACAAAGATGTCCCAAACGATAATTTCAAAGAGTAGACAAATTACCTATAGCCATTGTAGTTGCAACCATATCACTGATATTGTCTCATTGGAGAAGGTAAAGTGTATTTGTATGCTTTCCCTTTGCTACTACTCTTGCCCTTGAGATTATCTTCCACTTTCCACATCCAAAGGTTGTTACCAAACCTTCTTGGTCAAGTTTACTAATTGAAATCAGATTTTTCTTTAATTCCGAAATATGCCTAGTTTCATGTAAAACTAGACGTTCTCCATCTGAGATGTTCATAGTCATAGTTCCTTTCCCAACAATGGGATACATGTGGCCGTTTCCCACAATCACTTGTTCGAAATCTCCACTGGCATAATCATCAAATATGTCTCTTTACAAGGTGCAATGAAAAGAAGTACCAGAATCAATAAACCATTTATCTGTCGTCAAGTCAAACTCTATAAACAAACACAAGTTATCTAGTAAAGATTCATCACTAATCACATTAGCTCCTTGATTCTCGTATTGTTGCTTTTTTTGTAAGCTTCACACTGAAACCTTCGGTGTCTGGTTTTGTGACAAAACCAACACTTATCTTTTGTAACTTGTCTCTTATCCCTTGATTGTGATTTGTCACACCCATTGAATTTTTCTCTACTTTTACTTCTTTCACGGTTTTCCACTGCGAGCGCCATTGAAGATGTAGATGTAGAAAATTTATCTCCACCTAAGACTTTCCTTCGCATCTCTTCATCCATGATACTACTCACAACATCATCAAGAGTTAAATCATCTTTCAGGTTGCTCAAAATTCCCTACACTATGGTATTGTATCTTTCTGGAAGATAACATAAAAATAATAAAGCTTGAAGCTTCATATCTAAATTTATGCCTGCGTATTACAATTGACCCATGACCTACGTGAAACTATTAATATTTTCTGCAACAAAACCTCTATCAGATAACTTCATATTAACCACTTTCTTCAGCAAAAATACCTGATTTGATGTGGACCGCTTCTCATAAATATTCATTAGAATATCCATGGTTTCTTTTGCAGTTTTTACTTTCATGATGTGGTACCCTATCTTTTTCGTCAACCCTAGATGAATTGCACCTAATGCCTTTCAATCAAGAATTTTCCATTCGGCTTCTGCTGTCAGATCCACTTCCTCCATCTTGGGTTTCCAACCCTCAAGTGGTGCATAATCCTCGATTTGTAGTTTCCACCATCTGAAATCCTGCCCATCGAATTTATTGATTCTGATTTTATTTTCTGCCATACTATTTTCTTTCACTCGAACGTCACTAAAAACCGTCAATGTTCTCGATTAGCCAACCCAGGCTTTGATACCAGTTGTTATGAAATTGCACGTTGATTCTAGAAAAATAACGTTCACAAACAATTTACCAGGCAGAATATAATAATAAAATAATAGAATCAGAAGAACATGCTAGAAAATTTGTTAATGAAGTTCACCCAAATCTAGGCTACGTCTCCACGCAGAGGCACTCTGCGATTCCACTAGACTTTGAAAAAAGCTAGAATACAATGATGATCTTCTCTCAAGATCAAGGCACAAAGAGATTGAAAACTCTCATAAAGAAAAAACTCACTTTTTTCTTCTCTTTTTTTCTTGCCTCTTTATTTCTTTTTTAGCGTCTTAACGGCTAGCGTCTTGCCATCGTTAATATAAATGTATCACTTTTAACCTAAAAACAAATATGATAGAAAAGACAAAAAAAAAAAAAGCCCCTAAAAAATATTTGGCTTCATCTATAACAACTTATCCTAAAGCAGAAGCACTTACATTGCCAGCTATTGGCTTGGACCATAACCCTCTTTTGCTTTCCCTTTCTCTAGTGAAAATGAAGTGAAAAAAAAAAAAATTCAAGTTTGAGGCATTGTGATGAGGATGAAGTACGTGGACAACTGATTAAAAACATATGGCATTCATGGGAGATGGCAAAATTCAGACTTGACGAGCAAACTCTTGCGGTTGAAAAAGCTTTGTCCCTTTGGAGTATGAAAAGATTCACTAATGCTCAAAAGGCATTCGATGAGATGAAAGGTGAGATTCAATGCATTACAAACCCCTTATCTACTCCTAATGAAAGTGAGAGACTTAAAGCCTTGAAAAAGGAGATTGAGAAGTAATGGAGACAAGATGAAATGTATTGTGAAATACGATCCATGATAGGTTGGCTCAAGTAGGGAGACAAAAATACTAAAAATTTTCATGCTACATGGTAAAAAGAAGGTAGTGAAACAAGATTTCGATGCTCAAAGCTCAAAATGATGAATGGATCCGCGACGCTGAACAATTGAAAAGTCATACGATTAGCTTTAGATAAATTTTTAGTTAGGTGGGACCAAGATATATGGACTCTATCTTTAAGTGTTCTCCTAACCTGGTGGGTGGGGAGATAAATCAAAGCTTAATAGCAGTGGTGTTGATAAAGGAGGTTAAAGAAGCAGCTTACCAATTGGGTTCCAATAAAGCTTTTGGTCTGGATAATTTGAATAATTTATTTTACAAGCACAATTAGGATGTAATTTGACACTCACTCCTATTAGAAGTGTAGAAATCCTCAACCCAGGCTCTCTTAACCTAGAATTGAATAAAACATAAATCAGCCTTGTCCCAAATGTCCCTATTTTAGAAAGACCGGATTAATTTAGGCCTATCAATCTATGCAACTTCGCATAAAAATCATCTAAAAAATTCTAGCAAATAGGTTGAAAGCTTGGTTTATGGAGTTAATTTCAGTAGAACAAAGTGCAATTGTTGGGGGGAGACTTTTCAAGGACAATATTTTGATTGTTCAGGAAGTACTACACCAATTGTGTGATTATAAAAGGAAAATGAAATTCCAAGCAGTTCTGAAATTAGATATGCAAAATGTATGTGACCAAGTGGAATGAGACTTTCGTGAGGCTTACTTGCGAAAAATAGGCTTTGGTCCTCGATGGATGCATTGGGTGATCTAATGTGTTATGATTGTCTCCTATAGTGTTAAGTTTGATGGTGAACCAACTCCTTTCTTTCAACCTACAAGAAGACTTAGGCAAAGTGACCCTCTGTCCCCATATTTACTCATTATAGTTGAGAATGTCTTATCCTAAATGTTTTTTTTTTTTTTTTTTTGGTCGGGAATGATAGATACTTTTATTCATAATAAGTAAGACTTACAAGAAGATAATAGGTGAGATTCCGAGCATAAAATCTTCAAAAGGGTTGGAGGAGGGAAGGACCTCCAATTTTGAGGTAGTGAGTTCTTTCGGTGCAATTTCGCTAGCATATCAGCTGCTTTGTTGGCGATCCGTGAGCAGTGAATCAGCGTCATTGATGCTAAGCGAGAGAGCAGGCTTGTGCATTGTCAATTGTGGGCTTCACCTGCCATGGAGTCTCGGCCCAGCCCAAGATGCTTTGGTGTGCGGTAAAGTAGTCAGTTTCGCACTCCACTTCTCTTTTCTGTACTTGCCCGAGTTCTATTTCTCCCTCGTGTAGATTTGTTCTGAACTGCAGAAGCTTCAACCCTTGCAAAATCGCTAGGGTTTCAACTTGAACCGGGGAGGAGGCTCGAACCTGCTACACGAAACCGTCAATCACTTGCCTAGTGTGATCCCGCAAAATTCCAACGATTGATTTGGTTTGTTCACCCTGTTTCCATGAGTCGTCAACATTCAACTTCAACTTTCCTTCCTTTGGTGGTCTCCACTGGTTCAGTGAGTGTAGATATGAAGTCTCCTTAGCTTCTTTTTGCTGCCATCTACTAAAATTTCGAAGATGGGCTTTTGCCAGATCAACTATGGTGTTCGATTCCATTTTTTGAGCTCTGAAAATCGAGTTGTTGTGGGCTTTCCAGACAAACGAAAGGATCATCACCAGCAGCTCCTTCTCGGGTAGGTTTCTTTGTTCTTTAAATCTGTCCATTAGCCACTTATCAAAGCGGGATATACTATTAGGTTCACACTTGAGTCTCACCCGTGAATCTATCCATATTTTCTTCATCCATTTACAGAGAAGAAATAGGTGCTCGGTAGTCTTCACTTGGTTATTGCATAGTGTGTAAAGAGGGTGAGGTAATACCTTTCGCTTGTAAGGATTCTCTCTTGTTGGGATTGCATTATGACAAACGCTCCATATAAAGATGCGCATTTTTTGGGGGATAGATAATTTCCAGATCTTTGTCCATCAGGTGCGGGGGGGTTGAAATGAGGTTGAAGCTCTGTGCTAGTTTGTTGTTGTGTTGTATGCACATATTTTGTTGTAGCCACTTTTCACCGTATACTATCCCAACTTGTTGCCTTGCTATACTAGAGTATCTTCCTCCGAGTTAGGACTAAGAGGGATAAAGAGGATCTCATTTGCTATTTTGTTTTCAAAGAGGTGCTGGACTTCTGCTTCCTTCCATCCCCTGTTTGTGTCATTTATCAGTTCAGCTACTATTGTGGGTTCATCTCTGTTAGCCGGGCCTCCGATCACACCAAATTCCAACCACTTATCCTCCCGTATTTTGATTTTCTTGCCATCACCTACCCGCCATTGGATCTCCTTTTCAATAGCTTCTCTCCCCACCATAATACTTTGCCAACCCCATGAGGGATGTTGCCCTTTACCTACCTTCCACATATCGCCATTTGGAAAATAAACCCCTTTAAGTATCCTGCTCCATAAGGCTGTGGGTGATTGAGATAACCTCCAGGCCTGTTTTCCCAGTATTGCTTTGTTGAAGTTTATTACATCTCTGAATCCGAGCCGTCCTTCATCTTTTCTCATTTTTAAGGCTTCCCACTTCTTCCAATGTAATCCACTGCTGGTTTCATTTTGCTTCCACCAAAAGTAGCAATTCTCCTTTCAATCGATCTACATATTGAGATGGGAATTTTAAACATTGACATAGCATATTGAGGGAGTGCTTGGACTACACTTTTTATCAATGTTTCTTTTCCTACTTTGGACGGAAGTTTCTCTTTCCAACCTGCCATCTTCATGTTTACTTTGGCTAGGATCCAGGCGAACATCTCTTTTTTTGACTTTCCCCAATCCGTCGATATGCCGAGGTAGTTCCCTGTCTTGTCTATGATCGGGACTCTAAGTTCTTGAGCCAAATTCCTTTGAAGATTTAGAGGACAGCCGCTGCTGAAGCTTACACTTGATTTGTTTAGGTTGACTGTTTGACCCGTGACAAAACAATACTGGTTTAGGACTGCTGCTAGGTTTTGACATTCTAATAAAGTCCCCTCCAAGAAGAAAATAGAATCATCAGCGAAAAGTAGGTGTGATAGAGTAGGGCAATGTAAATTCAGTGTTATCCCTTTTATACTCTCGTCTGCCATAGCTTTGTGCATTAACCATGATAGCACATTCAACACAAGAATAAACAGATAAGGGGATAAAGGATCTCCTTGCCGTAATCCCCTAGATGGTGTGAAATACTCCATAGGCTCCCCATTGACTTTCACACTAAAAGTTGCTGTTGAAACACAGTGCATTATCATTCTTACCCACCTAGTGTGAAAGCCCATTTTCAGCAAACATGCATTCAGAAAATCCCACTCCACTCTATCATATGCTTTTTGCATATCTAATTTCAGAATGGCTTGAAATCTCTTTTTTCTCTTCTTGATTCTGAGCTGGTGGATAACTTCTTGAACTATGAAGAAATTGTCTTGAATCTGTCTCCCTTGTACAAAAGCACTTTGTTTAGGAGTGATAAGATCTGGAAGCCATCTTTTTAATCTATTCGCCAGCACTTTAGCTATGATTTTGTAATTGAAATTACATAAACTTATGGGTCTGAATTGGGTAATGCTTTCTAGATTTTTAACTTTTGGGATTAGGGAGATATGTGTTTGGTTTAGGGTATGGTCGAAGGTACCCGTTTCAAAGAACTGCTGAACTAATTGAAAGACTTTAGCTTTGAGTTCCTCCCAAAAATGCTGATAAAATTGTCCATTTAACCCATCGGGACCCGGAGCTTTAAGTGCCCCCAATTAGAACACTGCTTCTTGGACTTCTTCCATCGTCACATTCTCCATCATTTGTGTGTTTATTTCCTCATTTACTAGGCTAGGGCACTGGTCTAGGACCAGTTGGAAGTTCCTTGGTCTCACTGTTTCATAAAGTGTTTGATAGAATTCCAAAATTTTTTGTTTAAGCATATTCTGTTCCCAACACCAAGTCTCATTGTTTATCTTCAGCATAGTTATTTTGTTTCTTTGCCTTCTCTTCACTGTGGTGGCGTGGAAATACTTCGTGTTTTTGTCTCCCCATTGAAGCCAATTTATTTGCGCCCTAAGTGCCAAATACTTTTCCTCCCGTCGCCATAATTTTTCAATTTGATCCACCACCTGCTGGTATTCCATCTTGTTGTAGTTGTCAGGATGTCTATTTGTTAGGTCTGTTAATTGCCACTTTAACTCTTTAATGCGTGTGGCTGCATTTGGGAACTTGTTTCTGCTCCACTTTTCAAGTTGTTTGGACACATTATGCACTTTGGCTGTGAAGCTGCTTTCATTTAAGAGACTACCATCCCATGTATGCTTGATGATCTCCCTACATTCTACTTCTTTCGTCCAATATGCTTCGTACCTGAATTGTTTTTTCTTTTTTGGATTTTCAGGGTGAAGTGCAATAAGGAGTGGGCTGTGATCAAAGCCAATAGCTGGTAGAGCCTGAACCTCAGCATCTAGGAAGGTCACTTGCCATTCCATGGTACATAGAGCGCGATCTAATCGTTTTTTTAACTAGTTCCTCTCCTTCTCTATTGTTGGCCCATGTGTATGCACATCCTTTATTGTCGATATCCATTAGGGAGCAGCCATTCAATAGATCTCGAAAAGCTGCCATTCGGTAATAATTGGCTGCCCTTTTTCCTACCTTCTCCCAAGCATATAATATTTCGTTGAAGTCCCCCAAACAAATCCATGGAAGTGTGTTTTGTGCCTGAATCTCCCTTAATTGTTGCCATAAGATTAGTCGCTCCCTATAATTTGTAGGAGCATAAAGAAAAGTTATGCGCATCTTTTCGCCTCTAGTCGGATCATAATAGTCAACATCAATGAGGTTGTTGTTGCTGGAAATTACTCATGTCTCCACCTCTTCATTCCACATTAGTACTAAGCCTCCTGCAAGCCCTTCCGGATTCTTTACAAATTTGTTTGCAAATTGTAGGCGTTTAACCACGCTCTCAACCATCATCTCGTTGTTCAGCTCTTGGAACGTCAGGGGGTTGCCCAATCCCTGACAGTTCTAGCTAATGATCTTCATGATGTCTTCGGTGGCTTATTAGGGCTAGCCACCAAAGTCCAATCATTTCCTTCCTTCACAATCTGAACAGCAGTATCCAAGAGCTCCATATCATCGACAAGTATCAGGGCATTTTCTACTGATCGTCTCTGTTTTTTTGATTTCTGGGTTTTCAGAAGTTTCTTTTTGTTGCTGTCTTATGGCTGATAGTTTTCTTTGGGATGATCAAAACACATAATCTATTGCCCTTTGTCTTTTTTACTTTGGTCTATAACCTCGTCTTCTTGGATACAATTAGAAGAATAATAGTCTTGTCTTTTCTTGTTGCGAATGACAGTAGCCCGTGACTGCAGTTCACCTCTCACTCCCCTTTCCATTTCATTTTCTATTGCAGGCATTTCCGGGATGACTTCATCGGCCTCTGAATTTGCTTCTAATTTACCATAGAAGGCTGCCCAATGAGGGCTATGGTCACGTACCTCTGCCTTTAACCAAGGTCCGTATTTCCCTGCCTTATTCTCTGCCCACTTAGTTTGCTCATAAGGGATTTCCTCACAATTAGTGGCATAGTGGCCAATTCTTCCACATGAATAGCAGTAATGTGGAAGTCTTTCATACTTAAATTCCACCCATAGCTTCTTAGTCCTAATGTCCAGTATTGCTCCTGATTTCAAGGGTGAATTCAAATCCAGCTCGACTTTTACCTTTCCTACTTTGTCTGGACCATTTCCTTTAGCCTCCATCTATATCTCTACTACTCGGCCCATTCTTTCACCCAATTCAGCAACCACATCTTCTCTGAACCACCCTAGAGGTATCCCTCCTATATGAACCCAAAAGGCGTAGCAAGAATACTCATAACAGTGCTCAGGTATTTTTGGCTCACATTGTTTCAGAACTAAAATATTACTTGCAAAAGACCACAAGCCTATTTTTAGAATTCTTTCTTTTTCCTTTTCATATTGGAAAACAAAGGAGAATATCCCTGGTTCTTTTTTCTTATCCTACTTGTTGAAAAAGTCTTTGGAAATTGGTTTTGTAAAATGTATCAAGCTGAATATATGGTGCCCAACTTTAATTCACTAGCTGTTTGTTGATGATTCCATCTTCTTTCTGGATGGAATTATTAAGGAATGTCAACAAATTGCAAGTATTTTGAACCAACACTGCTATGCTTTAGGTTAGGCTATCAACCTAAACAAGTCTAGCTTGTTTTTCTAGTAGTGATAGCCCCCAAACACTAAGATGAAACATGCTTGTTGAACTATGAGTTCTAGAGATTGAAAAGATAGGGAAGTACCTAAAAGTCCCCTTGAATTGGGGTGCTTCTAAGAGAACAAATGTTTTCTTAGATTTTAGCATGAGTAAATATGAAACTAGAGAGTTGGAAGGAAAATTCAATGTCAAAGGTTGGGAAGGAAGTTCTATTAAATATTATGGTGCAAGCTATCCCATAATATGTTATGTCCATTTTCAAAATCCCTGTTGAGAAAAGCAAGGGGCTGATTTTTAGTGGAAAATTTTTGATAAAAGCGAGGGGCTACATTGGAAAAAGTGGGACATCCTAAAACAAAGAAAGGATAATGCCAAGTTGCGTTTCAAAGGCCTAATATCCTTTAATAAAACAATGTTAGGGAAATAGGCACTACGGCTAGCATAGTCCCCCTCTTCTTTATGAGGCTTGGTTCTTAACGTCCTATATTTCCCTAAGTGTGATTTTTGGAGAGTGGGAAACAATGCTTGGCCATAATGGGGCTAGCAAAACATCTTGCTGGGGAGAGAAACAATTGAACCATCTGTCAGGTGGTGCATAGGGAACGGGGAAAAAAATTAGAATGTAAGAGGATGAGTGGCAATCAAGAGGTACTATAGGAGGCCTAGCGAATAGAGATGAACCTACAATTGTTGTTGAACTAAGAAACAAAGAAGAAAACTTGTGGAAGGAACATATTCTCATCAGTCTATTCAATGAGCAAATAACCAATGAGATCCTCATAATCGCACTTGGAACATCACCACTTGAGGACAAGCTAGTTTGGACTAACACGAAAACGAGAAAATATATTGTTAAGAGCAGTTATAATAGAAGTAGAGAGGCGACTGAGAAACAAAGCCAGAATTTGGCCTCTACCTTTTTCCAAACCTTGAGGGTCTTGTAGACTAAGATTTGGAGTACAAAAACCTCCCCCCCAAAAAAAAAAAATTCATCTAGGGTTTATGTTAAAATGCTTTACCAACTAGAGTAAATTTGTTAAGAAGAGGCATTATAGAGGAGGATACTTGCGACCTATGCAGGCAACACCTTGAAACACTTGAGCACCTATTCCTATTGTGTCCTAGGACAAATGAAATTTGGTTAGACCAAGCCCTACAAATCTAGATCTTGCGACAGGCGATAACAAGAATTGAAGATTGGCCACTTAACTTCTCAAGTCCCTCAATCAATTTTGACTTCTCAGTAGTGATTCTCTGGCAAATTTGGAAGTCAAGGAACAATTATCTCTTGAGGAAAATCAAACTGAATCCGCAATACTTGGTGAGCTTTGCTTTGGCCGAATACCAGAATATCAATAGGTGGTCTCATACGGAGAGTAACCCTAGAGCAAGAGACTTACCTAAATATTAGCGTCGACCGGCGAAGGGAGTTCTGAAAGTGAACGTTGATGGCTCTTTCGTGGAGGGCTTGATAGGGAGTCATCAGCTGCATATGTAGAAATTATGTTGGTCGGTTGGCGGGACGGTTTTGCCAAAACAGTGAGAGTGTACTCAGCCACGATGGTGGAGACAAGAGCAACTGTGGAATCCCTAAATTTCTTGTACGAAAGAAGAGGACAGCAAATCGCAATGGAGTCAGAGAATCTATCTCTTGTGCAGGCACTGAAGGGCGAAGATATTTGCACGTGGGAAGCAGATCTTCTATCTAAGGCCAGCTCAAAGCCGTTGGGCTTTGTTGATCTCTTTGTGGCCCACTGCAGTAGATCTGCGAATCGGGCCA
This sequence comes from Eucalyptus shirleyi, assembly GCA_017140165.1. Lineage (NCBI taxonomy): Eukaryota > Viridiplantae > Streptophyta > Magnoliopsida > Myrtales > Myrtaceae > Eucalyptus > Eucalyptus shirleyi. Next base: position 15,410,179 of record CM029448.1, on the reverse strand, counting down.
CTGATTGACTAGCTAAGACCCAGCGGAACAAAAGCCAAGCCCGTAATTTGCTGGCCAATCTCCCCGAACTGTTTTGGAATTTACTTTGCTCTGCGTTTTCTATTATGTCGTCGCAAACTCTTTAATTAGCAATGAAGTCTCTTCTTTTTCGACCAAAAAAAAAAAAAAAAAAAAGAATCGCACAATCATCTAGTGTTCTTTATCATCCATTATTGATTTCTCTAGTAATCTCTTCTCATGTTATATTTGAATTGTGAGATCTATTATCTGCAACGTTATTTGCCTAGTAGGTTTCCTTTCAACACCCCTCAAAATAACACCATAGATTCTTTTGGATTGGGTCCAAAACAATGTCTTTCGGGCACTTACAGGATAGGGATGTTTGGAACCAATCCATGACCAAATCCCTCAGGATTATCATAGGGAAGTCATCCAGGAAATACAAGACTTGATGGATGCCCTGGGTCGAGACGAAGGGCACTTGCCTGATTCGCAAAAGCCATACGATGGCTGCCTCGCCAAACTTTTTCTCACTCCTCTTTATGAGGCCATGGGAATTGGCGGCCCGATGGACGAGGGCAGAATTCGCAGATTATGCAAACCCATTCAAAGAAGATGACATAAGCGAAACACAATATAGACCTATGTCTGCTTTCACAAGAATCTTAGATTATTTTGCAGCGAGACGCTCAATTGCTACTCTATGAGAGATTTGGATCGGATCAACAAATACGAATCACCGAAGACTAAAGAGGCCCAAGCGAGCGCTTACCCTCCCTGTGATAAGCACATCTTCGCACTAATTCAACAGAACTACATCGACGGATCGGAAGTGCAAATGAAAGATGGAAAATGGGGTAGAGTCATGCCGTTATCAGCTTCGTCCAGCCTATTTGTCACAGCGGACGAGTGGCTCCTGCTGAGCCTCTCTGATTTTTTTTGTATGATGCCATGACTTACATAATTCCTCGGTCAAACTTGCCATTTTACAGTTAACAAACAAGAAATCCCGCTACTGGATCACAAGGAAGAAAGGCAAATGGAAGTATCACAAAAAGAAGAAACATCGTGGCAAGAAGAAATCAGATAGGTGCTACATTTGCAAACAAAAGGGCCATTTTGCAAAAGAATTGTCAACATGCCAAAAAGAGAGTGAAAAAGTGTTGGAAGAGTCCTAAACATATTATATTGATGTCAATTTAGTCATAAACCTTTTAATGGTATCAATTTAGTCATAAATCTTTTGACTCGATGCTAATTCAATCATAAAACTTTTGAATTATTGTCAATTGAGTCATAAACCTTTTGAATTAGTGCCAATTTAATCATAAACATTTTGAATTAGTACCAATTCAGCCCTCCTAGCTAATTTTGGTTGGATATTACTAATGTGAACACCGGCCGGTTTACGTGGCACCACTATCACTAACGTGAACAATTCTTAATAATGTTTTAATAATTTTCCAATTAATTATTTTTTCTGATTTTTTTTCTTCTCTCATTCCTTTCTTCTTCTTTTAGGTGTTGGCTAGGTAGGTTAGCCTCGCCTAATTATGGTGAGGGCTAGCCTCACCAGATTTGGCTAGGGGCTGGCCACCCCCCTAAAGGAAAAAGAAAGGAAGGAGAGAAAAAAAGAAACAAAAAAGAAAAAAAATCAGAAAAATAATGAAAAATTGAAAAATTAGCAAAATATTATTAAAAATTATTCATGTTAGCACTGAAGATGCCAAGTAAGCCAGAATGCATCCGCATCAGCAATATTCTGTCAAAGTTAGCCGAGAGGATTGAATTGGCACTAGTTTAAAAGGTTTCGGACTAATTTGCACTATTAAAAGGTTTAAGACTTAATTAATACCATTAAAAGGTTTAAGATTGAATTAGCACAAATACAAAAGTGTTGAGGACTTTTTTGACACTTTTTGCAAAAGAATGGATTGCACATGATTCAGAAAAGAAGTCAGGCGTTTCCCTTCAAGATGGTGGTCTGGAGTCCCTCTTCTACTGAGAGGATGAACCCACCCCAAACATCTTTTGTGCCATAGTAATAGTAACTGGCCTGATGGGGATAATTTGATCTTCAAGCAATCAGGTTGTGTCATGTGACGATATGTATCATATGACAACATGCCATGTAATGACTTATACTATGTGATGAAGTGTTGTGTTAAGATATGTCGAGTGATCACGTTAATGCATGAATCTTAGTGTGATGTAAATGCATGTCCATTTGACTACATGATTTGATCCTTAAAGATGCACGTTTTGAAGTGGTGGTGTCATTTTTCTTATTCGGCTTTTTTTGGGCTTTAATTATGTCAGACGAGGCAAATAATCCCTTCCGACCAATTTTCCATAATGCCTAATTTCAAAAGCTTACATTTTTTTTTTTGTTATGATTGTGATTCCAAGATATTTTTGGAAATGCAAGAATAATCAACTATAAGCCAATTCAACTTGAGTTCGATTTTGTCACCGTATGATTTGTTTATGAGACTAGAGTTAGTCTTATTTGATCAGGAGTTTACTTATGCAAGAATGATAAATTTGGTGGAGCAACAACTATATTTACTTAAGACTGTTTTTGTTTATCTGTTGAGTGACGATAAATTTATAATTTTCTAGAAATGTCAACCTAAATTATATCTTCAAATATTGTCGCTTATGCATCCAGTCAGGGATGATTTTGATGAAATCCTATCTATATAGTTCAAAGGCTTCCGACTCGATTTCACCGTTGATTCTGATGGATTTGGCTAGGCGACTTGGTGATGCTCCGTAACAGCCTTGTCTCAATCTTTTCTTGACAAATTTGCTAGCTGGCGAGTGGATCAGAATTGTCCGACATCTTCCGGGGATTCTCCTTCACTGACACAAGAAACCCAACATCTCTTTTCTTTTCTATGGTTCCATCGCTGCATCCCCTTCTTCGTCACTTTCTCCGCTTCCTCACGTAGACCCGATCGTCCACGTCTAACTCATCTCCAAATTCAATTGGAACTTGACAATTCCTTTACTTGCTTTCATCGCCAAATTCCCAAATTCCAATTCCTTTACTTACTTTCATCAACGAACATCTTCACCAATGTCTCTCTCTCACCATTTTCTTGTCGATAGGATATGGCAGAAGCACAATACCTTCAACCTGAGAAGACAAGAAAAAGAAAGTCAATTTTAAGCCCATTAACATATCCCGTTGTAACTTTAAAATTGCTACGACCGCTATTACGAGGATGCCCAAGCCCTATAAATCCAGCCGAGAACCACCCCAAGATAGGAGGAAAATTTCAGAAAGAGTCCCCAAAAAGAAACATATAATTGATCATGAGCCCTATCTCAATGTTGAAGCTTCCCCTAATAGATCTGTCCGAATTAGATGGCTCAAAGCCAGGGACAGGTCCATGGGACTCCTTGCAAAGTCAAGTCCGACAAGCCCTTGAAGAATACGGTTGCTTTGAAGCTTTGCATGATAAGATGACCTTGAAACTTCACAATGATGTGCTCCAAGAATTGGAGGGATTGTTCGAACTTCCCACTGATGTGAAGCACCGGTTCGACAACCCAATTAAGCCAACCGCCGGCTACCTTGCCGATCTTCCTCTTTATGAGGCGTTTGGAATTGGCTATGCCCCCAGCTTGGGCTCGATCGAAAAATTTGCTGATCTCATGTGGCCGGAGGGAAACACAAGATTTTGGTAATCTTTTCTTCATTATTGGTAATTATATTGTCAATTCCCATTAAGGAAGTGTTAGAGATTGATATTTGTCAAAGAAATCTCTAATGACGTGAATTTGAATTTCAATTACTTTGATGCACGAAGAAAATCTAAAATGAATCATCTTATACAGTACTGAGGATAACAAAAATTCGATATACATAAAAGCACGCGCAAAATGAAGATGCCAATCCATGCCCCCAATCTATGGAAACTGTAGTTTTGATGTGTGCCCTTTTAATGAGCATGCAGCGAGATAATGAATACGTATGCTATGAGGGTTTTGGAGTTGGATTCACTGGTGAAGAAGCTGGTTTTGAGAAGCCTGGGTGTAGACAAGTACGTGGATTCACTAGCCAAGTCGGTCAAATACAGTCTCCGTGCCATGAGATATGCAGCTCCTGCGACTGAGGAGTCCAAGAAACCCGAGACTTCGTGCCATCGGGACGCAAACTTCGTGACCATACTTCACCAAAATCATGTGAACGGATTGGAAGTGCAGACTAAGGATGGACGTTGGATCGAGGTCGCCTTTTCCTCAGCTTCCTCTTTCGTTGTCATCACTGGGGAGTCATTCTACGTGAGTCCGCCCCATCCCCCTCTCTCTATTGAATTCGGACGAAAGAATTCAGGCACCATGACTTTGCATATCAATTGCGAAGTATTGTTTACATTTCTAGTATCAATCATCACGTCCAGCAATAGCTAGGATTAGGACATTAAAGCTGATTTCTTTGTGAAATCGTTATCAACTGGTTGCCATGTGAACCATATATTTGAATGGTTGAATGCATATTGATACGACGAGACTAATGCTAGCTTGTGGTGAGATAGATGTCTCATTGGATATAAACTAAGCATGTAGACCCTGTGTGATCAGTCAAAAGAAGTCAAGATTTTTAGTCTCTTTAGTGTTATAATCATATGAACAATTGACTTTGATCATTGCGTGCCTCCCCTTTATCCCTTTTGCACGCAGGGATGGAGCAATGGGAGAATATACAGCCCTTGTCACCGTGTAAAGATAAGCGGGCACGAGCTACGATACTCCATAGGACTCTTCTCTTCCGATCAAGGCACGGTTCAGTGTCCTGATGAGCTTGTGGATGACCAACACCCTTTGCTTTTTAAGCCCTTTGATACTGCCGGTCTCTCCCGCATCTACAAGACCAAAGAGGGCCTAATGGGAGCTTCAGCGATGGATACCTTTTACAAAGTTTAAAATCGCGGTGCTGTCGAAGCATTGCGTGTCCTTTCGCCTTATCAATAACTTGCGAGTCAAGTCTTATGGCATATGTTTTACTGTCGTCAATAATTAATTGAGTGGACGGTCGCTCAATATGTGAGAAGCATATCGGGTTTCCATTTCTTTACCCTTTTGGAGCTTGTTTAGGTCATAATCATCTGACCCAATTGTAGATCCTCGGAGCTATATGTGCTTCGGGCTGTTGATGATGGGATTACTTCCAGCAAGCAAATATTGTAAAAGAAAATGACAAAAAAATGGTTGTTCATGAAGAAATTCTCTTTCTTTTTATTTTCTAAGGAAAAGAACTCTTTAATTATTTCTCATTAGCGGCAAAAAGCTTTCTACTACTAACAAAAAAATTAAAAGAAAAGGAGGTTCTTGTGTAACTCAAGGAGGATTGATGCCTTAGCAAAGTCCTTGGACTTTGTTGAAAATACATCTTGAGTTGATCCTGGAAAGAAAACCTATTGCAGGTAGATTTCCCAATTGGGGTTGGATTTCTAATTTGGAAAGGATTTTGATATAAGAAGTGAGTCTTGTTTGGACATTGCATCCAAAAGAAACTTCTTTCCGTGACAATCAATTGTGTGGCTTGCTCATGAATTACATAATGAGAATTTGAGATAAACATTGTATTATTGGCTATAATTAAGAGTTAGGAAACACAGGAGTTTTTGAGTAAATATGATTGTAATATCTATTGTATTCCTTGATCTATAGTGAGATGCAGTCTTGCCCTCCTCGTGAGTTAGGTCCTACCAATCGAATCACGTAAATTCAATATTTGATTTGATTCCTTTATTTTATTTATTTTATTTTTTGATCACTTACTTTTCGGCTATAGAGCTATTACCTGGTCAACTGAACTATCTCAATGCTCAACAAGAAAATTGCACAATGTAGGAAAGGGGCTTGCATCAAGCATGAATTTTTTAGAAGTGTTGAGCACTCTTTTTGGCTCTTCGGGATTGATATCTCAGCCAATTAGTAATGAGATTTGCTCCATATTAATTTTTTTTCCTTGGAAGGCGTGTTCCAAATTTACCGATCGTTAGACGGATCAATAGGTTCATCATCATGGGAACTTGATTGTTCATATTCAAATGCTTCCGCATCATAACAAGTCTGAGAGTTACGTCTGAAACATGAAGCGAAGGGATCAGAATAACAAGCGGGGTCAATTCAGTGTATGCTTAGAAAATCAATTTTTGTTTTGAAAAGGTTTTAGACGGAACATGAAGTTGCCTAACCTTCAATATTTTTTTCCTTGCCTCATATTTTCATTTCAATGGTGAGATTTAATCACAGGACTAGTTTGATATACTTTAACATGCCCTCAAAATAAGACTTTTTTTTTTTTTTTTACGAATTTGTAATAAACATAATGATTTAACTTGATCCACCCATGACAATGTCGAATGCCCATTTGTTAATTTTGAAAAATTATTCGCTTATGAAGCATTGAAATTACGAACTTCGAAATCATTGGTTTAAACGTTTTTTCAAATGGCATGACAATTGACTCATTTGTCATGAAAAAAATGATGAAGTAATCGAATTGCATAGTAAAGAGTCTAGAAAACTTCACAGTTGATGCGGAGTAGGAGAAATACTAAATCTCATCATTACCATCATGTTGATTGTCAACAAGGGTTCAAGTTTTCCTTTAAGTGGTGTGGCTTAACTAATGTGAGAGGTCTTTATCAAGATTGTAATTTAGACTTTTTCAACAGCTCATCAAAGGGATAATTTTTCATGGCTTAGAAAGAAATATTCTTTATTCATCACCTTTATTGATCTTACAAGTCAAGAACTCTACAAAATAAAATAAAAATAATTTTGTCAGCACTTTCGCAGTCTAAGCTTTTAACATCCGAATCTCCCACATTAATTCATCTTCTTTTTTTTTTTTTTTGGTCATAAATGGAAACATTTCATTAAGTAATCAAAGATGAGAGGCCCGGTAAATGGGCATCATTACATAAGAGGTCCAACAAAGTTTATGGAGGGGAAGATCCAATTCAGAGATAAATAATTGGTAATTCATCTTTTAAATATATCAATGTTCACCTAAAATGGTTCTCGTCTGCATCCACTTTTCGTTTTCCTTTCTTAGGAAATTTCGGTCGCCTGCTTTGAATCACTCGCTGTAACATCTTTCTGAATACAATACAATTTTTAGTGTCATGGCACGAAGAATGGTGCCTCTTGCAGTAGTTGTCATTCTTCATTTCCTTTGACGTGGGATCCTATGGCTCTTAGGCAATTGGAGTTGCCTACATCTCAGCAACAGGTCAAAAATCTGATTGGAAAAGCTTTGGCTATCTTCAGCTTTAGACAATACTGTTTCTTTTGCCCATTTTGGCCTAAGTGCTGAACACTAATGCGCTTTGCCAACATCCAAGCCACCTCACATTCTTCTTCTGCTTCTGAATCAATCACGGAGGCAATAGTGTTCCTCAGCTCTGAAATCACGGCAATTTCTTTCATTGTCTTTTCTGAATAATGGACTGCTCATTTGGCAAAACGAATTGCCTACCGGAATAAATCCATAGCCATGCCTACTTAATAAATGACTTCGAACCGACGTAAGACTTTAAAACGAGCTTAACCTAAAAAGTAATAGCTATTTCAAGACACGAAAAAACTTTGCTTTTGTTATGTGATGTCTCCCTACACGTAGACCCAAAGACAAATTTGCATCTTATCTTTGCTTGCGAAGAATCGCCACTGCTGAATTCGGCATTAAATGTGAAGCTGGTCTCTTTCTCCAAACACGCTATTGCTATATATATATATATATATGTATGCTTACACCATCGAGCCATGCAGCAAGCCAACACACTTAAGTGCTAAAGTAGTCCAGTCAATACAATTAATGATCCAGCAAGATTCCTATTTAGGCTATAAATTTCTAAATATTCTAGACTAATTTTGAAAGAATATCGACCTAAATTATACTTTTAAACATTGTCATTAAGGCATCTAGTCAGGGATGAGTATGATGAAATCCCGTCTCTTGTATATCTCTTTTCTTTTCCTTGGTGCCATCGCTGCATCCCATTCTTCGTTACTTTCTCTGCTTCTTCACTTAGACTACACCGTCCCCCAACGTCCAACTCATCTTCAAATTCAATTAGAACTAGACAAATTCTTTACTTGCCTTTCATCGCCAAATTCCAATTCCTTTACTTGCTTTCATCCAGCAAACGTCTTCACCAAAGTCTCTCTCTCGTGCATCATTTTTTTGTTGGAAGCATACAGCAAAAGTTTGTTACCTTTACCTAGGGAGATTAGAAAGAGAGAGTTAGCCAAATTCAAACCCGTCAACATATCCAATTGAACTCACTTTTATTCAAAAACTTGAGCCAATGAGTTATGAGCCAACTTAGATGTATTAATTGCTCCACACCACATTAATTTTCCAATGCACAATTAAATTAACACAATTAACACATGCATTTTAACACTTCAATCACCATGGTTTGAACACCAAAGATTGAGCGCGCCTCATTTTTACAGCCCACTAGTCACATTGTCACCCGGGGGCAGAGGAACTCCGTGACCACCTTAAGATGATTCTTAATCATCAATCATCCTTAGGTGAAGAAGACTTTGGGCTCTTATATTTTGGTGTGCTCTTCATCATAAGAGTATGAAGAAATTCCCTATCCCCCTACGATTGAACTTCACGAGTTAAGTATTTTATTCAATTCCCTCCAAACCTCTAAATGGGCCACTAGCTTTTGAATTAGGCTTTTCAAAACATCTAAAATCTCGAACATTAAAATTTTGTAAGCTCACACTTATATAACATAGACACATTGTTACTTCATCAATCCAATCACTTGTATTATATTCTGATTTTCACTACTGTATTTTGTTCCGAAAACTAATAAACGCAAGTAATAATTCTTTTTTCAAATGTCAATATCTAATTGATGAATGATATATTGTCAGCAAATTATGTGACAGTTAACAAGATCATAAGATAGCAATATTCAAAAAGTAAGAACTATTTCTTTGATTGCAGCGGTTGCTGTTTCTGAGTGTGGCATGTAAGAATTATTGTGGCCCATATTATGTGATTTATTATATGGTTTAATAATTATTGAAATGCTATAAATAATTATTGGTTACGAGAAGGTACGACTCTAATAAAACGAAAGGGTATATTGCTTTGATGGAAGGCATCCTTTCAACGAACGTATATATAGAGTCCGGTCCTCTCTCCACCCACATACGAACAACAAAACAGAAAGAACGTATTCTCTCCTCCATCAATTGAATACATTAAGATTTAGTGGGTTAAGGGAGAGAAATCGGATTTCTTCTTTTGGATCAAGTTCAAGCGCAGCGTTATGGATAAAGGTATGTCTTCATCTATTTGTGAGAATCATGAAGATCAAAGATCCTTGATTTGTTATGAATTTCCGCATCAGGTTTTATATGAATTATCTTACAGTTGGTATCAGAGCATTTGGTTTATGATCTCATGATTTTTCCGTTTATAGAAATATTATGATTTATGCATGATGATTTGTTGAATGATCCTGTTCGTAGCATTTGTTGTTGTTGAAATATTTTGGAAGATTCTGTTAAAGGAAATCCGAATGATTGAACGTTTTTCATGAACTAAAATGGTGAAGAAAAGTTACTGTGCGTGTGTGAGTGGAAAACGACATAAATGGACGAAAGTGAAAAATTCGGAATTTTAAGGGCAAAATAAAAACTCTTCGATTCCGGGCAAAATCTGGTGACCCACCGCTTGATTTCGGACCCACACCGTCGCAAGACCATGAGGAACATTAGCCATGAGTTTTTCCGGCATATCGGTGTTCGCCGGAGGCTAATCGAGCGGCGGATTAGGCGCGTGCTCGGCACGCGCCTGACGTACCCGCGCGCCCTTTTTACATTTTTGCCCCTTTATCATTTTTAAAATTCCCATTTTGTCCTTCTCGCAATTTATTTACTGTTTTGCCATTGTTTAATTAATAAGTACAGTTCTACCATTGCTGATTATTTACCATTTTTGCCCCTGGATTATAACTTTATGATTATGCCCTTATGGAATTAGGATTTTACAATTTTACCCTTATGCTTTGATTAAGTTTTGTCCTTGTGTGCAAATTTGGTAAATATTTGTATTTTACAATAAAAAAATTCATATTATGAAAGGTTTGTTAGTCACCAAAGTGGCCGAACCTTAAAGTCTTATGAATTTTGATATTGTAAATTATTTTATTCAATTACCCATGATTAATTGATGCTATACATGAAATTGATATGTTTTATATCATTATTGGAGTTTATGGGTATATTGAAGTTCATTTATTATAAGAACTTAGGGATTAACCCAAAGGTTAATTATTTTCTTATAATTCATGAACATGATGGTTGATAATTAATATGACTTGTTAAATTTGTTTGTATATCCAAAGATAACAAATAAATTTTAATAAGATATATTTACAATTATCAAATAAAAGTTATTAGCATCATTATGGTTTATATATTTTTTGTATATCATAGGATCGCCCAAAGGAGAACTATGATGTACATGTGTAGTTTAGTTTGAATCTGATTAGTTGATATTCTCAAAGCATTAATGTATGAGTATTTTCTTGCACATTTGCAGTATCTGTACCTGTTTCACTCCATTCGCACGCCTCATCTGTTCCCCTATTCAATGGGATAAATTTTCCTGATTGGAGTGAACAAGTCCAGTTTCACTTAGGTGTCCTGGATCTTGATTTAGCGCTTCAAGCTGAGAAACCAGCTACTATTACTGATGAAAGTAGCAATGATGAAAAGTCTTTCCATAAAGCTTGGGAAAGATCGAACATCGAGCTTAATGTTCATGCAGATGACAGTTGCAAACAACTTAAAGACTTCTCTTTCCAAGACTAACAATGCTAAGGAATTTATGAAATTTGTGGAAGAGCGTTCTCAAACTGCTGATAAGTCACTTGCTGGTACACTGATGAGCACACTGACCACCATGAAATATGATGGTTCGCGTACTATGCATGAGCATATACTTGAGATGACCAATTTGGCAGCAAAGTTAAGGACTTTGGGAATGAATGTGGATGAGTACTTTTTAGTACAATTTATACTTAATTCCTTACCTCATGAGCAATATGGGCCATTTCAAATGAATTACAACACTATAAAGGATAAATGGAATGTAAACGAATTGGCAAGTATGCTAGTTCAAGAGGAAACAAGGATAAAGAATCAAAAGGCTCATTCTGTTCATCTCTCAAGTCATCAAGGAGTTCGAAAGAATTTTAAGAGGAAAGGTGGAAGGAGCAAGAAGAAAGGACTACACATCCTGAATGACTCTTCAAAGGCTTCTCAAATCCACAAGAAAGAACACAATCTTATTAAGTGTCACTTTTGCAACAAAATTGGACACTTGAAGAAAGATTGTCTGAAATGTAAGGCTTGGTTCGAAAAGAAAGGTAAGCCTTGTATTTTAGTATGTTTTGAATCAGCTTTACTGAAGTTCCTTATAATACTTGGTGGATTGATTCTGGTGCCACCACTCATGTGTCAAATACGATGCAAATTTTTCTTACGATCCAAACTATAAAGCCAAATGAAAGTTATGTGATTACGGGGAACAGAGACAAAGCTCCAGTTGAAGGCATTGGCACTTATCGTTTGATCTTAGATACTGGGCATTATTTGGATTTGTTTCGAACCCTTTATGTACCTACATTTTCTCGCAATTTAGTTTCTTTGCCAAGACTTGATGTGGCGGGATTTTATTGTAAGTTTGGATCTGAATCTTTCAGTTTGTTTAAGAGTGATACTCTTATTGGAACTGGAACTTTATGTGATGGTCTTTACAAATTTAGACTTGATAATACTTTTGTTGAGATATTAATGACCTTGCATCATAATGTTGGCACTAAACGAAGTTTGGTGAATGAAAATTCTGCTTACTTGTGGCATAAACGGTTGGGTCATATATCCAAAGAAAGAATGGAAAGATTAGTGAAGAATGAAATTCTTCCAAATTTGGATTTTACTGATCTTGGAGTGTGTATTGATTGTATTAAAGGAAAACAAACAAAACACACTAAGAAAGGTGCCACAAGAAGCACAGAGCTTCTTGAGATTATACACACTGACATATGTGGTCCTTTTGATGTTCCATCTTTTGGTAAGGAAAGCTATTTCATAACCTTTATTAATGATTTTTCACGTTATGGTTATATTTATCTATTGCATGATAAGTCTCAATCAGTGAATGTACTTGAAGTGTATATTAAAGAGGTTGAGAGGCAATTAGATAGAAAAGTGAAAATAGTAAGATCTGATAGAGGCGGTGAATATTATGGAAAGTATGATGAATCGGGACAATGTCCAGGTCCATTTGCTAAATTCCTTGAAAGACATGGTATTTGTGCTCAATACACAATGCCAGGTACACCACAACAAAATGGTGTAGCAGAAAGGCGTAACCGTACTTTAATGGAAATGGTTAGGAGTATGATGAGTCATTCATCTTTACCCTTGTCTTTGTGGATGTATGCTTTAAAGACTTCTATGTACTTATTAAATAAGGTTCCTAGTAAGGCAGTTCCAAAAACTCCATTTGAACTGTGGACGGGAAGGAAACCTAGTTTACGACACCTGCATGTTTGGGGTTGTCAAGCAGAAGTAAGAATTTACAATCCACATGAAAGGAAATTGGATTCAAGAACAACCAGTGGTTATTTCATTGGTTATGCAGAGAAATCCAAAGGGTATAAATTTTATTGTCATAATCATAGTACAAGAATTGTTGAATCTGGAAATGCTAGGTTCATTGAGAATGGCGACATTAGTGGGAGTGAAAGAATGCGAGATGCTTGCATTCAAGAAGTAAGGGTAGAAGTTCCTATACCCAAAGCTTCTAAAGTTGTCAATAATGAACCTCCAATGGTCGAGTCACAAGAAATAGCATTAAGAAGATCTCAAAGAGAAAAGAGGTCGGCTATTTCTGATGACTATATGGTTTATCTACAAGAGTCAGAAATTGACTTAGGAATTGGAAATGATCCAGATTCATTTTCCCAAGCCATGGAATGTGAAGATTCTAATGAATGGTTTAATGCCATGGAAGAAGAATTAAAATCCATGCATCAAAATCAAGTTTGGGATATTGTTGAATTGCCTAAAGGATGTAAGAAGGTCGGGTGTAAATGGGTCTTTAAGACCAAGCGTGACTCAAAAGGCAATATTGAACGACATAAAGCTAGACTTGTTGCAAAGGGTTTTACTCAGAAAGAAGGCATTGACTATAAAGAGACATTTTCACCGGTCTCTAAGAAGGATTCACTTAGAATCATTATGGCTTTGGTGGCTCATTATGACTTGGAGTTACACCAAATGGATGTTAAAACCGCTTTTCTTAATGGGAATTTAGAGGAAGAAGTTTATATGGACCAACCCGAAGGCTTTTCAGTTAAAGGAAAGGAACACATGGTATGTAAATTAAAGAAGTCAATATATGGACTTAAACAAGCATCCCGACAATGGTATCTTAAGTTTAACGATACCATAACTTCATTTGGATTTAAGGAAAACACCGTTGATCGGTGTATATATATGAAGATCAGTGGGAGCAAGTTTATTTTTCTAGTTCTGTATGTTGATGATATTTTGCTTGCTGCTAATGATCTTGGTTTGTTACATGAAACCAAGAAATTTCTCTCTAAGAATTTTGAAATGAAGGATATGGGAGAGGCAACATATGTGATAGGAATAGAAATATTCCGTGATAGATCACAAGGATTATTAGGATTGTCTCAGAAAGCCTACATTGAGAAAATTTTAGAGAGATTTAATATGAGTAAATGTTCAGCAGGAATAGTTCCAATTCAGAAAGGTGATAAATTTAGCCTTATGCAATGTCTGAAAAGTGAATTGGAACGAGAACAAATGAAAAATATTCCTTATGCATCTGTTGTGGGGAGCTTAATGTATGTACAAACTTGCACCAGACCAGACATCGTTTTCTTTGTCGGAATCTTTGGGCGAGATATCAAAGTAATCCTGGAATGGATCATTGGAAAGCTGCAAAGAAGGTTCTTAGATACACGCAAGGAACGAAGAATCATATGCTCACTTATAAAAGATCTGATCGTCTTGAGGTGATTGGATATTCAGATTCAGAATTAGCCGGATGTGCCGATACAAGAAAATCAACGTTTGGTTACTTGTTTCTTCTGGCTAGAGGGGCAATTCCATGGAAGAGTGCGGCGATCGTTATTGCTGCATCCACTATGGAAGCTGAATTTGTGGCATGCTTTGAGGCCACAATTCATGGATTATGGCTGCGGAATTTTATTTCAGGACTTGTGATCGTCGACAAGTATTGCCAAGCCGCTGAAAATTTATTGTGATAACTCTGCAGCAGTTTTCTTCTCTAAGAACGACAAGTATTCTAAGGGTGCTAAGCATATGGAGATCAAATACTTGTCTGTCAAAGAAGAAGTTCAGAAACAAAGAGTGTCAATTGAGCACATTAGCACCAATCTTATGATAGCAGATCCCTTAACAAAAGGATTGCCGCCCAAAACATTTAATGAGCATGTTGAAAGGATGGGCGTTATTGGACGTCATTAATGTTTGTATTATGATTGTATTAAGTTTATGTATTTGACACTTTGAGCTCACTTACATGTTTCTGATATTTCCTGTTTTCTATTTAGTATACATTATAGAAATAGATGAATGTTAAACAGGATAGTTTCTAAAGAAACATTATAGTTGGACTATTACTTTTGTACTTCTCATTTATGGATCATGTTAAGTAAAGTGCTATAGTTGTAGTACATAGAAGGGATTATGTCGATTAATGACATACAACCGCTATGACTCGCATTAGTTTTCTTTACTTAATTGTGATTATTATGTGATTGCCAATTTAATGAAATTTTGAAATTTATAGCATAACCTTATTGTGCACATTATAGTCTTTATTAAACCATGAAAGGAGAATCATATGGGCCAAGTGGGAGAATGTAAGAATTATTGTGGCCCATATTATGTGATTTATTATATGGTTTAATAATTATTGAAATGCTATAAATAATTATTGGTTACGAGAAGGTACGACTCTAATAAAACGAAAGGGTATATTGCTTTGATGGAAGGCATCCTTTCAACGAACGTATATATAGAGTCCGGTCCTCTCTCCACCCACATACGAACAACAAAACAGAAAGAACGTATTCTCTCCTCCATCAATTGAATACATTAAGATTTAGTGGGTTAAGGGAGAGAAATCGGATTTCTTCTTTTGGATCAAATTCAAGCGCAGCGTTATGGATAAAGGTATGTCTTCATCTATTTGTGAGAATCATGAAGATCAAAGATCCTTGATTTGTTATGAATTTCCGCATCAGGTTTTATATGAATTATCTTACATGGCATTAATATTACCTAACAGCCGTTTGTTTCCATGTATTCAACGTCGAAGACACGCCGGAGGAGGAAGACAACCGTCATCATTGCTCGAGTTGAAGTCAAGTCTACTATCCAAAAGCTATATGCCCAAAAAAAAAAAAAAAGTCTATTGACTGTTCAACTCTTGTTTAAATCACAAAAAGAGGGGGAAAAAGGGAATATACTCTTCATGGAAAGATTCTTAACTTTAAAATTGCTACAGCGGCTGCTACGAGGATGGACAAGCCGTATAATTCCAGCATAGAACAACCCCAAGAAAAACATAGGAGGAAAATTTCAGAAAAAGTAGTCAGAAAGAACAACAAATTGATCATGAGCTCTGTTTTCACACCGAAGCATCCCTTGATAGATCTGTCCAAATTAGATGGCTCAAAGCTAGGGACAGGTCGATGGGGTGAAGTCTGACAGGCCCTCAAAGAATTGGGTTGCTTCGAAGCTTTGTGTGATAAGATCACCTTGGAACTTCACAATGATGTGTTCTAAGAATGAGAGGAATTGCTCAAGCTTCCGACCAATGTGAAGTGCCAGTTCATCATCTAAGTAACACAACACGCGATATGACACGATACGACAAACCGACATGTCATTTTTCAAAAATAAAGAATTCCAACACGTTGAGACATATTGTATATTAAATAAATATTTTTATTTTTAATTAATTTGATTTAAATTCACAAATAAATAAATAATAATAAAATATCCTACAATGAATTTATACTAATAATATTAGTATATCTATTCATAGGAAATTCAAAAGATATATTCATAGTTAATGCATATCCATATTTGGGAACATATTTCTAACAAAAGTTATTGATGAGACTAATGACTAACAAGAAATTAAAATTAATTTATTTAAATAAATCTATGATTTTCTATAATGATCAAAATTTATCATTATTCAACATTTAGTATTTTTATTTTCCAAAATCACTTCACCCCCCCTCGGGCGAGGTCCACCCCAGCCCCCATGCCCCAAATTTATTTCACTCCCCCATTTCTTTCCCTCATTTCTCCCCCCCCCCCCCTCCCCCAAAAAATCACTTGTTAGGCTTCACTTCTTTTGTTAAAAATTCAAGTCATCCTCTCGTCCACCCACCCTACAAAAAGAAAAAATCATGCCAAAGTCCATCAAAATCCCATTCTAATTTTTTCTTTTTCGAGTTTTCTCCCTCAAAAACCCTAGTTGCTACCTCCTCCTCCTCTTTCTCGCACGACCCTCTTCCTCTTGATCTTTTCTCTCTCCGGGTTGCCTCATTAGCCATCACCATTGCTTACCACCTTGCCTTTGACGCTTCCTCCTTCGTAGCCATAGCCTCGCCCCCGGCCCTCCATCACAACATTGCAATCAAGACCCTTTGGGTCACCTCAATCTCTACTCTTCCTCTAATCCTCCCTTGCTGTTGCTCGCAGCCTAGCCTCCACTCTCCATCATCTTCTTCAATGATTCTCTCTCCCTGACACGCATGTCGGAACGTGTAGAGAAGAGTTGACCACATGTTGAAAAATCCGAAACGTGTTGACTGTGTGACCAAGCGTGTCGGACACTATTGGAGAAAACTCATTTGATGTTTTGAAGCTAACAAAACTTATCCATAGTCTATTCTGAAGAATTTCAGACTTTTGTGTCAAAGTCTGAAGACTCCCAGACTTTGTGTCAAAGTCTGCCTATTCTGACAAATTCTAGACTGAACGAAAGTGAATGATGAAGACTTTTCCAAATAAGGGATTATCTTTCTTTCTTCAAGGATTTGGTTCGCGTGGATTATATATGGTATTCTGGTTAGAAATATCACCTACGAGATTGAATATGTTTATTAGAATCAATTTAGATACATCAAATCTTTTTGAAGGGCAAGTAATTTTGGAAAGAATCTACTAATGGAAACCAAGATCCTGATTGTATGGGCAAATATTACTGACGGGTTTTCATCACAATCTTCAAATGGCTTGAGATTTCCTTGATTGATTCTGTCCAACGAATTGATTGGAAGAATTCCTTTGGAAAGTGCCAACGGTCAAGAAGGCATGAAGGAGTATTTACGGAGGACTCTAAAGTTGTTCGAAAATGTGCGTGAAAGAGAAATTCCAAAGTCTAAAGCTTTTCATTCCCTTGTTACTTCTTACTCTAAGCTCAAAGTTGTATTCAAAAGAGAGAGACTTATAGTGTGATTTCGTGAGAGAGAAGTAGAGACTCTTCACTGTGAAGTTGAGGCCGCAAGATTGTAAATTCTCCTTTGATTCATAGTGAAATCTAGCCAGAAGATTATTAGTATGAGAGAGTGGACGTATGCTTGATCTAAGCCGAACCACTATAAATTCTAAGTTCATATTCTCTTCCCTTAACTTCTTTATTTTGTTTGTAGTTCTATTTAATTGCCAAAATCTAAACTTGCTCAAAGTCTGTTCTTCATACTCAGTTTCAAAAGTAAAATATTTTCACTGTTCTTTGCAAAAAAATTGCTTTCATACCTATTCACCCCCTCTAGGTGTTCATACTAACACTTACAATTGGTATCAGAGCTCGTGTACTTAATTTTTGAAGTGTTTTACTTCTAAGCTAAAGATCCCATATGGCTAGTATTTTGGCTTCAGGTTTGGTTGAAGGTTAGAGCAGCACCAGACCTCCTTACTTTGATAGAAAGGAGTACAATGTTTGGAAGAACAAGATTAAGGCATTTTTCAGATCTAAAGATCTTCTAGAGTGGGATGTTGTAGAAAAAGAGATCAACCCTAAAGCAACATCAGCTTTAGACCGAGGAAAAGAAATCATTGATGCTAACGAAGCAACATGAGCTAAATTTACCAAGAGCTAAGCTTTTGACTCGAAAGCAATCTACTCTTTATATTGTGCCTTATCTCCTACTAAGCATAACTGAACTTCTTCTTGTGAAACAGCAAAAGAAGTTTGGGACATATTACATGTTACCTACGAAGGAGCTGACCGTGTGAAGGAAACCAAAATAAACATTCTGCTCGGATAATATGAAGCCTTCAGAATGAAGCCTGGATAATCTATAACAGATATGTTCAATCACTTTACAAAGATTGTAAATGGCCTGGCTTATCAAGGTCAGCCAATTTCAGAACCAATGAAAGTCAACAAGCTGCCGTGTGGGCTTTCAAAAGATTGGAATCATGTGAAGACTTCAATTAGAGAAACCCAGAGGATCATGCCTCTATTAGTTGACGAATTGATAGGCACGCTTCAATTGTAAGAAGTGGAACAAATAAATGATGAGGAAGATCCTAAAGGTAAGAAGTTAATTACTTTAAAGTCTAACATTGATTCTAATGATATAAATTCAGATGATCATATAGACGATGAAGAGCTGGTCCTTATGATCAAGAAATTCATAAAGTTGAATAGAAATGGAAGAAGTATCAATTGGAAGAAGCAGAGCACGCAAAATTTCCAGAAGAGAATAACTAAGGACAATGAAACCAACAAAGATGTGGCATGCTTCGAATGCAAGAAAAATGGGCATATTAGACCTAAGTGTCCTCTATTGAAAAAGAAGAAAGGAAAAACTGAGAGTGACACCGAGTGTGAGAAAAGCGAAGAAGAATATGCCAACTTATGTCTAATGATTCATTCCAACTTAGACTCATAATTAGAAACAAACTCTTATTCATATTCAAACAAAGAAATTGAGGTTATTGATTTAAAAATTCCTGTCAAAATCTCTAAATACATAGATGAACTTTGTTTCAGTCTCAAATCCTCTCTTAAAAGGATTTCTGAACTAAAAATGGAGAATTCTAAGCTTAGGTAACAGAAAATTTCTTGGAAATAAAAGTTTGAAAGTCTGAATACAAGTTTTGATAGCTTGAAAGAAAATTCAGATTCTCTCTCGAAGGAAAATGCTATTTTGAAAAAGGACATTTCAAGTATTACAAAAAGATTTTCAAAAGGATCCAAACAACTAGAGAAAATTCTTTCAGCTCAAATACCCTACTTTAACAAATATGGTTTGGGTATGATTTCAGAAACTGTTCCATTAATTGATTTTCCCAAAATAAAATAAAGAATTAAACAAAGACCTACAAAAGCATTTTACAAAATCATTTTGAAAAAGTTTTTGTAAAACCTGTTGGCCGAAGTGCACTCAGATGTTCAAAGTGTAACAGCTTAAAACATTTCAAGAAAGAATCTCCCAAGGTTTGAAGACCAGTTAAGAAGGACTAAGCTAAGACTACTTTTAATACTAACTGTGACATTTCGAATTTCAATCCCGTCCCGAATATATGAAATTGGCATTTCACCAGCGGGCTTATAATTCTTTTTCTCTGAGTTGATCACTCACGAGTTAACCAATCTATACGGTGAAGCCGTTAAGGGATATAACCGCAGTAAAATCCCTAAAAACTACCCGATAGGTTGGATCGGACTAAAATCGCATTCGATCGATTTTAACCACAAAATTAAATTTGGTTTTGGAATTCAGATGTTTGAGCATATCACAATTCATTTATAGAATGTCATCTTGTCTTTCGGAGAGGTTCCATCGAGTTCGGGATTTTTTTACGGAAAATCACTTCAGACAGTTCGGAAATGAACGGAAATTTGGATGGGCCAAATTGAATGGATTTTTGGCCTCCTTACCAAGTCATTTGGTGATGGGGATTTGTATAAATTGTGTGGATTATTTCTACAACAAAAATTGGACACCAAATTAGGAAATTTGGTGAGGAAACTAAAGTCCAAAATTGAAGGAATTCAGACTAGGCTTGGGGGTGCAACTTTTGGTATTAAATTGATTTATTTGTGAATAAAAAGGTAAGAAAGTATTAGGGGACATGAGAGGATAACCATGTGGACTTTTGGGGTGTTCTAATGATGATTATAGATATTTGGTTTGGACTTTTCTTCTCCTCAACTTCCCAAGCACGCCATCCTTGCCGACCTCCTTGCTGCTTCGAAGTTCACTTTCACTTCTGCCTACAACTTCATTTCTCCTTATGGGTTCTACCGAAGCTCCAACACCACCGAATCCACTCCTCTCTCCACTGCAGCTGCTGTCCAGGCCCATCTCCACGTGCGGCCAACTCCATGCGTCCTCCAGCAAATTTTAGTTCCTTCGGTCAACATTAGCAACCACCGAACCCTCTGTTGATCGCTCCTCCTCCACGCGGCTCTCCACGAAACCAACAGCCCAACAGATTCCACCGGTTCTGCGCTCCACCAAATGCCAGCAAACTGCCGAAAATCCCACCAAAGCTGCCACGTTTGAGGCAAACTTCTCAGCCTTGCGCCCACCACGTTGGCTCCATCTTCGCAGCTTCTCTCAATCAATTCCCCAGTGAAGCCATTCTGCCCGAAGCTGCTCCTCTGCCCACTCGTCCGTGTCTCTCACACGAAGCCAGCATCTTCGTGGATCGGCCCAGCAGCTTGCGTCTCCGAGCCCAGCCCAGCGTGGTCGCAAATTTCAGGGCTTCTCAGCCTAGCCCATCTCAGCACAAGAAGGCAGCCCATCTTCAGTCAAGCCCAGCTTGCATTTGTTCAGCCCACACGATTTCAGTTCAGATCAGTCCAGCGAGGCCTAGCAAGTTCAACCCATCTTGGGCCCATGAAGCAAGTCGGCCTAAGTTCGGCCCAAGCCCAACAATGTGCTGTGGGTTTGCAAGGCCTTTGGGCCCAGCCCGAGTGATCGTCAACGTCACCGAAAATTCGGATTTCGGCCATTGTCACGCCGTCACGTCGCCATCGCGGTGTTCCAGTCTTCGCTTTACCAAGTGAGTAATCTCGCTAATCCTTTCTTAGTAGACTAATGATGCTTAAGAGTTGATTAGATTTAATTAAGTGCAATTAGGTGGTTAGATTAGACTGGATTAGTGATTATTAGTTAATTGCATTGCATATTAGTTAGGTGGTTACTGTACTTAACTAGAGAACTGCCTAAACTATTTATTGAATGCATCTCGAGATTTTTCCCGACCCTTATTTGGCTTCAATTAGGTAATACGGGTCTAAATTGGATTTTTAGTATTTATTTATTAATTTCGAAATGAATTATTTAATTATTTAATTTTCGAAAATTAGGCAAGGATAGCCAATGACCGAAATTTTGTGTTGATTGCAGTGGTGCTCTCTGTTTATTTAATTGAGTACATGGTTGTGCAAATTGAGTGCAAATAGTAGTTGTGGGTATTTATTTTAGAAATTGAATAACTTGGGTAATTGAGTTGAAAATTACCGGGCGTCAGTCTACAACATCAAAATCTATTTTTGTACTACTAAAAGTAGTGGGTGAATAAAAAGGAAATTATTGTATTTTGGCTAAGGCTGACCGTGTGCCCACACACGTGTACTTTTATCAAATATGAAAAAAATGGTAAAATTGATTGTGTCTTCGGAACAAAAAAAAAATACTATAACGGCTTGATGATTCGTATGTCATCTGGAGAATGGACGTTATACTATTACAGCTCGATGACTCTTATGTTATTTTGAGAAAGAATTGCTTGTATACCGGCTCGATGACCCTATAGGTCATCTTGGAGAATGGACGGTATTAAATGTCAGCTCGATGATTCTATAGATCATCTTGGAGAATGGACGGTATGCCATAACGGCTTGGTGACTCAACATGTCATCTTGGAGAATGTACATTATGATGAATATGCTCGGTGACTATATGTCATCTCGGAGAATGAATATTATGTTATAGTAACTCAGTGACTTAGTGTGTCATCTCGGAGAATGAATCATATAATATACTGGCTTGGTAACCCAATGGGTTATTTTAGAGAATGGACAGTATTGATCGAAATGACCAAGAATGGTCCGACTGACATGTAATCGACTAGGTCGATTGATCAATGATTTGATCTGTTGTCGTGAACTGACTGATTGAGTGGAAGTGACTTGAATGGTCTGATTGACATGTAATCGACTAAATCGATTGATCGAGATATCGATCTATGATGTGACTGCTTGGGTGCCTATTAAACTGTGCTAATATGTAGGTGGAATCTGAGGTCAAGGTAAGTCCTCTGACCCGTGCATGCATAGGTAGCCTGGATAGCGTATTGGTTTTCTAATCAAGTCTTAGTGGGGTAAAACTTGCTGAGACGTAGTCTCATCTCAGTTGTGAGGACAATATTTCAGGCCTATAAATGAGCCTATGAAGAAGGAACCAGAAGAGGACGATGAGCCGGTAAAAGATGAAAAGCTTGTAGGATGTGAGCTTAGTGAAGAAGAGTCATAAGAGGATCAAAATGATCCTAAGTACGACCCAGATGAAGATTGAGATCCCATCATCTTTTGTGAACCTTGTGTTGTGTATATAGAGTGTGACTAGAATGTTATGAATAGTCTTGTGAATAGACTTTGAGTTATGTCATGTATAAAGGTTTGGTTGTGGATTTCAATATGAAAAATATGGTCTTGTTTTTCTATCCCATTGTGTTATTGTATGGGGATTTATAACTGCTTCCGCATGTGCTTAATAAACGAAAGGGTCAGCGATACTTAATCCTAGGATATCACATTATAAAATTGACCAAGTAAAAGAATGTGTGCGTGCCCGAAGATCGGGGCATGACACTAACCCTCCTGAACCCAAGAAAATCTGTCTACTAAAGAAAGTTTGAATTTTTCTTATGATCACAGGTCACTATCAAAAGGAAGACCAAATGGTATTTGGATAGTGGTTGTTCGAGGCATATGATAGGAGACTCAAGTTGCTTTATAAAGCTTGTGAGACTGAATGGAGGAAATGTATCTTTTGGAGGAAATAGCAAAGAAAAAATTGTAGGATGTGGAATCGTGAAGATTGAAAGCCTAACTATCAATCAACAATGTTTTCCTAGTGGAAGGATTGAACTACAATATGCTGAGCATAAGTCAACTTTGCAATATTAGTTTCAAAATAAACTTCTAAGAAGACATTTGTTCTAGAACGAGTTAAGACTTCTCTCAATCTTTCACTGGGTGAAGGCATGGCAACATTTACCTTCTGGATGTAAACCCAAAAAGTTCTCAGTGTCTTATCTCTATTCAAGATGTAGTAAGTCTCTAGTATCGGAAGCTTGATCATGTTAACATGAAGCAAATTGCCAAGATTTCTTCAAAGAAGAATGTTCGAGGACTTCCTAATCTAACTTACCAGAAGAATGAGTTGTGCAATCCCTGTGTTCTGGGAAAACAAGTCAGAAGTTCCTTTAAACTTGTGAATTAAGTCTCTACCAATCGAGCTCTACAACTTCTTCATATGGACCTTTTGGTCCAACTAGAACTCACAGTATTGGTGGAAATAAATATTGTCTAGTAATCGTGGATGATTACTCTCACTTCACTTGGGTCTACTTTTTGGCAAGTAAGTCTGAAAAGCCTTCTCCTATTTCTCCAAGTTTGCCAAGAAGGTTCAAAATGAAAAGGGTTGTGCTATTTTGAGCATACAAACTGATCATGGAGGTGAGTTTGAGAATTCGGACTTTGCTAAGTTATGTGATAAATTTGGTTTTCAACATGTTTTCTCTTCTTCATACACTCCAAAATAAAATCGGGTTGTGGAAAGAAAAAACGGATCCTTACAGGAGATGGCCAAAACTCTCTTGATAGAGAGCAAAATAACATCTCGATTTTGGGCAGAAGCAATTTCAATTGCTTGCTATATTATCAACAAAGTATTCTTAAGGCTTATTCTAAAGAAAACTCCTTATGAAGTGTATAAAAGAAAGAAGCCGAATGTTTCCTACTTTCATGTCTTTGGCTGTAAATGTTTTATTCTAAAAAATGCAAATGATCGATTTAGAAAGTTCAAAGCAAAATCAGATGAAGGAATCTTCCTTGGCTATTCCATTTCAAGCAAAGTTTACAGAGTCTTTAAAAAGAAGACTAAATCCGTGGAAGAATCTATGAACGTCAAGTTTCAAGATTATCTGGAGAATCTACCATACTAGACTCAACTTGAAGAGTTTGAACTTGTTCTAGACTTTACAAAGTCTATTTCCCCTGAAGAGGTTCAGACTTCTGAAGAACAGCAACAAGCAAAATGAGAAGATTTAAACAACTTTCAAACAAAGCAGCAACTGAAAGCACAAGTCAAGTCATTCCAAAGAATTCATCATTGGCAACATTGATGAAGGAGTTCGCACTAGATCCAAAGGAAGAGAAGAGTTCAATGCTCTAGCACTTTTTTCTGAAATAGATTCTAAAGGAGTAGACGAAACCTTGTTTGATGAAAGTTGGATAAAAGCTATGCAGGAAGAACTCAGACAATTCAGCATCAATGATGTATGGGAGCTGATTCCAAAACTCAAAGGCAAATCCATTAGTTTTTGGAACAAAATGAATGAGAATGATAAAGTGGTCAGAAACAAAGCAAGACTTGTGGCAAAATGATATACACAAGAAGAATAGATAGACTATAACGAGACTTATGCACCAATAGCGAGGTTAAAAGCAATTAGATTATTACTTGCTATAAAAATTTCAAGTTATTCTAGATGGATGTAAAAAGTACATTCTTGAATGGATTCATACAATAAGAAGTCTATGTGGAACAATCACAAAAATTTGAAGATCCAAGAAAGTCAGACTTAGTGTATAGATTGAAAAAGGCCTTGTATGGACTGAAGCAAGCACCTCGAGCCTCGTATGAAAGGTTGAGTAAGTTTCTAACTCATAATGGTTTTGAAAAGGGAAATGTTGATACAACCTTGTTTATAAAGAAAGAAGGAAAAGACTTTCTACTGGTACAAATTTATATTGATGATATTATTTTTGGCTCTCCTAACGAAAGTCTTTACAAAAAATTTTCAAGATTTATGCAGGATGAATTCGAGATGAGCATAATGGGTGAATTAACTTTCTTTTTGGGATTGCAAGTTAGATAATCAAAGGAAGGTTGTAAAGTCCATTTGGCACTTGTCAACTGCTTGGAAATATGTTGGTATATGGGTTCTCAAGGTTGCAAAGTACTATGGCTCTTTCAACTACGGAAGCATAGTATGTTGCTCTTGGGAGTTGTTGCTCTCAAATTCTATGGATAAGACAACAACTGAGAGACTTTGAAATTGAAAAATCGTGTATCGAGATCAAATGTGACAACACAAGTGCTATTAATCTCACAAAGAACCCAATTCTTCATTCAAGGACAAAATATATAGAGATTCGACATCACTTTATAAGAGATCATGCCCAGAATGGGGAGATTATGATTCAGTTCATTAATTCGAAGAATTAGCTAGCAGACATCTTCACGAAGCCCCTGGAGAAAAATCTATTTGAGTTTATTTGCACCAAGCTGAATATTATTTCCTTTTTGGAGTAAAATCTGGAGTCGATCAGACTCAAAATTTCCATACGCTACTTCAGTAAGAGAATGTCTTGATTCCAAGTATTTTATTTTTGGAATGAAAAGGTATGTTTAACCAAATCGTTGCTTGCCTATTTTATTCGAATTTTTTGAATTTTTGGCAGTTTTTATTTTCATTTATTTCGAAAAGACATTTTTCTTTTTTCCTTATGACGGTTTGATTACCTCTTTTCTTTGTGACCTTTCATTTTCTTTATATACCCTCTTGTACTTCTTTCGAGCACCTCTTTTCAAACTCTAAAATACAGACTCTCTACTCTCTCACCTCTACTCTCAAGTTTGTTCTGCAAGTTTCCATCTTTTTCGCTCGAACTTGTTTATGAAATCCTCTTAGCCTGCAAATATGTCTTACCAAAGGAAATCCTCTCGGATTGCTAATCAAGGTTCGAGAAGCATGCCAGAAGGGCAGACTCATTTTGATCTCGCTGAGGAAGACTCTCTACATAACTCTCCATAGCATCCTCCGCAGCATTTTACACAGAATGTTTCGTCCCAACCTCTGGAAGAGGAAGTTGAGGAAGACGCAAAACCTCTCAGAGCCTTGAGA
The DNA here is from genome assembly GCA_017140165.1 of Eucalyptus shirleyi. Taxonomy (NCBI): domain Eukaryota; kingdom Viridiplantae; phylum Streptophyta; class Magnoliopsida; order Myrtales; family Myrtaceae; genus Eucalyptus; species Eucalyptus shirleyi. The sequence goes on along the minus strand of CM029448.1, from coordinate 15,383,878 downwards.
CCCCAGATTCTCTATAAGCTTTACACTCATTTGAAGTAGGGTGGTACTCTTATGACCTTATCGATGAGTTTCGAAGGGAAAAAGGATATAAGAACGAGACTTTGATCCTAAGAAGGATGGAGCAGTTGGGTATAGCACTAAAAGAATTGACAGACAATGACTTTCTTCATTTTCCTGCAGACCCTAGGTTTGGTTCTAATCATCCTGAGAACAAGGATGATGATGAGATATTTTATTCGACTTTTCAACCTAGAATGGGTGTTGCTGCTGATGTTCTTGGAGAGAGAACGAGATTGTTTCGTTATAAGGAGCACAAAAAGGTTTACTCACAGATGCTAAAAAGAGGGGTAATGAACCCTCGAACTGTTGATTTTGATTTCTTAGATTCAATCAAGGTTAACTTGCGGGAGAAGTTAGCCTTCCTTCAACTCGAGAATTTTTTGTTCTAAAACAACTATTGCATATCCAGAGTTGACTACATTTTTCTATTCAAACCTGTCTTTTCTTGACCAAAATGGAATTCAGTTCACTGTGAGTGAGAAAGCCTATGTGGTGGATGTTGACACACTAGCATACATTATTTGAGTGGAAAGGAGTGGTTTTCAACCTTTAAGTGTCTCATTTGGTTAAGCGATGAGATTTTTTTGTCAAGGACATAGTACTAGAAGGAGGCATCACTTATTCTAGACTATCAACCTAAAATGTTTTGTTGCATAAAGTTGTCATTAACTGCATCAGACCGAAGGCTGCATAAAAAATAGATGTTTCTAGATTCGAAGCATGGCTGATGTTTGCTATTTGCAATGGGAAGAGATTTTCACTCCCTCATATTATCCCGATGCACATGTACAGGACAATTATGAAAGATAACGGCCAGTTGCCTTATTCTGCGCTTGTTACAAAATTGTTCAGACATTTTTAGATCGAGTTTCCCATCCCTCTTTGCTCTCGAATTGTTGCTCCTATGGTTATAGGACTAAAAATGATTTCGAAGATGAGCTTGAAGGATATGAACAAAGCCATTGAGCACTTGAAGAAGGATTCCTCAAGCAAAACCAAGGTAGATTTTGCTGCAAGGAAGAGGAAAGGCAAGGAAATTGTGAAAGAACTTGTAAAGAAGAGAAGATCACTCATCCTGCAGGATGAAGAGAATGATGATGATCTTACAATTTCTGCCACTGCATTGAAGAATCTTTGAGGTTTTGTTGGTTCTGAGAAACCAATTCAAAGAGAACAAAGAGGCAAAGAAGAAGCAAAGCTAGAAGAATGAGAAGAACTAGAGAAGGAAGAAGAAGCAAGAGAAGAAGAAGGAAGAGATGAAGAAGGAAAAGGTCATGGGATGAATCTTATGAAGCTACAATTGCCATATCTGTATCTAAAGATTCAGAAGCAACTCGGAGTGGTCCAATAGGAGTATGTACAAAGACAGCACATCACTCTCATTCTAAAAATGAGAAGACTCAAGAAGAAGGAATCATTTCTCCACCTGTAGGCACAAAAATAGGGGGAGCTGTTGAGAAAACAGGGACTTCTTCTCTTGTTTTTGCGAGTGATGGTATCAGTCGATATCCTGCACATTCTAAAGATATCTATGCTTCTCAATTTCCTGAAGCTGACATTGAAGAATCTACTCCGAGTTATGGAACTAGACAAGTTGATGTTCCTTCATCTCTCAACTCTCCACGAACTCAATTCGCTGATGCCAGTGCGTAGATAGAACCAAATGCTGACTATCCAAGGATGATAGAGCTTCTTTTGGAGGTCAAGGCTCAGCAATATGCTATGGAGATTAAGATACAAAAACTTCATACTGCGTTGAGATCCTCTTCTAACTTTCACGCTAAAAATGTACAGTCCTTAGATGTCACGTCCCGATCCTTCGAGCACGTGCCCATCCCTCTGCGGTCGATTAAATAACGACGTCTCAGGACGCGTTACCGACTCATTCATTTTAATGCGTATGTGGAAGTGAATAATTAATCCCTAGATAACAACAAGATGGGATAGAAAAGTCGGGCCACAATTTTCAAATCAACACATTATTAAAAACCACAATCTGGTTTACAAATAGAGATCAACTCTATGGTCTAATTACAAGAAGTCTATCTTCAAAAAGGACTTTTGAGCCATCCATGCTCCTGACCCCTCCCCCTCAAGCTCCAAGCTTCTTCACCCTAGGGACCTAAAAAAGTTATCTTGCAACAGGATGAGATAATGTCTCAACAAGTTCACCCCCTAAGACCCAACTAGGAAGAAAATACGCCTTAAGGGCTACCTAAGCACAATCACGAGTCGGATGGACTTACCTTGCCCTTAGTCCCTTCCTGCAAGTCAATACAATTTGCATAACCAATCAATCATTTCACCCATCAAGTCATCAAATCAGATTAAGTCATCAATCAATCGACTTAGTTGATTCCATATCATCAATACCATCTCTTAGTCAAGCCATTCAATACTATCTATAAAGTCTTATCATATCTAGGACTGCTTACATTAAGCTGAAAATAGATAATATAGTTCGTACTAAGCTAATAATTATAATGTACTACTCTAGCTAAGCTAACATATCGAACCCTTGAGTTGATATAGCGTACTAATAATATTTTCTAGAAGCTATCAAGGTGTACTGCTCTCGCTAAGATGACATATCTAAGCCCGTAGGCTGATATATTACACTAGTATACTGCTCTTGCTAAGCTGATAAATCAAAGCCCGTAGGCTGATATAATATACTGACAATGCTCTCCAAAAGCTACTAAGGTGTACTGCTCTTGCTAAGCTGATATATCAAAGCTTGTAAGTTGATATAGTATACCGGTATACTGCTCGCGCTAAGCTAACATACCAACCATCGGGTTGATATAGTATACCCATGATGCTCACTCTAAGCTGATAAAGTATACTGCTCGCATTAAGCTAACATATCAGGGCCCGTAGGTTGATATAGTACATTGTTCTCACCATCTAAGAATGCCACCATTTTTATCATAATCGTGTGCTGGTACACAGTTGGCCTTAGCCAAAATAAAATATTTTCCCCTTTTAAAATCCCATTAATTTCAACAGTCCACAAATTCATTTTTGGCGTTGTAAACCAACACTCGGTTATTTTTCAATCAATTGCTGAAAATATAAAATTATGGGATAAATACATCAAAATCACAATTCACATTCAATTTGCACAAAATAACAATCAATTAAACAAATCAATCACACCATTATAATCAGCATAAAATTCTGGTTACCAGCTACCCCTGGTCTAATTTCCAAAAAATAATTAATTAATTAAGTAATTACGAAAAATAATTATTAATTGCCAATAAATAGGACTTAGGCCCGTAAAGCCTAATTAAAAGCCGATTATATATATATATAATAAGCTTTCTTAAGTTTAGTTAAATGGGTCGGGTATGGGTAAAACATTTTGCATTGTAATAAATTTGTCATAAATTGGTTAAATAGGTTGATTTGGGTCGAACCATTTATGACCCGACCCACCCATTTAATGGGTCTACAAAAAACTAGTTGCTCTCTCAATGTTCTCCTATTTATATGATATATATAATATCCTTATCTCCAAGCAATTACGCATAAAATTAGGGAACAAAATCAAGGATTCCCTGATTTGATATTCATATTCCACTGCTTTTTTATTTGAATTCTTGATTTTTGCCATTATTTTCATTATCTTCTCCATATCTCATTATTCTGCATAAATAAGGAAAATTCAAATAATCAGAAGGAAATCTAAATATTTTATCATAGATATTGCATTATTTATTGCCTAAAATAGGTAAAATAACTCTATTTTTATAGAGTTATCATATATAAATTTTTATGTAGAGTGATGATAAATTTCTAATTTTCTAGGCTAAATTTGATAGAATATCGACCTAGATTATAATTTCAAACATTGCAATTTATGCATCTAGTCGGGGTGGATTATGATAAAATACTATACATAGTTCAAAGAAGCTTCCGAATCGATTTAACTTCTTTTCCTTGGTTCCATTGCCGCATCCCATTCTTCGTCACTTTGTCCGCTTCTCCACTTAGACTCCACCGTCGACCAACGTCCAACTCATCTCCAAATTCATTTAGGAATTTGACAATTCCTTTACTTACTTTCATCGCCAAAAAAACATCTTGATCAAAGTGTCTCTGTATTGAAAAAAAAAGCAAAAAAAAAAGTGTCTCTGTATTGCACCATTTACTTGTTGAGAGTATGTGGCAGAAGCGGTACCTTTACCTAAGGAGACTGCTGAAAGAGAGCCAAGTCCAAGTTTGTCCTTTACTTAAAAGCTTGAGTCAATATGTTATAAGCCAACTTGGATGTATTAATTGTTCCACATTGCACCAATATTTTTATGTGAGACTACTTTAAGACATATTTTGCGTGCATTTCAACACTTCAATCACCATGATTTGAACACCAAAGATTGAGCGTACCTCATCATTCATAGCCTACTAGCCAAGTCGTCACCACGGGGCACAGCAACACCTTAAGATGATTATTAATCATCAATTCTCCTTAAATTAAAAAGACTTTGGGCTCTTCTATTTTGGTGTATTCTTCACTATAAAAGTATGAGGAAATTCCCTATCCTCCTATAATTGAACTTCATGAGTATGGTATTATCTTCGATTCCCTCCAAACCTCTAAATGGGCCACTAGCTTTTGATTTATGCCTTTCAAAACATCTAAGAGCTCAAACACTAAAATGTTCTAAGTTTACTCTTATATGAGGTAGATATAGTGTTAAGTCATCGATCAATCACTCCAATTCTTTTTCAATTCTCAATACTATATTCCGTTCCAAATACTAAATAAATGCAAATAATTTTTTTTAAAGTGAATATTTAATTGATGAATGATATATGGTCATCATATCATGCGATAATTAAAAAGTTCATAAAATAGCAATATTCAAAAGTAAGAGTTACTTCTTTGCTTGCAGGGGTTGCTATTCCTGGGCGAGGCATTAATTTTAGGCTTCAATTTTCACCTAACTGTTGATGGTGTATTCCACGTGGATATGCCCGAAGAGGATGGCAACCGCATGATTGCTTGAGTTAAAGTCAAGTCACTAACTGCATAGCCTATATGCCAAAGAAAAAAGAAAAACTTGCTTTGACTGGTTAACTATTGTTTAAACCACAAAAAGAGGGAAAAACAAGGAAAATAATCAATTTTTCATGGAAAGATTGTAAATTTCAAATTGCTACAATAGCTACTACGAGGACCCCAAGCCCTATAAACTTGCAGAGAACACCCCCAGGGAAAGAACATCAGAAAACCTTTAGAAAAAGCACCCAGAATGAAAGACAGATTGATCATGAGTTCTTTTTCAACTCTAAAGCTTCCCCAGATAGATTTGTCCAAATTAGATGGCCTAAAGCTAGGGACAGGTCGATGGGACTCCTCACAAAGTCAACTCCAACAAGCCCTTGAAGAATTCGGTTGCTTCGAAGCCTTGTATGATAAGATGACCTTGAAGCTTCACAATGATGCGTTACAAGAATTGGAGCAATTGCTCAAGCTTGCAAACGATGTGATATGCTGATTTGACGATTTGCTGATTTGACTTCCCTGATAAGCCGTACGTCGGCTAACATGCAAATCTTCCTCATGCGCCTCTTTATGAGGCATTTGGAGTTGGCTACGCCCCCAACTTGGGCTCTATCAAAGGATTAGCAGTTCTCTTGTGGCTAGAAAGAAACACAAGATTTTGGTAATCACTTTTTTGTCATTACTGGTAGTTATATTATTTATTCCAATCAAGGAAGTGTTAAGAGCCATGTCTGTCAAACGGATCACTAATGACGCGATTTTGATTTTTATTTACTTCGATTCAAGAAGAAAATGTAAAATGAATCATCTGTGAAGATGCCAATTCACAGCCCTATCTACAGAAATTGTGGTTTCGATGTGTGCCTTTTTTCATTAATATGCAGCGAGACGATGAATACGTATGTTACGAGGGTTTTGGAGTTGGATTCACTAGTGTAGAAGCTGGTTTTGGGAAGCTCGGGCGTAGACAAGCACGTGGAATCTCTAGCCAAGTCGGTTAGATACAATTTTTGTCTCATGAGATATGCTGCTCCTGGGACTGAGGAGTCCAAGAAGTCTAGGGCTTGGTGCCATCACGACGCAAACTTTGTGATCGTACTTCAGCAGAACCATGTGAACGGATTGGAAGTGCAAACTAAGGACGGATGTTGGTTCCAGGTCGCCCCTTCCTCAGCTACCTCTTTGACTGTCCTCGCTGGGGAGTCATTCTATGTGAGTCTCCCCCACCTACTCTCTCTTTATTGAATTTGCTTCAAAAAGTAGGTAACATGCTATAAGAGCATCGAGCAAGAATTTGAGAACCTGACTTTACATATCAATCGTAAATTATTGTTTATATTTCTAGTATTGACATCGTGTCTGGCAATAGCTAGAATTACGACATTAAAACACAGCCCTTGTCACCGTGTAATGATGAGTGGGCATGAGGCAAGATATTGCATAGGAATCTTCTCTTCCGTTCAAGGCACGATCCAGTGTCTTGATGAGCTTGTGGACGACCAAAATCCTTTTCTTTTCAAGCCCTTTGATGTTGCCGGTCTCTCCCGCATCTACAAGACCAAAGAGGGTGATGGATATTTATTACAAAATTTGAAGTCGAGATGCTTTCGAACCATCGAGTGTCCTTTAGCCCCCCACCAGTCAATTGCGAGTCAAATCTTAAGGCATACGTTTTACAGTTGTTAATAAGTAATTGTGTTGGGATATATTACGGAAATGACAGGATGTTGCAATTTACGTCAACGTGAAATCACCAGAGAAATAAACAAGAAATAATAAAGACATTAGAAATCTACGTGGTTCAGTCCAAATATCAGTACCTACGTCCACAGAGAGTTAGCAGCAAATAATTCACTATAATCGGAGAATCAAAATTTATAATCACTCACACGCTCAAGTGTTTCCACACCTAGATTTAACCTACAAACCAAAAGTATTTATAAATAAACAACTCACTTGGGTATAAATTCACGACACAAAATTACCATACGTTCAAGCTCAAAATAGAAACACTCTACATATGCTGAAAAATAGGAACAACATCTTTCTTTACTTTCACGTATGTATCTTCGCTTCAGCAAGCGATGCTCCTTACGGCTTCTCTCTGTGTGTGGCTTCTTTTCTTAGTAGGGTTTTCAGCGATCCCTTGTCGAAAGAAGAAGGAAAACCCTCTGCATTTTTATTTATTTATTTATGTGTGTGTGAATTGCGTTTTTGGAAACACTCAAACTCGAGATATAATTTAACAATTCTCCACCTTGGCTCGATATTTGAAGCCATGTTATAGTGCTCATCATCCATACTTCTCTTCCAACGCCTTAACAGGCGCTCACTCTCCAAAGACACCAATAGAGCTCAAGCAGAATTTGAGCTTTGCCAAAGGAATGGACTTAGTCATCATGTCTGCTGGGTTATCTTCTATAGCAATATTTTTTATAACAACATTACCCTTAGCTAAGATATCTCTAATGAAGTGGTACCTAATGTTGATATGCTTTGTTCGCTTGTGGTAAACTAGATTATATGCCAAATATATCGCACCTTGGTTAACACAGTGTATATCCACACTTTTCTGATTTAAACCAAAGTTCAAGAGCAAATTTTGTAACCATATCACTTCTTTCGCTATAAAGGTAAGTGTTGTGTACTCTGCCTCAGTTGAAAACAAGGCAATGTAATCCTGTAAGGACACTTTCCAACTAACTATACCACCTGCTAGCGTAAATATGTACCCTGCTAAAGACCTACAATAATCCAAGTCACCGGCGTGATCCGAATCCACAAAACCAGTGGTCTCACTGCCATTGCTGTCTCTCTGATACAATATACCCACGTCTATTGTCCCCTTTAAATATCTAAGTATCAACTTCATAACTTTCCAATGAGCTTTACCAGGACGCTTCATATAGCGACTAACCACATTCACAGCTTGTGAAATATCAGCCCTAGTGTATATCATAGCATACTTAATATTACCTACAACACTAGAATAAGGAACATGGGACATATGCTCCTCCTCCTCCTTAGTTCACGGTGATAATTTATCTTTAAACTTCGCTAGAGGTGTACTTATAGATTTTGTCGATTGCATATTAAAACGTGCCATGATCTTCTCAATATATTTCTTTTGAGATAGACATAAAACTCCTGCAGCCCTGTCACGCAAAATCTCCATATCCTGTATTTTCTTTGCAACACATAAATATTTCATCTCAAATTCAACATTTAACCACCTCTTCAGCACATCGATATTAGACATATTCTTAGTTACTATCAGCATTTCATCAACATATAAGAGTAGATAAATCAAAGAACCATTCTTCAATCTCCTATAGTAAACGTAGCTCTCCATTTGACTTTTTGTGTAGTTTTGACTAACCATGAAAGTATCAAAACATTTATACCACTACCTAGGAGATTGTTTTAGCCCGTACACAGATTTCTTCAAGAAGAAAACATGATCTTCCTTACCCAGAATAACAAATCTCTCCGATTGCCTCCTGTAAATTTGTTCATCTAACTCACCATGAAGAAACGCAGTTTTTATATCTAGCTACTCTAACTCAAAATCCTGTGAAGCAACTAAAGCAAGTAAAATACGAATAGAAGTATGTCTTACCATAAGAGAGAACACCTCATTGTAGTCAATGCCCTCATGCTGTGTATACCCCTTCTCCACAACTCTCGCCTTATATCTCGCTGCCTCAACACTAGGAATGCCCTCTTTCCATTTAAAGACCCATTTACTTCCGACAATTTTTTAGCTATTGAGTACTTTGACCAGTTCCCATGTCTGATTGCGATTAAGAGATTCCATCTCTTCACTCATAGCCCCTAGCCACTGTGACGATTCTTAACTAACCATCACCTCATAGTAAGACGAAGGCTCATCTGTCTCCACCTCATCACCTACAGCCAATGTATAAGCAATATTTGTATAACCATAATGTACCGGTGATTTAATTTGCCCTTTCTATCTATCTGTAGCTATAGTGTGCTGCAGCTTTACTGATTGTTCACTATCACCGACTTTAGGAACTGCGGCTTCATCTACAGTCTCAACTTTTATTACTTTTGAAGTCTTTGGAGTCTCTACTTGAAGCTTTACCTCACTAATGACACCATGATTTGTCTTCTCTACTAGTTGTGTCTCAGAACTCCTCTGTTGAAGCATTGCAGTCTCGTCAAAGATCACATCTCTGCTAATTAGAAAATCGGGTGATATGGGATCGGTGCAACACAGCTGGTAGCCTTTCACCCCATGTGCATAACGTAGAAATATGCATTTCTTCGCCCTCGACTCAAGCTTACCATCAAGCATGAGCATACGCAGGACATCCAAATATACGTAATCTAGAGTAATCAACAGTTTTCCCTAATCATACTTCCTCAAGAGCCTTCCACTCGATAGCAGATGATGAAGATCGATTAACTAGGTAACATACCATGTTCACTACTTCAGCCCAAAATTCCTTACCAAGTCTTGCATGCGAAAGCATGCATCAAGCTCACTCAAAAAAAGTTATATTCTTCTGTTATGCCACACCATTCTACTGTGGTGTCCCATGTATTGTGCCATGTCTTACAATACCTTCTTTCTCGCATAACTCAGTAAAATCTTTACCACAGAACTCCATGCCATTATCGGTTCTTAGGCACTTGATTTGTTTATCTAACTGCTTCTCAATCAATGCCTTAAATTTTTTGAACCAATCAAACACTTCATATTTGTGCTTCAAAAAGTATACCCATACCTTACTCGAATAATCATCAATAAATGTCAGCATATATCAAGCACCTCCTTTCGAAGGAACTAAAGACGGGCCCCAGACATTTGAATGATTAAATTCAACTAGCCGTTTGGTCGAATGAATAGTTATAGTAAACTTAACTCGGTGCTGCTTCCCAAAAATGGAGTATTCACATAAATCCAGCTTTCCTGTCTTTTAACCCTTCAACAACCCCCGTTCACTCAGCATCATCACACCTACTTCGCTCATGTGCCCTAAACACATATGCCATAATTGAGTCAAGTTGAGTCTGACTCACCCGATGAAACTGCAGTGGTTCCGGTCATGATCTCTCCTAGTAGATGATAAAGAGTATTCATTTTCTTCCCCTTCATCACTATCATGGCACATCGAGAGATTTTTAGTACTCCACCTTTAGCGGTGTATCCACACCTAATGTAATTAAGTGTCCCTAGAGAAATAAGATTCTTCTTGAGCTCCGGTACATGCCTCACATCTGTCGATGTGCACACATCCCATTATGCATCCAAATCTGAATTGTCCTTATCCCCACAACCTTACAGACTGCATTATTCCCCAAAAGAACTCTACCACCATCTGCAGTCTAGTAAGTAGTAAACCAGTTCTTATGAAACGTCATGTGATAAGAAAACCCCAAATTTAGCACCCATTCTTCTTCTGACGAAATAGCAGTCACACATAAAATAGCTTCTGCATCACTATTGCTCCCCTCGGCAACGTTTGCCACACTATTTGTGGTATTCTACCTATCAACTTTATTCATTCGCTTTGGACAATTTGTCATAATGTGCCCCTTCTCGTGACACTCAAAGTACTTCATGCGTCCCTTGGAATTTCTATGGCATGATTTCGATCTGCTTTTACCTCTACTGCTATTAGGCCTTCGATGTTGTTCTCCACCCCTTATTGCCAATGCTTACGCTACTCCCTGGGCAGACCGTCATCTTGCAACTTTCTCTGCCACTCTTTAAAGAATAAGACAGACTTTACTCTTCTGAGGTAAATGTAGTATGCCCCTGCAACAGTGAATCGGTAAAGTGCTCCCATGACTATGGTAAAGAGGCTAACAACATCATGCCATGTTTTTCATCATCAAGTATCTTACCGACGTTCTTCAAATCCAACATGAGTTTATTAAATTTATATAGGTGGGTTCTGATAGACGTACCTTTCGTTTATCTAAATTGAAACATCTTATTCAACATGTACAAGCGATTGTTCAAACCTTTCTTCACATAGAGTGCTTGAAGTTTTGCCCATAATGCTGCAGCATCCTTCTCCTTAGCAACCTCTATCAAGTCCTCATCCATCAAATTTAACAAGATTGTGTTTTTTGCTATTTCCATCAGCTTTACCCTCTCAAAGGCTTTCATTATAATAGACAACTCATCTTTACCATACAGTGCCTTGGCCAAACCTTGTGTTGTCAATAAAGCTTGCATCTTGATGCTCTATAACACAAAGCTCTTACTCCGTTAAACTTCTCAATTTCAAATTTCATCTTAGACATAATTGCAATAACAGAATTTCCAGATAATAATCAGACAAGCAAAAGCTCCAAATCACAATCAACAAATCCAACCCCAAGCTCTAATACAAATTGTTGGGATATATTATGCAGAAACGACAAGATCTTGCAATTTACGTCAACGTGAAATCACAAAAGAAATAAACGAAAAAAATAATGACACCAAAAATTTATGTGGTTCAATCCGAGTATCAGTGCCTACGACTACGGGAAGAGCCTGCATCAAATAATCCACTATAATGGTAGAATTAGAGTTTACAATCACTCACACGCTCAAGTATTTCCCACACCTAGATTTAACCAAAAACCCAAAGTGTTTATAAATAAACAACTCATTTGGGTATAAACTCATGATACAAAATTACCGTGCATTCAAGCTCAAAACAGAAACGCTCTACACATGCCCAAAAACAAGAACAACATCTTTCTTTACTTTCATGTACATATCTTCACTTCAGCAAGTGGCGCTCCTTATGGCTTCTCTCCGTGTGTGGCTTCTTTTCTTTGTAGGGTTTTTAGCGGACCCTCGTCAAAAGAATAAGGAAAACCCTTTGCGTTTTTTTTTTTTTTTTACGGGTGTGTGAATCGCATTTTTGCAAACACTCAAACTCGAGACATAATTTAACAAATTGAGTGCATATCGATCAATATTTGGGAAACCTATCAAGTTTCCCTTTGTGTAAATGAAATACGGTTGGCTCACGTTAGATGTACTATTATGTAGGAGTCAAAAAAACATCTCTATAAACATTGGTCTTTCATCTCTATAAATCATGGAGATCTTATGCCTTAGTGAAGCGCTTGGACCTTGTTGAAAATATATCTCGAGTTAATCTCGTATAGGATGCCTTATCTTGGTAGATTTCTAGTTCGGAAATGAGAAGGGAATGGCTCCGTTACTCTCGCGATTGTGATGGACCACTCTCCACCTAGAGTTTTTCCCACAATACTAGTTAACCAATGTATCTTTTGTAGGAAAATGTATTTTGAATTTAACACTCTTATACTGTTGCTAAACTTTTCCATTTGATGGGACTTCTAAAAGGCAAAGATCCAATGTGAAAGAGAACATAGATGGCATAAAAAAGTAAAAAAAAAAACTACAGAATCATAATCATTTTGGTCAAAAATTGATTTGGGAAGAAAATTATATTTTTCTATTTCTATTTTTGCAGAATTTTTTGAGCAAAAATTTGTGTTTGATAACAATGCAAAAATTTCTATTCTCAAAATATAATTATGTTTAATAATGACACAAAATTTATCTTACTCGGTGGGCAATAGATAGTGGTCGTGATAGCCACTGGCGGACATTGGCAATAATTGGTAGACAATGACAATGGATGGTAGTTGACGATTGGCAATGATTGGCGAAAGGCAACCAACGACTAGCGACAGATGATGGCAACAACGGGTAGGTGGCCAATTAATAGAGAGGACAAGCGATAAGAAGAGTTTTTATATCTCATTTCTATTCCAAACCTATTTTTGGATTAAAAAATTTGTTCCAAAAATAGAAAAATGAAATTGCATCACCAAACGGATTTCTATTCTGAAACAAAAAAATTATTCTAGAATAGAAATAAAATGGTTGCTATACACGCCCTAAGTAATCAGAAGGTGCAAATCTCAATTTTTCAAAAGGATTTTAAAAGAAATAAACTTAAAAAGACAAGAAGACTCACCATTAAGAATTTCATACATGGAAACTAGTACAAAAACTCATCCATTTCAATGAGAAAGAGTAATGAGTAGCCAAAAATGAAAGAGTCAAGGTTAGTGAACCGGGTTCTTTTTGGCCTAAAACAAAAGTTAGTGTTTCAAATCAATGATTTTGAGTGAATTGTTTAGTTTGCACTGATGGAAAACTTAACATATTTCTAAAGTAAAAGTTCATGCTTGGATACTCATTTCTTTTCATTTTGGACGAGCTGAGCCAATACGATGAATTAAAAGAGTTCTACATTATGAACTTTATATAGCACACATAACTTACACGTGCTTTAGAAGGTTGTTGAAGAGAGTATGGATAAATAGAATATGGAAAAAGAAATTAACAAAAAATTAAAGTGATCGAATTCTATTTGTATTGTTTATGTCTTTGGATTGTTTTAGAAGTGAGGATACTTTCATGTTGTGTATTTTTTTTAAATGATTTTTTATTTTTTTTTATTTTTTGGATTTGTCTTGGAAGTACTACAACTGAAAACACTTTGTGCCATTTAAAAGAACTATAAAAATATTTTCCTAAATTCAATATTCCACAATGTTTTTCATTCAATAATAAAATAATAATCCTCTATTGATTTGCTTTTCAATATCTCTTAGTTATGGTCTTCAATATCTTTAATTTCCATAGCTCCAGTAGCCAAATCCACACATATGGGAATTTGTGGTCATTGCGGCATCATCATTGATAGTAAATAATGGTGCCATCATATTAGCAGGACTTACTTCTAGTTGGAGTAGGATTTCTGGTTTGAGTAGATTTCCTATTTTGGATCCAAGTCTTTTCTATATAAGAAGTGAGTTTTCTTTGTAAATTGCATCAAAAAAAAAAAAACTTCCTTTCATTACAATTAATCATGCATCTCATGAATTTCATCATGAGAATTTGAAATGTGAAAATCTTGTGATAAAATTTTATGTAACTCATATGTGGAATTGACTAGTGAGAAATTGTGAAACTTTGAATTATTGCATATAATTAAGAGTTAGGGAACACTGTGAGTGTTTCAATAACTCGAGTGTCCTTGTAATATCTATGATATCGCTCAATTCATAGAATAAAAATAAAATAAAAAATTTGTTCTGCTTTTCCCTTGAGGTTAGTTCCATTGACCAATCCACATAAATCTGATAACTGATTGGATTCTTTTATTTTGTTTATTTTATTGCTTGATCACATATTTTTGGCTATAGACCCATCGCCTCATCAAGCAAGCTATCTCAAAGCTCAACGGAAAAATTGCAAATGAATCAAAAATCTATTGCGTAAAATTCAATCAAGTCCTAAAATAAACTAAGAAATGTAGTCGCATTAACAATTTCAACTTCATATGTCCAAATCCAATGTAGGTATGTATCAATTATGTACAATATAAAACTTAGTACCCTTTCACGAGAATGCATGATGCTCCTGTTAGGGAAATCCCTTATAATGTTTTGAAGATGACAAAATAAATCAAAGGCTACTAACATGTTTAATGGTTAAGTAATAGAACATGCAGATGATAAAACATGTAAAGGATATTGTCAAAGTGTGAAGACGACTAGAAGACTGAACGTGACATATGCCCAAAGTATATTATGAAAACTTCCAAACTTCTGTGTCAAAGTCTGAAGATTGCCAGACTTTAGTGTCAAAGTCTGTTCTACATCAAAAGTCTATCAACTCTGACAAATTCCAGACTAAACGTGAATGATGAACCAGAAGACAGACTCTATGCTGAAGCTGAACCAGAAGACAGACTCTATGTTGGAGCTGAACTTATTCAGACGGTATTCAGACCTTAAAGCTAAAATTGTTCAGAAGCAGAATATGTTCAGACCCAGATTGTAAAGTCTATTGCATTCAGACTCAGATTATAAAGTCTATTGCTATCAGACTTTATATCCAGATTCGACAGAACGTAACTCAAGCCCAATCATATAACGGCTAGTGATCTAGTTTGGATTCCACATCAAGATTGATTTGATTGATTCAATCTAATTGATTGACGATTGGATATTGAAGACAAGAACTTTCTATACGAAAAAGCTTTACTTATGAAAACCAAGATTCTGTTTGTATAGGCGATCGGAATCAATTTGAGATTTTACCTTTGTCACTCATGGTTACCAAATCTTCTAGATATAGAGCTGTCCAATGGGTATATTGGAAGACGATTCTCTGGGATACTATCCAACGGCTAGTTTGGAAGTGGAGAAGTATTTAAGGAAATGAAGGACCGATGAGCAAAAAAGAGATAAAGCGTAGAATTTATAAGTCCAAAGTCTAAGCGACATTCGATCATACACTTGTCTTTGGAGAGCTTAAACGTTTGTGATCGTGAGAGAAACACCAAAAGAGTGACTTAGTGAGATAGTGTGATCTACTAAGTGTTTGCACTCAAAGTTGTAATCTCTTATTGATTGCATAGTGGAATCCAGCCAAGAAGGCTGTTAGCGTGGGAGAGTGGACGTAGGCTTGGATTAAGCCGAACCACTATAAATCTTGTGTTCTTATTCTCTTCCCTAACTTCTTTGTTTGAAGTTTATTTTATTCCTCATATAATTGCCAATATTTATTTTAAAAATCTATTCACCCCCCTCTAGGTGTTCATACTAGCACTCTCAGCTCCAATGGCCACCCTTTCCATATAGGAATGAGCAGGTAAAGGGTACATATCTCCACATTTTAAAAGGGGCTACAGATGAAAACTTTTAGTTTCAAGTATGGAATTTGACTCTCACGCTTTGTAAAGAGGTGAGGCAAAAGTTTGAGAGTAAGTTGAAAGATAGAGTAGAACAAACAAAAAAAAAAAGAATATCTATAATCATATAGAGAATATACTCTTTTCATGATATGTGTAGAAAATAAGATAATTACAATGGTTTTGTCATGCCAAGCTAGAACGCTACACGGAAGCTTTGTCAATGCCATGGGACAGTAAAGAAATCATTATTCAAAACCCTACTAATTCATGCACTAATTTCGTCAGATATGGATGCATAAAATGAATAAAAAGGATTCTGTTTATTTCACCGGGAAAATAAATAATTTAGAAACTACTTCATTATAAGCGATCACTTGTATTGCTTGAAATGCTTAGTCAATAAAAAGAAGTTTCCATAATCGAGTAAAGTTTATGTCTAAAAAAATTTTACGGATGAAGAAAATATTTTTCGTCAATTCATTTTTCTAAGAAATAAAAGTTATTGTTTTTAGGAATATATTTTCCGAATTTTTTATTTTCTATTAAACAAACAAAGCTTACCAGAATGTCCAAAGAAAGGGTGCAATCATTTTTAAAAAAATAATTTTCAAATTATTTAATCTTTGCAAAACAAATAAAGCGTTAATTTTTACAGAAAATATCCCATAAAAGGGTGCAAAAACAGGAAAACGAGAAAGCTGTTCTTTTCCCCTTCAAAGCGCTAATTCGACCATTTTAGTGGTCAATATCATCTAATAACGACTATACATCGGAATACAAGAATAGAGTGCCCTTTTTTTCCGGGACGCTTCGATGCGAATATATATGGAATACCTTCTGGGGACCAAAAAGACAAACAAGAGAAAGCCAATAAATGCCTACCTTGTTTTTCTAGAATATGGTCGATTAAATAAATAACTGGCCGGCAAGCCATGTTGTACCACTGAAACGACATGTGTCGGTATCAGGAGCCTCGATCTCATCGTCGTCTACGTGACGTAACCGAATCAGTTGACCAACAGACGAGAACAAGAGGGAAAGGGACCCAGGGAAGGGCTCGTAATTATTTCCAGCCACCCGCTCACCTTCAAAAAGTCAATTTGCTTTTCTTTATTATTATCATTTTTCAAAACATCGGTGGGAATTTAAAAAAAATCAAAATATTAAAAAAATTTCTCAAAAAACCTCAATCTATGCTCATTATAACATAAATACCTATAATTTTTTTTATTATGTCACAAAAAAAACTTTAAAATTTATACACGTGTAACATAATTCGGGTATTTGTATCATAATGGATAAATTTAGGGTTTTTGATAACATAAAAAAAAAAAAAAATTCAGGGTCACTTGATTGCTCATTTGTTTCCATGTATTGCACGTAGAAGACATGCCGGCAAGGAAGATAACCATCAACTTTGCATTCACTAGTCAACTCTTGTTTAAACCACTAAAAGAGGGGACAACAAGGAAAATAATCGACTCTTCGTGGGAATATTGTAGCTTTCAAATTGCTACCGTGGCTACTTCAAGGATGCCAAGCCCTATAAATCCAGCAGAGAACCCCAAGAAAAGAATAGGAGAAGACTTTTAGAAAAAGGACTCGGAAAGAAAGACAAATTGATCATGGACTCTATTTCAACACTGAAGCTTCCCCTGATAGATTTGTCCGAATTAGATGGCTCAAAGGCAGGGACAGGTCAATGGGACTCCTTGCAAAGTCAAGTCCGGGAAGCCCTTGAAGAATTCGGTTGCTTCGAAGCCTTGACTAATAGGATGACCTTGGAGCTTCACAATGATGCGTTTCAAGAATTGGAGGCATTGCTCGAGCTCCCGACTGATGTGAAGCGCCAGCTCAGTGACCCAGATAAGCCGTATGATGGCTACCTCGGGAATCTTCCTCATTCACCTCTCTACGAGGCATTTGGAATGAACTACGCCCCTAACTCGGGCTCTATCGAAGGATTTGCAAATCGCATCTGGCCGGAGGGAAACACAAGATTTTGGTAATCCTTTTTTATTTTTAATTACTGGTAATTATATTATTTATTCCAATTAAGGAAGTGTTAAGGGACATGTTTATCAAATGAATCACCAATGACTGCGAATTTCATTTCCATTTACTTCGATGCAAGAAGAAAATGTAAAATGATCTGTGAAGATGCCAATCCACAACCCTATCTACAGAAATTGTGGTTTAATGTGTGCCTTTTTTCATGAATATGCAGCGAGACAATGAAAACGTATGTGACAAGGGTTTTGGAGTTGGATTCACTAGTGAAGAAGCTGGTTTTGGGAAGCTTGGGTGTAGACAAGTACCTGGAATCTCTAGCCAAGTCGTTTGGATACAATCTCCGTCTCATGAGATATGCTACTCCTGAGACCAAGGAATCCAAGAAGCTTGGGGCTAGGTGCCATCACGACGCAAACTTCGTGACCATACTTCACCAGAACCATGTGAACGGATTGGAAGTGCAAACTAAGGACGGATGTTGGTTCGAGGTCGCCCCTTCCTCAGCTACCTCTTTCATTGTCCTCGCTGGGGAGTCATTCTACGTGAGTCTCCCCCCACCTACTCTCTCTTTATTGAATTTGCTTCAAAAAGTAGGTGACATGCTATAAGAGCATCGAACCAGAATTCGGGAACCCGACTTTACATATCAATCATAAATTATTGTTTATATTTCTAGTATTGATCATCACGTCCAGCAATAGCTAGAATTATGAAATTAAAGCTGATTTCTTTGTGAAATTCTCATAGATGGGTTCATGTGTGAAACATAGATTCGTGTACGGTTGAATGCGTATTGTTACAACGAAATCGATGCTAGCTTGTAATGAGACAGACCATCGTCATTTTGAGCCTCTCCCTTTTCTTTTCTTTTTTTCATTTTTTGCGTGTAGGGATGGAGCAATGGGAGATTACACAGCCCTTGTCACCGTGTAATGATGAGCGGGCATGAGGCAAGATATTGCATAGGACTCTTCTCAACCGTTCATGAGACGATCCAATGTCCTGATGAGCTTGTGGACGACCAACACCCTTTGCTTTTCAAGCCCTTTGATGTTGCTGGTCTCTCCCGTATCTACAAGACCAAAGAGGGAGAAAGTGGAGCTTCGGCAATGGATACTTATTACAGAATTTGAAATCGAGATGCTTTCGAACCATCGAGTGTCCTTAAGCCCCACCAATTAATTGCGAGGGAAATCTTAAGGCATATGTTTTACTGTCAATAATAATTAATCGAGTGCGTGTCGCTCAGTATTTGGGAAACTTATTAGGTTTCCTTTTCTTTCTCCTTTGGAGCTTGTTTAGCTTATAATATCTGAGCCAATTGAACATCCTCGAAGCTATCTGTGCTTCAAGCTGTTGATAAAAGATTACTTCTGCCAAGCAAGTATTGTAAAAGAAAATAACAAAGAAATAGGTGTTCATGAAAAAATTTTCTTTCTCTTCTCTCTTCTAAGGAAAAGAACTCTTTAATTATTTCCTATGAGCAGCAAAAAGCATTCTACTACTTTAAAAAATTTCAGAGAAAAAGAGGTTCTTGTGTAAATGAAAAAAGTTTGGCTCACTTTAGATGTACTATTGTGTAGGAGCCAAAAACCATCTCCATAAACACTAGTCTTTCATATAAATCATGGAGATCTTATGCTGTAGTGAAGTGCTTGGATCTTGTTGAAAATATATCTCAAGTTAATCTCATAAAGGATGCCTAATCTTGGTAGATTTCTAGTTGGGAAATGAGAAGGGAATGGCTCAATTACTCTTGCAATTGTGACAAGGCACTCTCCACCTGGAGTTTTTCCCTCAATACTGGTTAACCAATGTTTCTTTTGTAGGAAAATATATTTTGAATTTAACACTCCCATGTTGTTGCTAAATTTTCCATTTGATGGGACTTCAAATGTGAAAGAGAACATAGTTAGCGTAAAAAAAAAAAAAAAACTACAGAATAACTAGAGGGGAAAAAAGACACAATAAAGGCACAAATGATAACCATTTTGGTCGGAAATTGATTTTCGGAAGAAAAATAAAATTTTCCATTTCTATTTCTACATTAGTTTTTGAGCAAAAATTCATATTTGATAATGATGTAAAATTTCTATTTCGAAATAGAATTATATTTGATAATGACATAAAATTTCTCTTTCTCGAGGCGCAAAGAGATAGCGGCCGTGGAAACGACTGACAAATGACCATGGCAATGACTAACGAATGGCGGTAGCAGTCAGCAAACAACAACGGTTGATGGCAATCAACAATCGGCAACGATTGGCAGAAGTTAGCCGATGAGTGGCAGCAAATGACAACAGAAACAAGTAGGTGGTCAACTAATAGAGAGGACGAGTGATGAAAAAAAAAATTATTTCTCATTTATATTCCAAACTTATTTCTAATTAAAAATTTGTTCCATAAAATAGAAAAATGAATGGCATCACCATACAGATTTATGTTCTAGAAACAAGTCTGGAACAAAAAAATTATTCTTAAATAGAAATAGAATGGTCGCCATGGGCACCCTAAGTGATCAAAATGTGGATATCTCAAATTTCCATAAGGATTTAAAAAAAAAAAAAAAGATATTTACTTATAGGGATAATACCTTAAAAAACCCCAAAATGGTACACTTGTGACAAATTTACCTCAAACTATTTTTTTTTCCAAAAACCCAAAACTGGTATACTTTTGACAAATTTATCCCAAAAAAAAAAGTTTTCGTTAAATTTTATTCTCAAATTATTAAGTTAAATGACACGTGATAGTTAACCAGTATACCAATTTAGGATTTTACGTTCCGTTTGTCACAGTTTACAATTTTTATGATTTTTTTGTGGTATTAATCCAATTTAGCATAGGGTATATTTGTTACAAATTTACCAGTTTAGGGTTTTTTGCAGTCGAATAAATTAGTTTAGGGTAAATTTGTCGTAAATGTACCAGTTTAGGGTTTTTTATAATCAGTCGGGGTAAATTTGTCACAAGTTTACCAGTTTGGGGTTTTTCATGGTCAAAAAAATAGTTTGGGGTAAATTTGTCACAAGTGTACCAGTTTGAGGTTTTTTAAGGTATTAACCTTACTTATATTGAAAAAACTACTACCATAGTTTTGAAGTTGACAAAAACTTTCTTATTCTTATTCTTATTTTGAATGATAGTATACTTTTGAAGTCATATCACAAACTCCTACCAAAGTCTTTCCCACTCTGACGCATTCCAGACTGAAGCCGAGTCCAAAACGAAGACATAATTAGACTCAAATTTATTGATCTTGTGATAAAGATTGATAATGAACGCAGTAGGAATCTATTTTTCAATATCCGGCTCTCTCACGAAAAATCTCACTTACCTTTTATAAATACATTCTCAATCTTTAAATGGCTATAAGATTTCCTTAATCGATTTTGTCCAACGGGTTGATTAGAAGAAATTCTTCTGGAAAATGACAACCGCTAGTGAAGCATGGAGGAGTATTTAAGGAAGTCATTCAATCTATTTGAGATAGTGCGTGAAAATTGAAATTCCAAAGTCTGAAGTCTTTCCAACCACTTGTTCTTCATTGACAGTCCTTACAAATTGTATTCAAGAGAGAAAATCACAACAACAGTAACTTAGGAGAGAAAAGGTATCTTCCAATGAGTGTTTGTACTCAAAAAAATTGTACTTCTCTATTGATGTTATTGTGAAATCTAGCCAGAAGGCAATCAGCATGGGAAAGTGAATGTAGACTTAATCTAAGACAAACCATTATAAATTCCATTTGCAATTTTCTTTTCCCTTAACTCTTTTTATTTAAATCTGTTGCATCATTTTAAGTATTGTAAAAATCAATTCCATATGTTATCTTATTCTGAATATTCTTCAAAAGTTTGGTGATTTGTTTATTAGACTCTGTTTGATTCTCAAATTTTATTTGAAATTTATTTTTCAAAAATACTTTTAAGCACCTATTCACCCCCTCTAAGTGTTCATACTAACTTTATCAATTTGTATTAGAACCTTGTGCTTATCTATTGAAGTGTTTATACTTATGAGCTAAAGATCTTCTATGACTAGTTGTTTTGCACCAGGACACATGGAGGGGCAGAGTAATACCAAGCCACCTTATTTTGATGAAAAATCGTATAATATGTGGAAGAATAAAATAAAGGCATTCCTGAGATCTAAAGATCCACTAGAATGGAATGTTGTAAAAAGAGGGATCAACCCAAAGGCAACTTCTGCATCTGACAAGGGAAAAGAAGTCATAGACAAGGATGCTGAGGAAACCAAAAGTAGAAATTACCAAGAGAGAAGCTCTTGATGCAAAAGCCATATATTCTTTATACTGTGTTTTGTCCCTTGTTGAATATAACAGAATTTCTTCATCTAAAACAGTTAAAGAAGTTTGAGATAGACTTCATGTCACCAATGAAAGAACATATCGTGTAAAGGAGACAAAAATAAATATCTCACTTGGCCAATATGAATCATTCAAGATGAAACTGGGAGAGTCTATTAGAGATATGTTTAATCGATTTACAAACATTGTAAACGGGTTAGCATATCAAGGTCAACAAATTTCTGCTATAGTGAATGTCAACAAACTTTTGCAAGGACTTTCAAAGGACTGTAACTATATGAAAATATCAATTCAAGAGACATAAAGAATTATGCCTCTCTCTATTGATGAGCTGATAGCCACTCTTCAATTGTACGAAGTGGAACAATTCAATGACAAAGAGGATCCAAGAGGTAAGAAATCAATTGCCCTTAAGGGTAATGTTGATTCTAATGATACAAACATAGATGATGACATGGACGGGGGAGAGCTTGCTCTCATAATAAAGAAATTCATGAAATGAATAGGAAAGGAAGAAGACTAAATTGGAAAAAGGCAAAGTAGGCAAAATTTCCAGAAAAAGATCAATGGAAGATGTTGAATTTAGTAAGGATGTGATATGCTTTGAGTGCAAGAAAAAGGAACACGTCAAGCCTAATTGTCCATTGCTAAAAAAGAAGAAAGGTAAGTATGAAAAATACAAGAAAGCTCTAAAAGTAGAAACCTAGAGTGACACAGAATGTGAAAGCAAAAGCGCTAAAAGTAGAAACCTAGAGTGACACAAAATGTGAAATTGAAGAGGAGTTTTCGAACATCTGTCTAATGGCTCACTCAAAATCAAAATTTGACTTAAACATAGACTCAGAGTCTAACAAAGAAATTGAGATAAGTCATTCAAAAATTCCTATTAAAGTTTCCAAGTATATAAATAAGTTTTGCTTAAATCTCAAATCTTCTCTTAAAATAATCTCTTAATTAAAGAAGAACAATTCAAAACTCAGACAATAGGATAATTCTTGGAGAGAAAAGTTTGAGAGTCTGAAAAATAAGTTTGATTATTTGAAAGAAAATACGATTCCCTTTCAAAAGAAAATAAAAAAAAATTTAAAAAGGAGATTTCAGATATTTTTACAAAGTTCTCCAAAGGGTCAAAAACTTTAGAACAAATTCTTTTAGATCAAATATCCTACTATAACAAATTTGGTTTGGGTCTGAGTAAAGAAAATGCTCTTTTGATTGATTTGCCTAAAGTCAATGAGAGACTTAGACAATGACCTTCAAAATCTGTTTACAAAAATCATTTTCAAAAAGTTTTTGTAAGACCTATTGATCGGAGTGCTCTTAAATGTTCTAAGTGTGATAGTTCAGAATATTTTGAGAATGAATGTCCTAAAGTTTGGATACATGTTAAGAAGGATTGGGCAAAATTTGTTTTTAAAACTAACTCCTTAGGACCCAAGAAAATTTAGGTACCAAAGAAAGTTTGAGATTTTTTTTTTTTTTTATTAAGTTATTGTTGAGAGGAAAAACAAATGGTACTTGGATAGTGGCTGTTCTAGATATATGACTAGAGATTCAAGTAGTTTCATAAAACTAGAAAAATAAAGAGGCCTTGATGTTTCATTTGGAGGGGATAGCAAAGGAAAAGTTATTGGACATGGAATAATGAGGATTAGAAGTTTGATCATCAACAATTTTTCCCTAGTGAAAGGTTTGAACTACAATCTTCTAAGCATAGGTCAATTATGCGATATGCGATTTATAATCAATTTCCAAGAAAGTGTTTGTTCTAGAGTTAGTCAAGACTTCTCTCAAACCTTCACTAGATGAAGGCATGGCAACATTTATCTTCTAGACACAAGTCCAGAGAGCTTTCAATGTCTTATCTCAATTTAAGATGAAGCAAATCTCTGACACCTCAAGCTTGGACATATCAATATGAAACGGATTGCTAAACTATCATCTAAGAAACTGGTCCATGGTCTTCCCAAAATGATGCACCAGAAGCTTGAACTTTGTACTCCATGTAAATCTCTAAATCAAGTCTCAACTAATTGCATCTTGTAGCTTCTTCACATGGATCTTTTCGGACCAACTAAAACTCAAAGTATTGGTGGTAAGAAGTACTATTTGGTAGTTGGACAACTATTCAAGATTTATGTGGGTTTTCTTCTTGGCAAATAAAGTAGAAACCTTCTCATATTTTTCAAAGTTTGCTAAGATGGTTTATAATAAGAAAGGTTATGCCATTTCGAATATTAAGACTGATCATGGGAAAGAATTTGAAAATCAATACTTTGCAAATTTTTATGATGAGAATAGTCTTCAACATGTTTTCTCTTCTCCTTATACTCTAGGACAAAATGGAGTTGTAGAAAAAAAAATCGTTATTTACAAAAGATGACCAGAACTCTGCTAATTGAAAGTAAAGTCTCTTATCATTTTTGGGCAAAAGTAGTTTCCACTGCTTGTTTTATAATTAACAAAGTATTTATAAGGCCTATTCTAGAGAAAACTCCCTATGAAGATTACAAGGGGAAAAAGCCAAATATTTCTTATTTTCATGTGTTTAATTGCAAGTGCTTTATTTTGAAGAATATAAATAATCGGCCTAATAAATTTGAAGAAAGATTGGATGAAGGGATATTTATTGATTATTCTACTTCAAGCAAAGCTTACAGGGTCTTCAACAAGAATACATAGACTGTCAAAAAATTATTGAATGTCGGGTTTCAAGAAACTATCCACAACCAATAAAACTTTCTTGTTCTTATTCTTATTTTGAAAAATAAAACTTCTAAAGTTATATCACAAACTCTTACCAAAATCTATTCATTCCAAAAGTCATTTCCACTCTGACACAATCCAGACTAAAATCAAGTCTAGAATGAAGATATCATCAGACTCAAATTTATTAATTTTACAACAAGGATTTAGAATGAATGCAGTGGGAATCTATTTTTCAATATCTAGCTCTCTGGTGAAGAATCTCACTTACCTTTTATAAATACATTGATGGAATCAGTAGCAAATTGATGAAATCAATCTTGAAGACAAATTCCTTTTTGGGAAACATTTACTTATGGAAACCTAGAATCTAATTGTTCGGGTGACCAGAATCAATAGATTTTCTTCAAACAGTTATAAGATTTCCTTAATCGATTGTGTCCAAAGGATTGATTGGAATAAATTCTTTTGGAAAATGCCAATGGCTAGTGAGGCATGGAGTATTATTTAAGGAGGCCATTTAGTCTATTTGAGATAGTGCGTGAAAATTGAAATTCCAAAGTTTGAAGTTTGAAGTCTTTCCAACCACTTGTTCTTCATTGACAATTCTTATAAATTGTATTCAAGAGAGAAAATCACAAGAAGAGTGACTTAGTGAGAGAAAAGGAATCTTCCATTAAGTGTTTGCACTCCAAAAAATTATACTTCTCTATTGATGCTATAGTAAATTCCAGCCAAAAGACTGTCAACGTGGGAAAGTGAATGTAGGCTTAATCTAAGTCAAACCACTATAAATTTCGTGTGCAATTTTCTCTTCTCTTAACTCTTTTTATTTAAATATGTTGCATTCTTTTAAGTATCGCAAAAATCAATTCCATCTCTTATCTAATTCTAAATATTCTTCAGAAGTCTGATGACTTGTTTATTAGACTCTGTTTGGTTTTCAGACTTTGTTCGAAATTTATTTTTCAAAAATTCTTTTAAACATCTATTCATCTCCCTCTAGGTGTTAGTATTAGCTTTATCAACTTAAAAGGACAAAAAGACTCACCATTAAGATTTTCATACATGGAAACTAGTGCAAAAATTCGTCCATTTCAATGAGAAAGAGTAATGAATAGCCAAAAATGAAAGAGTCAAGGTTAGTGAACCAAGTTCTTTTTGGTCCAAAATAAAAGTTAGTGTTTTGAATCAATGATTTCGAGCAAATTGTTTAGTTTGCACTTATTGAAAACTCAACATATTTCTAAAGTAAAAGTTCATACTTGGATACTTATTTCTTTTCATTTTGGATTAGCTAAGCCAATAGGATGAATTAAAAGAGTTCGACATTATGAACTTTATATCACACACATAACTTGCATGTGCTTTAGAAGGTTGCCTAAGAGAGTATGAATAAATAGAATATGGAAAAAGAAAATAACAAAAAAATAAAGGGATTGAATTCTATTTGTATTGTTTTTGTCTTTGGATCATTTAGAAGTGAGGATACTTTCATGTTGTGTGTATTTTATTATATGCATTTCTTTTTTTCTTTTTTTTTTTGTTTGGATTTGGCTTGGAAGTACTACAACTGAAAACACTTCTGTGCCATTTAAAGGAACTATAAAAATATTTCCTAAATTCAATATTCCACAATGTTTTTTCATTCCATAATAAAATAATAATCCTCTGTGAATTTGCTTTTCAATATGTCTCTTTTATGTTCTTCAATATCTCTGATTTCCATAGCTCCGGTAGCCAAATCCACACATATGGGAATTTGTGGTGATTGTGGCATCATTATTGATGGTAAATAACGGTGCCGTCATATTAGCAGGACTTATTTTTAGTTGGAGTAGGATTCCTAGCTTGAGTAGATTTCATATTTTGGATCCAAATCTTTTCTATATAGGAAATGAGTTTTCTTTGTAAATTACATCCAAAAAAATTCCTTCCATGACAATTAAATGTACAGCTCGTGAATTTCATCATGAGAATTTGAAACCGTGAAAATCTTGTGATAAAATTTTATGTAACTCATATGTGAAATTGATTTGCAAAAGATTGTGAAATATTGAATTATTGCATATAATTAAGAGTCAGGAAACACTGTGAGTGTTTTAGTAATTCAAGTGTCCTTGTAATATTTGCAATATCGCTCAATTTCAAGAAAAGTATTGTTCTCTCCCTGTAAGATAAGTTTCACTGACCGATCCACGTAAATCCGATATCTGATTGGATTTCTTTTTTCTTTTTTTCTTTATTTTATTGCTTGATCACATATCTTTGGCTAGAGACCCATTGCTTCATCAAGCAAGATATCTCAAAGCTCAACGGAAATATTGCAAATCGGTCAAAGATCTATTGTGTAAAATTCAAGGAAGTCCTAAATAAACTAAGAAATGTAGTTGCACTAACAATTTCAACTTCATATGTCCAAATCTAGTAGGTATGTGTCAATTATGTGCAATATAAAATTTAGTTCCCTTTCATGAGAATGCATGATGCTCTCCAATGGCCACCCTTCCCATATGGAAAGGAGAATGTGAGGGGTTTGAATCTCTTAAAGAGGGCTACGGATGAAAACATGTAGTTTCAAGTATGGAGATTGACTCCTACGCTTTATAACGAAATAAGGCAAAAGTCTTAGAGTAAGTTGAAAAGTAGAGTAGAACGGACAAAAAAGAATCTCTATAGTCATATAGAGAAGATACTCTTTTCATAATATGTGTAGAAGATAATATTATTACAATGGTTTTGTCATGCCAAGCTAGAACACTACAAAGAAGCTTTGTCAACAGTGTGGGATAGTAAATAAGGTGAGGGTTTGAATCTCTTAAAGGGGGCTACGGATGGAAACATTTAGTTTTGAAGTTTCCCACGCTTTGTAAAGAGGTAAGACAAAAGTCTGAGAGTAAGTTGAAAGATAGAGTAGAACAGACAAAAAAAGAATATCTATAGTCATATAGAGAAGATACTCTTTTCATAATATGTTTAGAAAATAAGATAATTACAATGGTTTTGTCATGCCAAGTGAGAATGCTACAAAGAAGCTTTGTCAACGGTGTGGGACAGTAACGAAATCATTATTCAAAACCCTATTGATTCATGCACTAATTTTGTCAGATATGGATGCATAAAAGGAATATAAAAGGATTCCGTTTATTTCGCGGAATAATTTAGACAATATTCCCTTATAAACGATTGCTTGTATTGCTTAAAATGCTTAGTCAATAAAAAGAAGTTTCTTCGAGTATAGTTTATGTCAAAAAAAATTTATGGATGAAGAAAATATTTTTCATCAATTCATTTTTATAAGAGATAAAAGCTATTTTTTTAGGAAGATATTTTCCAAAATTTTCATTTTTTGTGAAATAAATGAAGCTTACAGAATACCCAAAGAAAGGGTGCAGATATTTTTTTTAAAAATGTTTTCCAAATTATTTAATCTTCACAAAACAAATAAATCGTTAATTTTTACAGAAAACATCCAAAAAAAAGGGTGCAAAAACAGGAAAACAAGAAAGCAGCTCTTTTCCCCTTCAAAGCACTCATTCGACCATTTTAGCGGTCAATATCATCTAATAAGGACTATACGTCGGAATATAAGAATCAAGTGCCCCTTTTTTGCAGGATTCTTCGATGCAAATATATATGGTATGCCTAATTGGGACCAAGAAGGCAAACAAGAGAAAGGGAATAAATACCTACCTTGTTCTTCTAAATTATGGTCGATTAAATAAATAAAAATTGGGAATTATCTATAGTAGCTCCCCAACCTAACTGACGATCCAGGTCATCAGCAAAGAGTGTGGGCCCATCTTGCACACGTAACCGCACACACCTACTGGCTGGCAAGCCTGGTTGTGCCGTTGGAAACGACATGTGTTGGCATTAGGAGCCTTCATCTCATCCTCGTCTCCGTGACATAACTAGTACGGATAAGTCGAACGACGAACGAGAACAAGAGGTAGAGGGACGCAAGGAAGGGCTCGTAATTATTGCCAGCCGCTCGCTCACCTTCAAAATGTCAATTTGCTTTTCTTTATTATTATCATTTTTCAAAACACCGGTGGGAACTTTAAAAATATCAAAATATTAAAAAAATTTCTCAAAAAACCTCAATCTATCCTCCTTATAACATAAATACCTATAATTTTTTTTTATTACGTCACAAAAAGAATTCAAATTTATATGCAGGTAACATAATTTGGGCATTTGTATCATAATGGGTAAATTTAGGGTCACTTGACTGCTCATTTGTTTCCATGTGCTCCACGTAGAAGACATGCCGGCAAGGGAGATAACCATCACCTTTGCTTGAGTTAAAGGTCAAGTCACTAACTCCAAAAGCTATGTGCCAAAAAAAAAAAAAAAACACTTGCATTCACTAGTCAACTCTTGTTTAAACCACTAAAAGAGAGGAAAACAAGGAAAATAATACTCTTCATGAAAGGATTGTAGCTTTCAAATTGCTACTGTGGCTACTTCGAGGATGCCAAGCCCTATAAATCCAGCAGAGAACCCCAAGAAAAGAATAGGAGAAAACGTTTAGAAAAAGTACTTGGAAAGAGAGACAAATTGATCTTGGACTTTATTTCAACACTGAAGCTTCCCCTGATAGATCCGTCCAAATTAGATGGCTCAAAGCCAGGGATAGGTCGATGTGACTCCTTGCAAAGTCAATTCCGAGAAGCCCTTGAAGAATTCGGTTGCTTCGAAGCCTTGACTGATAGGGTGACCTTGGAGCTTCACAATGATGCGTTTCAAGAATTGGACGCATTGCTCGAGCTCCCGATCGATGTGAAGGGCTGGTTCGATGATTGAATGCATATTGATATAATGAAATTGATGCTAGCTTGTGATGAGATAGACCATCATCGTAGTAAGCCTTCACCTTTTTTTAAAAAAATTTTGGCGTGTAGGGATGGAACAATGGGAGATTACGCAGCCCTTGTCACCGTGTAATGGTGAGCGGGCACGACGCAAGATATTGCATAGGATTCTTCTCTGCCGTTCAAGGCATGATGCAGTGTCCTGATGAGCTTGTGGATGACCAACACCCTTTACTTTTTAAGCCCTTTGATGTTGCCGATCTCCCCCGTATCTACAAGACCGAAGAGGGCGAAAGTGGAGCTTCGGCGATGGATACTTATTACAGAATTTGAAATCAAGATGCTTTCGAACCATCCAGTGTCCTTTAGCCCCACAAATCAATTGCGAGTCAAATCTTAAGGCATATGTTTTACCGTCGTTAATAACTAATTGATTGGATGTCACTCAGTAATTGAGAAACTTTTCAGGTTTCCCTTTCTTGCCCCTTTGGAGCTTGTTTAGGTTATAATATCTAAGTCAATTGCAAATCCTCCAAGTTATTTGTGCGTCAGGCTGTTCATGATGAGATTACTTCTGGTAAGCAAGTATTGTAAGAGAAATAACAAAGGAATGGGTGTTCATGAAGAAATTTTCTTCCGTTTCTCTCTTCTAAGGAAAAGAACTCCTTAATTATTTCCTACTAGCAGCAAAAAGCATTCTACTACTTCCAAAAATTTCAAAGAAAAAGAGGTTCTTACATAAATGAAATAAGGTCGGTTCACGTTAGATGTACTATTATGTAGGGACCCAAAAAACATCTCTATAAACAGAAGTCTTTCATCGCTGTAAATCATGGAGAAACTAATGCCTTAATGAAGCACTTGGACCTTGTTGGAAATATATCTTGAGTTGATCTAGTAAAGGATGTCTTATCTTGGTAGATTGGTAGTTGGGAAATGAGAAGAGAATGGCCCTGTTACTATTGTGATTGTGACGGAGCACTCTTCACGTTGAATTTTTCTTTCAATACCGATTAATTAGGGCGTGTTTGGTAACGATACTGTTCTTGGAAACAATTTTTTACCAGAAATGATTTTTTTTTTTTTTGTTTCTGTTCCCAGAAATAATTTCTGAGTATAAGAACACGCTTTGTAACTGTACAAAATTTCTATTCCCGAGATAGAAATGCATTTGGTAGAATTGTATAATTTTGTTGTTTCTTTTAATTTTTTAATATTTGTATTAGATTTTTCCTTTTTTTCTTCTTCTTTTTTCTTTTTTTCTTTTTTCTTTTTTATTTTTTATTTTTTCTTTGCTCTCCTTCTTCCTCCTTTGTGACATCTATTAATAACGAGCCTAGTTGAGCAGTAAGATGTAGGCAATTGTGTTTAACTTAAGCCCATAATGGAAAGTTCCTAGTTGACACGCTATTGATTAGGGTTTGTTAGGTCCCCTCTTTAGCCTATAAAAGGATAAGTTATACTTATCAGTTGCTTTAATTCCATTGAAAGTTGCTATATTGAAATAAGTCAAGAGAGCAAAATCTAGCATTCCAATAGATCTCTGATTATCAGAGTGATCTATTTTTCTTCAAGTGAAGTAATGGCTTAAACAGGTAATTCAACTGTACTTATTGATCTCGGTGTTTTACAATTATATATGGATCCGATTCTTCTTGATTAATAAGTTGTTTATGTGAATAATTTTCTATAGCCTCACCATGGCTTGGCATTGCCAAAGGCTAGCGACACTCCGACAAGGTCACCGGCCCTCGTCGGCCGATTGCTAGCCATGGCCGAGGCCGACGACCAACCAAAAGCCAAAAGGAAGAAGAAGGAAAAGAAAAGAGAAGAAAAAAGAAGAGAAAAGAAAAAATTATTCCCAAAAACAAGAAGTTACTTTTTTATACTTTTTGTTTCTATTCTAAATCTATTCATGGGAACAAAAAAAATAGATTTTTTTTTCCTGAAAACAAAATTTTTATCAAACACGTTTCTATTCTTTTTTCATTCCTCGAAACAAAAGCATAGAAATAGTTATTCCGGGGATCATAAATTATTTTTACCAAACAGAGCCTTAGTGTATTCAGTTTGATAGGAAAATATATTTTGAATTTAACACTCCTATGTCATTGCTAAACTTTTCCATTTGTTGGGACTTCTAAAGAGGCAAAGATCCAATGTGAAAGAGACCATAGTTGCCGAAAAAAGAAACTACAGAATAACTAGAGGAAAAAAAAAACATATAATAAGGGCAAGAATGATAATCATTCTAGTTAGAAATTGATTTCTTGAAGAAAAATAGATTTTTCTATTTCTAATTCTAGATGAGCTTTAGAGCAAAAATTCGTGTATGATTCGCTTGATAAAGACAAAATTTCTCCTTCCTGGGGAGCGACAGATGGTAGTGGTAGTGACCGGCAAACAAAGTTGGTGACGGACAGACAACGAAGGCGGTTCACGACAACGGTAGGTGGGTAGCCAACTAGTAAAGAGGACGAGCATTGAGAAAAGTTTTTATTTTTCATTTATGTTCCAAACTTATTTCTGAACTAAAAATTTATTCTAGAAATAAAAAAATAAAATTACATCACCAATGGATTTCTTTTCCGGAAACAAATCTAGAATAGAAAAAATTTTCTGGAATAAAAATAAAATAGTTGTTATGCTCACCCTAAGTAATCAGAAGGTGGATCTCTCAGGTTTTAAAAGGATATAAAAGGAAATTTACTTAAAAGGACAAGAAGACTCACCATTAAGATTTTCATGTGGAAACTAGTACGAAAACTCGTTCATTTCAATGAGAAAGAGTAATGAATAGCCAAAAATGAAAGAGTCAAGGTTAGTGAACCGAGTTCTTTTTGGCCCAAAACCAAAGTTAGTGTTCCAAATCAATGATTTTGAGCAAATTGTTTAGTTTGTACTGATGGAAAACTTAACATATTTCTAAAGTAAAAGTTCATGCTTGGACACTCATTTCTTTTCATTTTGGATGAGCTGAGCCAATAGGATGAATTAAAAGAGTTCCATGTTATGAACTTTAGAAGGTTGCCGAAGAGAGTATGAATAAATAGAATATGGAGAAAGAAAATGACAAGAAATTAAAGGGATCGAATTATATTTGTATAGTTTCTATCTTTGGATCGTTTTAAAAGCGAAGATACTTTTATGTTGTGTGTATCCTATTACATGCATTTTTTTCTTTTTCAAGATTTGGCATGGAAGTACTACAACTGAAAACATTTGTGTGCCATTAAAAAGAACTATAAAAAATATTTCCTAAATTCAATATTTCACGATAATTTTCATTCCATAATAAAATAGTAATTCTCCGTGGATTTGCTTTTCAATCTCTCTTAGTTATGGTCTTTAATATCTCTGATTTCCATAGCTCCGGTAGCCAAATCCACACGTATGGGAATTTGTGGTCATTGTCGCATTATTATTGATAGTAAATAACGGTGCCGTCATATTAGCAGGACTTATTTTTAGTTGGAGTAGGATTCCTAGTTTGAGTAGATTTCCTATTTTGGATCCAAATCTTTTCTATATAAGAAGTGAGTTTTCTTTGTAAATTGCATAAAAAAAAAAAAAAATTCCTTCCATGACAATTAATTGCGCCACTCATGAATTTCATTATGAGAAATTGAAACCATGAAAATCTTATGATGAAATTTTATAGAACTCATATGTGAAATTAATTTGCGAGAAATTGTGAAACGTTGAATTGTTGCAGATAATCAAGAGTTAGGAAACATTGTAAGTGTTTTAGTAACTCGAGTATCATTGTAATAACTCATATATGCTGCTCTCCCCATGACGTAAGTTCCACTAACTAATCCACGTAAATCTGATATCCAATTGGATCCCTTTATTTATTTTTATTTTTTATTGCTTGATCACATATTTTTGGCTATAGACCCGTTGCCTCATCAAGCAAGCTATCTCAAAGCTCAATGGAAAAATTGCTAATCAATCAAAAATTTATTGTGTAAAATTCAATCAAGTCCTAAAAAAACCTAAGAAATGCAAATATGCTAACAATTTCAACTTCATATGTCCAAATCCAGTATAGGTATGTGTCAATTATGTGCAACATAAAATTTAGCTCCTTTCACGAGAATGCATGATGCTTGAATGGCCACCTTTTCATATAGGAAAGAAGAGGTTAGGGGTTCGAATCTCCATTTTTTAAAGGGGGCTATAAATGGATACGTTTAGTTTTAAGTATGGAGTTTGACTTACTTTGCAAAGAGGTAAAACAAAAATTTAAGAGTAAATTGAAAGGTAGAGTAAAACAGACTAAAAAAGAATATCTATAGTCATATAGAGAAGATAATCTTTTTCATAAAATGTGTACAAAATAAGATAATTCCAATGGTTTTGTCATGCCAAGCTAGAACGTGATAAAGGGTGCGTTTGGTTAGATTTTTGGGAAAAGCCTTTGAGAAAA
Organism: Eucalyptus shirleyi; assembly: GCA_017140165.1. Taxonomy (NCBI): domain Eukaryota; kingdom Viridiplantae; phylum Streptophyta; class Magnoliopsida; order Myrtales; family Myrtaceae; genus Eucalyptus; species Eucalyptus shirleyi. The sequence goes on along the minus strand of CM029448.1, from coordinate 15,349,788 downwards.
TGCAAAGAACTTTGAGTTAAAGGGGTTTTTCAAAATGCAAATTGTGTTTGGTAAATTGTACTTTGAAAGTCCATTATAAAATACCTTTGTGTAAAATAGTGTTTGGAGAGATACATTTACAAATGACTTTGGTGATTAATTAAAAAAGAAAAAAATATGAGGCACGGTGGGCACCAGATCGAGCTCCTTCTTTCACCTCCTCGAAGGGCTGGAACACGACGCCGGTGAGCGGCCGGCTATTCGACTCCTTGCTCACGCCGACCACTAGGGAGCCTTCGTGCCCGCTGCTCGAGAACCGAAGCGCCGCCGGATTTACCCCCACGGGGGAAGACGACAATGGCAAGGAGAGGCTGTTGCCGGTGGGGCTGAGGAGCGAAAAAGCAAGGGCGGCGCGAAGGAGCATGGTCGGAGAATCGGCGGCAAAGCTTTGAGGGGAGAGAAATGGAGAAGCGGAGGAGGAGCTTCGACCGGAAGTCACGCGACCTCACGGCAACCAGACCTGGGTCTGCCGCAAGGTCGCGGCCGGAGGTCGCACGACCTCACGGCGACCAGACCTGGGTCGCACGACCTCTGGCGCTGGCGCGACCCAGATCTGGTCACATCACATGACCTCCAGCGACCCAGATCTAGGTCACGCTTGGGGTCTCCGTGAGGTCGCATTTGGGTTCTTCGCGAGGTCGCACGACCGGATCGCGTGACCTAAATACCCGCCGAAGGTCGCGTGACCTACCGGCGACAATCGCCGTGACCATCACCGGCCTCTCGCTGGTTCGTCGTCCGCCCTCAGCAGCCTTGCTGAACGCTTGAACGAAGAAGATGAGCAGTAGAAAGTCTACGAAGAAAATGAACAGTAGAAGGGGGAAACAAATGCAAAGCCAAAGCTGAAAGCCCAAGGTACCCCAAGGGCTGCCTTGGGCTTTCAGCCTTCAGAAGGCTGGCTTTGGCTCAATGGGGTTTCTAAAATTTTTGCCAAACACCTGATACTTGGCCAAAAGGCCTTTAGGCGTCTAAAGATACTTGGGAAAGCTGTTCCCAAACACAGCCAAAGAAGCTTTTTCAACAGTGTGGGATAGTAAAGAAATCATTATTCAAAACCCTACCGATTCATGCACTAATTTCCTCATGTATAAAAGGAATATACTAGGATTCCATTTATTTCAAGGAGAAAATAAATAATTTAGAAAATATTTTATTAAAAATGATCACTTATATTACTTGAAATGTTTAGTCAATAAAAGGAAGTTTCCATTGTCGAGTACAGTTTATGTCAAAAAATTTTATAGATGAAGAAAATATTTTTATCAATTCTTTTTTATAAGAGATAAAAGCTATTGTTTTTAGGAAGATGTTTTTCAAATTTTTCATTTTCCGCAAAACAAATGGAGCTTACTAGAATATCCAAAGAAATGGTGCAATCATTTTAAACAAAATATTTTCAAATTATTTATTCTTTACGAAACAAATAAAGCGTTAATTTTTACCGAAAATGTCCCCCAAAAAGGGTGCAAAAAAAGGAAAACAAGAAAGCAGTTCTTCTCCCCTTCAAAGCACTTATTCGACCATTTTGTCATGCCAAGCTAGAAAGCGACAAAGAAGCTTTGTCAACGGTGCGGGACGGTAAACAAATCATTATTCCAAACCCTACCGATCCATGCATTAATTTGGTCAGATACGGATGCATAAAAGGAAAATATTAGGATTCCATTTATTTCGCAGGGAAAACAAATAATTTAGAAAATATTTTTTTTAAAATAATTTCTTGTGTTGTTTGAAATACGTAGTCAATAAAAATAAGTTTTCTTTATTGAGTACAGTTTATGTCTAAGAAATTTTTACAGATGAAGAAAATATTTTTCATCAATTTTTTTATAAGAGATAAAAGTTATGATTTTTAGGAAGATATTTTCCATTTTTATTTTCTATAAAACAAATGGAGCCTACAAGAATATCCAAAGAAAGGGTGCAATCATTTAAAAAAATTTATATATTTCAAATTATTTATCATTCGCAAAACAAATAAAACATTAATTTTTACCAAAAAATCCAAGAAAGGGTGAAAAAAAGGAAAAACATGAAAGCAGTTCTTTTCCTCTTCAAAGCACTCACTCGACCATTTTAGTGGTCAATATAATCTAATAATGACTATACATCGTTATATAAGATTCGAGTTCCCTTTATTCGGGGATGCTCCAATGCGAATATATACGGTATACCTACTCGGGACCAAAAAGACAAACAAAAGAAAGCGAATAAATACCTACTTTTTTTTTTCCTAAATTATGGTCGATTAAATAAACAAAAATCGGAATTTATCCATCTTAGCCCCCCCAGCCCGACCTAGGTCATCAGCAAAGAGTGGGGCCCATCTTGCACACGTAACCAGACACGCCTACTGGCCGGCAAGACTAGTTGTACCGTTGAAAAGCGTCGTGTCGGTATCTAGAGTCTCGATCTCATCGTCATCCCTTGACACGATCAGTGTCGATCGGTAGCAAGTTAGCAACGACGGACGAGAGCAATAGGGAGAGGGATGCAAAGAAGGGCTCGCAATTATCGCCACCCACGTGCTCACCTTCGAAAAGTCAATTTGCTCTTTTTTATTATTATCTTTTTTCAAAACACCGCCGGGAATTTTAAAGAAAAAATCAAATTATTAAAAAATATCTCAACAAACCTCAATCAATGCTCTTTACAACACAAATGCTCACTATACACATGTAATATAATTCAGATATTTGCATCATAATGGATAAATTTAAGATTTTTAATAACATAAAATAATTCAGGGTCACTTTCGTGCTGATTTGTTTCCATATATTCTACGTAGAAGACATGCCGGCGAGGAAGATAACCATCATCATTGCTTGAGCTAAAAGTCAAGTCACTAACTCCAAAAGCTATGTGCCCAAAAAAAAAAAAAAAATTGCATTCACTTGTCAACTCTTGTTTAAACCACTAAAAGAGGGGAAAACAAGGAAAATAATCGACTCTTCATGGAAATATTGTAGCTTTCAAATTGCTACTGTGGCTACTTCGATTATGCCAAACCCTATAAATCTAGCAGAGAACCCCAAGAAAAGAATAAGAGAAAACGTTTAGAAAAAGTACTTAGAAAGAAAGACAAATTGATCATGGGCTCTATTTCAACACTGAAGCTTCCCCTAATAGATCTGTCTGATTTAGATGGCTCAAAGCCAAGGACAGGTCGATGGGACTCCTTGCAAAATCAAGTCCGAGAAGCCCTAGAAGAATTCGGTTGCTTCGAAGCCTTGAACAATAAGATGACCTTGGAGCTTCACAATGATGCGTTCCAAGAACTAGAGGCATTGCTCGAGCTCCCGATCGATGTGAAGCGCCGGTTCGATATCCCAGATAAGCCGTATGACGGCTACTTTGAGAATCTTCCTCGTTCACCCCACTGTGAGGTGTTTGCAATGAACTATGCCCCCAACTTGGGCTCTATCGAAGGATTAGCAGATCTCATGTGGCCAGAGGGAAACACAAGATTTTGGTAATTCTTTTTTTTTTATTGCTGGTAATTATATTATTTGTTCCAATTGAGGAAATGTTAAGAGACATGTTTATCAAATGGATCACTAATGAAGTGAATTTGATTTTCATTTACTTCGATGCAAGAAGAAAATGGAAAATGAATCATTTGTGAAGATGCCAATCCACAACCCTATCTATAAAAATTGTAATTTTTATGTGTGCCTTTTTTCATGAATGTGCAGCGATACAATGAATAAGTATGTTACGAAGGTTTTGGAGATGGATTCACTAGTGAAGAAGCTGGTTTTGGGAAGCTTGGGCGTAGACAAGTACCTGGAATCTCTAGCCAAGTCGGTTGCATACAATTTCCGTCTCATGAGATATGCTACTCCTGGGACCGAGGAGTCCAAGAAGCTTGGGATTAGGTGCCATCGCGACTCAAACTTCGTGACCATACTTCACCATAATCATGTGAACGGATTGGAAGTGCAAACTAAGGACGGATGTTGGTTCGAGGTCGCCCCTTCCTCAACTACCTCTTTCATTGTCCTAGCTGGGGAGTCACTCTATGTAAGTCCCCCCCCCCCTCCATCCCCTCTCCTCTCTCTCTCTCTCTCTCTCTCTCTCTCTATTAAATTTGGTTCAAAAAGTAGGTAACATGCTATAAGAGCATCAAACGAGAATTCGGAACCTGACTTTACATATTGATCGTAAATTATTGTTTATATTTCTCGTCTGGCAATAGCTAGAATTACGACATTAAAGCTGATTTCTTTGTAAAAATCTCATAGACCAGTTCACGTGTGAAACATAGATTCATGTATGATTGAATGCGCTAGCTTGTGATGAGACGGACCATCATCATTGTAAGCCTCTCCTTCTTTTTTTTTTTTTTTCATTTTTTGCATGTAGGGATGGAGCAATGGGAGATTACACACCCCTTGTCACCGTGTAACGATAAGCAGGCACGAGGCAAGATATTGCATAGGATTCTTCTCTGCCGTTCAAGGCATGATGCAGTGTCCTGATGAGCTTGTGGACGACAACACCCTTTGCTTTTTAAGCCCTTTGATGTTGCCGATCTCCCCCGTATCTACAGGACTAAAGAGGGCGAAAATGGAGCTTCGGCGATGGATACTTATTACAGAATTTGAAATCGAGATGTTTTCAAAACATCGAGTGTCCTTTAGCCCCACCAATCAATTAATTGATTGGATGTTCAATATTTGGGAAACTTGCCAGGTTTCCCTTTCTTTCCCCTCTGGAGCTTGTTTAATTTATATTATCTAAGCCAATTGCAGATCCTCGAACCTATATGTGCTTTAGGCTGTTGATGATGAGATTACTTCTGGCAAGCAACTATTGGAAAAGAATATAACAAATAAATGGGGGTTCATAAAGAAAGAAAATTTTATTTTCTCTCTTCTAAGGAAAAAAAAAAAACTCTTTAATTATTTCCTACTAGCAGCAAAAAGCATTCTACAACTTGCAAAAATTTCAAAGAAAAAGAGGTCCTTGTGTAAATGAATAAGGTTGGCTCACGTTAGATGTACTATTATATAGGAGCCAAAAAACGTCTCTATAAACACTAGTCTTTCATCTCTGTGAATCATGGAGAACTAATGCCTTAGCGAAAGTGCTTGGACTTTGTTGAAAATTTATGTCGAGTTAATCCTGTAAAGGATGCCTCATCTTGGTAGATTTCTAGTTGGGAAATGAAAAGGGAATGGCTCCGTTACTCTCGCGAATATGACGGAGCACTCTCCACCTTGAGTTTTTTCCTCAATACCGATTAATCAGTGTGTCCAGTTTTGTAGGAAAATACATTTTGAATTTAACACTCCTGCGTCATTGCTACACTTTTTCATTTGATGGGACTTCTAAAAAGGCAAAGATCCAATGTGAAAGAGAACATGGTTGGCGCAAAAAATAAATAAATAAATAAATAACTAGTGAAAAAAAAAAAAAAAAAAGACACAATAAGTGCTCGAATGATAATTATTCTAATCAAAATTTGATTTATAGAAGGAAAATAGATTTTTCTATTTCTATTTCTGGATGAATATCTAAGTAAAAATTTGTATTTAATAATGACGCAAAATTTCTGCTCTCGAAACTGGCAGCGATCAATGAATGGCAATGGTGGCAATCAGCAGTGGTAGCTAGTGGCCGGCAATCGATGGTGACCGACAGACAACAACCTACAATTGACAGCAAACAATGATAGCTACAAGTGGGTGGTCGACTAGTAAAGAAAATGAGCGATGAGAAGAGTTTTTATTTTTTTTTATTCCAAACTTATTTTTAAAGAAAAAATTTATTCTAGAAATAGAAAAATAAAATTGTATCACCAAATGAATTGTTTAGTTTGCACCAATGGAAAACTTAACATATCTCTATAGTAAAAGTTCATGCTTGGACACTTAGGGCGTGTTTGGTAATGTTTCTATTCAAAAATTGTTTCCGAGAATAGAAACAGAAAAAACTATTTTTGTTCCGGAGAACAATTTTTGAACAGAAGAACACGTTTGGTAAGTGTACAAAATTTATGTTGCTGGAATAAAAAAAGAACAAAAACACGTTTGGTAAACTTGTATAACTTTTTTGTTTCTTTTAATTTTTAATATTTTTATTTTAGTTTTCCTTTTTCCCTTTTTCTTTTTTTTTTCTTTCTTCCTTTTGGCCGGTCGCCGGCCTCGGCCATGGCTGGCGACCGGCTGATGAGGGCCGACGGCCTCACTCAGCCACGGCAAGGCTCGTCGCCCCCGGCGAGGTCATCGGCCCTGATGGCCGTTCGCCGGCCATGGTCGAGGCCGGCAACCGGCCAAAGAAAAAAGAAAAAAAATGAGGAAAAAAAAGTGTTTTTTAGAATTGTTCTCGGGAACAAGAAACAAGTTTTTTCTATTGCTTTTTTCTGTTCCAAATCTATTCTCGGGAATAAAAAATATATATATTTTTTGTTTTCGAGAACAAAAGTGTAAACAAACGCGTTTCTGTTCTTTTTTTGTTCCCTAAAACAAAAGAACAAAAATTTGTGTTCCAAGGAACAGAAATAAATTTAAACAAACAGCCCCTTAGTTACTTTTCATTTTGGATCATTTGAGCCAATAGGACTAATTAAAAGAGTTCCACATAATGAACTTTATATCGCACACATAACTTACATGCACTTTAGAAGGTTGCTTAAGAGAGTATGAATAAATAGAATATGAAAAAATAAAATAACAAGAAATTAAGGGGATCGAATTCTATTTGTATTGTTTCTGTCTTTGGATCTATTGTGATCTAATCTCGAATGTACTACCTAAGATTTGGCTAATAGATTACTAAGTATAAATTTGGCTCGGGCTCTCTCAAATCCATATCAATTCGTGACTTAAGTTTAAGTTTTTAGCTGGCAAATGAATTTTACATAAGAATTACCATTAATTAATTTATGGTAGGTCAATTATATACCTAAGTAAAATAACATGAGAATTATTTCACTCCTATGAACCAGAAAATTTGGACACGGGGACTTGATTACACTAGACTTGTTTAATATCTTTTCGGTACTATTCTTTTCATGATAAAGTATTGATCAAGCAGCTTGAATTCATTTTATTACTCCATAAGATATGAGGAGACAATGCGGGCATGCAATCTACCAATTTAACACCTAATAAAATAATAAATAAATTGCAAGACTTACTTCATAAAAATAAAAACATTTGTAATGTTAACTCAAAATTTATATCAATGCTCTAGATATGATTTCTAATTTGTACACGCTCACTCAATTTTTTAGGATTTCTCTTATTTAATGAAATATACATACAATGCAATGATATACACAATAATATGTATACTAACATGACATGCAGCGTGCAACCTAATATGCAAATTATATGCCATGCGACATTACTCATGTGACCTAATTTTACGTGCACATGCATGATATTTTTTTATTTTTTAATTAAAATTCGAAATTAAAACTACCCAGTAATTAAACTTGTAATTTTAATTAAGGAAAAGGAAAAAACGAGAGGCGAGAGCAAGAGGGAGAGGGACGCAAGGAAGGGCTCGTAATTATCGCTAGTCACTCGCTTACTTTTGAAAAGTCAATTTGCTTTTTTTTTTATTATTATCATTTTTCAAAACACCAACCGGAATTTTAAAGAAAAAATAAAAATTTTAAAAAATATCTCATAAAACCTCAATCTATGCTCATTATAACACAAATACCTCGAATTTTTTTATTATGTCACAAAAAAAAAATTCAAATTTATACACGTGTAACATAATTCAAGTATTTGCATCATAATGGGTAAATTTATGGTTTTTTTTAAAATTTAAAAAAAAAATTCAGGGTCACTTGACTGCTGATTTGTCTCCATGTATTCCACGTAGAAGATGTGCCGGCAAGGAAGATAACCATCATCATTGCTTGAATTAAAAGTCAAGTCACTAACTCCAAATGCTCCCCCCGCCCCCACTAAAAAAAAAAGAACACTTGCATTCACTAGTCAACTCTTGTTTAAACCACTCAAAAAGAGAAAAACAAGGAAAATAATCGACTCTTCATGGAAAGATTGTAGCTTTCAAATTGCTACTGTGGCTACTTCGAGGATGCCAAGCCCTATAACTCCAGCAAAGAACCTTAAGAAAAGAATAGGAGAAAACGTTTAGAAAAAGTACTCGGAAAGGACAAATTGATCATGAGCTCTCTTTCAACACTGAAGCTTCCCCATAGGTCTTTTCGAATTAGATGGCGCAAAGCTAGGGACAGGTTGACGGGACTCCTTGCAAATTCAAGTCCGAGAAGCTCTTGAAGAATTAGGTTGCTTTGAAGCCTTGACTGATAAGATGACCTTGGAGCTTCACAATGATGCGTTCCAAGAATTGGAGGCGTTGCTTGAGCTCCCAACCGATGTGAAGCACTGGTTCAACATCCCAGATAAGCTACCTTGGAATCTTCCTCATTCGCCTCTTTACGGGACGTTTGCAATGGACTACGCCCCCAACTCGTGCTCCATTGAAGGATTAGCAAATCTCATGTGGCTGGAGGGAAACACAAGATTTTGGTAATCCTTTTTCTTTTTTTTATTACTGGTAATTGTATCATCAGTTCTAATTAATGAAGTGTTAAGAGATTAATGTCTAACAAATGGATCGTTAATGACACCAATTTGAATTTCATTTACTTTGATGCAAGAAGAAATTGTTGTTTCGGCGTGTGCCCTTTTTATGACCATGCAGTGAGACAATGAAAACGTATGTCATGAGGGTTTCGGAGTTGGATTCACTGATGAAGAAGCTGGTTTTGGGAAGCCTGGGCGTAGACAAGTACGTTGAATCGCTAGCCAAGTTGGTCAGATACAATTTCCGCGTCGTGAGATACGCAGCTCCTGGGACCGAGGAGTCCAAGAAGCCCAGGGCTCTTTGCCATCGAGACAAAACTTCGTGACCATGCTTCACCAAAATCATGTAACGAATTGGAAGTGCAGAGTAAGGATGGACGTTGGATTGAGGTCGCCCCTTCTTCAGCTTCCTCTTTCATTGTCCTTGCTGGGGAGTCATTCTACTTGAGTGCCCCCCCCCCCCCTGCTTCTCGAATTCGGTTCAAAAAGTAGCTTAAGAATCGAAAAAGAATCCGGGCACATGACTTAACACATCAACTGTAAATTATTGTTTATATTTCTGGTATTGATCATCGCGTCTAGCAATAGATAGAATTACGACATTAAAGCTGATTTATTTGTACAAATTTTATGGACCGGTTCACATGTGAAACATAGATTCGTGTACAGTTGAATGCATATTGATATTGTTGAGGAAATTTTGCAAAGTAATTTTGAAAATTGACTAAACTTATCCGGAGTAAAGACTTTGATTCTAATGATAAGTATTTTTCAAGTAGAAAGTCTGATGGGATGTAATCAAACATTATCAATCAAAACTAGAGTTGTGACGTAATTAATTCATTCCTTATGTGTTTTGTCAAACGGCTAGGAAGGATGCAATATGCTCATGCAACGGTAGTGGCAATTGTTTGGATTTTTTCCTATATTTATGATGAGTTCTGAAAGGAAAGCCTTCTAAATATCTCTTAGAGATTCAACTTTCTTGAAATGATATACTTGAGGCGAAACATTCTTTCCAAGATGAAGCACTCAACTTATGGAAAGCCAAACTACTATATGAATTGTAGAATCTTTGGGAAGCTCCATCCTTGATGACCTTGAAGCAATTAGATCTTCTTAGCAAGATCCAAGCCAAGAGGTAGATTGGCCAGACAATCCTCCTGAAGATTTGTCCAACGGTTAGCTAGGATTAGAAGGAGTATAAAAGGAGATCTTGAAGCTGAAAGGAAAAATTACACTTAAGAGGATCGAAACTTTTAATTCCAAAATCTGAAGAGTGTTTTATGATATAATACATTCGTTTTTATGAGCATCATTGTGTAATCATTTAGAAGTTGAGAGTGCATGAGGAGTTGTACACACGAGCTTGAGTATTCACAACTCAAATCTTGTAACCCTCAATTGGTTCTTCTTAGTGGAATCCAGCCAATAGGTTGAAGATCTTTTGTGATCCTACTCAAGGATAGAAAAAGGGGGAGAAAATGTAGAAAAAGCATAACACTCTATGCAAATGAAGATCTTTTGTGATCTTGCTCAGGGGGAGATATATAAAAATTGGAAGTTTTCTTGAATTTATTCTTTTCTTGAACTTCCTTAACCGGAGCAAAGAAATTATTTACAAATCTTATTTACTCTGATTAGCTCAATATTCTGGAAGAATTTTGTACTAATCTTTACAAAATCAGCAAAATTCTTATAAAATTCACATTGCGCCTTATCTAAAATCTTGCTTTTAATGGAGCTATTTGATTATTAAAACTTTTCAAAATCTTTTGTTAAGTTCTACTTGAAAAATTTTGTCATCATAAAAAATGGGGAGATTATTGAGGAAATTTCCCAAAGTGGTTTTGAAGATTGACAAAATTTATTCGGAACAAAGACTTTGATTATGATGATAAGTAATTTTCAAGTGGAAAGTCTAATGGAATATAATCAAACGTTATCAATTAGAACCAGATTTGTGGCTAATTAATTCCTTCCCTATGTGTCATGTCAAATGATTAGAAAGGATGCAATACACTTGTGCAACAGCTAGTGGCGATTGGTTGGATTTCCTCCCATATTTTTAGGGAGTTCCAAAAAGAAAGTCTTTCAAATATCTCTCGATAATTCAACTTTCCTAGAATGGTATACTTGAGGCGAAACATTCTTTCCAAGATGAAGCAATCCACTTATGGAAACCCAAATTGCTGTCTGGGCGGCAAAATCTTTGGGAAGCTCTATCCTCGACGACCTTGAGGCAATCAAATATTCATAGCAAGATCTAAGCCAACAAGTTGATTGGCTGGATAATCTTCCTGGAGATTTGTCCAACGGTCAGCTTGGACTGGGAGGAGCATAAAAGGAGATCTTGAAGCTGAAAGAAAAAATCGCACTTAAGGAAATCGAAGCTTTTAGTTCCAACGTTCGAAGAGTGTTTTCTAAGATAATACATTTGTCTCTGTGAGCATTATTGTGTAATTATGTAGAGGTTGAGAGTGTGTGAGGAGTTGTACACACAAGCTTGAGAATTTATAGCTCAGATCTTGTAACCCCTTATTGGTTGTTCTTAGTGGAATTTAGTTAATAGGGTGTAGTGCAGGAGAGTGGATGTAAGCTTATAAAAGCCGAACCTTTATAATCTTTTGTATGCAATTTTCTATCCTCATAACAATATTTCTTTAAATTCTTTCATTTCCACTAAATCACCTATTCTAAGGGGGATGAATAGGTGAAGATTGTGTGTGAAGATGAGCTAAAGAGCAATGAAAATCACCTATTCGCCCCTATACATGATCCGGTTAGTATATTTTTTGTTTCCCTTACTTTTTGTCATTAACAAATCTCATATTTTTATTATCGTTTTGTTATGGAAAAAATGTAGTTAAATTTATCGATACTCGGACCCCGGAGTGCCAAAAGTTGGCACAAAAGAACACTTAAGTGCCAAAAGTTACAAAAGTGACACTTAAGTGCCAAAATCGGAGTAAAATGGATCACTTAAGTGCCATCGGTGAGAAAATCCGGCCAAAAGCTGACGTGACACTTTTCCAGCGAGCTACGCACAAAACGACGTCGTTTTGCATGCTAATGTGGCTAAACAGTGTCAAAATGACGTCATTTTGATATAATTTAAATAATTATAAAATAAAATAATAAAATAATAAAATAAAATGAAGGGTGGGGGGGGGGGGAGGATGACGACGACGAAGGCAGCTAGCGGCTAAGGGCTCAGCCCTCACCGCTACCGCCTCCCCTTTGTCGTCGGGAAGGCGGGAAGGTGGGGGAGTGTCGGCCGAGGCTGTCTAGCCCTAGTCGGCGGCCGGCGACCCCAACTGACCAACAGCGAGGGCCTGCGTGCCCTCGCCTAGATCTAGGGCGAGGGTCATGGCCCTCCCTCAGATCCGGCGAGGGTCGCCGACCCTCGCTAGGCCAACCTAAAGGCCATCGCACGCTGGAGGGTCGGCCCGGTGGCGGCCCCCTAGTGAGCGGCGACCCCCTCACCGAATCTAAGGGAGGGCCGTGACCCTCGCCCCAGATCTAGGCGAGGGCAAGCAAGCCCTTGCCGCCGGTCGACTAAGGCCGCTAGCCCCTGGCCAAGGCTTGATAGCCCCGACCAACACTCCCCCACCTTCCTGCCTTCCTGGCGACAAAGGGGAGGCAGCGGTGGCAAGGGCTGAGCCCTCAGCCACTAGCTGCCTCCATCCTCCTCCTCCCCCCCTTTTTAAATTAATTAATTAAAATTTAATTTAATTAATTATTAAATTCAAATTCAAATTATACTATAAAAAAACGTCGTTTTTGTATGTGGTTTGCTAAGTCAGCCTTCTGATGAGCCACATAAGTGAAATAAAAAATAAAAAAAAATAAAAAAACGTCATGTAGGATTTCCAGCGAAGTTTGCCAAATGTGGCACTTAGGTGTCCCATTTTTCATAAAAAGTGGCACTTTCGTAAGTTTTGGCATTTAAGTATCCGTTTGTGCCAACTTTTGGTACTTGAATGGTTCTTTTGCCTAAATTTATCTAATGCATCGTGATCCTTGATATATATTCTGAAGCATATGTTGTTTGATTCTACATGGGCTATATTTCATATCATTTGTGGTTGCCTCAACATGTATAAGATAGTGTTTCTAAAAATCGCGTTTCATGCCAAAGGGGGAGAGAAAATGCAAGAAAAGCATAACACTATACAAATGAAGATCTTTTATGATCCTGCTTAGGGGGAGCTATATAAAAATATGGATTTTTCTTGAATTTATTCTTTTCTTGAACTCCTTAATCAAAGTAAAGAACTTCCTTACAAATCTTATTCACTTTGATTAGCTCAATATTCTGAAAGAATTTTGTACTTATCTTTACAAAATCAGCAAAATTATTATAGAATTCATATTGCGCCTGATCTTTAATCTTGCTTTCGATAGAGCTATTTGATTATTAAATCTTTTCAAAACCTTTTGTTAAGTTCTACTTAGAAAGTTTTATCATCAAAAAGGGAAAGATTGTTGAGAAAATTTCCCAAAGTGAATTTAAATATTGACAAAACTTATTCGGAGAAAAGACTTTGATTATGATAATAAGCACTTTTCAGGTGGAAAATCTAATGAGATATGATCATACGTTATTTATTAGAACCAGAGTTGTGGCTTAATTAATTTCTTCCCTATGTGTTATGTCAAATAGTTAGAAAGGAAGCAATATACTCGTGTAACGGCTAGTGGCAATTGGTTGGATTTCCCACCATATTTATAAGGAGTTTCAAAAGGAAAGTCTTCCAAATATCTCTTGGAGATTCAACTGTCTTGGAACAATATACTTGAGATGAAACATTCTTTCCAAGATGAAGCACTCGACTTATGGAAACCCAAATTGCTATGTGGGTGGCAAAATCTTTGGGAAGCTCTATTCTCGATGACCTTGAAGCAATCAGATTTTCTTAGCAAGATCTAGGTCAACAGGTAAATTCACTAGATAATCTTCTTGGAGATTTTTCTAACGGTTAGCTTGAACTAGGAGAAGTATAAAAGGAGATCTTGAAGCTAAAAGGAAAAATCGCACTTAAGAGAATCAAAGCTTTTAATTCCAAAGCTTAAAGAGTGTTTTCTAATCTAATACATTCGTCTCTATGAGCATCATTGTGTAATTATTTAGAGATCGAAAGTGTGTGAGGAGTTGTACACACGAGCTTGAGTATTCACAACTCAGATCTCATAACTTGTGATATGGTTCTTCTTAGTGGAACCCAGTGAATAGGTTGTAGCGAGGGAGAGTAGACATAGGCTTGCAAAAAACCGAACTACTATAATATTTTGTGTGCAATTTTCCATTCCTTACTCTCTTTATTTATTGTGATAGAATTGCATATTGGTAAGATCTAACCACAATGCTTTGTGTCACTAGAAGTTGTTTCGCTACAATATTTCTTTAAATTCGTTCACTTCCGTAAAATCACCTACTCACCCCTCTCTAGATGATAGTCTTAGCCATGACAGATACAACAAAATTGATGCTGCCTTGTGATGAGACAGACCATCATCATCGTGAGCCTCTCCCTTTCTTTTTCATTTTTGCTTATAGGGATGGAGCAATGGGAGATTACACAACCCTTGTCACCGTGTAATGATGAGGGGGCACGAGGCAAGATATTGCATGGGACTCTTCTCTTCCACTGGAGGCACGATTCGGTGTCCTGATGAGTTTGTGGACGACCAACACCCTTTGCTTTTTAAGCCCTTTGATGCTGCCGGTGTCACCGCATCTACAATATCAAAGAGCACGGAAATGGAGCTTTGGCGATGGATACATTTTACAGAATTTGTAATCGAGGTGCTTTCAAGCCATCGTGTGTCCTTTCGCCCCGTCAATCAATTGCAAGCCAAGTCTTAAGGCGTATGTTTTACCGCCGTCAATAATTAATTGAGCAGACTTTGCTCAGTATCTGGCAAACTTATCAGTTTTCCCTTTCTTTCCCCTTTTGCAGCTTGTTTAGGTTTATAGTATCTGAACCAATTGCAGATCCTCGAAGCTATTTATGCTTCAGGCTGTTGATCATGAGATTACTTCTAGCAAGCAAGTATTGTGAAAGAAAATAATAATGAAATGGGTGTTTATGAAGAAATTTTCTTTCTTTTCTCTCTTCCAAGGAAAGTACTCTTTAATTATTTTCTACTAGCAGAAAAAGCATTCTACTACTTTCAGAAATTTCAAAGGAAAGAGTTTCTTATGTAAATGAAATAAGGTTGGCTCACGTGAGGTGTACTATTATATACGAGCCAAAAAGCGTCTCTATAATTTTTTGGTTCTACGAGGGGAACCGAACAGCCCACACTGGACCAAATTTTTTTCTTTATTTCTTAAATGTAAACCTAATAATTGACCGCTCAAGCCTCACATTCGACATGGATCATCTCTCTTCTTTTGTTGTTGCCGTAACATATGCAATGCAAATTTGCAAATTTACTGTACGAATGATCTCTGCAAAATGGAAATTTTGTTGCAATTAAAGCAGTCGTTTTCCTCGTGGCTTCTTATTCATTTCCATTTTACTGTACGAATGCCCTTCCTCTAGGCTTTGTTGTTGCTGTATCATTTTCAATGCAAATTTTGCATTCTTAATTATTCTTTCTTAAGAGATGGGAAGCCCATTCCCAACCTTAATGATTGAATATCTCCCCTCCCTCATCCACCAAATTCACTAGACGCCCGGAATTGGACTGAACCGATTCCAAAACCAGCCAGTCCAATTCTCAGTCTCACAAATGAACCAGTTCTTGGTTCCTAAATGGGACTAGACCGGACCACACCAAGAACCAATCACTCCTAATCATCCTACTATGTGTCCTCTCTGGAAAGATTAGACTCAAAGGAAGAGATTTCTGGAACGTATGCGTGTGATGGATGGACCCGCTTATCCAATAATTGATGTAATCTGTGTTCTTAGATGGGCCCTAAATTAGGGAAAAAACTCCTTCCTTAACTTTGTCAAGTCCCACTCTTCCTTCGTACTTAATCACAAAAAGCTCCAATTAATTCTTATGATTGACGGATTTATAAATATGACCATCACCTGCATTTATATATTGTTAAGTTTGCAAGTACGCAACATCTAGGATTTTTAACTCACCAACGGAGGAAATTTGGAGGTCTGAAAAATTGAAAATGGAAAATGCTATGTGAGAGAACTGCAATGGGAAAATTTCTCCATTTATTGTATGGAAAGTGAATGATCTTTTAGAAAATATTTTCCTAAAAATGAAAGCTTATCATTTGAATAATTAGACAAAAAAAAAAAAGCTTTTTCCTGGACAATAATTTATATCTAAACATTTTTGTCGACGAGGAAAATATTTTCCTTTTTATTCATTTTCGTGAGCAATAAAAGTGATTATTTTAAGGAAAATATTTTGTAAATCATTTGTTTTCTGCAAAACAAATGCAACCTTAGGGTTTTCTTTTTTCATTAATGTCTCCATGTAAGGTGAGTAACCTTGCCCATGATTTCCACCTTTTTTTCATGATTTCCATTTTTATGCCTCCATTATTGTCGACGTTATTTCTACATTTTAATTCTTTTTTGGTTCATATGAGAAACAGGTTGTTATTTCTTGTTAGATCGATCATTAGTCAGATGTTTGATTTTTTTTCATTATATATCCACTTAAAATTACAAAAAAAAAATAAAATAAAAACGATAGTGTAATTGTATAATTGGCACTTGCATCTTAAGAAATGTACAGTGCTAAATTCGATTTCAATTCCACGTCATTTCTCGAAGTATAGTATTGAGGAGTCTTTCTCACCTTTATAGTGGTCCGAAGTGAATTCAATGGATCGCCTATCCTTGATCGGGTAAGTGAACTAGTTCTATCATCTAAAACCCTAAGCATCACGAGAAGTGATACAACTTGTGTCGTGTCATGTAGAGTCAAATTAGGACTTATTTAAGTAAATTGCCCCGTCTCGTTCAAATTCAGTTTTCGTGTCCTGTCCAAATTGCCACCTGGATGTCTTAAGTATTAGTGATCCACTTTCACATCGACTGCAAGTGCATGCCCACCGCTCACCAGATCAACATCCCCCCTATTGATTTCGAACCTAATGCAGTTGCACAAACAATTCGATCTTCAAATATGCAGATCTAGATAGATACGGCGTGCGTCGCTATACGCACTATATTATTATTTCCCTTCACGAGAACGCATGACAGAATGCTAATCTTTCCATAAAATGCGGCCAAAAATAAGATAATTCCAATTGTTTCCCATTTCATTATTTCAACATGACAAGTCATGCCAAGACAGAAGGCGACTATGCAAGCTTCGTCAAACGGTGTGGGGTAAAGTAGACAAATAATGGGACCAAACCCAACCTAATCACGCACCAACGTTATTAGATATGGATACATAGAAAGGTATATTTTATATTATACTATATCATATATATATTTATATGAAAACTCCAAGACGCAACCTTACTGACCTCTTTAAATTCTTCAACACGCACATGAAAAGACATCTCGAAAAGAAAACCCATAAAGGAAAAACTGGTATGGGCGCTCTCTCACCTCCAAAGCTTCCCTTGATATATTTTTGCAAAAATGACATGAAGCCTGGAAGCGTTGATTGGGATTCAGTACAAAGAGAAGTTGTCAAAGCACTTGAAGAGTACGGTTGTTTCGAGGCTCGATATGATAAGATCAGTGTCGAGCTTCACAGTGAGGTCTTCAGACAAGTGGAAGATGTGTTCAATCTTCCGGCCAAGACGAAGCGCCTTTTTGTCGACCCTCGAAAGCCATACGACGGTTACATCACAAACTTACCTAATTTGTCTCTATATGAAGCAATAGGAATCTCCGGCGTGCTGGACTCTGGAGGCATTCAAAAGTTAGCCAATCTCATGTGGCCTCAAGGAAATCCAAAATTTTGGTACGTGAAATCAACATACTGCACATATATTTTGAAATTACATAACTATTTAAATGCGAATGTTTGTGTAATAAAAACCTGTGGAAAGAAAATTTTGATGTTACGGTTCTTCTTTTGGTGTTAGTTTCGAAAACTTCTTTTTGCTGTAAAGCTCTTTATTTTCTGGACAACTGTACTTTTCCTGAACATACCAATATGAATGTATATGCAGTGAAACGCTGACTTCATACGCAATGAGGCTCTCCGAGTTGGAATCACTGATCACCAGGATGGTGTTTCAAAGCTTAGGCGTGGAGAAATATCTAGACTCGCATACCAAATCCTTGAACCACTCAATCCGAGCCATGAGGTACAAATCGCCGATGACTCAGGAGCCTCAGGTCGGGGCGAGCTCGCACTGCGATAAGAACTTCTTGACCATACTTCAGCAAAATCATGTGAACGGATTGGAGGTGCAGATGAAGGATGGAAGGTGGTCTCCAGTCGCGCCTTCAGCTTCCACCGTTGTGGTCATGGTTGGAGAGTCATTGCTGGTGAGTGTTCTTTCCCTTCTCTCATGACGCCAGGGCATGTAATTCCAATGCAAATGAGTTTGGAGAGCGAGAAACTTGTAAATTTGAAGCGAATTGCTGGCTAGGGATGGAGCAACGGCCGACTGCACTGCCCCAGACACCGGGTGATGATGAGTGGGAACGAGACGAGGTATTCGATCGGCTCGTTCTCAGCCATAAGAGGAGTGATCGAGTGCCCACGCGAGCTGGTGGACGAGCAGCACCCCTTGCTCTTCAAGCCCTTCGACGAAGTCGGTCTGCTACGATTCAGCCTGACGGAACAAGGCCACGAGGCCGAGTCAACTCTCAAGGCCTACTGTGGTGTTTGAACATGTCGAACTATTATACTTCGGGAACGCTCTGCTTTTATTATTGAAGGAGCTATCGGTGATCACTATTTGCAATATTGGAAAGTCCTTGTTTGCGAGTTCGAGTGTGTTTGTTCTTGTACGGAGTGATTGTCATTTAATTATTCACATGCCATTGATTAAACGCCGAACTTCCCAAGTAGTTTTAGGGAAAATAAATTTAGTTAAGTTTTTTTTTTTATTAGTCCTACCTTATTCCTGTTCTAATTCTTACTCTCAAACTTTTACCCTGCCTTCTAATAAAGTTTGGAAGTTGAAACCTACATCCAAAACTAATTTGCTTCCACTTTAACTCTCTTGAAAAATGTGAGGATTTGAACCATCCACCTCCCATTTCCCTTGTGGAAAGAATAGCCGTGGTTGAACTATTTGAGTTCTCATGTCAAAGAAACTGGTTTGTGTCCGAAATAAAAACAAAGAGATTGACTTGGGGTTTGATTATGCTTGGGGGAAGGTTAACACCCTAATGACGCTCTTTCGCTGCCCTATACTTTTTAACTTAGTCCTTTTAATTCATCTATCAGATGATTTTTTAAGATACAAATGTTTCTAGTTTCTTTTTCCTAAATTACATCATTTTAGGGAAAATTACCAAAAGGGTTCTAAATATATTACACCTATGCCAATTCAATCCTAAAATTTTCAATTTTTACTAGTATTAAACCTTTCAATTGAACCAATTTAGTTTTAAATATTTTGACGATTTGCCAATTTAATCATAAACATTTTAACAATTTGCCAATTTAATTATTTCGATCAATTTTGATTAGGAATCACTCATATGGTGGTCAATTAGCACCAACTATTTAACTAGGCACCAATTGTTTAATATACAATTTTCTTTTTATAAAAATATTTTATTTTTATAAAAATATTTTCTTTTTACTTCCTTTTTGTTTTTAACTAACCTTAGGCCAAAAACCCTCACCCGGTTTGAACTCCTCGCCAACCATAGGAAGGGGCTGCAACACCCTCAGCTCAACCAAGCAACCTTGCCGGCGCAAGCTCAAAAGAAGAAAGAAATAAAAGGGAAAACAATAATTAAAAAGTTTCAGAAATATTTTTAAAAAAAAAAAAAGGTCTACATCAATGATGGCCCACCAATAATGCCATGTAAGATAGCCGGCATTGACTAGATAACCACTTCAGCAATTTTGGCTAAAATTAACTAAAATAACTAAATTGTTATAAGGTTTATGGCTAAATTAGCAAATCATTTAAAGGTTTAGGATTAAATTGGTAAAATTGAAAAATTTATGACTAAATTAATACAAATACAATAGATTTATAACTTTTTTGATAATTTTCTTATTATTTTATACCTCTGTAATGGCTCAACGTACCACATGTATGAATGTATATGAAAATACAAATATATGTGTACATGATGATGTGACATACCATGTGATGACTTGTTGTGTCATATGATAATATGTATTATGCAGCGAAGTGTTGTGTGAAGATATGTCGCCTACTGATGCGAATGCATGAATCATAATGTGATGTGTATGCATGCACGAGAAGATGATTTGATTCTTAAGGATTCATGTTTTGAAATGGCGGAGTCATTCTTCTTATACGACTTATTCAAGCGAGGTAATCGTGTTGGTGGACGCATATAATCCCTTCCGACCAATCTTCCGGAATACTTAATTGCACAAGCTTACAATCGTTTTCATGATTATGATTTTGAAAATGCATGGTCGGTAAAGATTGAGAAGAGCCACATTAACGACCGATAAGTTTACCAAACTTTAATAATGAGAATGCGCCGCCCATTGACTAAAACAATAGAAGTTCTATCGTCCCACTTTGTCTCCTTTCCGGAAAATAAGACTTGAAGAAAGACACTTCTGGACCGTATGCATGTGATGATAATATGCGAATATTTGTCCTAGATTGATGGATCCGCTTCTTCAATAATTTATGTAATCTGTGTCGTATCATTGTCTATGGACCCTTCATATAATTAACAAAACAAGACTATAAACCTAGAAAATTCCTTCCATTAATTTGGCGTGGCCATGTTTTCCTCCATCCTTAGTGAAAAAAAACTTCCTCCAATTACTTCATCTGATCGATGGATGGACATTACCTGTGTTTATATTTAGTGACGTAAGTGATGTCCCTTATTTATAACTCACAATTTGAGGAATATATAGCTCTTAACTATGGTTAGCTATATAGACGAGAAGATAATTTCTTAATAAAAACATTCATAAGGGCAAATTAGGTCATGTCGATAGGAGCTTATTGCTTGAACAAGCATAAATATACAGATACATCTAAATATAGGGAAAATACCAAATAGTCCTAAAACTTTTGTATTGGTACCAATTAAGTCCTAAATTTTTTAATTGGACTAATTTAGTATTAAATATTTTTATATCGGTACAAATTCAGTCCATCCGGCTAATTTAAGTCAAAAATTGCTAATGTGGCTGCGGTGGTCTTATGTGGCGTCACGTGGACAAATTTTATAATTTTTTAAATTTTTTCAGATTTTTTAAATTATTTTTCCTTTTTTTTTTTTTTCTCTCTTTTTTTTCTTTTCTCCTTACCCCTTGGCTGGCGAGGTCACCAACCAGCCGACCATTGCCAACCACAGGCTGGTCAAGGCAAGGGGCCCCACGCCCTCGCCGGCCACTGGCGAGGGCCACCACGCCCTTGCCAGCCACAAGCGAGGGCGCTAGCCCCCGTCCAAATCCAGGAGAGGGCCAAAACCCTCACCCATTGGCCAGCAAGGGCCTCTGCGCCCTCGTCGGCCACAGGCGAGGGACACGGCAGCCCTTGCTCATGGCAGGCGAGGTGCGCAGCCCTCGCCCAAATCCAAGCGAGGGCCACGGCGGCCTCACCTATGGTCAACGAGGGAATCGGGCCCTCGCCCAGATCCAGGCGAGGGCCATGGCGGCCTCACCTATGGCAAGCAAGGGCATCGTGGCCCTCGCCAAGATCTGGGCAAGGGCCGCCACACCCTCACCCGCCACAAATGAGGGCTGTCGCGCCCTCACTAGCCAACGGGCGAGGGCCGATGCCCTCGCTTGTGGCTAGCAAGGACTCAGCAGCCCTCACCAATGGCCCCTCGCCCCGACCAAGCCTATGGCCGGCAATGGTCAACCGGCCGGCGACCTTGCCGGCCAAGGGGTAAGGAGAAAATGAAGAGAGAGAGAGAGAGAAAAAAAAATTAAAAATCTGAAAAATATAAAAATATATTATAAAATTTGTCCACACATAAGACCACCAGCGACCACATCAACAATTTTCGGCTTAAATTAGCCGAATAGACTGAATTGGTACCAATGTGAAAGGATTTAGAACTAAATTGGTCAAATTAAAAGGTTTATGACTGAATTGATACCGATACAAAAGGTTTATGACTATTTTGGTACTTTTCCCTCTAGATATATAATCTAATGTAGTCCAAATGTTCTATTAGGCATAACAATATTCTTTTCAGTTCATATCATGTGTATCGATCATTCATATAATATCATATGATCATCAAAATGAATAAATACGATAAGTCCAATTGTTTATTATATTGATTTTCAACATGGCAAGTGATGTCAAGCCAGAAGGCGACTCTAAAGCTCTGTCAAATGGCGTGGGGATGAAGTATACAAATTATTGAACAAAATCCATCCGAATCATGCACTAACTTTATTAGATATGGATACATAGAAAAATATATAAAAATAAAAAATAAATCTGGATGCAACCTTATTGGCCTCTTTAAAATCGTCCATACGCACATAATATATATATATATATATATATATATATCACAGGAAAAAAACCATAAAGGAAAAGCCGATATTGGTTTGCTCTCACATCCGGAGCTTCTCTTAATAGATCTATGTAAGGTCTGAGATTTATGGACCGCTTCTCCTATAATTTATGTAAGTTGCGGTTGTAATTTGAATTGATCTTTGTTTTGGGGCCCTTCATATAACTAACATAGTAAGACAATATTTTGGTTAAAAGTCAATATATTACTTACCTTACAAAAAAAAAAAAAACATTGTAAGACAATAAATTTAGTTTAACAAAAAGTTCGGTTAATAAGTTTCTCAAGATCATGTTTTCTCCTCCATCCTTTGCTAGAGGAAATTTTCTCTAATTAGTTCTTCTAACTGACGGATTTATGAACATGGAAGTTGGCCCATTTTATTTAGTTAAATTCGCATGTATGTGATATCTGTAAATCGTAACTCATCAATCAAAAGCATGAATTGAGGTAAATATGTCCTTAATGGAAGATTAGCTTTCCTAGATACGATACTACTCGAGTCCGACAGTGCTTCTATAAGATAAGTCCAATTGTTTACCATTTCAAAACTTCAGAATTGCAAGTCTTGCCAAGCTAGAAGGCAACAATGGTGCTTTTGTCACGGGGTGTGGGTAAAGGAAGCAAATCATTAAACAAAACCCTACCGAAACATACGCGTGGCGCCAACATATTGGCCTCATTAAACAATATTAGATCAAAACAACATAGATATGTGTGTGTATATATAAAGTCAACTCTTGGACACAATATGGCCTCTTCAAAATCTTCAATATGCACATCAAAAGACTTTCATAAGGATAAATTAGGCTATGTTGACAAAAGCTTATTGCTAAAACAAGATAAATACACATCTAGATATACAATCTGATGTGGTCCAAATGTTTTATTAGAGATGGCAATATTCTTTTTGGGTCATATCATGTGTGTGTCAATCATTCATATAATATCATATGATCATCAAAATGAACAAATACTATAAGTCTAATGGTTTGTTATTCGATATTTCAACATGGCAAGTGATGCCAAGCTAGAAGGTGACTTTGAAGCTTTGTCAAATGGCGTGGGGATGAAGTATACAAATTATTGAACAAAAACCATCCGAATCATGCACTAACTTTATTAGATATGGATACATAGAAAAATATTTAAAGATAAAAAATAAATCTTCAATGCAACCTTATTGGCCTCTTTAAAATCGTCGATATGCACATAAAAAAAAAATCACAGGAAAAAAAAAAAAAACCGTAAATGAAAAGCCGATATTGGTTTGTCCTTACATCCGAAGCTTCTCTTGATAGAGATTTATGCAAAAATGACATGAAGCTAGGAAGCACTTATTGGGATTCAATGCAAAAAGAGGATCTCAAAGCACTTAAAAGAGTACGGTTGTTTTGAAATTCTATATGATAATATCAGTGTCAAGCTACGCAATTATTTCTTCTATCAATTGGGAGATCTATTCAATCTTCCGGTCGATATGAAGCGCCCGCCTTATCGACCCCAAAAGCCATATAACGATTACCTTGCGAACCTACCTCATTTCTGGACTGTATGCATGCGTGACATTACTTGAATATCTAAAATCTGATATTTATGGACCGCTTCTCCTATAATTTATGTAAGGTACAGTCGTAATTTGAATTGGTCTCTGTTTTTGGGCCCTTCATATAACTAACATAGTAAGACTATAAACTTAGTTTAATAAAAAGTTCGTTTTATAAGTTTCCATGTTTTCTCCTCCATCCTTTGTTAGAGGAAACTTTCTCTAATTAGTTCTTCTAATTGACGGATTTACAAACATGGACATTGCCCCATTTTTATTTAATTAAATTGCCATGTATGTGATATCCGTAATTCGTAACTTGCCAAACAAAAGCATGAATGGAGGAAAATATATCCTTAATTATGATTAGCCATATCGAGAGGAAGATAATTTCTTAACGAAAACTTTATAAGGGGCTCTACCACTAAGTTAAAAGGGCCCATTTAATTCAATTCCTAAATCGGTTCCTACTATGCATATAAGATCTATCTATATATATATTGCATGTATATTCTTCCTATGTTATCTTATCTGTGTCATTCACTCGTGTTATGTTATGTCGTATAATATCAAATGTTTCGATATATATATAGAAGCAGTGTCGGACTCGAGTAGTATTGATTCTAGGAAAGCTAATCTTCCCATGGAAGATAATTCCAGTTCTTTACCATTTCAATACTTCAGCATGGCAAATCTTGCCAAGCCAGAAGGCGACAATAGAGTTTTCGTCACTGGGTGAGGGTAAAGGAAGCAAATCATTAAACAAAACCCTAAACATCCACTTGGCACCACCATATTGGCCATTAAACAAAATTAGTTAAACAAAATTAGATCAAAACATATATATATATATATAAAGTCAACTCTTGGACGCAATATGGCATCTTTAAAATCTTCAATATGCAGATCAAAAGATAACGTAAAAAAAAAAAAACAACAACAACAACAACAACAACAACAAAAGGAAAAGCTATGCTTTCCCTCCCACCTTATATATAAATATAGAAAATACTAGGAAAAGCCCAAATACTGCGAAGATTTTTCATTGCCGTTAGAAAAAGTAGAAGTCTCACTTCTATTAACATAGGAACTAGAAGTGGAATGAAGGGGATAATCCATGAATATTGATATGTATATTCCATAAAAAGCCTTTTTACTTTTAATTAATTCTTTATAATTCACCGGCTCTTATATCTTTTTATAGGTTCAATAAAAAATCAAGATATGGAATACTTAAATAGAATTTTATATTCCTAATTATTCTGAATCTTTCTTCTTTAACCAATATTTCAAATATTCAATATATTTATATATAAATTTATAAAGTCAACTCTTGGGCCTCTTTAAAATCTTCAATATGCCCATCAAAAGAAAACGTCAATTAAAAAAAACAAACAAACAAACAAACAACAAAAGGAAAAGCTATGGTTTCTCTCCCACCTTCAAAGCTTCCCTTCACAGATTTCTGCAAAAAGTAGTTAAAGCCAGGAAGCACCCACTGAGAATTAGAATGTGTTTGTTGTGCAAAAAATAATTTCCGAGAAAACGTTTTTCTCATTTTCTAGCTTTTGGTTCATTTAGGAAAATGAGTCAACGGAAAAGGTTTTCCTAGTCAACAGAAAATAATTTCCTTCCAAAGCTTAAATTTAGGAAAACGATTTCCCCTTTGAAAGAACCGGAAAACGTTTTCCAAAATGTTTTAAAGTCTTTACTTAATGAAAAATTCATTATTAAAAATAATTTTAATTAAAAATTTTGAATTTGTTATTATTATATCTTTTCTTTTCTTTCTTCTTTTTTTTTTTTCTTTTCTTTTTTCTTGTTTTCTCTTTTCTTTCTTTGTCGGTGAACGTAAACCCTAACTCCTCCTCCCCTCTCTCCTTCTCCTTCACCCCCTCCCTTTCATCACCAGCCGCCTCCTCCAACCCTAGCCCCTCCTGCGCTCCCGTTGGCTTAGCTCATCCTCTTCCTCTTTGTTGGCGTCTTTTACACCTTCAATTATATTTCAAATGCAATCCAAACACCAGAAAATATTTTCAGTCCCATATCACCAAATAAAGAAAAATTAACCGTTTTCCTAGAAAAGGTTTCCCATAAAACATTTTTCAAAAACGTTACTTTTTTCGTGAAATAAACATACCCTTAGTGCAAAAAGAGGTTGTCAAAGCTCTTGAAGAGTACGGTTGTTTTGAGACTCCATACGACAAGATCAGTGTTGAGCTTTTTTTATGGTAAAGGTAAGATATGAATAGATTTTGCAGAAAATATACAGGGGGGGATACCAGGCACCAACAAAACAGACACTCAAAGAGACTGAAGTCAAGAAGAGTGTAGGGGTGCCTTGGATCCAATGAACAACAACAAGAACAACACCGAAAAGGAAACCCTAACAGACAAAGGCTAAACTAAGACCGACCAACCCTCCATCAATCAAAGATAGAAGGACTCAAGTCCGGCTCGCTGCAACCTTGTTCTTTGGGGTATCCATGACATGCTTGAAAGTCATCGCTTTGTCTTTAATAGCCTTGCCAAGATGCATCTTCATCGCCGGGATAAAAAGAGTCTGATTCCGGAAGATGATGTTGTTGCGTTCTTTCCATATGATTTAGCAAAGAGCACCAAAACTAAACCGAGCCAAAATGTGGTAGAAGTCCCGATCCGAAAAGCAAGAGGAGGCCCAATCAAGGTTCTCACGCCACGATTTGTTGCGCCAGAAGACATTGAACTTTGCTGCCCAGAAGGAGGCGAGATTACCTGGAATTCGGCACGCAAAGAAGAGATGATCAACCGAGTCGGGTCTGCTTGAGCAAAACGGACAGGTAGCTACTGGAATCGAAGCAAATGAGAGGAGCAGAATCTGAGTTGGCAACCTATTACGAGAAATAAGCCACAAGTGGGTCCGATATCTCGATGGCATAGATGAACTCCACACAAACGAGGACCACGACACCATATTTCCTTTGGGTCTGAAAAGGTCCCATGCAAACGTTGTCGAGAATCGGCCCGAAGGATGCCGAATCCATTGGAAACGGTCTTCTTGCTGGTTGAACTCAGGTAAGGGATCCCACCAATTAGCCATTATATTAATAACATACCACCCAAGAGGCATGGAGAAAGCATCAGCAACCGAGGCAGTGCGGGAAATACTGGACCGATAGATCTCTTGGTTAGAAAATAGAAGGTTGAGCGGACCATTAGGGTGCCACGGGTCAAACCAGAACGATACAGCTCTACCATTACCTATCTTCCATCTAAAATGCTGTTGATAAACACCTCTAAGGCGAAGAAGCTTTTTCCAAGCCCAAGAACAATAAGTGGGAATATGTGTAATCCAGAAATTCTTCCGATTTAAAAAGGTAGAATGAATCCACTTACACCAAAGAGATTCCTTATCCGAGAAGAGCTTCCAAATATGCTTGAGCATGAGGGCCAAGTTATTCTCTCTCAAAGTCCGAATTCCAAGCCCTCCCTCCTCTCTCGGGAGGCATACATCACTCCAAGCTACTTTGGCCCCACCCGGTCCCATCATCGGTCCTTTCCATAGAAATTGCCGAAGGATCCTGTCAATTCGGTCAAGAACAGCACATGGCAGAAAAAATACACTCGCCCAGAAGACTTGAATGGAATAGAGCACGGATTTGATGAGCTGAAGTCTACCAGCAAAAGACAAGAATATATGGGTCCAAGATTGGACACGAGCCGTTATCACATTAACCAATGTAACACAATCCGCCTTCCCTAATCTTTTGGATATAACAGGAACACCAAGATAACGGAAGGGAAGGGAACCAACCTGGAATCCGAGCATACTTAAGATGTCATTCCGAAGACCAGACGATCCACCTGAGAGAAATACTTCGCTTTTGTTCAGATTCGGAACCAATCCACTCCAGTTGGAGAAGGATTCAATTTCGTCTTTCAACAGTCCAACCGAAGCCAAGGTGGCTTCAGAAAATAAGAGGACATCATCAGCAAAGAATAGGTGGGACAGCTTAGTCGACTTGCACCTCCAGAAGAAGCCAAACTCGGGCCGGCTTGTTCGCCTATCCAATAATCCAGTAAATACCTCCATCACAAGCGTGAATATATAGGGAGACATCGGATCGCCTTGTCGGATACCTCTCCCGCTAGCAAAGAATCCGTGAAGCTCCCCATTTAA
Organism: Eucalyptus shirleyi; assembly: GCA_017140165.1. Lineage (NCBI taxonomy): Eukaryota > Viridiplantae > Streptophyta > Magnoliopsida > Myrtales > Myrtaceae > Eucalyptus > Eucalyptus shirleyi. The sequence continues at coordinate 15,321,858 of CM029448.1, read as the reverse complement.
GCATATAGAGAACTTAGGGGATCTAATACAAATCATAATACGATCAACAAAAATCTGAGGGAACCCGAAAGCTTGAAGACAGACTTCTATGAATTCCCAGCTTATCGTATCGTAGGCCTTTGTAAAATCGACCTTAATTACACATTTGGCTCGGTAAGGATCATGATGAAATCCACTAAAAAGCTCCTGAGCAAGCAAGATGTTATCACTAATATGTCTCCCCTTAACAAATGCATTTTGGGGCAAGCTAACAATGGAGGGTAACACACGAGCCAAGCGGTTAGCAATGAGCTTGGTTATACATTTATATATGGTATTGCAGCATGCAATTGGCCTGAAGTCATGAACAGTCGAGGCATTAGAGATCTTGGGCACAAGGGTAATAATGGTGGTATTGATTTGCTTTAACAGCTCACCCGTTACAAAGAAATCCTTAACTGCCATGATAACCGAAGCACCAACAATATCCCAGGAGCGTTTGAAGAATTCCACATTAAAACCGTCGGGCCCAGGGGCTTTTCCAGTTGCAAGAGAGAACAAAGTATTCCTGATTTCATCATCCGAAATAGGAGAGGATAGAAAACGAACTTGCTCCTCTACCAGCAAGTGATTGAGCACCGCTTGGATCTCCTCCTTTACAGGGCATCCGGAGGTAGGCGAGGCAGCAAGAAGATTCTGGAAATGATCAACAAACGCCTTTTGAACTTCCGAATGATCCGAGGTAGCGGTATCTCCACTGGTCACTGATATAATTATGTTCTGGAGATGATGCTTATTCACCATTTGGTGGAAGAATCTAGTGTTGAGGTCTCCATCTTTTAACCAACGCACTCTAGATTTTTGCCAGTAGAAAGATTCCTCCTGGAGACGAAGCTCTGCAAATGCTTGAAGCTGTTGCTTTTCTGTATCAGCAAGAGAAGAGCTGAGCGGATCCGCTTGCATAGCATCCTGAGTAGCTTGAAGGGCCCATCTAGCCTCTGCAATTCTCATTGAGAGATCAGAAAACGATTCCTTGTTGATCTGCTTTAGCTTGCACTTAAGGAGGCGAAGCTTTGCACATAGGGTAAACATTGGCGAACCGTGGAACGGAGAATCCCATACTTCTGTAACCATTCTAGAGAACTCCGGGTGGGACATCCAAAAATTAAAGAACTTGAATGGCTTGGAAGACCTGGGGGTCGGCATAACCTTAATAACCATAGGCGTATGATCCGAAATACCTGGCAGTAAGAAAGCGGCTTCCAAAAACGAGAAAACCAAGTTCCAGTAACCATTTACTAGCACCCTGTCTATTTTCCTCTGTTTTCTATTGATTCCCGACGAGGTAGACCATGTGTATCTAAACCCCGTGAAACGCAGATCATCCAGACCAGCTTGAACTAGACAATCACGGAATTCATCAAAAGCCAGGATCCATGCATTAGTGCCTCCAATTCTATCCGAAGGGTCTCGGATGGCGTTAAAATCTCCAGCCACAATCCAAGGCATAGATGAGAGAGTACCACTTGTTTGAATAAGATCTTCCCATAACGGTCGTCTAGAAATAAACCGATGTTCAGCATAGACAACCGACAAAAACAAAACTTTGCCCGAAACCAACCAGAGCAGCCTACCGTGGATGGCTTGCACCGACACAGCATTAACCAAAAAATCGACATCCCTGGGGTTCCACCCCACCCAAATTCTCTCCTTATGGGAAAGGCTATAGTTATTAACCCAACTCCATCCCGGTAATAATGCTGAAGCCACCGAAATAGAAGTAGCAGAGGAGATCTTAGTCTCAATAATTCCAACACAGCAGAGATTATTGGACCTGACAAAATTTCTAACTTCGGCTTGCTTAACGAGGTCACCGAGGCCCCTGATATTCCACACACCAAAATTCATATTCAAAAAATAGAGAGAAAGGCTATATTACCGACGTCGAAAAGGCCTCCTTCTATTCGACCCCTTCGAAGCACTAGAGGGAGTAGCCAATGCAGTAGCCTTAGGAGCATTCTTCTGATTGGGAGGGACCTTAGTTCCAAGATGAGGATCATCGGGGTAAACCGCAGGAACCGGATCCCCACCACTGCTACTGCTACTTACCGCACATGCATCATCCTCCGATTCTTCCTCCGAAGATAGAGCTGCTGCAGCATCATTTTGATTAGAGACTACTAAAGCCATTGAGTCGGTTTCAATTCCTTGCTTCTGAGTCCTCAGATCTTCAGAAGCATTTTGAGAAGATGGATCTTCTATTACCTTAGCCTTTAAGGCCGAGATTGGTGGTGCTACTTCGCCCTTCTCCTTCTGCCCTGTATTCTGGTTTTTCTTCCTGTTCGTGACCTATTTCCAGCCATCCTCTGAAGCAGAAGAGATAAGAGGATATGCATTAGCAGTAGACAGCTTTACAGCATAAGTAGCCAGAGATTGCTTCAACTCCTCTTTTGCTAAGCAGTTATGTCCAAAAGCAAAGCATTTGGCACACGAATTGAGTCTCCATTCATAGAGAACCGAAACCGAGAAAGACTTGTCATCCACCCATACTTCTACTTCCTCGCATCTCTCCAATTTTGCCGATATCTCAATGCAAACTCTAGCAAAGGATAGGCGTTTCATGTTCTCGGTTAAGGGATCCACGTACAGGGGCCTCCCTACTGCACTCGCTATTTCGCTGATCCCCGGAGCCGACCATTAGGCAAACGGAATGTTCTTAAACCGAATCTAGACCGGAACCGACGATTGGAGGTCCTTCTTTAGCTCCATGGTGTGGTGCCATTGCTTAAGCACAAGAGGGATTCTAGCCACTGTTACATGGCCTCTGTTCAGAATTTTCTTCCTGAATTCAGTATCCGGAACAATGAAGAAATAGAACCCATCATCATTGGCCAAGACTTCCACCAGATGCGATCCCCACGCCTGTTTTAAGGCCATCTCTGTGATCTTAAATGGTACATTCTTCCCCACATAATAACCAACCAGACAGCAATTCCATTTCGGATCTCCAGCAAATTTCGCATCATCAGAAAGCCGAACAATCGATTTCCTTCCAACCGAAATAGGCAGGGCAAAGTCTAACTCATAACCTTCAGCAGACAGGCCTGCAACATTCGCCCATGAACGGGCTTGAGTAGCTTTGGATCTATCACGATTCAGGACATTGGGACGTCTCCCATCTCGGCCTCGAGAGGCATATCTCCCTCGGCTACGACTACGGGCATTGGAAGCCTGAGACTTGCCCTTCTCTCGACCCACAGGGTCCTTACTCGTCGAAGCCATATTACCACTACGAAAACCCAGAAACCGCACCAGAACCCTAATCCGATCAACAAGAACCAGCTATACGGGCCATGGCGGGAGCTGAGCTTCAAAAGAAATCTTAGAGGGAGGGAGGCGAAGCTTACCCCCAAAGGACGCAGCCAATGGATGGCTGGATCGATCCGCTCCCTTCCAGAACAGAGATGGCCCCAATTCCGCACCAGAACCCTAGCAATAAGCAGCAAAAATGTTGGGTGGACTATAGAAGCAGAATTTTTTACTTTCGGAAATGGCCTCTCGATCAGTGTTGAGCTTTATACCGATGTCTTCGAACAATTGGAAGATTTGTTCAATCTTCCGGCCGAGACGAAGCATAGTTTCGTCGACCTCCGAAAACCACACGGCGGTTACATCCCGAGAAGACCTCACTTGCCTCCCTACGAAGCGATGGGTATCACTGGCGTGCTCGACTCTGGTGGCGTTCAAAAGTTAGCCAATCTCATGTGGCCTCAGGGAAATTCAAAAATTTTGTACGATTATTTTGTTTGAGACCAGTAGTTCGCAAGCGACCTCATGATCACGGCACGTGTGCTTTGAAATTACATAACTACTTAAAATGCAAATTTTGTGTTGATCAACTTGTGGAATAATAGTTTTCAATTTATGGTTCTTCTTTTGGTGTTGGTGTGGACAATTTCTATACTAGCTAAAAGCATGAAATTATCTTATAACCTTTATCTTTTAGAGACAACAACCGTAAGTTTTCATGAACATACCTTAATATAAATGCAGTGAAACGCTAAGGCTCTCCGAGTTGGAATCATTGATCACCAGAATGGTTTTTCTAAAGCTTAGGCGTGGAGAAGTATCTGGACTCGCATGCCAAATCCTTGAACCACTCGATCCGAGCCACGAGGTACAAAGCGCCATGACTCAGGAGCCGCAGAGCGGGGCGAGCTCTCACTGCGATAAGAACTTCTTGAACAAACTCACCAAAATAATGTGAACCGATTGTAGGTGCAGACGGAGGACGGAAAGTGGTCTCCAGTCGCGCCTTCAGCTTCCACCTTCGTAGTCATGGTTGGAGAGTCATTCCTGGTGAGTGTTCTTTCCCTTCTCTCATGCCATGGCATGTAATTCCAATGCACATGGCTTTGGAGAACGAGAAACTTGTGAAATTGAAACGAGTTACTGGCTAGGGAAGGAGCAACGGCCGGTCGCACTGCTTGAAACACCAGGTGATGATGAGCGGGAATGAGATGAGGTATTCAATCGGCTCGCTCTCGGCCATAAGAGGAGTGATCGAGTGCCCACGTGAGCTGGTGGACAAGCAGCACCACTTGCTCTACAAGCCCTTCAATGAAGTCGGTCTGCTCCGGTTCAGCCTGACGGAGCAAGGCCACGAGGCCAAGTTGACTCTCAAGGCCTACTGTGGCGACCTTCCTTTTGCCAACAAAGAAGTCATCTTTGACGATTTTCCCATTCCTTGCCTGCCGACCGCTTCTCTTCACCATTCGAAGTACTACCTAGAACATGTTTAGCTATTATGCTTTGTCGTTTGCAATTGCGACTGTATATTGTCCAGCACGGAGGCTTGTCATTCTAATTAAATCCACATGCCATTGATTAGACGCCGAACTTCCCAGATGGTTTGAAGGAAAATAATCTACTAAAGAAACTGGTTTGTTTCGATGAATCTGTAAACGAATAGAAAAGCCAAACTCAATAAATCTGTCGTAAAGGATGAAAAGGAATTCCTAAGCTGAGCAAGAGAGCCTGGGAGAGGGGCATGGTGGGCGATGTACCCAACCGAAAGAGAGCAATTAGATTGAGAGCAGATTTCAGCAAGCTCGCGCTCACGCAGGCTTTATACAAGCCCGCACCCATAACAGGCAGGCACACCAGGCCGCCCCGCCTATGATCAGGGCCGCAGTACACTGGTTCAATCACCCACTAATAAAACATAAGATCTTAGGAATGTCTTTAAACTGAAGATACAGAAACGGAAAGGTACAAGTAAGCTTATTGATATCATTGACGACATTGCAGTTAGACATGTACTTGTGTACCGGCACTGAGGAAGTATTTTTTGATATATTCGTCGAAAGGATGGATACTGATGGCATTGGAACTAGATGAAGAATTGCCTTTGCTTTTATTAAAGCTAAAACGTCTCCTCTCCAGCTTAGCATCCAAAAAATACATCAGAATTCACTTCCTTCTAGCTAGAACTTAAAGCCGAAACAACCATACTGCATGAGAAACCACCAAATAAGAACAAAAATTACACCCAAAATCAATAAACCTAGAGAAAATATGGAGATAGGATGTCTTAAGGATGTCTCATTCTTCAAAGTCATCTTTGTCATCGATTGGGATTGGTTTGTTTCTCCATAAAACAGCTAGTGCACTCCCGCCAAGCTGTGAGAAGAGTGATTATCAGCAAGTGAGAACGCCAGAGAAGAATAACTCCAAAAAAAAAATCATACTCCAGGAATGGAGTTGAAACACATGTTTTGAGCGTCAGAATTTACCGCCATGCAAACTACGCTGACCGCAGAGGGAACAGCTACCAGAGGATTGGTGAAATGTTTCTGGGCAAGAAGAAATCCAAGGGCAGAACTCTGGAAATGTTGAACAGATTTAAATCCGTAAGATATTCAATTCAATCAAAGGAACTAGCAGAATAGATGGAGGTTTCGCCCAATTTCAGCTAAAAGAAAAGGCAATAGAGAGCCATGCATGGCCCAGAGAGAGAGCATCAAATCCAAAGGCAATGAAGACTCTGTTTGAATAGGCTTTCCTGCCGATGAAAAGTTCACTCAAAAGAAGAACTATACCATTCTTTCTGATATAAGTCCACAAATTTTCGAAGCAATACTAGTAGCAACCAATAGCATACCTCACATACAAAGATGGGTACATGAACCTTTTTGGGCCATATACTGATACATGTCCATGCACCTTACTTTCATCAAATTTTAAGCAGTCTATGTGCGGACTAATATAATTTAAGAGTAATTCACAATAGACAGCCATGAGAAATCTCTCAATTTGACAGTTCAAAACTTCAAAGTGACCATATAATTGACAGAATGATTCTACACTACCTGTCTCCTCAAACACAAGAATGCTACAAATGAAAATAACATGAGAATGATCTCAAAAGAATTGTGACAAACAAGAATTTATTGCTTATAGTAAATATGGTGTACAAAGAATATCCAGAGACCACTGCGATAAAAGATTTTTAACTGTTCATTTTAACAACAAATAAATGTTTCAGTAACAGTTCTAACAAGGGCATCATGCTCCTCTTCAGTCCAATTGCTTAATTGCAATGAAATATGGCACCTTAGAAACACTGATTCTGCTGAACTTAGTTAAATTTACAATGTTTGCACATTTATATTAGTAATCATACAATTCACAATGACCATGTCAGCAATGACAAGAGACAACAGACTCCACTGATACTAAAAAAATGAAAATGTAGGGTCCTCAAATTAAAGTTGAAAAGGAACAATAGTTAGTTGTGCTCTTTAATTCCAGCAATAAAAATAGGTAGTCAAAGGGCAGCAAGAGAAGAACAGAACAGGAAAAACTAATGGAAGACATGGAAGACGCTTACCTGCATCCCACATTCAATAGAAATGGTGCGGGAAGTAGATTCACCAAATGAGAATCTTGATATCCAATATCCAAGAGCAAAGGCAGCGGCATGCAGGAGCGCTACTGGTAACAGAAGTTGCGCTCCTTGAGTTTTTAAGACATCTGCAACTTGCCCAATCTAGTGGAAGTACATCAGAATCAGATCTCAACAGAGTTTGGCAAAGAAAGAAAGGAACAAGCAGTGAAAGACCACATCTAGATATTAATTTGATTCACTTACAGGGCTTGCACAAAGTAAGGTGGTCAGAATAACTCCAATCAATGGGGTCACGGTGACTATTTTCGAAGTAAACTTAGGAAAAAATTCATTGGCCAACACTGTCATAGAAAACAGACAAGGGTCATCTCATTTGTTAACTATTTTCTCGCTCTTCCTTCCAAGCGACTTTAGTTTGAATTTTAACAACCTTCTGCTCACCTCCTACTATTGTTGGCACCAAAACAACCTGAAAAGTACTGATAGCCAGGCCCTGCAAGTATTTGTTGACAAAAGTGATTCCAAAATCCCTCGGTACATCACAATCATACATAGCTGGATATAGTGGGTATGCACTACAATGCAAACACATTGAACTATGTATGGTAAATAACTACATATATCCGCATGCAGACTAGTACAGCAACGAAGAAATGAGTTATGTACAGCAAAAGAGTTTTTCGACAAATCTCATCCACTAGAGATAGATTAGATAGACTATGCATTTCTCACTAGTTTTCTCCCATGCTATTGTAATTACAACTCATCATCACAGGAAAGATGAAGCACTCCAAAAGGCAAAACTTTTTCACATCTAGACCTTTTAGACTCTTGCGTAGCAAAAAAATTCCAAGTGCTCACATCTAGACTTTTCAGCCAAACCTTCTAAACGAATAGCCACCCACAGAATATGTCTGTGGTTCAACAAGTTAACTCAGAAGCTAAGCACTTCAATACTGCCTTCCACATCAGTGCTTCAGTGAACAATCTTAAGCATCCATTTAATTTGAAAATCAAACAATTGGTCTACCATTCAAATGCAATCTTATTCTCATACTTTAGCATCTGAAGAGGCGAGGATACTCATGCTGTACTCACCGCAGCATCAACAGGAACAAGCTGGCCAGCAAGAAGCTTAGTGAGGAGAGGCGTCATCACAATGGCACCAATAGTTGAACACCTGCAAATTCAAAATATATATATATATATTGACAACCTTTTGAGCAAAAAAATCAGGACAAATGCTTCGAAAACTATCACGCAGAACATGTTCAAAGTTAGTATCCTTTTCATTTTCATATGGTCCACAATGATCAGCCAAAACATCTTAAGAGGTATTTCCATCATGTTATCCACTCATGTCCATAATTTGGTACACAAAGCGAAAAGATGAGCTACAGTAGTATGCTCTAAAGATCCCTAGATTGCACAATAACAATACTCAGCACATGATGACTGCAAATCTGCAGATAGGCATAAGAAACACCACATGCTTATGAAAACAACATAATTATGGCAAAAAAATCGATATCTCACACCATAACTGTTCCCACACCTTCATTAAATAACTGGTGCACTAAGGAACTTTAAAGTGAAAAGACAAAACATTACAGCTTGGAAAGGAGAAAAAGAATTACAAAAATCCCACATGAGGTAAAATGTTCAAGAAATTTACATATATCACAATAGGAACATGAAAAGAACCAATCAATGGCAAGTCCTAACATAAACAAAATATGCAATCAGGCTTTGGAAAGAGGCTGTCTCCTTATGCTGGAAAAAAGAGCAAAAGTTTACACATACGTCATAACTTACGTTGTCATGAGAACGGAGAGTGCTACATTGCCCTTAGAGATATAAGTAGCAACATTGGACGCTTGACCTCCAGGGCAGCAGGACACCAATATAAGACCAGTTGCAAGTGGTGCAGACAACTTTAAAGTCTGGAAAACATGGAAACTTGGTTAATGACAAATTTCAGAGACAGATACACAATTTAGAACTCTAGATACACACCCAAGCTGGAAGATCATGGAAACTTGGTGGGTGACGAATTTCACAACAGGATACACAAGCATTTAGACAAATAGAGCTGCCAGCACAATAAAAGAAAAATCAATTATAAATTGCTGAAGACCACAAATTCAAAGATATCTGCAGCACCTCCTGTTCTCAGGAGAGTTTTGCCATTGCACTATCCACCAAGATTTTATTCCAAAGGGTGAGGAGGCTAAGGTACAGGTTTGGATGTTTAAAGAAGAATAATCTATAAAAGTTACTGGGATTTGATTAAGATTCCTAAAGGATCTACAGTGTAAGGTAATTTTGGAGTCCTCAGGTTTGCATCCTTATCACATCCACCACATGAACCCAACGAGGCAAAAGAAAGTACACTGTATCACCAATATTTTACTGTCAGAGATCAAAATAGGCCAAAGTAGGAACTTCTAAAAGGGATGGTGAAAGAAGTACCATTGCAATGACAAAGCCCAACATTGGTTTGATGAGGTACTGGGCCAAAAATCCTACACCTACCTGCAACAATAAAGTTTTAAGTTCAAAAAAGTGAAATGAAAAAGATGATCTAGAAGGTTTGACAATTCTCCTCCTAACTTATAGGGATAAAGATGCCACTTACAGTCCAAGGATTCCGCAAACATCGCCGGAAATCTTCAAATGTCAGTGTCAACCCCATAGAAAGCATAAGGAAACCCAATCCAACAGTGAAAAGATCGGTTTCAAGCCAAGTAACCTGGATGATATCCCAACAATAAAATATCAACGGAAGAGACATTATCAACAGTGAAGGCAGCATGAAGGACTTGTAGTTACCGCAGCTGGTTTGTAAATTCCAATGATAGTTCCCAAAATAACCTGGTGGAGTAAATGATTTTAAGACACTACATATTCCAGAAAATAAAAATCTTGAAAAACAAACATTTGGGGAGCCTCATGCACAAGCAAAATGCAACTTGAAGGTGTAAGAGATGCAAATAAAATAACAGCACATCAGAACGCTTCAAAATAGGTACGTACCCAAACAGGAAAAAGGGTGGTCAGAGTTTCAATAATTCTCTCATACTGGCTCATCCCGCCAGGAGTGCTGGCAGGAATTTCTCCAGGTGCATTTGTTGCAGCCTTGCACAAAGTAGTCAATTTTCTAGATATGAAATCCCAGAAAATGATATTAGAGACATTGTAGATGCAAAAGGTCATGCTAGCAGGGGAGTCAGAGAGAGAGAGAGAGAGAGCTACTGATCAAACCTCTCAAATATATGATAAATTTCACTGCTATTTTGTAACAAAAACTGCCAATGACAAATCAATCTCAGTGCCCAGCCAACAACTTTAAACTGTTTAAATTTAAAAGTCAAGAGTAGTAGTCAGCTGGCCAAAGAGCAAATCTCCTAGCAGGGGAATTTGCCGTGATAAGAGATTAAACTTCAAGAGAGAGACCATTCACTTATGAAGTGAAACAAAAGAACTATTAATGAACCCATTGGCATTTGCAAGTAGGATAAAGGATATAGTTATAGTACAATTATTATTAGATCATATCATCCGCGGAGCATTAGAGAACCAATGATCTCTATGCAAGGCGTACTCCTAGAGATTAAATAGATTTCTTGGTGCACAACAATCCCACACCAACAGAAAGAGGATACAATCACCCCATGTATTTTGACTAGTTAACAGTCAAAGATGGTTGGTCAGATCAAACTAGTCAATTCTCAAAATCTTAATCCAGGTTCAATCTTCCGATTTGCAAAGCTTAACCCAGCTTCAATCCAGAGCAGAAACCTCCAGCAGAATCAGAACCGCTAAGCCACAAAAAGATACCTTGAAGATGGATTAACAGGAAAAGGGGTTGTGGCAACAGCAACCGTCGAACTCTGCAGCCGGTTCTTGACAGCCAGACTCCTTCCATTTTCATAATTGTCCCTACTGAGATCTATCAACAAACAGAAAAAAACGAAGAAAATTGGCAAAATGAATGATCTTGAGTAGACCCACCATGAAAAGACTTGGGGAAAACGCTCAAAAAGTACGCCCATCAAAGTACATGCACCACCCAACTAGCCAGGAAAGATGCAAAATCGAAAAGTACCCAGAAAGTAAAACTCCAGTCAAAACCCACAAAGAGCAGCATCAAAGAGTTCAGACGTACCAAGACGGGACACGACACTCCGGGCAGGATAACAAGAGCTTGATCCGCAGCGAGCGCGGGGCGTCTGAAATTTGCAACCTTTGAGGACAAATCCAGACATGGACGCCATTGCAACGATCCCCGAGACTGAATCAAGATAAAAAGGGTATCGCAGAAGAGCGACGAGCGTCGAGTTCAAAGCGAGAATGGACCTCCAGTGCCTCCAGGAAGCGAGGAGGGAAGAGGGTTTTCGCTCCCAAAACCCAGAAGGCGACATGGCCAGCCTTATCCGATGTTTACCATTGCCGCCGTGGAAGCCGATGAGCCACTCACGAACCCAAGAGATGGTCCCATCCAAGATGCTGGACGTCCTCGTTTTCTACCCCACTTTGCGTTTTTGGGATGGTTTGCTGCCGTCCAGCGGCTTGCTGGTATTAACATTTATGAGCAGACTGTCTCGAGTGTTTATGAACGAATCAGTCTTTCCTGTCTGACGTTAGTAGAAATAATTTCCACGGATAAAGTCTATCAAAAGTAATAACTATAACAATGAATAATGGAAAGAGGTGATCGAAATTAACGACTCTACTGAATAACTTGAAAAAAAAAGTTTTAAGCTTGTGAACTTCGAATCTAAGTTCACCTTTGTTCATGAGATCATGATCTCAATCATAGTTTATTTTTATATCTATACCATGTTAAATGACTCGAGAAAGAATCTTTTCAATTTCTCCCTAATATGGCCATCATTTGTGATTTCAATCAATTTAACTGTTGAGACCATTTATGATGTAATCTAAGAAGAGTTTTGCTTTTATTCAATATTTATTTAATTAGACTATGTACTTTTACATATTGTAAGAGAATTATGATGCCGAGTTACCATAAGTAGGAAGTTTATATTTTTAAGGTTCGTTTGCGTCATTAAAAATCAGCAGTTTGAAAATGGATTTTTCTAACTTGGATTGTTTGCCTCACTTGGGAAAAACGAGCTAATAAAAATTATTAAATATTTAGGTATAGGATATTAATATCGATAAAAATATTTTTATTAACCTATTTTCCTACAATGCCTACAATATAAAGGATCAACGGTTGGAAATCTTTTTCGAATGGTCGATCTTTCATGGAACAACACTCCCCCACTTCAATTCAATACAAGAGCAATATCTACTATGCAATATCAGAATCAAAGTCAAAATTCTTAGTTACAATGGAAACTCGTGGGAAGGTTATTTAGACTCGTGGAAGACATGCCGGGAGGAATTTGCATATAACTCCACAACAGGATCTAATTTGAATTCAAAATTTGCATGGTTAGTGGTGCAATTTTTGACATGTGTGGCACCGAATAATATCTGGGCTTTACCGATATTATGGATGTTAAATAGATTCATAACTTATTTAGACTTAACATATCTCTATGATTCTATCTTGTCCTCACTCGATTTCACTCTTACGCTTCCTCACTCCACGCTTTCACCTCAATTTAGGTTTGAATTTTCCTAAATTTGGTTAAATACGATTAGATATGGAGTATATCAAGTATAAATCACTAAATTTGTATTGCATGGAAATAGGCAAAAATAAAAAAAAAAAACAGATTAATTTGGATTGGACCATTTTCAAACTCGACCGGATCCAATCGTTTAACTGGTTTACTTACAACACATAAAATGACTAGGTCCAAGATATGATCAGACATCTAAGCGGGATGGAAAGGCCATATAATATTGATCTACGGGCTTTGATAGAGCGCACATGCATCGAAACATTGACAACTTGTGTCGGACCTCGGGCCTCATATGTAAAACTTTTGCACGACTCTCTTCTCATGCAACTTTCTGGCTTATCAATTCAGGCCCATCAAGTATCGACCGAAAACAAATTCGGGCCCATAAAGCAAAAATTGAAGACAATGCTGCGCTTCACACCACGTCGGATTTGCTGTTTATGTTTGAGACATATTTGTCTCGTACTCCTTCCCCTATCTAATAGCAATTCATTAATTAAATAAGGAAGTTAAGAAGGATGGAAGCTATAAAGTATTCAAATTGTTCAACGGAAGGAAAAACAAACTGCAATTGGAGCCATAACAATTTCACTTATGAAGAACATTCATGTCGTGCAATTCTTCCGTCGGTGTTTCAATCCCTTTTCCATTGTTGATGGGCTCGTTGATGCGTGTAAATGAGATAAAACATCAATGATCGAGGTATGTTGAAACACCTGTGGGAGTGTTGTGCGGGATAAAATGTCCATGTTTGGCTCAGAGTACCATTTTCCTAGTTACTCATTGGAAATCATGTTTTGACAAGTGACTGTAATAATCGAGAAAAACTACAGGAAAAGCTTTTGTTGTTATTTTGTCTAACTATCACAAGGGTTATGTTCTCCCTAACGTGAAGGCGTGACTTATCAATTTGAGAATATTATACTGAAAGAGCAAGCTTGACTTCTGACATCTCTATGTGGGAGCTTTGAGGTCCAACTCTCAAATTGAGAATGCACATGAGATCTATGTCATATTTATAATCATCGTTTCGCCATTCTTAAGGTATCAAAGCTTTTGAAATTGAGGTGTTGAGCTTTATACGTTTGCATTCCAATAATCACATGCCCAAAAGAGGTGAATTCTCTAAGTGAAACCTTCGATCCATGTCCTACCGATGCCCAATCATGAACCAAGGTGATTGGAAGTATGCAAGGAACCGCCAATTATGCATGTTTAGGCATCTTGGCTTATTATACTTTTGGTTTGTGATGATTGGAGGGACCTCAGCTTTTTGGATTCTAGGGATGTTTCTGGCAAGACAATGTGCTGGGAAATGGACCTCGGTGGGTTGTCCAAAATGTACAATCCTTGCCTCAACCGATACAGGTGCAAACAACATTGGAAGTGAAAAGATCGTTCATAGTTTCGATCACGGATGCTTGGGTCTCAAAACAGAAAAAACAAGTGGCAACAGTATTTACTCATCCGATGCATCAAATGAAAAAATGACGACATGTTAAACAAAATCAACCGTCCACATCATCGGACTTACGTATGTCTCGCAACCATGCAATCTCAACTACAACTGACCAGCCCGTGGTTTTTGGTAAGAAATATTCATTGACATTCCGCTGGCTTTGGTAAGCAATATTCATTGAGATTCCACTGGTTTTGGTAAGCAATTTTCATTGAGATTCCTTGCGAAAGATGAAGAGGAAAAACCCTAGTCAAATGGTCGGATTTCTTTGTACGATGTTCATTACAATTGGGGTGGTTCTGTCCATAGACCAACTCGATTGACTAATTTCAGACCGGTGACACTTCGTTACTCCACCAGGTTTTCATTTCCTTTCTTCCACAATATCTACACACATTAAATTATTCACTCATTTGATCTTTTCTTTCCTTGCAAGAAACGACTCTGGTAACCATCCTAGGGACAAAAGTTATCCTGCCATGGTCAATGATCATTCTATTCGATTTCCTTCTTTCTTTCCTACCCCTCTCCCCCTTCCTTAAATTGACAGCCAAACTTTCACCCTCCACGATAATTCCAATTATTATCAATTTCTAGAGTTTATCGGGTATTATCCAAGATAACAAGAAAACTATGATATGGTCCGTGATTGTAGTTGATAGAGATAATTGTCAAAAAAATCATAAACTAATTGTACACTGGCATGTCGATGATTTCCAACCAAAATTGGTTAGAAAGATTATATTGGTAAATCGTCAAAAGATTTATGATTGAAAAGCAAAGAGTTGAGACTAAAGTGGCCACTACCATACAATAAAATTCAAAAAATTTTGGATAATTTTCCCATAGTTAATATGTTAGATGATGCTAATTTAATATGAATTAGCTCTTTCTTGGAGGATTATTTAGGTTAACGGTTGCTCTCTCTTTGAAGAATCGAGTTGATTAGACAAATGGTCAAAGCATTGTTCACATCATCATTTGGTTGACAAGATTTGACTAATAATTCGTCCCCTTTTTTCCGTCAATCACCGTTCCAAGCTATGCATAAAAGGAAAGGTCGTTTCAAATC
The DNA here is from genome assembly GCA_017140165.1 of Eucalyptus shirleyi. NCBI lineage: Eukaryota > Viridiplantae > Streptophyta > Magnoliopsida > Myrtales > Myrtaceae > Eucalyptus > Eucalyptus shirleyi. Next base: position 15,306,778 of record CM029448.1, on the reverse strand, counting down.
CTCTCTGGCAATAACCTATGTAATGATGTATAGCGAATATAAAACAGTGAGTTTAGGAGAAATTTGGATGATAGGAAGGAGAGGTATCGATGGCATGTCGATAGATGACGAGATATACAACATTAGAGATAAGTACAAAATTAATATCACAATTAACAAAAGATCTCGTTTTAAATTCATTCATGTTAAGGTCAGAAAATGAAAATACAATTTCTCCCGGCATAGATGGCCTTTCTACGATTGGGCCCGAGAGATCGGCTTGTTTTGATTTGCGCAAGTTATAATCCAAAATATCATTCACTTGCAACACATCAAGAAAGATATATACACAAGGAAATTCTTACATGAAGGATGTCTTTAAACTGGAGTTTATTCAAACATAGTACGAAGGCGGAAAATTGAGGAACTCCTTGGTGATATATTTCAACTAACAAGAAAAGTCCCTGAGCATAGTCGTCACGGCTGCATCTTCTACCATTGCCTCCTGAATTGTCGTCACTGGAGGAGCTTTCAACGCCGCTTCTAGACAAGAGCCACAACAGCCCCATCTCTCTTTCTCGATCTCGATTGACTCGGTTGACGGCAATGGAGCCAAGAGACGTTGGCTCGGTCATCGCCGGCAAAGCCACGGGTCACTGTGCTTGACAAAGCTAGCTTCTACCGACAGCTACGGGGCTACCGGCCCGTCCGTGGATTCGTCCAATCGGTATTGCGAATGCTCGTCTTGTGTCTGGACCAAAACATTTCCATGTGGTTGCGGCAGAACCCAACGACCACATGAGTAACTGGGACATTAACTACATCCTACAGCCTACCCGAGTAGGGCATGGTGTATTCTGTGATAGTCGTTGGCCTCTTCTTCAGCTAGAGGCAAAAGGGCCAACCTAAGTGCCACCTACGTTTTCAGTCGATCTTATGAATTCCCCAACTTCTTGTTTTGAAAAAGCAAGAGAACCGTTGTGCATCATTTTACAATTATGACAAGCGCCTCTAGACATCCTAGTAAAACACGAAACTGAGGGGGAAAATTAGTTGGGGTTTGGTAGGAAAACTACAAAAGTCAATGAGGCGTTAAAAGTCCGCCGCTGAGAAGTCAGCTCCACAAACTTCGCACCCACGGCAACATCGGGCACGATCCGTTTGCATGGCAGGAGCACGACTCGGGGCATAAAACAAAACCACAAAACGGAAAATCCGGAACAGGACATGACACCATACGTTTGACACCATATGACACACAATTACGATGCGCCAATATGAATTGTCGATCCTAATGATAAATGAACATACAAGAAGTCACCAGAAGAGCTTGTGCTAGGTTATGTTGATCGCCAAACTCACACGACGGCCGGAATCCCGTGCTTGAGTCAGCACGCCGACGCATTTCTCGACGTCATATTGAAGGGCTACGCGCGACCATGCTCCGACAAATATACTAGCGTAACCTAATCGAGGTTAGTTAAGTGCATGATGAGTTTTATAGCCGCGAAGAGAACGAGCAGCTTCCTTGACTCGGCCCCACTCATCCGGGAGAATCGTGGGGTGGATGGTCACGTACGTTTCGTCGCCATGTGGTTGGTAACAGACAATCGCCATCAATCCTGTCCCGGGGCGACACTAATTGCTTTCGATTGTTAAAAACTTGTCTCTTGACGATGATGATGAGTGAGTGACTGAGTGAAGGAGGGAGGGACCGGTCCCTTACCAACGCATGCACTGTTCCAACTCTTAAAGAAAAGCTACCTCTCCTCTTTTTCGTTAAGAAAATAATAAAGCAAGCCCTCCTCTCTCTTTTTTTTTCTTTCTTTTTGAGTGCTCTAAAAGCGTTCCTCCTTTCTTTTTTTCTGATAGAGAAACATGAATTGCTTTTGTGTGTTGCATGACAGAGCGCATTTGGGGAGGAATGAGTAGAGAAGGAGCTTCAAGGGGAAGAGGAATGATAGGACGACTGAGGCAAAGATGTATCATTCTCTCTTCACTTGGATGGAACATCTTGAAGAGACATTATTACACGTATTCAAATACATATGCTCCCGACACGATGGATGATTGGATCAAGTGAATTCCACATGGAATCTCTTGTATCTTAACGTATCCCATGACCTGAATGCGTTAAAGGTGCTTATACCGGATTCATGTTAGCATTTTATGTTGTGTAACTTATTATTTTGCCAAACTGATGCAGGTCTTGTTTCCTTATTCAATATACAATGGAGCTATAGAATAGAGACCAGACTTCGTGCGTCCTCAAATAGTGCATGCATATTCTTGTTTGGGAGCAGTTATTAGTTACCACTTGGAACAAGATCATGAGACAGGTTTTTTTGGGAGCAAAATTGTGAGACAACTCAGGACAATTGGCATACATTTTCAAAGGAACAACCGTTTGGGAAGAAGATCAAGAAATATGGACACAAGACTTTCAAAAGTGGCGAAGCATGGAGGCAACCACTGAAAACCATTCAAGAAAAACACAACGTTAGGAAGTAGTTACCACATAACCATTATACATACCACTAGTCATTTACTAGGAACGCCCTTGCACAAATCAAACAAATTTATTATCTTTTGTCTTTCCTACACTGTATTTTTTTTTCCTTAGTGGTATCTTTTAGATTTGTGTTGTCAATTTATCTATATCCCGGGTATTGTGTCATCGATTAAATTCCAGCATAATTTGTTTACATCCGATTGCTTTTCTCTTGTCTATTGTTTTCAAGTGGTGTTGGTGATTAAATTCCAGTAATGTTTGCCTTTGTCCAATCTTCTCATGTATAAAGTTGTTGATTCCTAATCACCTATAATATTTCATATTTAGAGTTGAAGCAAAACCCAAGTTTTCTTTAATTAAAAGCCGAAAAACAACTTTTTATGAAAGAAATTTAGTCATGAGAGCAATTCCAATGAAATAGTTGCAAATTTTATATAGAAGCCTTTGTTCATATGATTTTCTAGGGTAGAAGGACACTATAAGTGTCAAAAGTTGTGCACAACACTCACTTTAGTACAAAAAGTTTTTTAGATCACTCAAATGCTAGTTTTGTGAAAAAAAAAAAAAAATTGATCACTTAAGTGTCAAGTTCAATTAGAGTTACCAAAAATTTGACGTGATCATTTTTCTTGATTTCTCAATTTGACATGGTTTGTCGGTGTAACCAATCAGTATATAACCTCTAAATGATGCTGTATATAAGATTTACCCAAAATTAAAAACCCTAAATTGCAACTTACAAGGAATTTTCCAAATTGAAAACCCTAAATTATTTATCAACCCTAAATTGAAACCCTATTCAATTTGCCCCAATGCAGATGGAGAAGGAAGGATTGAGGTTGGAGGCAGCATCAGAGGTGGAGGATTGGCGATGGAATTTGGCCTTGAGCTCGCGCATCTCTTGCTCACAAAGTTTCTAGATTTATTATTGCTTGATCTCAGAGGGCTTGAAGATGTGCTGGCCGCTAGTTTCTTCAGCAAGGGTTTCGCGATTCTTGAGTAGTTCTGACTTGAGGATGTCCATTCTAAAGTTTCATGGGTGGTGACTCCATGTGCGGCGGTAGAAAGGATGGTGAAGGAGGAGAAGAAGACGATGCAATCAGTAGAGAGGAAGAATCAGAGTGAACGAGGTCATTTTAATTCACCAAATCACGTAGCATTGTGCGACATCGTTTTATCAGTCCGTGTGGATTTTTTTATTTTTTTAAATGCCACACCATATTAAATTTTTAATTATAAATGCCTCATACTCATTTTGGCAAAATTTTTTGTTAGAGGCATTTAAGTGATCATATTTGCTCCAATTTAACACTAAGGTGTTGTGGCAAAGACTTTTTAGTATTAAAGTGAGCGATGTACATAACTTTTGGTACTTCTGATATCCTTCTATTGATTTTCTAGATTAAATATACATGGAACATAAAAGGATTGATGGACAATACCATTTCGACATAGTCAATCTAAATATTGGAGACAATATATGAGAGATAATAGTCAAATATAAGATGAGAGAAATATCCAAGGTCTTTGTGGATCAATTATCAAAAAAATCATAATTCAATTGCACTTATGTCAATTTAGTACTAAATTTTTTAATTGTGTTAATTTAGTCCTAAATATTTTCACGTCTTGTTAATTAGGTCCATCTGAGCAATTGTGTTCGCAAATCACTGATGTGAACTCCGGTTGTCCTATGTGGCATAACCGATGTTGACGTGAATATATGTATCTTGTTTTTTTTTTTTAAATCACATTTCTTTTTCTTTTGTCTATTTTTTTTTTCTTTTGGGGCTAAGGGCCAACAAGGATCACAAACCAATCCTCATTAGCCATTGGGCGAGGAATCATGGGCCCTCACTATGGCCAACGAAGGCATGTCAACCCTTGCCCGATGCCCTTGTCGGCCACAACAAGGACCATAACGCCCTTGCTATGGTTGGTGTGAGCCTAAGGTGAGCAAAGCAAGGGTGCACGGCCCCTCGCTAATGCCCTCACTAGATCTAGATGAGCTGAAGATGTTGCAACCCTTATCGGCCCTAGGCAAGGGTGTAACACCTAGATCAAGTGCAAGCATCATAGCCCTTGTCATAGCCCTTGTTTAGAGCCAACAAGGGCCTCGATGGCATCACCTAGTGCTAACAAGGGTCATCAGCCTTCACTTGTTGACCCTAAACCCCAAAAGAATAATAAATAGAAACAAAATATTTTTATAAAAAAATTTAAATATTATTAAAAAATATCCATATCGACTGGCCGCATTACTTAAGAGAATCGATATCTACGTCAGTGATTTCTAAACAAAATTAGCTAAATGAATATAATTAGTAAAATATGAAAGTATTTATAACCATATCAATACAGTTAAAAAGATTTAACATTGAATTGACGAATTTTTATATTCCCTCATGTCAAAGTATTTATAACCATATCAATACAATTAAAAAGATTTAACATTGAATAGACATAATGTGGAGATTCGAAATTTTTATGTACATGTCACCTTGACTACTTAATTTTTGGGTTTATAGAGTACCTTAATGAACCTAATGAACCAGGTAAGGCCGCGTGGAAAAGAACGCATCGTCTTTACTCGTCCTTTGAGCTCGATCTAAGAGAAAAATGCTCAAGATCGTACGGAATAACGTGAATAATCCAGAAAACTTTAAACCTACAAGATGCTGTTTGAAGATAGCTACATTAATATATATGACACCCAAATTACTTTACCTTAATTTATAAACCCTTTGTTGTTGGACTCCTCGTTGTCAAGTCAGCGATTGCTGCAATTTTTTTTTTTTTTTGTTCTAACGAAAATTATTTATTTTTCCGTCTTTCATTATTTTAAGTTTCTTCTTTTCCTCAATAATCATATCACAAGACAAACATTTGTCAACTAACCCTCTACCCAACTTGGATTCGATTTCCTCTGCCTCATCATACGGTTGGGTCCGCTTAGGTAGGAAGAGGTTCCTTCAGCAATAAATTTTGGGTGGCTTGAATAGAAATTAGTAGGTTAGTGCTTTCGGATGGATTTTCTATTTTTTTCTTAGGATTGTCAAGGATGCTTTCATTTAATACAAGACAAAGGATCTCCTAACACATGGCTAAGAAGATTTTCAGCAGATGAGGACAATGGGATACGAGTATAAGTGGTTAGATTAGGTGAGTTGAGTTAAGTCAAATTTGGAACAATACAAAATATCTAAAATTAAAATTCGTTTTTCATGAATTAGGATCCTCGTGGCTCCCTATGTTTTCAAACTTGACATATTTTCAAGTCAAATAGATCGAGCAAATTATATTTTTATTAAAGAAACATTTAAAGGAAACATAACACAATAGTATGGTCGAAATGAATTGTTTCGATTTTTCTATAGATATTAAGGGCCTGTTTATTTCGTGGAAAATAGCTCATTTCCGGAAAATATTTTCCCATAAGTCATTTTCAATATTTTCTGGTGTTCGGCTAAAACCTGAAAATGTTTGGAAAATATTTTCCGGTATTCGATAAGGAAAATATTTTCTAAGACTTTACCACTTAGGCATGTATCACTTACCAATTTATAAATCCATCAAATATGAACTTGCCTTTAAATCTGGACAAACTTGCTTCATATATTTGTTCCCTCATTGTCGTCAATGTTCATCTACTCTAAAAAAATGTTTGTATGGATTTTAAAAAGAAGCAAAAGAGAAAAGTAACAAAGTCCTAATGAGAATCTTCCAGTTGAGTGGCATGTTCTCCCCCTACGTCTTTTGTATTCTAATAAACAAAAGAAAAAAAGAAGCAAAATATGTAGAGCCATTTGCTTGAGCTGCAGGGTAGAGTAAATAAAGAAAATGATAAGCAAGAGTGCAAAGCGCGAGTTTGAGATCGACGAACTCGAGGTTCGCCTAGCAACGGATCGACAACTAGCCAAGAAAGAATAAGATGGGAAACAAAGAAAAGAAAAATAAAATTAATAGAAAAATAAAAAAATAGAAAATAAAAAGGAAATTAAAAATAATTCGAATTAAAAAGAAAAAGAAAATTCAAAAATAAATCAAATAAAAAAGAAAAAGAAGAATGAGAAAGAGAATGAGGAAATGAGGCTTTCTAGAGATGTGAAATAAGAGAGATCAAGTGAGGAAATTTTTTTTTATTTTTTAAAAGTGGAAAATATTTTCCCATAATTTAGAAGACTACTAGAAATTTATTTTCCGTGAAATGAATGTTGGAAATCCAGAAAACGGTTTCCTGAAAATTATTTTCCGCGAAACGAACGGAGCCTAAGTAATAGCTCTAGTGCAAATGCAATATATTTTCTCTCTATATTCATGTGTGACATTTGCATACTGAGTTTCTAGCCTTGTTCTTAAGAATCGTTTGTGGGAATGGCCGGCACGATTAAGAATGTAATAGACCGGGTGCGTCATCGCATGCCCCACACAGTAAAGAGACGCAGCCTATGCATTTGGAGACGCTGCCGTTCGTTCGTATACGACCGGGCAACGAGACGAGAGCATGAAAAGACACCATTCGGAAAAACCCTCGAGACATGCCAAGAAAATGCTGAGAAAATTTTTCAAAACCCTAGAATCGGTCCTTGCTCCTTTTCGCCGGGGATTCTTGCTCAATTGGAGCCTATTGATCTAGGGCGAATATAATGATAAAAAGATATTATCCACGTTGACCAAGTTGGCAATGTGGTGGTGGACAGTTGGACCAAAATAACGTCCCAACGACCTCGGAAGTATTCCTATGCTGTCATCCCCTAGAGACAAATGGAAGAGCTTCTCTGCTAATTTCTCATGGTACAAATTATCTTGGAGCGACATTAAAGACAAGTAGAAGAACGAGAAGAAATCGAAATTTAGGACGAATCAATCAGTGTCTACATACCATGCCCTAAATAGCGGATGTGAAATTGAAAATGAAACCTACATTATCTTGAAGTGCTAAAGTCGAAAAGATCATCTCGCCTTGATTGGGTCCTTGATATTAGGGAGAGAGAACCTCGATGTGGAACAAGAATCCTACCTCCAGCGGGTGGGGTTTCATGAAATAGTTGGGACGAGTAAATTTCATTTGGGAAACACAAAAAATGTGCTTTTTAAATTTGTTGCGTCAAATATATAAGCTGTTTGGATATTAAATTGCAAGTAAAATTAAGCAATAGAGGAGAAGTCTTTTCGCACATTCACCTTTAATCGGGTGACACATATGTTTGAAATTAATTTTGTAACTAAATTTTTTTCATATTTTAAATTATCCAACGACAATTGTAAGAATTATTTTTTACATCAAAGTGGGACTAATTAAAGGGCAAGCTAAATAGAAAGGTCATTCAAATTCTCGCAGCCGATCTTGCAGCTGGAAAGAATTGCTTAGAATCAATTTAATGTTAAGTTATGATAAATGTACATTTGTTTTATTAGTGGTGAGATGGTCCATTGGCTAGATTTGCGTATCTCAACAATTCTACCTTCCCGGCCAACTTTAAAGGCGCACTCCCTCGCATAGGCCTAATGTATTCAAGATTTCATTCATAAAGTGCTTGTAACGAGACTAGAACTCAAGAATAAAAAATAAAAATAAAAATAAAACCAATTTCCTCCTGCCGTCTAACTCAATGCCTTAATGATATGAAATGTGAATATAATCATAAATAGTGAAAGATAAAAGAAGCAGCTAAATTTACTCGCTGTATCCGTTTAGGTCAGTTTCTTCCTTGATTTCTATGCCAGTGGTAAATCACCAAACAAATGTACGAACCCTTCTACATGGGCAAGATAGTGGACAAGCATGTGAAGATTTACGATAAAGTCACAAGGAAAAAAATTACAAAAAAATTCAAAATTGATTTACCTCAATTATTTTTTTGTGATTTGAAAAGTCTAAATTTTTATTCAAATGATACATTTATCTTCCATTATATATATTTTTTTCAAATCCTATTAAAAACCTAACGTGACATTATTAATATTTTTTAAGGACAAGTGGTGCTGATGTAGCGCTTGTGTAACGCAATACCAAAGAAAGATTAAAAAGAAGAAGAAAAACAAAAAAAAATATAAAAGAAAATTCAAAGTTACTATTCATGGTCTTAAAGCTCGCAATTGTTGGCCAAAACGTCTTCGATGCTTGTGACACGATCCATGATTCTCCCATACCCGTGACCTCTTAGGAGTGAAGTTTGGGATTATTGAGTGAAGAGTGAGGGTATAGGGAGAATGAACACAACTGATTCATGAGAGTAGTGTTAGGACGATTGGTGCTAGAAATTTTAGGATAGAAAGATATTATTACTTAAGAACTCCAAAGGTGGGGTTGGCCTCCGTGCACAAACTGATCAAGAGCTTATGCCGTTTTCCTGATAAGACCATGATAGGTTAAAACCGGTTATTGAGCCTAAAGAAAGTTGCTGTCTCACTTGATGGACTAGATGCCCAATCCAACCTGGGCGTGGTATGATCTCGTATGAAAAGAACTATTCACATATTATTCATTGGAATAATTATAGAAGAAAGGCTGACATGGTGAATTCCGTTCACCAGGTGCGGCACGAGTTAATCCGCGGCTAAAGAAACTATCGACCCATGACAAATGATATCAAAGTGGGGATCCCTTTAGTAGATGGGTGATTCGGGGAAAAACCCACGATCTTCTCGATCCTATAAGGGCAAAAAGTGATTGCCAAGGCCAAAGGCGCTTGGACAATGTGCGGCTCTCATCTAGCTTCTGGGATGGCAATGGAGGCATAGGAAGGAACCGAATTGCTTCGTTGAATGGGGATAACGTTCCTAGATCAATAGACGAATCTTAAGAAGAGGTTTGCAATCATGTTTCCACCAAGGGGGACCCTTTGTTGGCTTGTAGAGATCAAGAGGAGCTTAGTAGGTGAAAAAAGGTGCTGCCATAGGGGTGCAGTTGGCTAGGGGTGCCACACTTGTCAAGGAGTACAAGTGATTGGAGATTCGCGAACAGCTTTGATTGGGGAAAGCAAGCAATGGAGTGGTGTGACTTGTTCTGTTGGGTGAGTGTTGTCATCTATGTAAGACCTAGGAAATGGCACTGATGTTTAGGGAAACACGGGGAAGCGACATAACAGCCCGCAACGAGGGCGTTGCAAAATTGGGTAAGGGAGTTTGACACAATCCATGATTCTCTTGTACCCATGAACCCTTGGGAGTGAAGTTTAGGGTTGTCAAGTGAAGAGCGAGAGCGTAGAGAGAGAATGAACACAATTGATCTGTGGGAATGACGTCAGGACGGTTGGTGCTAACAGTTCTAGGATAGAATGATAATATTACTTAGGAGCTCTAAAGGCGGGGTTAGCCTCTTGTGCACAAATTGGTCGGGAGTTGATGTTGTTCTTCTAATGAGGACATGGGAAGCCGAAACCAATTGTTGAGCCTAAAGAGGGCTGCTATCTCACTCAATGGACTAGATGCCCGATATCATATGAAAAGAACTATTCGCCATATTATTTATTGAAACAACTATAGAAGAAAAAATGGCTTGGTGAATTCCGTTTTCTAGGCGCCGCACGGGTTAATTCGCGGCTAAGGAAACTATCAACTCATGACACTTGTCTATTGGTGCCTATAGCTATAGAACCTCTAGGGCGTTTGTCGACCCTTGCTTGACCACTTGCTAGGTGATCTTCACTTGCTTTTAAATCCGTACAAGTGTATTAGGAGGAGTGAGACAAAGAGATGGGGTGAGTCTCTTGAAGATGATGATCTTTGTATGGCGAGCTTCAAAGTTAGATCTAGCCATGGCAGTCGCAAGATTCAAGGTGAAATCTAGCTTTAAAGCTTGTAGCCGCCATTGTCGCTCGAGCTTGAATCTTGGCTTGAGAGTATGCAACATGGGAGGAGGCTTGAGAGTTGAGAGTCTGTTTGGGGGTGGTGAATTGCAACCTCTAATTTTCCTTCATAGTTTTTCTTTATCTTTTTCTGATTTGGTGCTCATGTGGCACCATATCAACGTCACTTATCTTTGATAAACATTACTAATGTCATGTCAAATTCACATAATATTTTTTTACACCAATTTTAATAGAATCCTAATTGAGGATATATGTGTTACTTGATTATGAACTTATAATTCACAGTAAAAAAAAAATTAGGGAAGGATAGACAGGTAGACTCAAAGACCTGAAAAAGGACGCCCATTCACCTTAAACAATTGAATAAGGTTGAAGAGGGCTTTTGCTCTTGACCACAAGCCACCTCAGAATTCGTTGATTTGTTTGCCAAGGTGATGACCATTGATAAAAACTAAAGTAAAGAAGTTTAGTTCATGATTATAATTACCCAACCAGATATGTATTGGAGTCGTGATGACGAAGGAAGAGATGAAAGATCATGCAGATTGTCACATATAAATAACATTGCCTTTGAGAAAGGGAAGCAAATCCCTTCCCTTAAGGCAAATATACTACATTGAGCATGTTCAGGATTTTCGTCGATTTCTTTCCAAGTTATAAATAGTCGATTGGAACACGCTTTTAGCCGTCCAATCTTATTAAAAAAAGCTCATAATTCGTGTCTCAACCCAGTCATGCACGAGAGTATCCCAATGACGTTTCACCCTTGGGCCACGGTCATTATCCCGTTGGCCCATGTAACTCATTTAAATTTTCCTTCTTTTCGGGTTAAACGCTCACGGCACATTATTTCTTATCTATCTAAAAAAACTATGTTATTTTCTTGAAATACGTGGCGGGTACTTTTTGGTTTCCCTGGGTTATTTATTGCCTAAAAAATAATAAATAAAGGTGGCCAATCTACCCCAAAAAGAAATTGTTTTTCGGCCACGACATGCGCGAGTGGAGAGGAGGAGACCAACGTACGAATCCCCATAATCCGCGCGACATACGCTGCCTTGCTGCTTCTTTTTTTTTTCTGGCAAATTTTTTTTTTGGTGTGAGTTTTTGGGTAAATTAGGGAAGGGGGAAAAAGGTCAAAGGGAGGAAGGAAAAGTTGCACAATTGCCAGCTAAGGACCTGCTCCTTGCTGCAGCTCCTCGCTGTTTTTTCTCTCAGCTTCGTTTTTCCATCCTTCTTTACTTCACTTTTGTCCTCGTGATTCTCTCTCTCTCCCTTTCAAAAGTTGCACACTCCCCTCATCTCACTTCCCAACCCCTGTTTTCTCTCTCTACATTTCTCCTCCCCCTCCCCCCCTTCTCACTTCTTAGCCCCTGTTTTCTCTCTCTACATTTTCTCCCTCTCTGCCGTGTCCTCCATGGCTTCCGACCTCGGAGCGCCTCCTCGGCTTCTCGACCGCATCCGCAGGCTCGAAGCGCGCTGAAACCCTCCCTCGTTTTTCCACTCTCTCTCTCTCTTCTCTTTCTCTCTCTCTCTGTCTGCAATGGCGGGGTCGCTGACATCCGGGTCGACCCTCTTCGTCTTCTTCCTGGCGGTCGCGGCGGCGCTGAGCTCCTGGGTCGGGTCGGAGCCGCCCGCCCAGGAGAGGCAGGCGCTCGTCCGCTTCATCCAGCAGGTCCCGCACGCCAACCGCCTCCGGTGGAACACCTCCGCCAACGCCTCCGCCTGCGGCTGGGTCGGGGTCACGTGCGACAAGACCAACTCGTCCGTCGTCGAGCTCCGCCTCCCCGCCGTCGGCCTCGTCGGCCCGTCCCGGCGGGCACCATCGGCGGGCTGTCCCAGCTCCAGGTCCTCAGCCTCCGGTCCAACCGGCTCTCCGGCTCGGTCCCCTCGGACTTCTCCAACCTCACCCTCCTGCGCAGCCTCTACCTTCAGGGCAATAACTTCTCCGGCGATTTCCCGCCGGACCTGACTCAGCTGACTCGGCTAATCCGGCTCGACCTCTCCTCCAACAACTTCTCGGGGAAATCCCTTTCGGGGTCAACAATTTGACCCGCCTGACGCGCCTCTTCCTGCAGAACAACCAATTCTCCGGCGGACTCCCCAACATCAACGCCGGCGGCCTCACCGGCTTCAACGTCTCCAACAACCACCTCAACGGCTCGATCCCGAAATCCCTCCAGAAGTTCGACGCGTCCGCCTTCGCCGGCAACCTCGCCCTCTGCGGCGGTCCCCTCCAGCCCTGCAGCCCCTTCTTCCCCTCTCCTGCGCCGTCGCCGAACCCGCCTTCGCCGAACCCCCGTCCCAAGAAGTCCAAGAAGAAGCTCTCCACCGGCGCAATCGTCGCGATTGCAGTCGGCAGCGCCCTAGCCGCATTCTTGATTCTGTTCCTCCTGGTGCTGTGCATCCGCCGGCGCGGGCGCCGCGGTCGCCGAAGCCCCCGAAGAACGTGGGGGCGGCGGGGCCGCCGAGGGCGGCGGCCGCAGAGGCCGGGACGTCGTCGTCCAAGGACGACATCACGGGCGGCTCGGTGGAGGCGGAGAGGAACAAGCTGGTGTTCTTGGAAGGCGGGGTCTACAGCTTCGACCTGGAGGACCTGCTACGGGCGTCGGCGGAGGTGCTGGGGAAGGGCAGCGTGGGGACGTCGTACAAGGCGGTGCTGGAGGAAGGCACGACGGTGGTGGTGAAGAGGCTGAAGGACGTGGCGGCGAGCAAGAAGGAGTTCGAGGGGACGATGGAGGTGCTGGGGAAGGTGAAGCACGAGAATGTGGTCCCCCTCAGAGCCTTCTACTACTCCAAGGACGAGAAGCTGCTGGTCTATGACTACATGGCCGCCGGTAGCTTGTCTGCTCTGCTCCACGGTAAATCCTCTTTCTTGTTCTTGTGCATTCTTGCTCTCAAATAGAGTTTCAACCTTTCTTGCAACTGGAACTCTGAATTTCGATCCCGAATTCGATCCGGCATGAGAATTGGTCATGGAAATGCGGAGAATTCGAGATCCTTCTCTTCCGGGCAGTTAGTAATTGTCTTTAGGGGCCGTTTCTTTTTTCTCTTTTGGCTGTGAAAATTCCGCATCATTTTCCTGGACAGCGACCGGTTTGGTATCTAGCGTCGTGATTTGACCCTGCTGATGGCCTGAGCTGTTTTATTCGGGGACCATCACGGAGTAGTTCTTCAGCATTCATTGTCTGAAAATCATTTTTTCTCTTTAAGCTTAACATAACCGTAGTCGTTGTGGATGTCGGGGTCGTTTAATGCCTCGGAGGGCATTGCTGTAATTAAGCTAGCGTTAGGGGGTGGCGAATCTGCACCGTAGAAGTAGCCATGGACGATCTGCATTGGCAAGAAGAACAGATGCTCTGCTAAAACCCAAAAAAAAATCCTTTCTTTTGCTGGGCAAACATTCTTTGTGTGAAAACTACGCGCCCCGGCGCACGTTAGGGCGTGGGGTTGGTGTCCTGCTGGGAAATTACTAAGGTGCCACTGACACAGCAACAATGAGCTCTAATGATGCTGTGAGGTGTCACCGACACCCTCCTTTTTTTCTTTGGCTAACTTTTTCTGTGCGCCTTAGATGATGAAAGGCCACATGCTCTCCTATCCTCCTTTCTCTTTTGGGGGCCTTGATAGAGAAGTGTCGTCTCCTTTACCCTTTCTCCCTCACCCTCAAATCCCACATTGCCAGAGGCCTCATTTTTTTACCCATTTGTCCCTGCCTCAATTATTTTCTTTGAACTGCCCAAAACAGAGGAGGTGGTCGTGGGGGAAACTGACTTTGAGCTTGGCATTGTACAAAAATGGTATTTGCCAGAGAATGTTCTCGTTGCATCGGTTAAAGTTTACAGCAGATATGCTAAGAAGTGTTTGAATTGAAATGAAAGTAAATTTTCTGAGTCCAATTTGGTTGTAATTCTTGGAATTATTCTCCGTTATATCAGAGATGTGATGCTAAACACATTGAAAAGATCCTTATATTGTGAAGCTTGATTGGAATGTTTACTGGGGCCAAGAAAATTGCTAAGCATGGTAAAATCAGGAAACTCCTACTAATAATCTTCTTGCGTTTGCATCGCGTGACATTGCATTGCAGGCAGTAGAGGATCAGGGCGTACGCCGCTGGACTGGGAGAACCGGCTTAAGATCGCAATTGCTACAGGAAGAGGCCTAGCACACCTTCATGCGGCTGGCAAGGTGGTCCATGGCAACGTCAAGTCCTCCAATGTCTTGCTCCGGCCTGACCACAATGCCTGCGTCTCAGATTTTGGACTGAACCCTCTGTTTGGCACCGCAACCCCGCCCAATCTGGTTGCCGGTTACCGGGCCCCTGAGGTTGTGGAGACCCGGAGGGTCACATTCCAATCTGACGTGTACAGCTTTGGGGTCTTGTTGCTGGAGCTGTTGACGGGCAAAGCACCCAATCAGGCCTCCCTTGGTGAGGAGGGCATCGACCTGCCCAGGTGGGTCCAGTCGGTCGTGCGCGAGGAGTGGACGGCCGAGGTCTTCGACGTGGAGCTCATGAGGTACCAGAACATCGAGGAGGAGATGGTGCAGCTGCTGCAGATTGCCATGTCCTGCGTTGCGGTTGCGCCCGACCAGAGACCGCCCATGGTGGAGGTGGTCCGGATGATGGAGGAGATGAACCGGAGTGAGACGGACGATGGGCTAAGGCAGTCCTCAGATGACCCGTCGAAAGGATCGGACGGCCAGACCCCACCCACGGAGTCGAGGACGCCGCCCATCGGCATCACGCCTTAAAGCTCAAAGCTTTAAAACACATTCTTGCGATTTATTGAGTTGGGTCTTTTCCTCAGAAACGTGCACAGGGTGAGTAAATAACAGATTCTCAAGTGTCCATCCATTTCCATTTCCATTTCCATTTCAATCTGATAGAAGGGTCAATTTAATTTTTTTTGGGTCCAAATTTCTTCTCTGTTCTTGAAATCTGCAAGGGGGGTTTTTCAATTTTTTTTTCCTTTTTGCCTGGTGGGAATTGTGAATTGATTCTTAGAAGGGAGGGAAAGGCAAGTTGGGAAGTTCACTGGGAAGGGGAAGTTCCATGACCTTAATTGGAATCGACCAGTGACCACTTTGATGCGTTTGTAGTTGGTTTTATTTAAATTCTTTTCTTTATCATCGTCACCTCATATATCAATGTAGTACTATCTTTCTTCTCTAACCTCAGGGATTTTCTTCTCTTCATGTGTTTATTTTTGTCCTCATTTTAATTTAATTTGGGGCATTTTGACCAACTGGGTTGTTGAAATAATTTCACCTAATATTGCCAATCTTTGTGTTTTGTACTCACCTAAAAAATGCCAAATTCTTGGATTTATCTGATTTTTCCCGCTGGACCTGCGTATTAGGTCGGCCAATTTGCAAATGCTTTTTTGATTAAGGATAATTTAATGTATTGGAAGCGTATCAGATTTGGATGCTATTGCGCTCACTTGCTTGGTGGTGACAACTCAACTGGGCAACTTTGTTAATGCTATAAAATAAAAGGAATGGTTCAAAGCTGGCCAGGCCATTTTGTTTATTGGTAAAAAATGGGAGAAGAGAACAAGGCAGGCCAATTTGCCGTCCGACACTAAATAAGGTTTTTTTTTTTTTTTTTGGAAATGATTAGACTTCTTTTTGTCCATGTATAATTTTTACACTTTCTAGGCGAATTCATTTACTTTTTTTAATTTGTCTAAATGAGATCTTTTTATCTCAGAACTTTTTAATCAAGTCCCTCTGACCCTAAATCCACTTGAATCCCAATTTACATGGTCGTCGGAAATTTTTGATGTGACGTGGATAAAAATTTTCACATTCGAACGTCCACGTCGGGATATGCATTGACTAAATTTTATCCGCATCATCCTCTAATCCAACCATACACGCTCACAAGCATATCCAAATATTTTATCAGCATTATACCTTGGTGGTCATGTTAGTTGAATTTAGTATAAAATGTCGAACGGGTTTGATTAGAAAACTTGTGAAAATGATGAGATAATATAAGAATATAGGGACTTAAATAGAAACAAAAAGGGGTGAAAAAACAATAGAAAAAATCCACAAAAAATCTCAAATCATGCCTATTATATAACACATTTGTCCTAATTTTTTTTTTTTGATGTGAAAATCCCAAAGTATGCCTATTTTGACACGTTTACTTTGGATTTTTTTTTCAACACAAAAAACTCTAAATTTATATCTATGTGACTCATTTACCCTTCACATGGTTTTTTTAGCCAAAACAACTTTTTATTTAAATTAAGCCATGTGAACACCATGATCTAGGCAAATTTTTAACAATGTTCATTGATGGAATCCCAAACCTTTTATATATATAATCCCAATGTATGTCCATATTGACAAAAACCCCAAAATATGTTCATTTTGACAAAACCCCAAAGTATGTGACACATATAACAAAAACCTTAAAGTATGCCCATTTTAACATATTTATCGTAAAATTTTTATTTTGACATAAAAAAATCAAAATTTATACATATATGACATATGTACTCTTCATATGATAACTTCCTTTTTATTTAACTTAAGCCATGTGAATGTCATGATGTAAGCAAATTTTTAATGGTGTTTATTGACAGAATCTTAACGGAGAATAAATATGTTATATAGGTATAAATTTAGAATTTTTGATGACATAAAAAAAAAATTGGAGTCCAAGTGTCATAATAGATCTAATTTAGGTTTTTTTTTCAAAAATATTTTTTTGGGAGAGATGGGAGAGAGAGAGAGATATGGGGAACACCCTGTCCGGGCATCGGGTCCCCCTTTTTCATCGCCTTATGAAATGGGGGAACGACTTTTGACTCTACTCCGTACGTCGATTATCTCTTGTTTTATCTGATGTTTATGGTTTACTTTTTTCACTTTCGATTGGTAAAAAGCTTAGCTTAGCAGAGAATCAAACTTCTTGAGAAATGGACAGAAGAGAGCCGGTCAAGCTTTTAGGCGGTGGGGGGGGGTCTCATTGGGGAACGTGCTTCTTTGGGGAAGGCACGCTCCCGAAAGAAAAAAGCATTGAGTTTGGCGCACCGAAAGCATCTCCTTGTAGCCAAAGCACCACGCTCTCGTTTTTTGCTTCTTCTTCATGCTTAAGTCTTTTCTTCCCCTTTTGTAGAATGCATTTGCTTCATGGGAATTACCCCTTTTGAATTTGAAGGGAACAATTGATACATTGGGGCGACTTTCACTTGAAGTAAATCATGTCCCCCATTGGAATTACAAATCTAGATCTAGCATTCCCTCTGACATCCAGTTGAAGTGCCCTTATATTGATACATGCGGCAGATAAATATGAAACATATCTGACATGGAAAGTCCTTATGTATTGATGCGTGAGCATTTTAACGGGGGATTGGACATAATGTTAAGGAATGATAGATTTGGGTCAAAGATATCGGTTTGGAAATTTTTGTGAAAAAAAAAAAAAAAACTAGGTAAATAGGTCATGATAATACCAATTGTGATTTTAAATGGTATTAATCTTAAAAGAAAAGAAAAAAAGATGATTGACCAATCTACTTTTCATACTACTTTTCACTATTCAAAATTACAAATAAGTATAGCATACACCTTCAGAGGAAAGAAAACTTTGCACGAGCGATCTCATGCATCGTCGATTTGAGAGATCGGGTTGATTATAATTCTCAATCAAAGACGGATGCTTCCACTTGTATAATACATCCTACCCATCGATGATGTATGCTCTATTCCCCCGAAATTATTAACCAATTGATTCCATTATGATATAAATGGTGGGCCACGACATGGAGTAGACCATATTTGGTTTTAATCACCACTTTTAGGTGGGACTATGTGAGGGGGGCAAAAGATGCCCTTTTACACGTAAAACCTACGTGCTTAAGTTCAAGTTTGGTGGGAATATTAGATGGGGCGATGTCCTTATAAATAAATGAGACATAAGCGTAAACCATAATCCACACAACACATCATTTTCCTTTTTCTGCCCGATCCACGGTGCTTTCTCCCATCGATCAATTGCATGACCCCACTCCCACATGAACACACACCACTGAATCTATGTCCCATCATATAAACTGATTGGCATCATTGTCCAATGGGAGCTGAGGAAAAAATTTTATGATTAGTCCCCAGAGTTTTTCTTGATATGAGGAGGATTCTTCAATAAGTTGGATGGCAATGGGAAAATTTACGACAAACAAAAAAAAGAAAGAAGAAAGACAGAAAGCTGAAAAGGAAATGACCCCACCACAAATTGACACCTTTTATTATCTCACAATTTGGAAATTTGTGGTTTTTTTTTTTTTTTTGGGGGGGGGGGGGGTGGGGGGTTGCATTTTATGGCTTGAAGCACTCGGAATATGTTGTTGAAGTTTTGTATATGGAAAATTAGATTTAATCCCATGTTGGTAGAAATCTGCTCTTGTAATTAAATGAAAAGAGAAGAAGAAGAAGATAGGTATGAATTACACAGAGGATAACGATGTGGTAATTAGTCGATTCAGTAGGAGAATCCTATTATTAAAGATGTACAACTAATCTGTACTTTTTTTTTAACAGATTTTTCTGTACTTGAACAAAACGAAATGTTTGTATCTGAAAATTTAAATTTTCAAATTAACCATTTATTTAATAACTTAAAGGGTGCATTTATTTGAAGGACAGTGTTTGATTTTCCAAACTTTCATCCACTTGGCTCACAAAAAATAACCAATGAACCGAAAACACTTTACAATCAATGAAAAATTTTGTGTATAAATTTAGGAAAACATATTCAAAAATCTAAGAACTAATAAGCATTGACATTCTTCGGGAGCCCTTATATCGTATCCAACACTCCGATATGTGTGCAACACACTTCAATACGTTTCGACATGTGGTTAACGAGTGTCGGAAAATCTGATACGTGGTCAACTCTTCCTAACACGCTCCAACACACAAATATGAAATTTCGACAAGCGATTCCGATATGAGCAGAGCCAATTTTAAAAATTTTCAATACTTGAGAAGTCAAAATATAAATATATGAAAAAATAATGAAAATAAAAAAATAAAGGATAAAGAAGAAAATTCTCACTCTTTAAGTTTTTCACTTTTGAGTTCTGATCTTCCCATAAGTGACCATTGAATGCCCCTCTTCTCACTGTGTCACTCTGCTGCCCCCATGCCCTGCCCCACCAATGTCATTGTGTGGTTGGCTCATGGTCAAAAAAATTGATAAAAAAATAAGCAAAAAAAAACCTAGTATTTGTATGATTCATAGATTTTGTGAAATTAGACTTAAAGTTGTGATTTTTTTTTTCCTTCTTTCACCTCTTGCAGGTATCGCACGCGAGTTATCTCTTTTGATCTATGTCATTGGTTTGTGAATTATTTCTCACATTTTCCATGACGAATTTAGTGATTTCCTTTTCTTTTGATTGTACTTTGAGAGTTCGTCTTGGATTTTCATTTTTCTCAAATCTTGTTTTGCAAAGGAGCTCCAAGCTAGTCTTTATTAGGAACTCCAAACTTTGTCTGAGACTCTAAGAAATCTCACTAATCTTTAACAAGTGTAAGAAAATATGACATGTTTCTTCAAATTTACTCTTTTGTGTTTGCAATTTTTGAATTTCTCATTTAATCTCTATCAAATTAAAACAATGAATGATACTAACAAATGTTTGATTGATGTTTTTAATATAAATTAATTAATGCTTTTATTATTATTAATAATTTATTTTGGCATTTGTATATAAAAATATATATTTGATATATAACGTGTCGAAATATGTCAGAATTCTCTAATTTTTTAGAAATGATATGTAGTATCATGTGTCGCGTGTCTGTGTCAATGCTACATAATCTAAAAATGTGAAAACACTTTCCAAAATTGCTCATCTTGAATACTTTAATATTTTTTTTAATTTTTTGTGTTTTTCTTTTTCGTTTTCCTTCTTCTTCTTCAACTAATTCCCAGACATGATGAAGGTCGGCAACCAGCCACAAGCAATGCCAAGGCCTTGTCAACATTTGGTGATGCCAAGGCCTTGTCAACATTCGGCGAGACTCAAGCTCACTGACCCATGCTTATGGTTGGTAACTAGCTATTGCGAGGTCAAATGACCAGCGGAGGGGAAGGAAAAAAAAAAAATTTAAATTTTGATTTTTTTTTTTTGGTGGTATGAAATAAAATCATGAGATTGAAATTACTTTCCAAATGAGATTCAAATACCAAAAAAACGTTTTCAAACACATCACAAAATAAAAAATAAAAAAATATACACTTTCCTGAAAAATGATTTTCCGGAAAGTACTTTCCTATGTTATAAAGTTTTCCCTGAAATAAACACACCTAAATTTTTAAAACAATTGACAACGGTCTTACAAAGTTTCATATGCCATCAATGTATGAGTTGTTGATTTTCAATTTTTCCGGACCCCCTATCTCCTCTCTTATTTTATATTTTCACCGAGTGCTCTTCCATGGGTGCGGTACATTCACCTAATAATTTTATTGTGGGATAAGTGTATTGGAAATCCTAAAATTTGTCATAAAAATGCAATTTAGTCCTAAAACTTTAAAAAATTACAATTAAATCCTAAAACTTATCACAAAGTATAATTAAGTCCTAAAACTTTCAAAAAGTGCAATTAAGTACTAAAACTTGTCAAAGTGATTCAATATAAGTCCTTCCATTGATTGCACTTTTTGAAAATTTTAGGACTCGATTACACTTTTGAGGCAAATTTTAGGACTATATTGCACATTTTGAAAGTTTTAAGACTTGATTGAACTTTCGTGACGAATTTTAGAACTTAATTACACTTTTTGAAAGTTTTAGGCTTCAATTGTATTTTTATGATAAGTTTTAGAACTTCTAATCCCTTTTACAGTTTCAAATAGATTGTACTTTCTCATGATTGAGTATAAGTTTTGTTATTTCCATTTTACAGTTCACCTACTAAATGTGGTCCACACATAAAGTTTAGCTCCCCAAGTATGCGTTTCCCAAGCCCTTTGGGGCCCCAAAACCATTCGGTAAATGCAATTGATCAAATTTTAGAGTTGCTTTGGAAAGATGCAATTGTATATCTATAGCTCTCTAAAGGTGTTTAGTCCAAGTCAAATTTAGAGATATTTTCGAATGCTATATTTTCGGAATGTAAATAGATTTTTTTTTCCTTCAACCTTTGCCCTCTTTTGCCCTCGCTCAACTTCATCTGAAAATGCCTTCGAAAACCCTAACCTTGCCTCAGCTACTAACGAGTAAATGTCGAGTAGCCAACGTGCCACTGACGTCCCTCGAGAGGTTATGGAAAACCCCTTCCTAAATAGACTACAATCATGCAGGGACGGTGAATTTTCTTTACTAAACTAAGCGAAGACGCATTAGAACTAGATACGCAGACTATTCATGTGTGCACTAATTGGGTAAGTGGAGATCGGTGTGCAGCGGGTGCCGAAAGCCTTAAGATGAATTCTCATTCTTGCTCCCCCACCTTCGCGCAGTAAGGCAATGAACGCATTAAGTTTGCTTTGCGACCGTCACTGGAGTGGATCGATCGGTCACGTTGCGTTGCTGAATCTTTATATGGTCATCTTTGAGGAAAACTAGTTCATGTTGTGCTTGTCATAAAAATGTTGTCTGAAGAGTGGTCAGAAATTGGAACAAAATCAGTGCCGGCAGTTTCCTACTGATATGTGCTAAAGAAATCGAGCAAACGCATAGATCCACAAGCCGGTCGACACAAAGTTGATTAAATTAGAATGCGACCGGATGAATAACACAAAGCAAATGTCGGGAATCAAATTTATTTCAAATGTGCTTTCAGAACTTCATTAGACTTTTCGACTTTGCCTATCTCTTCTGAAAGTTCAAAGCCTTCATAGCATAGACATATACACTAAGAAAGAGCAGTACAAATCCAATCAATACGACTGATACCACCCACAAGAAGTCGTATCTGAAGCCGAAATAATCCCTAATATACTCCGCAACCATCTCCCCTGAGTCAAACTTGTTATGCATATCACCATATTGTGCAGTGACCATGCCGTACATACTCCAAGAGACCGGGCATATCCATGCATACCACCTCAACCACACAGAAATTCTCTGCAACAGGAAGAAAGACCATTAAGGTAGAATTAACCAGTGTGATCCTCGTCAAAATCAAATCTACAAAGCAGGGTGCGAAGGCGAATGGGTGAAACTTTACCGTCCTGGGAATCACCATGCCTGAGAAGAGAGTCCATATTGAGTAGAGCATGCCAGAGGATATCGTGGCGATCACTTGGTTAGGACTAACTGCTATGATCATCATCCCAAAGTACACAAAGTACAAGATGGAGATGAATGAGAAGAACAGGTTTAAAAAGAACCTCGTAGCTGTCCATTCATATCCCATCATTGCGAATATTATGGTCCCATAAATAACAGCCTGAACTATTGTATATGGAATCTCAATTGCAACCTGAAAATCAGTAAGGATCATTCGTGAACACTGTAAAGTAAGGATCAAATTCAGAGTACTCATGCCTAAAGCTCATTCTGCTGTCCTTAACTGGCTCATAACATCATATGCCTGTTATGAATTGAAGCCACTCAGCTCTATGACTTAGTCTCCTACTATGTTGGTTTCTATGAATCAATAAACATACTTAATCACCTGTGCCATCGCATAAGGAAAAGCAGAGTACATTCCAGCCGCATGCTCTCGATAGTACACAAGTCTTTCAGTCACTATTACTGGACGAGCCAGAGAAACACTTTGTGTTCCTACAAATATGAGTGTAGAGAACATAGCTCCCACTCCGTTAAATATATCCTCTCTCGAGCTCCTGCGTGATGAATCTCATTCATGATTGCTCAATAAACAATAACATGATGAGAGATGACTCAGGTTTCTTTTTATGTATCATACCTTTTGGAACCGAGATCCCAGAATAGAAAGCCAAATACCAAGGCTGCTGACACAGTGAAAAAAAACCGTGCTGCTGTATACGGCACATTCCGCCAGTAGGATTTGTGCTGTTTCCATAAGCAAGCTTTGAACTGACATAGGAAGGATTGTGAGTACTTTGAGGGAAAACTAAGGGGATGTGAATAGAGAGAAGGCACGCTCAATTCCCCAATTAAAGCTTCATTTCTCCTGCACCATAAGTCCTTGACGTGAGATATTTTAATGAAAATCCTGTCCACTGTTCCTCTCCTTATAAAGAAATAAGAGAAGATTTTTTTTATTTATTGATACCTATAAAGTTCTGATCTCTTGTACTCATCTGCAAAACTTACACCCAAGATCTCTTCTTGTGCCCTCGCAGTGACTTCCATCACCCAGTCTGCAGGATTAGTATCGTCTCCTATTCTTACAACTCCAGGTATGCTCTTCAAAAACCACCAATTTGGACAAAAATGAGTCAACCAATGTGATTATGAGGTATATAAAAATGATATTAACTGCATATATAAGTGGATCAGGATTATTTAATGCAGATGTCCACCTCGAAATAGGTTATCAGTGTACGACATTGCGGTCCCAAAGGACCTGTGTATATTTCTCTTCCACCCCGGGTCAATAGGATCAACTGCGGTTAGTTCAAAAAGCCAAAGTTATGTTCCTTGCCAAAAGATGTACTTAAAGAAAGCATGTCTAGTGTCGCTGATGTTACCTCATCAAAGGATTCAAATATGTCAAGACTTGGCTGATGAATTGTGCACACTACTGTCCTTCCTGTATCAACGGTGCTTCTTATGGTTCTCATCACAATGGCAGCTGCTCGGGCATCAAGGCCTGAAGTTGGCTCATCCATGAAAATTATCGATGGGTTGGCAACAAGCTCAACCGCAATGGTTAACCTTTTCCGTTGCTCCACTGAAAGTCCATTAAGATTTGAAACTCCAACGAGAGCATTTCTTAGAGGCATCAGCTCAATTAAGTCCATCACCTCCTCTATGAAAAGCTGCATTGTTCACACATATACAGCAGTTATTACCATCAACCAAAAGCTCATGAGATTATGCAGCTAAACACGCAGAATTAAATGCACCTCTCGTGTCTTTGAGTCAGTCTCTTGAGGCAATCGGAGCCATGCTGAATAGAGAAGGGACTCGTACACAGTAACAAAAGGAGAATGTATGTCTTCCTGTTCGCAGTACCCGGAGATCCGAGCAAAAGTTTCCTGCTCCTTTTGGTGACCTGATATGGTGATGTTTCCTTCTATGTATCCACCGGTCTTCCTTCCAGCCAATACATCAAGTAATGTAGTCTTTCCAGCACCACTAACTCCCATGAGTGCCGTCAGAACTCCTGGTCTGAAAGCTCCACTAACTCCATTCAGAAGCATTAACCGATTCTGCTGAGAATCTTGGAATCCCTGCAAGTTCAAATTTTATGGATAACCATTGAATTTGTGACCAACAAGTCTTGTCCACAAGTCACTGAGTCCCAAACAAAATGTTGAAATATCATCCCTCATCGATTGACAATGGGTCCTAAATGCTCTTTATATTTATGTGATTTCCCTCCACCTATTAACTTAAGCTTTTGAGTTGAACTTTCTAACATGGCATCAGAGCCAGCTATCCCTTACGTGAAGGTGCGTGGTAAAAAAAATTCCATATGAATCTGCATAGTCAAAATTCCATGTGTAGCTCGTAATTCCACTTGCACGTGAGAGGGAGTGTTGAAATATCATCCCACATTGATTCACAATGAGTCCTAAATACTCTTCATATTCATGTGGTCTCCCTACACCTATTAGCTTAAGCTTTTGGGTTGGACTTTTTAACACAAAAGCATGAGTACCTCTGGCATATCAACAGAATATGTGACATTCTCAAAGGTCATGGACAACGGAGTAAACGGGAGAAACGTTCTTTTTCTGCCTCCTCCATCTTCTCTAGTCTTGTGTTTTTCGTTCAAGACTTCTTCTGTCATAAAAATGGCTTGTGATTTCCCATACTCTGCAGCAAAAGTTCAGTGTGCTTAGAATTATCAATTGTGGGAACCCTCGATGAAATCAGCAGCTCAGTTCCTAATGATTTTAGCTTACGATTGAGATAAGAAAGTGCGAGAGTGCTGATGACATTTAACAGAACGATGAAGCCAATCAATGCACCAAGGCTGATCCAATACCAACTTGGATCCGTGAACAAGCCTCGTAATCTCAATAGAGCTATTCCCAGAGTCTCTTGTGTTCCTTCGAGGACCTATATGGATTTCACAGATCAATTATACACTTTCCAAAAAATTTACAGGAGAAACAGCATATTATTACAATAACAGCAATTGATGGCGTACATGACTCCAAGATTCACCAAGAAATTCATTTACTGAGATGGCAGCTTGCGTGTACATTAGCGGAGATGTCCAGAAGCCCCATATCAGCCACTTCTTCATTCTTGCTGAAAAGAAGACCAGGGTCATAGGACTTCCGAGGCAAATAAAACCTGTACTCTCTATCTTTTAATGATAAAGGCCATACCTTTTGATAAGACAAACCCACCAAATGTTATAACCCAAACCAGTACGAAGCTTCCAACAGTGTTTGCAATGATATGGTCCCGGCTCAGCGTGGCTGTGCATCGAAAAAGTGCGTATGACATTTGTCCACTTAACACAAGTGCCAAGTATTGCTTTAGCAACCTGAACAATAAATCAACGAGTCAATGGAAGCAATCCACCAATACTAAAGATTACATGAATGAGAAATGTTTTGCACAAATTGGGTGATGAAACTCGCCTTGTGACACTACGATCAAAACCTATTACAAAATAAGTTGTGCAAACCAGAAGAGCGACTTCTATGAAGGATAAAGGCAAACAGAGGATGGATGACGGCAATGAGAATGCCCATGAAGGATAAAAATGGAGATCCCTTTGCTTGTAGAACACAGGAAGCTTATCAATCGTGTTTGGAAGCTCGAAAAATCCAGCAAATAATAGCAAGTGGATCAAGAAATAGAGTGCACCGAGCTGCACCGCTCCGTCTTCCACTGAATGATGCTGCTTTCTAGCTTGTCCAAATACCATTGCCAGAATGATTGAACAGATCCAAATCTGACATGCCAGTTAGATGAGGTCAAAAATTTTGGAGTTCATAAAAAAGCCTATAAAAATAAACTTCACTTACTTGAACTATCTTGAATATGTGTAATTTGGCATCCCTCTTCATTAGAGTTGCTTCCCTCGACAGGCAGGCTTTAAATAGTTCCCACTTGCTTGCACCATACTTAGATTTCGTCAAAGCTGCAGCATGATTCTTTGACCTATCAAATGGGATCCTCAGCTCCTCTTCATTAGCTCTTCCCACATGAAATGACTTGAAGGCCTCAACAAACTCAGCAACTGGAATATAACGATAAAGCGATTCTTCTTTGACCCAGTACTGCCTCTGATCCTTTCTTGAAGTCACCTTTTTAATCACAGTTGAAGCAAAAGTTAGGCAGGCATAATTTGCTTGTCCAGGGGCAGTTCGTCACTTGGAGAAGAATACTAGAGAGCCAACAGAAAGCAGATCATGCAACTTAAACTCATGTATTGCTTGGATAATAGAATACCAAATGCTCCACTGTGGAATTCATGTTAGCTCAGAAATTTTACTATTCCTCCTAGAAATGTTTTCAAAAATGAAGTGAGTGGCTGACAAATGGAAAAGTTTGCCAAATTGCCTTCCAAAATAATAAAGGAACTAAGCTAGCAATACCACATAAATGAAACTTATGTCATTAAATCACACGTACTTCCTGTAGATAGTCAGCAACGCCTTTCCTGTCAGGACATTTGAAGCCCATAGATTCAAAAAATTCGAGAATGCATTCACGCGGGCCTTGGTACACAATTTGTCCTTCCGCAAGGAGTATAACGTCATCAAAGAGCTCATAAGTTTCCGGAGGTGGCTGGAGAAGGGAGATGAGAGCAGTCTTGCTAAATATGTTAATGGATTGCCTGATAGAATTTACTATCTGAAAGGTGGTCGAACTGTCGAGACCAGTTGATATATTGTCCATGAAAAGCACATTCACAGGACCAACCAGCATTTCCCCTGAACCAATTAAATCAGAAAAGAAGAAGTGTAAATAGGTAACCAAAGCGCACCAAACTTAGCCATCTTATAAGAGAATTACATCCATGCGGTTCTTTACCAGTAGTAACACGTTTCTTTTGTCCTCCAGAAATGCCCCTTATCATTGCATCTCCTATCATAGTATCAGCGCAAACTTCAAGTCCTAAAATCTGGGAGAAAACAGTGCTTGGATCAGTGCAATGTGTGAAATCTAAGATCTAAATAGCTCTAAAAAGGTTTATCTTACCCTAAGAACATAATCAGTAGCCGTGTCTTCCTTGTGTT
This sequence comes from Eucalyptus shirleyi, assembly GCA_017140165.1. NCBI lineage: Eukaryota > Viridiplantae > Streptophyta > Magnoliopsida > Myrtales > Myrtaceae > Eucalyptus > Eucalyptus shirleyi. Next base: position 15,279,135 of record CM029448.1, on the reverse strand, counting down.
CCTTCAAAACTGATGCCTGTGCAACAATACATTCTCATCATGAGAATATAAGGAAAAACAGAAGGATAATGTCTCCAAGTCAAGTAAGATATATCTACCTTCATCAGAGCATCGATATAAGGATCTGGCTTAATTTTCAATAACTTCTCCCTTCTTAGAAGTTCTGTAAGCATATCTGCAGGTCGTGGATTTGGTAGAAGTCATGAAGATGCCAATTCTGCGTGTCTAACAGCTCTATTATTTGCAAATTTTAACTTACCGTAGCTAGAACCAACTCCTTGACATTTTGCAGAGAAGGCCAATGTTTCTCTAACAGTCATCTGGGGAATGTGGATGTCGTACTGGCTAATGTAAGCAGCCGTCCTTTCTGGCACGAACTCGTGCATTTTGTGCCCATTGTATGTAACTTCTCCTGAAAACTATAATTGACAAGGAAAATATGAGATGATTGAAGACTAATGCAAATACCAAATGCCATAGGAACTATAATGTTCTGGAAGAAAAATTCTGGAAGAAGGTTGTCGTACGTTCAGTTCTGGATCTAGCTTTCCCATCAAAGCTTTGAGTAAGGTGGTTTTGCCTGAGCCAGGTGGTCCCAGCAGCAAGGTCATTCTGCAAACAATTTAAGAAGTGTGCAATCTTAATATTTATGGAACCGACAGGATTAACAAAAGTGAAGAAAGTTGGCTAAATGATTAATCAAAATAAGGTACCTTCCAGGTCCTAAAATACCACTGACGTTACGAAGAACAGAAAACCTTCTCTTATGACTTGGAAGGAGATGAAGATAATTTCCTACATCCTTTACAGACAGAACAGACAATCACTATGAAAGCCTCAAGAATGACAACACCAAAAGAACAAGAGAAAAAAACTCATAATTGAATTTTCGTTCCAGTTCTAAAGGAGTACCTCTAGCCAGTTGACAAAGGAATTGAATACTGTTGGTAAAGCTCTATCACCCACATAAGCTTCTGCCTCAACATTGAGATTCTGGAATCGAACCTCAATCGTAGGTAATATGAGACAAACCCTGTTCTTCAAAAAATATAAATAAAACGTATATACTTGAAATACAGATAAGGCGGGAATTTGCATATGATTTTTTCGACTTGCAATATCATCTATATAAACTTCTCGCAAAATGAATCATCTTGATAAAGGCATGATTAGCATCATCTCATTCTTCTAATACTAGTACACCTAACCTGTCTATCCTGTTCTTGAGCTTCTGCAGAAATTCTTCGTTGGTATCACCACTCTTCAGAAACATATCCAGTAGACCTTGCCTCTCCTCAAACCCGAGTTTCTTGAGGTCTGTTTCTTTAAGATCTCCCGTAACTCCATGCAGAACCGCTTTCTGCACTCTCTGGTATGTTGGCAGACGCTCAAGAGCAGCCCATTTGAGAGCTTCTTCATCATCTTCTCGATTCCTACTGCCACTGTGAATGCTATGTGCATTTGAATAAGTCCTAATGGGCCCGAGCTCCATCGTCTGCCTCTGCAATCCACAGATTCAGGAATGTAGAACGCCCCAAATGGATTGCGGAATGTAGAACGCCCCAAATCATATGCTTCTTGTCTTCCATTTATATTAGTTTCTGACTTTCCAAGATAGCAAGAGACGGTATCATCAGATTATTGTTTCTTAATAAGAACGAGGAATATCTGAGCACCTTAAATACCCTGTGAGATTTGGCATTGAATGACTTCATTAAAAATCGTAATCTTGGAAATTGAAATGTCTATATTTTGGAAGCACCTTCCTTAAGTGGAAGTTTACCAATTTTGGTGCTCTTCACTGCTTTATCTCCAGGACCAGGATCCAAGCGTCTGTGGCTCTGAGGATTAGTATAATCTGGTCGGGCTTCAAGTTCAATGTAACTAAACGCCAATTTCCAATTGTGAGTCAGGTTTACCTTTCAGTCAATAGCCATTCCAATCACTGAGATCTGCTGGCAATTGAAGTTAGCTGTAAACAGACTCGGGAACACCTGAACTTTTCCAAGCCTCGTGGTAAAGATTGGATTTGGGGTACCAACAGGGAAGGCAGTCACGTATGTCAAGAAATCCATTTAGTTGGTTCATTTCGTTGCATGTCATTGTATGTCAAGAAATCTATTTAGTTTGTTCATTTCGTTGCATGTCATTGAATTGTAGGAGCCTCGTTGATTTTTCGGTCTGTGAAGACAAAGTCCATCTAAAATTGCATCATTTAAGTCAAAATTTGGAGAGTCTAGGAACCTAAAATAAGTGGAGTATTAGCAGTTGCTGCAATTTTACATCATCCTTTCCTCATGAATCTCTTATTTGGCTGATCGTGATTCGCGAAAACAAGCTATGCGCATAGCTTGGATGCACCGCATGCATTTCTTCTTGTGCTTAACCAGAGAAAGCCAGGAAAATTCTCCCCATTTTAAGCCGTGAAAACAAGGACCGCCTTAGATTAATAATTATGAACCAGACACGGTTGTACAAAATATCAGGCAAGGTCCCACAATGGTACCAGGAATAGGGAGAAGTACATACTCGTCACCATATTCAGAAGCAAGAAAGGTCATAGTGACACTATGGACCAAAAAAAAAAAAAGGTCGTAGTGACACTGAGTAATTTAGGGGATTAGTTCTTTTATCAGTCATTATGCTAATGACCGGAGCATCACAAAATTCATAAACTTAAGAATTAAATCTTTTATACTAAAAATGCATTTGGTATCATTTCTACTATCGGGAATAATTTTTGTTTATAAATAATTTGTTCATTTCTATTTCCTAGACGAGTTTTTGAGTATTCAAATGCATTTGGTAATTGTACAAAATATCAATTTTTGAGATAAAAAATTAATAGATACTTGGTACAACTTAATTTTTTTATGACATTTTTTCTTTTTATTTTGTTAATAATTTTCTCAAATTTTTTTTTTTCCTCCCTTCTTCTTCTCCTCTAGTCGATCGTCGGTCGAGCCTCCACAATGGTTGGCAACCTTGGGTGAGCCTTGCTATGGCTGGGCAAGGCCACGCTCACCATGGCTAAGCAAAGTTGACCTCGTGGTGGCTAAATAAAGTCGAACCTCGTTGGTGGCTAAGTGAGGTAGCTTTGTACAAATCTAGGGAGGCTAGGCCTCACCTGACCAACTTCGCCAGATTTGGGCTAGGCAAGTCTCCCCCAAGAAGAGGAGGAAGAAGAAAAGAAAAAAGAAAATGAAAATGACCTAATTTAGAAATTGTTCCCTGTAGCAAAGAAATAAATTTTTTAACTTTTCTATTTATATTCGAAACCCATTCCCTATCTACTTATCTATTCTGGAGAGTATAAAAATTAACTAATGTTATCAAATGGATTTCCATTCTTTTTCTATTCCAAAGAACAACAGAAAAATTGAGGATAGGCCCCGAGGAAAAGGTAATTTCAGAATGCTAGTACCATGGCCCCATCAAATGTATTGGGTCGATACCATTCATTTACAAAGCATAATGCTCCATTATTAATCTGCAAAGGTACTCTCTGCTCTCTGAAGCCTGAAGTAATGTTTTTTCTTTCCATAAGCTGTCATAAGAAGAATTTTTCCCTACAACCAGAACAAAGGTAAACCAAGAACTCATCTGGCAGTTGACATGGGACGAGATTCTAACATCCACGAGCATACATCAAATATCTAAATCCCCATAAATTCAGCATCTCTATGCAGATTTACATCCATACCCGAAAACAAAACTCCACACTAATCCAAGATTCCACCATGCTTCTCGATTCGATAGTTCAGTGACGTGTCACACATTGCCATTGACCAGTACTCCACGCCTTAAGCTAGTATCGTTGCCAAAGTCACTTTCTGCCAATGCCGAATCAACAAGGGACTGCAAAGGGAAAAAGAATATTCATTTACAACACTACTCATCCACTCATCTTTTCTAGTTCTGTCTCTTACAGAAGATTCTAGAGTTCTAAACAGTTTGTGAATTAACCTGATTTCCCAAATCCAGAAAAGCAATTCAGTCTCAACAAAGACAACATTCCATGAAATCAATATCTCAAGGGTACCTTAATCGAACTCAGAAAAGCATACATTCACATGCTAAAAGTTCTCTCTATGGAGTCTCATTTACCAATCGCTTGTAACTCAAGGAAAGGTATGAATGCAACCACACATCTAAGAAAAAAGTGAGTCATGCCCAGCCCCCCATTCTTCAGAGCACCAAAGTTTTCTCAAAAATGGAATGGGCAATAGATAGCAGAAAACTGAAACCAAAGCTAACAGGGAAAACTCAGGTCCAAATGCAGCCTTGACTGAACCAAATCAGAACAAGCAACTTGAAAGTCCAATTAAAATCCACTCAGCCATTAAACTCAGAGAACAAATTTCTTTGGTATTTACATAGCTTTCAATACTGCAGTACACAATATTTTTAAAAAATATTTACCTAGCTAATATGATGTACTGAATGTGGGCTAAAACAGAAATACAGAATTGAATCACTACATACACACCCAAAAGGGTACTTTTCACACCACTATATGCACTCTTTTTAAACATACTGACTTCTTTGATCTAACAAAACAATAGCCAGCAAAAGTAAAACAGTTTCAATCATGATAAATGCTATTTAGAAAAGTGATCAACAGCAGTGACTGTACTCTTTATCCAATGCTACATCTTTTTACAAAATTCAAGAAGCTTCACGTTTCAAAACAAAATAATGTAGATGTACTAGCAATAAATTTAAATAATTAAATAAATAAAATACAAAAAGGAGTTCACCAATGTTCCCCATTGGGTTTACCATCCTCTCCACATGCTAGAAATAAAAAGGAGCCTTAGGAACTAAATCGAAATAAATTCCTTGTAAATGTGGAGGGAAAATGGAGTTGGTAGCAATCCCTACATACACACCCAAAAAGGTACTTTTCACGCCACTATATGCACTCTTCTTAAATATACTGGAGACATGATGACTTCTTTGATCTAACAAACAATAGCCAGCAAAAGTAAAACAGTTTCAATCATGATAAATGCTATTTAGAAAAGTGATCAACAGCAGTGACTGTATTCTTTATCCAATGCTACATCCTTTTACAAAATTCAAGAAGCTTCATGTTTCAAAACAAAATAATGTAGATGTACTAGCAATAAATTTAAATAATTAAATAAATAAAATACAAAAAGGAGTTCACCAATGTTCCCCATTGGGTTTACCATCCTCTCCACATGCTAGAAATAAAAAGGAGCCTTAGGAACTAAATCAAAATAAATTCCTCGTAAATGTGGAGGGAAAATGGAGTTGGTAGCAATCCCTTCCTACTTTATCATTGCTTGAAACTTACAAAAGAACAACCGTAGCATGCAGGAGAAAGAACTCCCTCCAACTCTGCATCACCAACATAACAAAGAAAGAAAAAGCTAACCTGCAGTTCCTGTTCACAGCTTTTAAGTTTGCTGCTGTAGTCTCTGATTTGAAGATAGCATTTGTGAAGCTACAAAAAAAAAAAAAAAAAAAATCCCTGATTCAGGTATTTTCTTAAGCAGTAGCTGAAAATTAAAAAACCAACAGAATATTGGCCAAAATACCTTGGTCAACTGCATCTTGCGTCGAGAAGTTAGTTTTTTTGCAGAGGTCAAAGAATCCTCTAATTTCTGCAGTCAACATCAAATCCAACTAATTATATTGCAAGCTGGGTAAGCCACAACTGACATAACCGGAAAGAACTTAAAGGAGTGAAACAAAAAAAAGCAACATCCTCAATTCAGCATTCCATTGTGTTGGGACACCTTAAAAGTTACCTTAGATTTCTTCTGCAGTTCCAAGATAAATTGTTGCTTTTCATCCAACGTCTCTTCCATATGAGAGATCTGCCCACAAGCAACTTCAAATAAGAACAAGGATTAAGAAGAATTTGCCAAGACCAGGTTTTGAGCCAGCTTTTCCTGGTTCAGCTGTTTAAATTGAAACAAGACAATCTAGGTCCAATACCCTTATTAATTTTTCTCCTAGCCCATACATTCTTTTAGGAGCTAACAGATCTCTACAGAACTAAGGAACATTCTTTTCTTTCAAGCAAAGATTAAATCATGTGGTGGAATACAACCTCATCTTTCAGTTCTTCATGCTTCTGAATTGAAATCTCCAGTTGCTCTTTAGTCTGTCAAATGGAAAGATGGTTCTTAATCCTTCAGCACAGAAGCTTAAAAATGAAATCTGAGACTCCAAAGCTTACATACCTGATCATAACTATCATAAAGCAAATCTGATGAAAGTTCCCTACTATGAAGGCTGTTAGGACTGGAACTGCAACCACAGAAGGACAAAGATAGTTCAACTCAGTCAGGATTAACCTTAAGCTACTACTTGCACCCAAATTGTTTACACACAGCAGACATCCTCTGTTCAGAACAACAAAACATGGCAAGACAGTTAACTGGGCTTGTATGATTCAAATTAATAACTTGACAACCAAGCAGATTGAAGGATCTTTCACCCAACAACTAACTAAATCCATGAACACATCATACAAATTGAAGAACTCTTTACTTTGTGAAGAACTGTGATTTTATAGGACAGAAGTTTGACTGACACTGGAGGGTGGCCACCCTAGCATGCAGCAACTAAAATAAAAGATCTGTCCCCTTAGAGGAAAATTACATAAAAATTGTGAAACAATATCCTCTAAATTAAAAAGACAATGGCTTCCATTCTTGGGGAGAGATTTTTTATTATTTCAAATTCCATAATGTCCCAACTCCATAACTGTGTTACTGCCTGATTTGCTTTGCCTTTTTCCCAAAATCTGTTTAACTTATATGAAAAATTAGAAAGCAAACAATGCAAAAGTAAAACTAAGCTTGAACTTGACATAGAGTTTCTTTACCCTCTCCGCTTCCTTGAAAACTGATTTGCATCATTAAGGTCCCTTCTGTCAATCGGCATATCACCATCTGTGTCCATGTCATGAATCCTTACGTGCTCCCTGCTGTGCTCTTGCTCATCATCAACCACGTCCCTGCCGGCGTCCTCATCTCTATCCACGAGATGATCCCTTTCATAATCATGACCGTGAACATGCTCATACTCTCTCTCCCTGTCAAGGTCATGGTCTCGAGACCGACCTCGCTCTCTAGACCGGTCACTATACCGATCCAAATGCCTGTCCCTATCGTGATCATAGTCCCTTTCCCTATGTCTACCTCGTTCTCGATCCATGCCCCGCTCATTGCTCCGTGGCAAGCCCTCACGGCCGAAGCCCCATCTACCTCCTCTAGTCTTCACCCCATTAACTCTAACCACCCGTCCATTGATAGTCTAAAACACAAAACGCGACACGGTCAAAGATCCCTATCAAAAACGAGCGAGCAAACGAAAGCAGCCGAATCGACTCTGTAAAGATTTTCTACCACATACCCTTCCGTCCATGTCATTGATGGCATCGATCGCCGACCTCGGGTTCGTGAACGTGACAAAGCCGTAGCATTTCCCCCTCGTGGAACGATCATTAATAATCTGCAAAACCAAATTCGCACACCGCATTACATAAAACCCTAGAAAAGCCCCCACAAAAAAAAAAAAAAAAAAGGAGGATCGCTCGCTTGCAATCCGAACTTTTGCTACTTCAATTCAAACAACCATCACTTAAAGCCCAGGCCAAGAGCTACTGACAACTCAGGCAAGCTATCGACAAGAAATGAGGCGAAAACCCTAATTGCGAAGCGAGGGGGAACGGACCTTGACGGCGACGATGGAGCCGTAGATGGCGAAGAGGTCGCGGAGGGAGTCGTCGTTGACGTTGTACGGAAGGCCTCCGACGTACACCGAGCTCTCGTCGTCGATCGTCATCCTCCTGCCTCACTCTCTCTTTCTCTCTCTTCGTCGCCTCGCCGGAGATAGTCTCAGCTCTCTCAAATCGTGCCTCGATCCTCAAGCGTTTCGGCTCGGTCTTGGAAACAGAACCGGTTTCCCTTGCTCTCGAGAACCGGTTCGAACAAAATAATTGATATCTATCGTTAATAGATAATAACGGAAAAGAATTCCAAAATAAACATTTTTCTGATTTTGTGACATTACCATTTCATGAAAAATAATGTGATTGGGAAAAATATTTTTCCATAAAGGGAAAAAATTTTTCTAAAATAGAGGAAAATGTTTACTGACTTTGATAAAAAGGAAAATATTTACCATACCTTTGTTCACCTCACTTTCCTTCATTAGATACTTTGTCCTTTTAATTTTTTTTTAAAATCAATTTTTTCTTTTTTCTTTTTCTTCTTCATTGGCCAGTTGCCAGCCACAGGCAAGCTCAAGCCCCACCAAATCCAACCACCTAGGTGGAGCTTAAGTGTCACCAAAGGTCACCAAACGTCAATGAGGCTCTAACAATGTCTGGCAAGGCTTAAACCTCTCCAAGCAACTAGATCTAGTGAGGCCTAAGCTCGCCCAACCGGTCTTGAGTGAGCTTGGGCCTCACTAGATCCAACCACCTAGACGGACTCGAGCCTCACCCGAGGTTGCTAGACATTGGCGAGGCTTTATTGACTCCGACAAAGCTCGAGTCTTGCCCAAGTGATCGGATCTAGTGGGGCTCAAGCTCACAATGTCGAACAAGATTGGTCTTGCCACAAGTTGACAAGGCTCTAGCTCACCTATGGCCCATTGTCAATTGTCAATGTGGCCAACCAATGAAGAAGAAAAATAAAAGAAAGAAAAGGAAAATATAGAAAAAGAATTAAAAATTGATTTTTTTTAAAAGTATAATGGTAAAAAAATTATTGAAAGAGGTGCAAGGAGGAAAAGATTTTATTTATAGAATTGGCAAAAAATATTTTTAGTTCATTTTTAGGTTTTAACCGAACAGCAGAAATATAATTACTTTCCTAGAAAATTGCTTCTTAAAAAATATTTTCAGAAAAGTCATATATTCCTTGAAACAAACAAAACCTAAAATTTCATGCATTGCGATACTAAATATGTGAGATTATGAGTTAATTATGGCCAAGAAATTTGGTCATTCTAGAGATTGTAAAGATGCGTTTGGTAACGTTTTTATTAAAAAATTGTTCTAGAAAATAGAAATTAAAAAAACTAATTTTGTTTAGGGAATAATTTTTTAATAGAAAAAACACGTTTGGTAACTGCACAAAATTTATGTTCTTGGAATAGAAAAAGAACAAAAACACATTTCATAAACTTATATAATTTTTTTTGTTTCTTTTAATTTTTTAATTTTTTTCTTATTTTTTTTCTTTTTTCTTCCTTTTGGTCGATCACCAGCCTCGGCCATGGCCAGCGATTGGCCGATGAGGGTCGGCAATGCTCCAACGAGGTCACTGGCCCTCGATAGAGACCATGGCTGAGGCTAGCAACCAGCCAAAGAAAAAAAGAAAAAGAAAAGAAAGAGAAAGAAAAAATAGGAGAGAGAAAAATTGTTTCTTAAAAGTGTTTATGAGAACAAGAAACAAGTTTTTCTTATTTTTTGTTTTTGTTTCAAATCTATTTTCAGGAACAAAAAAATAGATTTTTTGTTCCGGGAACAAAAGTGTAAACAATCTTTTTTTGTTCCCTGGAACAAAAGAATAGAAATTGTGTTTCGAGGAACAAAAAAAGATAACACAAACAAACAGGCCCTAAGAGGATATGTGAGTTCTTTGAATTAGAAAGAAAAATTTCTTTGGAATTGAGCTACAATTTAGGAGATTACTTGATTTGATTTGGTTGAAATGATATGAATCAATTTCCCTCTTCAGACTCATACAAATCAAAATGAAAAACTTAGCCATTGCATTTTGCGACGTCTCCCACATGGAGATAAGACCTTGGATGCTCAAAATGATGTCAAAGACAAATTAAACAAAGGGTTTCATTGGGTTATATGGCCAAGTCGATTTTAGATTGGGTTAACTTTGGGTTACGGTAGTTGTTTGGGTTTGGGTTTAAAATCATCCTCGATTTTCCTTTATTTTGAATATGGACCGGATCAAGTAATGCTGGAGTTGCAAGTCTAGTCAAGTTTTGGATTATTTATGTCTGGGATTCCTCAAGACCAAAGTATTTTTGGTTCGGGCTGATTTCAAATGCAGTTCATTTTGTTTTTTTTTTCCTGGGTAACAAATGAGCATATTCATTCACTAAGATAGAGTTTGTAAATACATTTCATAAGTTTGAAAACAAAGTAAATCCAAAAGCCCAGAATAGATAGAGATATAAAGGACCCAATTACTCGGAAGCACTTTCTTCTTTGAACCTTAATAACCCAATATACCACCCCATTTGATTCTCTTCGATGATAACTACATTTCGCTCCCATGCAATTTGCACCATGTTGGAGAGTCCACTCATTATATCAACATGATCTATTTTCACTTTTAACTTCCCTCAAAATTATGACTCGAAAAAATCTGGGGCTTTAACCAAAACTCTTGCCTCCGTTTGCCCCATCAATGAAACCTTAATCGACCATGGATCCATCCACTAAGGCTACGTTTTAGAAAGGTCTTGGGAAGGGGCTTTGGACACCCAAAATCCCTTTGGGCAATATTTGAGTGTTTAGGAAAATTTTTGCAAACCCTATTAAGGAAAAGTTGGCTTTTGGGAGGCTGAAAGTCTAAGATAGGTAGGAGGTTACTTTGGGCTTTTCAGTATTCTCGGCATGATAGGGAAATGATTAATGAAAACTTTGTTTTTCCTTTGTTGCCCTCATAATTTTATTTAAAATTCCAAATTTAACCCTTTTTTTAAATAAAAACCCTATCTCTACTTCAAGGACCCGCTTGCCTCTTTGATCTCACTCTTCTCTTTGACTTCGAAGCTTGTCTCTCCGATTGTCTATCTTTGGTAGCCTCTCTCTTCGCTCAACAATTGCTTGCTTTTGTGATGCTTGCTTCTCTCTTTGCTCAAAACCTAGGCACCGTCTCTCTCTTCACTTAGAACATAGTTGCTCGTCTCACCTCGAATCCAAGTTATTTGGTTTCTATTCCTTCTCGTTGTGCTTTTGTAGTTGTGATTCTTAAGCACATGGTGATTTCATGAATGGTACTTTTGATGCTATGCTTGTTTGAGAAATATCATTGTTTGAGTAATACAAAGTTCTTGACAGAGATGGAAGAGTGCAAGGTATATAGAAGTAGATTATAGGATTCCTTTTAGTGATTGATGACATAAAATTTAAGGTCGTCTTAACTGAATTGATTGAAATGATCACTTGAATTGGAGTGACATGAATAGGAATTTCTTTCCTCTTGACATGGTGGGCGAGAGAATTCTTTGGAATTCAGAATCTAAGTGTGTCAAGGTTCTAGTTGTTGGGGGCATCAATGAATGCCCATCTCCAAGAAGCTCAAGGTGGGTGGTCTAGGGAGTTGGGTTTTCCTATTTCTATTCATTTTTTCCCAATTACATGTCTAGTTTGATGTGCTCTTTCATGGGTTCATGTAAATTGGATTTTAAATCTATTTACAATGTCCCTTGCTTTGTAAATTTTAAAATGTTGTCTTCATGTTTATTTGCCAATTGGAGAGAGTGATGTGTTGTTTGGTGCAAATCACTTGTCTTGTGTGGTAGATGAAGTGTTTCATTTTTGTATTTATTTTATTGAATATTTGCAATCAACAAAGAAATCTTATTTTTTTACTGGAATTTGAAGTGGTATGTTCATAACATTTGATGCATTTGGCACTTGAGTCTAATTCTTTTACTAGAATTTGAAGTGGTCCTAATGGGCATCTCTCTAGAAAGACTCATTTTTTTCTTATTCAAAATGAAATTAGTGTCTTTTTATCTTTTGGGTTTTAGTGCTCATGGAGCGACCCCATTAGCTAACTTTGGTCAATTCTTGAGTGCTCTTCCTTGCATCCTTGGCTACGTATCATCAACTGCTCTAATAATTTATTATCTTTGACTTAGGGTTAGACTTGGTCGTCTTGGCACAATAAAACAATCCATTGGCTGCGATTCCTCATTTTGCAGTTCTTAATTAGTTGGAACTTGATTGAAATAGTGGGAAAATTAATCTTTGATGGAATAATCATAGTATACATGTGCCGGTAAAGCTATGTTCGCGAGTGGCTCGTGTGCTTTTATTGATCACCGATTGTATAGGGAGATGTTTCTTTAAGTCTTCATTTGAGGATCTTTGCTTTAAAATAGTAGGTGCAGGCTTTTGCATGACTTTTCTTTAGGTTCTATCTTTGCGTAATCGGAAAAGTTTCCCACGACCATGTCTAACTTGTGATTACTGTTTTGAGCACTCCATGATGATTTTGTTGCAAGTCGCATTATGTTGTAGCTTTATGTTTCCTTAGTTTGAAGGAAAAATATGTATTTAGTGAAGATCATTGTAAAAATTGAGTGGCCCTAGGTCTATCTTAATTTTATGTCAAAATCTACATACGTATGTATTCATCCATGTTTACGGAATTAGGTCATAGTTAATCTTATTTGTTTTCATTTTTCAAATGTGTTTGTGTTCATTTTGTTAAAAGATGGCAAGTTCATGAAAGGAAAAAGACATATTGGAGCCCTAAAAATGTAGAAAGTTCTTATTGATTATGCATTGAATATATTGAAAAAGGCAATCATCCTACGAACAAGAAAATGGATAGATTGATAGTTATAATTAACAAATTTGAGGAGCTAATGGGGAAAAAATATGATAAACATCAAATGAATAGTAAATGAGATAATTTAAAAGAAAAATGGAAAAGATAGAAGCACTTGGTTAAAAAAGAAACAAGACTAGGATGGGATCTAAGGAAAAAACCATTAACGCAAATGATGAATGGTGCGAGAGAAAATTTTAGGTATTTATCTTTTCTTTTTTACTTTTTTTGTAAGTTTATCTTTTATGATACAACTTATGAAAATATTTTATTATAATAGGTTAATCTTAAGCTTAAAGTTTTTTGAATGAAAAGCATACATTTGGATGTTAATGTTTTATTGGATAGAATATTCCAAGGTACAATTTCTACTAGAAGTGTTACTTGGAATCCTACATAAGGTTTAGGCAATAATGAGAATCTTGAGACTACACAAGCTGAAATTAGTGATTGTGCAGGATCTATTGATGATACTTCAAAGTGTGATATAGATGAAACAAATGTCCAATTAAGTCAAAGTAAGAGCCATAAAAAAGTAACACAAAGTTCAATAAAGCAACCTTGAGGAAAGAAAGAAAAAAATTGACCATACATGTTAAGTTAGTATCACAAATTGACAAACTTTGTTTAAATGTTGAAAATAGGAGCAATGCAACATCAGTTGCAAGGAGTTTAATCCTTACAAACAAATTATGCAAATATTGAAAGCCATACTTAAGATTAAGCAAACCGTAAGTTGTTCTTCTTCACACTTTCATAAAGATAATAAGTAGATTTTTATAAACTTAGATAGAGACGAAGAAAAAGTTGAGTAAGTTGGAAAAGCGTAATAGTCATTACTACGATACCAATTGTTTGTACTCTTTTATATTTTACATTGTTGTAATATGAGACTTATTTTCAATTGGTGATTGGCACTACTTGTAAACACTATTTTTTTTTTATTTATGTTTTAATGTGAGACATGTGTTTTTAGTTTATGTTCTTTTGATTGGGTGGAATTTACACATATATTATGGATGATAATTGTTCCATTGATGGATGATTTAAATTATTCATCACTTTTCTATATCTTTATTATTACAATTATTTTACTTTAAACATTTAGACAATTCTCCTGAAAGAGAAATCTATGAAAAAGGACAATGAATATTGGCAACTTGTGGGAGCCACTTATTTTGTAATCACTTATTAGGCAATATACGGTTACAAAAACTTTATATGAAATCATCATATACAAGAAATGCATGGTTAAGAGAGTTAATGAACGAAGATACTAATCTAATTATGTGTTATCAAATGTTTATAATGGATAAGATTGTATTTAATAATTTAATACATGATTTAGTAATACGCTATGGTCTTGAAGAAACTAGGAATATTAATGTTACAGAGATGCTCAGAATCTTCGTATTTTATGACATGATGTAAGTAATAAGTTAACACAATAGCACTTTCAACGTTCTAAAGAAACCATAAGCAAATACTATATCTTAATATTAGATAAAATATGTGAAATAGGAAAATATTTGATTCAACTAACTTATCGTTAATTTAAGGATGTTTCAAAAAAGATCAATAATAATAAAAGTTATTATTCATATTTTAAGGTACGTTTCAATTATACAATAGAAAGAAAGAACTAAATATAAATTTTGATTATACAATAATATTTGCGTTTTTGTTTTAGGATTGTATTGGAATTATTGATAGCATACATATCCCAATGGTGATACATACAAAAGATTAGATTTGTTTTATCGGTCAAAAAGGTACATCGACTCAAAATATCTAGTGGTGAGTAATTTTAACATGGAATTCATTTATGTTTGGACTAATTGAGAGAGATAAGCCCAAGATACTCATATTTTATATGAAATCTAGGGAGACATGATGTGCAATTTCCTTATCCTCCCTAAGGTTAATTAATTAATGATTTTTGTACATTAATATGTATGAATATGGTCTATGTTGATTAAATTTATATTATATTTATGCAGATAAATATTATTTAGTAGATGTTAAATATCTAAATCCAATGGGTTATTTGGGACCATATAAAAAAGTTGGATATTATTTTGCAAAATTTCAACAATGTCCTCCATCTATAGGTTATTGAAAGGTATTCAATTGTGCTTATTCCTCGCTATGATTGGAAATTGAGCGAGCCTTGGGTTTATTTGAAGAAGAATTGCAAGATTCTAAAGCATATATCAAGTTTTTTATTTGAAAAGCAAGTAAAAATTATTATAACAACAATGACTTTATATAATTATATATGAGGAAAAGCCACTGTCAATAATAGATATTTTACAAGAGTATATTTGAATCACAATTATAGATATTCAGCTAACCTTGATCAAACAAATGAGGGGGTTAGCACTTCAAATGATAATTTATTTTCTAACATGACACATTTACATAATCGAATAGCAATGAGTTTAGTAAATACTTAAGGATGCTTATATTTTTCAATGATAACCTATTTCTTTCCTCAATACATATGTAACCATGTTTATTATAATGAAATTACTCTTTTTTTATTGAGAAAAGTTCACTTCAATGTGATTTTTTATTTATTTATGAATTTGTTAATATATCTCTTTTATTTACATCTCAACGTGAAAATATAAAAAACAATCATTGTTTTTATTTTCAATTTTTAAAAATTAAAATTGAAAATGTTTAAATTGATCATGTCAAAAGACTTCCCAAATATATATTTACCAAATAGTATTTTCCCAAAATTGTTTCCCAAGTCACTTTTCAATAACAATTTACCAAACAGTCTTTATATTTCTTCAAAACCCTTTAGATTAAAGGCCCTTGCATTTCTCGAAAGGCTTTCCCCAAAATCTATCCAAATGCACCCTAAATGCCCATTATTATCCTTACACATAGCAGCAATAGCTCCTTCACTAATCTCATCTTAATAAATTATGTCAAGATCTATCTTCAATATTCCTATCTCCGATGGTTGCCATGATCAAGCTGGGTTTAATATTGAAGCTTTGTTTTGTCTCTTTTCAATAAGCCATCTTGAATAATTTTGTAACATCGATTGAGTTTCTTCAACTGTCTACTCATGATCTAGTTTCAAGAACAACATATGAAGTTGTTTTTCACCTTCCACACTTGCCAATGAGCAATCTCCAACAACTCAAAAGGGACAATGATATGCTTAAATTCAGATAATCCTATTATCACATTTAAAAAACCTTAAGAAAATATCTGTATTTTGCAGTGATGGATCATCCCACGCCTTTTTGTCCATGGGCTTTGTAATGCCCTAAAATTACCAATCTTAAAATATTTGTGAATAAACTAATATGGGCTCCAAAAAAAAACTACTAATATGGGCTCAAAGGATTGGCAATTAGGAGAGGCAGTTGACTCGATGGGTTGTGCAAGGGCCATAAGAATCGGCCTACCGGGTTGAGAAATTAGGATATTGAGTCGGTGAAGGAGATTGGGTCACAATATGGGCCCTATTGATCGTATGACTGCAAGAGGCTTGGAATTGAGAAAAATGTCCTAAACTGATGGAAAAAGCGTTTAGAATTAGTCTACTAGTAACTAACAAATTTAGGATAAGCGTTATGAATATATCCTAACTATAATACTAATATGACCCCAAAATTGAAGTGATCGAAATAGACACCCAATTCTCCTTGTGGCCAAAGAAGGTAAGGGTAAAATAGGAAGTGAAACTTAAGACTAGACCTCATAATTAACTTGAATTAAGCTTTTCACTCAAGACAAATTATCCAAATTAAGATTTATATTTAATTTTACATGTAAAAGGAGAGAACTCCATTTAGTTTTCCTCTATCCCTCCGATTCCTAAAACTCCGGCCGGCCGGCCACCTCCCCCTTTCGAGGGAGACCCATCATGTCTCTGTACCATGCCCCCATCCTTTCAAGGGGGAAGGCATCATGGAGATCAGAGCAGCCTGCCCTACCCCCAAAGGGGTTGTGGCCGGGCTTGGCAATGGGGCCGATATATTTATTTAGGCCGGATATTATCCGATTCCTAAAACTCATTACAAATCATCACCACCCCTCTCATCCAATTAATTTTCATGCAAGCTAAAGAAACCTGCTTCACAAACTTTCCTCTAATCATTAGGCCCTTCTTCTTCTCTCCTTCTCTTCCTCCCTCACTTCTCCTTCGTTCTCCACCCCCCCTCCCTCGAGACAACCTTTGCCCCCCTCTCCATTTTCTCACTTGTTTTTTTAAGAAGACAGCGAGTTTTGGAGCTTCTAGCCTCCAAGCCACCATGAAGAAATAGGTTTTTAGATGTCAAAACCAGGTAAGCTAGAAGTTAGGTTTCAAACCATATCATCCTCTCGTTGCCTGACGCATATGGTTTCGGTTAGTGTGTTTCTCAACTGTAGGAGATAGTTTTTAGAAATAACTTGACATGCATATAAGTTATGGTGACTGATGCGTTGTGCATGAGAATTTTCTTGAACGTTTTTGGGTGATAGACTTGCATGAGGCGAGAAAACATGAGATGAGAATCATTTTTCAGAATCATTTTTGGCCACTTAGGGCCTATTTGGTAATTTGCCAAATAGTGCCTAATTCTATTATTTTATTCTTTAAAAAAAAATCCTTCTAGTAACCTTTTTGTTCATGGAATAAATTTGCTCTTGGGAATAGATTTGGTATGGAATCAAGAATTGAAAGAAAATTGCTTTTTTTTTTTTTGAGAACAACTCCAAAATAAAACCCAAACAAATTTCTTTTTTTTTCTCTTTTCTTTCTTTCTTTTTCTCCTCCTCTTCTTCTTCCTCTAGCCAATCATTGGCCATGGCGATATAATAAAATCATTAAACAATTAAAAGTAATTCTAAGTTATAAAAAAATTTGAGAGTCGTATCAAACACATTTCTATTCTTGGAATAGAAATATTATGTAGTTGCCAAACATTTTTGAATGCTCATAAACTTGTCCAAGAAACAAAATCTGAAAAAACCATTTCTAACCATTTCTAAGCAAAAAATATTCATAAGAACAGAATGATTACCAAACGCATTATCATCTCTCCATAATATTGATGTTTGCCTAATTTTCAACCATCATTGGATCAATGGACTCATGATATTTGTACCCAATAAGATACTTTCAAGAAAATATAATCCTTTTAGAACCTTACTCCATAAAGATGAAAGATTTTGAAATATCATCCATGCATGTTTCCCCAACATAACCTTGTTAAAGGAAATCAAATCCTAGCAGCGAAAGCCTCCATTGTCCTTTTTGAATTTCAAGATTTCCAATTACTTCCAATGCGTACCAAACTAGTTGCCACCTCTTTTTTTACTAAATTGCAAATATTTTCTTCATAGTAGCTTTACATGTAGACACTAATATCTTGAAAACTGGCATGACACACTGGGGAAGAACTTGCACCACCACTTTAATTAGAATATCCTTTCCCACTTTCGATATCAAATTTTCTCCCTAGTTAGAAGGGATCCCTAAATACTTGTCAGTTTTTTTCAATTTTTGAGATTCGTCGTCTGCCCAAAAGAGCATAGCAACATTGATTCAATTTAGTATATGAAAATATTCGATGTTGTCAATACAACAGTGAATATTTTCATATAACTCCGTGACTATATTGAACAAATTAAAAATTCATAAATCATATTACCCATTGATTTAAAGTTCAAAGACTACATGGAACAAATTAAAAGTGCAAGGCTACATTAAACATTGGGTCAAAGTTTATAAACCATTTACGTCATTTCCCCATATTTTCATGAGCAGTTTTATACATGCAATTGATCATGAATTAATGAAAGAACAACATTGAATATCTTCATACAGCTTAGAGATTACATTGAATATATATCACAAGTTCAGGATCATATCAAATAAATTAAAAATTCATGATTACATTGTACATTTGACCAAAATTTAAGGACAGTTATGTCATTTCTCCATATTTTTATGAGTGATTTGCTACATGCAACTCATCTTTTCTGTGATTAGCTAGTAAGATTCCTAATTAACTGCTAATTCACATATCTTATGTGTTCCTAAAACTCAGAAATTAATTGTCGTGTTCATGTTCATATGTTGTCATTTGTACATTAAATCTAATTCTGGTTGATCTGTAGTCCAAGATCACTTGTTCGCCCTCCCAATATTTCATAATGATCGGGTGTCCGGAATTTGAGGTACGGCGACAAATGTCAAGTGAAATTGTTCTACAGGAAGATCATACTGATGGTTGATGTACATGCGGAGCACCATCCCCGTGCTAGGGACAAACTAAAAAGCCTAAAACATTAATAAATTTTCGTTGTCAAGACGGAAAAGTTCTATTCATACATCCGATTCTTATAAGTTCAATACATGTGAGTCGTCATATCATAGATATCTTTCCATGCATCCAATTAACCTGACGACTTGTGTAAATTGAATGCGTGCAGCTACGAGACTCCTCAAACTATACAGGCGTTTAAATTCAAGTTCAACTATGCATTTCATTTTTTTATAGATTTAGGCCCGTTGAAAAGGAAATTCCTGCCAAGTTTGAGCCCGTCATTTTGGAATCAGGAATTGGGACATAAGCCCAGTGACCTCTTGCTTTGTCATAAGATAGCCATATCATGTCCCACGCACCTTCACAATTACTCACCAAGCATGCCCTAATGATCCCTCCTCTTTCTTCCAAACAGCCCATCAAAACCCCGTAGGGCTTCTCAATTTGTCCGACCAAATTTCTTGGGATTTCCGATACAAATTCCCAGTTTCTACCGTCTTCGCTCGAGCCCCATATCTCAATTCTCTCCAAAAATCTCGTCCTTTTACGTGCGGCGTCGCCATCACTCGATTTCACTATCATCATGTGGCCATCGCCGTACACATGTATGAGATTGGCCGAGTAATCCCGACCAAGTCTACCGTTCGGCTCCCGCCCTCGATTGCCTCCTCCACTGAATCCAGGCCGCAGAACTAAAGGGCTTAGGCTTTCGGATCCACATGATACAATCACGTTCGACCCGGGTCCATTGACCAAATGAAGAAAGATGCGTCCGTCGAGTCCTTCACCGGGACTTCGCGACCGGCCCTCGGTCTCTTCCGCTTCCATCCTCTTCCAATCATCAGTCTCCGAGTCGTACACGAACAGAGTAGGCCGATCCTCCACCAGCTCTGCGAACAAGAAGCGGAAGCGACCCGACCCGGGAGGCCCGCATGGAACCAGCTTCATCCCGGACCTCCTCCAGGAAGAAGTGCCCCGTGGACCCAACGGGCTTGGCGGGACTCTCTTGACCTTCTTGGCCATCAAATCGACTGCCATCACTTCCTTGTCTCTATTGCAGGCAAACAAGAAAATGTTCCCGGAAGCCGTCAAGAAATAAAGGACCTCACCCGGCGGAACCACGGGCTCCAAGATCTTGGCGATCGAAATCTTGAACCAGCGGTTCGATGCTGAACGGTCCGTGAAGCCCATGAGCATCGCATCCTTGGACCACCTCTTCTTGAAGATGAAGAGCCACGCAGCCGAGCTCAATCTCGTGTTGCATTCGCGGACGAAACTCTGGTCAGAGATTACGGTGGCGAGGGTCTTGTTCACCAGCTTCAGACCGACGATCTCTGGCAAAGCTAAGTTCAGGAGGATGCTTTGTATGAGCTCAGATGGGAGGAGGCAAAACCCTAAGGGATTGGAGCTGTTATAGCTCAGATGTTCTTCCATGGATTGGGCGAGGGAAAATTGTTCCCAATACACGAGCTCGCGAAGGATGGTTATATAGTGGAAGTCGGTCCAGATTTTGGGAACATATTTTATTAATTGGACAATTAATAAAATTAGTCTCTAATTTTGACCCATGTGTAATATGATCCATAAATTTTTAATTTGTTCAATAAAGACCCTAAAGTTTTAGTAAATATTTAAACTATTCTCTAAACTATATGAAAATAACCAATGTTATTATTTTGTTAGGAAAAATTCAGGAACAACATTAAATATTTTCATATAATTCGAAAACTAATTCGAATATGAATTAAAAGTTCAAAGATAACATTTAAGGACTATAGAATAAATTAAGAATTTAAAGATCACATTACACATTTAAGTCATAATTTAAAAATAATTTATGTCATTTTTTCTTTAATAATCTTCGTTAGGTTAGCAAGGTCACTCTCACAAGTAAAGGACATGAAGAGGTTAAATTAAGCATATAAAAGTTTGTGGCCACAGGGACAAGACACATGATCCAACGCGGCATTGCGCACATGGAGACTCACCTTGCGTGGATGAAAAGAGCTGGGCGGCTGATCCAAACGTCCCCATGGCTTTTCCTTTACTTTAAAAAATTTCTTTTATGTATGTAGATAGCATAAAGAACACTTACATAATTATCGTTACCACAAATAAATAAATAAATAAATAATAAAGAACACTTACATAATTATCGTTACATTAGCGACATGTACAACTGAAAAGTCAGGTACACATCAAAATCTCACGATGTAACAAAACCTAACATTAACAACGCCTGATTGCTTCTTTAATCATCGATGTCTACCGAAAGAAAATTCTTATGTTCTTGCCGAATAGCATCTTAACTTTAATGTACGATTGGCACTGGAGCCTGTAATTTAGTGTCACCTAATGATGCAGTAAGCACACCGCACGCGAGCTCTACGGCGCATTTCTTTTTGGGCATTCTGATCATAAATTGGATGGAACGATTGGTGGAGAGGAAAATGGTGATGCAATCCCACTTTTTTTTTTTAATTGATATTTCGCGGCCAATCCAGAAGGGGCAGCACGTATTATGAAAATCCCACGCTCAGTCTTATCCACTGATGTCCCAACGCTGATGGCCACAATTCTAAGGTCTAATTATTTTGCACAGGAGGGATGCGGACGAAGTCGTAAGGCCCGTGATATAATTTTCTTTATGCAGATAATGTCGGGGCAAAAAGGGTGGGTGAGAATGAACATTTTCTGTCGTCTGACCTAGTTCCCTTAAAAAAAAAAAAAAAACCTCGCAACTTTAAGTCAAATCCTAATTCTATCTCAAACTTTTGTTATATCTACAAAAAACCCCCCAACTTTCATTTTGATCCCAAATCTGCCCACGGATCCAAAAGTATCCACTGTTTTTTTTTTTTTTTTTTTTCTAAATTGTCAATATCAAAGTCAGATGAAGGTCCATCAAAACCCGCATTTTCATCAACACCCTAGAACCAATGATAATTTTTGAACATGTAAGCAGTTCTAGGACTAAAGTGAAAATTTGAGAATTTTTTTGTAGAAAAGTTTTGGGCAAAATTGAAATTGGACTCAAAGTTGAGAGTTCTTTAGAGAATTAGCCTTTTAAAAGTGTGAAGTATGACTCATCGAAGACGCATCAGGGTCTCACACTCACGATGATTAAGATGCAAAATAGGATGTCAAAGTTTCAAATTTTCTTCTCCTGACAGTTCACTTGATTGTTAAAATGGTGGTGCAACACGCCATTTAATATAGCATCAGAACTAGAAGATCTTGCTTTTTATACTGGAGATGCTTCTTAAGTTTTATCACTGAGTTTCTACAATATTATTAAGCCCTCATGCGTAGCTCCAATTGAAGGTTACAAGTCCGATTCTTCAGTCTATTCTCAGTCGCAGAAATCTTGGGGTAAATTGTGAAAAGGGAGGCTCAAGCTTAAGCGCATCACTGGTCATTCACTCGCATCATGGTGGGACAAGAGTAACGTGCTTGATCAGTAGGCAATGACGTGCTGACAAAATCCAGTATTGCAATGACGTGCAATATCTTAATTTGTGATTTTGGTGTAGGACCGCTGGACATACGTATATCCTAGTGATTTGGAATATTTTATCACAAAAAAAAAAAAATTAACATCTTCTAATTTCAAAATAGAAAAGAAATATCATTTTGAAGTCTTCTCGCGCGTCAAATTGATTTTAACCCACAATGTAATTTTGAAGCCTAAATTCTCAAGCACTCTTTTGTTATTTAGAATATAAAATTTCATGAGTCTAAAGAAATATAATGGGATTTAATGATAGTAATTATATGAGAAAGATAATTTCTACACTTTGTGGCTTAAGGGTGATTAGTTCCCAATCCGATCCGATCTCTATAGAGAACTGGACTAAGAGGACCGATTTCTAGTTTTTGGAGTCGGCAACTAGACCACCTGGTCCTGGGATTGGTCTAGTTTGATCCTTGAGTGGTCCAATAGAACCTATGGATTTACATATTTTTGCTAAAAGTTTTGGATTAATTGAGTTGACAATTCATATCACAATTCAAAACTAGCATTCATCCAAGATTTGCAAAGAAGATATAGAGATGAGGGGGCCGGGATTGTGGGGACACACTTGACAAAAAGAGGAGGATTGGGTGGATTCTTTTCTATAAATGACAGACTCGCATATTTAATAAAGGTGCAAGTAAGCAAGGGAAGCCAAATCGGTGAATCTTTGTAGGAAAGGAAAGAAAGTAAATTAAAGAAAGAAGTAAGAGACAAAAGGAGAAAGTTGGATGAATGGGTGTAGCACTATGAAAGAAACAGAGATTCGCTTGATCATATGGAATAAGAAAGGGGGAAGTAGAGATAAGGGTTTAGGCTTACACTTTACTTCTTTAAAAAATAAAAAATAAAAAAAATAAATATAAATCGGTCCGGTCCAGTTCCCATCTTAGAACTAGAAACATGATCGAAAATCACCGATTTCGATTTTATGGAAGCCAGAACTAGATTGGTACCCCATAGAACTACCCAAAATCGTCCAATTTGATCTAGTCTAGGCGATTCTCCATTCGAGCGTTTCTATATACTTGTCCCTACTGTGACTTCATACGCGTCCTATTTAATGAACTCACCAAAATTTCTGTGTCACCTCTCCACTTTTCACCTTCTTTCTTAAATTAAACAATCAATGATCCTATAATTCTCTTTTTTAATTCCTTACTATTTTATCTTGTATTCCTCTTCCTTTTTTTTTTTTTTTTTTCATTATTTTCCCTCGACAAAAGCTTCTCGCCATTTCCACTACAAACATAGGATAGCGAAGGAACTCCTTATGAGAGTCCAACCTGGGTGACAGAAAAATTCATCTTCCTTCCCTTCATCCATTTGGACATATTCATGTTGCTTTGGCTCAACATGACAGAAAATCGAATCAAACTTCCACTGTTTCCATTCAGGAAAGGCGCTATTTAATATATATTTGGAGATCCAAATGATTTTTGTGTATGAAATTTCAAAACAGTTTGATGGTCTGCCTTTTTTTTTATTAAAATAATTAGTATTTTAAGGAAAATTTATATTAATGTGCTGTAGATAATTGTGATTAACAAAAAGAGATTAGAAAGTGTAATTAATTGAGTCCACTTGTTCCAATTGACCGTCCTGCGAAGGAGATTGATAGAAACAAATGATTGTCTGAATGCCTGAAGGACTGTGTTGGGCCTAACTGGCAATCCACAATGTACGAGGAAAGGCTTGGAGAATAGTCATCAAAGTTTGGTGCCACATAGGCCAAGCCCATTCTCGGTTCCCTAAACCCACCCATTATTGCTTTTCCATTACTTATCCCTTGTTTCTTTTTGTCCTCGATTGATAAGAAATAGGTAGAGACATCCAAAAAATCTCAAACCTATTGTACTGTGATTAATTCAATCCTAAAATTTTTGATTTGTTCAATTCACTCATAACCTTCTAAGGATTCTCTAATGTAGTCCTTTTGAATAATTTTGGTTATAAATTACTAACGTAATTGTTTAGCTAGGCTAGCCATGTACATGGCACGGTTGACATGGATATGGACAATTTTATAATTTTTTTAAAATTCTAAATTATTTTTTTCATTTTTTTCTCCTTTTTGCCTGTGGCCTGTTGCCACTTTCGCCTATGGCTAGTCTCAATGATAGCCAACAATTGGCCATAGCTTAGCATTGTCCTCACCGGGCAATAGCATCACAAGACTTGTTGGCCAACCCTCGTGCAAATCTAGTTAGCGCGAGGGTTGCCCTTGCCTATGGTTGGCCAAGACCAACCACAAGTGCACACCAAAAAAGAAAAAAAAATCAATTTTTTTTAAAATTGTAAAAATCATTCACAATAACACCAACTGTGCCATCTAAGATGATCAATGTCCACACCAACAATATTTTAGGGAAAATGTCACAAATAGTCCCTATATTTTCACTCAATGTCCAATTTCGCCCCTGAACTTTCGATCGACTCAATTTGGTCCCTGAACTATTGATAAAATGTCCGATCTAGTCCCTAAAGTTTCGAATGGCTCAATTTGGTCCCTAAACTATTAATAAAATGTCCGATCTAGTCCCTGAACTTTCGATCAGCTTAGGTTGGTTCTTGAACTATGATGAAATGTCTGATCTAATCCTTTGTTACTATTTTTTTTTTTTCGCTTTCCCTCTGCCGGAGCTAGCGGAGAGCCGGCGTCCGGCGAGGAAGCCCCTCGCCGGCGTCCCTCTTAAGCGGGCGAGTCCCTCGCCGATCTTGCGAAGGAGCCCCTCACCCGACGCTGGCAAGGGGCTCTCCCTCGCAGATTGGGCGAGGGGCCGTCCTCGCCGATCTTGTGAGGGAGCCCCTTGCCCGACACCGGCGAGGGGCTCTCCTTTGCAGATCTGGCGAGGGGCCGTCCTCACCGGCGTGGGAGAGCCCCGCGTAGATGCCGGCGAGGATGGCCCCTCGCCAGATCTGCGAGGGAGAGCCCCTCGCCCGACGCTGGCGAGGGGCTCTCCCTCGCAAATCTAGCGAGGGGCCGTCCTCGCTGGCGTTTGCGAGGGAGAGCCCCTCGTCGGCGTCGGGCGAGGGCGAGGGGCGAGGGTGAAGGCGAGGGGCTCCCTCGCCAGATTGGCGAGGGCCCCCTGCCTGACGCCGGCGAGGGCCCCTTGCTGGTCCCTCGCAAGCGGGCGAGGGGCTCTCCCTCGCAATTCTGGCGAGGGGCCCTCTTCGCCGGCGTCTGCATGGGGCTCTCCCTCACCATAATTGCGAGGGAGAGCCCCTCACCGACGCCGCCGAGGGAGAGCCCCTCGCCCGCTTGCGAGGGAGCCCCTCGCCCTTGCCCTCGCCCGACGCCGGTGAGGGGCTCTCCCTCGCAGACGCCGGCAAGGACGGCCCCTCGCAAAATCGGCGAGGGACTCGCTCGCTTGCGAGGGACGTCGGTGAGGGGCCCTCGCCGATCTGGTGAGGGGCCCTCGCCGATCTGGTGAGGGGCTCCCTCGCCGGACGCCGGCCCTTCGCAGGCTCCGGCAGAGGGAAAGCGAAAAAAAAAAAGGAAAAAAAAGGAAAAAAAGGAAAAAGAAAAGAAAAATAGTAACGAAGGACTAGATCGGACATTTCATCATAGTTCAGGGACCAACTTGAGCCGATCGAAAGTTTAGGGACTAGATCGGACATTTTATTAATAGTTCAGGGACCAAATTGAGCCATTCGAAAGTTCAGGGACTAGATTGGACATTTTATCAATAGTTCAGTGACCAAATTGAGCCAATCGAAAGTTCATGGACGAAATTGGACATTTAGTGAAAATATAGGGATTATTTATGACATTTTCCAATATTTTACTATCTTCAAAAAGTTTATGACTAAATTTATTAAATTGAAAAATTTAGGACTTAATTATCTGCGATACAATAGGTTTATGGCCTTTTGGATAACTTTTTGTGGAGAGGCCATTAATGGAAAGAAAAAAAGGAAAATTCCAGTTCTCCAGGGGGAGGATTGAAGAAATTAAAACCTTCAACTTAAAAATTATCTGTATAACCATTACTTATTAAGAAAAAAAAATGGTGAGAGCTGATGAGCTATATAACCCTTTACTTATATAAAAACAAATCAAGAATTATTCTTTTTTGGAAATTTTTGAAACAACAGTCTTTTAATCCTCGACAAACTAAAATTTCAATATCCCCCCCCCCCAAAAAAAAGGAGATTGACGATTCTATTAGAAATGCCATTCAGAGAAAAGAAAGTAAAGTTTTTTTGGTGACAAATGCCTGAAGTATTCAAAGACTTAAAGTGACAATTATTGCCTTTATGTCTCATCAATTATTCTATGTTAATATATGCCGTTTCTAAGAAATCGAAGCGCTAGTAGGCATGCGACCCTATTGGTAAAACGATTGAAGGGTAGAATTCAATAATATCAAGTTTCTCGTGAGCATCGTACACACTTATAAATATAAGAGATGAGTGAGACAAAAAAATAAAATAAAAACAAAAGATTTGTTGCTAGATATTCGCATCCGAAGCGATTGTTTTCGCTTCTCAAGACCCTTTTGGACTTGCACGTCGCTGCTATTCCACGGAGAATATCACGGGTGGATTTCTATTTACCAAAATCAACAAGCACGACCACACAGAAAGTCTCTTTAAAAGCCTGTCGCTACAACAAATGCCAATTGGTCCCCCCAAAAGATACGTCGTGCCATGTGGCCCCTCCTTTCGGTTGCCACGTGGGAATCCACCTCGGCATGTGGTCACACGAGCCCCACACACTCCTCTCGCACTTCTCCACATCCCCGCACGAGGACCAAAAACGCTAACGCGAATCCTTCCAGCCGTGCCATCGCTTCTCCCGACACGTGATGTGATTATATATATATGCGCGCGCGCAAGCTCAGTTCACTACTCAGTATCGAACCCTAAGGTGACTCATAAGATCTCAAAACTCATCCCTTACTGATCTTCCCATCTTTGCTCCACTGCCATGATGTTTCGCGTGTGGAAGCCGCTCGGCTCGATGGAGTTGGTGCAAGAATTCATTGCCGAATTCGAGTACAAACGCCGGCCTACGAGGCTCACTGAAGGAGACGGTGATGGCGCTGCACCGGCCACATTGGCAGATGGCGATGGAGACGACGATGACGACGACGACGGTGGCTATGATTATGCTCCAGCAGCATGAAGAGAGAGAAAGAGTTTTTAATTTACTTTGCCTCTAATGCCCTAGTTAAGTTTTGATTATAGTAAACTAGTGCGCGCCGTGAGGACAAGAAGGCCACATCATGTGTGAATCTTCGTCTCCACATGTGCCGATTATGCTAGGTGACGTGTGTAGATCTAGTCAACTGAGGTTTCTTCTCTTGAAGTCATCTCGGTTGGGCTGCTAATGTAGTAATGTGAGGTACTATATAGTCGATGGAGAATTTTCTTCTTTATATATTGATGGGGATGTTGGCTTTGCCAAATTTGAAATTATATTAAGGATGGGTGTGAATTTCACACATTGTTATAGAACTTTTTCAAGTTGATTGATGATCAAAGGCACCACCGTCAGACACATCAAAGACCAACGTCATCTCATTGTGTAAAGAATTGTAAACGATACATTAATAATCAATTCACTTGCATCGTCATCATGTGATGTACGTCAAATCTAGGGTTTTTTATTTTTATTTTTTAAAAGCATGACACTAACGCAGAGAAGATTACTTAGGACCCTTCTTTATCACTTCACTTGATTTTCCCTCCCTCAAGGTGAAAATGCATCTAAATAGCTCCCCATCTTTTCAGGCCGATGTATCATGATTATCAGAGACGGCTTAAACGTTGAGAAGATTGTAAGTTCTGAATTTAGACTCTAACAAATGTACCACCATATGTTTTCTAGCAACCTGGATGGCATACCCAGAACCAAAGATGATTAGATATTTATGACGAATAAACGTGTTATTAGCTTTTCTGAAAAATAACTACAACAAGCCTAACGAGATTCCACGGATGTGGCGCGGATTGATATGCGATGAAAGAGAAAAGAGGATCTATGTCCATCTTGGCGAGCTTCAGTGAGAATGGCTATTTGCCTTCCCACATTGATACCACTAGCATATATGTAGGAGTTCAAGACTTCGCATTACCACTTAAATTAGCAGAAGAAATTTCGGATGAAATTACCAAACCCAAAGTCCTCCCACTTACGAGACGAAAAAGAAGAAGAACATATTATACTTGTCTTTTACCGAATGCCCCCTAAAGTTTCACATCCATGAGAAATTACGGGAAATGAAGCTTAAACCCTTCCAACACTTTGTTTTTCATTCGACTGACTGAGTCTGCTCTAGTTTCACATCTTAATCAGTCGGCTCCACGATGGAAGATCCGCGAAGGACCTCTAGCTCGAAATGGATGCACGGATACTTCTGAATTCATCCCCACATCTGG
Organism: Eucalyptus shirleyi; assembly: GCA_017140165.1. NCBI lineage: Eukaryota > Viridiplantae > Streptophyta > Magnoliopsida > Myrtales > Myrtaceae > Eucalyptus > Eucalyptus shirleyi. The sequence continues at coordinate 15,250,372 of CM029448.1, read as the reverse complement.
CTGTAAATCAAAGAAAAGTCCAGTTGGAACAGGCACTAGTTTCCCATTTGTCACGAGGAGTCGTGTGGAATTTATCTTTTGGACAGCTCATGAGAAGTGTCCTCTGCAAAATCAGAAGCCGGACTGATGTCAAAGCGCACTATTTCTTGATATGATTCATCGTGTACAATTATTACGCACTGTTCGCTCATCACAAAGACTCTTTCTTATACGCACTGTTTCTTGATAAGAAAGACACTTCTCTCGATTTGATGTCAAAGCGTGCGTGATGAACTTGTTCAAGCCTAATCAGCAGCCGAAAGGCGTGCACTTTCCATGACCAAAGTCATTGCACCCAAGAAATGTCTCATCAAGCTATCAATGGCGGGGCTCGTGTATCATATCTTCATTGCCCCTACCTTGTTTTAGACAAATTTCCCGCACTGTGTCGTCATCAAATCAGTCTACTTTGGATTGCTTTCGTGTGTTGAAGGTTAGGATGCAAGATTTTGAACTTATTTAAAGATCATGTTAACATAATAAAATTAAGGTATCTCATGAATTCTAATTAGTGATATTTGATAAAAAAGACTTGGATGGACCAGACAGTCGATCACCATTCGATCCCTAACACACGCATGACTTCATGTCCATCAGAAGATGTCCAGGTGGCCAGCGCAACTAGTCTCGATTGAGCCTGAAAGTTTCGTTTAGACACTTAACCAAAACAATAATAAGGCTGAAGTGTCGACACGTTGTGGGGGTTCCGAGGTGGCCATGGACCACGGAGGAGGCAACCTGTGACCAGCACAGGGCCGTGCACACTCCCCACGCGCTCAGCCCGTGCCCGCCTAAGTCCACCCAGCTTCTCTTCCTCCCTATAAAAAACCACCAGCATCGGCCTCTCAAATCAACTGGTTCGAACCCACGAAATCCATTTTCACTGCTTTCCACAGAGAGAGAGAGAGAGAGAGAGAGATGCTTCCCATTTCAATGCTGTCCACTTACTCCGACGAATGGTGGAGAAAGCCAGCTGATGCGGATGATGACGACGACGATGATGACTGTGACTGTGCGCCAGCTGCTATCGCGGAAGGCGATGGGGACGACGACGACGACGGGGGCGGCTATGATTACGCTCCTGCTGCATGAGATTTTTCTGTCATGATTCCATTCATCTAGCTATTGATTATCATCATCTCTGCTATGTCCACTTTTGGTGAAGTTTGTAATTCTAGGGTCGATTATTTTTCGTGCTACTTATGCGGGAGATTATTCTTCCAGCTGATGAAGTGTTGAGGTTATAGTGAGAAGAGCTCATTTAATTCATTGTCTTATAATCATATGTCATGTGTTTTAGTAAGCTAAAGTTATATATGTAGCCTCTGGTGCTCCTTCATTGTATTAATGACTAGAAAAAGAATTCAAGAAGTGCACATGGACCGTTGAGTTTGGTCTTGTGATGCATGGGCTTGTGAGGAGAATGTTCCCCTTTTTCAGTCTCTACCAGCTATTTCATGCTTGAAAGATAATATGCGCCTCTCAAAAGAGGGTTTTACAATATTAGTATTTAGTATTTTTCTTGTCTTAATTGAAAAAATAATTGGAAAATAAAACAGCAAGTGCAAAAATGAGTAATAACCCTCAATAGAGATTGGGACAATTTGATTCAACATTTAGTCCATGCAGGTTTGATCGTGTCATAGCTCTATAATTTGTATTAGGTTCATTAATGGATGAATTACATTGCTGATATTGATCCTAAAAAAGAAACAGTACGTACAAATAGTCATGAACAACTACCCATTGCATTGAAAAATTGGATTGTTTTAATTTATGGTCATTGGGTCATCCTAAAAGGATCTATTAAATTCATCAAGTTATTCTAAAGGGTCAGAATGGCCCATTATTAATGGAATTTCCTGTTGACTCCTTGTAAAATATTCTTTTGGAAGAGGACTTCTAAACAAAGATACAATAATCACGTGGGACACATGTTTAATCTTATGCTCTGTTTGTAAGATGTCGGCAACTGGTTTGTTTATGCACGTAAAGCATTGGCGGAAGTAAAGGCAACTATAAGACATCAAGCGCTTAGGGTGAGTTCATTTCATTATATATCAACTATTTATACTAATAAAAAAATCCCAAAAATCGACGGTTGACTAACTTTTCTACATATAATTACTTTTAAGATCATATTCTTCAAATCATTGATCTTCTATTAAGCAGGGGGCCCATTAAAGGTGATACCTGATTGTAGACGGGTGGAAATAATGATATCTAAAACAATTTATCAGTAATGACTTTGCACATAATTAATAGCCAAATATCTTTTAGAAAACTCCAACCTTTACTCTATTTATCAAAAAATACCCTCAAATGAAAAAAGTTATTCAGGAGATCCCCAAATTTTTTGCCCACTGTCAAAATGTAGATGTGGCATCTGAGGTGTCAAATGACTTTCGTCCAAAAGTTAGCTAGGTTCCATGTCATTTCAAAACGTTGTCATTTTGAACACACTTATTTACCAAATTTAATTGAAGTAAAAAAAAAAAAAACCTAAATGCGCTAATCCTAGGACGACATCATTCTGCTAACTCACCCACAAATGATAATAACACGCCTGAAATAATCTAAGAAGAAAAGGGAGGTGAATATGTCAATTTGGCGAGTTAAAGTGGAAGGAGATGACGGAGGAGGGGGCGAGGAGCACTCAATATGCATGCGATTGTGAGTTAGATTGAAGGGTGGAAGAGACATGGACATTCCAATACGACTTCGATAAAGATGAGGTTCTGGGCTCATTCAGCCATCCGATGATTTAGGGTTTCTTCGAGACATTTGCTGTCCAGTCAGAGACGAGGCTGTGACAGATATTTGTGGCATGTTTACTCCGTATAATACTCTGTATAATGCTATTCACCCCACGAAAGGCGAGTACATCTTCCATGTATGTTGACAAGACGTATATATTTTTCTATCGAAAATAGGTATTTGTCTATAGGACAATTTATTTCGAAATAAGGACAATTCTTTAATTTCTTTAACCAAAGGAAGATGTGTGTCACGGTATTAAGAATGCATAAGATGAGGTTGGAAATGATTTTTGTTATAGTCTGAGGACACAAGTGCCTGGATACCTGAAAGTCTATGAAACTATTTGCAAGTCCCTTGTATTATAATTCATAAATAGTTAATGAGACGGGAACATCTATCCTTGTCATCAAGAGTTGCTAATGATTAACCTTCAGAGACCAAGTCCAACACTAAAGATATTCTTAAATGCTATATTCCAAAAATATAATCGTAAAATTGGAGTACCACTATGATGAATGTGAATGACACACGAGGGCATATATATGATATTCATTTACGAAAAATTGCATATGTTGATGAATCCAAAATATCATAGGATCGGGCATGTGGTTGTGGCATGATTTTTTCGGCTTGCAATATCATCCATATATGCTATATCGCCTGCTCATGAAGTATTATAGATCACTCGGGAAAACCTGCAGTTCCATTTACCAACTCAGCCCATCAAAACGGATCGAAAAAAAAGAAAAACTTTATGATCCATTTCGAGGCAGAGATTTCTTGTAGCCCGGCCCGAAGCCCACCCGTTAATCCTTGCCGAGGGCTAATGCCACGGCGTCCAATTGATTTTCATGGCTCAGATTCTTCCATGCCATCGTCACCAGTTTGGCGTCCCGCCACACGTCCAACGAGAAAATGGTCGTTCCACAGTATCTCGACCTCTCATCGATTGCACCCACCAAAAATGGCCGTGTCACCACTCTCCTCCCGCACTCTCAGCCCGCTCCCTCCACTGCACATCGCTCTCCGGCGGCCGGGCGCCACCGCTAGGGCCACCATAGTCTCTTTCCCGAGGAAAGATCCAAAGTTGAATCAGTCTGGGCACGATTGATGGCCAACGGTCGAAGTGGGCTCTCAGGTTCAGCTTAGGGGAGCGGCTGCCGAAATCAGCCGTGGACGTGGAGCAGCTGGTGGGTTTCCTGTATGAGGACCTCCTACACCTGTTCAATGACCAAGGGATTGATCAGATAGCGTACGACAAGCGCGTGTAGTTCAGGTACCCCATAACGAAGCACGACACCATTAGTGGGTATTTGTTCAACATCACCTTCTTCAAGACTGTGTTCAGGCCGGACTTCTAGTTACATTAGTGTTGGAGATATGCACAAATCGAGCTAAAGATAGTAATCAATCAATCCAAGATTACAGGAGATTGTGATTATTTAATTATATCAATCTGTGATTGGATTTGATTTGATGAATATTTTTTTTTTCTTTAGTTAGACATTTAATGTACTATAAATAGGACATCATACAATGTAAATTACATATACAGAAATATAAGAAAACCTTGAGTCTTCTCTCGTGCTTGGCCTATTCCACCATTTTTGACATGATATTAGAGCCATACTTTTCAACCTAGCTTTTGCCAAACTCTCCGAATTGCCTCTGTTCCTTTCTCACAAATCAGTTTCTACAAAGAAGCAGAGGAATTCATCATGGCCAAGAATACTCAAGGAGAAATCTCAGTTGAGGAAAGTCCAAACTCACCTCAAAGCAAGAATCCAGCCTTAGTCGACCCCTCTGAAAATGACCACTCGACAACTCAATATATTGTCAGCCCGACACTTGCTCCAGCCAATGTTTCCGGCCTAACTCAATGGCCATCAGTCCCGTGGTTTCCCTTTCAAGGTCCATGGGGAATTGGGCCAGCTCAGTTGTGGGTTCCATACGGAACATCTGGAGAAGGGTTCTCCAGCATTGGCACAGGCCCAATAGGAACAGGCCCGATGGGCACAGGCTCGAGACCTGAAGCATCTTCGACAGGTCAGGGAGGGAATTCCTACCCAAATGCAGGACTTGACTACCAGAATGTAAGGCCTGGATACCTGTCGTTCATCTTTCCAGCCAGCGACGGCCGGTCGGAACTCAGCGAACCGTTCTACACATTGCTGGGCAACAGACCCAAGCTACGGTTCATTTCCTTGCAGCTTACTGGACTTGAAAACTACACTACCTGGGCTCGAGATCTCCGATGAGCGCTGGTGACCAAGGAGAAAGAAGGCTTCATCAACGGCAGCATACCCTTCCGAACCGATGAACGCTTGCAGCAGCACTGGCACAGGTGCAATTAGCTCGTGCAGATGTGGATCAGCAGCTGTTTGGCTCCTGAGGTGGCTGCTAGACTTCCACCAACTGAAGACTCGAAGGCAATTTGGGAGGCGATTCGAGAGATGTATGGCAAGCTTGATCGAGCTAAGCTTTTCTCGCTCACCCAAGCCATATCTGACCTAAAACAAGGAAATTAGACCGTCACGACATGTTTCAATCGGCTCTCTGCCCTTCGGAATGAACTCGAGGCTATCGAAGAGAGACTCGAGGGACCAAAGGAAACCCTAAATCAATATAGGGCTATTCGAGACAAAGAAAAATCGACTCGATTTTTGTTGATTTTAAATGATTTGTTGATTTTAAATGAAAGTTACTCACATTTCAAGTCCCAAGTGTTCACAATGGAGCCGCCACCATCGCTCCGGCAGATCTACTAGTTGGTGGTCCAAGAAGAAAGCTAGAGGATGGCGGTGACTGGACTTGTGCGAACCAAGGAAGGAGCGGCATTCACAGCTCTCAAATTTGGCCCATCGACGGCCAAGAACCTCTCATCGGCGTTCACTATTCCCGGATTGGCCTCACTCGGCTGGCAGCTCCTCGTACGCCCTCTCTCCGACGGATCAGCCCTTCGGGTTCCATGGAGAAAGCTTCTATCGCGTGAATGAGAGAAAGAAGGAGGAAGGAAACCCTAATTTCAAGGTGGATGGCTCAGATCATATCTTTAGATCTGACAGTCATTATTCAACTAATGCCCTAGCTGAATCCAATGGCTCCGGTTCCTTTAGGGGATCCTATGGTCCAAGAAATTTCACACCAAAGAAAAATAGAGGAAAAGGCAAATTATATTGCAGCTATTGGAAATGACCTCATCACACGGTGGAAACTTGTTGGAAATTACACAGTAAACCCGGGGATAAAGGAAAGAAAGAATCTTCAATTAATCAAGTCACTGGGCACAATATCAACCAGTCCATTACACAAAATCAGTATCAAGAAATAATGAAGGCCTTAAAACAGCTGGAAGTTTCCGAAAAAAGAGCAAGAGTCTCAGGTACCTCATTTTTCCTAAGCTCTATTTCTCATGATGCATGGATCATTGACTCAGGTGCTAGTGACCACATTATTTGTGACAAGAGTTTCTTTTCTCATACTCATGCACATATTTTCCCAGTCATTGTGAAACTTCCAAATGGGAATATTACAAATGTCATAAAAATGGGGACAATACATCTTAGCTCTTCCATTACCCTTAAAAATGTGCTTTATATTCCTCAATTTGAATTCAATCTTATCTCAGTGTCAAAAGCCTATGAGGATATTTCATGTCGAATCCTCTTCAATTCTAACACGTCTTTTTTAGGCCATTTCGACTAGCAAATTGATGGGCTTGGGTAGTCTCTCACAAGGGTTGGACAAGTTTTCCCAAAAATATTGATTTACCATGTTTTTTGTGAATGAGGAATCATTGTGTAACGTTGCTACCAATGATAAAGCTATCATTTCTCATCGACGTTTTGGTCATGGTGCCTTCTTTCCATATCCTAAATGTGATATTTGTCCTCTCGCAAAACAATCACGTGCCCCTTTTTTCACAAGCAAGTCCATACTATAAAGAATTTCTCTTTAATTCATGTAGACATTTGGGGACCCTATCATACACCACATCGTGATGGGTCTCGTTTTTTTCTCACTATTGTTGATGATCATTCTTGTGCTACATGAGTCTTCCTTATGCAATCAAAGTGTCAAGCTCTTTCTAATTTGAGAGATTTTTCATTTTGACAAAAAATCAATTTGGAAAATCTATTCACCGCATTCGAACAGACAATGGGAAAGAATTCTCTAGTCATGATAGTCAATCCTTATTTTCCTCACATAAAATTCTACATGAAAGTACGTGCACTTATACACCTCAACAAAATGGGGTTGTTGAGCGGAAACACCACCATCTTCTAGAAGTAGCACGTGCACTTAAGTTTCAAGCTTTCATTCCTGAAACTTTTAGGGAGACTATGTGGTTCACAGTAGCCTACCTAATCAATCGCATGAAAACTAGGGTTCTCAATGGACGTACCCCGTGTGAGATTTTATTTGGAAAGAAACCTGAAGTAGATCATTTAAGAGTTTTTGGCTGCTTGTGTTATGTTGCTGTTTTGGGTCCTCGTGACAAGATGAGTCCTCGAGCCAGACGATGCATTTTTATGGGTTATCCAACCTTCCAGAAGGGATACCGTGTTTTTGAACCATCAACAAGTGATTTCTTCGTAAGTAGAGATGTGGTTTTCCATGAGGATGTGTTCCCTTTTCAAGATGAAATATCTTCCAATGAATCTTCAAGCTCAAATCAGCAAAATAGAAATTTTCTATTTAAGGAAGATTTATCACTCAGTCCACAATATATATATGTATTCTAACTTCTTCTCCCGTGATCGAAACAAATGCAGCATCCTTACCTGCCTCTGAATATTCAGCTCGGGCTCTACAATATCCATTGAAGAGACATCTAATTCAGAACAATTATCTCCTCAATCTATTTCTGAATAATCATCTCCTACACCTAATCATATTCCTCCAAGACGGTCAGGATGAACCACTCGTCCCCCAACTTGGACAAAGGATTATGTTTGTGTATCTCTCAACTCATCAGGTACTCCATACCCTATCTCCTCTTATGTCTCATTTAATTGTCTATCTGCGGAACATATGTGTTGTATTAGTTGTATCTCCGAAGAAATGGAACCATCATCTTATGATGTGGCCATTTGTGATCCACGCTGGCAAAAGGCTATGGAAGTTGAGTTACATGCATTGGTAGAGAATCACACATGGGATATAGTACCACTATCTGTTGATCGTAAGCCAATGGCTGCAAGTGGGTATACAAGATCAAGTATAAGGCTAATGGTTCAGTGGAACGCTATAAGGCTCACTTAGTGGCAAAGGGCTTTACACAATGTGAAGGTTTTGATTACTATGAAACATTCTCTCCAATTGTCAAAGATGTCATTGTTTGTTCCTTTCTTTCTGTTGCTGCTTTCCGGGACTGGAAACTACATCAAATGGATGTCCACAATGCTTTTTTTCTTGGAGATCTTGATGAAGAAATATATATGGATCTTCCATTGGGATTATGGCGATAGGGGGAATCTAGAGTGTGTCATCTTTGTAAGTCCCTTTATGGACTCAAGCAAGCTTCTCGTCAATGATATGCAAAATTCACCTTAGCCCTTACAGCCATTGGTTTTAAGCAATCTAAGCATGATTATGTCCTATTCTCGTGGACTAAGGTACGTCTTCAATCTACTTGATGATATATATTGATGACATACTTATTATGGGAAATGATGAATTGGGCATCAAGAGACTTAAGGAACATTTGCATTCTAGCTTTCGTATTAAAGATTTGGGATCTCCCAAGTATTTCCTTGGCATTGAGATTGCTCGATTAGAGCTAGGAATTGCCCTTAGTTAACGGAAATTTGTATTAGAGATTATATCATAAGCAAGCTTATTAGGATGTAAATCGGCTGTCATCCCTATCGATCAGAACATCAAGCTGACTACTATTGACTATCATGTTGGATCATCGTCTAAGATTAACGATCCTCCGCTTAAAGATCCATCCTACTATCAAAGGCTTGTAGGGAAACTTATATATCTCACTATGACCAGGCCGGATATATGTTATGCAGTTCAGACACTTAGTCAATTTATGCATAATCCGAAAGAGTCTCACATGAATGCAACCTTGAAGGTTATAAGGTATTTGAAGAAATGTCCAGGCCTTGGATTACTCTTTTCATGAGATTGCAATCTTGAAATGGCAGCTTATTGTGACATAGATTATGCCACATGTCCTATGAGTCGAAGATCAATCACTTGTTTTTGCATCAAGCTGGGAGAGTCGTTACTTGCATGGAAAACGAAGAAGTAATCCATTGTATCTCTTTCATTTGCTGAAGCCGAGTATAGAGCTATGGCTAAAACAGTTTGTGAAATAGTTTGGATACAAGGCTTACTTTCAGATCTTGGGATACAAGTCAAAGGGCCAACAAACATATATTACGACAATGACGCAACACACAAATTTGCAGCAAATCCTATTTTTCATTAAAGAATGAAACACATTGAAGTTGACTGTCACTATACTCGAGACAAAATCCAAGAAGGGGTAATCAAGACAAATGGAATTGGAATTGTGGAACAGCCTGCTGATATCTTTACCAAACATTATGTCAAAGACAACACACGTATCTATTGAGCAAGCTTGGCATCTTGGACATATACCAACCGTCAACTTAAAGGGGGAGTGTTGGAGATATGCACAAATCGAGCTGAAGATTGTAATCAATCAATCCAAGATTACATGAGATTGTGATTATTTAATTATGTCAATCTGTGATTGAATTTGATTTGATGAATCTTTAGTTAGACATTTAATGTACTATAAATAGGACATCATACAATGTAAATTACATTTACAGAAATACAAGAAAACCTTGAGTCTTCTCTCGTGCTTGGCCTATTCCTCCATTTTTGACAATTGGGTCAAACAGGTTTGACTGCTTCATCTTGTCAAAGCTGGTTCTGGGTTTGATGAGTGATGCTGATGTTGAGCTTGTCACGTCGATTGATATTTTGAAGATGAGCTTGTTATGATGACGTTGAGCTTAGTTGCTCTTTTTTAAATTTTCAGTGGTATATTTCTACGTGGCAATGCAAGTTGATGAATAATTCCACTGAGATTTGTATCCTTAGATGTTATTTGTAATTCATCATTCTCATTAGTCGAAGACATTGACGATAGAATTTATATTTCAGCTGTAGTGACTGTATATGTAGATCATTTTTTGGGGCAAAAACATCATTAAATTCTGAGAAGACTCTGCTGGTAACTGCGTAGCTGCTTAATTTCTCGGTTTTAACTGATTGAGATGGAATAGACAGGACCTTATGAGATAACGACCAGATGGACGATGGTGATGAAGTTGATGCCACTTCCGTGGAAGCCGGAACTGGTCTTCACAGGAACCTCTATCATGGGAATCAATCCGGAGACGGGCAAGTTTTGTAGTCACGTGGTGAGTTAGGAGTCAATTATATAGTCGTAGAAAACTTTAAGGTCCCATGTTTCAAAAAGGGATTCCCCATGTTAGGACTACTGGGACTCGATCAAGGAGAATGAATACTTCTCTTTGGAAGGTCTATGGGATGTGTTCAGACAGGTAATGACTCTCCAGTTTCTGCTCATGTGACATCCCTCTGTTTGGGTGCTCACATGTATTTTTATGCATTCAGCTGTGCTTCTTTGTGCATTGCTAATGTTGTGATTTGTGCAGCTTCAGTACTATAAGACTCCTGAGTTGCAATCTCCCATTTATCAGATATTGAAACGAACTGGAAAATACGAGGTATGTGTTTTGGAAACTATCCTTTAACAGTTTATGTTGTGCAAATGAGACGATCTAGTTTTTGTGGCATTTGTTAGGACCTTACCACTTGTCAGATCAAATTAGATTAGCTTTACTGTGTTTTTGACATCTTCATGATGCAAGTAAGAGATTCCTTGGTATCTAACTGGAAGCATTTCTTGCCATTTTATTGCTTTGTGAATCTGGCCATTTTCAAGCTGATGCACATTTCCAACTTCAGTGAAGGCATCAATGTCCAACTAGCTACGGTCGACTAGCTGATCCTTCTTTCCACTTTCTTTTATTTTCCCGTTCCTTTTACGGCTATAGCAGAATTTATTTTTATAAATTTTCGCAGTGAGTCCAGCAATTCTTTGATGCACCGTCTTTGCAGATATAACTTATTAACCATCTTGAAGCCTTATAACGCTCTGCCAGTGAAATTGGCGCAGTAGCATAGGCTCAAACCATGTTCCTATTAGCATCCAACAAGTCTAGTATTTGTATATTGCCTCAGACAAAGCATGGGAATCCTGCGGCTGCAGTAACTGTTTATACTTTGAATCCTTTAACGAGAAAGATGGAGAGAGGGATTGTTCCATTAGTGCATGTATAATCGTTACCTCAGGGATCCGAGGATAGCTCTTGATGTAAACTCCATGTATCGTTCCTGTAATCAGTATGCTCTGTCTCCTTGTGTTTATGAAGTTTCAACAATGAGATGACCAAGGGTAGTGGATTGATCAATGTTTCATGGCCCACCTGCACATGAATGTGTAAAATGGTAAAAACATGGCAGGAAGCATATCATGACGCTTTTTTCTGGTTGATTTAGCAGATAAATGCAACAGCCATATATCGAATGGAAACTATCAATACTGAAGGGTTTCTAGGCAGAGCAAGAACCTTCACTTCCCTGACAATGTGAAAAAGCCCTGAATGGGAAGCTGCTGAGGAGCTAAATTGTAATTTATTTATTTTTTTGGCAAAAAGGAGCTAGATTGTATAGAAGGAAGTATTAATCGCATGAAGTAGGTTCCAAGATCTAGTCCAGGTCTCAATTTTTTTAACAAACCGACTATTAAAACTAAATATAAGTCCTGAATTTGTGACCGACGCCCCATTACCTAAGAGACACATCATACTCGATCTAAGCTTGTTGTCTGTTTTGGGCATATAACCGTTTTGAGATTAATGTCATCTGGATGGAGCAACAGGATGAATTGCAAATTGAAATCTCAAGCAAGATCAAACATTTCTGTCAGTTGGGGGTGGGCACATAATATCATAGGTGCAAGGTTCGACTCATGCGTCTACAAAATTGCAGAGCAAAAATTTATAAGATAGAGAGAGAAGAGTTAGAGATAGGATAGACCAAACATTGAAATCTCGAGCAAGATCAAAGGTTTCTATTATGTAGGGATCAGGATGCTAGTATTATAGGTATGGGGTTCGACTCCATGCTCTGCAAAGAGATTTAGTCAAAAAGTCAGAGATGAGTTAAGCCTCCAACCTTTGTGATGCTTGAACTTTGATAAGTTGTCCATTAACTTTTTAATTTAGGAGGTCCCTTGCTCAAATGGTGGGCTTCATCACACTTGGGTCTTGCTAAAGAAAATGGTGGCTCTACATCAAACAAGATATTCACAGAGCTCATTATTTACCTATCCTCACGGCCTCCTCTTTTTTTTCTCTTTTCTGGGCTTCCGGGCTATCTTCATGTCTTTTCATCAATACAAAGACCATGTTCACAGCAAAAACGGAGTAGCGATCGAAAGTGGCGATTTGGTCCCATCTTTTATTGGGGGCTTATCCCTATGCAGTGGCTCTTCTTGCGCAGCCATGGTTGACCATCTACATCTCCAACTTACGGTGGCTTTCCCGTCACCTTCACGTCCTTTGCTTATGCCCACTTAGTTGAACAGCTTGTTTAGACTCAATTTTTGCCAAACAACTTTTAAGTTAAGGTGGATCTAACTGAATATATTAATATGCTTGGACTTGGATCCCCTCTTGAAGATCTTTTTAGGTGAATGTATCGGACTTCTATTACGTGCTCCCTGACAAATGGCATTAGAGCCGATGTCTATAGTTTCCGGGCAAGTGAGTGTTGTGGTGTAGTAATGTGGGCCAATAAGGATGAAGTTGGGCTAGAAGGATACCCCATGAATTAAGGGAGAGCAAACCTAACACTGAAGTTCACACTCGGGAGGAAATTATTAGGACACACGTGTGAGTTATGTTAGAGAAGTCCAACATTGGAAAATTGATGTGGTGCTGAGTAGTTAATATATTATAGTTGGCCTATAACACATTGATTTAAGCTTTTGAGTGAAGATAGATCCAATTGAATATATTAATGGGCTTGGACTTAGACTCACTCTTCGAGATCTCCCTAGGTGAAGATATTAGACTTTTGTTACATGCTCCCAACATGATTTTTCTTGCATTCTTAGTTCATCTTGCAACCAACTAAGATTCCTCCCTCTCCTAGGTTGATCTCATTTAATACCATTAGTTTTAATGAATTTTAATGTTGCAAATAGGCAATAGAACTCCTCCTATATATTTTCCTGTGATGATTTGTCTCAATATTACAATATTGTTATTGATGCTATATAACATCTTTCTATATCCATAGTCACAATAACTAGCAATGTATAACTATCACCAAGTCACTATATTTCACATTAATAAATAGTATGAATTATGGATTTCATTCTTTTTTGTTGATACAAAATTTTGCAAAACGGCATGCAATTTTACAATTTTTTTTTACAAAATACATATCCCAATTTTACACAAGTGAAAAAAATTCATGGATGCTGCTAGTTTCTTTAGATGCAAAGGGGAGTTTTGAAGATGTAAGGCGACAATGGAGTAAAAGTTGAGGATGTGTTTTGGCGTTTCTCCCTTTTGTAGCGTATGGAATGGTTACATATACCTGGGCAGAAGTACAGCACAACTGCCATAACTTGGCATCGAGAAATACTTAAGTGCCATAACTTTAAAATGGTACACTTGAGTGCCAGTTTTGAAGTTAAATGGGACACTTAAGTGCCACTCCGGCGAAAATCCGGCCAAATGGTTTACGTCGCGACTTTCCGGCGAGCTTAGTCCAAAACAGCGTCGTTTTGCACGCTGACGTGGCGAAGAAAATGCAAAAACGATGTCGTTTTGTGTCAACGTATAAATAATAATATAAAAATTAATTAAATTAAATTTAAAATATTCAAAAAATTTTAAAAAAATATAAAAAATTAAGAAAATTTAAATTTTTTAAAATTTTAAAAAATTAAGAAAATTTAATTTTTTTAAAAAATTTAAAAAATTAAGAAAATTTAAAATTTTTTTTTAAAAATTTAAAAAATTAAGAAAATTTTAAAATTTTTTAAAAATTAAGAAAAAAAGGGGGGGGAGAGGTCGAACGGGGCGGGCTCCTTGCCCGCCTTGCCTCCCGCCGTCGCCAGGCCGGGAAGGGCCCTCGCCGCCACCGCTGCCGCCTCCCTACCGTCGCGGGCCCTCGTCGCCGTCGCCGCCGCTGCTGCCTCCCTCGCCACCGCCGCCTCCCCGCCGTCGCGGGCGCTCGCCGCCTCCCTGCCGCCGCCGCCGGGAAGGGCCGGCGACGGAGTGGGGAGGGTCGGCCAGGGTCGCCGGGCCCTGGCCAGGGGCTAGCGACCTCAGCCGACCGGCGGTGAGGGCCCGCGAGCCCTCCCCCAGATCTGGGGCGAGGGTCGCGGCCCTCGCCGCAATCCGGCGAGGGCTCGCAGCCCTCGCCGTTGGTCGGCCGGGGGCCGGCAACCCCGGCCAACCCTCCCCCCTCCGTCGCCGGCCGTTCCCGGCGACGGCAGGGAGGTGGCGGCGGGGAGGCGGCGGCGGCGAGGGAGCCGCCCTGTTCGACCCCCCACTTTTTTTAAATTTTTTAAATTTTAAATTTTAAAATTTTCTTAATTTTTTAAAATTTTTAAAATTTTCTTATTTTTTTAAAAATTTTTGAATATTTTAAATCTAATTTAATTAATTTATATATTATTATTTACACGTAGACACGAAACGGCGTCGTTTTTGCGTTTTCTCCGCCACGTCAGCGTGCAAAACGACGCCATTTTGGACCAAACTCGTCGGAAAATTGCCACGTCAGTCATTTGGCCGGATTTTCGCCAGAGTGGCACTTAAGTGTCCCATTATACTCCGATATTGGCACTTAAGTGTACCATTTTAAAGTTATGGCACTTAAGTGTCCCTCCGTGCCAAGTTATGGCACTTCAGGTGTCCCAACCTCCATATACCTATTTGTATGCTATAAAATATGTATTTGATACTTCGAAGCGCATTCAAAAGACCAAACCACCACATAAAACCTGGAGGAATATTAGGTTGACTTATGAAGACAGTGGCCTCCAGGTAGAAAGTGGTGAAAAGAAAAGGCCCTTGTTCACACTCCCCGGTAACTTTCCTAGGAATAATTTGATTATTTTTAATTATAGAAACCTAAAGCATTAGCGCCATTGATTGAGCCGTTGGAAATTTTCCAGCTCGGGTCCTAAAAATTATTCATCTAAATCTCACAAATTATGTGTAAACTGCTCTGAATTTGGATTATTTGTATATGTCAAAATTTTAGATTTAACTTGTTCATGAATCTTTAAAAGGCGTTTCATAATCCTTCCTATAATTGGATCTCTATGCATGTATCTCTGGATTTCTAAAATAAAATTATTTTCACTTTTCGACAAATGAGGCTATAAGACAACCCAATCTAACCTTATTCCATAAAATAATTGAATACTTGGGAATGCGACTCTCTCTACGCTCCTGTAAGGCATAGCCATAAAAGTTACATATTTATAGTCATTATTAAACAGTAATACTTTTATAGCAAAGAGGCAATTATTTGTTGTATTTTAAGATATAACCATTTAAATGGAGTAGCAACATCCTCCTACTGGTCGAAAACTTGTGAGCAATGAGGGCTTTAAAAATGTAAACCTTTCTAATGGCGTGCTTATTTTTTTTAATGAAATTTGGACTTAGCCATGTGTCCTTTTTCTTAGACTAAAATGGTGTGCTTCATCATACTTGGGTCTTGCTAAGGAAAATGATGGCTCTACATCAAACAACATATTCACAGAGCTCATTATTCACCTATCCTCACGGCCTCCTCTTTTTCTTTTTTTCTCTTTTCTGGGCTTTCCGGCTATTTTCATGTCTTTTCATCAATACAAAGATCATGTTCCAGCAAAAACGGGGTAGCGATCGAAAGTGCCGATTTGGTCCCATCTTTTATTGTAGGCTTATCCCTATGCAGTGGCTCTTCTTGCGCAGCCATGATTGACGATCCGCATCTCCAACTTTCGGTGGCTTTCCCGTCTCCTTCACGTTCTTCGCTTCAGGGTCCGCATGCCCACTTGGTTGAACAGCTTGTTTAGACTCAGTTTTTGCCGAACATCTCGCTTGAGTTCGTTGGCAAAAGGCTTCCCTGGTTGACCCGAGGTCAACTTCGGACACTCCTTCACGGTAAGTTAAAGCTGAAGTCCAATCATTGGATGGAAAAGGTTTTTATCTTTTTGCATTAAATGTTCTGCACAATCATTCAGTCAACGTCTTGACAGCTAGTTGCTTGGAGCTGTGGTAATTTGCCCCTCCATACATGAGTTCTTGCATCCACAGATACTTCGAAGTCCGTTTCAACGTGTCTCTAGTATTGGCTCCGGCCTAATTCTCGTCCGAACTTTCGTCACATACCAAGTTAATACACGATGCCCGTTGCAAAAAGGATATATCCGTCGAGCAAATTCGGGGGAGTTACTGATGTGTTTTTGCAAGGTGACACTGACCTTCTAGAACTTGTCACAATGCTTTTCCAACATTAAAGTTAAAATCAGAGTAAAATAAAGGCACTTATGGTGTAAATGAAGAGAAGAAAAGAGGAAAGAAGGTAGATGAGAGATAGAAAGGGAAAGGGTTGGGTGGTTGTGTAATCGTCACCAAAAATATGTCTAAGTCTTTGATTGTCAACTTGATTGGCGGAAACCGAGTTGAATGCGACAGAAGCAAGATTTGCTAATTGTTAAAGGCTATCAGTCAGCAAAAACTCAGTTGGCCAACGAGAAAATTAGTTTTAACCGACGGATAAATGAGTGAAAATAACCAAGTTGTGGAGTGGAATGTCGACAAATGAAGATTAATCAAAGTGAGAAAATGTTGCGATCGATGCAACAATTAACAGAATGAGATTCGAATAGTTGCCTAACTACTAGAGCCCATGATTTCGGATTCAACCGTCAAAGGTGCATTTGTAAAGGAATAAGCTCAATGCAATCGTCAAGTGATAGAGCCAAGAAGTTAGTGAGCAACTGAAAGTGGTGATTATAGAAAAGTGGAGAAGACACAACCGTCAAAATAGTGAAGTCATTTATATCTGGTTAACCACTTGTAAATAGGAATTGCTTGATTGTTGGAATCACGTAGGATATATTTTTGTATCTATCATTAACCTTTGATAATGAGCATAAATGCTTAAATTCCAATTTGTAAAATGGTCCGCCCAATCAATCGAAGAACACCACTTGTTCAAATTTTCTTCTAGTTTAACTTTATATTCCAGTACCTTTAAATGACTCTATCTCGATACCTTTAATTTTCTCATCGTGTATGTTTCCTGTCCAGTCAACAAATGACCCTTTTAATATCTTCGTCGGTTCAGATTAATCCATACTTCGAAAGGCATTTTGTCAATAGTTTTCGGCAAAGAGGTCACTAAGAAAAACGAAGAGGTTGAGGGCTTGCCAATAGTGGCAGTGATGTTGGCCATCATTGCTTGCCGCAGCCGTGGTGGTAACAATCATCACCATCTGGCTTCAACTCCACGCCCTTACTACTTCCCTCCTCACTCTCACATCCGATTTTTTTTGTTTTTTTGTCCATTTCGATATTTCCACTTAAATGTAATGATTTTACAATACCGTCGAGGAAACATTGCAACGTACTTCAAAAGATCATGGAGTATGTTGCGGAACTTTTGAAACCTCGGGCCCAAATTATAACGGTCCGAAAAGTATGGGCAGTAAAGTACAATTCTATTAACTGCATCATCCATAATGATGTCCCTTGACCAAAATTCCGATGACAATTTTGGTCCGAGTCGTTATGAGGGAGCAAATCGAAACAAATTTTAAAATGTCAGAGCGAATATTGCTGAAATTAAGGCTTTAAGAGGGTAAAAAACTAGAGGGACAACACAATTCCCCTAAATCTCAATGATTGTATTAGTTTCATTGTGCATGAAGGTCTATTCAATTATTCGATCACTATCTCTAGTCTTGAATGGTAGCTAAATGTTGAGGGAAAAGTGCCAAAAAAGTCCTAAACCTTTTGCCTTTGTGCCAATTTGGTCATAAACCTTTTTTTTGGTACCGATTCAGTCCTAAACCTTTTTAAGTTGTGCCAATTCAGTCCTTTCCGGCCAATTTTAACCGGATTTTGCTATTTGGGCCTTGCCAAGCGACGTGGCATGATCGGCGCGCGTGGACAACTTTTAATAATGTTTTAATATTTTTTTTAATTTTTAAAATATTTTTATTATTTTATTTTTTTTTCTTTTTTTCTTTTTCCTCTAGCCGGTTGCCGAGGTCTAGCGACCGGCCAGAAGCGACCGCCGGCAAGGGCAAGGCCGACCTCGCCGGATCTGGCGAGGTCAAGCCTCGCCCGCCATGGGCGAGGGCCAGTGAGGGCGAGCCTCGCCCATGGCGACCTCGCCAAATCAGGCCATGGGCGAGGCGGCCATGGGCAAGGCTCGCCCTCGCCGGATGGCGAGGTCGAGCCTCGCCGGCCCTCGCCCATGGCCTGATCTGGCGAGGTCGGGTGAGGGCCGGCGAGGCTCGACCTCGCTAGATCCGGCGAGGGCGAGCCTCGCCCATCGCCCATGGCTGGATCCGGCGAGGCGGCCATGGGCGAGGCTCGCCCTCGCCGAATCTGGCGAGGTCGAGCCTCGCCGGCCCTCGCCCATGGCCTGATTTGGCGAGGTCGGGCGAGGGCCGGTGAGGCTCGACCTCGCCAGATCCGGCGAGGGTG
Organism: Eucalyptus shirleyi; assembly: GCA_017140165.1. Lineage (NCBI taxonomy): Eukaryota > Viridiplantae > Streptophyta > Magnoliopsida > Myrtales > Myrtaceae > Eucalyptus > Eucalyptus shirleyi. Next base: position 15,231,758 of record CM029448.1, on the reverse strand, counting down.
AGCCTCACCCATCGCTCGCCGGATCTGGCGAGGCGGCCATGGGCGAGGCTCGCCCTTGCCGGATCTGGCGAGGTCGAGCCTCGTCGGCCCTCGCCCATGGCCTGATCTGGCGAGGTCGGGCGAGGGCTGGCAAGGCTCGACCTCGCTAGATCCGGCGAGGGTGAGCCTCACCCATCGCCCATGGCTGGATCCGGTGAGGGGGCCATGGGCGAGGCTCGCCCTCGCTGGATCTGGCGAGGTCGAGCCTCGCCGGCCCTCGCCCGACCTCGCCAGATCAGGCCATGGGCGAGGGCTGGCGAGGCTTGACCTCACCAGATCCGGCGAGGGCGAGCCTCGCCCATGGCCACCTCGCCCATGGCCTGATCGCGCGGCGGCCATAGGCGAGGCTTGCCCTCGCCGGCCCTCGCCCTTGCGGCGGTCTCTTACTGGGCGGGCTGCCGGACCTCGGCGACCGGCTAGAGGAAAAAGAAAAAAATAATAAAATAATAAAAGTATTTAACAAATATTTTAAAAATTAAAAAAATATTAAAATATTATTAAAAGTTGTCCACGTCAGCGCCGATCATGCCACGTCAGTTGGCCGGCGTCCAGTCAGCAATATCCGGCTAAAATTGGCCGGAAAGTACTGAATTGGCACCAAAAAAAGGTTTAGGACCAAATTGGCACAAAGGCAAAAGGTTTAGGACTTTTTTGGCACTTATCCCTAAATGTTGATGTCACATAATAGTTGTAAATCATCCAGAAGATAGACCATTGCTTATGTTTATCTCATCTCATGTCTCAATTACTCAAGCTTGAGGTTCATAATCAAACTCTTATTTTCACATGCAATTATGACTAATTATTGTCGAAGCTTTATGTAACATGTTGGAAACCCACATCGATTGGGAGAGATCTATCGAGTGATCCACTAATCAAACACTCATCCTCAAATTATCACCACCTTATATGTCCTTACAAGTATTCCTTTAAAAGATTATGCCCAAATGAAAAAGTTGGATTGTATCACTTCTTAAAAAATATATTTTCAAATCATTCATTTTTACGAAATAGACGGAGTCTAATTACCTTTAGCGTGTAATCAGGATTATTCATTTTTCATGAAATAGACGGAATCTAATAACCTTTAATGTGTAACTAGGGTTAGGAATGACATTATTGATATGGCATTGCGAGCACTATACTCCCCAAAACTAGCCCCGTGCTGGACACGATCGGTTGGAATTATTGCTTCACCTCGGCGTTTTGTCCAACAAAGAAAGAAAACTACACTTTGTCTTTGGCCTTCCATTACCCTTCATGAAGAACGATCATTCCCCAGCTCCGCTCCAGGTTCCTCCAAACACGCATGTTCAGGTACAATTGAAGTCAATTGTTAGTCCATGTAACATGCAGTGCGTAACATGAATCAAAGATAGTTATGCCTGACGTTTCCCTTCATACTGCTCTTATTCCAGCGTCAGCAAAGTTGAAGGGTATCCAGACCCTTCCTACAGATATACAACTCAATAAGAAGCAAAGACATACCAGATTGACACCGAAAGTCGGTGTCACCAAGAAACATAAAAGACATACTCCATACAACAATGCAGGCTTAATCTTGGAGAACTTAGACGACTCTCACCTTACTAAGACACCTGTGTTCGCAGCGCGTGAAGCAGGACAATGGGCTTCGGTGGCTGGCCCTCAACAGCCACCTCCTCACCAATGAAGCTGATCTACTGGAACTGTCAAGGACTGGGCAACTCCCTGACAGATCAAGCTCTAAAAGCCATGACGGCCAAGGAAAAACCCAACATGATTTTTTTTATGGAAACAAAAAACTCTGAGGAGAAACTTCGAAGTCTACAGCGCAGCCTGCATTTCAATAATTCCTATATGATCAATCCTACTGGTCTGGCGGGGGGAATGGTGATATTTTGGAACAATCAGGTAGATTTAACTGTGCTTACCTCAAATCAGTCGTACTTTGATATGCTCTACAAAGAATACCAGGATGGTCGAACTATGTGTCTTACTTGTATTCATGCTCCCTTCACGTATAACAATCGATAACACCTATGTAATGAACTTCGAGAGATCAGCATGGCTAATGCAATTCCATGGCTATGCCTTGGGGATTTCAATGAAATACTGTACCCATGAGAAAAAATAGGCAAGCGCCAAGCAGAACACTATAGGATGTTATCATTTTGAGCCATTGTCAATGACTGTTCTCTTATGGAATTACTGAGTAAAGGATGTAAGTTTACCTGGATGAACAACCGTGAGGGAGATGAGCTAGTGAAGGAACGTCTTGATCGTGTGATGTGCACAATGAACTGGCTTTTACTATTCCTTGCAGCTGAGGTCTTTGTGCTGCCGGCTATTGGGTCGGATCATCGGTCCATTGATTGTCCACTCTTCAGCATCTTATAAGGTACGAAGGAAATCTTTCACCTTTGAGGCTTTCTGGAATGAAGATGCAAAATGTGCGGACATTATATCAGCAGCATGGAACTCGGTAAGAGGTCGAAGCGCTGGACTTACCACCAAATTGCAACGTGTCTCTGCCGCCCTGTCGAAGTGGAGCCGATCCAAATTCTCCAAAGGTGATTTTAAAGCAGCTTCTTCACAGCAACAGCTCAAACAGATAATAAACCAGCAACATGGCTCCTATAACAAAGAAGAAGTTTTTCAAATCCAAGAGGAATTAAAACGCACTGGGCAGCGTGAAGAGCAATTTTGGACTATATGGTCTAGAATCCAATGGTTAAAATGAGATGATAAAAACACGAAATTCTTTCGTGCAACCACCCTTCAGAGATGGCAAAGAAATAGAATCAGCATGCTTCAAAACGAGCAAAATGAATGGCTTCGTGACCCTCATGCTTTACAGGTTATGGCTTGCAATATTTTTTCAAATTTATATACAACGGTTGGCCATCGGGATTACACTCCTATAATTCAACAATGCCCACATGTGGTTACCAATGAAATAAACAATCATCTGCTGGAAGTGGTCACTTTAGAGGAGGTTCGCCGAGCTACCTTTCAGCTGGGATCTACAAAGGCTCCCAGCCCTGATGGTTTCAATGGGATTTTCTATCACTCTCACTGGGATATTATCAAAGACGATCTTCTTCTTCTTGTGCAGACTTTTTTTTTTCAGACAGGATGGATGCCGGCCAATCTGAATCGCACTATACTTGCCTTGATTCCCAAAACTCCTCAACCAGAGTGACTGGACCAATACAGACCAATTAGCCTCTGTAACTTTGCTTATAAAGTCATTTCCAAGGTACTAGCCAATCGCTTAAAACCTTGGTTACCTGATTTAATTTCTATGGAACAAACTGCTTTTGTTAGTGGAAGACAGATCCATGACAATATTGTAATATTTCAAGAAGTTCTCCACTATTTTAAAACCCGAAAGCGGACCACCAAATTCAATGTGATTCTCAAGACTGACATGAAAAAAGCATATGACAAAGTTGAATGGGATTTCCTTAGGGACTATCTACTCCAATTAGGCTTTCATCAGTTGTGGGTACAATGGGTTATGCAATGCATTACCACTACATCTTACAGCATCCATTTTAATGGAGAACTGCTTCCATTTATATATCCAACTCGTGGCCTTAGACAAGGTGACCCTCTATCCCCTTATATATTTATTCTTTTAGCAAATGTTCTGTTAACTTTGATCAGTCAAGCGATTGCTATAGGACATTTAAAGGGTCTTAGATTAAATAGATGGTGTCTCACTCTTTCACACCTCTTTTTTGCCGATGATGCAATTTTTTTCCTAGAAGGCAACATTCGGGAAAGTCAAAATATTGCTGATATCTTAAATTAGTATTGTCTAGCTACGGGGCAAGCCTTGAATAGGAACAAATCAGGACTTATTTTCAGTAAAAACTGCCCTATTAGACTTTAGCAAAATATGTCTTCAAAGCTTAGAATACCTATGCTTCAGAGGTATGGAAATTATCTAGGAATCCCATCGGATTGGGGGCGATCTAAACGGGACATGTTTTCTCGGATTTCGGCGTGAGTTCACTCTAAATTAGAAGGTTGGAAAGAAAAGTTTATCTCAAAAGGGGGAAGGGAAATTCTAGTCAAGTCTGTTATTAAGGCGATTCCAAATTATGCAATGTTAGTCTTCAAGCTTCCTTTGTTGCTTTGTCGAAATATAGAACAGAGTATTGCAAGATTTTGGTGGAAAAATAATCTAAATATATGAGGTATTCATTGGAAGAAATGGGATATTATCAAGTGTAGTAAGGAAAAAGGCAGGCTCAGATTTCGTGATCTTTTTGAATTCAATAGGGCAATGCTTGGAAAGCAAGCATGGCGTTTATTACAACATCCTCAAGCTCTATGGAGTCAACTAGTTAAGGGTCTGCATTATCATTCAACAAATTTTCAGTCAGCACAAAAAGGAAATCGTTCGTCTTGGGTTTGGCAGAGTATTCTCACCGGTAGAGATGCTATTCTCCCTCATCTTAGATGGTCTATTGGTAAAGGGACTAAAATCAGAATCTGAGAGGATCCATGGCTACCAAGAGGAATTCTTGGTGGACCGGTGACTCGAGAAGAACCCCAGCAGGTGTCTGATCTAATAGACCCAATCCACAACAACTGGAATACATCTATGCTCCAAACTTTTCTGGATGAGTAGATTATACGAGAGATTCTAACCATCCCAGTTAGACCTCAATTTACTGAAGACAAACTACTTTGGCCAACAACAAAGGATGGCCAACACTCGGTGAAGAGTAATTATCATTTATTAACAGCCATATCCAGCAACAACAACAATCATGTGCCATCATCTTCTTATCAGGTTCCTACTTTCCTATGGAAAAAAATCTGGTCTATGCGAACGGCACCAAAAGTAAGAACCTTTATTTGGTTGATCTGTCAAAATGTAGTAGCAACTAGGGAGAATTTGTTTCGCAGGAAAATTATTGATAATCCCTATTGTCAGCTCTATAACCAGAGAACCCCTGAAACTTTAGAGCATATATTCCTACTTTGTTCCTGGACAAGACCAATCTGGGCACACCCACAGATTACCATAGACAAACAGCCATGATCTATCCACAGATTTGAAACATGGTTGGCTTCACAAATTACATCAACTAAAAACTCACCTACTCTGAAACTGGTAGCCAATGTTTGTTGGCAGATCTGGAAGATGCGGAATGGCTTTATCTTCCGCCATCAATGGCTTGATCCACTCTACGCAGCGACAGTAGCTTTGACAGAGACGCGACTTTCCCAGATCTCGTCTCCTTCCTCTTCGAGGCGCAACATCGCAACCCTGATCCCGGCACATCTCTGGCGACCACCCGAGCCAGGTACCTTAAAATGTAATATAGATGCAGCCTATCAACCGGGGAGTACAGAAGGAGCAATGGCTATAGTATTCAGAGATAATCAAGGTAGGCTTACTGAAATCTACACCAGCAAATTTCTGGCCGCCTCAGCTTTGGTTGCGGAGTTCCAAGCTTTCTCTCTAACGATCAAGCATTTGCTGTGGCGAGGGCTAAATCACACGCGTCTACTGATTGAATCCGATTGCAGTACCGTCGTTGATGCCGTCACAGATGGTAGATCACTGCCATGGGAGATCCGCTACTTGCTCGCGGAAATTGCTACTTCATTGCCCCTTTTCCCTAACTTGACGGTACAGCTGTGTCGGAGAGAAGCAAATGCTGTTGTTGACTTGAGCCGCTAAGGCCTAGCGTGTACAGCCTTTGGCCCAAAACTGGAATGTCTTCCCTCCCTATCTTTTGACGGATTTACTGTATGCTGATGCCCTAGCGGTTGGTTGTAAAACTACGTGAAAGCTTTATTTAATTAAAGGGCTTAAGGCCCTGTCCGCCCAAGCTGGGCCCAAAAAGCCCGACCCATAGGAATAGGGGCCCGTGGAGAGAATGGGGTATAAAAGGGAGAGAGAGAGAGAGAGAGAGAAGACGTTTGTTGAAAATCATAATTCACGTACGTCTTTTCTCTCCCGCGTGTTTTCTCTCTCAAAAGGAACAGTAGGCATACGGCTTTCAATTCTTCCCTTCAAGGCTTCATCGGATCAAATTCGACCGGATTTTCTTCCTCCATTGGCGTCAGTGTCTAATCTGTGGATTAAAAGGTACGCTCGACTCTGTGGTGTGCTTTAGGATCGGTGATATGTGTCGTTTTCTTGGGCTTCGCTTCCGCATTGATTTAAGGGTTCGATTTGGTATCGAATCCCGTTTTCGGGAATCCGTTATTCCCAACACTACGTTTATCTGAATATATCATTTCTTCATGGACCAAAAAAAAAAAAACATGAAAATTAAGATTTAACCTATATCCCTCATTCATCAAGCTTCTAGTTCACGTATCCCTGGGCACCCGTGAGCACATAGTTAGGCGAGCATTTGTGTGATGTGGTCGATTACCTTTCAATTTATATCCAAATCAAACAACACCCGGTTGTCAAGACCCAAACTCACGAGGCCCGACGTGCCGGCTTCAAAAGTTTGTGCCGCTTCCGGAACGTTGTAATCGAGGGAAATGGAGACCGCACGAACCACATATGCATCCTGGACATGCATGCAGGCTGATCATCCGCCGGTCTACGAGAATCTCAGATCAGCACTTCACGTGCACATTTTTCCACGTCCCATCGATTATACAGGCTTCAAGAACAATCCACGTCCACAAAGCCTCCGTAGCGGCTGAATAGGCGTTTCGATTTGACGTTTATGCTAAGGGAAATGTCTCATTTGACTGGTCAGGAGTGACTTTGAAGAATCAAAGATTTCTTCGAAGATAAAAATAGAAAATGCAGAAGTTCACACATTAAGGATGCGTTTGTTTGTGTTCTTTTTTTTTTTAAACACTTTTTCTGTTTTTTTGTTCCTGGGAACAAAAAAGGAACAGAAACGCGTTTGGGTGCGTTTCTGTTCATTTTTTGTTCTTTTGTTCCCAGGAACAAAAAAGAAACAGAAACAAGAAACACAAATTTTGTGTTTCTTGTTTCTGGAACACAAATGAGAAACACTTTTTTTTCTTTTTCTTTTTTCTCTTATTTTCTTGTTCTTTTTTCTTTTGGCCGGTCGCCGGCCTCGGCCATGGCCGGCGACCGGCCGACGAGGGCCGGCGGCCTCCCCCAGCCACGGCGAGGCTCGCCGTCCCTCGGTGAGGCCGACCTCGCCCAGCGGCCGGCGAGCCTCGGCCTCGCCGAGCCACCGCCAGGAGACGCCGACCTGGCGGTGGCTCGGGAGGCCGAGGCTCGCCGGCTCGCTGGCGAGGTCGGCCTCGCCGGATCCGGGCGAGCTCAAGCTCGCCCGGCCATGGCGAGGCCGACCTCGCGCCGGCCTAGGCGAGCTCGATCTCGCCCGGATCCGCGAGGCCGGCCTCGCCCGGCCGGCCGGCGAGCCTCGGCCTCGCCGCGGTGGCCCGAGGCCGCGCCTCGCCCGCCGGCCCAGGCGCGAGTCGGCCTCGCCGGATCGGGCGGCTCGAGCTCGCCCGGCCATGGCGAGGCCGACCTCGCGCCGGCCGGGCGACCTCGATCTCGCCCGGATCCTGCGAGGCCGAGCTCGCCCGGCCGGCCGGCGAGCCTCGGCCTCACTTGGCGGTGGCCCGGCGAGGCGCGCCTCGCCGCCGGCCGGGCGAGCTCGGCCTCGCCGGATCAAGGCGAGGCCGACCCTCGCCGGCCGGTCGCCGGCCAAGGCCTTGGCCGGCGACCGGCCAAAAAAGAAAAAAATGAAAAAGAAAAAGAAAAAAAAGGAAAGATAAGAAAAAAATAGAAAAAATAAAAGAAATAAAAAAATTATCCAAATTTACCAAACATGTTTCTGTTTATTTTTTATTCCCGGAACAAGTTTACCAAACGCGTGTTTTTGTTCAAAAATTGTTCCCCGGAACAGAAATACTTTTTTTTTTTATTTCTGTTCCCTGGAACAATTTTTAAACAGAAACACAAACAAACGCGCCCTAATTTGGCAGCAAAGCTACCATCTCATGTCTGTATATTAAATCTGTAGGGCCTGATCTCTATGTCAAGGTTGGTATCTACGCTTTATGTCACGTAACTCATATCATCTTATGGAAAAAATAAGCGTTGACTTTGGTGCAATATATGCACATAATTTCCCTCCTCCACTCCATCTCCCAAACATGTTTATCAAAAGGGGTCTCCCTGCACACCTTCATCCATGTCTCCTCCTCGTCCTCACCTCCGCTTTCTCGGAGATTGCCTTCATGGCCCATGGCGATGTCGGCACGGCTTCTCACTATAGCCCTCCATACCAACGTAAGTCCTAACCCTAGGAAAAGAGAGAACGAGGAGAGAACTTCTCCCCATCATTTGAAAAGAAATGGACCTCTAGTGATTTGGCAGACGTAAAATCTTATATGACTTCTCTCTTTAACCCTTTTGCTTTTAGCAACGGAATGCTACGGTGAGGAACCATCGCAGTTCCCGTCTAGCAACCTGTTCGCGGCGGCGGGCGACAGGGTGTGGGACAACGGGGCGGCATGCGGGAGGCAGTATCTTGTGCGGTGCATCAGCACACCGCAGGACGGCATCTGCATCACCAACCGCACTATCCATATCAAGATTGTCGACTACGCCCTCTCGTCCACGTCCGCAGCCGCTGCCTTTAAACAATCCGTCACCGGCGCCACCTTGGTCCTGTCTCAGACCACGTTCGGAGCCATTGCCAATCCTTACGTGGCTTCTATCAACGTCGAGTTCCAACAGTAAGTAACTCCAGTTTCCCCCTTTCTTCCTTCTCTCTGTGAATCTCGTGCTAGTCAGTTGGACACCATTTTTTGAGCTTACAAATTCTTTTCCGCCCTATTTTTCGCCGTATCGAGGGTAGAATTCTTGCGACAAACTCGGAATTCGGATGCTCCCAAAAAGGAATCGCAGTAATTCAGGGTATAAGAACTTCCAATGATCAACCTGTCTTGCTAAACTCCAGCTGCGGTTGCAATCACAATACATCGAACCAAAACTTTAATTTAAATAGCAGCGGTAATGCGACAATCATGTTAGACAATTCGTGTCATCGGCCAAACCAAAAACTAAGTTCGTCACAATTCTTGTATGTTTACAACGGGCATATTTTGTAATTCGAAAACAATGAGCGTATCAAGCTGCGACGCCGGCGTTCGCATCAATTGTCGATTAAAATAAGGTGGGATAGAAGCAAATTTCAAAATGGATGCGGCCTAATCCTCTGACGATTTCAATATCAGCACGTTCACTTCGATATGGTAAAGTTTTCAAAGTCATATTTTTTTTGTGTTCGGAACGTGCAGGGTCTGATCTATGATTCTGGAAATAATCTGGCGACCGCTCGATCTTGAAGGATGGAGAGGCAGAGAAAGTCCAAAGGGAACTCGACGAATGAAAATCGACTTGGATCAATTCTTGCGTCGTCCTCTAGAATGATGATCAATTCTTGCGTCTTCTTTGTCTTGCACAAGTTCGTCATTCCTCCATTTTCTACAATTGCACGTCGTTTCATGTTGTATTAATCAAAGAGAGGGACATATTTTTCATGTGAGAAGGTCGGACATGAAATTCTTGGAGGCTTCCCCAGATTTGGAAGCTTCTCTTTTTTGCTAGTCTAAGTTTTCGGTGCAAGAGGGGTGTAATAATCGCACCTAACATGCATTTTACTTACGCAATTGCTTTAATTTCTCTCACCTAAACCAATTTTAAAAAATTCCTCCTTTTAAGATGAACCGGCTATGTCAAAAAAATACCAACTATAAAATATCACAATCCTATATCATATGAAAAATCATTTTATATAACGGTCACATGACTCACGTGGCATAATCAACGAATCAATTTATCTACACAATAAATAGTAGGATTCTCTTTTGATTTGAATTTTAAACCCTCCTTTTTTATTATTATTATCATTATCGCTAAAATGTGACCGTCGTGTAATATACTTGTGTTTCAAAATATGAGAACCGACTATGAAAAGGGGACAGTTTTTTTTTTTTTTTTTTTTGGTGTCGTGTTTAGGAAAGCAAAATTCAGTATCCCTCCTTATGTTGGGATAAATCACTTCATCCTTTCCAAGTTAGGAGGAAACTGAACTAAAAGTCTTAAAATTTATGTGCAATAAAAAATTGGCAGGAAGTTGAGTTGTCATGCGATTATCAAATCCATAAGCGCATCTATCCGCACTAATGTTTTTTCATTGTCAAATTGATGTGCAATTTTCCATACCTAAACAATTAAAAACATCACATTTTCTCTCTAGTCTCCTTGTGAGGATTCTACTTTTGCACAAGCCTGACATCGGCGCCACAACTCTTATCTGCCACTAGGGTCGACCGCATCCGCTCCAACAATCACCGAGTTTGTCACCACTATCCCCGCATCCATCATTGTTGGCCTCAACAAAAGAGGATTGCCAAGAAAGTTTTAAATTTATTGCAATTGTATCAATTCAGTTCTAAACTCTTTTTTAGCCAATTCAGACTTAAATCTCTTATATTATATCAATTTAGTTCATCCAATCAATTTTGACAAATCAGCTCTAATGTGGGGCCAAGCGACGCTGATGTGGATAACTTTTAGAAATATATTTTTTAAAATTTTTGAATGTATTTTTTTCTTTTCTTCTTTTGTTTTCTTCATTCTTTGCTTTTTTTCCCCATAGTGGTAGGCGTGGCTCACTTGCCATTGGGCACAAGCTGTGAAGCCCTTGCCAACTGCTGACAAGGCTAGCCTCACCATGGCCTTGGGGGCCACAACCGAAGGGAGCCTTGCTTGCAACCGACGAGGGCTTCGCGGCTCTAAGAGGGCCTCATCGGCAATATGGGGAAAAGAGGAAAAGGAAGGAAGAAAAGTAAAATAAATAAATAAATAAATAATCACAGCAGAAATGGCTATCAGATCTCATGGTCCTAGTAGACGGTCCTAGTAGACGAACCTAACATTGCGAATACCCTACAAAAGACTACCAAAAAGATCATGAAACCAACAAAGAAGAAAGAAGAAAGAGAAAGGGAAAAGCGATCATCACTCAGTTTCCAAACATATTTGGCATATAATTTGCCAAGAAACCAGCAGGAAGGGTGGACTAAAATCATTCCTCTACATAATGTTTCAAAGCAAGAAACAAGTTCAGTAAAAGGAAAGTCATATATGTCTCCGAGATAGAGATCACCTTATCACAAGGTCACCACTCATACTCTGGAAGAAAGCCAAGAAAGAACTAAACAAAATTACACTTTCGCTAAGAATCCATAGATTCGGTGACTTTGTTTACTTTAACTCAATGGAACAAAAGAGACGAAAGAGGAGAGAGAATTTATTCAGAAAAGAGGAATAAGATTTTGCAAAACCAACGAGCGAAAAGGAACAAACTTTTCTGCACAGTCCAAAACAAGAACCAGAAACCACATTAAAAAAAAAAAAAAAAAGCAAACGCGGAATGATCACCCACGAAGAACACACGGAGTTCCAAGCAACGCACGGCGAGATTCAATGTCGCTCTCTCTTCACAAGCATTGGACAAAAAAAGAGAGCAAGCTCCGAGCTTTCCAGTGAAAACCATAAAAGGACGAGAAGTGACGAGAGAACGAAAACCCAGAGGGGGAAAGAAAAAAAAAGAGGGGGAAGAGAGGGGCGGTGCCTGTAATAACGATCGTAAGGCGAGACGATGAACCACCGGACCTTTGATTCACCGGCTGCTCCGGGCGCTGAGAGAAGGCAGGATGCTGGTGGAGAGGCTGTAGTGGCTGCCGTCGCGGGACAGGTCCTGGAGCTCTTCTTGGCCGCACGTGAGCAAGACCCTGAACAGGCCTCCTCTGAAGCGGTCAGTACCCGACATTGCTGACACAGAGCAAAAGCACGAGACCAAGAAAGAAGAAGAAGGAGAAGGAGCCGGCTGCCGAGTTTATACGCGTGCAACTCTGCATATGAAGGCTTTCTTAGGCGCGTTTGTTTAAAATTATTTCTGTTTCCCATAACACAAATTTTTGTTTTTTGTTCCGGGGAATAAAAAAAGAACATAAACGTGTTTGTTTACACTTTTGTTCCAGAAACAAAAAATTTATATCTTTGCTCTTGAGAACAAATTTGGAACAGAAGCAAGAAATAGAATAAACTTGTTTCTTGTTCCCTGGAACACTTCTGAGAAACACTTTTTTTTCTTCTCATTTTTCTTTTATTCTTCTTCTTCTTCTTACTTTTGCTGGTCACCGGCCTTGGCCATGGCTAGTGTCGGTGACTGCCCAGACAAGGGCTGGTGATCTTGCCGGAGCATCGCCAGCCCTCAGAGAGGCCGAGCCACAGCGAGGCTCAGCTTCCCCTGCCGGGGCAAGGCTGGGCCTCGCCAGGCTAGGGCAAGATCGAGCCTCGCCAATGGCCTAGCGAGGCTTGCCTGGCTAGCGACGATCTTGCCAGGCCATTGGCGAGGGTGAGGCTTGTTGGGGCTAGGCTAGCCTTCAGCGAGCTCGCTGAACGTCGCCCAGCTGGTCGCCAGCCACGACAGTGGTCAGCGACCAGCCAAAAAAAAAAAAAAAAAAAAGGAAAAGGAAAAAAATATATATAATAAAAATATTAAAAATTAAAAGAAACAAAAAATATATATACAAGTTTACCAAATCTGTTTCTATTCTTTTTCTATTCTAGGAACAAAAATTTTGTGTAGTTACCAAACGCATTTTTCTATTAAAAAATTGTTTCTCGAAATAAAAATAGTTTTTTTCTATTTATGTTCTCAGGAACAATTTTTAAACTCTTAGCCTCCACAGTCTCTCTCTCTTTCTCTCTCTCACAGCTCGAGTTTATAGTTAATTTTCTGTCTTGTCCCTACCTTGACTTTAATTGAAAGGAAGCCACTCTATTTACTCTTCTTCTTTTCTTCTTTTTGTTGTGTCATAATGATATAAATTTTGAGCAAATATGTTACAATGACATAAACTTAGGAATACTTACGTCATCGTAAAAAATTTAAGGTGAATCTATCATAGTGAACTTTAAAGAGGTATGTAAATTATATATATATTTAAGGGTTAATACCCTAAAAAAACCCCAAACTGGTACACTTGTGACAAATTTACCCTAAACTATTTTTTTGACCACCAAAAACCCCAAACTAGTATACATTTGACAAATTTACCCCAAACTAGTACACTTGTGACAAATTTACCCTCTGTTAGTTTTCGTTAAATTTTATTCTCAAATTATTAAGTTAAATGACACGTAACGGTTGGCCGGTATACCAATTTAGGATTTTACGCTCCGTTTGTCACCGTTTACAATTTTTGTGATTTTTTTTGTGGTATTAATTCAATTTAGCATAGGGTATATTTGTCACAAATTTACCATTTTGGGGTTTTTTCCAGTCAAATAAATTAGTTTGGGGTAAATTTGTCATAAATGTACTAGTTTAAGGTTTTTTATAGTCAGTCGGGGTAAATTTGTCACAGATATACCAGTTTGGGGTTTTTCATGGTCAAAAAAATAGTTTGGGGTAAATTTGTCACAAGTGTACCAGTTTAGGGTTTTTTAGGATATTAGCCCTATATTTAATAGCTTTCTGTATATATCAATGGGAGAGGATAAATAATGTGCTTTTGAATTTGGAAACACGCCTTTTTTTTCTTTTCTTTTTTCTCCTTTTAGGTGATGACTTAATGAAGGAAAATATAAACACCTTTTATGGAGGCTAGAAAAAGGAGGAACTAGTATACGATCTTTTTAGGAAATCTTATAATTTCACTGAAAGAATATACTTTTCTCCTCTCAACTTCCAAGTATCCATAAGAGAGAGAGAGAGAGAGAGGATGTTAATAAATGCTTCTTTTTTTTTTCAGTCAAGGACAAATAAGTTTAAATGCGTAGTTGCTTAAAAAAACGTCGCTTAACAAATTCCGTGAATATCGAGCCGTATTTTTCCATTGAACTTTAAGAGCGCTTCTCATCTCTCTTTTGACCGATAAAAAAAAAAAAAAAAACTCCTTGAACCTCTTGTGGATAATAAATAACATTTGAGATTAAATGATTCTACTCAATCAAAGAGGAATGTAATTTATACAAAATTAATCAACCATTATCTCAATGGTATTGGATTCTTCGTGAAATATTATCACAATCTATCTCTTGAGAGGCATGGAGATCTCACAATATCTTTTGTAATTGGGGGTGTATCATTGCCGTCGTTTTATATATGGTTAAAAAAAAAAAGGTAAGTGAAGTCTAAATTATTGGAGGAAATTTGGCCTATAGATATGAGCCAAAACCGGGAACTTAAGAAGGAATCCTTCTTCTGACTGAGTTTAATGTCCTTGGATCGCGCGACTCGACTCCAAACCATCCGATTTCTCAAAAGACGGGGATGCCTATTTAAGTCTTGTATCTGCTGGAGCAATCTCGACGGAGAAAAAAGAATATATTGTCATACGGGTTCCTTTGTCTTGTCAAAATTAAATAATTTATAAGATGTTTTTGTAAATAAGATAGCTTGTATCACTTACGAAAATGAATAAACAAAAATATTTTCATCACCTACAAAATATGTAGACATGAATCATTATTGATAATAAAAATCTTTTTTTATTGACTAATTATTTTAAGTTACACAAACAATCAATTTAAAAAATATATATTTTCTAAATTATTCTTTTTTCACGAAACAAATAAAATTACGACAAACTAACCATCTAGTTGTAGGCTTGTGGAAAACCTCAAATATATATCTATTCATTTCCATTGCTTTCTCTCGTGAGCACTCAAATTAACAATATAATCCAATCTCTCCATTTCTTTAGTCTTCTTTTCTTTCTTAATATTTCGAATTTATTTGTTTTTATCATATTTAGAGTGACACGTTGACTTTACACCTTATGTCAACTTATATTTGTAGTTATGTGTTGACATCTAAATTTTTGCATAAAAAAGGGTTAATTTTTATTTCCAAAAAATAAAATAAAATTGCATAGCATATAATTTTAGGCGCACTTGATATATTCAGTAAATCTTTTATATATTCAAACGGTATATACCGAGAAATATATATCCTTGAAAATTGGAAGGTTCAATGAAATATTTCAAAAGGATTATATATTTGATGTTAATCTTTGGGTAATATGCATTTTCGACATAATAAAAGAAACATTAGATCTTTCAATTGTCGATGGGCGTGAACAAAGGAAATAAAATGAAATAAAATCGTGAAGATTATGCCTTGGCCGCGTGAGATGCAATTGAAAGAAGGAAGTTTTGCTTCTTTCATACGTGGACTCAATTTCGTTGCATATAAAACGGGGGGCTTTTCTCGTACTAAAGGGGGGACCGAAAAAAAGAAGTGGAGAGGATTCGTGCAAAGGGAGAGGAGAGTTCGAAAAGGAGATAAAAAAAATCGTGAAAGAAAGAAGAAAAGTCAAGTCAGCAGAAGGAAGAAGTCTGCGAGGGAAGTGACAGGCCAGAACAAGAAAAAAAAAAAGAAGGGAAGAGTACTGTTCTTCTTCCTCAGCGCGTCCGCTGTCCGTCTGCTGGCCGAGCCGCGCCGCGCCTCACCACCGCACCGCCGCGCCTCCGAACGCCGGCGTCTCCCTCTGCCAGCCACTGCCGCTCCGCGAGCCCCCCTCGCCGAGCCTCTGCCGCGTCTCCGCTCGCCACCGCGCCTCACCCGCGATCTGCTGCCCGTGCCGCACCTCCGCGCTGCACCTCCGCAGCAACCTGACGCCGTCGCCAGTCGCCACCACCCAGACAGCCTCCGCTTGCGCACCCAGCGACCTCCGCGTCTTCGTGCCCGCACCAGCAGCGCCGGACGCCAGAAGCCCCGAACGCCCGAGCGCCACCCTGCCGTCGTTGCCCAGCAGCCAGCAGCCCGCGACCCAGCGCCGTCGCCGCGTCTGCCAGCCTCCGTCCGAAAACCCCTCGCCGGTGACCTCCGCCCCCGACGACCCGACGCCGTGCCACTGCATCCGTTCGAGCCAGCACCACCGCGCCACCTACTGTCGCCAGGGCCCTCCTCTGCTGCAGGCCCCGCCGCTGCTCCAAGCTCGAGCCGCACGCCGCTGCTGCCACGCCGACGCCTGCAGTGCTCCTTGCCACTCCGCTCGCCGTCCGCCGACGCTCGCCGCGCCACCACTTGCGACCTGCTCGCCCATCCCGCTGCTGGTCCAGCTCGCGCTTACCCGTCGACGCCGCTCCCCTCCATTGGGTAGCTTATTTTTATTTTTACTTTTATTTTTCCTTTATTTTATGTTACTTTATTTTTATTTTTTTTTATTTTCAATATTATTGTATAGGAAGGTGATGTTCATTTTATGAATATTTGTAGGCATTATCCGCAGAGTTTTGCCCAAAATTATTGTAATTATTAATTTGATTCGTAAGATATTTCATCATTTTTTTATTATATTAATTTTTTGGGCATTTCCATAGTGTTCGATTATTAAATCATTATAATTATTAATTTGGTTCATAAGACTTCAAATCAAATTTTTAATTATTTTGAATCGTTGTGATGCGTAGGGTTAAAATAATCGTTAATTTAATCCGTGAGACAACATATTATTTTTACGATTATTTTAATCCTTCTTTTGATGAATATCTTAATCGTTTAGATATAATGTTTATCTGATAATTGCTTGTCTTGAAAAACACTAAAAAATATATAAAAAAAATCAAAAATCAAATCTTGTATCGAGGTGCGTTGGTTTAGTAAATTAGGATTGCATTTTTTTAGGATTGCACTTTGAGATAATTTTTGAAATAGATTATGATTGATTTTTTTTTTTATAGATAGGCTTAGATAATTTTTGCACATTTTAATAATCTCATTTTTCTAAAAAAAAAAAAGTTTTCTAAGATAGGATAGGGTTAAGTCAAATTAACCCCTAAAATAAATTAGAAAATTATTCATTTTAGATAGTTTAATTAGGGTTTTTATTAATTCCGAATTTCAATAAAAAAATACAAAAATATTAGGTGCAGGTCAAGTAATTTGCATAATAGGATCGTTTAATTAGAATTTGTTTGTTAGCAAAATTAGGTCATGCAGTTAAAGTGCATGTTTTAATTTCAAGATTAAAAAAAAAAAAACCCAAAAAATTTGTTTGCTTTGTGCATTTAATTCTTTTGATGCAATTTGTTTGATTCATTAAGTGTTTAATAATGATTGAGCACCCATGTGATCACTCTTTTGCATGATAGAGATTTAGGTTAAAATAAATCTAAGCTGTTTGCAAAAATATTTTTTGAAAATAAAAAAAGAATGAAAATGCATTAGAAAATCATTAGAGAAATCTAGTGTAACTTAGATATCTAAGACCTATTATAAGCTAATTAGTGGTGACTCCTAGATAAAATCCCAAAATCTAAGTTGCAAATCTCTAGTTCGTATGAGTAAAATACTTAGATATCTAATCGACCTACTATAAGCTGATTAGTGGTGACTCCTAGATAAAATCCATTTATATGTTAAAAATAGAAATCTAAGTTGCAAATTGGTATGGGCTTAGGAGAGCCCAGTCTAAATTAGACTTAGTAGTCCATTAGCCATACCTAGGTGGTTCACTTGAAAATTTGATTGCGACATTATGTTTAATTGGTGCTTTTTCATTCACATTATGTCTGCTCATATTTCTCACCCTTGCCCATATAAGATTACAAATAAAAATAAAGATTTACCTTAGTAGCCCATACTCTAAGCTCAGCCACCTAATCGGCAAATGCATTGCCCCTTGTCATCAGTGGCTGCCTTCACACATCAGTGGAACCTCATCTCTCTCTCTCTCTCTCTCTCTCTCTCTCTCTCATATTTCTCACCCTTACCCATCTAAGAGTACAAATAAAAATAAAGATTGATCTTAGTCATCTTAACTCTAAGCTCAGCCGCTTAAGTGGCAAGCGGTGGCCGCCTCCACACATTAGTGGAACCTTCTCTCTCTCTCTCTCTCTCTCTCTCTCTCTCTCTCTCTCTCTCTTACCCATCCAAGAGTACAAATAAAATTAAAGATTGATCTTAGTCATCTTAACTCTAAGCTCAACCGCCTAAGTGGCAAGTGCATTCCCTTGCCACCGGTGGCCGCCTCCACACATTAGTAGAACCTCCTCTCTCTCTCTCTCTCTCTCTCTCTCCCTCTTACCCATCTAAGAGTACAAATAAAATTAAAGATTGATCTTAGTCATCTTAACTCTAAACTCAACCACCTAAATGGCAAGTGCATTCCCCTTGCCACCGGTGGCTGCCTTCACACATTAGTAGAACCTCCTCTCTCTCTCTCTCTCTCTCTCTCTCTCTCTCTCTCTCTCTCACCCATCTAAAAGTACAAGTAAAATTAAATATTGACCTTAGTCCTCTCTCTCTCTCTCTCTCTCTCTCTCATATTTCTCACCCTTACCCATCTAAGAGTACAAATAAAAAATAAAGATTGATCTTAGTCATCTTAACTTTAAGCTTAGCTACCTAAGTGGCAAGTGCATTCCCCTTGCCACCGGTGGCCGCCTCCACACATTAGTGGCACCTCCTTCCCCCCCCCCCCCCTTCTTATCCATCCAAGAGTACAAAATAAATAAATAAATAAATAAAGATTGACCTTAGTCACCCTAATCCTAAGCTCAACCGCCTAAGCAGCGAGTGCATTACGTCTTGCCATCGACAACTGCATTTACACTTATGTGGCATCTCTCTCTCTCCTCCCCCTCCCCCCCCCCCCCCAAAAAAAAAAAAAAAAATCTAAGAGTGCAAATAAAATAAAGATTGGCCTTAGCCTCCCTAACTCTACGCTCAACTGCCTAAGTGGCAAGTAAATTGCCCCTTGCCACTAATGGCTGCCTTTGCACATCAGTGGCAGCTCTCTCTCTCTCTCTCACGCACGCACGCACGCACGCGCGCACACACACACACTTCTCACCCTTACCCATCTAAGAGTACAAATAAAAATAAAAATTGACCTTAGTTGCCCTAACTCTAAGCTTGGTCGTCTAAGTGGTAAGTGCATTGCCTCTTGCCATTAGCGACTGCCTTCGCACATCAGTGGCAGCTCTCTCTCTCTCTCTCTCTCTCTCTCTCTCTCTCTCTCTCTCTCTCTCTCATGGAAGAGAAATTGAGAGCTAGGGCTCAATCTTTGACAACCACTATAGGGTGTGGCCAACTTCATAATTGGTCCTAATGATTGTAATAGAGAGGTTAAGGCTGGTGTATTAGGATTTTCCAAACCTAGTAAATTTAAGGTTGGAGAAATGGGTAAAGGGATTGTGGTTTTTGTAATCTATTCTTTTTTTACTAAGGAGTAATTCATGTAACTGTATTATTACACAGATATTCCCCCATCATTCTCCTTAATGAGTGCCACTTGGACTTTTAATTTGCGATAGGTTATCAATCTACTTTCAAGAATAATTTGTTAAGATAGACATGTGAGTTGTGTTAGAGAAGTCTCACATCGGAAAATTAATGTGGTGTTAAGTAGTTAATATATCATAGCTAGTCTGTATCTCATTGGCTTAAGCTTTTAAGTGAATGAGAATCTAACTGGATATATTAATAGGTTGGACTTGGACTCCCTCTTGAAGATCTCCCCAGGTGAATGTATCAGACTTCTATTATGTGCTCCTAGCAAATGGCATTAGAGCCGATGGTTATAGTTTCCAAGCCAGTGGACGTTATGATGTAGTAACGCGAGCTCGTAAGGATGAAGTTGGGCCAGAAGGATATTCCCTGAATTAAGGGAGAACAAACCCAACACTGAAGTTCACACTTGGGGGAGAATTGTTAAGATACACATGTGAGTTGTGTTAAAGAAGTCCCACATTAAAAAAATTAATGTGGTGTTGAATAGTTAATATATCATAATTAGCCCATAACTCATTGATTAAGGTTTTAAGTGAAGATAAATCTAACTGAATATATTAATGGGCTTTGACCTGGGCTCGCTCTTGGAGATCTCCCTAAGTGAAGATATTAGACTTTTGTTGCGTACTCCCAACATAATTTTTCTTGCATTCTTCGCTCATCTTGCAACCAACTAGGATTCCTCCCTCTCCTAGGTTAATCTCATTTTATACCATTAGTTTTAATGAATTTTAATGTTGCAAATAGGCAATATAACTCCTCCTATATAGTTTCGTGTGATGATTTAATTGTTTTCTCTCAATATTACAATATTGTTACTGATGCTATATAACATCTTTCTATATCCATAGTCACAATAACTAGGAACATATATCCATCATCAAGTCCCTATATTTCACATTAATAAATAGTATGAATTATGGATTTTATTCTTTTTTGTCGATACAAAATATTGCAAAATGGCATATTTTACGAATTACTTTTACAAAATACATATCCCAATTTTACACAAGTGAAAAATGTTCATGGATGCTGCTAGTTTCTTTAGATGCAAAGGGGAGTTTTGAAGACATAAGGCGACGATGGCATAAAAGTTGAGATGTGTTTTGGTGTTTCTCCCTTTGCAGTGTATGGAATGGTTACATGTACTTGTTTGTATGCTATAAAATATGTATTTGATACCCACCCGTAGGTAACCGTGATGGTTGGGTTTCATTACCTCATCGCCGAGGGAATGAGTTTGAATCTCCGGATGCTCGCAACTTAAGTGGGGGTGCTAGGGGTGGTTTACTGGCCGGCCCCTTGAGAGTTTACGTCTAAATAATGGCTTGCGGCGAAATCACACCAGTTGGAGAATCGTGTGATTCCTGAAGAGTGATTTCCAGCGGTCCCTCGGTTGATGCGCATTCAAAAGACCAAACCACAACATAAAACGTGGAGGAATATCAGGTTGACTTATGAAGATAGAAGCCTCCAGTTAGAAAGTGGTGAAAAGAAAAGGCTCTGTTCACACTCCCCGATAACTTTCCTAGGAGTAATTTGATTATTTTTAATCATAGAAACCTAAAGCATTAGCTCCATTGGTTGAGCCGTTGGAAATTTTCCAGCTCGGGCATTAAAAATTATTCACTCAAATCTCACAAATTATGTGTAAACTGCTATGAATTTGGATTATTTGTATATGCCAGAATTTTAGATTTAACTAGTTCATGAATCTTTGAAAGGCGTTTCATAATCCTTCCTATGATCGGATCTCTATACATGTATTTCTGTGCATGTATCTCTGGATTTCTAAAATAAAATTATTTTTGGCTCTGGTGCCTGTAATTTAGTGTCACCTAATGATGCAGTAAGCACACCGCACGCGAGCTCTACGACACATCTCTTTTTTGGCATTCTAATCATAAATTAGATGGAACGATTGGTGGAGAGGAAAATAGTGATACAATCCCACTTTTTTTATTGATATTTCGCGGCCAATCCAGAAGGGGCAGCACGTATTATGAAAATCCCACGCTCAGTCTTATGCACTGATGTCAAATGGGTCAGAAGCCCCCAACGCTGATGGCCACAATTTTAAGGTTTAATTATTTTGCACGGGAGGGATGCGGACGAGCTCGTAAGGCCCGTGATATAATTTTCTTTACGCAGATAATGCTGGGGGAAAAAGGGTGGGTGCGAATGAAGATTTTCTGTCGTCGGACCTAGTTCCCTTTAAAAAAAAAACTCGCAACTTCAGGTCAAATCCTAATTCTGTCTCAAACTTTTCTTATGTCTACAAGAACCTCATTTTGATCCCAAATCTGTCCACAGGTCCAAAAATCTCCACCGGTTTTTTCTAAATTATCAATATCAAAGTCAGATGGAGGTCCATCGAAACCCGCATTTTCATCAACATCAACACCCTACACCTTAATGTTGATAATCTTAAAAGAAAAAAACAATGATAATTTTTTAACATGTAAGTAGTTCTGCAACGAAAGTGAAATTTGAGAATTTTTTTGTAGAAAAGTTCTGGACAAAATTGAAATTGAACTCCAAGTTAAGGGTTCTTTAGAGAATTAGCCTTTTAAAAGTGTGAAGTATGATTCATTGAAGACGCATCAAGGTCCCACACTCACGATAATTAAGATGCAAAATAGGATGTCAAAGTTTCAAATTTTCTTCTCCTAACAGTTCACTTGATTGTTAAAATGGACACGCCATTTAATATAGCATCAGAACTAGAAGATCTTCCTTTTTATATTGGAGATTTTTCTTTAGTTTTATCACTGAGTTTGGACAATATTATTAAGCCCTCATGCGTAGCTCCAATTGAAGGTTACAAGTCCGATTCTTCAGTCTATTCTCAGTCTCAGAAATCTTGGGTAATTTGTGAAAGGGAGGCTCAAGCTTAAGCGCATCACTGGTCATTCACTCGCATCATGGTGGGACAAGGGTAGCGCGCTTGACCAGTAGGCAATAACGTGCTCACAAAATCGACAGTCTTAAACTAATTTTTTTTCCTAAAAATGATCTACCCGATTTAAGATTGCAATATCATAATTTGTGATTTTGGTGTAGGACCGCTCAACATACGTATATCCTAGTGATTTGGAATATTTTATCACAAAAAAAAAAAAAAACTAACATCTTCTAATTTCAAAATAGAAAAGAAATATCATTTTGAAGTCTTCTCGCACGTTAAATTGATTTTAACCCACAATGTAATTTTGAAGCCTAAATTCTCGAGCACTCTTTTGTTATTTAGAACATAAAATTTTAAGAGTCTAAAGAAATATAATGGGAGTTAATGACAGTAATTATATGAGGAAGATAATTTCTACACTTTGTGGCTTAAGGGTAATCAGTTCCCAATCCGATCCAATCTCTATTGAGAATCAAACTAGGAGGACCGATTCCTTGTTTTTGGAGTCGGCAATTGGACCACCTGGTCTTGGGATTGGTCTGATCCGATCCTTGAGTGGTCCAATAAAACCTATGGATTCACATATCTTTGCTAAAAGTTTTGGATTAATTGAATGACAATTCATGTCACAATTCAAAACTGGCATTCATCCAAGATTTGCGAGGATTTAGAGATGAGGGGGCCGTGATTGTAGGGACACACTTGACAAAAAGAGGAGGATCAGGTGGAGTCTTTTCTATAAATGACAGACTCACATATTTAAGGAAGGTGCGATTAAGCAAGGGAAGCAAAATCAGTGAATCTTTGTAGGAAAGGAAAGAAAGTAAATTAAAGAAAGAAGTAAGAGACAAAAGGAGAAAGTTGGATGAATGGGTGCAGCACTATGAAAGAAACGGAGATTAGCTTGATCATTTGGAATAATAAAGAGGGAAGTGGAGATTAGGGTTTAGGTTTACACTTTACTTCTTTAAAAAATAAAAAATAACAAAAATAAATATAAATCGGTCTGGTCCGGTTGGTTCCCATCTTGGAACTAGAAACATGGTCGAAAATCACCGATTTCAATTTTATGGAAGCCAGAACTAGATTGGTGCCCCCATAGAACTGCCCAAAACCGTCCGATTTGATCCAAGTCTAAGGCGATTCTCCATTCGAGCGTTTCTATATACTTATCCCTACTGTAACTTCATACGCGTCCTATTTAATGAACTCACCAAAATTTCTATCTCATCTCTCCACTTTTCACCTTCTTTCTTAAATTAAACAATCAATGATCCTATAATTTTCTTTTTTAATTCCTTATTATTTTTATCTTGTATTCCTCTTCCTTTTTTTCATTCTTTTCCCTCGACAAAAGCTTCTCACCATTTCCACTACAAACAGAAAATAGAGAAGGAACTCCTTATGAAAGTCCAACCTGGGTGGCAGAAAAATCAAACTTCCTTCCTTCATCCATTTGGACATATTCATGTTGCTTGGGTTCAACACGACAAAAAATCGAATCAAACTTCCACTATTTCCATTCAGGAAAGGCACTAGATTTAATGTATATTTGGAGATCCAAATGATTACAGTTCGATGGTCTGCCTTTTTCTTATTAAAATAATTAGTATTTTAAGGAAAATTTATATTAATGTGCTGTAAATAATTGTGATTAACAAAAAGAGATTAGAAAGTGTAATTAATTGAGTCCACTTGTTCCAATTGACCATCCTGCGAAGGAGATTGATAGAAACAAATGATTGTCTGAATGCCTGAAGGACTGTGTTGGGCCTAACTGGCAATCCGCCATGCACTAGGAAAGGCTTGGACAATAGTCATCAAAGTTTGGTGCCACATAGGCCAAGCCCATTCTCGGTTCCCTAAACCCACCCATTATTGCTTTTCCATTGCTTATCCCTTGTTTCTTTTTGTCCTCGATCGATAAGAAATAGGTAGAGGTCCAAAAAATCTCAAACCTATTGTACATTGATTAATTCAATCCTAAACTTTTCAATTTGTTCAATTCATTCATAACCTTCTAAGGATTCTCTAATGTAGTCTTTTTGAATAATTTTGGTTATAAATTACTAACGTAGTTGTTTAGCTGGGCTAGCCATGTACATGTTAACACCAGCTGTGCCATCTAAGACAATCGATATCTATGCCAACAATATTTTACTATCTTAAAAAATTTTATGACTAAATTTATTAAATTGAAAAATTTAGGACTAAATTATCCGCAATACAATAGGTTTATGGCTTTTTGGATAATTTTATGTGGAGATGCCATTAATGGAAAGAAAAAAGGAAAATTTCAGTTCTCCGGGGGGGATTGAAGAAATTAAAATCTTCAACTTGAAAATTAACTATATAACCATTACTTATTAAGAATAAAAATGGTGGAGAGCTGATGAACTATACAACCCTTTACTTATAAAAAAAAATCAAGAATTATTTTTTTTGGAAATTTTTGAAACAATAGTCTTTTAATCCTCAAAGACTAAAATTTCAATACCCCCCAAAAAAAAAGGAGATTGACGATTCTATTGGAAATGCCATTCACTAAGGGAGAAAAGAAAGTAAAGTTTTATTGGCGACAAATGCCTGAAATAGTCAAAGACTTAAAGTGGCAATTATTTCCTTTATGTCTCATCAATCATTCTATGTTAATCTATGTCGTTTCTAAGAAATCGAAGCGCTAATAGGCATGTGGCCCTATTGGTAAAATGATTGAAGGGTAGGATTCGATAATATCAAGTTCCTCGTGAGCATCGTACACACTTATATATAAAAGAGATGAGTGAGACTAAAAAATAAAAACCTAAGATTTGTTGCTAGATATTCGCATCCGAGGCGATTGTTTTCGCTTCTCAAGACCCATTTGGACTTGCACGTCGTTGCTATTCCACGGAGAATATCACGGGTGGATTTCTATTACCAAAATCAACAAGCACGACCACACAGAAAGTCCCTTTAAAAGCCTGTCGCTACAACAAATGCCAATTGGTCCCCCCCAAAGATACGTCGTGCCACGTGGCCGCTCCTTCCGGCCGCCACGTGGGAATCCACCTCGGCATGTGGTCACACGAGCCCCACACACTCCTCTCGCACTTCTCCACATCCCCGCACGAGGACCAAAAACGCTAACGCGAATCCTTCCAGCCGTGCCTTCGCTTCTCCCGACACGTGATGTGATTATATATATATATGCGCGCGCGCAAGCTCACTTCACTACTCAGTATCGAACCCTAAGGTGACTCGTAAGATCTCAAAACTCATCCCTTATTCATCTTCCCATCTTTGCTCCATTGCCATGATGTTTCGCGTGTGGAAGCCGGTCGGTTCGATGGAGCTGGCGAAAGAATTCATTGTCGAATTCGAGTACAAACGCTGGCCTATGAGGCTCACCAAAGGAGACGGTGATGGCGATGCACCAGCCGCATTGGCAGAAGGCGATGGAGACGATGATGACGATGACGATGGTGGCTATGATTATGCTCCGGCGGCATGAAGAGAGAAAGAGAGATTAATTTACTTCGCCACGAATGCCCTAGTTAAGTTTTGATTATAGTAAAACTATTGCGCGCCGTGAGGACAAGAAGGCCACATCATGTGTGAATCTTTGTCTCCTCATGTGCCGATTGTGCTAGGTGACGTGTGTAGATCTAGTCAACTGAGGTTTCTTCTCTTGAAGTCATCTCGGTTGGGCTGTTAATGTAGTAATGTGAGGTACTATATAGTCAATGGAGAATTTTCTTCTTTATATATTGATGCGGATGTTGGCTTCGCCAAATTTGAAATTATATTAGGGATGGGTGTGAATTTTACACGTTGTTATAGAACCTTTTCAAGTTGACTGATGATCAAAGGCATCACCGTCAGACGCATCAAAGACCAACGCCATCTCATTGTGTAAAGAATTGTAAACGATACATTAATAATCAATTCACTTGCATCGTCATCATGTGATGTACATCGAATCTAGGGTTTTTTATTTTTATTTTTTAAAGCATGACACTAACGCAGAGAAGATTACTTAGGACCCTTCTCTATCACTTCACTTGATTTTCCCTCCCTCAAGGTGAAAATGCATCTAAATAGCTCCCCATCTTTTCAGGCCGATGTCTCATGATTATCAAAGACGGCTAAAACGTTGAGAAAATTATAAGTTCTGAATTTAGACTCTAACAAATGTACCACCATATGTTTTCTAGCAACCTGGATGGCATACCCGGAACCAAACATGATTAGATACTTATGACGAATAAACGTGTTATTAGCTTTTCTGAAAAATAACTACGACAAGCGTATCAAGATTCCACGGATGTGGCGCGGATTGAGATGCGGTGAAAGAGAAGAGGATCTATGTCCATCTTGGCGAGCTTCAGTGAGAATGGCTATTTGCCTTCCCACATTGATACCACTAGCATATATGTAGGAGTTCAAGACTTCGCATTACCACTTAAATTAGCAGAAGAAATCTCGGATGAAATTACCAAACCCAAGGCCCTCCTACTTACGAGACGAAAAAAGATCATATTATACTTGTCTTTTACCGAATGCCCTCTAAAGTTTCACATCCATGAGAAATTATGGGAAATGAAGCTTAAACCCTGCCAACACTTTGTTTTTCATTCGACTGACTGAGTCTGCTCTAGTTGCACATCTTAATTTGTCGGCTCCACGATGGAAGATCCGCGAAGGACCTCTAGCTCGAAATGGATGCACGGAGACTTCTGAATTCATCCCTACATCTAGCTGTAAATCAAAGAAAAGTCCAGTTGGAACAGGCACTAGTTTCCCATTTGTCACGAGGAGTCGTGTGGAATTTATCTTTTGGACAGCTCATGAGAAGTGTCCTCTGCAAAATCAGAAGCCGGACTGATGTCAAAGCGCACTATTTCTTGATATGATTCATCGTGTACAATTATTACGCACTGTTCGCTAATAACAAAGACTCTTTCTTATACGCACTGTTTCTTGATAAAAAAGACACTTCTCTCGATTTGATGTCAAAGCGTGCGTGATGAACTTGTTCAAGCCTAATCAGCAGCCGAAAGGCGTGCACTTTCCATGACCAAAATCATTGCACCCAAGAAATGTCTCATCAAGCTATCAACGGCGGGGCTTGTGTATCATATCTTCATTGCCCCTACCTTGTTTTAGACAAATTTCCCGCGCTGTGTCGTCATCAAATCAGTCTACTTTGGATTGCTTTCGTGTGTTGAAGGTTAGGATGCAAGATTTTGAACTTATTTAAAGATCATGTTAACATAATAAAATTAAGGTATCTCGTGAATTCTAACTAGTGATATTTGATGAAAAAGACTTGGATGGACCAGACAATCGATCACCATTCGATCCCTAACACACACATGACTTCATGTCCATCAGAAGATGTCCAGGTGTCCAGCGCAACTAGTCTCGATTGAGCCTGAAAGTTTCGTTTAGACACTTAACCAAAACAATAATAAGGCTGAAGTGTCGACACGTTGTGGGGGTTCCGAGGTGGCCATGGACCACGGAGGAGGCAACCTGTGACCAGCACAGGGCCGTGCACACTCCCCACGCGCTCAGCCCGTGCCCGCCTAAGTCCACCCAGCTTCTCTTCCTCCCTATAAAAAACCACCAGCATCGGCCTCTCAAATCAACTGGTTCGAACCCACGAAATCCATTTTCACTGCTTTCCACAGAGAGAGAGAGAGAGAGAGAGAGAGAGAGAGATGCTTCCAATTTCAATGCTGTCCATTGACTCCGACGACTGGTTGAGAAAGCCAGCTGATGCGGATGATGATGACGACGATGATGACTGTGACTGTGCGCCAGCTGCTATCGCGGAAGGCGATGGGGACGACGACGACGACGATGGGGGCGGCTATGATTACGCTCCTGCTGCATGAGATTTTTCTGTCATGATTCCATTCATCTTAGCTATTGATTATCATCATCTCTGCTATGTCCACTTTTGGTGAAGTTTGCAATTCTAGGGTCGATTATTTTTCGTGATACTTATGCGGGAGATTATTCTTCTAGCTGATGAAGTGTTGAGGTTATAGTGAGAAGAGCTCATTTAATTCATTGTCGTATAATCATATGTCATGTGTTTTAGTAAGCTAAAGTTATATATGTAGCCTCTGGTGCTCCTTCATTGTATTAATGACTAGAAACAAGAATTCAAGAAGTGCACATGGTCAGTTGAGTTTGGTCTTGTGATGCATGGGCTTGAGAGGAGAATGTTCCCCTTTTTCAGTCTCTACCAGCTATTTCATGCTTGAAAGATAATATACGCCTCTCAAAAGAGGGTTTTACAATATTAGTATTTAGTATTCTACTATTATTTTTCTTGTCTTAATTGAAAAAATAATTGGAAAATAAAACAGCAAGTGCAAAAATGAGTAATAACCCTCAGTGTAGATTGGGACAATTTGATTCAACATTTAGTCCATGCAGGTTTGATTGTGTCATAGCTCTATAATTTGTATTAGGTTCATTAGTGGATGAATTACATTGCTGATATTGATCCTAAAAAAGAAACAGTACGTACAGATAGTCCATGAACACCTACCTATTGCATTGAAAAATTGGATTGTTTTAATTTATGATCCTTGGGTCATCCTAAAAAGATCTATTAAATTCATCAAGTTATTCTAAAGGGTCAGAATGGCCCATTATTAATGGAATTTCCTGTTGACTCCTTGTAAAATATTCTTTTGGAAGAGGACTTCTAAACAAAGATACAATAATCACGTGGGACACATGTTTAATCTTATGCTCTGTTTGTAAGATGTCGGCAACTGGTTTGTTTATGCATGTAAAGCTTTGGCGGAAGTAAAGGCAACTATAAGACATCAAGCGCTTAGGGTGAGTTCATTTCATTATATATCAACTATTTATACTAATAAAAAAAATCCCAAAAATCGACGGTTGACTAACTTTTCTACATATAATTATTTTTAAGATCATATTCTTCAAATCATTGATCTTCTATGGAATAAATAAACTCTAAATTTAAGCAGGGGGCCCATTACAGGTGATACCTGATTGTAGACGGGTGGAAATAATGATATCTAAAACAATTTATCAGTAATGACTTTGCACATAATTAATAGCCAAATATCTTTTAGAAAACTCCAACCTTTACTCTATTTATCAAAAAATACCCTCAAATGAAAAAAGTTATTCAGGAGATCCCCAAATTTTTTGTTTGGAGAAAAATGCCCACTGTTAAAATGTAGATGTGGCATCTGAGGTGTCAAATGACTTTCGTCCAAAAGTTAGCTAGGTTCCATGTCATTTCAAAATGTTGTCATTTTGAACACACTTATTTACCAAATTTAATTGAAGTTAAAAAAAAAAAAAAACCTAAATGCGCTAATCCTAAGACGACATCATTCTGCTAACTCACCCACAAATGATAATAACACGCCTGAAATAATCTAAGAAGAAAAGGGAGGTGAATATGTCAATTTGGCGAGTTAAAGTAGAAGGAGATGACGGAGGAGGGGGCGAGCAGCACTCAATATGCATGCGATTGTGAGTTAGATTGAAGGGTGGAAGAGACATGGACATTCCAATACGACTTCGATAAAGATGAGGTTCTGGGCTCATTCAGCCATCCGATGATTTAGGGTTTCTTCGAGAGATTTGTCCAATCAGAGACGAGGTTGTGACAGATGTTTGTGGCATGTTTACTCTGGATAATGCTATTCACCCCTCGAAAGGAGCATACATCTTCCATGTATGTTGACAAGACGTATATATTTTTCTATCGAAAATAGGTATTTTTCTATAGGACAATTTATTTCGAAATAAGGACAATTCTTTAATTTCTTTAACCAAAGGAAGATGTGTGTCACGGTATTAAGAATGTATAAGATGAGGTTGGAAATGATTTTTGTTATAGTCTGAGGACACAAGTGCCTGGATACCTGAAAGTCTATGAAACTATTTACAAGTCCCTTGTATTATAATTCATAAATAGTTAATGAGACGGAACAGCTATCCTTGTCATCAACAACACTAAAGATATTCTTAAACGCTTTATTCCAAAAATATAATCGACAAATTGGAGTACCACTATGATGAATGTGAATGACACACGAGGGCATATATATGATATTCATTTATGAAATTGCATATGTTGATGAATCCAAAATATCATAGGATCGGGCATGTGGTTGTGGCATGATTTTTTCGACTTGCAATATCATCCATATATGCTGTATTGCCTGCTCGTGAAGTATTATAGATCACTCGGGAAAACCTACAGTTCCATTTACCAACTCAGCCCATCAAAACGGATCAAAAAAAAAAAACTTTATGATCCATTTCGAGGCAGAGATTTCTCGTAGCCCGGCCCGAAGCCCACCCGTTAATCCCTGCCGAGGGCTAATGCCACAACGTCCAGTTGATTTTCATGGCTCAGATTCTTCCACGCCATCGTCACCAGTTTGGCGTCACGCCACAAGTCCAACGAGAAAATGGCCGTTCCACAGTATCCTGACCTCTCATCGATTGCACCCACCGAAAATGGCCGTGTCACCACTCTCCTCCCGCACTCTCAGCCCACTCCCTCTACTGCACGTCACTCTCCGGCGGCCGGGCGCCACCACTAGGGCCACCGCGGTCTCTTTCCCGAGGAAAGATCCAAAGTTGAATCAGTCGAGCGCGAGTTATGGCCAACGGTCAAAGTGGGCTCTCAGGTTCAGCTTAGCGGAGTAGTGCCTGCTGAAATCGGCCGTGGACGTGGAGTAGTTGGTGGGTTTCCTGTATGAGGACCTCCCGCACCTGTTCGATGACCAGGCGATCGATCAGACGGCGTACGACAAGCGCGTGAAGTTCAGGTACCCCATAACGAAGCACGACACCATCAGTGGGTATTTGTTCAACATCGCCTTCTTGAAGACCGTGTTCAGGCCAGACTTCCAGTTGCATTGGTGTTGGAGATATGCACAAATCGAGCTGAAGAAAGGCCAATGGGCAATGGGCTTCGATGGTTGGCCCTCAACAGCCACCTCCTCACCAATGAAGCTGATCTGCTAGAACTGTCAAGGACTGGGCAACTCCCTAACAATTCAAGCTCTAAAAGCCATGACGGCCAAGGAAAAACCCAACATGATTTTTTTTATGGAAAGAAAAAACTCTGAGGAGAAACTTCGAAGTCTACAGCGCAGCCTGTATTTCAGTAATTCCTATATGATCAATCCTATTGGTCTGGCGGGGGGAATGGCGATATTTTGGAACAATCAGGTAGATTTAACTATGCTTACCTCAAATTAGTCGTACTTTGATATGCTCTACAAAGAATACCAGGATGGTCGGACTATGCATCTTACTTGTATTCATGCTCCCTTCACATATAACAATCGACAACACCTATGTAATGAACTTCGAGAGATCAACATGGCTAATACATTTCCATGGCTATGCCTTGGGGATTTCAATGAAATATTGTACCCATGGGAAAAAAATAGGCAAGCGCCAAGCAGAACACTATAGGATGTTATCATTTTGAGCCATTGTCAATGACTGTTCTCTTATGGAATTACCGAGTAAAGGATGTAAGTTTACCTAGATGAACAACTGTGAGGGAGATGAGCTAGTGAAGGAACGTCTTGATCGTGTGATGTGCACAATGAAATGGCTTTTATTATTCCCTGCAGCTGAGGTCTTTGTGCTGCCGGCTGTTGGGTCGGATCATCAGTCCATTGATTGTCAACTCTTCAGCATCTTATAAGGTACGAAGGAAATCTTTCACCTTTGAGGATTTCTAGAATGAAGATGCAAAACGTGCGGACATTATATCAGCAGCATGGAACTCAGTAAGAGGTCGAAGCGCTGGACTTACCACCAAATTGCAACGTGTCTCTACCGCCCTGTCGAAATGGAGCTGATCCAAATTCTCCAAAGGTGATCTTAAAGCAGCTTCTTTACAGCAATAGCTCAAACAGATAATAAACCAGCAACATGGCTCCTATAACAAAGAAGTTTTTCAAATCCTAGAGGAATTAAAACGCACTGGGCAGCGTGAAGAGCAATTTTGGGCTATATGGTCTAGAATCCAATGGTTAAAATGAGATGATAAAAGCACGAAATTCTTTCATGCAACCACCCTTCAGAGACGGCAAAGAAATAGAATCAGCATGCTTCAAAACGAGCAAAATGAATGGCTTTGTGACCCTCATGCTTTATAGGTTATGGCTTGCAATTTTTTTTCAAATTTATATACAACGGTTGGCCATCAGGTTTACACTCCTATAATTCAACAATGCCCACATGTGGTTACCAATGAAATAAACAATCATCTGCTGGAAGTGGTCACTTTAGAGGAGGTTCGTCGGGCTACCTTTCAGCTGGGATCTACAAAGGCTCCCGGCCCTAATGGTTTCAATGGGATTTTCTATCACTCTCACTAGGATATTATCAAAGACGATCTTCTTCTTCTTGTGCAGACTTCTTTTCAGACAGGATGGATGCCAGCCAATCTGAATCACACTATACTTGCCTTGATTCCCCAAACTCCTCAACCAGAGCGACTAGACCAATACAAACCAATCAGCCTCTGTAACTTTGCTTATAAAGTCATTTCCAAGGTACTAGCCAATCGCTTAAAACCTTGGTTACCTGATTTAATTTCTATGGAACAAACTGCTTTTGTTAGTGGAAGACAGATCCAAAACAATATTGTAATTTTTCAAGAAGTTCTCCACTATTTTAAAACCCGAAAGCGGACCACCAAATTCAATGCAATTCTCAAGACTGATATGAAAAAAGCATATGACAGAGTTGAATGGGATTTCCTTAGGGACTATCTACTCCAATTGGGCTTTCATCAGTTGTGGGTACAATGGGTTATGCAATGCATTACCACTACATCTTACAGCATCCATTTTAATGGAGAACTGCTTCCATTTATCTATCCAACTCGTGGCCTTAGACAAGGTGACCTTCTATCCCCTTATATATTTATTCTTTTAGCAAATGTTCTGTTAACTTTGATCAATCAGGCAATTGCTATAGGACATTTAAAGGGTCTTAGATTGAATAGATGGTGTCTCACTCTTTCACACCTCTTTTTTGCCGATGATGCAATTTTTTTCCTAGAAGGCAGCATTCGGGAAAGTCAGAATATTGCTGATATCTTAAATTAGTATTGTCTAGCTACGGGGCAAGCCTTGAATAGGAACAAATCAGGACTTATTTTCAGTAAAAACTGCCCTATTAGACTTCAGCAAAATATGTCTTCAGAGCTTAGAATACCTATGCTTCAGAGGTATGGAAATTATCTAGGAATCCCATCGGATTGGGGGCGATCTAAACGGGACATGTTTTCTTGGATTCCGGCATGAGTTCACTCTAAATTAGAAGGTTGGAAAGAAAAGTTTATCTCAAAAGGGGGAAAGGAAATTCTTGTCAAGTCTGTTATTAAGGCGATTCCACATTATGCAATGTTAGTCTTCAAGCTTCCTTTGTTGCTTTGTCGAAATATAGAACAAAGTATTGCAAGATTTTGGTGGAAAAATAATTTAAATAGATGAGGTATTCATTGGAAGAAATGGGATATTATCAAGTGCAGTAAGGAAAAAGGCAGGCTAAGATTTCGTGATCTTTTCGAATTCAATAGGGCAATGCTTGGAAAGCAAGCATGGCGTTTATTACAACATCCTCAAGCTCTATGGAGTCAACTAGTTAAGGGTCTGCATTATCATTCAACAAATTTTCAGTCAGCACAAAAAGGAAATCGTTCGTCTTCGGTTTGGCAGAGTATTATCACTGGTAAAGATGCTATTCTCCCTCATCTTAGATGGTCTGTTGGTAAAGGGACTAAAATCAGAATCTGAGAGGATCCATGGCTACCAAGAGGAATTCTTGGTGGACCGGTGACTCGAGAAGAACCCCAACTGGTGGTTGATCTAATAGACCCAATCCACAACAATTGGAATACATCTCTGCTCCAAACTTTTCTAGATGAGCAGATTATACGAGAGATTCTAACCATCCCAGTTAGACCTCAATTTACTGAAGACAAACTACTTTGGCCAACAACAAAGGATGGCCAACACTTGGTGAAGAGTAATTATCATTTATTAATAGCCATATCCAGCAACAACAACAATCATGTGCCATCATCTTCTTATCAGGTTCCTACTTTCCTATGGAAAAAAATCTGGTCTATGCGAACGGCACCAAAAGTAAGAACCTTTATCTGGTTGATCTGTCAAACTACAGTAGCAACTTAGGAGAATTTGTTTCGCAGGAAAATTATTGATAATCCCTATTGTCAGCTTTGTAACCAGAGAACCCCTGAAACCTTAGAGCATATATTCCTACTTTGTTCCTGGACGAGACCAATCTGGGCACACCCACAGATTACCATTGACAAATAGCCACGATCTATCCACAGATTTGAAACATGGTTGGCTTCACAAATTACATCAACTAAAAACTCACCTTCTCTGGAACTGGTAGCCAATGTTTGTTGGCAAATCTAGAAGATGCGGAATGACTTTATCTTCCACCATCAACGGCTTGATCCACTCTACACAGTGACAGCAGCTTTGACAGAGACGCGACTTTCCGAGATCTCGTCTCCTTCCTCTTCGAGGCGCAACATCGCAACCTTGATCCCGACACATCTCTAGCGACCACCCGAGCCAAGTACCTTAAAATGTAATATAGATGTAGCCTATCAACTGGGGAGTACAGAAGGAGCAATGGCTGTAGTATTTAGATATAACCAAGGTAGGCTTACCGAAATCTACACCAGCAAATTTTCGGCCGCCTCAACTTTGGTTGCGGAGTTCCAAGCTTTCTCTCTAACGATCAAGCATTTGCTGCGGCGAGGGCTAAATCACATGCGTCTACTGATTGAATCCAACTACAGTACCGTCGTTGATGCCGTCACAGATGGTAGATCACTGCCATGGGAGATCCGCTACTTGCTCACGGGAACTGCTACTTCATTGCCCCTTTTCCCTAACTTGACGGTACAGCTGTGTCGGAGAGAAGTAAATGATGTTGCTGACTAGGCCGCTAAGGCCTAGCGTGTACAGCCTTTGGCCCAAAACTAGAATGTCTTCCCTCCCTATCTTTTGATGGATTTACTGTATGCTGATGCCCTAGCGGCTGGTTGTAAAACTACATTTATCTGAATATATCATTTCTTCATGGACCAAAAAAAAAAAAAACATGAAAATTAAGATTTAACCTATATCCCTCATTCATCAAGCTTCTAGTTCACGTATCCCTGGGCGCCCGTGAGCACATAGCTAGGCGAGCATTTGTGTGATGTGGTCGATTACCTTTCAATTTATATCCAAATCAAACAACACCTGGTTGTCAAGACCCAAACTCACGAGACCCGACGTGCCGGCTTCAAAAGTTTGTGCCGCTTCCGGAACATTGTAATCGAGGGAAATCGAGACCGCACGAACCATATATGCATCCTGGACATGCATGCAGGCTGATCATCCGCCGGTCTACGAGAATCTCAGATCAGCACTTCACGTGCCCCTTTTTGCAAGTCCCATCGATTATACAGGCTTCAAGAACAATCCACGTCCAGAAAGCCTCCGTAGCGGCTGAATAGGCGTTTCGATTTGACGTTTATGCTAAGGGAAATGTCTCATTTGACTGGTCAGGAGCGACTTTGAAGAATCAAAGATTTCTTCGAAGATAAAAATAGAAAATGCAGAAGTTCACACATTAATTTGGCAGCAAAGCTACCATCTCACGTCTGTATATTAAATCTGTAGGGCCTGATCTCTATGTCAAGGTTGGTATCTACGCTTTATGTCACGTAACTCATATCATCTTATGGAAAAAAATAAGCGTTGACTTTGATGCAATATATGCGCATAATTTCCCTCCTCCGCTCCATCTCCCAAACATGTTTATCAAAAGGAGTCTCCCTGCACACCTTCATCCATGTCTCCTCCTCGTCCTCACCTCCGCCTTCTCGGAGATTGCCTTCATGGCCCATGGCGATGTCGGCACGGCTTCTCACTATAGCCCTCCATACCAACGTAAGTCCTAACCCTAGGAAAAGAGAGAACGAGGAGAGAAGTTCTCTCCATCATTTGAAAAGACATGGACTTCTATTGATTTGGCAGACGTAAAAGCTTATATGACTTCTCTCTTTAACCCTTTTGCTTTTAGCAACGGAATGCTACGGTGAGGAACCATCGCAGTTCCCGTCTAGCAACCTGTTCGCGGCAGCGGGCGACAGGGTGTGGGACAACGGGGCGGCATGCGGGAGGCAGTATCTTGTGCGGTGCATCAGCACACCGCAGGACGGCATCTGCATCACCAACCGCCCTATCCATATCAAGATTGTCGACTACGCCCTCTCGTCCACGTCCGCAGCCGCTGCCTTTAAACAATCCGTCACCGGCGCCACCTTGGTCCTGTCTCAGACCGCGTTCAGAGCCATTGCCAATCCTTACGTGGCTTCTATCAACGTCGAGTTCCAACAGTAAGTAACTCCAGTTTCCCCCTTTCTTCCTTCTCTCTGTGAATCTCGTGCTAGTCAATTGGACACCATTTTTCGAGCTTACAAATTCTTTTCCGCCCTATTTTTCGCCGTATCGAGGGTAGAATTCTTGCGACAAACTCGGAATTCGGATGCTCCCAAAAAGGAATCGCAGTAATTCAGGGTATAAGAACTTCCAATGATCAACCTGTCTTGCTAAACTCCAGCTGCGGTTGCAATCACAATACATCGAACCAAAACTTTAATTTAAATAGCAGCGGTAATGCGACAATCATGTTAGACAATTTGTGTCATCGGCCAAACCAAAAACTAAGTTCGTCACAATTCTTGTATGTTTACAACGGGCATATTTTGTAATTCGAAAACAATGAGCGTATCAAGCTGCGACGCCGGCGTTCGCATCAATTGTCGATTAAAATAAGGTGGGATAGAAGCAAATTTCAAAATGGATGCTGCCTAATCCGCTGATGATTTCAATATCAGCACGTTCACTTCGATATGGTAAAGTTTTCAAAATCATATTTTCTTTGTGTTCGGAATGTGCAGGGTCTGATCTAAGATTTTGGAGATAATCTGGCGACCGCTCGATCTTGAAGGATGGAGAGGCAGAGAAAGTCCAAAGGGAACTCGACGAATAAAATCGACTTGGATCAATCCTTGCGTCGTCCTCTAGAATGTTGATCAATTGTTGTTGAAAACTCTTCTTCTTCTTCTTTTCCCTTCTTTTCCCCCGTTAATATTGGTCTTCTTTGTCTTGCACAAGTTCGTCATTCCTCCATTTTCTACAATTGCACGCCGTTTCATGTTGTATTAATCGAAGAGAGGGACATATTTTTCATGTGAGAAGGTCGGACATGAATTTCTTGGAGGCTTCCCCAGATTTGGAAGCTTCCCT
Source organism: Eucalyptus shirleyi (assembly GCA_017140165.1). NCBI lineage: Eukaryota > Viridiplantae > Streptophyta > Magnoliopsida > Myrtales > Myrtaceae > Eucalyptus > Eucalyptus shirleyi. Next base: position 15,194,163 of record CM029448.1, on the reverse strand, counting down.
TTTTTGCTAGTCTAAGTTTTCGGTGCAAGAGGGGTGTAATAATCGCACCTAACATGCATTTTACTTACGCAATTGCTTTAATTTCTCTCACCTAAACCAATTTTAAAAAATTCCTCCTTTTAAGATGAACCAGCTATGTCAAAAAAATACCAACTATAAAATATCACAATCCTATATCATATGAAAAATCATTTTATATAACAGTCACATGACCCACGTGGCATAATCAACGAACCAATTTATCTACACAATAAATATTAGGATTCTCTTTTGATTTGAATTTTAAACCCTCCTTTTTTATTATTATCATTATCGCTAAAATGTGACCGTCGTGTAATATACTTCTGTTTCAAATTATGAGAACCGACTATGAAAAGGGGACAGTTTTTTTTTTTTTTTGGTGTCGGGATTAGGAAAGAAAAATTTCAGTATCCCTCCTTATGTTGGGATAAATCATTTCATCCTTTCCAAGTTAGGAGAAAACTGAACTAAAAGTCCTAAAATTTATGTGCAATAAAAAATTGGCAAGAAGATGAGTTGTCATGCGATTATCAAATCCATAAGCGTATCTATCCCCACTAATGTTTTTTCATTGTCAAATTGATGTGCAATTTGCCATACCTAAACAATTAAAAACATCACATTTTCTCTCTTGTCTCCTTGTGAGGATTCTACTTTTGCACAAGCCCGACATCGGCACCACACCTCTTATCTGCCACTAGGGTCGACCGCATCTGCTCCAACAATCACCGAGTTTGTCGCCACTATCCCCGCATCCATCATTGTTGGCCTCAACCAAAGAGAACTGCCAAGAAAGTTTTAAATTTATTGCAATTATATTAATTCAGTTCTAAACTCTTTTTTAGCCAATTCAGCCTTAAATCTCTTATAATTATATCAATTTAGTCAATCCGATCAATTTTGGTAAATCGGCTCTAATGTGGGGCCAAGTGACGCTGATGTGGATAATTTTTAGAAATATATTTTTAAAAATTTTTGAATGTATTTTTTTTTTCTTTTCTTCTTTTGTTTTCTTACTTCTTTGCTTTTTTTCCCCATAGTGGCAAGCGTGGCTCACTTGCCACTAGGCACAAGCTATGAAGCCCTTGCCAACTGCCGACAAGGCCAGCCTCACCATGGCCTTGGGGGCCACAACCGAAGGGAGCCTTGCTCGCAACCGACGAGGGCTTCGCGGCTCTAAGAGAGCCTCATCGGCAATATGGGGAAAAGAGGAAAAGGAAGGAAGAAAAGTAAAATAAATAAATAAATAATCACAGCAAAAATGGCTATCGGATCTCATGGTCCTAGTAGACGAACCTAACATTGCGAATACCCTACAAAAAGACTACCAAAAAGATCATGAAACCAACAAAGAAGAAAGAAGAAAGAGAAAGGGAAAAGCGATCATCACTCAGTTTCCAAACATATTTGGCACATAATTTGCCAAGAAACCAGCAGGAAGGGTGGACTAAAATCATTCCTCTACATAATGTTTCAAAGCAAGAAACAAGTTCAGTAAAAGGAAAGTCATATATGTCTCCAAGATAGAGATCACCTTATCACAAGTTCACAACTCATACTCTGGAAGAAAGCCAAGAAAGAACTAAACAAAATTACACTTTTCGCTAAGAATCCATAGATTCGGTGACTTTGTTTACTTTAACTCAATGGGACAAAAGAGACGAAAGAGGAGAGATAATTCATTCAGAACAGAGGAATAAGATTTTGCAAAACCAACAAGCGAAAAGGAACAAACTTTTCTGCACAATCCAAAACAAGAACCAGAAACCACATTAAAGAAAAAAAGCAAACGCGGAATGATCACCCACGAAGAACACACGGAGTTCCAAGCAATGCACCGCGAGATTTAATGTCACTCTCTCTTCACAAGCATTGGATAAAAAAATAGAGCAAGCTTCGAGCTTTCCAGTGAAAACCAGAAAAGAAGGACGAGAAGCGACGAGAGAACGAAAAACCAGAGGAGGAGAGAAAAAAAAAAAAAAAAAGAGGGGGAAGAGAGGGGCGGTGCCTGTAATAACAATCGTAAGGTGAGATGATGAACCACCGGACCTTGATTTGCCGGCTGCTTCGGGCCCTGAGAGAAGGCAGGATGCTGGTGGAGAGGCTGTAGTGGCTGCCGTCGCGAGATAGGTCCTGGAGCTCGGCCGCACGTGAGCGAGACCCTGAACAGGCCTCCTTTGAAGCGGCCAGTACCCGCCATTGCTGACAGAGAGCAAAAGCACGAGACCAAGAAAGAAGAAAAAGGAGAAGGAACCGGCTGCCGAGCTTATACACATGCAGCTCTGCATAAGAAGGCTTTCTTAGGCGCATTTGTTTAAAATTGTTTATGTTCCTCGTAACACAAATTTATGTTCTTTTGTTCCGGGAATATAAAAAAATAGAAAATAAAAAAGAACAGAAACGTGTTTGTTTACACTTTTGTTCTCGGAAACAAAATATCTATATTTTTGCTTCTGAGAACAAATTTGGAACAAAAGTAAGAAGTCTTGTTCCTCGGAACACTTCTGAGAAACACTTTTTTTTTCTTCTTCATGTTTCTCTTTCTTTTCTTCTTCTTTTCTTCTTCTTCTTCCTTTGGTTGGTCACCAGCCTTGGCCATGGCTAGCGCCAGTGACTGCCTAGACGAGGGTTGGCTACCTCGCCGGAGCATCGCCAGCCCCCGGAGAGGCTAAACCACGGCAAGGCTCGCCTGGCTAGCGACGATCTTGCTAGGCCACTGGCAAGGGTGAGGCTCGCCGGGGCTAGGCTAGCCTTCGGCAAGCTCGCTAAACATCACACAACCGGTCGCCGGCCACGGCGGTGGTCGGCGACCAGCCAAAGAGAAAAAAAAAAAAGGAAAAAAAGAAAATTAAAAAATATATATAATAAAAAAATAAAAATATTAAAAATTAAAAGAAACAAAAGAATATACAAGTTTACTAAACGTGTTTCTATTCTTTTTCTATTCCAGGAACATTAAATTTTGTGTAGTTACCAAACTCGTTGTTGTTTCGTTAAAAAATTATTTCTCGGAATAGAAATAGTTTTTTTCAATTTCTGTTCTCGAGAACAATTTTTGAACAAAAACGTTACTAAACGCACTCTTAGCCGTTTTTTCAATTTCTGTTCTCGGGAACAATTTTTGAACAAAAACGTTACCAAACGCGCTCTTAGCCTCCACTGTCTCTCTCTCTCTCTCACTCTAAAGGAGGAAATAGTATACGATCTTTTTAGGAAATCTTATAATTTCACCGAAAGAATATACTTTTCCCCTCTCAACTTCCAAGTATCCATAAGAGAGAGAGAGAGAGAGGGTGTTGATAATTTTTTTTTTTTTTTTCGGTCAAGGACAAATCAGTTTAAATGCACAGTCATTTAAAAAAACATCGCTTAACAAATTACATGAATATCGAGCCGTATTTTTCCATTGAACTTTAAGAGCGCTTCTCGTCTCTCTTTTGACCGAAAGAAAAAAAACTCCTTGAACCTCTTTTGGATAATAAATAACATTTGAGATTAAATGATTCTATTCAATCAAAGAGGAATGCAATTTATACAAGATTAATCAACCATTATCTCAATGGTATTGGATTCTTCGTGAAATATTATCACAATCTATCTCTTGAGAGGCATGGAGATTGTTGTGACCAAATTTTTCGGGTGTGTGAACCACCTAGGGTTTGGCTAATGGATTGTTAAGCCTAGACTTAACTCGGGCTCTCCCAAACTCATACCAATTCGCGACTTAGGTTCAAATTTTTAACATGCAATTAATTTTCAATTAGGAGTCGCCACTAATCTATTTTTGGTAGGTTGATTAGAAATCCAAGTAAAATAACATGAGTTTTACTTTGCTCCTACGAACCAGAGATTTTGGATACGGGGACTTGATTACGTTAGATTTCTCTAACGCCCTTTTGGTACCTTTCTCTTTTATTTTGGAAAATGTTTTTTTGCAGGCAGTTTGGATTGATTTTAAATCTAATTCCCTAACATGTGATGCGATCATGCAGGTGCGCAAACCACCAATTTAACACCCAAGAAAAGCAATCAATAAATTGCAGGACTTACCTCATAGCAACGAAAGCATCTGCGCTGTTAAATCAAAATTCACATCAACAACTCTAGATATAATTTCTAATTAACAAGCAATTACTCAATTTTTATTTTCTCTTTTTCAACGAGAATATAGTCCATATACAATGCAATGCAATGCTTCTAATCTAATATGAAATGATATGGCATGACAATATGTCTTAAACTATATGAATAAAAATTTTGTGATCTCTTAATGAACATGCAATTGTTAAATATGCAATCTAAATTAACCAAAATGACTTAATTCTAATGACGTGCAATGCAATGCAATGACGTACAAAATTATTTCAACTAAAATGACACACAACGTGCAATTTATATGTGAGCTATATGTCACGCGACATTTATTAAATGACCTGATCTAATGACAGACAATTTCTAATTAAATGGACCTAACAACAATCAATAAATGATATGCATTTCATGAACCTAATTCTATATGACATGGACATTTTTATTTTCCTAACAAAACATGCAATTTATCTAGGAGGGATTATCTACCTATAATTGATAAACATGCAATCCTAACATGCAATGACGTGCAAAGAATGCCATAATTCAACATGATATATGCATGATGACATTTTGTGCTTTTATTAATTTCGAAATTAAAATTTCTCATGCAATTCAAATAATGATAAAACTAACATCCTAAATGAATGTGCTTTCTTTTTTCCTTTTTCTTTTTGGTTTTCTTTTCCATGATTCTTCACCCACGGCTGAGTGGCTTCGGTGGATCACCGGGGGTTGGGTTGCCGGCGTTCAGAGCTCCGGCAAAGACCAGCGACAGGGGGTGGTGTCGCGGCAATTGGCGCTTGGGTCGTCGTGAGGGAGACGAGCGCTGCGACTAAAGTGGGTTCGTCAGGGGGTGGCTCAGGTGGCAGCGAGCAGTCGGAATCGTGGGTCAGCCGGCGGTAGGGATGGCTCGGACTTTTGGAGGCTAGACGACGGCGGCGCACGGGTCTTCGACTCTAAGTAGCAGGTGGATCGCAGTTCAGACGAGGCCGGGGAGGCGTTAGGCAGCAACAACTCGTCGGGATCGTGGGTAGGCGCCGCACGAATGGGAGAGCTCGAACGGACACCGGCGGGGCTTCGAGTGAGGCATTCGCGGCTGGCCTATGCTTCTAGGCAGCGTCGGCGTGGCGAGACAACGGCGTCCGGCGGACAACGTCGGTGACCGGTCGGGATGTCGGCGGAACAGTAGTGGGCGCGGGGGTCTTCACGGATGGAAGTTGCAGAGGCGAGCGGCGAAGGTGGAAGACGATGAACAGTACCTGTCAAATCACCCCCTCTTTTACTTGCCGCTTCTATTTTTTTTTCCCCTACCGCACACACGTCCACTCAATTTTCCTCACTTTTTCTTTTTCTTTTGTTCTTTTTCACCCAAAAGAGAAGACCCCCCTCCTCTCCTACGCGTATGGCCTTTTATAGGGGAGGGAATTGGATTTTCAAATTCTTCCTCGAATCAACCTTCGCAAATCTTTTTCACAAAATTCATCCCATATTGATAAGGATTCGAGATCAAAATGAAATTTTTTCTAAATCCAAATCTTTAAAACACAAATCGCAATATTTTTTTTTATCCATCTGCCCTATCTAAAAAAATTCATATCCCGGTCGAAATTTCAAAATTAATTTTCCCACGAAATAATTTTCGATCATTAAAAATATGGGCTTGGGCCGACTTGCTCGTTTCATGGGCTTAGTCCAACTAATTTGAAACCATCCGCCACCGGTCCAATAAAATGAAAACAAAATATGCAAATTAAAAATAAATGCCCCAAAATCTATATGTTATGCAATTAAATTTTTTCCAGGGATAAAATTAACCCTTAATTTTCTATGCAATAAATAAATGACCAGATCGCCAAAATTTAGGTGTTAACAGAGATCTCACAATATCTTCTGTAATATCGGGGGTGTATCATTGCGGTCGTTTTATATATGGTTAAAAAAAAGGTAAGTGAAGTCTAAATCTATTGGAGGAAATTTGGCCAATATATATATATATGGCCAAAACCGGGAACTGAAGAAGGAATCCTTCTTTTGACTGAGTTTAATGTCCTTGGATCGCACGACTTGACTCCAAACCGTCCGATTTCTCGAAAGACAGGGATGCCTATTTAAGTCTTGTATGTGCTGGAGCAATCTTGACAGAGAAAAAAGAATATATTGTGATACGGGTTCCTTTGTCTTGTCAAAAATAAATAATTTATAAGATGTTTTTGTAAAAATAAATATTTTGTATTACTTACAAAAATGAATTAACGAAAATATTATCATCTTCTACGAAAATATATAGACACAAATCATTATTGATAATAAAAATCTTTTTTTATTGACTAATTATTTGAAGTTACACAAACAGTCAATTTAAAAAAAAATATTTTCGAAATAATTCTTTTTCACGAAACAAATAATATTATGACAAACTAACCATTTAGTTGTAGGCTTGTGGAAAACCTCAAATATATATGTATTCATTTCCATTGCTTTCTCTCGCAAGCACTCAAATTAACAATATAATCCAATCTCTCCATTTCTTTAGTCTTCTTTTATTTCTTAATATTTCGAATTTTTTTTATCATATTTAGAGTGACCCGTTGCTTTACACCTTATGTCAACTTATATTTGTAAATATGTGTTGACACCTAAATTTTTGCATAAAAAAATGGGTTAATTTTTATCTCCAAAAAATAAAATAAAATTGCATAGCATATAATTTTAGGCGCATTTAATATATTCACTAAATCTTTTATATATTCAAACGCTATATACCGAGAAATATATTTCGTTGAAAATTGGAAGGTTCAATGAAATATTTCAGATGGAATATATATTTGACGTTAATCTTCGGGTAATATGCATTTTCGACATAATAAAAGAAACATTAGATCTTTCAATGGTCGATGGGCGTGAACAAAGGAAATAAAATGAAATAAAATCGTGAAGATTATGCTTTGACTGCGCGAGATGCAATCGAAAAGAAGGAAGTTTTGCTTCTTTCATACTTGGACTCAATTTCATTGCATATAAAAAGGGGGCTTTTCTCGTATGATAGGGGGGACCGAAAATAAGAAGTGGAGAGAATTCATGCAAAGGGAGAGGAGAGTTCGAAAAGGAGATAAAAAAATCGTGAAAGAAAGAAGAAAAGTCAAGTCAGCAGAAGGAAGAAGTCTGCGAGGAAAGTGATAGGCCAGAACAAGAAAAAAAAAAGGGAAGAGTATTGTTCTTCTTCCTCAACGCGTCCGTTGTCTGTCTGCTGGCCGAGCAGCGCCGCGCCTCACCACTGCACCGCCGCGCCTCCGAATGCCGGCGTCTCCCTCTGCCAGCCACTGCCGCTCCATGAGCCCCCCTCGTCAAGCCTCTGCTGCGTCTCCGCTCGCCACCGCGCCTCACCCGTGATCTGCTGCCCGTGCCGCACCTTCGCATTGCACCTCTGTAGCAACCTGACGCCGTCGCCAGTCGCCACCACCCAGACAGCCTCCGCTTGCGCACCCAGCGACCTCCGCGTCTCCGTGCCCACACCAGCAGCGCCGGATGCCAGAAGCCCCTGTAAGAGTTTTCCTAATGTGGACTAAATTAATTGATATTATAATTTACTGTTTTTACGATTACCGTAAAATAGGGTTGGTCTAAGGTGAGATATAAGATTTCTTAATTAGTCTAATATGAGCTGGCTAGTGTGGGCTGAGTTGAGCCTGGCCCATAATGAGGGGAACTGGTTGGAAACTATATAAATGGTGCTCAAGTCTCTCCTCTAACCCTAATTTTCACATGTATCCTCACCCAATGAGCGTTTACCTAACGCTACACTTGAGGAGGCCGCCTCATTGAGCCAGTGATACGGAGGGCAATAGATGAGGACTTGTACGTGGAACATTGTGTTTCTGCTTCCGCTTCAAGAATAATGGATCCCCTCATGAGTGGGTAATCACTTTTCTGCTTCCGCTTTATATTTGATGGATCCCAAAACAGGTGCATTAATCTTTCTACTCAATTATGCATGTTCTTGTTCTAGTTATGGAGATCTTGGGGTTGCGCAATTTGCATCCAACATGTGGTATCAGAGCAACCATAACCCTAGAACTTGAATGCATAAAGTTTTTGCCCTAATTTGTGATTTTCGAGATTTTTTGTTCAATAAAAATAACATTAAATCAAAAATTCGGACTGGGCTCGATAAGACGAACAGAACGGTAGGCGGCGCGTCACTAGGGGAGGCCTCACACGCCCCCACATGCCACCAGGGCTTCGGAGACGCGCCCCACGCGCGGTCACGCCCTCACACGCGCGGGGTGCGCGGCTCGCACGTGTTCTCCACGCACTGCACACTCAAATGGCGCGTGAGGGCGCGTGGAGCATCGGATCAACGCGTGGTCGGCGGCGTTGGATTCGTATGGCCGTCCTCTATCTTGTGGTATATTTATTTTACATGTTTGATAATTTTATGGATATGAAAATACATACAAAACCCTAAATACGTGTATTTTTAGTGTATTTTTGCGTATTTTTCTTATATTTTCTACGATTTTCGAAATATAAGTGTTGGGTTACAGGTATGTTATCACATAAACATTATAATGGTGTGATTCATTAATAAAAATTAAACTTTATTGTGAACTGAAGCTGGCTTAATGCGATACAACCATTATGGAATAGTAATGAGCTATGTATTGAGCTAATGAGAAACAATAAAGGTTATGAAACTTTTATTGCTCAAGCATACTCCTTGACACGCTAGTAATCTTTGAATGATGGACGTCTTAAGAACTCATGACCAAACTTATTATACTGATTAACATATCTGTTGTATGTGGGTAATGCATGTCGATTAAGTTACTGCATATTGTACATGAACTCATCTAGTCACTTGTTAATGTCTATCAAGTTGAATATTTTTATGGTTAAGGAGTATGACAATATTTATACAGAGCAATAGTATCTACTGTTATAGTTTAGATATTTAGTTCTGTGCTTTGACTCAATTTATAGGCCACTGGTTGAACTAATGATATTTGTTACCTAAAATTGATTAATAAATCAGTTGTTGGCCTTGAAGTCATTTTTGCATTATGAACTTATGAGTGATAATGGATTAGTTGTCAAGCTTGTCGATTTGGTGTACCATGTATTACTATTGATGTTAATTTGTGAGAAATATTTTAGATCAACATTATTTTTATGTTGTTCTTGTAATTTGTAATTGGGATGCATAAGAAATGTTTTATTCTCTGTTATGAGAAGTTTCTTATGTTACATATACACATATGTATATATATGTATATATATGTATGTATAATTAATTTTTATTAATAAATAAAGCAATGTAATTAGCATAATATGTGATTTTGGTGATATGCTACCCCTATCACTGAAGTTAAAATCACATGTATATGGTGTATGTGAGGAGTAAAGTTTATATTCCTGGTATGAGAGAATTTCAATGATTTAATTAAGTAATGACCGCCAAAGTAGCACTCCTGATTGGGTTTGAGAAATTTCGGTCTTGTATGATGATTGGGATGTCTCCTAATATAATGCGTAGTCATACTCTCAAAGGAGGTGATTGTGTATTAGTTCATGGAGGGATACATGATAGTGTGGTGGATGAGTGACTGATTCTAATGATTCATATGCTCAAATGTGATGAATTCACGAAGAATTGAAATATATTCTCATAACCGCTATCATGTGGGAAGTGTACAACTGCATGTCATGTATTCTACCCAAAAGTGATTATATGATTATGCGTGTAACTCTCTGGATGTGTACCTGTATGTCAAGTTACACAGTGCTCACATGATGATAATTATATACATTGTTTGGTTTTCAGTCACATTTTCTGTAATTAATAACTTCATTATTATTGAGGTTTTTACTGCTTCAAATTTTAAGTTGTGGACATATGATTTGTTACTTGATAAAAGAGCAATTAAATTTACTTACTATCCATGAAGCATTGCATTCTGGAACACTTGAAAAGAGGTTTACCTGCGGACTGCATTGCTATAAGATGATGGAAGCCTTAGTTGCTTGAAATTATGTCTTATTTGATATTGAAATTAGGACACATCTGCAAAAATTGTGTTTAAGTCCTAATGATATATACATCTCGTATATGATTAAAAGGTTGTCAGGTTTAACAGTGGCCACGAGTATTTTGGCAAGTATGACAATGCGAAATAGCTTAAAGGGTCATTTGTCAAATACTTGGTAGATTCTGGGGTGGTAATTTAATTACTATACCTGAAAATTCTAACAAAAAGATTTGGTCGAAAGGCATAAATGCACCATATTGAACATGGTGATGAGTATGATTAGTAAGACTAATTTATTCGGTCTTTTATGGAATGGTATTTTGAAAACAACATTTTCACACGCAAAACGTGTTTCTTATCAAAGTTATTTCAGAAACTTCTTTTGACTTATGAACTGGATGTAAATTACTTAACTCTTATTAGAATTAAGATGTGGTTATCTAATCTAATATTAGATGCGTTCGAATTTAGATTCACTCGAAATTATTTTGTATCTTACCTAGATTGTTCAAAAGGGTATTGATTTTAAGACCCTAAAGAAGATACAAAAATTATAGAATCACATACTCTAAAATTTCTAAAAATTGACGTAATTGTAGAGGATAGATGCTCTCGGACTATTAAAGATAATAGTATGATGAAGATTACTATGTTTTTGTCTTTATCTATATAGATAATTATGGAATCTCCTGTACCATAGACTAAACTTGTTGAGGTTCAAGGTACTATTTTTGATATAGTTTATAATGAAATTTCTTAAACCTTTCAAGTGCATAATGAAGTGATTGCAGCTTTATTAAGGAGAATTGTTAGGGAAAGACGATTAGTTATATCATCATCCTATATAGTCTATTTGTGAGAGCATGATTACAATATCCACTAAATGGTTGTTTTGGCAACTTATATAAATGTCGTTTCTTGTTCTCAATTAAGTATGTAATTAAATGTCATAAAAAAAATAATAATTTTTCACTCTGAAAGAGGGGTGGATTGTTTATAGTAAAAAAATAATTATTTTTTTAAATATTCTTTCAGAATGAACGTGGCATTAATAATTTATTTTGATACAAAGTTACGCCAAATAGATACAAAATTTATATTGTGCAACTGGATGATTTTGTAGCAGATTCAAGTAAACTTGTGTGTAGACTGAAAAGTTCTAATTCATGGTCTTAAGCAAGTTTCCAAACAATATTATTAAAGTTTCATAGTGTTATTATTTTGTTCAATTGGAAATAGAGTAATTCAATATACTGCAAGGTCAATGGGAGGAAATTTATTTTTTCTCATACTTTATGTACATGATGTTTTGCTTACAAGTTGTGACCTTGAAACATCTTATATCCTTTGTATTGAGGTCTGTAAGGATTGTTTTTACCATATTATATTAGATTTTCTCAGAGGACATTTGCTGATTGTATATTGAAAATACTCAATATACATCATTGCAAGCCAGGAATTGCTCCTGTTGTTAAGGGTGATGGATTGAATCTATCACATTGTCCTTATTTAAATATTGAGAAAATCTAATTAAATGGTGTACCTTATGTCAATACACTTAAAAGTATAATGTATGCTCGAATTTGCACTAGACTAAATATCGCCTTTGCGATGGGACTTTTAGGCAGATATAAGTTGAATCCAGGACGCGATCTGAGTTGCTGCTAAAAGGTTTTAATGTACTTAAAAGGACAACAGAATATATGTTAATTTACAGACAGTTAGTAGGGTATTTAGATGTTAACTTTGCTGGCTGTTAAGATGATATAATATCAATAACAAGATACAAATTTATGTTAGTAGGAAGTGCAATAAATAAAAATCTATGTTATCTTCTACTATATATGCAATGTTAGTAACATTCTTTTAGATTGTTACTTGGGCTATTAGGCTCCAGAACCTCATGACGGAGTTGATCGTTTTAACTTAATGGATAGACCCATACGGTTGTATTGCGATAACAAATTTGTAGTATTATTTATTTATTACAGAGGTCTCAAGGGGTCTAAATATATGGTGGTCCAATATTTTTTACCATAAAGAAACGGTACAAAAAGGTGATTTATAATATAACATATTTTCACAGATGATGTGATTGCAGATCCACTAACTAAAGGCCTACGCCCATGTGTATTTGAGTGACATGTCATTAGCATGGGCCTAGGAGTATCTTCGGATACTGTTATTTAGTGGGAGCGATTTTGGCTTTACTCTTATAAAGGTTTCATCTGAGTTCGTTACACTTTGTAACGGTTTGATATGTATCAACTTTTGCATTCAATAAAATATTTTGAATGTATTGTTATTATGTTGAATACATATTAATAAAGTCTCAAGGAATTATATAAACCTTGAGTGAAGGCTAGGGGCATTCGGGCATCCGGTTATTAGCCTTGTGCATATGTCTTGTGATACATAAAGAAAGGTTAACCATAAGAACAAGACATATATGGGTTCATTGGAAGCATAAAGCATTCTCTAGTGGCACAAATTTTTGTGTCGCCTAAGGTAAGAGAATGGTGACTAACAAATGGGATCTCTCTATGAGAGATGTTATCCATTTGCCACACTACCATATTGAATCTATATCAATAAAGTTGAGAATATTCATGACCATCGAAGGTTCTGTGTGTATACATGCAGTTACCGCCATGATTCGGTGTTTAAGATTTTATGGGATAAGATTGACTATTAAGAATTATCTCTGGACCAAATATGCGCACATACAGTACGATTTCAATTAATATAGTCCAAGAGGGAGAATGTAAGAGTTTTTCTAATGTGGACTAAATTAATTGATATTGTAATTTACTGTTTTTACGGTTACTATAAAACAGGATTGGTCTAAGGTGAGATAGAAGGTTTATTAATTAGTCTAATATGGGCTGGTTAGTGTGAGCTGAGTTGAGCCTGGCCCGTAATGAGGGGGACTGGCTGGAAACTCTATAAATAGTGCTCAAGTCTCTCCTCTAATCCTAATTTTCACATGTATCCTCACCTAATTGGCATTTATCTAACGCTACACGTGAGGGGGCCGCCTCATTGAGCCAGTGATATGGAGGGCAATAGAGGAGAAGGACTTGCGTGTGGAACATTGTGTTTCCGCTTCCGCTTCAAGAACAATGGATCTCCTTGATGAGTGGGTAATCCCTTTTTTTGCTTCTGCTTTATATTCTATGGATCCCAAAACAGGTGCGTTAATCTTTCTACTCAATTATGCATGTTCTTGTTCGAGCTGACGCCATGCCACTACATTCGCTCGAGCCAGCACCACCGCGCCACCTACTGTCGCCAGAGCCCTCCTCTGCTGCAGGCCCCGCCGCTACTCCAAGCTCGAGCCACACGCCACTGCTGCCACGCCAACACCTGCAGTGCTCTTTACCACTCCGCTCGCCGTCTGCCGACGCTCGCCACGACAGCACTTGCGACCTGCTCGCCCATCCCGCTACTCGTCCAGCCCACGCTTACCCCGTCGACGCTGCTGCCCTCTCCATTGGGTAGCTTATTTTTATTTTCACTTTTATTTTTCCTTTATTTTATGTTACTTTATTTTTATTTTGTTTAAGTTTCAATATTATTGTATAGGAAGGTGATGTTCATTTTATGAATATCTCGTAGGCATTATCCGCATAGTTTTGACCAAAATTATTGTAATTATTAATTTGATCCGTAAGATATTTGATCATTTTTTATTATATTAATTTTTTGGGATTTTGATAATGTTCGATTATTAAATCATTATAATTATTAATTTGGTTCGTAAGACTTCGAATCAAAATTTTTAATTATTTTGAATCGTTGTGATGCGTAGGGTTAAAATAATCGTTAATTTAATCCTTGAGACAACATATTATTTTTACGATTATTTTAATCATTCATTTGATGAATATCTTAATTGTTTAGATATAATGTTTATCTTATAATTGCTTGTCTTGAAAAATACTAAAAAAAATTTAAAAAAATCAAAAATCAAATCTTGCATCGGAGTGCGTTAGTAAATTAGGATTGCTTCTTTTTAGGATTGCACTTTTAGATAATTTTTTAAATAGATTATGATTTTTTTTTTTATAGATAGGCTTAGATAATTTTTGCACATTTTAACAATCTCATTTTTCTTAAAAAAATTGTTTTCTAGGATAGGATAGGGTTTAAGTCAAATTAACCCCTAAAATAAATTAGAAAATTATTCATTTTAGATAGTTTAATTAGGGTTTTTATTAATTCCGAATTTCAATAAAAAAATACAAAAATATTAGGTGCATGTTGAATAGTTTGCATAATAGGTTCATTTAATTAGAATTTTTTTGTTAGCAAAATTAGGTCATGCAGTTAAAGTGCATGTTTTAATTTCGAGATTAAAAAAAAAAAACCCAAAAAATTTGTTTGCTTTGTGCATTTAATTCTTTTGATGCAATTTGTTTGATTCATTAAGTGTTTAATAATGATTGAGCACTCGTGTGATCACTCTTTTGCATGATAGAGATTTAGCTTAAAATAAATCTAACTTATCTGCAAAAACATTTTTTGAAAATAAAAAGAATGGTACCAAAAATACATTAGAGAAATCTAGTGTAACCAAGTCCTCGTACCTAAAATCTCTGGTTCGTATGAATAAAATACTTAGATATCTAATCGACCTATTATAAACTAATTAGTGGTGACTCCTAGATAAAATCAATTTACATGTTAAAAAACAAAAACCTAAGTTGCAAATTGGTATGGGCTTGGGAGAGTCCAAGCTAAGTTAGACTTAGTAATCCATTAACCAAACCCTAGGTGGTTCACTTGGAAATTTGATTGCGACATTATGTTTAATTGGTGCTTTTTCATTCACATTATGTCCGCTCATATTTCTCACCCTTCCCCATATAAGATTACAAATAAAAATAAAGATTTACCTTAGTAGCCCATACTCTAAGCTTAGCCACCTAATTGGCAAATGCATTGCCCCTTGCCATCAGTGGCTGCCTTCACACATCAGTGGAACCTCCTCTCTCTCTCTCTCTCTCTCTCTCTCTCTCTCTCTCTCATATTTCTCACCCTTACCCATCTAAGAGTACAAATAAAAATAAAGATTGATCTTAGTCATCTTAACTCTAAGCTCAGCCGCCTAAGTGGCAATTGCATTCCCCTTACCATCGGTGGCCGCCTCCACACATTAGTGGAACCTCCTCTCTCTCTCTCTCTCTCTCTCTCTCTCTCTCTCTCTCTCTCTCTCTCGCTCCCTCCCTCCCTCTTACCCATCTAAGAGTACAAATAAAATTAAAGATTGATCTTAGTCATCTTAACTCTAAGCTCAGCCGCCTAAGTGGCAAATGCATTCCCCTTGCCACCAGTGGCCACCTCCACACATTAGTAGAACCCTCTCTCTCTCTCTCTCTCTCTCTCTCTCTCTCTCTCTCTCTCTCTCTCTCTCATATTTCTCACCCTTACCCATCTAAGAGGGTACAAATAAAAATAAAGATTGATCTTAGTCATCTTAACTCTAAGCTCAGCCACCTAAGTGACAAGTGCATTCCCCTTGCCACCGGTAGCCACCTCCACACATTAGTGGCACCTCCTCCCCCCCCCCCCCCCCTTCTTATCCATCCAAGAGTACAAAAAAATAATAATAATAAAGATTGACCTTAGTTGCCCTAATCCTAAGCTCAACCGCTAAAGTAGTGAGTGCATTGCCTCTTGCCAACAACAGCCACATCCACACATCAGTGGCACCTCTCCCTCCCCCCCCCCCCAAAAAAAAAAAAAAAAATCTAAGAGTGCAAATAAAATAAAGATTGGCCTTAGCCTTCCTAACTCTAAGCTCAACCGCCTAAGCGACGAGTAAATTGCCCCTTGCCACTAATGGATGCCTTCGCACATCAGTGGCACCTCCTCCTCCTCCTCCTCCCTCCTCTCTCTCTCTCTCTCTCTCTCTCTCTCTCTCTCTCTCTCTCTCACACACACACACACACTTCTCACCCTTACCCATCTAAGAGTACAAATAAAAATAAAAATTGACCTTAGTTGCCCTAACTCTAAGCTCGACCGGCAAGTGCATTCTGCCAAGAGTATAACATCAAAACTTGCCACTAAAAATTCGGTGGCACTCTCACATGCACGTTGCACACACACACACACACACACTTCTCACCCTTACCCATCTAAGAGTATAAATAAAAATAAAAATTGACCTTAGTTGCCCTAACTCTAAGCTTAGTCATCTAAGCGGCAAGTGCATTGCCTCTTGCCATTAGCGGTTGCCTTCGCACATTAGTGGCAGCTCTCTCTCTCTCTCTCTCTCTCTCTCTCTCTCTCTCTCTCTCTCTCTCTCTCTCTCATCTCTCTCTCTCTCTCTCATGGAAGAGAAATCAAGAGCTAGGGCTCAATCTTTGACAACCACTGTAGGGTGTGGCTAACTGCATAGTTGGTCCTAGTGATTGTAATAGAGAGGTTAAGGCTAGTCTATTAGGATTTTCCAAACCTAGTATATTTAAGGTTAGAGAAATGGGTAAAGGGATTGTGGTTTTTGTAATATGTTCTTTTTTTACTAAGGAGTAATTCATGTAACTGTATTATTACACAGATATTCCCCATCATTCTCCTTAACGAGTGCCACTTGGACTTTTAATTTGCGATAGGTTATCAATCTACTTCCAAGAATAATTTGTTAAGATACACATGTGAGTTGTGTTAGAGAAGTCTCACATCAGAAAATTAATGTGGTGTTAAGTAGTTAATATATCATAGCTAGTCTGTATCTCATTGACTTAAGCTTTTAAGTGAATGAGAATCTAACTAAATATATTAATAGGTTGGACTTGGACTCCCTCTTGAAGATCTCCCCCAGGTGAATGTATCAGACTTCTATTACATGCTCCTAGCAAATGGCATCAGAGCCGATGGTTATGATTTCCAGGCTAGTGGGCGTTACAATGTAGTAACACGAGCTCGTAAGGATGAAGTTGGGCCAGAAGGATACTCCCTAAATTAAGGGAGAACAAACCCAACACTAAAGTTCACACTTGGGGGAGAATTGTTAAGATACACATGTGAGTTGTCTTAGAGAAGTCCCACATTAAAAAATTAATATAGTGTTGAATAGTTAATATATCACAATTAGCTCGTAACTCATCGACTTAAGTTTTTGAGTGAAGATAGATCTAACTGAATATATTAATGGGCTTGGATTTGGGCTCGCTCTTGAAGATCTCCGTAAGTGAAGATATTGGACTTTTGTTGCATGCTCCCAACATAATTTTTCATGCATTCTTCGCTCATCTTGCAACCAACTAGGATTCCTCCCTCTCCTAGATTAATCTCATTTTATACCATTAGTTTTAATGAATTTTAATGTTGCAAATAGGCAATATAACTCCTCCTATATAGTTTCGTGTGATGATTTAATTGTTTTGTCTCAATATTACAATATTGTTACTGATGCTATATAACATCTTTCTTTCTATATCCAATAATAGTCACAATAACTAGGAACATATATCTATCATCAAGTCCCTATATTTCACATTATTAAATAATATGAATTATGAATTTTATTCTTTTTTGTCGACACAAAATATTGCAAAATGGCATACAATTTTACGAATTACTTTTACAAAATACATATCCCAATTTTACACAAGTAAAAAAAATTCATGGATGCTGCTAGTTTCTTTAGATGCAAAGGGGAGTTTTGAAGACGTAAGGCAACGATGGAGTAAAAGTTGAGATGTGTTTTGGCATCTCTCCCTTTGTAGTGTATGGAATGGTTTCATGTACTTGTTTGTATGCTATAAAATATGTATTTGATACCCATCCGATGGCATTCAAAAACCGTGATAAAATTGAAGGAATTCGGTTGACTTATCGGAGGCCTCCAATTAGGAAAAGCCAATCTCCGGATGCACGCGACTTAAGTGGGGGTTAACATGTCATTTACCGGGCGACGTTCGCCTCCAAAAATAATAATAATATACTAACATTTGTTAATATTATTCATTATTTTAATTTGACAGAGATTGAATAAGAAATTCAAAAATTGCAAACACAAAAGAGTACATTTGAAGGAACGTGTCATGTTTTCTTAAGGAACGTGTCATGTTTTCTTACACTTATTGAAAATTAGTGAGATTTTTTATAGTCCTAGACAAAGTTCGGAGTTCATGATATAGACTACCTTGGAGCTCCTCTACAAAACAAGGTTCGAGAAAAATGAAAATCTAAGATAAGAACTCTCGAAATAAGACCAAAAGAAAGGGAAATAACTAAATTCGCCATGCAAAATGTAAGCGATAACTCACAAGCTATTGACATAGACCAAAAGAGATAACTCACAGGTGACACTTACGAGAGGTGGAAAGAAGCGAAAAAAAAAATCACTACTTTAAGTCTGGGGGGCAGCAAAGCGACCCCAACGAGAAGAGGGGCATTTCATCGTCACTCACGGGAATGTCAAAACTTATAATTGAGAAACTTAGAGTATTTTCTTCTTTCCCCTTTATTTTTGTTATTTTCATTATTTTTTCATATATTTTTACTTTGACCCTCAAGTATTGAAATTTTTAAAATTAACCAAACCGCAAAATCACATAAAACGTGGAGGAATATCAGGTTAACTTATGAAGAGAGAGGCCTCGGACAGTTAGAAAGTGGTGAAAAGAAAAGGCTCTTTCACACTCCCCGATAACTTTCCTAGGAATAATTTGATTATTTTTAATCATAGAAACCTAAAGCATTAGTTCCATTGGTTGAGCCGTTGGAAATTTTCCAGCTCAGGCATTAAAAATTATTTATTCAAATCTCACAAATTATGTATAAAATGCTATGAATTTGAATTATTTGTATATATCAAAATTTTAGATTTAACTAGTTCATGAATCTTTGAAAGGCGTTTCATAATCCTTCCTATAATCAGAACTCTATACATGTATTTCTGTGCATGTATCTCTGGATTTCTAAAATAAAATTATTTTTGGCACTGGTGCCTGTAATTTAGTGTCACCCAATGATGCAGTAAGCACACCGCACGCGAGCTCTACGACACATTTCTTTTTTTGGCATTCTAATCATAAATTAGGTGGAGAGGAAAATAGTGATGCAATCCCACTTTTTTATTGATATTTCGCGGCCAATCCAGAAGGGGCAGCACGGATTATGAAAATCCCATGCTCAGTCTTATCCACTGATGTCAAATGGGTCGGAAGCCCCCAACGCTGATGGCCACAATTTTAAGGTTTAATTATTTTGCACAGGAGGGATGCGGACGAACTCGTAAGGCCCGTGATATAATTTTCTTTATGCAGATAATGTTTGGGGGAAAAGGGTGGGTGAGAGTGAACATTTTCTGTCGTCTGATCTAGTTCCCTTAAAAAAAAAAAAAAAAAAAAACTCGCACTTTAGGTCAAATCCTAATTCTGTCTCAAACTTTTCTTATGTCTACAAAACCTCCTCAACTCATTTTGATCCAAATCTGTCCACAGGTCCAAAAATCTCCACCGGTTTTTTCTAAATTATCAATATCAAAGTCAGATGAAGATCCATCAAAACCTGAATTTTCATCAAAACCCTACACCTTAATGTTGATAATCTTAGAAAAACTAATGATAATTTTTGAACATGTAAACAGTTCTGGGACTAAAGTGAAATTTGAGAATTTTTTTGTAGAAAAGTTATGGACAAAATTGAAATTGAACTCAAAGTTAAGGGTTCTTTAAAGAATTAGCCTTTTAAAAGTGTGAAGTATGATTCATTGAAAACGCATGAAGGTCCCACACTCACGATGATTAAGATGCAAAATAGGATGTCAAAGTTTCAAATTTTCTTCTCCTAACAGTTCACTTGATTGTTAAAATGGACACGCCATTTAATATAGCATCAAAACTAGAAGATCTTGCTTTTTGTATTACAGATGCTTCTTAAGTTTTATCACTGAGTTTCGACAATATTATTAAACCCTCATGCGTAGCTCCAATCGAAGGTCACAAATCCGATTCTTCAGTCTATTCTCAGTCTCAGAAATCTTGGGTAATTTGTGAAAAGGGAGGCTCAAGCTTAAGCGCATCACTGGTCAGTCACTCGCATCATGGTGGGACAAGGGTAACATACTTGACCAGTAGGCAATGATGTGCTGACAAAATCGACAGTCTTAAACTAATTTTTTTTCTAGAGATCATCCATCCGATTTAAGATTGCAATATCTTAATTTGTGATTTTGGTGTAAGACCGCTGGACATATGTATATCCTAGTGATTTGGAATATTTTATCACAAAAAAAGACTATAATATTCTAATTTCAAAATAGAAAAGAAATATTTTTTGAAGTCTTCTTGCACATTAAATTGATTTTAACCCACAATGTAATTTTGAAGCCTAAATTCTCAAGCACTCTTTTGCTATTTAGAATATAAACTTTTGCGAGTCTAAAGAAATATAATGGGATTTAATGACAGTAATTATATGAGGAAGATAATTTTTACACTTTGTGGCTTAAGGGTGATCAGTTCTTGATCCGATCCAATTTCATCCATAAATTGAGAATCGGAGTAGGAGGACTGATTCTCTATTTTTGGAGGCAGTAACTGGACCACCTAATCTTGGGACCGGTCTGATCCAATCCTTGAGTGGTCCAATAGAATCTATGGACTCACATATCTTTGCTAAAAGTTTTGGTTTAATTGAATTTACAATTCATGTCACAATTCAAAACTGGCATTCATCCAAGATTTGCAAAGAAGATTTAGAGATGAGGGGGCTGTGATTGTAGGTATGCACTCAAAAAAAAAAAAAAGAGAGAGGAGGATTGGGTGGATTCTTTTCTATAACTGAAAAATTCACAAATCTAAGGAAGGTGCGACTAAGCAAGGGAAGCAAAATCAGTGAATCTTTGTAGGAAAGGAAAGAAAGTAAATTAAAGAAAAAAGTAAGAGACAAAAGGAGAAAGTTGGCTGAATGGGTGCAGCACTATGAAAGAAACAGAGATTCACTTGATCATTTGGAATAATAAAGGGGGAAGTAGAGATTAGGGTTTAGGTTTACACTTTACTTCTTTAAAAATAAAAAATAACAAAAATAAATATAAATATAAATCGGTCCGGTCCGGTTCCCATCTTGGAACTAGAAACATGATTGAAAATCACTAATTTCAATTTTATGGAAGCCAAAACTAGATTGGTACCCCATAGAACTACCCAAAACCCTCCCATTTGATCCAGTCTAGGCAATTCTCCATTCAAGGTGTTTTATGTACTTATCCCTATGGTGACTTCATACGCGTCCTATTTAATGAACTCACCAAAATTTTTGTCTCATCTCTCCACTTTTCACCGTGTTTCTTAAATTAAACAATCAATGATCCTATAATTCTCTTTTATAATTCTCTTTTATGATTCCTTACTATTTTATCTTGTATTCCTCTTCCTTTTTTTCATTCTTTTCCCTCGACAAAAGCTTCACACCATTTCCACTACAAACAGAGGATAGCGAAGGAACTCCTTATGTCCTTATGAGAGTCCAACCTGGGTGGCAGAAAAATCGAATCAAACTTCCTTCCTTCATCAATTCGGACATATTCATGTTGCTTTGGCTCAACGACAGAAAATCGAATCAAACCTCCACTGTTTCCATTCGGGAAAGGCGCTAGATTTAATGTATATTTGGAGATCCAAATGATTTTTGTGTATGAAATTTCAAAACAGTTTGATGGTCTGCCTTTTTTTATTAAAATAATTAGTATTTTAAGGAAAATTTATATTAATGTGCTGTAGATAATTGTGATTAACAAAAAGAGATTAGAAAGTGTAATTAATTGAGTCCACTTGTTCCAATTGACCATCCAGCGAAGGAGATTGATAGAAACAAATGATTGTCTGAATGCCTGAAGGACTGTGTTGGGCCTAACTGGCAATCCGCCATGCACTAGGAAAGGCTTGGAGAATAGTCATCAAAGTTTGGTGCCACATAGGCCAAGCCCATTCTCGGTTCCCTAAACCCACCCATTATTGCTTTTCCATTACTTATCCCTTGTTTCTTTTTGTCCTCGATCGATAAGAAATAGGTAGAGATGTCCAAAAAATCTCAAACCTATTGTACCATGATTAATTCAATCCTAAACTTTTCAATTTGTTCAATTCATTCATAACCTTCTAAGGATTCTCTAATGTAGTCTTTTTGAATAATTTTGGTTATAAATTACTAACGTAGTTGTTTAGCTAGGCTAGCCATGTACATGTTAACACCAACTGTGCCATCTAAGACGATCGATATCCATGCCAACAATATTTTACTATCTTCAAAAATTTTATGACTAAATTTATTAAATTGAAAAATTTTGGACTAAATTATCCGCAATACAATAGGTTTATGGCTTTTTGGATAATTTTCTGTGGAGATGCCATTAATGGAAAGAAAAAAGGAAAATTTCAGTTCTCCGGGGGGATTGAAGAAATTAAAATCTTCAACTTGAAAATTAACTATATAACCATTACTTATTAAGAAAAAAAATGGTGGAGAGCTGATGAACTATATAACCCTTTACTTATAAAAAAAATTGAGAATTATTTTTTTGGGAAATTTTTGAAACAATAGTCTTTTAATCCTCAACAAACTAAAATTTCAATATCCCCACCAAAAAAAAAAAAAAAGAGATTGACAATTCTATTGGAAATGCCATTCACTAAGGGAGAAAAGAAAGTAAAGTTTTATTGGCGACAAATGCCTAAAGTAGTCAAAGACTTAAAGTGGCAATTATTTCATTTATGTCTCATCAATCATTCTATGTTAATCCATGTCGTTTCTAAGAAATCAAAGCGCTAGTAGGCATGCGACCTATTGGTAAAATGATTGAAGGGTAGGATTCAATAATATCAAGTTCCTCGTGAGCATCGTACACACTTATATATAAAAGAGATGAGTGAGACTAAAAAATAAAAAATAAAAACCTAAGATTTGTTGCTAGATATTCGCATCCGAGGCGATTGTTTTCGCTTCTCAAGACCCTTTTGGACTTGCACGTCGCTGCTATTCCACGGAGAATATCACGGGTGGATTTCTATTTACCAAAATCAACAAGCACGACCACACAGAAAGTCTCTTTAAAAGCCTGTCGCTACAACAAATGCCAATTGGTCCCCCCCAAAAGGTACGTCGTGCCACGTAGCCCCTCCTTCCGGCTGCCACGTGGGAATCCACCTCGGCATGTGGTCACACGAGCCCCACACACTCCTCTCGCACTTCTCCACATCCCCGCACGAGGACCAAAAACGCTAACGCGAATCCTTCCAGCCGTGCCTTCGCTTCTCCCGACACGTGATGTGATTATATATATATGCGCGCGCGCAAGCTCAGTTCACTACTCAGTATCGAACCCTAAGGTGACTCGTAAGATCTCAAAACTCATCCCTTACTCATCTTCCCATCTTTGCTCCATTGCCATGATGTTTCGCGTGTGGAAGCCGGTCGGTTCGATGGAGTTGGTGCAAGAATTCATTGTCGAATTCGAGTACAAGCGCTGGCCTATGAGGCTCACCGAAGGAGACGGTGATGGCGCTGCACCGGCCGCATTGGCAGATGGTGATGGAGACGACGATGACGATGACGACGGTGGCTATGATTATGCTCTGGCGGCATGAAGAGAGAGAAAGAGAGTTTAATTTACTTGGCCACTAATGCCCCAGTTAAGTTTTGATTATAGTAAACTATTGCGCGCCGTGAGGACAAGAAGGCCACATCATGTGTGAATCTTCGTCTCCACATGTGCCGATTATGCTAGGTGACGTGTGTAGATCTAGTCAACTGAGGTTTCTTCTCTTGAAGTCATCTCGGTTAGGCTGCTAATGTAATAATGTGAGGTACTATATAGTCAATGGAGAATTTTCGTCTTTATATATTGATGCGGATGTTGGCTTTGCCAAATTTGAAATTATATTAGGGATGGGTGTGAATTTCGCATGTTGTTATAGAACTTTTTCAAGTTGATTGATGATCAAAGGCATCAATGTCAAGCGCATCAAAGACCAACGTCATCTCATTGTGTAAAGAATTGTAAATGATACATTAATAATCAATTCACTTGCATCGTCATCATGTGATGTATGTCGAATCTAGAGTTTTTTATTTTTATTTTTTAAAGCGTGACACTAACGCAGAGGATCCTTCTCTATCACTTCACTTGATTTTCCCTCCCTCAAGGTGAAAATGCATCTAAATAGCTCACCATCTTTTTAGGCCGATGTATCATGATTATCAAAGATGGCTAAAACATTGAGAAGATTTTTTTTTTTGACAAAAAACGTTGAGAAGATTGTAAGTTCTGAATTTAGACTCTAACAAATGTACCACCATATGTTTTCTAGCAACCTGGATGGCATACCCGGAACCAAAGATGATTAGATATTTATGACGAATAAACGTGTTATTAGCTTTTCTGAAAAATAACTACGACAAGCGTATCAAGATTCCACGGATGTGGCGCGGATTGAGATGCGGTGAAAGAGAAAAGAGGATCTATGTCCATCTTGACGAGCTTCAGTGAGAATGGCTATTTGCGTTCCCACATTGAAACCACTAGCATATATGTAGGAGTTCAAGACTTCGCATTACCACTTAAATTAGCAGAAGAAATTTCGGATGAAATTACCAAACCCAAAGCCCTCCCACTTACGAGACGAAAAAAAGAAGATCATATTATACTTGTCTTTTACCGAATGCCCCCTAAAGTTTCACATCCATGATAAATTATGGGAATGAAGCTTAAACCCTTCCAACACTTTGTTTTTCATTCGACTGACTGAGTCTGCTCTAGTTTCACATCTTAATTAGTCGGCTCCACGATGGAAGATCCGCGAAGGACCTCTAGCTCGAAATGGATGCACGGAGACTTCTGAATTCATCCCCACATCTAGCTGTAAATCAAAGAAAAGTCCAGTTGGAACAGGCCCTAGTTTCCCATTCGTCACGAGGAGTCGTGTGGAATTTATCTTTTGGACAGCTCATGAGAAGTGTCCTCTGCAAAATCAGAAGCCGGACTGATGTCAAGGCGCACTATTTCTTGATATGATTCATCGTGTACAATTATTACGCACTGTTCGCTCATAACAAAGACTCTTTCTTATAAGCACTGTTTCTTGATAAGAAAGACACTTCTCTCGATTTGATGTCAAAGAGTGCATGATGAACTTGTTCAAGCCTAATCAGCAGCCGAAAGCCGTGCACTTTCCATGACCAAAATCATTGCACCCAAGAAATGTCTCATCAAGCTATCAATGGCGGGGCTCGTGTATCATATCTTCATTGCCCCTACCTTGTTTTAGACAAATTGCCCGCGCTGTGTCATCATCAAATCAGTCTACTTTGGATTGCTTTCGTCTCTTGAAGGTTAGGATGCAAGATTTTGAACTTATTCAAAGGTCATGTCAACGTAATAAAATTAAAGTATCTCGTGAATTCTAACTAGTGATATTTGATGAAAAAGACTTAGATGGACCAGACAGTCGATCACCGTTCGATCCCTAACACATGCATGACTTCATGTCCATCAGAAGATGTCCAGGTGTCTGGCGCAACTGGTCTCGATTGAGCCTGAAAGTTTCGTTTAGACACTTAACCAAACAATAATAAGGCTGAAGTGTCGACACGTTGTGGGGGTTTCCGAGGTGGCCATGGACCACGGAGGAGGCAACCTGTGACCAGCACAGGGCCGTGCACACTCCCCACGCGCTCAGCCCGTGCCCGCCTAAGTCCACCCATCTTCTCTTCCTCCTATAAAAAACCACCACCATCGGCCTCTCAAATCAACTGGTTCGAACCCACGAAATCCATTTTCGCTGCTTTCCACAGAGAGAGAGAGAGAGAGAGAGAGAGAGAGAGAGATGCTTCCCATTTCAATGCTGTCCATTGACTCCGACGACTGGTGGAGAAAGCCAGCTGATGCGGATGATGACGACGACGATGATGACTGTGACTGTGCGCCAGCTGCTATCGCGGAAGGCGATGGGGACGACGACGACGACGGGGGCGGCTATGATTACGCTCCTGCTGCATGAGATTTTTCTGTCATGATTCCATTCATCTAGCTATTGATTATCATCATCTCTGCTATGTCCACTTTTGGTGAAGTTTGCAATTCTAGGGTCGATTATTTTTCGTGATACTTATGCGGGAGATTATTCTTCTAGCTGATGAAGTGTTGAGGTTATAGTGAGAAGAGCTCATTTAATTCATTGTCGTATAATCATATGTCATGTGTTTTAGTAAGCTAAAGTTAAATATGTAGCCTCTGGTGCTCCTTCATTGTATTAATGACTAGAAACAAGAATTCAAGAAGTGCACATGGACCGTTGAGTTTGGTCTTGTGATGCATGGGCTTGTGAGGAGAATGTTCCCCTTTTTCAGTCTCTACCAGCTGTATTTCATGCTTGAAAGATAATATACGCCTCTTAAAAGAGGGTTTTACAATATTACTATTTAGTATTCTACTATTATTTTTCTTATCTTAATTGAAAAAATAATTGGAAAATAAAACGGCAAGTACAAAAATGAGTAATAACCCTCAGTAGAGATTGGGACAATTTGATTCAACATTTAGTCCATGCAGGTTTGATCGTGTCATAGCTCTATAATTTGTATTAGGTTCATCAGTGGATGAATTACATTCTGATATTGATCCTAAAAAAGAAATGGTACGTACAGATAGTCCATGAACAACTACCCATTGCATTGAAAAATTGGATAGTTTTAATTTATGGTCATTGGGTCATCCTAAAAAGATCTATTAAATTCATCAAGTTGTTCTAAAGGGTCAGAATGGCCCATTATTAATGGAATTTCTTGTTGACTCCTTGTAAGACATTCTTTTGGAAGAGGACTTCTAAACAAAGATACAATAATCACGTGGGACACATGTTTAATCTTATGCTCTGTTTGTAAGATGTCGGCAACTGGTTTGTTTATGCATGTAAAGCATTGGCGGAAGTAAAGGCAACTATAAAACATCAAGCGCTTAGGGTGAGTTCATTTCATTATATATCAACTATTTATCCTAATAAAAAAATCCCAAAATCGACGGTTGACTAACTTTTCTACATATGATTACTTTTAAGATCATATTCTTCAAATCAGTGATCTTCTATGCGAATAAATAAACTCTAAATTTAAGCAGGGGGTCCATTACAAGTGATATCTGATTGCAGACTGGTGGAAATAATGATATCTAAAACAATTTATCAGTAATGACTTTGCACATAATTAATAGCCAAATATCTTTTAAAAAACTCCAACCTTTACTTTATTTATCAAAAAATACCCTCAAATGAAAAAATTTATTCAGGAGATCCCCAAATTTTTTGTTTGGAGAAAAATGCCCGCCATCAAAATGTAGATGTGGCATCTGAGGTGTCAAATGACTTCTGTCCAAAAGTTAGCTAGGTTCCATGTCATTTCAAAACGTTGTCGTTTTGATCACACTTATTTACCAAATTTAATTGAAGTAGGAAAAAAAAAAACTAACCTAAATGCGCTAATCCTAGAACGACATCATCTGCTAACTCACCCACAAATGATAATAACACGCCTGAAATAATCTAAGAAGAAAAGGAAGGTGAATATGTCAATTTGGCGAGTTAAAGTAGAAGGAGATGAAGACGGAGGAAGGGGCGAGGAGCACTCAATATGCATGCGATTGTGAGTTAGATTGAAGGGTGGAAGGAGACATGGACATTCCAATACAACTTCGATAAATTTGAGGTTTTGGGCTCATTCAGCCATCCGATGATTTAGGGTTTCTTCAAGAGATTTGCTGTCCAATCAGAGACGAGACTGTGACAGATGTTTGCGGCATGTTTACTCTGTATAATGCTATTCACCCCACGAAAGGGGAATACATCTTCCATGTATGTTGACAAGACGTATATATATTTCTATCGAAAATAGGTATTTGTCTATAGGAGAATTTATTTCGAAATAAGAACAATTCTTTAATTTCTTTAACCAAAGGAAGATGTGTGTCGCGGTATTGAGAATGCATAAGATGAGGTTGGAAATGATATTTGTTATAGTCCGAGGATACCTGAAAGTCTATGAAACTATTTACAAGTCCCTTGTATTATAATTCATACATAGTTAATGAGATGTGAACAGCTATCCTTGCCATCAAGAGTTGATAATCCTTTGACATGCACTAACTATGCCAACACTCAAGGGTTGATGTTGGAAATGATTAACCTTCCATAGAGACCAAGTCCAACACTAAAGATATTCTTAAACGCTATATTCCAAAAAGACAGTTGACAATTGGAGTACCACTATGATGAATGTGAATGACTGAGGGCATATATATGATAATATATGAAATTGCATACGTTGATGAATCCAAAACATCATAGGATCGGGCATGTGGTTGTGGCATGATTTTTTCAACTTGCAATATCATTTGTATATGCTATATCACCTACTTTTTAAATATTATAGATCACTCGAGAAAATCTATAGTTCTATTTACCAACTCAGCCCATCAAAACGGATCGATGTTGCACTAACTACGCCAACACTCAAGGGTTGATGTTGGAAATGATTAACCTTCCATAGAGACCAAGTCCAACACTAAAGGGTTGATGTGGGAAATGATTAATCCTCTGACATGCACTAACTACGCCAACACTCAAGGGTTGATGTTGGAAATGATTAACCTTCCATAGAGACCAAGTCCAACACTAAAGATATTCTTTAATGCTATATTCCAAAAACATAGTCGACAAGTTGGAGTACCATTATGATGAATGTGAATGACACCAAAGGGCATATATATGATATTCATTTACGAAATTTAATACGTTGATGAATCCAAAACATCATGGATCGGGCATGTGGTTGTGGCATGATTTTTTCGACTTGCAATATCATCCGTATACGCTATATCGCCTGCTCCTGAAGTATTATAGATCACTCGAGAAAAACTATAGTTCTATTTACCAACTCAGCCCATCAAAACGGATCAAAAAAAAAAAAAAAAAAACTTTATGCTCCATTTCGGGGCAGAGATTTCTCGTAGCCCGGCCCGAAGCCCACCCGTTAATCCCTGGCGAGGGCTAATGCCACGGCGTCCAGTCGATTTTCATGGCTCAGATTCTTCCACGCCACCGTCACCAGTTTGGCGTCCCGCCACACGTCCAACGAGAAAATGGCCGTTCCACGGTATCACGACCTCTCATCGATCGCACCCACCGAAGATGGCCGTGTCACCACTCTCCTCCCGCACCCTCAGCCCGCTCCCTCCGCCGCACGTCGCTCTCCGGCGGCCGGGCGCCACCGCTAGGGCCGCCGCGGTCGCTTTCCCGAGGAAAGATCCGAAGTTGAATCAGTTGGACGTGAGTTATTATGGCCAACGATCGAAGTGGGCTCTCAGGCTCAGCTTAGCGGAGCAGAGCCCGCCGAAACCGCCGTGGACGTGGAGCGGCTGGTGGGTTTCCTGTACGACGACCTCCCGCACCTGTTCGACGACCAGGGGATCGATCGGACGGCGTACGACGAGCGCGTGAAGTTCAGGGACCCCATAACGAAGCACGACACCATCAGTGGGTATCTGTTCAACATCGCCTTCTTGAAGACCGTGTTCAGGCCGGACTTCCAGTTGCATTGGGCCAAACAGGTTTGACTGCTTCATCTTGTCAAAGCTGGTTCTGGGTTTGATGAGTGATGCTGAGGTTGAGCTTGTCACGTCGATTGATATTTTTTGAAGATGAGCTTGTTATGTTGACGTTGAGCTTGGTTGCTCTTTTATAAATTTTCAGTGCTATATTTCTGTGTGGCAATGCAAGTTGATGAATAATTCCACTGAAATTTGTATCCTTAGATGTTATTTGCAATTCATCATTCTCATTAGTTGAAGACATTGACGATAGAATTTATATTTCAGCTGTAGTGACCATATATGTAGATCATTTTTTGGGGCAAAAACATCATTAAATTCTGAGAAGACTCTGCTGGTAACTGTGCAGCTGCTTAATTTCTCGGTTTTAACTGATTGAGATGGAATAGACAGGACCTTACGAGATAACGACCAGATGGACGATGGTGATGAAGTTCATGCCACTCCCGTGGAAGCCGGAACTGGTCTTCACAGGAACCTCTATCATGGGAATCAACCCAGAGACGGGCAAGTTTTGCAGTCACGTGGTGAGTAACGAGTCAATTATATAGTCATTAAAAACTTTAAGGTCCCATGTTTCAAAAAGGGATTCCCCATGTTAGGACTACTGGGACTCGATCAAGGAGAATGAATACTTCTCTCTGGAAGGTCTATTGGATGTGTTCAGACAGGTAATGACTCTTCAGTTTCTGCTCATGTGACATGCCTCTGTTTGGGTGCTCACATGTATTTTTATGCATTCAGCTGTGCTTCTTTGTGCATTGCTAATGTTGTGATTTATGCAGCTTCAGTACTATAAGACTCCTGAGTTGCAATCTCCCATTTATCAGATATTGAAACGAACTGGAAAATACGAGGTATCTGTTTTGGAAACTATCTTTTAACAGTTTATGTTGTGCAAACGAGACGATCTAGTTTTTGTTGCATTTGTTAGGACCTTACCACTTGTCAGATCAAATTAGATTAGCTTTACTGTGTTTTTGACATCTTCATGATGCGAGTAAGAGATTCCTTGGTATCTAACTGGAAGCATTTCATGCCATTTTATTGCTTTTTTAATCTGGCTATTTTCAAGCTGATGCACATTTCCAACTTCAGTGAAGGCATCAATGTCCAACTAGCTACAGTCGACTAGCTGATCCTTCTTTCCACTTTCTTTTATTTTCCCGTTCCTTTTACGGCTATAGTGGAATTTACTTTTATAAGTTTTTGCACTTGTCTCTTTTCTTATCATAATCTAGACTATGATCAATTTATGTAGGGCACTTTTTTTGGGTTAATCCCTTCTCATTTCCTGAAAACATGTTGCCATTTATTTGTGTGCATATTGAAACAATCTCTTTGTATTCTGATTTCTGATCACTACTGTATACTTGATTGAAGAGTCACGCACTGAGAAACTTTTGTTAATATCTGCTTGGAATTGTTATTAAGCAATACTGCAATCCATAGGTAAGAAAGTACGCACCATTTTTAGTAGCAGAAACAAGCGGAGACAAGCTGTCTGGATCGAAAGGTTTTAATGACATAGCAGGGTCAGTTGCCTCTGCCCATCTATTTTATAGCATTAGTTTCTTTTCTTGTATGACAATGTTGATGATTGAATTAATATGTGCAGGTATATCTTCGGGAAGAATTCGAAAACGGAGAAAATGAAAATGACTACTCCTGTCTTCACTCAAGCATTTGATAATGAGTTGTCGAAAATATCGATTCAATTTGTTCTTCCGCTGGAGAAAGATTTAAGCAGGTGCGGCTATATAAGTTTATACAATTGAAATTTCTTAAGGTGTGTTATGCCAAAATTCCCTATAGCTAGTGAAGCAAATTCAGTATTATTGAGTGAAAGTAATAAGATATCTTTTGTGCAGTGTACCTGATCCCAGTCAAGAAAACATAAGCTTGAGACAAGTTGATGGTGGTATTGCTGCTGTTCTGAAGTTCAGTGGAGAGCCTACTGAAGATATTGTTCTCGAGAAAGAGAGAGAACTTCGCTCTAGTCTTCTAAGAGATGGGCTCAAACCAAAGATGGGTTGTCTGTTTGCAAGATACAATGATCCAGGACGAACGTGGAGCTTTACATTGGTAAGACGATGCCATCATCTCTGGCATACAATTCTATAGGGTTGCCGCTTGTGACTTGCAAAAAGCTAATTTCAAAGGTGCTGTTTGATTTGTCACTGTACTATGATAAATAACCTGTTAAGTATTCACTTGCATTTTTTGGGGTTGCTTGTACTTGCAGAGAAATGAAGTGTTGATATGGCTTGAGGAATTCGAGTTGGAGTAGTATATGATGTAGTGAGCAGTGAGTCCAGCAATTCTTTGATGCACTGTCTTTGCAGATATAACTTATTAGCTATCTTGAAGCTTTATAACCCTGCCAGTGAAATTGGCGCAGTAGCATAGGCTCAAACCATGTTCCTATTAGCATCCAACAAGTTAGTATTTGTATATTGCCTCAGACAAAGAATAGGAATCCTGCGGCTGCAGTAACTGTTTATACTTTGAATCCTTTCATGAGAAAGATGGAGAGAGGGATTGTGCCATGAGTGCATGTATAATCGTTACCTCAGGGATCCAAGGATAGCTCTCGATGTGAACTCCATGTGTTGTTCCTGTAATCAGTATGCTCTGTCTCCTTCTGTTTATGAAGTTTCAACAATGAGATGACCAAGGGTAGTGGATTGATCAATGTTTCATGGCCCACCTGCACATAAATTGTGTAAAATGGTAAAAACATGGCAGGAAGCATATCATGACGTTAGCGGATATCTGTTTTTCAGAGAAAACCTTACTTTGACGTTTTTTTCTGGTTGATTTAGCAGATAAATGCAACAGCCATATATCGAATGGAAAGTACCAATACTGAAGGGTTTCTAGGCAGAGCAAGAACCTTCACTTCCCTGACAATGTGAAAAAGCCCTGAATGGGAAGCTGCTGAGGAGCTAAATTGTAATTTTATTTTTTTTTTGGCCAAAAGGAGCTAGATTGTATAGAAGGAAGTATTAATCGCATGAAGTAGGTTCCGAGATCTAGTCCATGTCTCAATTTTTTTAACAAACTGACTATTAAAACCAAATATAAGTCCTGAATTTGTGACCAACGCCCCATTACCTAAGAGACAGATCATACTCGATCTAAGCTTGTTGTCTGTTTAGGGCATACAACCATTTTAAGATTAACTCATCTTGATGGAGCAACAGGATGAATTGCAAATTGAAATCTCAAGCAAGATCAAACATTTCTGTCCGTTGGGGGTGGGCACGCTAATATCATAGGTGCAAGGTTCGACTCATGCTCTACAAAATAGCAGAGCAAAAGTTTGTAAGAGAGAGAGGAGAGTTTGAGATAGGACATTGAAATCTCAAGCAAGATCGAAGGTTTCTATCATGTAGGGGTCAGGATGCTAGTAACATAGGTGTGGGATTCGACTCCATGCTCTGCAAAGAGATTTAGCCAAAAAGTCAGAGATGAGTTAAACCTCCAACCTTTGTGATGCTTAAACCTTGATAAGTTGTCCAGTAACTTTTTAATTTAGGAGGTCCCTTACTCAAATGGTGTGCTTCATCATACTCGGGTCTTGCTAAAGAAAATGGTGGCTCTACATCAAACAAGATATTCATAGAGCTCATTTCTTAGAATCCATTCGTTTCCACAGAAAATATCACGATTTCAGAAAAATATTTTCAAGAAGTTTTCTAAGAAAATGACTATATTTTATGATATTTTCTAAAACTTGAATTTTAACTAGAAAATATTTTCCACTATTCTTTATCTAATTTGATTTTTATGGGAAAAATTACCAAAAAAAAAATTGAATTTTAATATTTTTAATTGATCAAAAAAAAAATTCATATATATTTTAATTTTATATATATATATATATTAAAAAATTTTGAATTTGTAATTATTTTTTTTTAAAAAATCGAATTTTTATTATTTTTAATTTTTTTTTTTTTTTTTCTTTTTCTTTTCCTTCTTCCTCCTCCTTCCTCCTCCTTCCTCAGCCGTGTGCCTTGAAGATGGTCAGCTACCCGACAACAACCAAGACATAATCCCCAAATCCAGTGAGCTCGAGGTTTGGCCGATCCAAGAGAATTGCGAGCTCACCGACCCGATCCATGAGAGCTTGAGGTCCGCTAAGGCCGACAAGCTTGAGGCTCAATTTATCCAGCCGAGCTTGAGCCTCACCCTCATCGGATCTAGCCTTGGGTGAGGCTTGAGTTGGCCTGTGGCTAGTTGCCGGCTACCATCAAGGTCGGCGACCGGCCAAAGAACAAGAAAAAAAGAAAAATTAAAAACTCAATTTAAAAAAAAAAAGAAATATAAAGAAAGAGAAAACATTAAAAAAAAGAATAATAAAGAATAATTCAATTTTTTTTTTAAATGTAGGAGGAAGTGAGAGCCTCCAAGGTGTAAATTTTCCACTAGTTTAAAAGACATTTTTCCTTTATGGAAAATTTTCCCCATACAATTCATTTTTCGTGAAACAAACACCGAAAAATTTCGAAAATATTTTTCCAAAAATTATTTTTCATGAAACGAGCGGAGTCTTAATTCACCTATCCTCACCGCCTCCTCTATTTTTCTCTTTTCTGGGCTTTCGGACTATCTTCATGTCTTTTCATCAATACAAAGATCATGTTCACAGCAAAAACGGAGTAGCGATCGAAAGTGCCGATTTGGTCCCATCTTTTATTGCAGGCTTATCCCTATGCAGTGGCTGTTCTTGCGCAGCCATGGTTGACCATCTACATCTCCAACTTACGGTGGCTTTCCCATCACCTTCACGTCCTTAGCTTCAGGGTCCACATGCCCACTTGGTTGAACAGCTTGTTTAGACTCAGTTTTTGCCGAACAGACAGCTTGAGTTTGTCAGCAAAAGGCTTCCCTGCTCGCCATGGTGGTTGACCAGGGGTCAACTTCAGACACCCGTACACGGTAAGTTAAAGCCGAAGTCCAATCATTGGATGGAAAAGGTTTTTATCTTTTTGCATGAAATGTTCTGCATAATCATTCAGTCAACGTCTTGACAGCTAGTTGCTTGGAGCTGTGCTAATTTGCTCCTCAATACACGAGTCCTTGCAATATCCACATATACTTCGAAGTCCGTTTCAACGTGTCTCTACTATTGGCTCCGGCCTAATTCTCGGCCGAACTTTCGTCACATACTAAGTTATTACATGATGCCCGTTGCAAAAAGGGTATATCCATCGAGCAAATTCAGGGGAGTTCTGCATTGCTTCTTACAAGTTGTCTACTTATGTGTTTTTGCAAGGTGACACTGCCTGTTTGGTTTCACATTTGCAATGGGCTTGGGACTCTAAAGTCCCTTTGGCCAAATGCAAATGCATTTGATTCGTGTTTTTGCTCAACTTTGGAAAAATACAATTACATATTCAAAGGGTTCTAAAGGCCTTTAGTATAAAGCAAGGTCCGAGATATTTTGGGAAGTTGCATTTTTGGAATGCAAGTCTCAGCCTTAATTACTGTTCATCTTTTTTGAAGACCGCCATATGAAAAAGCCGATTGGAGGCCAACGGCTGCTGCTTGAGGAATCTCAAGTGACGCTTGGGTTGCATGACCTAGGCGACGATAGCTTGAATCGCACGACCCAAGCGGCCGCCTGAGGTCACGCAACCCCAAGCGACTGATGGCCTGAATCATGCGACCTAGGAGGCCGCTTGAGATCACGCGACCTCGCTTGAGGTGGGCAACCTCATGTGAGGCCATCCGGTGGTATGACAATAGATCTGGCCAATCAGTGGTTGGACTTCAAAAAAAATTACAAAAATCTTTTCTTTTCTTTTCTTTTTTAATTCAGTAAAAGTCCTTTATAAATGCAATTTTTAACAAACGGCATTTTAGCCAAAATTGTTTCCCAATGCATTTTAAAATTACAATTCACTAAATGCTATCTGTATTTTGGAAAACTCCATTGACCAAAAGTATTTGCATTTTCTCAAAAACATTCCCCCAAAGCTAAATCAAACGGGCCACTAACGTTCTAGAACTTGTCACAATGCTCTTCCAACATTAAAGTTAAAATTAGAGTAAAATAAAGGCACTTGTGGAGTAAATGAAGAGAAGAAAAGAGGAAAGAAGGTAGATGAGAGATAGAAAGGGAAAGGGTTGGGTGGTTGTGTAATCGTCACCAAAAATATGTCTTAAGTCTTTCATTGTCAACTTGATTGGCAGAAAGTTGAATGCGACAGAAGCAAGATTTGCTAATTGTTAAAGGCTATCGGTCAGCAAAACTCAGTTGGCCAACAAGAAAATTAGTTTTAACCGACGGAGAAATGAGTGAAAATAACCAAGTTGTGGAGTGGAATGTCTACAAATGAAGATTAACCAAAGTGAGAAAATGTTGCGATCCATACAACAATTAACGGAATGAGATTCGAATGGTTGCCTAACTACTAGAGCCGATGATTTCGGGTTCAACTGTCAGAGGTGCATTTGTAAAGGAATAAACTCAATGCAATCGTCAAGTGATAGAGCCAAGAAGTTCGTGAGCAATTGAAAGTGATAATTATGGAAAAGTGGTGAAGACACTAACATCGAAGTAGTGGAGTCGTTTATTTTTGGTTTACCACTTGTAAATAGGAATTGTTTGATTGTTGGAATCACGTACGATAAATTTTTGTATCTATCATTAACCTTTGATAATAAACATAAATGATTAAATTTCAAGTTAAATTAATATTTCGAGTTTGAATTTGTTTAATGATTTGTTAAATCGAATTTGTTGATAAAGATTTTCTAAGTAGAAAAAACTTTACTGAACTTCATCAAGGATTATAAAAGAGAAAATAAAATAAAATAAAAGGAGCAATGTTTCTTCTTTTATCTGCAGGAAGTTATTAACGTGGGGCTATCAACGTGGGGCCCAAAGTCAAATATTTGACTTTGGGCACACGTATTCCACGCCGAGGAAAGAGAGCCACACATAGAGTGGCTGAAACCCTACAGGGAA
The DNA here is from genome assembly GCA_017140165.1 of Eucalyptus shirleyi. Taxonomy (NCBI): domain Eukaryota; kingdom Viridiplantae; phylum Streptophyta; class Magnoliopsida; order Myrtales; family Myrtaceae; genus Eucalyptus; species Eucalyptus shirleyi. The sequence goes on along the minus strand of CM029448.1, from coordinate 15,157,430 downwards.
AAAGAGCCGCACGTAGGAAGTCCTGCACGTGAAGCCAATAAGGGTGGTGGACCCAAGTCAAAACTTTGACTATATCTCGAGGGAAATTAACACCGGGCCCCACCACCATGGCCCCCACTTAAGACGCTAGCATCTAGAGATTGAACTTGCAACCTCAGCAATGAGGAACAAGCCTTGAACCATCACAGCTGTCTACCGGTGGGTTTGCGTAAGATTCTATCATATCCGCATATTATATTACAACATTCCAATTTGTAAAATGGACCGCCCAATCAATCAAAGAACACCACTTGTTCAATTTTTCTTCTAGTTTATCTTTATATTCCAGTGCTTTTACATGACTCTATCTCGATACCTTTAATTTTATCATCCTGTATGTTTCCTGTCCAGTCAACAAATGACCCTTTTAATATCTTTGTCGGTTCAGATTAATCCATATTTCGAAAGGCATTTTGTCAATAGTTTTCGGCAAAGAGGTCACTAAGAATAAACGAAGAGGTCGAGGGCTTGCCAATAGCGGCAGTGATAATGGCCGTCATTTGCTTGCCGTAGCCGTGGTGGTAACAATCATCACCATCTGGCTTCAACTCCACAACTTTGTTACTTCCCTCCTCGCTCTCACATCCCTTTTTTTTTTTTGTCCATTTCGATATTTCCTCTTAAATGTAATGATTTTACAATACCGTCGAGGAAACATTGCAACGTACTTCGAAAGATCATGGAGTATGTTGCAGAACTTTTGAAACCTTGGGGCAAAATTATAATGGTCCAAAAAGTATGGGTAGTAAAGTACAATTTTATTAAGGGCCTGTTTGGTAACAAGCCAAGTTGTAAAAAAAAAAATTCTTTTTTTCTAAGAGTAATTTTGGAACATAATCGTGTTTGGTAAAAATTCTATTCCCGGAAGTAGATTTGGAACAAAATTAAGAATTTAAAAAAAAAAAAGTTGATTCTTGTTCTTAAAAACAATTCTAAAATCAAGCCCATATTTTCTCGTTTTATTTTCTTTTTTCTTGTCCTTCTTCCATTTTCTTCTTCTTTATCCACTGCCACCACCGCGGTTGCCGTTCGCCGCCGTCTGCCACCCACGGCCGTTGATCTTTGGTAACTAGTCCAACGAGCTCGCCGGAGACTCGCCAGGCTAGGGCAAGGTCCGACAAGCCCAACCATCGGCGAGGCTCGGCCGAGCCTCGCCTAGTTGCCGGACAAGGCTTAGCCGACGAGGGCCGACGATGCTCCGATGAGGTTGCCGGCCCTCATCTGGTTGGTCGCCGGTCCATCTCAAGGCCCGCGACCAGCCACTTGAAGAAGAAGAATATGAGAAAGAAAGGGAAAAAAAAAAAAAAAAATGAAAAAAAAAGTAATAAAATTATTTAAAAATTAAAAGAAAATGATTTGGAGTATGAATTTTAAGCATTGTACCAAACACAATTTTATTCCAAGAATTGAAATTATTGACAGTTACCAGACGACTTAAAATGCTTAGAAATTATTCTTGAGAACTGAATAAAAAATAATTATTTATTATCATAAATTATTTACAAGAACATAAGCGTTACCAAATGCGCTCTAATTGCATCATCTAGAATGATGTCCCTTCACCAAAATTCTAATGACAATTTTGGTCCAAGTCATTATGAGGGAGCAAATCGAAACAAATTTTAAAATGTTGGAGCGAATATTGCTAAAATTAAGGCTTTAAGGGGGTAAAAAACTAGAGGGACAACACAATTCTCCTAAAGCTCGATGATTGTATTAGTTTCATTGTGCATGAAGGTCTATTCAATTATTCGATCACTGTCTCTAGTCTTGAATGGTAGCTAAATGTTAATGTCGCATAATAGTTGTAAATCATCCAAAAGACAGACCATTGCTTATGTTTATCTCATCTCATGTCTCAATTACTCAAGCTTGAGGTTCATAATCAAACTCTTATTTTTCACATGCAATTATGACTAATTATTGTCGAAGCTTTACGTAACATGTCAAAAAACCCACATCAATTGGGAGAGGTCCTATCGAGTGATCCACTAATCAAACACTCATTCTCAAATGATCACCGCCTTATATGTTATTACAAGTATTCCTTTAAAAGATCAGGCCCAAACGAAAAGACTGGATCGTATTTACTCTTAAGAAAATATTTTTTCAAAACATTCATTTTCACGAAATAGACGGAGCATAATTACCTTAAGCGTGTAATAAGGATTATTTATTTTTCACGAAATAGACGGAATCTAGCTACCTTTAACGTGTAACCAAGGTCAGGAATGACATTGTTGATATGGCATTGCGTGCACTATACTCCCCAAAACTAGCCCCGTGCTAGACACGATCGGTTGGAATTATTGCTTCATCTCGGTGTTCTGTCCAATAAAGAAAGAAAACTACACTTTGTCTTTGCCCTTCCATTTCCTTCCATGAAGAACGATCATTCCCCAGCTCCGCTCCAGGGTCCTCCAATCACGCATGTTCAGATTCAATCGAAGTCAATTGTTAGTCCATGTAACACGCAGTGCGTAACATGAAAATTAAGATTCAACCTATATCCCTCTTTCATCGAGCTTCTAGTTCACATATCCCTGATCATCCGCCGGTCTACGAGAATTTCAGATCTGGAAAGCGCCTACACCTAATGGCTATGGACAGATTACGGATGCTACAGGTTTCAAGAACCATCCACCCGTAGCGGCTGAATACGCGTTTCGATTTGGCGTTTATGCCAAGGGAAATGTCTCATTTGACTGGTCAGGAGCGACTTTGAAGAATCAGAGATTTCTTCAAAGATAAAAATAGAAAATGCAGAAGTTCACACATTGATTTGGCAGCAAAGCTGCAATCTCACGTCTGTATATTAAATCTGTAGGGCCTAATCTCTATGTCGAGGTTGGTATCTACGCTTTATGCCACGTGACACATATCATCTTATGGAAGAAATAAGCGTTGACTTTGATGGAATATATGCACACAGTTTCCCTCCTCCGCTCCGTCTTCCAAACATGTTTATCAAAAGGAGTCTCCCTGCACACCTTCATCCATGTCTCCTCCTCGTCCTCACCTCCGCCCTCTCGGAGATTGCCTTCATGGCCCGTGGCGATGTCGGCACGGCTTCTCACTATACCCCTCCATACCAACGTAAGTCCTAACCCTAGGAAAAGAGAGAACGAGGAGAGAAGTTCTCTCCATCATTTGAAAAGAAATGCACTTATATTGATTTGGCAGACGTAGAAGCTTATATGACTTCTCTCTTTAACCCTTTTGCTTTTAGCGACGGAATGCTACGGTGGGGACCCATCACAGTTCCCGTCGAGCAACCTGTTCGCGGCGGCGGGTGATGGGGTGTGGGACAACGGGGCGGCGTGCGGGAGGCAGTACCTGGTGCGGTGCATCAGCGCGTCGAAGTCCGGCACCTGCATCCCCGAACGCACTATCCAGATCAAGATCGTCGACTACGCCCTCTCGTCCTCGTCTGCAGCCGTCGCCACCAAGCAGTCCGTCACCGGCGCCACCTTGGTCCTGTCTCAGACCGCGTTCGGAGCCATTGCCAATTCCTCCGTGGATTCTATCAACGTCGAGTTCCAACAGTAAGTAACTCCAGTTTCCCCCTTTCTCCGTACTTTCTGTGAATCTCGTGCTAGTTAGTTGGACCCCATTTCTCGAGCTTACGAATTCTTTTCCGTCCTTTTTTTCGCCGTAATATGGTAGAATTCTTGCGACAAACTCGGAATTCGGATGCTTCCAAAAAGGAATCGCAGTAATTCAGGGTATAAGAACTTCCAATGATCAACCTGTCTTGCTAAACTCCAGCTGCAGTTGCAAAATCACAATACATCGAACCAAAACTTTAATTTAAATAGTAGCGGTAATGCGACAATCATGTTAGACAATTCGTGTCATCGGCCAAACCAAAAACTAAGTTCGTCGCAATTCTTATATGTTTACAACGGGCATATTTTGTAATTCAAAAACCATGAGCGTATCAAGCTGCGACGCTGGCGTTCGCATTAATTGTCAATTAAAATAAGGTGGCATAGAAGCAAATTTCAAAATGGATGCGGCCTAATCCGCCGACGATTTTAATATCAGCACGTTGACTTCGATATGGTAAAGTTTTCAAAATCATATTATATTTTTTTGTGTTCGGAACGTGCAGGGTCTGATCTAAGATTCTGGAGATAATCTAGCGACTGCTCGATATTGAATGATGGAGAGGCAAAGAAAGTCCAAAGGGAACTCGACGAATGAAAATCCACTTGGATCAATTCTTGCGTCGTCCTCTAGAATGATGATCGATTGTTGTTGAAAATTCGTTCTTCTTTTTTTCCCTTCTTTTCCCCCCGTTAATATTGGTCTTCTTTGTCTTGCACAACTTCGTCATTCCTTCATTTTCTACAATTGCACGTCGTTTCATGTTGTATTAATCAAAGAGAGGGACAGATTTTTCATGTGAGAAGGTCGGACATGAATTTCTTGGGGGCTTCCCCAGATTTGGAAGCTTCTCTTTATTACTAGTCTTCGTTTTCGGTGGGAGAGGGGTGTAATAATCGCACCTAACATGCATACCTACTTACGCAATTGCTTTAATTTCTCTCACCTAAACCAATTTTAAAAAATTCCTCCTTTTAAGATAAACCAACCATGTCGACCAAAATATATATATGAAGAATCAATTTATATGATGATCACATGGGGCTGACGTAGCATAATTGACGAACCACGTTATCTACACGATAAATATTAGCTGGTTTTTCTATTATCATTATTGTTAAAATGTGACGGTTGCGGGATATATTTCTGTTTTAAAATATGAGAACCGACTACAAAAAGGGGACAGTTTTTTTTTTTTTTTTTTTTTTTCGGGTGTCAGGATTAGGAAAGAAAAATTTCAGTATCCCTCCTTATGTTTGGATAAATCACTTCATTTTTTCCAAGTTCGGAGGTAACTGAACTAAAAGTCCTAAAATTTATTTGCAATAAAAAATTGGCAAGATGTTGAGTCGTCATGCGATTATCAAATTTATAAGCGCATCTATCCCCACAAAATATTTTTTCATTGTCAAATTGATTTGCAATTTGCCATACCTAAACAATTAAAAACCTCACATTTTCTCTCTACTCTCCTTGTGAGGATTCGACTTTTGCACAAGCCCAACATCGGCGCCACACCTCTATCTGCCGCTAGGGTCGACCGCGTCTGCTCCAACTATCACCGAGTTTGTCACCACTATCCCCGCATCCTTCATTGTTGGGCTCAACCAAAGGGAATTGCCAACAAAGTTTTAAATCTATTACAATTATATCAATTCAATTCTAAACTCTTTTTTGGTCAATTCAATCTTAAATCTTTTATAATTATGCCAATTTAGTACATCCGATCAATTTTGACAAATCGGCTCTAATGTGGCACCAGGCAACGTTAACATGGATAATATTTTATTTTTTTGAATTTTTGAATTTTTTTTTTTTTTTTTTTCTTCCTTCTTTGCTTTTTTTCCCCATAGTGGCAAGCATGGCTCACTTGCCACTGGGCATGGGCTGTGAAGCCCTCGCCAGCTACCGACGAGGCCAGCCTCACCATGGCCTTGGGGGCCACAGGCAAAGGGAGGGTTGCTCACGGCTGACGAGAGCTTCGCAGCTCTTGGAGGGCCTCATCGGCACTATGGGAAAAGGAGGAAAAGGAAGGAAGAAACTAAAAATAAATAAATTTTGGAAAAAAAAAAAACATTGTTAGAAATTGTTATACGTCAGTACTAGCCAGTCAAAGTTAACTAAATGGATTGAATTGATAAAATTATAAAAAAATTTATGACTTGTCAAAAGAAAAGTTTAAAATTGAATTTGTGTAATTATAATAAATTTATGATTTTCTTGGTAATTCTTCCAGCACAACCACCTTACCCATCTTCGACCCCATCACGCGAGAACGACGGATTAGACGAGACCAATCCAGTCGTCTTCTCTTAGGACGAAGAGGACAATTGTCACTAGCCCAGGACGTGTTATCGGCAAGTTGATTGGCCGTGGACAAGTAAACGCCAAGTCAAGCACGCTCTTATTACCGAACAAAAATGGGTCGGAGTCAGGCACAGAAACGGACTTCCATTTGTCGACTAGTCGAGGCATTTTCTCGACACCTTCATGCAGATGCTCTAGAGTCGAGAGAAATCAAATGATGAATACCGGTCGACAACACAAGACATGATACAAGTCGTCTTGTGGAATTTGAACTGGTCATGGTTGGCCTATTATTCGAGTCTTTGGAGGAATTGATTTCATAAGAATGCATGAGATTGACAAGATAGTTGCATCTCATGGATTACTTCGAGGAACCCTCCTACATTTTGCTAAAGATTGGAAGAAAATCGATTTCCGAATGACGATGTAGAAAATATTCTACTACTTTGTCCCCCCCCCCCCCCCAACCCCCCACCCCCAAAAAAAAACAAAAAAAAAAAAAGTTTATTTCTTATAGATTTATGAAATAATTGATAATTAAAAAAAATTGTTGGCAAAAATAATACCGCTCATTTGATTTTGCACTAACTTGTTGGGAACTTACAGACACATTATAAAATTACCAACATTTATTCTGGTGCAATTCATCAATTTTTCTTATCTTTTCTAAAAAAATTAAGATGCTGTTAAGAAATTTTATTAGTTTTCTTCCCAACGTCTTAAATTTGTAAAAAAATGAAACTAATAGTCCCTAAGCTTTAGCTTAACGTGTAATGTCATCTTTAAAGTTTTAAATCATTCTATGCGGTCCTTAAATTATACCTAAATATTCAATTTAATCCATAAACTTTCAATTAGTTGAATGTAGTCCCTCAATTTTCCATATAAAAAAAAAGTTAAAAGTTTTTATTATTTCACTATTCTCTGGATTTTCAAATATTTTTTCATTTCAATTTGTTCGTAAATCAACAAAAGACTTTTTGGTCTTTATAAATATTATGATTGCTTCATTTAAGTATATTTTAATGTAATGTCCCTATAAAAGTAAAGCAGAACTTTATTTATAATTGTATCAGGTTGATATTCTTGCTACCTTAATTCTCTATTTTATAGACTTACCTAAACTCAACTAAAAAAAAAAAAAAAAACACAAAACACAAAAGTTTGACATTTTCATCTGACTAAAAATTAGGAATGCGATTTAGATCGAGATTAGTATGGCTATAAATAAATTAATATTGATGTTAGATATTCTTATGAAAACATTTATTCTTATAAAAAGGAATTTCAATTCGATCTAACTATAAATGAGGTTCCATGATTACTATTATAGAGATCATAAGCTAAAAGGGAAAAAGACACTAGAAGTAACATAAATTACATATAATACCCATTTTAGTGTCAAAACTTTTGAATAGATCATTGTAGTGCCATATCATGAAAAAACAATTACTTAAGTCCCCCCGACAATAAATTCCTACAAAGAGTCCTACATAACTTTTTTTTTAATGAAATGATAATTCCAATGAGGTTTATATATATAAAAGAATAAAAGTAAGTTCATATAAAAGAATAAAAGCAAGTCCAACGTGGACAATGGGCTACCCCCATCATGAAAACTTGTGAATAGTACAGATGAACCGATTTGATTTTGTTATGGAAAGTTAAGAGATTGGATTGAATAAATTGGATGTTTAAGGATTAGATTACACGTTTAACAATAATTCAAGGACTACATTATGTGAATAAATATTCATGGATAGCATTGCACATTGAATAAAAGTTTAAGGACTATTAGTTTCATTTTCCATAAAATTGCTGACTATTATGTGAAGTTTTCGATCTTTATTTTTGTGACTTACAAATTGTTTTTTCCTAACTAATTTTATGCTACCAACTCTTATTTGAGTTACCCACCACATTTATTTGTTTTCTTTTAATTTTTGTCATCATTTACCAAATTTAGTTCGTCTTTCTTACAAATTCCTTAAGTTTGTTAACTCTTATATAAATTCACCAACCTTTATTTGTGTGATTTACAGACTTTCTTTCATTAGGTTACCAATTAGTTTTGATTTTCAAACTCTCATTTGATTTGTTTTCCACTATTTGTTTAGTTTTTCTTTTTAAATTTTCACACTTTTATGTTGAGCGAGCAATTTTTATTTGTCTTTCTTACCAACTAGTCAAATGTACAACTCTTTTTGGAAATTTTTATCTTAATTAGAGTAATTATCAACTTTTTCCCATTAAGTTAGTAACTCTTGCTTAGAAGAGTTCATAACGCTTATTGGATTTTTTTTAGTTACAAACTTCTTGTTTCCTTGACAATAAAAATTCTCATATTTTATCAACTTCTATTTGAATTAGGTCTTTTGCTTTTCCATCTTTGATTAATCCAATAAAGAATTCACTTTGAACACTTTTTGTAACAATTTAAGCTTTTACGAAAAATGATTTATCTAACTCTATTTAGCATAAAATTCACACATATAGCTTATGTTTTGAAGTATGACTAGACTAAATTAAGGGGTCGGGGGTAATTCATAACTTGAGCCTAAGATGTAATGAAGCAATAAATAAAAGTACTAGGACGGAAAAGAGAGAAAAAGAAAACCAAATCCCAACCACGCCTATGTTGTCTGCTGGTGAGAGTCCATCTCCAACTTTAATTTATTTTTATATTATCTGCCATTTTCTTCTTTAATTTCTCAATTGGATCGGTTTCAATCATCCACATGGAATTACATCCCAAGTGATTGAAAGTCCTAAAATTTGTTACAAAAGTATAATTTAGTTCTAAAATTTTAAAAAAAAAAATTCAAATCCTAAAACTTTCAAAAAGTGCAATCAAATTTTAAAATTTATTAGGAGTGTGCAAAAGATCGAAACCGCTTGGATTGCCTGAAACCGAACTGGACTAGATTAGGCAATTCCTAAGGTAGTTATTGGAACTGGTGGGCACCAATCCGATTCTCAATTTTAGATGTGAAACCACCCACCCACCACTCAGACCAAACCAATAATTTATAAATATATATTTAATTTCTAAGAACATTTTGGACAAAAATATTTTAAGACAAATAAAAACCCTAAAATTCCTAATTTGAAGGTCAACACCCATTAACCGAGTGCTTGTCACGTCTTATTTTCACCTTGTCTAAGTTGTCTTTTTATCTCTCACTCACAAACTCGACTCTCAAGCTTAATGTCTATCCACTCATAGCCTCAACTCTTAATTTTTAATATGAGTCCAATCTATTTATTAATATTTCAATTAATAATGGGTTGATACCACAAAAACTTCCAAATCAATATACTCGTGATAAATTTACCCCAAACTAATTTCTTGACCACAAAAAACCCTAAACTAATATATTTGTGATAAATTTACCCAGAATTTTTTTTTTTAACTATCAAAAACCCCAAACTTGTACATTTATGACAAATATGCTCTCTATTAAATTGAATTAATATCTCAAAACTAGTATAATCGTGACAAACATAAAGTAAAATCTCAAATCGATACACTAGTTAACTATTACGTGTCATCTAACTTAGTAATTTAACAGTAAAATTTAACGAAAACTGACGGAAAGTAAATATGTTATAATTATACAGTTTTTGGTAAATTTGTCAAAGATGACCAGTTTGAGATTTTTTATGATCAAAAAATTAGTTTAGGATAAAATCGTTACAAGTGTAATTGTTTTGAGATTTTTGTGATATTAACCCATTAAGAATATGGAAGTTCTTTTCTTTTCTTTTTTCCTTTTTGCTTTATGTTGGCTTGCAGGAAGATGTTACACTAAGTGCATGAAGCTTGGTGGGACCGGTCCTATTGGCCCACCCCAAAATTGGAGAAGACCAACAATCCGGTTCTCGCGTGGATCATGAAACCAACGGATAGTTATCGGTTCCAATTTTTCGAAATTAATCCTTAGTGGGCGATTCTTGATTCTAAGGTAGGAACCACATGCTCACCCTTAAAACTTATCATAAAAATACAATTGAATCCTAAAAAGTGTAATCAACGGAAAGACTTAATTAGTTCAATTTAACAAATTTTAGAACTTGATTCCGCTTTTTGAAAGTATTGCACTTTTTGAAAGTTTTATGACTCAATTGCATTTTGTAATAAATTTTAAGACTCAATTATAATTTTGTAATAAATTTTAAAACTTTCAATACATTTATCCCTTATTCCAAATTTAAGAGGTGAGCTAGCAGAAAATAAACATCCGGACAGGATTAATATAATTGTAAAACATTCATTTTTCTTATATCCCAGATCTTGATTTGGATAAAAAGAGGATCCAAACTTTTTGGTGCAGTGCACTCCGATGTGCCGACGTACAAGATTAACTAGATTGCAGGCTTGAACTGGATGAAGTGCATTCACCTTGCTTTGACTCGTGTGAAATGATCATTGAGCAAGAGTTCACACACACCAGATCCGATTGACCCCTCTTATCATGGCCACATTCCACCACACCCCCCCCCCCCCCCCCCGCCGCCGTAATTTTTTCATCACCTTCCCTCACCTTTCAACCCTTATGAGTATATGATATGTGTCATCATCTCTACCCCAAAACAAAGGGAGGAAGAAATGCATCATCCTCGGATGATTGTGTCAAAATTTGGAAAAATAGGAAACAGATATACAAATTGGAAAGGTCCTCCATACCATCTATCTTCCAGGCCTAATGCAAGACTTTGTCTTCACATTTGCACACGGTATAGGAGAACCCAACATGATAAACGAGAAGAAAATTTGGCAAAAATTTACTGCTGCGTTAGCTCAATGAGTAGTAGTTATGGTCTTCCCTCGACCCGCCATTGCTGCTGACAAAGATAAGATGGTCGCCATCCCTAATCACCTCGATGTCGTCCACCTCCGCGCCGTTCTTCATTAGAATCTTGGCGGGCATGAAACCGAACTTCTTAGCTCCAGTCTGAAGGAGCTCTTCCAAGCTCCCCGGAAGCAGCACTAGCTTCCCTGCACTTTCTCCTATCTCAGGACAACTGATGGTCACCCTTGCCGGGTCGACGCCACTCTTGACACTATGAACTTGATCGACCGGAAAAGGCATCTCCCTCTTCTTGCCATTGTGCGCAGCTGACATAACCCCAAACAGAGAATTGTGGAAGTTGTTGCTCCGACGCCTCGGGCGGCTCTGGCCCCACGATCCCTCCACGTTGCTTTCCCGTGATGCCGGACGGATCATTGGCTCGCTAGTGAACCTCCCTAGGGAGCGGGCCTCATGGTGTTTCTCAGGTATGGCTATGACGGACTGTGGCTTGGCATCTTCGGACGATTGGAACAGGAGTTTTATCTCCTCATGCCCCTGTTGGTCAGCCAAATCCCGCGGCGTCCAGCCAAAGGTGTCTGGCTTGTCCATGTCAGCCCCTTGCTCCAGAAGGAACTTCACAATCTCGAGGTTGTCTTCGGAGACAGCAATGTGGAGGGCTGTGTTCCCGTGGCTGCTGGGAAGTGTGACGTCCCCTCCATAATGCATAATCTCTTTGAGTAGGTAAAGGTTGTTCTGTTCAGCCGCGGTGCATGCGAATTGGCCGACGTCTCCGGAGCTTATATTCGCACCATTTTCAGCCAACAACTTGATGACGGGGTCATGACCGCCCAGCATGGCCTCCCAAAGCGGCACACTTCCCTCTGAGTCTGAAAAATTGTAAATTTATTTACTGTCAAATGAGTGAACTTGAATCAGAGCAAGGGAAAGGCCTCTAGGAGATATTCTAGTAAATGGAACGAAAGTTAACTTAAAGCAAGAGTGAAGGCAATGCGCCCAGCACTCCGAGTCAGGCATACTAATCTTCAAGTAAAAGCAATAGTCGCAGGATCGCATGACTTGAGTTCATATTTATCTGTCGGCACATTCAATAACACGGAGAACTTGGACAAACGTAGCAGCGTCTGGAAAATTTACCAACAGTGGATACCGTTCAACACCATGAAGCAAGTCAACAGACATGAACAGACCGATCTAGCAGTGAATTATTAATTTTCTTCACATATTGGCATAGACACGGATTGATTTATATCTCGAGATATTGTCTGTTTTCTTTGAGTGGAGTCCTACGACTAGGATGCCTGGACAGGTGAATAAACAGATCTAGACGTTGACCACCACAGAGCAGATATTGCATCTACGCATGCTAGCTGGTTGCTGCACCTTCTGGATAAGAACATCATGTTGACTACTACTAACATGTGATCCCAAAGATTTGCTAAGAAAGAAAGGGAAGTGAAAGTCAATGTGCCAAAACAATGCAATACAGATTCCATGAATGGAACACCTGTCAAATCATGGCGTGATGGTTTACCAAATTTGGATATGAAAGATAAGGGGCATTTTGAAAATAATGTTACTTAATCTGATTCATACAGGGAGGTGTCTCGCGAAATCTATGGAGAGACAAGTATGTTAAGAAAGTCCGCATGTGGGTATCATCCCAAAACCATTCTTCCCCCCCACCTAATAGTCAGAAGGTATGCTCATTTTGACAACTCGATACCATATGCAGCCAAAGACATGTCACAAGGGGCCAGAGATAGTGTAAGAGAAGGGCCATAAAGAAGTATGCAATTTCAAACTTGTGACCCACTTGACGGGAATTTAAGAGCTTCTCGTAATACAGGAGGGCTTGTTGGAAATCAGCAGACGGCAGAGTCTTAGCATATGACGGAAAAAACATGGATGGCGTTTTTGTAGATAGTTGATCAACTAATTAGAGAATGTTGAAATACTGGGAATATGATGAAGCATTAAATATGCAGCATCGATATATGAATGTGATACCAAGATATGAACCATGAAAATCCAATCAAATTGATGTAGAATATCAATAAGAAAGATGATACCTCGCCTGTTAGGATCTGCCTCAAAGTCCAGTAGAAGAAGCACGCAATTCTCGCTTCCTTTAGATGCTGCAATATGCTGAAATTACGAAAGAAGGTAATTAAATTTAGAATGATTTTTTAGCCAATGGAAATTGCATCAAAATAAGCAAAATCGCTGGACTTTCATACTTACCAGTGAAGTCCTCCCACTGTTGTCTGATTCATTTGGATCGAGACCTCGTTTCAACAATTGGTTTAGTAATAAGTCATCTCCTCTCATTGTCGCAAAGCACAAACTGAGAGGCAGGTCCATCCTACCGCGAGCCAACATGTTCTCTGTCTCCAGCAAGACACCCTCCATGGTTGGATCTTTGAGATCTTTCAAATGCTGTGCAGCAAAATCACCATCGATATTACAAAATGGACCTAGGACAATATTATGAACAAAGAATACACCAAAACCCTTGTCATGAATTATAGTAAAAAAAACTAAGAACACCATGAAAAATTTAACCAGACAAATTACCATACTAACAGCTGCTATAATATGGTTTTTTTTGGTACAGAATTCATACCTGAAGGAGGTTGTTCATTATAATAGTCCCGTCACCAACATTAGCCTGGACGATATTAAGAAACGTAGTACGATTCAGCCGCAGCAGCTGGCTCAACCGTTTGGTCCTCACTGTGAAGAGCTGCGGTCTATAACAAAGCACGCCAATCTCACCACAGAGATCTCCAGTTTTAGCTTCACCAATAACCTGTGCCATCCACACTAATGTCAGTAGGTTCCTTACTTTTTACTTGCAAGCAAATTTCTTGGTGTCAATTATGGAGCAGTCAGACTTGCCTGTTCGGTTCCATTCTTCATTACCAGCAGTTCCTGCATGATATCATACATGTTAAACCTTAAATTCAGAAAATTTCAGTTTCAATTTAGGAATTCTATTTCCAAAAGAAGCCATAAACTGCAAAATCAAAGTTTGCATGTCAAATTTCTGAGCAAATGACAGGTTTTGGTTCATTACCACAGCACCAGTGACAAGTATGTAGAAATCTGTAGGCGCCTCATTTTGCAAAATCACATCCTCTTTTGGAGGAAAATATTCAGCCTTCATCTCTGAAACCTTTCCAAAATACAATGGACAACACAAATTATTAGGAAACATGCAACTACGGACAGCCAATCAAAATTGTATGTGCAAAGTGAAAATTCGCAGGATAGTTATGTTGCTAGTACCAGCTGGAAGAGCAAGTCGTTTGAAACCCCATGGAATAAGTACACTTGATCCACTAGAGAGTAAAAAAGGTAATGCGAAATGCTTGAACGGATCGCTTTGGGGAGTGACTCGAGAATCTCTTGTTGCTGCAGTCCCTCCGAATTTGTTCGGTACTTCAAACATAAATGCGCTAGCATCTGATCTTGCAGCCGAGGAGGCAGTTGGTTCCTCAGGGAGAAGCTTGAAGCAGCTTGTATGGTATCTCTCTAGAATTTAAAAAGTGAACAACGATAAGAAAGTAAAGAAAGAATTGGGGTCCAAAATCACTGCTTACGGACATAAAAGCTGGTGTCATATAAATACATTACAAGACACTTTTTTAAGCAATTGTGTCAGGAACAAATAAGCGCATACTCACAAATTTTCGGGTTCGGCTTGTCCCATGAACGACTAAGTTGGTCATATTACCAATCAAGTAAGCAGTCAACCCAAGGTTGAAGAGCATGTAGAAGATGTCAAAGAGCATCTCCCTTGTATTGACAGGATGCAGGTCCCCATAGCCAACCGTTGTTAGAGTAGTGATTGACCAGTAAATTGAAGTCACATACCGGATCCACAGACTCTGCTCAAGGAAGTTATCCATTATGGCACCAATCCATGTCCTTTTAGGATCTTTATATCGTGCAGCAAGGAGGTAATAGAAGCACCCAGCGCAATGAACAGCAAAAAGGGTGACCTGAAGAAGGTAAATTACACAGAGCTCTTTATTACAGGAAGGAAATATCAATATGTCTGGTCATGATCAGATTGGTCCTAAATAACTTGGACACTCACACAAATGAGTTTTGCACATCGAACCCAGAAGTAGTTATAGTTCCTGTCTTTCTCCAATCTGTTTGCAGATATGACAATACCAATCAAATTTTCGCAGTGTACAGGTTCGCAATTGCGATTCATTCAAGCGGAAAAAAACATTACCTGGAAAATAAGGCACTGACTCTTCGTAGACGCCAAAGGCGAAGCATGTTAAAAAGGCCATAGGAATTGAAATTTGATGGGAATATTTTCCGAGCGAGTTCAGATGGAATAGTGGATATTAAATCGAAGGCAAACCACGTGGTAGTGTATTTCCAAGCAATTTTCTTTGGATTATCGACAAGAAGGTAAGTAGTTTTGTCAAGATAAGCAACGAAGAACGTCAATATGATGTCTATGGCGAAGAATGCATTGACGACATTATCGATAATGGACAATGCTATCGCTGGATCTCTCAGAAACCCAAATTCAAAAGGCGACACCCAAGCTGTGTAGGCAACCAGAACGACAAGGACAGTCTCCCAACACCTGCGCAAAGATAACTTCAATTCAGTGATAATAAGAGAAAATTACGAGGATTTATCCAGGGCAAATACATTCGAAATCACACTAAACTCTGTGATGGCGATTAATCATTTCCTGCTATGGTTTTTTTTTTTTTTTTTTTTTTTTTTTTTTTGGGGTGAAGAAGAAGGAAGTTTCATATTTTATTTGTGCATATGCATATTTCAAGACTTGAGCTCATATTCATAGATCAGTATTCCAATAATTCTTCTTCTTTGACCTTCAAAAAGCCAAAATTTCTGGTTTAGGCCGAGAGGCAGGTGAGGAAAAAAGGCAAAAAAAATACTAATAACCACACAAGTTGCTTGGGAGTTCTAGACAGAAGTCAATCATGTATTCTCAAGGCCACCGGTTAGGAACGGCTTCTCTCTGACTTTGACAGTTAAAACCAGCAAACTACTACAAAAAAAAAAAAAAATCACAGCAGAAATGGCTATCGGATCTCATGTTCCTAGTAGACGAACCTAACATTCTGAATACCCTGCAAAAAGACTACCAAAAAGATCATGAAACCAACAGAGAAGAAAGAAGAAAGAAAAAGGGAAAAGCGATCATCACTCAGTTTCTAAACATATCTGGCACATAGTTTGCCTGGAAACCAGCAGGAAGGGTGGACTAAAATCATTCCTCTACATAATGTTTCAAAGCAAGAAACAAGTTCAGTTAAAGGAAAGTCATATATGTATCCGAGATGAGATCACCTTATCACAAGTTCACAACCCATGCTTTGGAAGAAAGCCAAGAAAGAACCGAACAAAATTACACTTTCGCCAAGAATCCATAGATTCGGTGACTTTGTTTACTTTAACTCAAAAGGAACAAAGGAGACGAAAGAGGAGAGAGAATTCATTCAGAACAGAGGAACAAGATTTTGCAAAACCAACGAGCGGAAAGGAACAAACTTTTCTGCACAGTACAAAACAAGAACCAGAAATGATCACCCAAGAAGAACACACTGAGTTCCGAGCAACGCATCGCGAGATTCAATGTCGCTCTCTCTTCACAAGCATTGGACAGAAAAACAGAGCAAGCTCCGAGCTTTCCAGCGAAAACCAGAAAAGAAGGACGAGAAGCGACGAGAGAACGAAAACCCACAAGGGAAAAGAGAAAAGAACAGAGAGGGAAGAGAGGGGCGGTGCCTGTAATAACGATCGTAAGGCGAGACGATGAACCGCCGGAGCTTGATTCGGCGGCTGCTCCGGGCGCCGAGAGAAGGCAGGATGCTGGTGGAGAGGCTGTAGTGGCTGCCGTCGCGGGACAGGTCCTGGAACTCTTCCTCGCCGCACGCGAGTGAGACCCCGAACACGCCGCCTCTGGAGCCGCCAGCACCCGCCATTGCTGACACAGAGCAAAAGCACGAGACCAAGAAAGAAGCAGAAGGAGAAGGAGCAGGCTGCCCCAGCTTATACGCGTGCACCTCTGCATATAAAGGCTTTTCTTAGCCTCCACGGTCTCTCTCTCTCTCTCTCTCTTCTCTCACTGCTCGGTTTACAGTTAATTTTCTGTCTTGTCCCTACTTTGACATTAATTGAAAAGAAGCCACTCTATTTACTCTTTTTTTTTTCATAATGATATAAATTTTGGATAAATATATCACAGTGACATAAATTTAGGAATTCTTTTGTCATCGTAAAAAATTTAAAGTGAATATGTCACGGAACTTTAAAAAGATACGTAAATTAAATATATATATATATATATGGATATATTTAATATTTTTCTGTATATATCAATAGGAGAGGATAAAGAATGTGCTTTTGAATTTGGAAACACCCCTTTTTTTTCTTTTCTTTTTTTCCCTTTTAGGCGATGACTTAATGAAGGAAAAAAAAAAACACCTTTTATGAAGGCTAGAAGGAGGAAATAGTATACGATCTTTTTAGGAAATCTTATGATCTCACCGAAAGAATATATCTTTCCCCTCTCAACTTCCAAGTATCCATAAAAGAAAAAAGAGAAAAGAGGGTGTTAATAAATGCTTTTTTTTTCGGTCAGGGACAAATAAATTTAAATGGGCAGTCGTTTAAAAAAGCATCCTTTAACAAATTTCATGAGTATTGAGCCGTATTTTTCCATTGAACTCTAAGAACGCTTCTCAACTCTCTTTTGACTGATAAAAAGAAAAAAGAACCCCTTGAATTTCTCATGAATAGTAAATAACATTTGAGATTAGATGATTTTACTCGATCAAAGAGGAATGCGAAACAATTTATACAAGATTAATTGACCATTATCTTGATGGTATCGGATTCTTCGTGAAATATTAACAATCTATTTCTTGAGAGGCATGGAGATCTCACAGTTTCTTTTATAACATTGGCGGTGTATCATTGCGGTCGTTTTATATATGGTTAAAAAAAAAGGGTAAGTGAATCCTAAATCTATTGGAGGAAATTTGGCATAAATATATATTTGTGTGTGTGTGTGTTTGTGTGTGGGCCAAAATCGGGAACTGAAGAAGGAATCCTTCTTCTGACTGAGTTTAATGTCCTTGGATCGCGCGACTTCGACTCTGAATTGTCCGATTTCTCGAAAGACGGGGATGCCTATTTAAGTCTTGTATCTGCTGGAGCAATCTCGACGGAGAAAAAAGAATATATTGTCATACGGGTTTCTTTGTCTTGTCAAAATTAAATCATTTATAAGATGTTTTTGTATATAAGATACTTGTATCACTTACGAAAATGAATAAACAAAAATATTTTCATCACCTACAAAAATATTTAGACATAAATCATTATCTATAATAAAAATCTTTTTTTATTGACTAATTATTTTAAGTTACACAAACAATCAATTCAAAAAAAAAACTTTATAAATTATTCTTTTTTCACGAAACAAATAAAATTATGACAAACTAACCATCTAGTTTTAGGCTTGTGGAAAACCTCAAATCTATATCTATTCATTTCCTTTGCTTTCTCTTGCGAGCACTCAAATTAACAATATAATCCAATCTCTCCATTTCTTTAGTCTTCTTTTCTCTCGTAATATTTCGAATCTATTTGTTTTTATCATATTTAGGGTGACACATTGACTTTACACCTTACGTCAACTAATATTTGTAGTTATGTTTAATTAGTGCTTTTTTATTCACATTGTGTCCCCTCATATTTCTCACCCTTACCCATATAATAGTACAAATAAAAATAAAGATTTACCTTAGTAGCCCGTACTCTAAGCTTAGCCACCTAATCGGCAAGTGCATTGCCCCTTGCCATCGGTGGCTGCCTTCACACATCAGTGGAACTCTCTCTCTCTCTCTCTCTCTCTCTCTCTCTCTCTTACCCATCTAAGAGTAAAAATAAAAATAAAAATTGATCTTAGTCATCTTAATTCTAAGCTCCGCCGCCTAAGTGGCAAGTGCATTCCCCTTGCCACCGGTGGCCACCTTCACACATCAATGCCCTCCCCCTCCCCTCTCATCTAAGGACGCGTTTGGTAACGATTACGTTCCGAGAGCTAATTTCGACGAGAAATGATTATTTTTTATTCGTTCCCGAGAACCGATTCGAGTAAAAAACGCTTTTGGTAACTCGTCCAAAATTTTTTATTCTGAAATAGAATTGCGTTTGATACCATGTTAATTGATTATGTTCCAAATTAAATTCTTTTGATTTTTAAATAATTTTTAAATAATTTTTTTACTTTTTACTTTTTTTCTTTTTTTTTCTTTTTTTCCCTTTTTTCCTATTCTTCTTCTTCTTCTTCTTCATCCGGCGGGTCGCCGAACCGACGACCAGCCAGACGAGGGCCGGCGACGCTCACCAAAGCGTCGCCAGCCCTCGATGAGGTCGGCCTTCATCAGCCGAGCCTCGTCGGTGGCCAGGCGAGCCTCACCGGCAGCTGGGCAAGGCCGACCTGGCCACCAGCGAGGCTAGGCCTCGAGAGATTTGGCGAGGCCGAGCCTCGCCGATGGCTAGGCTTGCCTCCGGCGAGCTCGCCGGACCTCGCCCTAGCCTGGCGAGCCTCCAGCGACCTCGCCGGACCAACGGCGACAAGCGGTGGCGGACGGCGGCGAGCAGTGGCGGATGGCAACCGGGATGACGAAAGGGAAAAGCAAGAGTTCCACCGTTTTGATTCTTTTTCTGATTCTCGGACGGAGAATCAAATTTTTTTTTATTCTCAAATCTTGTCCAAAATTGTTCCCGGGAACAAAAATTTTACCAAACATGTGATTCTCGTCCCAAACTGATTCTGGGAACAAAAAATCAGAATCTTGCACTGTTTGGCACATTGCCAAACAGGCCCTAAGAGTGCAAATAAAATAAAGATTGGCCTTAGCCTCCCTAACTCTAAGCTCAACCGCCTAAGCGGCGAGTACATTGCCCCTTGCCACTAATGGCCACCTTCACACATCAGTGGCACTCCTCCTCCTCCTCCTCCTCTCTCTCTCTCTCTCTCTCTCTCTCTCTCTCTCATGGAAGAGAAAACGAGAGCTAGGGCTCAATGTGGCCAACTGCATATTTGGTCCTAGTGATTGTAATAGAGAGGTTAAGGCTAGTGTATTAGGATTTTCCAAACCTAGTATATTTAAGGTTGGAGATATGGGTAAAGGGATTGTGTTTTTTGTAATATGTTCTTTTTTTTACTAAGGAGTATTTCATATACACGGATATTCCCCATCATTCTCCTTAACAAATGCCACTTGGACTTTTAATTTGCGATAGGTTATCAATATACTTCAAAGAATAATTTGTTAAGATACACATGTGAGTTGTGTTAGAGAAGTCTCACATCAAAAAATTGATATGGTGTTAAGTAGTTAATACATCATAGCTGGTCTATAACTCATTGGCTTAAGCTTTTAAGTGAATGTGAATTTAACTAGATATATTAATAGGCTTGGACTAGGACTCCCTCTTGAAGATCTCTCCAGGTGAATGTGTCGGACTTCTATTACATGCTCCCAAGCAAATGGCATTAGAGTCGATGGTTACAATTTCCAGGCAAGTGGGCGTTACGGTGGAGCAATGCGAGCTCGTAAGGATGAAGTTGGGCAAGAAGGATACTCCTTGAATTAAGGGAGAACAAACCCAACACTAAAGTTCACACTTGGGGGAGAATTGTTAAGACACATGTGTGAGTTGTGTTAGAGAAGTCCCACATTAGAAAATTAATATGGTGTTGAATAGTTAACATATTATAATTAGCTCATAACTCATTGACTTAAGTTTTTTTAGTGAAGATAGATTTAACTGAATATACTAATGGACTTGGACTTGGGCTTGCTCTTAACGATCTCCCTAAGTGAAGATATTGGACTTTTGTCGCGTGCTCCCAACATAATTTTTCTTGCATTCTTCGCTCATCTTGCAACCAACTAGGATTCCTCCCTCTCCTAGTTTAATCTCATTTAATACCATGAGTTTTAATGAATTTTAATGTTGCAAATAGGCAATATAACTCCTCCTATATAGTTTCCTGTGATGATTTAATTGTTTTGTCTCAATATTACAATATTGTTATTGATGCTATATAACATCTTTCTATATCCATAGTCACAATAACTAGGAATATATAACTATCATCAAGTCCCTATATTTCACATTAATAAATAGTATGAATTATGGATTTCATTCTTTTTTGTTGATATAAAATATTGCCAAACGGCATACAATGTTAAAAATTACTTTTACAAAATACATATCCCAATTTTACACAAGTGAAAAAAAAAAAATCATGGATGCTGCTAGTTTCTTTAGATGCAAAGGGAAGTTCTGAAGATGTAAGGCGACAGTGGAGTAAAAGTCGAGAATGTGTTTTGGCGCTTCTCCTTTTTGCAGTGTATGGAATGGTTACTATACTTGTTTGTATGCTATAAAATATGTATTTGATAGTCCCGATGCGCATTCAAAAGACCGAACCGCCACATAAAACCTGGAGGAATATCAGGTTGACTTATATAGACACGGACCTCCAGGTAGAAAGTGGTGAAAAGAAAAGGCCCTGCTCACAGTCCCTGATAACTTTCCTAGGAATAATTTGATTATTTTTAATTATAGAAACCTAAAGCATTAGCGCCATTGATTGAGCCGTTGGAAATTTTCCAGCTCAGGAATTAAAAATTATTCATTCAAATCTCTCAAATTATGTGTAAACTGCTCTGAATTTGGATTATTTGTATATGCCAAAATTTCAGATTTAACTAGTTCATGAATCTTCAAAAGGCATTTCATAATCCTTCCTATAATCGGATCTTTGTGCATGTATCTCTGGATTTAGAAAAATAAAATTATTTTCACTTTCCAACAAATGAAGCTATAAGACAACCCAATCTAACCTTATACCATAAAATAATTGATTACTAGGGAATGTGACTCTCTCTACGATCCTATAAGGCATAGCCATAAAAGTTACATATTTATAGTCATTATTAAACAGTAATACTTTTATAGCAAAGAGGCAATTATTTATTGTATTTTAAGATATAACCATTTAAATGGAGTAGCGACATCTTCCTACTGGTCAAAAATTGTGAGCAATGACGGCATTAAGAAAGTAAGTTTTTCTAATGGCGTGCTTAATTTTAAATGAAATTTGGACTTAACCATGTATCCTTTTTCTTAGACTAAATTTTATAATTTTAAAACGTTGTTCTCATTTGTTGTGGGTAATATGGAAAATAGGCAAATTAAAGAACCAATTAACATAATTGAATGTGGTAATTTTTAAGAAGGACTTTATCGGAATAATCAAGTAAGATGGAGGACTTGATATGTCCATATTTTAGGACCCATTCCCTAGAAGTCTGAGTTAAAAAAAAAAAAAATGGCTCTACGTCACGTACAATTCCTTAATTTCCGTGAAGCAAAGAGGGAGAAAAAGGTTGAGGCAAAGGAGGTAAAGTCATCTATCATCCTCAAATATTATCCCAGGAGTGTCCCGTTCGCTACAAAATATAAAATGTAAATCAAAACTATTGTATCTCTATGCTATGCACTTATGACAAGGATGTCCTCGACAGTGGAGCCTATTAAGGGCATGTATAGTAACATTTTTATTTCTCTCCATTCCTGTCCTTTAGTTCTCCGGAATAAAAAAGGAACATAAATCAATTTGGTAATGTTAACTCATTTTTCTATTCTCAAAAATAGAAAAATAGTCGATGAATAGATTTTGAATAGAAACAATAAATAAATAAAAAAGTAATTTATTGTTCTTGAGAATAATTTCTAGAAATAAGCCAATTATTTCTTTTGTACTTCTTTCTTGCTACAGCTACCATTGGCCACCTCTGGCCACCTGCGGCCACCATTAGCCAACTACCTGCGATTGTCATCGCCGTAGCCCTCGACTGCTGATGGCGACTGTTGTCGTCACCGCTTGATCACCAACCATTGCCCCGTCTGTCGCTGCCCATAGCCCACCGGCCACCCTTGCAGGCTGATGACCGCCATCTATTATTGTCATCATCGCCATGGTCTGATCGCTGCCCACAACCCACTAGCTGTCATCCCCTCCCACAGCCGCCTGTACACCTCCAATGGAGGTCGGCAGTAACAATCACTAGGCTATGGGCAGCGATCATGCAGCAACGGTCAACAACAACGGTCAACGATTGGCAGTCGTGCGATGGCAGACAACGAACAATGGTCCGTGAACAAGAAGAAAAAACGAATAAATACAAAAATTTATAAATCGTATCAAACACATTTCTATTTTTTTTTCTATTTCAAAAATATAAATCTTGTATAATTATCAAACGCGATATTTTATTCAGAAATTATTTTTCGAAATAAAAATGTAAAAGAATTATATTTCGAAAAAAAATTGTTGTCCAGAGTATAAGTGTTATTATACGTACCTCAGTTAGCTCTGCCGAGATTTCCACGTAATAACCAAAGCTCGAGTACCATCCCGCGATGTGATGCGACGCGATGCCAACCAGTGGTACTGGTTCTGCGCGCATCCAGCCGGAAGAGGGCATACACCTCATGTTTCATGTCACTATCTGCTTGTAGAATTTCTAGCACACACGTGGAGGCAAGAAAGAGAGGCGAAGCTCTTCTCCGTCTGCCTCAAGTTGACCATCCCACCATTGCCGACTTCATTCAAAACCGCTCGACACAGGGAGAGGAGGCGAGAAGTTTCCCTTGTCTGGTCGGGAACTCGAAACGACGCCGTTTGGATTTAGCTGACTCGTGTTCAGACTGAAATTGCAAATGGCATTTTGGAATTGGATTGCTTGGCGACCTGCCACCGTCCACAGTCACGTCATCTGCCCCATCAGTCCCCCCTGACCCAAAGTCACAAGCACTAGTTCGCCTGTTTTCTCTCCACCTTTCTTAGCCCTCTTTTTTGACCTGACCACCTAGGGGTTAGTACGCCGGATTATCCAAATCAAGAATTATCTTAAAAAAACCGGATCATCTGATTTGATCCGATTTTCAGTTTCATAAAAATGAAACTAGTGGTTGTCAATTCAATTTCCAATTCTTGGGAAGATTAAATCGGATTGGACCAGATCAGATCGAACCAACCTTTTTTTAAAACATATTTTAAAATAGTAATAAAATTAAAAATAGTAACAATTCTTGTGTTTTTCTTAATTTTTTAATTTTTTTTGCTAAGTAATCGGTTCCATAGGACAAGGTCTGGTCCAGATCAGTTCCCGATCCCAAAAATTGAGAATCGGTTCTCTTGGTCCGATTCTCGATTCCTAAATGGAATTAGATCGGACCGAAAATCAATCACCCTTATGCCCGCCTAAAGGAGGGTTCCATATCTGGAATTGCAAATTTCCCTTAATTGATTGCTTAGTACGTATTCCAATTTAGCTCGGGATGGGAGAAAGCCATTGTCGCTAAGATCGAGCCTAAGAGTTTGGATAGAATTTGACCATTGATGACTCAAGTCAAAGACTATAATGATATGTGAAACTATTATGGTAACATCCAACCGGGGCAGTCAATGCCAATTATAAGAATTATTAATTGGAATGTCGTAGAGCTAATCATCCGATGCGCCCGGAGTTTGGGAGTGATGTATTGTCCAAGTTCGCCTCTATAAAAAAGCAGTCCTAGTCGGGGAAAAATCGAATGAGCCAAAGTTTTTCATGAAAGGAAGTTACTCAAATCCACTCCGTTATGTTTCGGGCCTCCGAGACGTGGGCAGGCCGACCAAGCCGCCGGCCGTTGACCACCACTTGCGGAGGTGGAGGGGGAACGGAAGTACAAAGAGCATAAAGTGCGCCACCATACTTGTCGACGAGATGAAATCTGGACATTATTGACCCAAAACTAACGAACTTCACCGACAAAGTATGCAAGAATTCTCCGTCATGGAGCCGCCGGCCTCTCTAAGGAAATAATGGCAAGAACAATTATAAAAATAAAATTAAGACGGTGACATGTATACTGCTGTTATATTTAACAATTAAAATTCAATTATTAATCGACAAATTAGTACTTTTTTAAGCTCCGGATTTGGTTGTGTATATTTTAAACTAAATCAATCTATGACTTTCTTAGAGATGCCTCATTGAATTTTCCTTGTTATTAATTAAATTCTTACTTAGGGTGCGTTTCTTTTGCTAAAAAATGAATGATTTAGAAAATATTTACTTAAAAGTGATTACTTGTATTGCCTGCAAAAATGAATGAACGAAAGATATTTTTATCACCCATAAAAATGTTTAAACATAGATTGTTATAAATAATGAAAATATTTATTATTGATTAATTATTTCGAATGATACAATCAATTATTTTTGTAAAATATCTTCTAAACCATTCATTTTCTGTGAAATTAAAAAAAAAAAAAGCCTTAGAAATATTCGTCCACACAATTCAAAGAGAATATTAACAATATTGAACCAGTATGTTATAGTGAATACCTTGGTTGCTAAACTAATTTATTGGTTATCAACTATATGTTTATACCTTATACGAGTTATATTTTTCATTACTTGAATAAATAAGTTAGTTTGGAGCCCCACGTGGTCATTTTCATTCCTATATTTCTCTAATAAATTTTAATTACTCTAAAAAAATATTACATTGGCTTGTGTATTATGCAACCCTAACATGAGCATGTCACGCTCATAAAGTCAATTATTATGACATTATAATATGCTCGGGTGTCAAGTCTCTGAAGAGATAAGTCAAACTCTTAATTTTTTTCCCACAAAGGGTTGACTTTCGTAGCATATATTATTAATTTTTTCGAAGAATTTATTTACGCACTTAATATGGTTATGCATTATTAATGTCGTGAGGACCATGTCCCCACGATTACGATGACTTTTGCATGCACCGTGCAGGTATGCATTAGATGCTGCCCATCAAGCCATCCAAGTTGGCATTGAATTCGGCCGTGGTTAATGGCCTCTATTTGCTTGTACGATCTAACATGAATTTTCGCTCCAATCCGGCCACGCAATGTCGAGTATACCTTATTAAAAATTGGATAAAAAACAATCAGGTCATAGGAAATTTAATGTGTGTTAAAGTTATTAGATCGTCTTGCCACTAGATTATACGGTCGAGGCAAGCAAAGGATGAATCGCAATTTGATTGTGTGTCGACTCACCTATGTTAAGTGCAACAAGCAATCATTTTGCCACATCAGGCTTTAAGACTTTAGCTGAGTATGTGTCTTGTGTTCCTATGCTAGTAGTGATGGTAGTCATATGTATGTTACGGTCTGTCTTAGATTAGATATTTCACATTCTATTAGTGTTGTGAGCAGGGATATTTTCCTAGAAAGAAACATTGAGAAGTTGTGACGGGTAATGTGGATCCAAATTCTGTTGGATGGACGTTGGTCATTGACAGATTATGTGTTTAGTTTAACGGGTTGTGCTGCGGCTGGAAAACGCAACTACAACTATCGAAAACTGCAGCAGAGTAAATTACGTCAATCGAGGCAACCAAGGAAGCTATTTGGTTCCCAGATTTGCTTAGCGATCTGGAATTGCAACAGGAAAATTTTGTTATTTATTGTGACAATTAGAGTGCAACGCATTTGACCAAAAGTCAAATATATCACAAGTAGACCGAATACATAGATGTTAGCAACCATTTCTACATGATATTATGTGACAAAGAACCACATTAGTTGAGAAAGTGCACAAGTAGACAATCTAGCAGGCATGTTAATGAAGCCTATCCCATCGACCAAGTCTAAGGGTGCGTTTGGATGGGCATTTAGAAAGCCCATCCAAGCCCCAAAGCTCTTTCACCCAAAAAATGGGTGTTTGGCAACCATTCCCAAGGGGCTTTCAAGTGAAAGTTTCCCCTTGGGAATGCTGAAGGTCCATTTAATGAAAATTTTATTTTCTATTTTACCCCCAAAAGTTTTTTGAAAACCCACCGTTGCCCCTGCATTTGTTTATTTTTAAAAGAAAAAAGAGCAGCCCTTCGCCGGACGGGCAAGGGCGACGGCCGCCGGCCGGCGAGCGGGATCGGCGCCGGCCCGGCCGTCGGGCGGAGGTCGGGCGACCTCCGGTGAGGGTCGCGCGACCCAGCCGAGGGCCGCCGGAGGTCGCCCGACCTCGGGCGACCCTCGGCGAGGGTCGCGCGACCCGAGGGCCGCCCGAGGGCCGCCAAAGGTCGCTCGACCTCGGGCGACCCGCGCCGCCGTCGTCTCGCCCGCAGCGGCGCCCTCGCGAGACCCGGGCGAGGACCGCTGCGGACGCGGTCGCGGCGGTCGCCCGGGTCGCGCGGCCCCGGGTCGAGCGAACCTCGGCGACCTCCGACGGCCCTCGGGCGGGTAGCGCGACCCTCGCCGAGGGTCGCCGAGGTCGGCCGACCTCCGGCGGCCCTCGGCTGGGTCGCGCGACCCTCGCCGGAGGTCGCCCGACCTCGGGCGACCTCAGCCGACGGCCGCCGGCGCCAGATCTGGCTCGCCGGCGGCCGCAGCCCTTCACCGGTCCGGCGAAGGGTTTACCTGATTTTTCCAAAAAAAAAAAGAAAAGAAAATATAATACCCATAAAGCCCTTTCCAAATGCTTTTTTTACCAAACGCACGTTCAACTCAAAGTCCATTTGCAAAATTTTTTTACCAAACACAACTACATTTTCCCCAAATAGCTTTGGGCTTTCAGCATTTGCATTGGACTCAAAGCCCATTGCAAATGCTGAACCAAATGCACCCTAAGTACCATGTGAGATTTTGTAAAGGATTACTCCAACTACTCTAAAAGTTTAAGTTATTAAATGAAGGTATGGTATATTATTTAAATATTCTAATATACCATTCGGACTTGATTAGTATCTGTAGCGAGTGAGGAGCTCAAACGAGTGCAGGAGAGACGATGGTCTATGAGAGTTAAGACTTCTCGTCAAGGTGGATATTAATTGACTATGGGTCGAAGTTAATCTCGATGAATTTGAAGTCCTACCAACAGCTAAATTGCACAAAAATCTGAGACATATTAGGAGAGTCCAAATTAGACTTTTGCCAACATAATCATAGGTGAAGCAAAAATGGATGTTAATTTTTCACTACACTTCTTTTCATTATTGAAGATGAAATCCATGTTGCTCATATGTATGTGTATATAAATATATTGGCTTATGAAATTTAGTTTCTGAATTTGATTCCGCGTGCATAGTGAGTGTACTTAATATTTGTAAAAACTATTGAGAGACACATGAAGCCTCGAGAGCATTCATCCAAGAGAGTTAAATATGTGAAGAAACTACCTTCTTATGATTTATTTTTGTTGGGTTCGAGTTTAATCTAGAATTGAGAAACATTTCTGAGCGTGTGTGATTAAGCTATTGTAATCTCATCTTTGTTGGTTACAGTGAAATAGTCTCGTTGATCTCCTCCCCTTAAGTAGCTGCATCATCAAAAACCATGTAAATTGTGTTCAGGTTTTATTTTTCAATTTAAATCCAACTCAAATTGTTTCTTTTGTTCAGATTCCGTAGTAGTCATAGCACTCAGGTTTCTCTTGACTTAGATATTCGATCTGAGTGACCAACTGAGTACATAAATTCGACGACCAACATCGTTAAAGACAATCATCACATTTCTTAGTGGATCCCTACCCTAAATCATGAATAATATCAATTACTATCACTTTGTACACCCTTCTTTCACAGGCATGTCTAGTCTCAATGACACTTGGAACTTAGGTTTGGCGGTCCAACATAAGTGCAGATCAACATCACCAAAAATATCAAGAGATCTGTTCAGCATTTAAACCTAACTTCACCAACAGAGGTCCCCCTAATTACACTTACCACCGGTCTAGAAGCCTTCCACCTTGTATAATGCCAGAAAAAATCAACATTAGAAAACCTGCCCACCAATCTGTCTGTCTGATTTACTTACTTACTTCCTTGAAATGGAAAATCTGGGCGTGTACAGAAAAGGAAACTGACGAGGAAAAGAAGAATAGTCGTTTATTCTGTCCTGAATTTATTTGCTTATTCTTTTCGTGGTCTCGTTGACCTTTTTCCAACCACTGGATCGAACTATTTCCATTCAGAGCATCTGATGTTCATGCGGACCTCCTATTTTCGGATTGATCCATATTTTAGAGTTATCGACTAGTATAAAATAGTTTTATTTTTGGCCATTGTATTCATAGAATGTGACTAATGATATATTATTTACTATAGTTTTTTTTTTAAACTAATGGAATTATTATCCTTTTTTGGCAGTATGACATGTTATTTGTTCGAATAGTTGACCTTTGAGAGAGAGAGAGAGAGAGAGAGAGATTTATTTTTTATTATTTTGTTATTTATTGTTTTTGGTCGAGTATGGATGGACGTGGCTTGAAGATGTAAGTTCTCTTTTCTTCAATTTTCTCATGGATGATCCAAGATCTAAGGTTTTGAAGATGAAGGATCTTATATTGTCGGCGTGGTCGGTGGATATAAATAAGTTCTCAAACTATAATATAGGATAATGCCAATTTTGAGCTGTACCTGTATGTTATCCGCTTCCATGGGAATACTATTGTTTTTGGTTTTCCCGAAATTTCCAGAAAAAGTCCATGTACTTTAATGAAAAGAAAGTCAAATCATGTAATCATTTCGAATCACCGCATATTGTTCGACGACATCACATAATGATGGATGAAATCGAAATAGCCAAAATGATGCAATGTTTTGAGAGCACATAAATATATATACTTTATAAAAAAAAAAATTGGTCCACTAAAGCTGGCCATTCCATTGTGCATTTCCTTTTCTACATTGTGTTTGGATATAGCCATTCATTATTTCATAATTTATTATGCGAGTAAGAGAATTTGGTTTTGTTTTCTCAATGAGTTTTGATGGAAATATTGGGGTGTTTGGCAAGTTCTTTCACTAAGTTGTCGGCCGAATGCTGGCTTTGGGAAAATTAAAGCCCAATACTAGTCCCTATTAGTATCAAGCTTGTTAATATTTGGCTTGGCAATGCTTAAGTTAATTTTTTTTCCAAAACTACCTTCATCAATTCTTCAAATTTTCGATTTTGTCCCTCAATTTTTATTCAAAAAGGACCCCAACCCTTTGTCGGTCAAGGAAGGGCTACAATCGCCAGTGAGCTAGATCTAGTGCCGATGGCCGTCAATTGAGATCGCACAACCTCAAGCAACCCTCCACAAGGGTCACTCGACTTAGGTGGCACGCGACCCAAGCGATTGCCGCCTAGGTCTCACGAGGTTGTGCAGCCCTCACCATAGGTCACCAGAGGTTGGGTGACCTCAACCGACAATCGCTGGCACCTAATCTAGCTCGTCAATGACTATAGCCCTTCATTGAAACCAGCGAAAAGTTTGGGTCCTTTTTTAATAAAAAAAATTATTAAAAATATACCAAAAGCTTGTTGCAAAAGTTTTTTTGCCAAATACAACTTGAACTCAAAGTCTATTTGTAAAGAATCTTTACCAAATACAATTTGTATTTCCACAAATAGCTTTGGCTTTTAGCATTTGCATTACACTTAAAGCTCATTTGCAAAGTTAAATCAAATGCACTCATAATTTAGTGAACAATCTTGAAGGTAGACTAGATTATTATGATCATCCCACCTGAAAAACCACATGAATTATTCTCTTGAAAAAGAAGAATAGTGCTTATGAAAAAGAATGGAGCCTATCATTCGATTCACCTTTTTCTTCTAAGTTTCAAGGATCCTCCAAAACCTACCAAGAGTTTCACATTTGTTTAATAATTAGTCTGTCTTGACCGGTATCGAATCGTTTCATATATCATGAATTTCTCCTCTTTTAGATTCGAGACGATTGCTTTAGATTTTGCAAGGCCTCTCTCTCTCTCTCTCTCTCTCTCTCTCTCTCTCTCTCTCTCTCTCTCTCTCTCCCTCTCACGAAAGAACATTTCATTTTTATATGTTGGCATACTTTAAAATCGTGGTCTTTCCGTGTGATGATCACTGACTAGTTTGAAGTGTCTTTCCTAGAAGCTCTCCATTGTCCTAATCTTTAAAATTATCGTACTAATGATTATCTTACATTAATTAAGTCACTTTTGACTCATGACCGCTATATACTTATGTTTCTACAAATATCATTTACATAACTTAAATATACCAATTTGTATTTCCTTACAAACTCATTTTAACATCTTGCTTAAGATTTGAGTGATTTGGTTTGAGTAGTTTTGAGTGTTTTGTACAGGTGCAGAAATTTAGAATTAGGGGATTAACATCTTTGGAAAAAATGCCATTTTCATAAATAGCAACACAAGAATAATTGATGTGAAGTATGTAAAGTGATCTCTAAGGGAAAAACTCACGTCTGTAGTTGGTCCTATCAAAGTGGAAATATATAAGTGGTCTTTGAGTGAAAGATAAAGTTTTTTGGTTAAGTTACATTTAGTAAAAGTTTTGACACAGCTTACAAAATGGAAATATAAAACTAATCTCCAGTGAATCATTTAAGATGCTATTTTGTTATTTAAGTGAGCCTAAAAAAAATTGATCGAACACTTTGTGCTATAATGAATCTAATTTGAACTAAGATGAAGTTTTCAAGGCCATGCAGAGTAAAACATAAAATGACAAATGAAAATTGAAAAATAAAGAAAGGGAAATTTTTGATGAAGTAGATAAATGGGTTATGGGGAAAATGAGGACACAAATATATTTGACATTAATTTTTCAAGAAATATCACCATGAACTATTGAGCTTGGCTTGCATTAGTGACTCTTCTTTTATGTATTTTAGAATATAGTGGCACTCTCTTTTGGCGCATTAGATCTTGCCCTCTTTATACTATGGCACTTCAATTTACTACTTTATTTATTTGTTTATGTCTATGGCTTACAAGTTCCAGGCATCACGTTGATCGCCTTTTTGGCGGTACGATTTAGACCACAGAATGTGAATGTAACAAATTTACGCGACTAAGGGATAAAGCTAAAGAGAAAACAGGAAAATCTTGGAGCAGAAAGCAATACCCTAACTCATCATTATGTTCCTTTGCCCAAGCTAGAATCTTCCCTTTCTCTAAACTTCGAGGAACCGCTCATATTGGGGAGGCATCTAATTACCAAACTTTGCAGTAAAAATATAAATATAAGTGACCTAAATATGAAATTGCATGCGCTTGATTTTAATGTCTAACAAGAATTTAGTCATGAAGTTTTTGCGGTGGGCATCATTAGTTAAAGAGTCATGAGTGCGACGCAGGTCATTATCATGCATGTGTAATGATAACAAAGAAATTTAAGACATCAACTTTGATAGATTCTTGGAATAAAAATGTAATATTTTTTTTTGAGTTAATATCACGAAAAAATCCCAAACTAATACATCTGTGACAAATTTATCAAAAAATAATTTTTAGATCACCAAAAGTCCCAAGCCAATACATTCGTGACATATTGGCCTTCCATTAGCTTCTATCAAATTACACCATGAAATTGATGAACCAAATGACATATGATAATAATTTAATTGATGTGGCAAGTTCTCATGAAAAATCATATAATTTTATGGTATTTTTTCATCAATTTGGGATTTCTCGTGACTCAAAAATTAATGTATGGTAAATTTATTGTTGATGTACAACTTTTATATTACTATAGAGACAGAAAATGCTAATAAACTCGTAAAAGGTTTCCTCCATACGGAATGAACCTATTTAAATCTTAATCGTTTATTATAGTTCCGGTCATAAAGTTATCATTTCTTGTTCTTTCATTCCCACCTCTCTTGACATTAACGAGAACGCAATCATAGAGCTTTTCATTCCGACATTTCATACTCATTGTTCTTCGTCCCAAACGACCAAAAGGTCATCTAAAAGGGATGTAAATTCCCAGCAAGAGTTAATATCATTAGCTTTTAAATGAGTGGTTAAGAAAAGTAGGATTAAAGAGATGCGTGGTTGATAAGATGGATGAAAAAAGGACGAGATTTCTACCAGCGACCAGTGATTTCCTAAAAGAAAGGGAAGTGTATGTTCAGAAACAAAGGGACATTTAATAAAGCAAATGGCCACCTCTTGTCCCCCATTTTGTCTAAATCAAGCATCTTTTTGAATAATGCAAGATGGAACAAACAATAATTGTAAATTACCAGTGATACACGGAATTGTCACCTTAATAGTTTCGTAGTAATCAAAAATTGATCATGAATAATTTATCATTGAATGACTTCGTTTTTCCTTCACCACCATTGCCATTTGTGGGGAACCACGTGTATGGGCAATCATACACGATGATCAATCATTAGGATCTTGAAATTTCTCAAATTCTTAAAATGGGTAGGTACATGATTTGATTTGGGAAGTTTATTCTGGATACAAAAGAAAATCTGTAAAGCTTTGAGGACCATCTAAAGTTTTCTTAATTTCATCTTTAAGGTTGACCGGGCCGTAACTTTCGTGCGCTGAACATTTTATGCAATAGCTGATATGCCAATAGATGATTTTGGTCAAGCCAAATAGAGTTAAGGAATTTCTCTCCAGCTAGATGTGGTTATGTAATTTTGCGTTTCCAATTTAAAATTAACGGGCAAAAAAACCCAAGTGCCGAAACTTAGTATAGGTGGATAGTTAAGGCCCGTTTGATAACAATTTTGTTCTCGGAAATAATTTCTACTCAAAAATGATTTTTATTTTTATTTTATTCTGTTCCCTAAATGAATTTCTGGTATTTGAAAGCATTTAATAACTATCCAAAATTTATATTTACGAAATATAAATACATTTGGTAGAACCCTCAAATTCTTTTGTGATTTAGAATTTTTTTATTTTTTTAAATAATTTTAGTACATTTTTCTGTCTTTTTCTTTTTTTCTTTTCTTCTTCTCCTTTTTCCTTTACCTAGTCGCTGACCTCAACCCAGGCTAGCAACCTCATTGAGGCTGACTCACTAAGCTACCACGAGGTTGGCCTCACCGTTTAGCCAAGGCAAGGGCCAACCTCATCTAGTCGTCGACCAAGCCTTACCTCGCCAAGGGTTGATGACTCTTCAACAAGGCCGCCAGCCCTCATTCAGTTGATCACTAACCCTTGTTTGGCTAATCATCGGCCCTCATCTAGCCAATTGTCGGCCATCGTAGAGGTCGGCAACTAGCCAAAGGAAGAAGGAGAAGAAGAAAAGTAAAGTAAAAAAAAAAAAAAATAGGTTTGATTACGGAATTGTCTTCGAAAACA
The DNA here is from genome assembly GCA_017140165.1 of Eucalyptus shirleyi. Classification (NCBI taxonomy): domain Eukaryota; kingdom Viridiplantae; phylum Streptophyta; class Magnoliopsida; order Myrtales; family Myrtaceae; genus Eucalyptus; species Eucalyptus shirleyi. The sequence goes on along the minus strand of CM029448.1, from coordinate 15,123,438 downwards.
AAGAAGCCTTTTTTTTTTTTTAATTTCTTGATTTTGTTCTAAATATAATCCCAAGAATAAATTTGTTCATAAAAATAAAAAAGTTACCAAATGGATTTCCGTTATTTTTTTATTTTGAAGAGCAAAATAATAGAATCAGATATTGTTTGGCTAGTTACCAAATAGGGTCTTAAATGCCAAAACTTCTAAAACGTACATTTAAGTGCAATTTAAAAAAAAAAATTGGACATTTAAGTGAGTCTTGTCAAAAATTCGACAATACATTATTTTAATAATAAAACTAGTCTACGTAGCTCACCAGAATGTCCACTCAGTAATGCTTGTCCCAAAATGACATTGTTTTGCCCCCAAATTTTATTTTTAATATAAATATTAATGAAATTTAAAAAATAGGGGCAGCAAATCAACGGCCTAGCGACCCTGGCCGACCCTCACCCCACCTTCGTTGGCCCTTTCTAGCGATGGTGGGGAGGCAGCAACAAGGGCCGTATAGGCCCATGCTGATTTGTTGCCCTATTCTTTTTAATTTTAATTTAATTAATATTTATATTTAAAACCAAACTTAAACCAAAACGATGTTTTGCCATGTTAGCACCATGTGGATAAATTTTTTTGAAAGAAATGCAACACATCATTTAATTTAATTTAATTTAATATTTCATTTAAAAAATCAAATTTGAAGGTAAAACAACATCGTTTTAGGCTTATCTAGCCATGTTATAAAAAATGTTGTCGAAAAATGCCACGTCAATAGTTTGGTTGGATATTCTCATTACTAGCACTTAAGTGTCCATTTCTTCTCCAATTTTTACACTTAAGTGTACCTTTTGGAAATTTTGGCACTTAAGAGTCCACCTATGTCAAGTTTTGGCGCTCGGGGTGTCCAGCACTCAATTTAATCAATATTATCTTGCACACAAATTGATGGAAAATGATCTCTCAATCCTCTTATACGATATTAGAAGTCAAAACACGTAAAAAAAACGACATTATACAATTTTTCATTTCAACACTTGCCATTACAAAAAAAAAAAAAAGGAAACTCACGATATGTTAGGTGAAGTGTAAGGTGTGGATGTGAAAGAAAAACCCCCCACATTGATAGTTTTGAGTCAAAGGATTTAGAGTAATTATCATATCCAATGGGCTTAACTTAACAACTTAAACTTTTGATTGAAAATGAATGTAACTAGCAACTAGTTAATCGGTGGTTTATTGGTCTTCACACAAGTCGCAATTCTCACCAATTTGTATCAAACTCGATAGTTTGCTAGAAAAAAAGTATGTATAGAACATGAGGGCATGCATACAAATATCCATAACATGGAAGAAGGTCCTTTTTTCCTTCAGTTTAAGGCAAGAAAAATTGAGACCATAAAATATGGAGGATTTCATCAAACCTCATTGACCATGTTCATTTTAGTACATATATTAATTTTGGTTCATTGAACAATTTATCATCCATAGTGGAGGGCCTTTGTTTAGTACCAAGTATGTGATATTAGAACTATTGTAACACCTACTATTATATTTTGAATTTGATAAAACCATATGTCTATATCAACATTCAATAAATGCAAATGTTGTTTTTGTTGGAGCTAACAACACAACCTAGAGGGGGTGAATAGGTTATTTTCAAACTTTGATGATCTTTTGTAGAAATTAGCTAATTGCTAAGTAAAGATCACCTTAACCTAATATTTACGTATGTACTAACTAGCTATATGCCAATGTATATAAAAGGATGAAAAATAGTGTGACACATAGAGTTATAGTGGTTCGGCTTTATTCATAAACCTACATTCACTTCAAAACGGGCTGGATTCCACTAACAATCTACTTGAAAAGTTACAAACAACTAGCACTAATCTTTTACACATTAGATCACACTATCTAGACTTAATTGCTGCTCATATACTTGCATACTTAATCCTTAGCACAATTGCCAACTAGCACAATTATCAAAACAATAGGATAGAAAGTTTATAGCTAAGAAAAACAGCACATAAGCTACTTGATCTTTTTTAAGTATTGCTCGTGGCCTTCTCTTTTATACTCTTCCTCAATTTATCCATGGAGAATGAATAAGAGAAGCAGATTACCATTAGAGAGTTTCCGTTGAGTTGTCGTCCATGGAAGATACTGCCCATATAGTTTATTTCGTTGAACTTATGTAGGCTAACAAAAAATAACAAATGCCGCTACCTTCTCGCTGCAGTCTCTAACTAACTTGTTAAACAATCTAGTTACTCTGCTACATGCTTTATTCTAATTCTGCTACTATATGAATCTAGATCTTTTAATGATTACTTGGCTAATCCAATGAACATCTTGTGATGTACTTGGTTGTTACATCAACATCAACCTAATCTTTACTGTTTCGACATAAACATCATTAGTAGCTAATATTTTAGGTTGACTAGTGTTATTTGTCATAACAAGATATTTGCGAACTTCTTTCTAATAGATCACACCATGGACATTGTGTGGTCCTTTGGTCCAAACATCTGCATACAATATAATAAGTACTGTGCTAAGAATAGTTTAGGCACTATCAAAAGCACTTGAAGATATTTTCTCCAATAAGGAGGGCTTTATCACCACTAATAGAACCCAAAGTATAAAGTGAAAGACTAACAATCACTAATGAACGGGAAGTTCATGAGGACATGAGGTTTCCGTGACAAGGTAAATGGCTCATATAGTCTTGGTCATACTCAAGAAGATGAAGTGGAAAGTAGTGCTTAAATCAACTACCGGTGAGAAGCATTAATAGACTCACATGTTTGCTTATATAAGTGATCATTTATGTCATCCGAGAAGAACATTTATGTTATAGGTAGGTCGGAGGCTTGAAACTTCAGAAAATGATACACGAAGGAGAATCCAATTAGTTATCAATCAAATTGTTGGAAATGATTAATTTCAAATATAAGTGACTTTATTCGTGAAAACCACACAATTGTGAGGATAATTTGATTGTATGGGCAACCAGATCTCCTAATGATTATGTCATTTATCTTCAATAGGAAAATTAATCCCCTTAAAAGATCATTCGAACGACTAGCTTGGGCACTGAAGTCCATATAAGAAGATCAATTTATGTTGAAGAAAACATGAAATGCAAAAACAACTACAAACTGTGAGAGCTTTATTTTTTAATATACTTATACTCTTGTTATTGAGCAAGAAGTTCATTTACTATGAGTGATTCACTAATTGTGATCTTTAAAGAAATGTACAAGTATCATAGTAGTGCTTAGGATTATGAGAGAGGACATAAGCTTGGTCTAAGTCAAAACAATATAAGATTGACATGTAATTCTTCTTTCTTTTCCTATACATTTCCAAATTTATTTGTTGGAAGATACTCCACTTGATATCATCAGTTTACTCTTGCAAATATTACATTGATCCTGCATATGTCAAACTTTATTTTAATCATTCCACAAGATCTATCAAGTTTCAGTTATCAACATTCACCCCCTCTAAATTTGTCCTAGGTTTAGAAATTCTAGATTTAGCATGAGTCTTACATAGGATGAGTCATAAGAGAATAAACAAAAGTGGAGGAGTTGGATAGAGATGTAAAGTGGATATGAGGGTTTGTTATGGGATGACTTTGGGTGAAGAAGAATAAGGTGGGGACACGGTGATTGAGTTTAAAGGGAGGGGAGGTGGAGGCAAAAAAAAATTAGAAGTAGGTTGGATAAGACGAGAGGAGGAGAAAGGCAAATTAGGAGGTTGGGCTAGAGAAGAAGAAAGAGATGGATGAGGACCTTGAGGGCCAAAGAAGGTAGAAGGAAGAATAGATTGATTGAAGTAAAAAAAAAAAAAAAATGAAGGAGGCAACATGGAACAGTGAGTTGTGGAATTAAGATTTGAAGGTTTTAATGAAAGAGGAAAATTCTCCTCATCAAACCGAACATTACGACCGATAAAAACATGACCACTCGACCAATCAAAACTATGATAGTCTTTGTGATTTGACGCTTACCCTAGAAATACACATGACATTGAATAAGATGCTTGCTTATGAAAGACACAAGATAAAAGAAAATGATAACAAATGCACCCAAAAACCCAAAAGAATGAGTAATCAAATTTGAACCCAAATAAATAGTGGAAATGAGAAATATTATATATGATTGGAGTGAAAAGTTGATTAATAATGTAAACAATAGTAAGAAGAGCATCAACCCAATATGAAGGAGGCATTTGAACATGCATTAATAAGGATCGAGACATTTCAACTAAGTGTTTAATTTTGTGTTCTAATTTACTATTTTGACATGAGGTGTATGTACAAGAAAAATGTTAAGTAATACCATTTTCACGTAAGTATGCTTGGAACGCATTACTGGTATATTCTCCTCCCCATCAATTTATAAAAATTTAATTTTGGCATTGCATAGATTTTCAATAAAACAACGAAAGTGATGAAAATATGTAGGCACTTTCGATATATTTTTCATGGCAAAAACCCAAGCGAACCAAGAATAGTCTTTAGTGAATAACACAAACTATTTGAAACCATAAGGCAATCAACAAGATTTGCAATTAGAATAAATTGCAATTAAAGGAAAAGATGCATGATGACTAACAGACTCAAAAGGCAATCAATAAGATTTGCCTACAAGACATGATTCACATGATATTGATTTAGAACTAGAATTGCAAACACAAGTCAAAACTTATTTATTTGGATGGCCAAGACGAGCATGCTAGTGAGTGAGTGAAGTAGAGGAAGCCATGATAGGGTACAAGTGAGATGACACGCTTGAGTTGGGATTGGATAAAGACTATGAAAAGAATTAGCTTGAATGAGACTTTTCTCGGTTTGTTTGTCCTTCAAAGAAAAGAATGGACCATCAAAATCAATGGCACAAGAATTTTTATGGCAAAATTGAGCAATTGAAAGGAAATTGCAAGTAAGATTAGGAAGTGGATAGGAGATAATAATGAAGATCAAGAACCAATATGTAAAAAGGCTTTTTCGACTTGCTTAACAGACAATAACTTACCATCACCAACCGAGACTTTTGTCAAATCATAAAAAGGTCTAGGATTAAGGATGTTTTCAATATCACTAGTCATGTGTGCTAACGCTCCGCTGTCAAGATACCAAGTTGAATCAAAGGTCTTGCTAACTGATAAATGAAGAGGAGTTTGATAGAGTAGTAGTGGTAAAATCATGGTTGAATCATTGACAACATTGTCGCTTGGTTTACCCAACTCCATTACAAATTTGACAAGTAAGATGAAGCCTAGATCCGAGAATACCTCCCTGTGTCAATGGAGGAACATAAGATTTTGAGCCACCATGAGACCGACTAGAGAGGAGGAGGAGGAGGCATATGGGGCTAATAATGATTGTGAATTAACCGATCATAGGAAGATTGCCAACTCGTTTGATTACACAAGAATCGTCCACCTTATACCCGACTAAATTTGTTGTCCACTTTGAGATCCTCAAAACGGTGGACTAGGTGAAGTGGCATGACCAATCAAAGCATGATGAATATTATATGAAGATGATGCATTCAAATTTCGAAGAAAACGTTCTTCTTGGACAAGGAGGCATGATTGCATAATATCAAAGGAGAGAATGTCGAGCCATTTGTGACCAAGGTGGCAAAGGGGTCATATTCAAACGGGAGCCCATTGAGCACCAAGTCCTTATTAGAGATGGAATAATTGATTGCGGTGATAAAGTCCGCAATTAACTTCATATGCTAGAGATAATTAGACATTGACTGATCGGATTTCTTCACAACAATCTAAAATTAGACCAATTTCCTTAGCCGCACAGTGTTCAATAAAATGTTGTCCTAGAGTCAACCAAATCTCTCGAGATGTCGAAGATCATGAACTTCACTGGAAAATCTTGATTATGAGGTCAAATTGATCAAACTACAAATGCATTGATCTGTCTTTGCCCAAGTAGAATAGGAGGTATTAGCCACCACAGTGCCATTATGATCATTAATAAGTTTCAACGGACATGGAAAAGAATTATCTACATAGCCTAGCAAATCGTTGTAGATTAAAATAGATTCAAACTGAGATTTCCATAAAAGATAAATGTTTGCATTGAGTTTAATGGAGACAAGACTTGTGATATTTTGAAGAACAAAAAATAGCAAAGATGCTTTCATAGCCATAATTGAAGTAGTGGCAGTGAAGATCAAAGCAACCGAGAAGAGGGAAGAAGAGGTGAAATTGGGCCCAATACTATAAAGAGACGATGGGAAATTATAATTAATAGAAAAAGAAGATGATGAGTAAAGAAATGGTAGAATGAAGAAAAATTTAGAGATGTACTGGACATTATTAAGGTAGTAATTTGAGCAAAAGAAGTATTGATTTAGGTTAGAGATGTTAAAAAAATTGATGTGTTTTCTTGCTTTAATACAATGTTGATGTTTAGAGTTAGAAAGAAAATAACAACAAAATATTTATGGTGGCTTAACCCCAATTAGGGTTGAATGACATGTATTTATAGGAGTGGTTAATTACAAAAAGGGTATTGATAAAAACATAATACAAAAATATCCTATAATACATATAAAATACACATAATAGTTTGCACATTTACCCATAAGAGGAACCACTTCATATATAGCTAGGAAGAGAAAATATGTTCATGAACATTTAAGTCTACTCAACAAAAGCTTAATAATCCAAAAATGACTTCTAAATGAATTAATGAACGAAAAGGACATGGAGCCGCTTCCACAAACGGCTTATTAAGCAAAGACAAAGCTACTACATGTCATTTTAGAATCACACATCATTCGTGACCACTAAAGTTAAATGCAAATCCACAAGCTGGATGAAATTGGAATCAAATGAAGATGTTGAAATTTCTCTTTCAAAACTAGGGAAATAAACAGCCAACTGAAAGGGAAAAACTCTGCAAGTTAGGTAGTTTTGAAAATGAACATGTATCCGTGAGTACTTTTGCCTTCCCCTCGAGGGTCCACATTGTCTTTAATTCTTTGGCATGTGAGACTTTGATTGGTGAGAGCAAAGGTCTTGGACCATTGGATCAACACAATTTTCGTCATTGTGAACAACATGATCATGAATTTTCTTTGAATGATATAAAGAGAAAAGGCAATTTGAAAATGACAAGCTCTTGCTTGTAAGCACAAGAGTCCCAAAATGGCATGGATCGACACAATTTTCGTCATTGTGAACAACATGATCATGAATTTTCTTTGAATGATATAAAGAGAAAAGGCAATTTGAAAATGACAAGCTCTTGCTTGTAAGCACAAGGGTTCCAAAATGGCATAAGAACAATTGAGATTCCATTCATCCGCATGCCCATTAGCATATATGTGTATATGAAGAAAATTATCCAAAACATCCTAAACCTATTATATGGCAATCAATTTAGTCATAAACTTTTTAATTTTTCCAATTAAATCTTAAATATTTTAATGATTTGTCAATATAGTCCTTCCAGCTAATTTTTACTAAAAATAACTAATGTGGCGGATGTGCAATGTAGGAAGACTCTCGTCCACATTAGCAATTTCTAACCAAAATTTCTTAAATGACTATATTAACAGAAAGTCAAAAGATGTAGAACTAAGTTAGCAAAATTGAAAAGTTTATAACTGAATTAGCTATCGTAGTTCAAGACTTTTTGAGCAATTATCCTTATATATACACATGTAAATTTTTTTAGGAGGCAAGTGCTCCATGATGTTTATCTTTGAGAGAAAACTAGTGTCCACACTAACTATCTTGGACCAAAATTGGTGGAAAGACTGCATTCACAAATTGTTAAAAATTTTAGGATTAAATTAACAAAACTAAAGAGTTTAGGACTGAATTGGCAGTCATACAACAAATTTAAGACTTGATGGACAATTTCTTTTTGTATATATACACATCGTAATTTTTTATAGAAGGTTCCACGATGTTTACCCTTGAGTGTTATTTTTAGAGGAAATTTGATGTCTATGTATTTGTAATCGATGCGTCAAAAATAAAATTGTTAACCTTTTTCATATCTAAACTTTCGTCCAAGTATCTATCCTAAGCAGGCAAGTAAATCATTCGTGGTCGAGAGCTCAAACTATTAAAAACGGGGTACCTTTACATATAATAATAAAGACATTGTTCAATATTTCTAGACGCAGGTGAGTAAATCCTTCGTGGTCGAGAGCTCAAACAATTAAAAACAGGGTTCCTTTATATGTAATAATGAACACATTGTTCAATATTTCTAGACATTCTCTCTTCCATGTAATTTGAATTTTACATACAAACATCGGATGTGAGCGTCATCACATTTGATAGGTCACTAATCGAGTAGGAATGTTATGATGAGTAAGAAAAGAGCATGTTAGGAAGATCCCCTATGTTGTTTTAAATATGACATAATTATAGACTTTTAATGTATGAATAGGTTGAGCCAAACTAGTTGATAGATGCATAAGCCATTATGCTGATGGTGTTCAAAATCGGTGAATTAATATGAAGGTGATTGTGTCGATTGAGGGTGAATAAGTTATTGGGCACCAAGGTTTCTATAAGTTGAATGGACCTGATAGAAAGTGAAAACGCCTAGAACTAGAAGTTCGGTAAAATTTAGATGAATCTGAGTTGAAGGTGAAGAAGGATAAAATTAGAATTCCAGGGAAGCTTCAAAGGACCATGAAAAGGGTAAAGGCGGGGTAAAACCATGATTTTTAATACGCTTAGAAAGACTGAAAGATTGAAGATCAAAAGTCAATTTCTAACAAATTGCGTGGATAGACTCGCTTGATCCCTAGCAACGAGTGGTTCCCTCTATCGGACGAGGTGGAAAACGTGTAACATGCTTTTTCTGCTTGAATAAGAAGCCTAGACATTGTAATGATGATATAAGGAATATTTTTTCATCATCGGATTCTAAAGTGTATAGTCAAAAGACGACTAGAAGCTGGACAGATTTTGAAAAAAGGGTGAGCAAATCAAGAAGAACGGGATGTTCGTGAGGACTTAGAGGGACTATAATAAGGTGAAAAGCTGAATGAAGCCTAAGTCAATTACCAACAAGTACCTCGGATAAACTCACTAGACTGCTGATGAAGGGAGCTCCCTGAATCAATTGTAAAGAAAATGCTTACCGCTAGGAGAAGAGGAGCTAGTTGCATTCAAATTCGTGTCTAATAGCTAGTTGCAAGCTCTGGAATTCACAGTGGAGGACCAGTGTTGAGTCATAACAATTTTACTATATATGAACATGATAGATTTCGGATAAAAGCAGAATGACTGTTTTGGAAAATTGTCACCGTCAGAGCAGCCAAAAAACGTTCTGTTGCTACTGATAGTGAAACCAATGGATACATAAGGGGTTTGAATTTCAAACGGTCATTTGAGCTCATATGATTATAAATTCAATCCAAAGGAAGTAGTAGAGTTGGAAGGAAATGGACAAAATTGGTCTATTGTTTTGAGTGTTCATCTTTGCTCTGTTCTTGTTAGTAGAAGCTGTGTATTTCTAATTAAATTCCCCGTGAGGTTGCTTTTATCTTTAATGTATTATAAGAGAAGTGTACAGGTGTAAAAGTAATGCTTGTGTATTGATAGTTGGATCTATCAGCTCCAAATTGAAACTGCACTTGCTACTTTGTACCTTCTCTTGAGATTACTAATGGATTCTAGCTTTTTATTGGTGGCTGTTAGTTTGAGAAAGTGAATGTAGACTTGGCTAAAAACCAAACCATGATATATTTGCTTGCAATGTCTTCTAACATTTCACTATTAGCATCATTTGTTTGATAGAAACATTTGCATCTCACTATATCAATTTGTTTTTGCATCTATCAAAGTATAAGTTGTTATATTCCACAAAAAATGGTTGAAGTTTTTAATCAACTTATTCAACCCCTATAGATTATTTCGTGAGCCTCAAGAGACAATGCGTGTTGAGATTTGAATTTTACTCAAAAACTTAGAACCTTAAATTTTTATGGGAAAAAAAAAAGCCAATAAATGTTGAGATTGATAGGTCTTGTTCAACTCAAGAATTGGACCAAACTAGCCTACACCAACCGTTGGTTCCCGGTTCCAATCGACCGTTTGATTCCTGGTTCCAAGGCCGAAATTATTGGTTCAACACTCGAACTGGTTCAATTTGTCAGGTACCCCAATTGAATCAATTTTTAAGCCTTTTTTAAGAATAAGTACTTTTGCACCCACGAAAATTGAACCTGATTTTCGACATGAACAAACAACAATAAAATCGCTTGACTGATGGATGTTTTTATAATGAAGTTGTACAAGTTTTATGCTTTATTGATGGACCGCTTCCCAAGAACTGGAGGTCACAGCCAACCCATTTTAATACCGGGCACACTTGATAATTGTGCTTAGAATATTCGTTTACAAAGCTATATTCGGGAACCGATCCACTTTAAAATCAACCATTCTTAAAAATGTAACTGGGAATATTCGCTTACAAAGCTATATCAAAGCGGCGGCCACGAATCCAAGTCAATTTTCTTTTCCCTCTGTGCAAGCAATGATCGTCGGCAGACCACGTGCAATTGCCTAGCACCCTCCTTGCATATAACTTTATTAGGTTTTTGAGTCCCATGCGTAATACCGAATTGGGCCATGAGATTTTGACACGTCAGGAAGCAAAAGGATAAGAAAGGGAAAGCAATGCAAGCTCTCAATTTAAGGAAGTAACGTAATTGAAAGATTCCCAACAATTGTACATATCTAAAACCAAAATGACTCTTTAAGTATAGAGTCTATTCTCATAGGAAGGTGGGGTTCATATTTCTGGAAACAGAGAAACCATCTTATTTGGTACTTGATTCAATCATAATTATAATTGTAGGTAAGCATGTACTTAATATGTATGCGTGTTCTCTTATCTCTAAAATGTACCAAAAATGGGTATGAAATCAAGAAACGGGTAGTAACTTACCCTCGGAAGTCATGCAATGTAAATGGATGACCATAACATGTAAAAGGAATACAAATCCAAGAATAAATAATGGATTGGAGGGAACAATCTCTGTCTTTACGTAAAATAAGAATCTTGCGTGAACATTGATAAAGTCCTAAACGCGCTTTGCTCAGAAATAAATTCATAGTTATTTGTAGATACAAATTCACCAAATCATTTCACGTTATGTCTTTGTTGTTTCGAGGCAACTGAGCACAACATGACCACAATGTTCCAACGATTGGCAGATCAATACGTGAATGTAATGAAATACCATTTTCAATACACTGCTGCTTATGACAGAAAGTAAAGATGATTGGAGAGGGAGAACTTTCTGTATAATAATATATTGTGAACAATTACAATGATCCACTTATAGTGTAAGAATACAAGGAAATTAGGAAATAATATACAAAGAATCGTAATTTCCTATTAACTAAGGCGATTACAAATCTATTGAATCCATCAGAATCGGCGCCACAGTCAAAATCTTCAATTATATCTTCAACAGCTTAATCTTTCTATTGCGTATATAGTGCACAAACGCATGCAAATATTGTCAAGAATCTCAATGCAAAAGAATAGGTTATTCATTGGTTGTAGTTTAACACTTGAGGTTCGTGCGGTCTTTGGTCCATTAATTGTTAAGTGTAAAGGTGCATATGTGAGTTGTGTTATTAAAAAAAAAAGTCACAAATCAGAAATTTGATGTGAAACCCATAATTCATTGGTTTAGGCTTTTAAATAAATGTAAGTCAAATTGGATATATTAACAAACTCGAACTTGAGCTCCCTCTTAGCGATTCCATGGGTAAAGGGAATGGACTTCTGCTGTGCACAACCAACTGGTTGGTTGGTAGAGCATTCCCAAGGTACATAGATGTTTAGTGAATATCTCAAGAATAATCTGACTAACACAGTTTAGTCCAGAGAAAGAAATCAATGATGAAGGTGAGTGTTGGATATTGAAGCTGAAATAAGAGAGAGAGAGAGAGAGAGAGAGAGAGAGAGAGAGAGATAGCTCACACATAAGGATGCATTGTTAAGATGTACATACGAGTTGTAATAGAAAAAATCACAAATCAAAAAATTAATGTATTGATAGATTGGCACTTGGACTCTCTCTTGACGATTTTTGTAAATGAAGGTATCAGATTTTTGCTGTTCGCTCCTAATATGAAGTCCTCCCAAAACACACTGATAATTTAAGACGAAAGAGACTATGGGTATGATGTACTTGGCTTAGGAGGTTAATTTGGACCAATGATTGGAAAATGGAAGTGGTCACAGATTGGGACGGTGTGGGCCGGACACTGACCCTATGCGAATCTCACTGCCATGACACCGGACAACGATTGGCCATCGTCGATGGAATTTTAGACATCCACCTTGGGTATTAAAAATCGAGGAGAGGCACAGCATCGCTTTCGGAAGTAACCTAACATAAAAATATTAAGGCGAGGAGATGGATAGCGTCATTTGGGTCAGTGCTCTTGGACGTCCCTATCCTCTAGAGAAAATGACGGATTGTTGACGCGCAACTAGAGTTGCGGTGGCAGACTTATTAAGATATGGTACTAAATATTCACGAACCTAAGTCAAAACATTTTTATGATCATTTGCGTCATTACCCTAACAACATTCAACTAGGGCAATCGATATCGATTGAAAGGCCGAGCGAGTTGCCACCGTCGACAACTCTCGCAGAGCGAGGGAGGGAAAAGAAGTAAAAATTTATGCACTTTTATTCTGGAATTGGTTGTGTATATGGAGTCGAGCTATTTTCCCTTTAAGCAGTTTTCAATGCAAGTCCAAAAGGGCTGCCCAACATAGAACGTTATTTTTAATTATTTGACTACATAAGTTGTCTTGGAGCCCTACAGTCATTTTCATCTCAGGTTACTATATAATTCTCTGATAATAAAATTTATGGATAATGACATAAATGGTTCATAAAATTTTAATTTGTTCAATGCGGTCCTCAAACTTTAATCAATGTATAATATAATCCCTAAACTTTTAATTTGTTTGATGTGATTCATAAACTTTTTGTACATGAAAATGTTCAATATTATGTTTCCATTCATTTTAGTTCAGGAACAATATTAAATATTTTCATCTTGTTCAGAGGCTAAATCAAACATGTATTTAATTCTTTCGTGGTCAATGACCTCAATTTGCTCCTACAAGTTAACATAGCAATAAGCAATAGAACTGCCCAAATCAAAAATCACCTGGACCAAATCAAACCGGTCAATTCTGGGCGGTTCCCCAGTGAGGGCAGTCTGATTTCCTATTCCTATTCTTAGAACCGGTGACCAGTCAATCCAGTTGCCAGTTCTAAGATGGGAACCGGATTGACTGAATCGAACCGGTTGATTATATATATAATAAATATTTTAAAATTTCTTAAAAAATAAACCCTAAATTGGAAGTGTAATCGACGTGGACGTGGATGGAAATGGGATCCGCAAGTCCAGTCCGACGCATTCTGCACCACCAAAAATCAATAAATAAAGGAGAGAGAAAAGAACAAAGCTTGAAAAAACTGAAACGCAAGTTCAATCCCACTCCTTCTTCTTCTTTTTTCCCGATCGTATCTCCATCCTAGAGTGTCCTGGAGCTTTTGTGTTTTTTCATCTGCGTTTGGCTGCTGCAACTCCTGCCTACTGCATATGAATTAATATATATTTTTTGCCTGAAATAGCAAACTTACCGGTTTCATTGGATCAAACCACACCGGACCAAATCAGTCGGTCCGGTTCCCAGTCCCAAAATGTGGGAACTGGTCCTCCTAGTCCAGCCTCAGAACTGGATCAGATTGAGAACTAATCGGTCCTAATTTAACATGAACTTTTATTTCAATATAGTTGAGGCGGAGCTTATCTTGGTAATTCACAGAAATTGAATAAAAATTAATCAGGCCTTAGGAATTGGATGTATTTGAGAATTATTAGATCGTTATGCCCTAAAATATACGGTCAGCACACATAAGCAGAAGAATTGCGTATAAAAGTAATGTTATCGAATTTCGTCTCGTGTGTGTTGTGAGTTTGCTTGATATGGATAAAAACTTACAAGAGACACGAAAAGTATTGAAAACCATTATCCAAGAGAGTTAAGGATGTGAGAAAACTTCTTTCTTGTGACTGATTCTTATTGGGTTCGGGTTTGATCAGTGATCGTAAACCATCTTTGTCGATCATAGTACAATCCTCTCGTCGATCTCTCCTCTTGGCATACGCACACCATCAAACCGCGTAATTCCAATGCATTTGTTAAAGAAAGCAAAGAATGCACATTGGAGTAAGCAGTCATGGTCAGGACAAAATGAATCACAGAAGTCTGATGATTGTTACATATAGACAGGAACATTGAAATCATTATGTAGGAAGGCATCTTAACATATAATTGGCGAAATTCCCGATTCTAAACGGTAGCAATAGATAGGACAATGTGAATTGTGGCTTGTTTAACTATCAGGCTAAAAGTTTCTATGAAGTCAACACCCTCCTCTAGATGAAATCATTTTGCAACAAGTCAAGCTTTCAATCAGTCAAGCGAACCATCTACATGGAGCTTTACCTTGTACACTCATTTACATCCAACCGTTATTGAGGGATGACAGTAAATAAGTTCCCATGTTTTGTTGATTGCTAGAGCATCCAACTCATTAAGCATAGCAGCAGTCCAGAGAGGGTGTTTTAAGGCTCAATGGATAGTGCATGGCTCAATTGGGATAGATGATATTGTTATATTCATCATACTATGAACGCGTAACCATGGAATGCAACAAGGATATCGAAGTTTCATATCAAGACCGAACTAAAGATTCACTCTCCACTAGTTGTGGCACATGACTAGATAGATCAGCAGATGAAGCCTTTAAGGCTGGTTCTATTTCAGCAAACAAATGTGCATGTTCGCTTCGAGAGTCAAGATCCATTGGTGAACAACCATTTTCACAAACTTTTGGACTAAGTCAATGATCACTAGAAACTTTTGTTTGTGATGGACTTAAAAGTCAAATTCCATTACAACAGCTCCCTCTCAATCGTAGCAATAACCTAAGAAGAAAAGGCAAAAGTAAATAATGCTCATAAAAAACATGTCGAGATATATAAATATGACTAGCAAATTGATGAAAACAAGGATATCCTTCGTGCCTTTCATTATACCCCAAAAATACACACGACAGAGAGCATTTGTCAAATCTGTTCATCGTGTAATTGTGTATATATGGATAACAATGAGAGCTAAACATTCAAAGTAATGAGTAATTAGGATCCTTCTTGAACATGACTGAGTTTGGACTTCACTTGCCCAGACCAATTGAAGGAAGTTGATTTATCAAATAATTCATTGTTGTAAATGTTTCCACCCAATAGTTGAGTGAAGGCAACGTGATTGCATTGATCTGAAGCTTATACATACCGAGGATTTTACAACTTAATCGACATGAAAATTAACAAGGTTTGGGTCTTGAATTTACCATGATTAATGGAAAATGCTGAGTAAACAAGATTTCGACAAGATGTTGAATTTACCGCAAATAAGCACAAATAAGAAAAGATATATTTTTTCAACAAGAAAAGATCAGTGTGCCCTTGCGTGGCTTTGATACCATAAATAAAACAAATAATCAAGTCGATGAAGCACTTTTCATTAATATTGTTTTCTTCGTAATCACACACCCTCGAAGAAGAAGAAAATACTTTAACATGGTTTAGTCGACCAAGGAGAAGACTCTTGGAAGGCTTCATCCACGGTGGGAAATCCCCAATCCTGCATATCTCCTTGGGGGATTTCATTATCTTTAAATAAGGGTCCGTTAGTTTCGCAAAAAATGGGCCATTTCCGGAAAGTATTTTCCCAAAAGTCATTTTCTAGGAAAATGACAATATTTTCTGATGTTCAGCTAAAACCTAAAAATGTTTTGGAAAACATTTTCTAGTGTTCGGTAAGGAAAATATTTTCTAAGACTTCACCACTTAGGCATGCATCACTTACCGACCTATAAATCCATCAAATATGAACTTGTATTTAAATCCAGGCAAACTTACTTCATATCTTTGTTCCCTCATTGTTGCTAAACACTCATCTACTCTAAAAAATATTCGTATGAATTTTAAACATAAGTAAAAGAGAAAAGAAGAAAAACATGTACAGCCTTCATGAGAATCTTCAAGTTGAGTGGCTTGTTCTCCCATGCATCTTTTGTGTTCTAATAAATAAAAGAAAAAAGAAGCAAAGCATGTAGAGCCCTTTGCTTAAGCAATGTACAACTGCAAGGTAGAATAAATAAAGAAAATGATAAGCAAGAGTGTAAAGTGCAAGCTTGAGATCAACAAGCTCGAGGTTCACCTAACAACGGCCGATGACTAGCTAAGAAAGAAGATGATGAGAAACAAATAAAAGAAAAAGGAAATTAAAAGGGAAAAAGCCACCAAAAACCCCAAACTTTGTCTCGAGTGATAGATTTACCCCAAACTTTATTTTGTGACACGAAAAACCCCGAAATTTGCTAACTGTGACACATTTACTCCATTAAGGGTATTTTTGTCTTATTTTTTCTGTTTTTTCTTTTTCTTTTTTCTTTTTTATTTTTTTTCCTCTCTCTTCCCTCCGCCGGCCATGGTGGAGCCGGCGAAGGGAAGCCGACGTCCGGCGAGGGCTACCCTCGCCGACGTTGGGCGAGGGTCTCCCTCTCCTGGGCTGGCTAGGGCCGCCCTCGCCGGCGTCGGGCGAGGGAGGCCCTCGACTGGGTCGGACGAGGGCCTCCCTCGCCCGACGCCGGCAAGGGGTGCCCTCGCCAGATCTGGCAAGGGGTGCCCTCGCCGACGTCTCCCTCACCCGACGCAAGCGAGGGCGGCCCTCGCCGGACGCCGGCTCCGCGATGGCCGGCGGAGGGAAGGAAGAAGAAGAAGAAAAAAAAAAAAAAAAAAGTTTTTAAAAGTAAAAAGACCAAAACGCCCTTATGATTTAGGTAATTGTGTCACACAAATGAAAGTTTAGGATTTTTTGTATCACAAATAAAAGTTTGGGGTAAATGTGTCACGGTTAGCAAAATTCAGAGTTTTTCACGTCACAAAATAAAATTCGGGATAAATCTATCACTCGAGGCAAAGTTTGGGATTTTTTGTGGCTTTTTCCCAAATTAAAAATAATTTGAATTTAAAAAAGAAAATTAAAATTAAAATTAAAAAATAATTCTAATAAAAAAAGAAATGGGATGAGGAAGTGAGGAAGTGAGGATTTGTAGAGGTGTGAAATAAGAGAGATCAAGTGATGAAAATATTTTCCACTTTTCAAAAGTGGAAAACATTTTCCCTTAATTTAAAAGACTCTTTTTCTTTCATGAAAAATATTTTCCCCAAAGAATTCATTTTCCATGAAACGAACGCCGGAAAATTCGGAAAACATTTTACTGGAAATTATTTCCGCAAAATGAACGGAGCCCAAGGTAGAATACATCTTTGGAATAACATGAATATCTACCGGAAAGGCAAATACAATTCTTATTTCCTGTTTATATGTGTGTGTGTATATCTCCTTCTAAATCCGGCCTCTGCTAACTAGCCATCCTTATCTTTTCAATAGATACGTTGTATAGTAGAACTAGAGATATCACTACCTATATATGGTGGAAGTTAAAAGGTCGAAGATAAAAATTTGATCTACATGAAAATTAAATAAAAAAATCAAAAAAGATTTATAAATGATCAATTCGTAGATATTATGTTTGATATGTTATCTTTAAGCTAATTTATAGAAGATTCCGCACTGCAACCATTTGGACTTTTTGCTTTTAATTTATTACATCAATATTTATGGTTTATTTCTCGCCCAAATCATTCGGGTGTTGTTCGTGCTTCCACATCAGTAATAGCACTCAGGCTTCTCTCGACTTAAATATTCGATCTGAGTGACTAAATGAGTACAAAAATTCGATGACTAACATCATTAACTAAGTATAACCAGTCGTACCATTTCTCAGTGGATCCCCATGCTAATCGTAAACAAATATCAATGTCTACCACTTGTTAACCCCCTTTTCCACAGGCATGTTTAGTGTCAACAACTCGTAGAACTTTGGTGTGGTGGGCAAACAGAGGTGCAAAATGCAAATCAACATCAGCAAATATCAAGAGATGAGTTCAGCATGGAAACCTAACTTCGCCAACAGGCGTCTCTAGCTGTTCGCTATTTTATAATTTTTGTCCGATATTTATCTAGCGAAAATTGAGGGTAGATTGGACATCGCACACACAGATATGTCAGTTTTATTTGCGCAGGACACATGATGACCATGCAACCAGAAAAACCATATGAATTATTCTTTTGAAAAAGAAAACAAGTCCTTATGAAAA
The DNA here is from genome assembly GCA_017140165.1 of Eucalyptus shirleyi. Lineage (NCBI taxonomy): Eukaryota > Viridiplantae > Streptophyta > Magnoliopsida > Myrtales > Myrtaceae > Eucalyptus > Eucalyptus shirleyi. The sequence goes on along the minus strand of CM029448.1, from coordinate 15,105,108 downwards.
AGAAAAGATTCTATCATTTGATCCACCTATCATGAGTTTCACATTTTTATTTTAGTCGCCCCCCCCCCCCCCCGGTCCCCCTTTTTCTTTCTTCATATATCAGTATACCTCACAATTCTAGGTTTTCCAGGTGAAAATTGCTGAATAGTTTATAGTGGTCTTTCCTAGAAGCTCTCCAATGCGATTGGCCTTAAATTCATATAGCTGCTAATCAGGAAAAATGGCCAAAAAAAAAAAAAAAAAAACCGTCATTTTTTATACAATGAGCACTTGTACATCTACATTTTTATGCAAGTACCATTTATAATCCTCTAAACAAAACCGCACATTGAAAATATCAAATCGTCTCTCGTTGCAAACTTATTTTAGCATCTTGCTTAGAGTTTGGGTGATTTGTTTTTAGTTGGTTTCAAGTGTTCTAGGTGGATGTGAGAATTTAGGATTTGAGAATGGATTTTTTTTTTTTAGAAATGGCATTTTCGTAAATATCAGAATAAGAATAATTGATTGTGAAAGTGCAAAATAATCTATAAAGGTAAAACTCAGGTGTGTATTTGTTATTTTCAAAATTGGTCATTGAATGAAAGGCGAAGTAAGTTTGTACATAACGAAATCAAATGTATAGCTATAATGAATCTAATTTGAACTTAGATTAAAGTATTCAAGTCCATGTAGAGTAAAAACATTAATTGACAATGAAAAGGAAAATAAAGTTTTGATCAAGTAAGTAACGAGATATGGGAAAATGAGGAAACGAATGTATTCTAAACAAGTTATTCAAGAAATACAATTCACATAACAACCATGTAAAAATAATAATAAAAAGAAATAGGGAAGATACAAAAAAAAAAAAAAAAAAAAAAAAACCTATATTATACTATAACACAAATATCTTAAACATTTTTTTTGTTACTAAGTACACTTGTAATGAATTTATCTCAAACTAATTTTTAAGTACCAAAAATCTCCAACTGATAAATTGTGATAAATTTATTTTTCATTACTTTCTATTAAATCTTAATGTTAAATTGCTGAGTTGGACAATATGTGGCAGTTGATAGAGTTTTACCTTCCATTTGTTGTAAGTGTATTAAATTGTTGTTTTTCGTGAAATTAATCTAATTTAATATAAATTAACATGGAGTAAATTTATCACAAATATACTAATTTTAAGTTTTTAATAATAAAAAATTAGTTTGAGGTAAATTTATTATATATATATCACTTTGAGATTTTTGATAGTTAAAAAATTAGTTTAGAGTAAATTTGTCATGGATGCACCAGTTTAAGTTTTTGTAATTAAAAAATTATTTAAAATAAATTTGTCACAAATGCATTAATGTGGAATTTTTTGTGGTATTAATTTATTTTTTTTATATAAGTCTATGGCACTTTCAAGTTCATGCATCACCATGATCGCCTCTTTGGCGGAATAACCTGGAACTCAAACTGCGAATGTAAGAATTCACGCGACTAAGGAAAAAATCTACAAGTGAAAGAAGAGTCCCATTTAGAAAATCCTTGGAGCAAAAAGCAATAGCCTATCACATTATTATATACCTTTCCCCTACCTAGATTCTACCTTTTCTCTAATCACGGGGAACCACTCATGCCTGGAAGACACCTAATCACTAAACTTCACGGGGTAGACATAAATGAAAATCTAGATAAATGACCAAAATGTTTGCACTTGATTATATAAAAATTGAGCTTAAATGGCGTGATTAGTTAAATCACGAATATGCTTGTTCCTCAAAGTAACCCTAAGTTTATTGATGAAGGTTTTCCCGTGCCCATCATCAATGGAAAAAAAATCATTTTTGTCGCTCGCATGCGATGCGGTGGATGACGCTGCATGTGTAATGATGACAGAGTACAAAATTGGTATCCGTTAGTGGGTTGTTCTGCTAATATCCCTTGAGACTGGCTAATTATCATCGTACTCCTGGGTTATTAAAAAAAGAAGAGAAAAATAATGGAAGATTTTTGGTCATTAGCATTTAAATAAGTGGTGAAGGAACGTAGGATTGAAGACGCGGTGCTGGCAAGAAAGTTGAGGATTAGGTTGTGATTTCGACGGGGGACTCGTGATTTCCAAGGAGGAAGGAGAGCACGTGTTCGGAGCGAGCGATAAAGCAAGTGGCCGCCACTCGTCCCCACTGAGTCTCAGTCAAATCATCTTTTTTTTCGAATCATATACGGAGCAAACGTTAGTTGGTTCAACTTTTTGTTCCCCAATCATTGGTAAATTGCCATAGACACGACGTCGCTTTTCTCAATTGATTAGTTTCGCCGTAACCAAGGATTTATCAGGAAACAAGTGATCCTGGAATTTGGGTTCTCTTCATCATACCCACCACATTTGCGATTTGTGCGTGACCATTGGCAGGCCACTGAAAATAGGTTTGAGCCTCTTGGGTGCTTGCACTTAGTCCTATCTTAATGGAGGGAATTAAGGACAATTATATTAATTTCTCTTCGTGATGATTACTCATTGAGATCTTGGAATTTCCCGAAGGAGTTCCGGACAGAATTGGCCTGTTATATTTCGCAATATACCTTCGCCATTCCATTGTTCAGTTGAGGAGTTCACGAAATGGGTCGAATCCAAAGTTTGTCATGATTTCAGAAGGTTATTATGGAGCCACTTCAATACTTCAACACATCATATTAAGCAAAGTCAAAGTTACTTCATGTCATTTTCAAAATCACACATGGTTCGGAACCACTAAAGTTAAATGGAAATCTAGGTGCCGAATGAAATTGGAATTCGATGTTGAAATTGTTGAGGTTATCCCATATCGATTATGAAATAAGCTAGTAGTCAGTTTATAAGTGTGAAGGAAAGTCTCGCCATTTAAGTTAATTTTTAGATGAAAGAGATCCAAGACTAGCCAACGTTATTATCAAAGCTCATGTCACCAATAAGTCTGGACTCAACAATCATATTAGAAATGCAAGTTTGGACCCAGCAATCATAGTGGAAATACAAGTTATGGCTCTTATGATCAAGGGCCATATGTATAAAAGGAAAATTGTTGGTGCCATCTCACATTGATAGGGGAATGAATGGCTCTTATGATTAAGGGCCAGATGCATAAGAGGGAAATTGTTGGTGCCATCTCACATTGATTTGGGAATGAATTAGTGGTCACTTTTAAAGTGAGAGATGCGCAAGACCACTCAACAAAATTTCTCTTCCAAAACTAGGGGAATAAACAGCCAACTGAAAAGGAAAACCCCTAGGAGTTCGGGTGGTCCCCGAATTGATTTCATGGGTCCAACATCTTTGAAAATGTGTTTGCCTCAAGTTTTGTCTTCCACTCGAGGGTCCACATCGTACTAATTGTCTTGCATGTGAGGCTTTGATTTGCGAGAGTAAAGGTCTTGGACCATTGGGTCGACTGAACACTTGTCCTTGTGAAAGACAAGTTCGTGAATTTACCTTTGATGCCCTAGACATAGAGAGAAAAGGCAATAGGGAAAAGAAAAGCTCTTGCTTGTAAGCACACGGACCACAAACCAGCAAAAGAAACAACTGAGATTCCATTCATCCCACATGCCCATGATACATCTTAGATTTCTACAGAATGCATGCGCTCCATGATGCTTTCGTTCGAGAGAAAACCGGTGCGTAGTGTTATATTTAGAGGGATATTTGATGACTTCGTTCTTGTGATTGCTGTTTCAAAAAGAGAATCGTTTGACCTTTTCTCCATGTCTAAATGTTGGTCCAAAGTATATACCTTAAGTAAGTGGGAAAATCCTTTGTTGTCAACATCTAGAACTATCAAGAGACGGGTCAATCATGATATGATAGTAAACACATCCTTCAATAGTTCCTCACACATCTCTTGCATGTAATTTGAATTTTTGAGAAACATCATATGCAAGTGTCATCACATTCAATATTCAATAAGCCACTAACCCGAGACGAATGAATGTTCAAACTTGAATTTATTTAAAGCTCCAATTTTTTTAAAATAAAGAAGCCAATAAATGTTAGGAGTGAGCAATTGTTCCGATTCAACATAGCCGAACTAGCCTCGTTCGGCCAATTCAAGGCTTGCCCTTGGGTGAAGTGGTTCAGTTCCCAATTTAACAAAACCTATAATAGACCCAAGACTAGTTCAATTCTTGATTCCAATCCTTTTATGTGTTCAAGTAATCCCATTTCTGAGTTAAATCAATTCTAAACCGATTTTGAAGTCTCAAAAATTGAACCATACTCTTCAAAATGAAGAAACAACAACAAAACCACTTGACCTCTTGATAATTTTTGTAGTGAACTAGTGCAGCTCTTATGTTTTGTTATTAAAATTTGCGTTTTTACCAAATCATAAAATCAACTGGTTGTGAGTAGAACCATGAACCCGAACTAGTTGATTCAGGAGACACAATTCCTAAGCCGACCAATTTGATTCCTAGTTCCCATGTTCACAAGATTAGTTCTTAGTTATAAGTCAAGAATGGTCACATTTTAGAATGATCGCCCATTATAAACGTATTTAAAGATTATTTGCTTCCAAAGGCTCAAAACAAAGCAAGGGCCTCAAATCTATGTCAAGATTTTTATTACGTCCTCTAGAATGCCCAAGCAACGATTGTCCAGAGACCATGTGCAGTCGCCCATTCCCGAGGTCCACTTTCTCTTTAGGATCGGATCCCCAGCTATGTTAGGAGAATTGCTCTCTTGCACTAGGAAATATAGCCAGATCCCCAGTTGTGTGAAGAGGGAAAACACCAAGATAGTCAACTTCTTTCTTTCTAACCTACGCGTGCCCTTGGAGTGACAAGAAAAGGAGGCCATCGATGCTATGACAACCAACATCAAGGCCGGAATCCCAAGGTTGAGAATTGCCGAGGAGTTGCCCACTTCCACCTGGCGGTAAAACCTCGTCTTAAGACGAATATAAAACAAGTCTGCAAGAGTTTCGAAAAAACAGTCCGTTCCCTTTACCTTTTTTTTTTTTTTTTTTTTTTTTTTGGGTCATTTTGGGAATGTCATACGTGGAAAGCACATAAGAAGATTTCGATGAAAAATAGCATCCCCACTTAATCAAGAGTTTAGTGAAGTTGCCTAGCAACCTCCTCACATCTAGCTTTTTTGGGTCTTTCAGCTCCATGTGCCCTGCCGACTGAGGTGACCAAGACTTTTTCACATCAGAAAAGTGAAAACTGGGACAAAAGCATAGCAAACCTCTCAATGTCAAGCAAATTTACTTTTTATGTGCCGGGAGAGATCAAATCAAGATTCCCCCCCAACCGCTAGCACGAGACCGACAAAGGGTTTACTTAACTTAGGTCCTATCTAATAACGTGCCGACATAATTATATTGAACCAAAGACCACCACAATAATCGCACATCTCTTAAAATCAAGAGGGCTCTAGTTATAGGGTCTATTCTGTTTATGGGAAGGTAGGGCTCCACTAATTTCTTGGAATGAAGGCGGCCTTAAGATTAGCCACGATGGTCGCCGTGTCTGCCTGACGTTTCCCTCTTGTTGGATGCTGTCGGGTCCATCCATGTGCTGCAAAACCAGCGAGAGCAATAGAAATGAACCCGGGGGCAATCATTCCGGCGGTTGTAAATAGGCATTTGCTCCATCTTGGTGTGTGTTTTCTCGTGGTTCAAATGCCTCAAAAGATGGGTGTCAAAGCGAGAAACCTAGAAGCAACTTTACCCTCGAGAATCATGCATTGGATATGGAAGACCATAACATAGGGAGGGAAGGAATGCAAGTCCAAACGTAGATAGGGATCAGAACAATCAATATGCAAGTCCAAACGTAGATAGGGATCAGAACAATCAATCTCTATCTTTACATACATAAAATGAGAGCGGCATGCTATCGTTGACAAGTACTGAGTGCGCCTGATCCAGAAATCGATCACCCTGACTACTTGTGGATGAGAATTCACGAGTTATATTGCGTTTTTGTCGTCATTGCGATTTTTCAAGTAACTGAGCTTAACAGGACCGCCATGGTCCAGGAATCGGTAGACCGATACGTGAATGTAATCAAATACAATGTTTTTTTTTTCTTTTTTGTGCATACATTGCAGCTTAACCTTCCTATTCCTTATGTGGTGGACAAATGCATGCGGCTAAGAATAGGGACCATTGGCGATATGAGATCATGTGAATAATCGCGATCCGGAAGCGTGGAGAATCCATGCATCCTAGAAAGATTAGATCACATCCTTTCCACACCCGAGAGTCATGGGGGTCTTGGGTCCACGAATTATTGAGTACCCCCCGAGGAACACATTTGACAATTTGAGGTGAAAGAAACGATGGGCATGTCTATTGTCGTTGGCCTAGGGAGGTCAATCTGGACCGATGAGTGCATGTGGATAGTGCGGACACAGTCACCAATCGGGCCGGCGTGGACCAGACATTGACCCCGTGCCAAAGTGACAGCAACCGACCGTCGTGGGTGTTGATGTCGAGTTGAACTAGGCTGGCATCCAATTCGGGTTCATCGATCGAAGCAACGAAAACAGAGTGCAAATTTGCGCGATTTTTCTCCAAAACCATCCAAAAACTGAGTAGGTGCATCTCTGTGCATCGCTTTCGAATTAAACCCATTTTGGACATATACACTAGAGAGACATTAAATGAAGGTTGTCAATTTACTGTAGACAACATCGGCGGGCATTTCATATTTATTTAGTCAAGTGTTGGACTGAAACGTGAGAAACCCATTAAATCAAAAGGCCCAAAAGAAACAGCAAGCCCAAATCTTTCCTGAAAACATGATTTCCTCCCCCCCTCTCCCTGGACTCTGCCTAACCTATAAAAGGTATGGAATGATTATCACACGTCATGTCATCAGCTAAAACCAAGAGGGCTAACACGAGTATGCCATGTCTGCAGATGGTCGGAGGCGCGACTGAAGTGGAATGAAGGACAGGGCGCTTGCCTATGTCTCGTGCTTACCAGTCGAGATTATTAAGATGCATGCGTGAATGAGTTATATTAAAGATATCTCACATCAAAAAATTGTTGTAATGTAGAACAATTAATGCATTTTAATTTACTTATAACTTATTCACTTAAGTTTTTGAATGAAATTGGATCCAGTGAGATACGTTTATGAGCTCGAATTTGGCTCTCTCTTGGCAATTTTTTCAAAAGAATGTATGAGACTTCTATAAACAAATGATATCAAAACTTATGGTTGCAATTTCTGAGCAAGTGAGCATTGTGGCCTAACAACACAAGCCCGCGGGAAGTTGAAGCGGTATCAAAGCCCATGGTTGCAATTTATGGGCAAGTGAATGTTGTGGCACAGCAACGCAGGCCCTTGGGAAGTTGACCTAACTTGAACTCACACGTGAGAGGAAAATTGTTATGATATATGTGTGAGTGAATTGTATTAAAAAAAGTCCACACAAAAGAATTGGTGTAGTATAAAATAGTTAGCCTATAACTCATTAACTTAAACTTAACGATATAGTATAAAGTAGTTGATTCATAACTCATTAGCTTAAGTTTGGCAATCTCCTCAAGAAAATGTATCAGATCGGATTTCTATTGTATACTCCCAATAAGGATCGAGATATCGATATCTAAATTGATTTTCATGTATCCTTCTCTGAAAGCACTTCAAAGAGAGCCCAGGCGAAATCACAAGAGCTATCATTTCTCAGCTTGTTTAATCTCCTAAACTGGGCCCAATAGCTGCCCGGTCCACTACATACCATCTGTGAAGCTTGGCCCATCTATGGCCCAAGAATGGGCTTGGGCCATCTAACAAAACCTATCTTTTGTTTTTCTTTTGCATGTTTGAAGAACAGCCCAAGGCCCAAAAGTAAAAGTAGGGGAGGGAAAAGCTTTACTGAGAATAATCCTCTATCGAAGTAAATAAGAACAGCACCCATATTTATATTTACTTAAATACCCATAACCGGTCAATCAAAGCCGATTGGAGAATTGATTAGAGAAAGATTCCTTCACCAGAAATGGAGGGGAGAGCCGACTACCGCCACAAGCGAAACACTTGCTAGCTACATGTCTAACCCTTTTAACTTTGTTGCCTTTTTTATGCTGAAAAAATGAATTATATCCATAAATGAACTGAACAAGCACGCAATACTTTTAACTTTGCCACTTTTTTTATGCTGAAAAAATTAATTATATCCATAAATGAATTGAGCAAACACGGAAAGTACTTGCAATGCACGCATCAAATTGAGTCCCCAATATCGTTTCCTTCCCTCGGGATCCCGTGGGGCCCACTCAAATGCATTCGAGCATGTTTTAATTTTTAAGAAATTCTTCGCAGAATAACCTCGTAATACGTTGGCAAATTCCCATTTTTATTTTTATTTTTATTTATTTTGGGTCGTGAAAATATTGCCGTAGGAGGCAAGAAAATGCGGATGTACCAAAAGGCATATTCCTCCAAAAGGGAAAGCTCGCTGAAAGTACTCCCAACGCGTCGAGAGCTGATTACAGTACAAAATAGGAGTCCTCTACGTGGCCCGCCGGCGGTTCACACTCCGGCACGTGACACGGCCCTCCTTGGCAGGAAATCCTCACGTGCGTGTCGTATGCGCTCCGTCTACGTCGCAAATTCATCGACGAATCCCTCCACAAAACGGACAAAGCGGCCGCCTAGGGCACTTTGAAAATTCCGTTTGTTTGCTTTCGAAATATTATTGTCCGACTTTTGAATATTTTGATTATGGAAAACTAATCGATTTATGAAAAACGCTTTTTATAGATCGAAAATAACAAGCTTTGATTGGGAAAAGCAATTTCTCCTTTTATAAGAAAAAATCACTTTTCCACAAAACAAATAAAAACCAATCTAAAAATGATTGCCATTTCGATGAAATAAGCATTCCCCTTAATATGACTTTGAATGAATAGATTGGGCAAAAAAAAAATTCAATTAGCTACTCCTATAATCATTGAATTGCCATTCCTTCCGGTATGTCAAAGTGTACAAATGCCCGGTCGGTCAATCAGTCATGAGTTTTAGTGTCCCTTATCAACATTCGCAGAAAATAATAATTTCAAAAAGTTAATTATTTTCGAGCCACTTAAAATTTCTCACTTTTAGATTTTTTTTTTCATGAAATTGAGTGCTTGCAACTTTCGACACCATTAAGTTATCTCAATGGGTACGTCTCATTGCACCTAAAAAAAAGAATTATAATAACCACAAGCAATATCAAGTGAAATTTTCTGATCCTTTTGACTTCACTTATTATTATTAAAGTTGATTACGTGGTTAGCTCTACTTCCATGTACTTAAAATATTATATGCCCGCTTCACGGCAAGATTAGGGTTGATTTACGGGTACCGTATCGCCGTCACCGTCGAGGAAAATCATGGGAAATCATCATACTCGTTCTCCATAAAATCAAACCAAGATGAAGGAACCCTAAGTTAAGTTGCAAAAACGAACGAAATTGAGCAGAAATTACTTGGTCTCACGCACATTGAAAAAAAATAATAATAATAATTCACTTCGGGCCACTCACCTTAAACGTCCTCGACGGGTGGTCGAGAATTTGTTAGTCGCATCATCACTAGATTAATCATTCATCGGGGCAAGAAAAATTTATATAAAAAAAAAAATTAATGAAACGTGTCATGTAATTACCACTGCATGTCAATGAATCTCGTCAATTTAAAACACGTTGGTTTTTTAATTTATTCGACTGAGATTTGGCGCAAAAAACTATGTGTTTGTGCTCAATGTATCTTAATTTTTTAAGTTCAACGAATCACACAAGAAAATCTTGTTATTCTAAGATAGCTGATTTAATAATATTTTCTTGCGAAGATTTCAAATATGAGTTGAAAATGCCATTATTTTTTTCAAATAAGGATTTACATTGGATACTATTTCAAATAAGAGCATGGAAATTACTTCTTTTTTACAAATAAAAGCTTGAAATGAATTCTATTTCAAATAAAGGTTTAAAGTTGCAATATCTCAAAGAAGAGTTTGACCTCCCAACCAGGGGCATTTTCTTTTTTAATTTTATTTTTTTCCTTTTTCTATTTTTTTCTTTCCATAAAAATTTCAAAAAAGTAAAAAGGCTAAAAAAATTAAATAAATAAATAAATACACAAGTGGGAGGGCAGGCTAATATTTTTTTCTTTGGAAAAAATTTGTTTTTTTATTTTTAATGTAATTTAATTAAAATTTAGGTTAAATTTATCTTCAAACGAAATTATCCTTAATCAATCAAGATATCTTGCTAACTAACAAACCAATTAGGTTAAGTCATTATTTAAAATAGCTATAACCACTTCATATTTTTATTTAAAATAAATATCTATTCGAACTCTTATTTTAAAAAAATGATGGAATGTCAGACTTTTATTTGAAAATTTTCCTATTTTCTCTAGTACCATGCATTTCCTTTGGTCTAGTATCTGTCAATTTCGCATTGAATTCGAAATGCGGAGGAAATTGGAGGGAGGTGGGAGGGGGAGGGGGAAGGAGGGATGGTCGTTCAAAAGCGGTCAACGCGGCCACCGGGACTAACCGGTGCAGAGGGCATAAAAAAAAAGCGAATGATCCCCCGCCTCGTAACGCGCTACTCCCCGTCACCTCCACGTGTCCGGTCTTATCCCCTTCTCCCACCTCTATAAAACGCTAGAAAAGCCTCCACGGAAAAAGAAAGAAAGAGAAGAAAACCCAGTCAGTTTTATACCGTTGAAAAAGCACAGCTTCTCTCTCTCCATCTCCATCTCCATCTTTACCTTCACTCTCTCTCGATTTCTCCGCCGCCGTAATGGCCACCGGCCTCCTTCCCTCCGGAACCCTCGCCGTCAAGGCCGCCGCCTCCTCCTCCGGCGAGCGCAAGCCGGACCCCGCCGGCCGGCGAACCGCCTCCTCCTCCTCCTCCTCCTCCAACAGCAGCTGGTTGGCCCCGATCTTCGGCTTCTCCGCCGACCCGGGCTACATTGACTCCCCCGCCGCCGGCAAGGTCGCCTACCCCAGGAAGGCCGACCCGGAGGAAAGCTCGAGCCTGTCCGCGGCGGGGAGGCCCCGCCCCGACCCGATCCGGTTCACGGAGGAGAAGGCGCGGCTCCTCAGGCTCATGACCTCCGACGCCGCCTCCCTCCACGACGCCATGTACCACTCCGCGATCGCCTCCCGCCTCGCTTCCGACTTCGGGAACCCGACCGATCTGTAATCCGGCCGGACCGGACCAGACCGGACCGGACCGGACCTTGTCAACATCAGTACGATTGTCGCTGGATAATAACATCTTTGGGACACGCCCTTTTAATTTTTTTTTCTTTTGTAATATTCTCGAATTGTTTTTTAGGGTTAGTGGCCTGGTGTTTGTTCTGAGCCATATATTCCGAATTATGGGGGGGATGTGGTGATGTAAGGACAGCGAAGATTACGTGAAATGGGTGGATTAATCTTTGTAATCACCGATTATTTTAGTTGATGTAATGTACAGATTTAATGTAAACTATAGTTTAAATATTTGATCACACTTGGCGTTCTCTTTATTGGCATAGTATGATTATTCATAAATTTGCTCGTGCGTCATTCTATTTTTTTAGTCTACCAGTGACAACAACGTGATGTGGCCATAGATGATGAAGGGTTGTATCAATCTTGGGTTTATGTTTATTGGCATTATGTAATTATTTACTATTGATTTAGGCATGCATTGTTCTATTTTTAATCTGTCGGTGACAATGACGTGACGTGCCCATAGATGATGAAGGGTTGTATCAATCTTAGGCTTATGTGTTATTTAAAGAGATGATAAGAAAGGTAGGTTGTCTATGAGCTGAATATGATAATTATCGAATTGGAGTTTGTTCAATTATTTTGATGTTTAGTGGAGTGTGTCACCCTATTGGTGTCATTTTTTGTTTGGTCTCGTGATTGGATCTCACTTTTGAATTAATTTATAAAACCATCTGCGATCATGTCATGATGTTGATGTGTATTGAATTATGGGAGCCAAGTTAACCAATGCCGGGCACTTGTCGAGAGAAAAATTATATAAGAACTCAAGTTAACCAATGCCAGCCGCTTGCCCTCTGTCGCGTGCTTTCCAATTGAGATTATTAACATACATGTGTAAATGAGCTATATTAGAGAAATCCCATATCGAAAAATTATTATGATGTAGAATGATTAATATATCTTAATTTATTCATAACTCATTTGCCTAAGTTTTTGAGTGAATATGGGTCCAATGAGATAAATTTATGGGCTAAAAACTTTGCTCCCTCTTGGCGATCTTCTCAAAAGAATGTATCAGACTTTTGTTGACAAAAAATATAGAGCCTATGATTGCAATTTTTAGGTAGGTTAATGTTGTGGCATAGTAACACGAGCTTGACAAATGGTATCAAAACCTATGGCCCCAATTTATGGGCAAGTGAGCATTGTGGCCAAGCAATGCATGCCCGCAGGAAGTTGATGCAATATCAAAGCCCATGGTTACAATTTTATGAGCAAGTGAACATCAGCAATGCAAGCCCATGGGAAGTTGACCTAACTTGAGCTCAAAGGAAAATTGTTATTTGTGATGATGTACATGTGAGTGAATTGTGTTAAAAAAAATCCCACGTAAAAGAATTTGTGTAGTATAAAATAGTTGACTCATAACTAATTAACTTAAACTTGACGATGTAGTGTAGAGTAGTTGACTCATAACTCATTAGCTTAAGCTTGGCAATCTCCTCGAGAAAAGGTATTGGATCAGATTTCCGCTGCACACTCCTAATAAGGATCAAGATATTGATAACTAAATTGATTTTCATGTATCCTTCTCTCAAAGCACTTCGAAGGGAGCCCAGGTGAAATCACAAGAGCTATCATTTCTCAGCTTGTTAATCTCCTAAACTGGGCCCAATAGCTGCCTGGTCCACTACATACCATCTGTGAAGCTTGGCCCATATATGGCCCAAGTATGGGCTTGGGCCATCTAACAAAACCTCTCTTTTGTTCATCTTTTGCATGTTTGAAGAACAGCCCAAGGCCCAAAAGTGAAGTAGGGGAGGGAAAAGCTTTACTGAGAATAATCCCCGATCGAAGTAAATAAGAACACCACCCATATTTATATTTACTTAAATACCCATAACCGGTCAATCAAAGCCGATCGGAGAATTGATTAGAGAAAGATTCCTTCACCAGAAATGGAGGGGAGAGCCGACTACCGCCACAAGCGAAACACTTGCTAGCTACGCGTCTAACCCTTTTAACTTTGCCGCTTTTTTTATGCTGAAAAAATAAATTATATCCATAAATGAATTGAACAAGCACGCAATGTACTTGCAATGCACGCATCAAATTGAGTCCCCAATATCGTTTCCTTCTCTCGGGATCCCGTGGGGCCCACTCGAACGCATTCGAGCATGTTTTAATTTTTAAGAAATTCTTCGTGGAATTACCTCGTAAGAAGTTGGCAAATTCTATTTTTATTTTTATTTTTATTTTTATTTTTGTTGGTCGCGAAAATATTGCCGTAGGAGGCAAGAAAATGCGAATCTAGCAAAAGGCATATTCCTCCAAAAGGGAAAGCTCGCTGAAAGTACTCCCGACGCGTCGAGAGCTGATTACAGTACAAAATAGGAGTCCTCTACGTGGCCACGGCCCTCCTTCGCAGGAAATCCTCACGTGCGTGTCGTATGCGCTCCGTCTGCGTCGCAAATTCATCGACGAATCCCTCCACAAAAGGGACAAAGCGGCCGCCTAGGGCACTTTGAAAAGTTCCGTTTGTTTGTTTTCGAAAAATTATTGTCCTGACTTTTCAATATTTTGACGATAAAAAACTTATCGATTTATGGAAAACGCTTTTTATAGATAAAAAATAACGAGTTATGATTGGGAAAAGCAATTTGTCCTTCTATAAGAAAAAAAATCACTTTTCCACCAAACAAATAAAAACCAATCTAAAAATGATCGCTATTTCGATGAAATAAGCATGCCCTTAATATGATTGAAAATAAATAAGAAAACATTTTTATACTCCTATAATCATGAATAATTATTTCAAAAATAAATAGTAAAGTCAATTTATTTAAATAAATTTATTATTTTTCATGATGATTATAATTTATTATTATTCAATATTATTCGTTTTTTATTTTTAAATCACCCTCCGGGTGGTCCCTCTCCCTCCAAAAAAGAAAAGTCAATTTAAAACGCAAAAACGGACATCCCGTATCTTAATTTTTTAAATTCAACGAATCACACCTTGTTATTGTAAGATAGGACGAAGATTTCAAATATGAGCATCCCATTTTAATTTTTTTTGGCTCTAAAGTGATCATATTTAGTCTTCTCGGCACCATCATATTTTACTTTTATTTTTCCTGCTCTTCCTTGAAAACCCAAATGCACGGTAGCTTAGTTTTAAATTTTTTTCTGCACTCCTTGGAAACCTAAACCTAGCTGCCTCATCCCCCTTTTGACTCCTCCTTTACGGCACCCCCTCCTTGGAAAACTAAATCGTAGCCTCCCTCCTCCTCCTTCTGTGCTCACTGCTCATCCTCCTTGCACGGCACCCATTCTATCTTTTAGAAACCCTTCGAGAGAAGCTTGAAAACCCTCGGAAAACAGCCGCTCCCTCCTCCATTTGCACGATCCTCTTCCTCTCAATCCCTACTCTCTCTTGGTCACCTCGTTGTAGCTGCTCACTCCTCTCTCTTTTGCGGTCGTAGCCTTGTCTCCGGTCCTCCAACAGCAGCTGGTTGGCCCCGGTTCTTCTCTTCCTCCGGGCCTTCTCTCGCCGCCGCGGCCTCACCCCAGGTCGCGGCCGACCCGGAGGGAAGCTCGAGCCTTGTCCGCGGCGGGGAGGCCCCTTGCTTCCTCCTCCGCGGCCTCGTCTTGACCCTCCATCGCCACGACGATTCACTCTCCGTTCACGCCTGCGATCCGCTCTAGAAACCCGCCGATCTGTAATCCGGCCGGACCGGACCAGACCGACTCGCGTGTCAACATCAGTACAATTGTCGCTGGATAATAACATCTTTGGGACACGCCCTTTTAATTTTTTTTTTCTTTTGTAATATTCTCGAATTGTTTTATAGGGTTACTGGCCTGGTGTTTGTTCTGAGCCATATATTCCGAATTATGGGGGGGATGTGGTGATGTAAGGACAGCGAAGATTACGTGAAATGGGTGGATTAATCTTTGTAATCACCGATTATTTTAGTTGATGTAATGTACAGATTTAATGTAAACTATAGTTTAAATATTTGATCACACTTGGCGTTCTCTTTATGCTTTATTGGCATAATATGATTATTCATAAATTTGCTCATGCGTCATTCTATTTTTTTAGTCTAACAGTGACAACGACGTGATGTGGCCATAGATGATGAAGGGTTGTATCAATCTCGGGTTTATGTTTATTGGCATTATGTAATTATTTACTATTGATTTAGGCATGCATTGTTCTATTTTTAATCCGTTGGTGACAATGACGTGACGTGCCCATAGATGATGAAGGGTTGTATCAATCTTAGGTTTATGTGTTATTTAAAGAGATGATAAGAAAGGTAGGTTGTCTATGAGCTGAATATGATAATTATCAAACTGGAGTTTGATCAATTATTTTGATGTTTAGTGGAGTATGCCACCCTATTGGGTGTCATTTTTTGTTTGGTCTTGTGATTAGATCTCACTTTTGAATTAATTTATAAAACCATCTGTGATCATGTCATGATGTTGATGTATACTGAATTATGGGAGCCAAGTTAACCAATGCTGAGCACTTGTCGAGAGAAAAATTATATAAGAACTTGTTAACCAACGTGTCGGAAAATCCAATTGAGATTATTAACCTACATTTGTAAATGAGTTATATTAGAGAAATCCCATATCAAAAAATTATTATGATGTAGAATGATGGGCTAAAAACTTTGCTCCCTCTTGGCGATCTTCTCAAAAGAATGTATCGAGACTTTTGTTGACAAAAAATATTAGAGCCTATGATTGCAATTTTTAGGTAGGTTCATAGTAACACGAGCCGACACGTGTCAAAACCACGACATTTATGGGCAAGTGAGCGTGTCCAAGCAATGCATGCCCATAGGAAGTTGATGCAGTATCAAAGCCCATGGTTACAATTTTATGAGCAAGTGAACGTTAGCAACGCAAGCCCATGGGAAGTTGACCTAACTTGAGCTCAGAGGAAAATCGTTATTTGTGATGATGTACATGTGAGTGAATTGTGTTAAAAAAATCCCACATAAAAGAATTTGTGTAGTATAAAATAGTTGACTCATAACTAATTAACTTAAACTTGACGATGTAGTGTAGAGTAGTTGACTCATAACTCATTAGCTTAAGCTTGGCAATCTCCTCGAGAAAAGGTATTGGATCAGATTTTCGCTGCACACTCCTAATAAGGATCAAGATATTGATAACTAAATTGATTTTCATGTATCCTTCTCTCAAAACACTTTGAAGGGAGCCCAGGCGAAATCACAAGAGCTATCATTTCTCAACTTGTTAATCTCCTAAACTGGGCCCAATAGCTGCCCGGTCCACTACATACCATCTGTGAAGCTTGGCCCGTATATGGCCCAAGTATGGGCTTGGGCCATCTAACAAAACCTCTCTTTTGTTCATCTTTTGCATGTTTGAAGAACAGCCCAAGGCCCAAAAGTGAAGTAGGGGAGGGAAAAGCTTTACTGAGAATAATCCCCGATCGAAGTAAATAAGAACATCACCCATATTTATATTTACTTAAATACCCATAACCGGTCAATCAAAGCCGATCAGAGAATTGATTAGAGAAAGATTCCTTCACCAGAAATGGAGGGAGAGCCGACTACCGCCACAAGCGAAACACTTGCTAGCTACGCAATCCTCTTATCTAACCCTTTTAACTTTGCCATTTTTTTATGCTAAAAAAATAAATTATATCCATAAATGAATTGAACAAGCACGCAATGTACTTGCAATGCACGCATCAAATTGAGTCCCCAATATCGTTTCCTTCTCTCCGGATCCCGTGGGGCCCACTCGAACGCATTCGAGCATGTTTTAATTTTTAAGAAATTCTTTGCGGAATAACCTCGTAAGACGTTGGCAAATTCCCTTTTTTTTTTTTTTTTTTTTTTTTTTTTTTTTTTGGGTCGTGAAAATATTGCCGTAGGAGGCAAGAAAGTGCGGATGTACCAATAGCAATAGGCATATTCCTCAAAAAGGGAAAGCTCGCTGAAAGTACTCCCAACGCGTCGAGAGCTGATTAGAGTACAAAATAGGAGTCCTCACGTGCGTGTCGTATGCGCTCCGTCTACGTCGCAAATTCATCGACGAATCCCTCCTCAAAACGGACAAAGCGGCCGCCTAGGGAATAGGCCCAAGTTCACGAAAGAAAATCTTGGGCACTTTGAAAAAATCTGTTTGTTGGTTTTCGAAAAATTATTGTCCGACTTTTCAATATTTTGACGATGGAAAATTAATCGATTTATGAAAAACACTTTTTATAGATCGAAAATAATAAGTTTTGATTGGAGCCTTATGATAAGAAAAAATCACTTTTCCATCAAACAAATAAAAAGTAATCTAAAAATAATTGTCATTTCGATGAAATAAGCATGCCTTTTATAAGAAAGAAAACATTTTATTAGCTACTCCTATAATCATTGAATTGACATTCCTTCCAATATTTCAAAGTGTACAAATGCCTAGTCCATCAATCAGTCATGAGTTTTAGTGTCCCTTATCGACATTCGCAAGAAAATCATAATTTCGAAAAGTTAATTATTTTTGAGCCACTTAAAATTCCTCATTTTTACATCTTTTTTCATGAAATTAAGTGTCTACAACTTTCGACGCCATTGAGTTATCTTAATGGGCACGTCTCGTTACACCCAAAGAAAAAGAATTATAGTAACCACATGCGATATCAAGTGAAATTTTCTAATCCTTTTGACTTCACTTATCATTATTATAAGTTGATTACGTGGTTAGCTCTACTTCCATGTACTTAATATTATATGCCCGCTTCCCGGCAATATTAGGGTTGATTTACGGGTACCGTATCGCCGTCCCCGTCGAGGAAAATCGTGGGAAATCATCATACTCGTTCTCCATAAAATCAAACCAACATGAAGGAACCCTAAGTTAAGCTGGAAAAACGAACGAAATTGAGCAGAAATTACTTCGTCTCACGCACATTTAAAAAAAAATAATAATAATTCACTTCGGGCCACTCATCTTAAACGTCCTCGACGGGCGGTGGAGAATTTGTCAGTCGCATCATCACTAGATTAATCATTCATTGGGGCAAGAAAAATAAAAATAATGAAACGTGTCATGCAATTACCACTGCATGTCAATGAATCTCGTCAATTTAAAGCACATTGGTTTTTTAATATATTCGATTGAGATTTGGCGCAAAAATCTATGCGTTTGTGCTCAATGTATCTTAATTTTTTAAATTCAACGAATCACACAAGAAAATCTTGTTACTGTAACATAGCTGATTTAATAATATTTTATTTCTTGGGAAGTTTTCAAATATGAGTTGAAAATGCCATTATTTTTTCAAATAAGGGTTTAAATTGAATATTATTATTTTAAATAAGAGCATGAAAATGGCTTCTTTTCCTTAAATAAAGGTTGAAATAGATTTTATGTCAAATAAAAGTCTAAAGTTGCCATATTAGTCTCAAAGATGAGTCTGACCTCCCAACTAGGGGCATTTTTTTTTTTTCCTTTTTTCTATTTTTTCTTTCCATAAAAAACTCAAAAGTAAAAAGGCTAAAACTTAAATAAAGAAATAACGAAATACATGGGTAGGAGGCCTAGCTAATATTTTTTTCTTTTTTTATGGAAAAAAATGCCTTTTTTATTTTTAATCTAATTTAACTAAAATTTAAGTTAAATTTATCTTTGGATGAAATTGTCCTTAATCGATCGGAATATCTTGCCGACTAACGAACCAATAAGGTTAGGCCATTAGTTAAAATAACCATAATCACTTCATATCATCATTTAAAATAAAGTCATATTTGAGCTCTTATTTAAAAAAAAACAATGGCTTGTCAGAATTTTATTTGAAAATTTTCCTATTTTCTCTAGTACCATGCATTTCCTTTGCTCTAGTATTTTTCAACTTTCGCATCGAATTCGAAATGCGAAGGAAATTGGAGGGAGGGGGAAGGAGGGATGGTCATTCAAAAGCGGTCAACGCGGCGACCGGGACTAGCCGGTGCAGAGAGCATAAAAAAAAAAAAGCGAATGATCCCCCGCCTCGTAACGCGATACTCCCCATCACCTCCACGTGTCCGGTCTTATCCCCTTCTCCCACCTCTATAAAAGGCTAGAAAAGCCTCCCCGGAACGAGAAAGAAAGAGAAGAAAACCCAGTCAAAGTTTATACCGTTGAAAAAGCACAGCTTCCTCTCTCCATTTCCATCTCCATCTCCATCTTTACCTTCACTCTCTCTCGATTTCTCCGCCGCCGTAATGGCCACCGGCCTCCTTCCCTCCGGAACCCTCGCCGTCAAGGCCGCCGCCTCCTCCTCCGGCGAGCGCAAGCCGGGCCCCGCCGGCCGGCGAAGCCCCTCCTCCTCCAACAACGGCTGGTTGGCCCCGATCTTCGGCTTCTCCGCCGACCCGGGCTACATTGACTCCGCCGCCGGCGAGGTCGCCTACCCCCAGAAGGCCGACCCGGAGGGAGGCTCAAGCCTGTCCGCGGCGGGGAGGCCCCGCCCCGACCCGATTCGGTTCACGGAGGAGAAGGCGCGGCTCCTCAGGCTCATGACCTCCGACGCGGCCTCCCTCCACGACGCCATGTACCACTCCGCGATCGCGTCCCGCCTCGCTTCCGACTTCGGGAACCCGACCGATCTGTAATCCGGCCGGACCGGAACGTGTCAACATCAGTACGATTGTCGCTGGATAATAACATCTTTGGGACACGCCCTTTTAATTTTTTTTTTCTTTTGTAATATTCTCGAATTGTTTATTTAGGTTAGTGGCCTGGTGTTTGTTCTGAGCCATATATTCCGAATTATGGGGGGGATGTGGTGATGTAAGGACAGCGAAGATTACGTGAAATGGGTGGATTAATCTTTGTAATCACCAATTATTTTAGTTGATGTAATGTACAGATTTAATGTATATTATAGTTTAAATATTTGATCACACTTGGCGTTCTCTTTGTTGGCATAATTTGATTATTCATAAATTTGGTCGTGCATCATTTTATTTTTAGTCTACCAGCGACAACGACGTGATATGGTCATAGATAATGAAGGGTTGTATCAATCTCGGGTTTATGTGTTGTTGTCATTATGTAATTATTCACTATTGATTTAGGCATGCATTATTCTATTTTTAATTAGTCAACAACAATAACATGTGCGCCCATATATGATGAAGGGTTCTATCAATCTCAAATTTATGTGTTATTTAAAGAGATGATAAGAAAGATAGGTTGTATAATGTATATGAGCTGAATATGATAATTATCAAACTTGAGCTTAATCAACTACTTTGATGTTTAGTGGAGTGTGTCACCCTATTGGTGTCATTTTTTGTTTGGTCTTGTGATTGGATCTCACTTTTGAATTAATTTATAAAACCATATGTGATCATGATGTGTACTAAATTATGGGAGCCAAGTTAACAAATGCCGGGCACTTGTTGAGAGAAAAATTATATAAGAACTCTAGTGTTGACATCTATCTATTCTAAGAAAAAAAATCAAAATTTGCAAGATGTTGATGGAGCATAAAATGGAAAAAAAAAAGTACAAATCTATTCAAACACGCCACTTCGACTTGTAAAGTACTAATTACACACGTCATATGAAAAGTTAGTATACTAAGCAGTGCATAAACGGAGAGTCAAATGTCCAGTTGGTAGATTGTTTGTGAATTTCGGTCCCTTATCAAGGTTCGAAGGGATATCGTAATTTCGAAAAGCTAGTTAGTTTTGTGCTGCTTAGAATTCTTACCTTTTCCCCATTTTTTCATGAAATTGAGTGCCTATAACTTTCAATGCCATTGAGTTATGGTCACGTCTCGTTACACCTAAATTAAAAGAATTATCACCACCAAATTCGATTTCAAGTGAAATTTTCTAATCTTTTGGACACTGGTTATTATTATTATTATTATTATTATTATTATTATTATTATTATAAGTTGATTGTGTGGTTAGCTCTACTTCCATGTACCTAAAATTGTATACGTCCGCTTCATAGTAAGATTCGGGTTAATTTCCGGGTACCGTATCGCCATCGCCATCGAGGAAAATCATGGGAAATCATCACACTCATTCTCCAAAAGAATCATATCAAAATGAAGAAACCCCAAGTGAAGCTGGAAAATTGAACGAAATTGAGAAGAAATTGCTTCGTATTCCGCACATTTAACAAGATAAATAACTACAGCCATTCCCCTTAAACGTCCTCGACGGGTTGTCAACAATTTCTTAGTCGCATTGCCACTAGATTAATCATTTATCAGCACAAAAGATAATAATAATGAACGCGTGATGTAATTAGTCATCTGGAGACGCTCAATATAGATGAATCCAAGATCGACATCAGTTTAAAATGAATCACCATTTCAACACGTTTGACTGAGACTAACAATGTATGTAAAGAATGTTAGAACTCAAAAAAAATTTGGTGCATCATATGTGCTGCACTCACTATATCTTAGGATTTCGAATTCAGTAAATCGTGCAAGAAAATCCCTTTATTGTAACGTAGCTAATCTAATATTTTTATCTAGTAGCTTACATCACATGTCCTTTTGTGTAGTATTTTTCAATCGAATTGGAGAAATTTGATTTTGAATCAGGGTATCAATTTGGGGTTTTACTCACCGTTAGTTATAGGTGTGTCAATTTGTAATTTTTCATGAGGATGATCCAATTTAACAGAAATTAATGGAGAGTATACAAATATAAAGTTTCGAGGATTTTTGTGGTTACAAAATTAGTTTAATATAAATTTGTTATAAGCGTATAAATTTGAGGTTTTTTATAACATTAATTAGGGGTGAACGATTCCAAGTTCTACTTGAAATTTGGAATCTATCCATCAAAATAGATTCTTTAATTTTTAGAATCTAGAATTTACCATTTACCCTACATATTCAAAAACCCAGAACCTACCTTATTACAAGCTCCAGGGTCGATTTCAAAATCTACCTATATTCCATCTATTGTCTTGATTGAACAATTGTAATAAATCTTCATCGCTAATGACTACTCTATGCAAAAATTTATAAATCTTAACTCATATTTATATACATGAAAAATATAAAATATTAACAGAGTAAATGTTTCCTTCATGAATATCATTGGAAATGAAAACTCAGACTAGTGGATTCATAATATGCACTTATCATTGGATGACACCGCCTCCCTCCACAACGCCATGTACCACTCCGCAATCGCCTCCCGCTTGGCTTCGGACTTCAGGAATCGGACCGATCTGTAATCTGGCCGGACCGGACCATGACAACATCCGTACGATTGTCGCTGTGTGACATCTTTAGGACACACTCTTTTAACTTTTTTTTCCTTGGAATTGTTTTTTTTTTTTTTGTCATAAACGAGTTTTATTTATATAATAAACTGGACTCAGCCAGGAGAGCCCAAACCGGGAGTGTCGTTATAAAGCAAAGCCCAAAGGGCCTGAGAGGAGAAGATATAGTCAGGAGCCTTATTCACTCCAAATTGAAACACAGCAGCCTTCACCTCTTCCATGGTTAGTTTTGCCACTAAAGAATTGTTCATTTCATCACCAACTCTTTTGGGACATAGTTCAAAGTTTCTAGGCCCCATCGATGTATATAGGTCCCGAAAAAAAGAGATTGTTTTTTTTTTTTTTTTGTTCAGGTTAGTGGCCAGGTTTTTGTTCCGAGTCATATTCCGAATTATGGGTGGGATGCGGTGATGTAAGGACAGCAAAGGTTACGTGAAATGGGCGGATTAATCTTTGTAATCACCTATTATTTTAGTTAATCACTGATGTAATGTACATATTTAGTATAGTTTAAATATTCAACCACTCTTGGCATTCTCTTTATTGGCATTTTGTAATTCTTCATTTTTAATCCGTCCGCAACAACGACATGATGCGCCCACATATGACGAAGGGTTGTATTGATCTCAGGTTTATGTAACTTTTAAAGAGATGATAAGAAAGGTAGATCATATATAAGCCGAATTAGATAATTATCAAATTTGAGTCTATCAATGATTTTGATGTTTAGTGGAGTGAATCACCTATTGGGGTCATTGTTTGTTTGGTCTTGTGATTGGACCTCACTTTCAAATTAATTTATAAAATCATCTCTGATTGTATCATGATGTTGATGAGTGATGAAATATGGGAGCCATGCTAACCAATGCCAGGCACTTTTTGAGAAAAAAATAATATGAGAATTCCTATGCTGTCATCGGTCTATCATGAAATTTTCAAGTATTTCGTTATGAGAAAAAACCAAAGTTCGCAATATTTTGATTGGGCAAATAATGGAAATAGTAAAAGCCTATTCAAATACGCCATTTCAATTTTCAAAGTACGAATTACACACATCATAGGAAAAGTCTGTATACTGAGCACTATACCATATTCTAATTTAATCATTTTGCAATTGCTTGAATCGCAATCTTGAACAGATCCTTCATGTTAAACCTGGTTATATAAGATGCGCTGCAAAATTTGAATTCGATCTTGTAGTAAAACGGTCCGTGTATAGTGCTGATGAAGGATTGCACCCGATTTTCTTATCCTCCATCAATTTGTTCGACCCTTTGTCATTCGAAGCAAGCTTTGGGGCCTTGGGTAAACATGGACATGAAGTGAACATGGGTGGCCTGGTTTTCCACTTGTAGTGCGACTTGTCGAAAGAGACGTGCAATTTGTCGGGAGAGGAGGATTGAATGTACGTTTTGAGCTCTATTTTTAAATCATTAAGAAGCGCAGATACATGCAATGAACCTATCTTTGTCAGATTCGTCAGCTGAACAGAGTTCGTGGGGAGTTCAATTCGCCCGGGGACCCGAGAATATTGCAGATGTCTCTGTCCACAGGGAAGCATTCTGAGCTGCAAGTGCTTCCCACTGCTCGACTCTTGCATGGCTCCCACGTCTTGAAATTCTTACTCCCATCACAAGTTACATAACATTCGCCATTACGAATGTTAGTAGACGTCCGAGACGCCCAGATCTTCGCAAACACTGTTTAACAGGTGCAGAGACATCGGCATCAATGCCTCGTGCAAATAAGTTCTTTTCCTCAAAAGGTGCTGGAGAAAAGTAACTAGACGGTGGATTCATTTGCCCGTTCTTTACCGTGTATATGCATAAGATTTCCATGATATATGCGGGCAAGATGAACAGAGGCAAGTGGGCAAAGCCTCCTTCTCAAACGGTTTTTTCCCGAAGGAAACACGAGAGCTCACGAGCTTGCCTTTCAATTCCATGACCCAAAAGCACGGCGCAGGCATGTAGACAGATGAGTAACAAGCGAGCCGGCAGAGACTATCTCATTCGCAAAACTAAACTATTTGCCTAAACCAAGAAATCAAATCTTCAATTATATAGAGATAGATCTCCTCTCCACTCCACCATGGCACTCTGCACAAAGGTTGTCTAAACGGTCAAGCCAGTGAAGGGAGGCTGGAGACCTAACCGAGCATGGCAGAACTTACAATTAAACCTGATGAAGAGCTGGTATCTATATCAAGTCTCCTTAACATGATTGGACTTAAGCAAGAGGCAATTGCAGGATAGGGCCCCGTTCCCAACACCCCTACCACCACAACCAAAAAATGGGAGTACAATATGGTCCTACAAAACCTTCCAGCGCTACCGACATTAAAGACGTGTGCGGACTCGATTTTACTGTCTTCAAGCTCCTCACATCACTTGCTTCCAGTGTCATATATGTCCGTGCTGCACATATTTATTCACCGAAACATTTTTCCATGGACCAAAAACAAGAAGTTTAGATTGAGGGAAAGCGCATAATCACTTTCTCTAAACTACTAAATAAATGAAAATGAATCTGAAAATGACCACTTTTCGATGAAATAAACATGCCCTGAATATAACTTTGAATGAATAGATTGGGTAAAGAGAAAATATTTATATAGCTGCTACTATAATCACCGAATCACTGTTCCTTCTGGTATTTCAAAGAACAAATGCCCAGTCGATCGACTATTCGCGAATTTCATTGTCCCTCATCGAGGTTCGAAGGAAGATTGTTTGAAAAGTTAGTGCTAGACCGCTTAAGGCGCGTTTGATAACTTGCTCAATAGTAACTTATTCTATTCTTTTGTTCTAAGAAGTAGATTTGAAACATAAATTCTTTTAATAAATGTTTTGTTCCCATTCCGAAAAACGAAAATCCATTCTTTTGTTCCTAAG
Source organism: Eucalyptus shirleyi (assembly GCA_017140165.1). Taxonomy (NCBI): domain Eukaryota; kingdom Viridiplantae; phylum Streptophyta; class Magnoliopsida; order Myrtales; family Myrtaceae; genus Eucalyptus; species Eucalyptus shirleyi. The sequence continues at coordinate 15,079,737 of CM029448.1, read as the reverse complement.
AATAGATTTAGAACATAATCAAAAAGTAAAAAAAAAAATTACTTCTTTGTTCTTGAAAATAATTGTAGAATCAAATCCAAACCTACTTTTCTTTTCTTCTTTTCTCCTTCTCTCTTCTTCTCCCTTCTTCTTCCCCCAACCAGTGGCCAATTGCCGCCGCCACCATTGGCCATGGTCGGTGATCGGCCGAGCGAGGTTTGACAAGCTCATCGAAGCCTCGCCATTAGCCTCGACCTCACCCAGGCAACATAAGGTCAGCCTTGCCTTGGCCTGGTGAGGCCCAACCTCATGGTAGCTAGCAAAGACGAGGCTTGTAGTGGCTAAGTGAGCCTTCAACGAGCTCATCAGACCTCGCCCAATTTATCACCAACAACTGACCACAAAGAAGGAGGGAGAAGAAGAGAAAGGAAAAAGAAAAAATAAGAAAAATGTAATAAAAGTATTTAAAAAATTAAAAAAAAATTAGGAGTCCTACCAAATGCATTTTTATTCGGAAATAAAAATTTTGGATAATTACCAAAAACTTGAAAATTATTGCGGAGAGCAGAATAAAAATGAATAATTTCTTAGTAGAAATTGTTTCCGAAAAAAAAAAAAAAAAGTCATTATGGAACGCACACTTAGAAATCTTTCTTTTTCCCTGCTTTTTTTTTTCATGAAATTGAGTGCGTGCCACCGTAGACGCCACTGAGTTATATTGGTAGGTCAATGTGATTTTCACGTCCCGTTACACTTGAACAAAAAAAATTATTCGAGTGAAATTTTCTACATCTCAGACTTTATTATTATTATTAGCTGATTATGTAGTTGGCTCTACTTCCATGTACCTAAAATTGTATATGTCCGCTTCATAGCAAGATTCAGGTTTAATTTCCGGGTACCATCTCGCCATCGCCATCGCCATCGAGGAAAATCATAGGAAATCATCATACTCGTTCTCCAAAAGAATCAAATCAAAATGAAGGAACCCTAAGTTAAGCTGGAAAAATTAAGGAAATTAAGCAGAAATTACTTCGTCTCGGGCACGTTTAAAAGGATGATTAACCACGACCATTCCCCCTAAACGTCCTCGACGGGTTGTCAACAATTTACGGGTTGTCAACAATTTCTTAGTCACAACTTCACTAGTTTAATCATTTATCAGCGCCAAAAAGGATAATAATGAACATGTCATGTAATTGGGTCATCTGTAAACGCTTTATGTAGACGAATTAGAGATCGCCATTAGTTTGAAATAAATTAGCATTTCAACACAATCAACCGAAACTAATGATATATGTAAAGAATGTTATAACTCAATTTTTTTTTTTTTGGTGCGTCATATGTGTTGTGTTCACTATATTTTAACATTTCAAATTCAATTAATCGCACGAATAAAGTAATGTAGCTAATCTAATATTATTCTCTAGTAGCTTACATTTACTTTTGTGTAGTATCTTTCAATTCAAATAGGAGAAATTTGATATTAAATCGATATACCAGTTTAGGGTTTTACCTACCGTTTGTTACAAATGTATCAATTTATGGTTTTTCGTGGTAATAATCCAATTTAACAATAACTAATGAAGGGTATACAAATATACAAGTTTGGTGTTTTTTGTGATAAAAAAAAATAGTTTGGTATAAATTTGTTATAAGTGCATCAATTTGAGATTTTTGGCGGCATTAACTAAGGGTGAGCAATTCTAGGTTCCGCTTGAAATTTAAAATCTATCTATCAAAATAGGTTCCGTGATTTTTGGAACTTATAATCTACCATACATATCCAAAAACTTGAAACCTACCCTATCATAGATTCTAGGGTCAGTTTTAGAATCTACCCATATTCTATTTGTAGTCTTAATTGAAAGATTACAATTAATCATCTTCACTAATAATCACTATTTGCTAAAATCCATAAATTATAACTTATTTTTAGATATATGAAAAATATGAAATATTAATAAATTAAAAGTCTCGGTCATGGAGATAGTTGGAAATAGAAGCTTATACTAGTGGATTCATATTACACACTCATTATTAAATGCCATATAATGCCATAGGGTTGCGAGAAGGCATAACTGAAAAAACCTAGACTTGTTTTAGGACAGGTTCCGATTTTGGATCTTGAAAACTATTCTGCATATTCTAGAAGAAACCTAGGATTGACCCCAATTCTAGCCCACAATTCTAGCCCACAACTATTATCACTTCTAGTATTGACCCCATTTTTTATTAAAAAAAAAACTCTTTAAAAGAAAATGATAAAAGGGAGAGGTGGATCATTAAAAAGCAATTAATACAGACTAGCCAATGCAACGAGCAAAAAAAATGAATAATCCTCCTCATAACGTGTAGGAGTGTGCAATCAAACCGATTTTACCCAAGAAAAGGATTGCACTGCCCAAAAAAAGGTCTGCAAACTAGTTCCCGAATAGGTTCCAAATTTTTCAAACTCGTTATAATTGGGCTAAGAACAGGTTTTGAGTGATTGCCCAACAAGAGAATTGGCTTCAGAATCGATTTTGTAAACTAAAAGCCAAAATCTTAATTTCTTTTCTCCTAAGTTCTAACAACAAAACTCTTTCAACATTTGTCTCTTCTCAGAATTTCTCGATAGTTTTTTCTCTTCCCCTAATTCTTTATAAATGAATGGAGAATGGATTTCTTTTTCTTCATCTTTTACATTGAATCATTTCAATATTCATGGCCTCATACAATTTTTTATAAAAAATAATAAATAAATAAATAAAACGAGTTCACAAATAAACCTTGAAACTAGGCCGAAAAAACAATGTAGGCTCCAGGACCAATTACTGACAAACGAAATAGGTTTTTTCAAGATCTAAAAAGTAAGAATCAATTTAAACATGGTAGATTCCAGATTCTAGCTCTAGTACCTAGTCCTTCTAGAACCCATCACCCCTAATCGTGTGCTTTAGAACCTACTCGTTCTAGAACCCGTCACCTCCTCGTGTCCAGTCTTATCCCCTTGTCCTCTCCTCCCCTCTATAAAAGGCTAAAAAGCCACCCCCGAAGGAGGAGAAAGAGTAGAAAACCAGTCAGGTTTATGCAGTTGAAAGGACCACCTCCGCCCTCCATCTCCATCTCACGTCACTCTCACTCTCTCTTTCTCTCGATTTCTCCGCCGCCGTAATGGCCACCGGCCTCCTTCCCTCCGGAACCCTCGCCGTCAAGGCCGCCGCCTCCTCCTCCTCCAACAACAAGTGGCTGGCCCCGATCTTCGGCTTCTCCGCCGAGCCGGGCTACATTGACTCCGCCGGCGGCAGCAGCGGCAAGGTCGCCTACCCCAGGAAGGCCGACTTGGAGGGCTCGGGCTCGAGCCTGTCCACGGCGGGGAGCCCCGCCCCGACCCGATCCGGTTCACGGAGGAGAAGGCGCGGCTCCTCAGGCTCATGACCTCCGACGCGGCCTCCCGCCACGACGCCATGTATCACTCCGCGATCGCGTCCCGCCTCGCTTCGGACTTCGGGAACCGGACCGATCTGTAATCCGGCCGGACCGGATTAGGCCGGACCGGACCATGTTAACATCAGTACGATTGTCGCTGTATAACATCTTTAGGACACACTTTCAATTTTTTTTTTTTCCCTTGTGTTTATATTCTCGAATTGTTTTTTAAGGTCAGTGACCAGATGTCGTTCCGAATCGTAATATTCCGAATTATGGGTGGGATGTGGTGATGTAAGGACAGCGAAGGTTACGTGGAATGGGTGGATTAATCTTTGTGATCACCTATCATTTTAGTTGATAACTGATGTAATGTACATATTTAATGTTTAATGTATTTGACCACTCTTGGCATTCTCTTTATTGGCATCAAGTGATTATTAATCAGTAACTTGGGCATGCGTCCTTCTATTTTTAATCTGTCGGGGACATCGACGTGATGTGCCCATAGATAGTGAAGGGTTTTATCAATCCCGGAAAAGAAAGTAGGTTATATATAAGCTAAATACGATGATTATCAAACTTAAGTCGATCAATGATTTTGATGTTTAGTGGAGTAAGTCACCTGTTGTGGTCATTGTTCGTCTGGTATCGTGATTGGATCTCACTTTCAAGTTGATTTATGAAACCATATGTGATTATGTCATGAAGTTGATACATGGTGAAATATGGGAGCCATGTTAACCAATGTCGGGCACTCATTAAAAAAAATATCATATGAGAACTCTCATGTTGATATATGTCTATTAGTAATGAGAAAAAGCCAAAGTCCACAAAATTTTAATTGGGCAAATAATAGAAATAGTAAAAGCCTATTCAAACACGCCTTTCGATTTCCAAAATAATAATTACACAACATAACAAAGGTTAGTGTAGCGAGCACCATTGTATTTTCTAACTTGATTGTTTAACAAGTGTTCGAATGGCAATCTTGAACAAATCCTTCATGTTAACACCGCTTATATAAGATGCACTGCAAACATTAAATTTGATCTTGTAGTAATACGTTCCATGTACGGTGCTGATGAAGGATTGCACTCCATGATCTCGTCCTCCATCAACTTTTTCGGTCCTTCTTCATTCGAAGCAAGCTTTGGGCTCTTGGGTCAAAATGGACATGAAGTCAACATGGGATGTCCGGTTTTCCATCTGTTGTGCAACTCGTGGAAAGATACATGCAATTTGTCGGAAGAGGAGTATCGAATTTGTTTTATGAACTCTGTTCTGTATCATTGAGAAGTGGAGATGCACGCGATGGACCTATCTCAGTCAGATTCGTGAGCTGAACAGAGGTCATGGCGAGTTCAATTTGCCCGGGGACCTGAGCAAATTGCAAACGTCTCTTTCCACAAGAACCATTCTGAGCTGCAAGTGCTTTCGACTGCTCGACTCTTGCACGGCTCCCAGGCCTTCAAATTCTCACTCTCATCACAAGTTACGTTCGCCATTATGAAGGTTAGCACATATACGAGATGCCCAGATCTTTGCAAACACCGTTTAACAGGTGCAGAGACATCAGCATCAATGCCTTGTGCAAATAAGTTCTTTTCCTCAAAAGGTTCAAACTGAGAAGAAAAGAAACTGGACAGTGAATTCATTAACAGGCTATTGCAAGAACCGCATACGAGAGTCCCATAATGTGAGCAAGCAAGATGAGTAAGAACAGGTGATTCACAAAAGGCAAGGAAAATGAGCACAGGCAAGGAGGCATTGCCTCCTGCTCAATGGTTTTTTTCTTACAAAAGAACCGCCAGAGCACACAAGCTTGCCTTTCGATTCCATGACCCAGAAATACAGCGCACACGTGTAGACATACGGGTAATGGATGCAACTGGGTAACAAGCGAGCCAACAGAGACAATTTGCAAAACAAAAGAAATTGCCTAAACCAAGAAATCAAATCCTCAATTATATAGAGATAAACCTCCTATCCATTCCACCATGGCACTCTGCACAAAGGTTGTCTAAACAGTCAAGCCAGTGAAGGGAGGCTGGAGACTTAACTGAGCATGACAGAACTTATAATTAAACCTGAAGAATCGACAAGAGCTGGTCATTTATTCAAAACATTAGCAAGTCTCTATATCATGATTGGATGTAATCGAGAGGCAAATACAGGATTGGACCCCAATTCCCAACACCCCCTACCACAACCAAAAAATGGGAGTACAACATTACTTAAAATATGATCCTGCAAAAATTACCAGTGCTAACATGCACCAGGGCGTGTAAGAATTGATCGACCAACATTAAAGACGTGAGGACTTGATTTTACTCTGTCTTCCAGCTCCTTGTATCACTTGCTTTCAGCGTCGTATATGTCCGTGCTGCAAATGTTTATTAAGGAAAAGCAACAATACTATTGAAAGAACCACACAAATCAAATTGAAAGACAACATAAGATTATAAGATCTTCACTTAGTCCCTGAAGGTTAAAAAGCATCTAGTTCAATGAATTATAGTAATTTTACAAGCTATAGTAAAATGCAAAGGACAACTTCTGTAAATTTGTAGGTGAATTTCTCACTGCTAAGCTACAAACACAATGAGGGACACCTGCAGGAAAACAAAATCCACGAATAACGCAAGGTAGAGGAATTGATTTAATATATGAGAAGATGGGGTTGGAAATGTTGACCCATACAAACAATAGAAGACAAGGCTCCTCAAACCTATAGATTTCAGCCAAAAACTCCTTGCTACGTATTAAAAGAAGCTGTATCTTAGTTCACATCTTTAAATCATCCGCAGCAGAAGAATAGAGACCTTACATGCCAACATCCTGGGAAGACCTTGACATGCATTTGAAGATAATACTTTTTTCAGAAAGAAAGAGCCCATCACTAAGGAAAACATTCCGTCGTAGTGTGCAAGTGAAGACTTGATTTCACAATTATACAATGATTCAAAACCTATTTGCCACCACCTAAGTATCCAAAGGATATCTAAAGAACTCAATCACTGGTTCTTTGAAATGGCTTTGTAAGCGCTATCAGAGCATGTATACCAAAGTTTGTCAAGGGATCAAGAGCGCGACAAGGCCATTAACGTTTAAGGTTTTGCACCTTATCCATCAAATCCTCAGTTCACTAAGATCATAAGGTTGAAACTGCTCGCTCAGAAGCACTACAAGACATGCATCTAGTAACCTCCTGTAATGAGACTCCTATTAAGTAAGGAATTAACATCTTGTAGCAACGGAGACACCACCATTTCCTAGATCCTAAACAATCACAAACCGTTAACGGATCAATCCGCAATAGACGGTAATAAATGGATACAATGGAAAATACCAATATATTTATCTGTAGAAGAACATTGGCAGAAAATCTCGACATAATTCAAAGACAAATGCTTTAATAAACACAATCCATCAATACCACGAACATGAACAGATGACAGCCAAAAGCACGAGATGGCAACAAAAAGAAAAAGAATGCAAGGAAAAGGATACACCAAGTAAAACCCATGAGCGAAAGCCCCAGCCAAGACGAGGGTAAACAAACGATCCCTCACCACCGGGTTCCTCCTCAACGAGAGCCGAACTGCAAAACCAGATTCCGAATCGAAGCAACACCAATTCAATAAGAAAACCAAAACCCAGATAGGATCCGACAGAAACGATTGAAAACCCAACGAAATTTGATCAAACTCTAAACGATCATCATACGTACTGAGAGGAAGAACAGGGGCGTATATAAGAGGGACCAAGAACTTAATCGGGGCTCCTTTGCTTTGCTTCCTCACAACAGCCTCCCTTTCAAATCACCAAAAAGAAAAAGACCAAAACCCTCGAGTCAACACAACCGATCAATTCAGATTATTCAAGAAAGATGCAGACTTTGAGCTTCAAAAAGACCCAATTTTTTTAAAAACAGAACGAGAATTGGGAACTTACTGGTTGGAGGAGTCGGACGGCGAGGCCATTCAAGAGAGATTGATAAATGTGCGCGGACGCTCGAGAGAGATTCGTCAGGAAAACAACGGAGTTTTCAACCAGAAAAAGAGTTTTTTTTTTTTAAAAAAATTACTAGAAAGCCAGAAAAGAGTTTTGCTGGGTTTAGAATTTCAGATCTCAAAATGATCTTTGGTTTTCATATTACAGTTGGCGCTGGCGTAGCGGTTTTCCGGTTTTGGAGACGGCGAGGAGCATTCGAGACGGCACGTCGTTTCAGCCCGCGCCCTTTGATTCTGGAGTTCTATATTGGGACGAGATTACTTTCAGTTTTTTTGTTTTGCTATATTACATGATTGCTGTTAGTTGATTTATCGAATTAACCTTCAATTTCCGTAAATATAAATTGATATTTGACAACATATCTTTTAGACAATTATGGTTTATGAACTGGTACTTTCTTATCTCAACTCGGGATTTTATTGTGCTTTCTAATAAAATCGATTAATGAAATAAATTTGGAGCTTGATTAGACTGCATAATATAGTCTAGGACTTGATTGAACCAATTACAAGATTCAGCTTTCGAATATGTTTCATACATAGGGCTTAGAACTTATGGTATACGCATTGTACCATACCTCATCAAAGTTTTACTGCTTGAAAATCCATTCATAATACAATTAAGCACACTTTAAAACAACAAATGACCAATTGAAAACATGACCTAAGTAGACAAAATTGGGTGAAAAACATTCATTCAAGTTCTACGGATGTTCGACTACTGGATTACGGGACTCAAATCGGGGAGGCCTCAACTCATGGGCTTCACCAGCGTGGGGGCATGGCACAAGGAAAGCTTCAAAAAAGCTTGGACCGAGAAAGCACCTCCGGCCATAATAGATTAATCCATTTGAAGGAATCATTCGTTTTAACATGGCAAAATTAGATCCATCAAATTGGTGGGTCGAGAGTCAGGTCGAAAATTATCTGAATCAAAATTAACTCATTTTTATGTGCAATGTAAATGTAGTGATCGGTAGGTATGTGACCCAAGATCAATTCTAATTTTTTTCATTAGATTATTGGTTTTTGGAATAAACGAGCAGTTTCATAAATCAGCTCGTTGAGGAAGAAAAAAATTAAATATCGTTAAAAATTTAAACTCTTTCCTGTTTTTCCTTCAAATTCTCGTCCCGTGACCCTCTGTCGGAACGAGGGCGAAGGATTTGAAAATTCAATTTTTGTATATAGACTCTTGGGAAATTTCCTCGCACTTTCGCCTCGAAGAAATTTAGGAACGGGGAGTGGATGAGGGGTAAAGTTTCAACCGGGAGTCCGTACAGATCGGACGGTCAGCAGGCTCTAAATCGAATCTAACGGAGGAGACGGCAGCGTCAGCTCTAAGCCATGTTAGACTAATGAAAAAAAGAAACAGGGAAAATCACGCTTTCCCTTCCATCTAAAACCTCCTCCCTGTACGGCTGTCCAACCTTTCCTCTCCCAACTTCACTTCGCTGCTCCTGAACCTATTCGAGATTCTCTGTGTCTCGGACACGCGCCAAAATCCCGACCTCTTCGCAATCATCAAATGGTGAGTTGGTTTATGTGGTGCTTTTCTTTCCTTTTCATCATCCCATTTTCCACGCGTCCATCCTTATATGGATAGATAGCTCGTGTTCTTGTTGTTGCTGGGTCTTCTTGAATCTCGATTCTTTTTGTGATTCTTCTCGAGCTTTTGGGTCCTGGTCAGATGTTGTTTCTTTTGGGGGTTCTGGAGCTGAGCGATCTGGTTTTACGTGATCGCAAAGTTTGGATTTTTTTTTTCTCATTTGGTTTGTTGTTTTAATTGTTGTTGTTTCCCTTGCGTGTCTCTTTCAGGCTTTGCCGAATCGGCCGATGTTCGATGACCCGAGGTTCAAGCTTCTCATCGTTGGCGATAAGGGCACTGGTAATTGTCACTGGCGTGCTCTGTTTTTACCAGTTTTGATTCAATCGCTCGTTACTTTGTATACAGAACAGGTGCATCTGCTGTCGTGATAAATTAGGGTTTGCTCTAGTTATTTTACTGTCGGGATCAGGAAAATATAACGTGCTTATGGCTATATATCCTTGAAGAGGATTTACCATTTGGAGTGGCGGACAGCATGTTTTTCCACAATTTCTGGGGATTTGTCTGAAATCGAAGGGTGTCAGACAAAAAGTGGTTTTGCGATCTTCTTCATTTGTCACGATGTAGAAGCCATGAGATGATATGTCTTTTCTTTCTAGTGTCGAGCAAGGGATAGCAGACTGAGCGTAGTCCGTTCCTTTGTGCAGGCAAAACGACTTTTCTGAAGAGACTTATTCCTGAGGAGTTTGAAGAGAAATATGAGCGTAAGCGACGTGGAAATGCCTGTTATTTCCTTTCCTTTTCTTTTCTTTTTTGATGTCATTAGAATATCATATTGTTTAGTCTGTACTAATCTTCTGGTATTGTCCTTGCGCATAACAGCAACTACTGGCGTCGAAGGCCATTCTCTGAATTTCTCGACAAACCGGGGGGGGACGATCTGGTTTGACTGCTTGGATACTCCAGGGCAGGTTCTAAGAGATGGATATTAGTGAGTAAAGAGAGTTCTGTCTTAGAATTTCCTTGCTTTATAAATCAGTGGAAGGATTTTTCAGATTCCAGTTTACGTTCTTGTGAATTCAGTGATAATAGGAAGAAAAATGTTGTGTTGAGCTTGTATTTTACAATGCTTTAATTACGGGGTAGCTATATTTTGGTTGGTAGTTTATTCAACTGTCTGGGTTTTACTAAGGATAACTATTATCACTTGATAGTGGTGCAGTCAATTCTTATTTGTAAAGTTGTGGAGGAAGAAGCAAGTATTTTTGCAAAAAAATTTCCACCGTAAAGGGTGCATATCTGTTTCAGGGTTGTCCTTAGTTCTGATTTTGTTAAAAGTTGGTAAAATTTATGTCAGTCGTATCTCTTCAAAACCTTATTTTCGGACTGCATCTTGTACTTAATGCTGGCGGTGTTAGAGTGGTCTTCTGAATGTGGCGATTTCCTTTATTCACATTTTAACCTTGCTTGTGGGAGAGGGATTCCCTCTCCCTCCCGTGTCTGTGGGTATCCAAATTTCAAACTTTTGTTCGTTGTTCTGCAGCATTCCTGGCCAGTGTGCAATTATTATGTTTGATGTCACTGCTCGATTGACATACAAGAATGTTCCCGGATGGCATCGTGATCTCTGCAGGTAGATTAGACACGCTGGCGACCTTTGTATTTGTTCTCGCATTACAGTTTTTGATGGTGCTATATCTTGCTAATTACCCATTAATTTAATAGGGTCTGTGAGAATATACCTATTGTTCTCTGTGGAAACAAGGTAGATGTGAAGAATAGGCAAGTTGAAGCAAAGCAGGTTACATTCCGGCGGAAGAAGAATTTGCAGTACTATGAAATTTCTGCAAAGAGCAAGTACAACTTGGAGAAACCCTTCCTCTACCTCGCCAGAGAACTTGCTGGGTACCTGAGCAGAACGTGCAAATCCTGTTTGCAAAAGTTGTTATGGTGTAGTAGCTAATCATTTGTTCTGGTGAACGCAGGGATCCAAATCTGCACTTTGTTGAGCCTTTTGCTCTTGCTCCTCCGGAAGTGCACATGGACTTTGATCCACAGCAGCAGTAAGAATCTTGGCCTATATTATCTGCTATTTGCGAAAGTTGTTATGGTCTAGTAGCTAATCATTTGTTTTGGTAAACGCAGGGATCCAAATCTGCACTTTGTTGAGCCTTTTGCTCTTGCTCCTCCGGAAGTGCACATGGACTTTGATCCACAGCAGCAGTAAGAATCTTGGCCTATATTATCTGCTTTATATAACGTTAATTTCTACGAATAGTCGTGTCGTCGTGCGTCCCGCCTTCGTCCTCCCCCTCCCTCTTCTGGATGCACTTAATTGCATAAATAAATCACAATCCTGCTTGCGATTGATGCGGTTTGTATTATGGAGTGGTAATTGTAGCTGTGGTTGCCTGTCCGGTCTGTCTGATCTTTTTGTTGGGTCACAGACAAAAAATCAGTCTTGTCGGGTCGGGTGTCACAGATATAATAGTATTCTGTGGCCAGCTTTTTTAGAAAGACAAAAAAGTCAGTCTTGTCGGATCGGGGTCTCAGATATAATAGGTATTTGTGGGTTTTTTCACAGATACGATGGGGTAAAAAGCCAAAAAATCGATATCGTGGGAGACAGATCTCTGTCGGCCAACGGAACAGCTTTTTCGGGTCACAGATATAATAGTATTATTCTGTGGCCAGTGTCTTTTAAAAAGTCACACTATTTTGTCTTTTTCGTAAATTGTTCTGTAGCTAGTTTTCTTTTTTTTGGGTCAAAGTTGTGTAGCTAGTTCTCAACTGTCCTTTGACCTACGGTGGTGGTTGTCTCGAACAGGCATGAGGCAGAACTTGCTGAAGCAGCTATTCAGCCACTTCCTGATGGCGCTGGAAAAGCAGTTTTTAGGTTTGGAGGCGGTAGTGGGCATTCGAGACGGCAGGTGGTTTCAGCCTGCTTCCTTGCGATTTTGGAGTTCTACATTGGGGAAGCGAGATGTTTTTGCTTTTTTGGTTTTGCTAAATTACATAATTGTTTCCGCTTGATTTATCAAATTGACCTCAATTTCGGCAAACATGTATTGATAGTTAACAGCATATATATTTTTTTAGACAATTGCAGTACATGGATGCTGTTAAATAGGTGGGACGGTTCAAAGATGGTCCGACCTAGATTAATTCATTTAATTTGTATTGATCCATTCTTATGTAATACAATTTTGATAATTTGTACTCACCCGATTTGTATTGCTGTAATGCATCCATTTAATTACTTTAGGCTCTTTATGTTAATGTGTTACTTGGTTAAAATTTTATGTCAAATTAAAAAAAGAAAAAAAAAAAGAGTAAAATAACAAAATATGACAATGTATGTAAATAAAATGAAAGAATCATAATAATTAGAGAAGTGCACATGTATCTGCTCTATGGATCGAACTAAAATTTTATAACACGACAAATTACAAGCTCTGCGAGTCCCACGCGAGAAAAAGATTCTTTACTTATATCAAACATAAAAACAAGCGCTAAGTGTGCAAATTGAAAAAGCCAACGTACGCTCAATGAGAACGCGAAATAGCCTTTGCACGTCATCATCACAAGCACCAAAAAACGAAATAGCCTTTGTGCATCGTCATCACGAACATCAAATCCCCGCTTACTCGATAATTCACATGATCGGGAGAAAGGGAAGCGTATCTCTTGCCGCTCCAACCTTGTAGTGTATGCAACTAATAAACAAGTACCTCCAAACCCACGTTAATAATGCCAATTTCAACGGTGAGCCGATGACATAACCAGTAAAAACAAGTGGCTAACGACAACCTCAAATTGCGAATTGAAAGCACCCCGACCTAAAAACCTCCGACTACGTACACCAAAGCACCACGATCACTGGTCTTCGACCACTTCTAGAAATCACCCCTCCCGCCTCCCCTCCCCTCTCTCTCTCTCTCTCTCTCTAAGCACGTTGCGAGTAAAGCGAGTCAAAACACGGGGAGATGGGAAGTGGGACCCATGGCGTTGACGTTGATTTCGGACACGACCGGACCAATTAAAAGATTTAGAAGTTAAACGCATTTCATACATAGGGTTCACAACTCTTGGCACAATTTTCTCAAAAGAAACACAATAAATTACTATGCGTGTTATTACATCTTATCAAAGTTTGATACTACGATTAAGTGTGCTTTAAAACGGCAAATGACCAATTGAACACATAATCTAAGGAGACAACATCGGGCGAAAAATATTCATCCACTGCCCATTTTTGCACGGGCATAGTGGCATGGCACAAGCACAGCTTCAAAAAACTTGGACCGAGCAAGCACGAATCGCCGGAGGTCTTACAAACGTTAAACAAACATTGAACAATGCATACTCCGTTCCTTAAAATCAGTTTTCTTTCTTTGGTGTCTTTGGAGAATTTCACCTAATTTTGTCGTTACACACCCAACAGTTGAGAATGAGTCGTTGTTGGTCCGATGATGGACATTACTTTAACATCCGACATTTGGATACCTGATCTCTTCCTTCCGTTTGCCTTGCAAAAGTTGAACTTCATCAATGGCCCTAGAACACTTTTTAATTTCAGGTTTCACTAAGGGCAAATTGTCTCTGGTCATGATTGATTAATTATTTGTAACTTTTTTTTTGTTTTGTTTTTGGGTGGATGGTCCATTTTTGATAAGGAATATTCAATTTAGAGTGTCAAAATTGATTAAGTTACCATGCAACCCGGCTTTGTTTGGCAATGGGAGGGATGAAATTATGGGCAAAATTTTAAATTTTTTCATGCTTTTCATTCAATTTTGGTTCCCTAAAATCAGTTCTCTTTCTTTGGTGTCTATGGGAGAATTTCACTGTAATTTTGTCTGTTTTGCATCCGACAATTGATAAAGAGTTATTTTTAGTTTGATTATAGAAAATATTTTATCATCAAACGTTCGGATATTTGATCTCTTCAATCTGACGGTTTATATTTCGATTTCCTTGTAAAAGTCGAGCTTCGTCAATGGCCCCAAAACACTTTTTAATTCCAATTTTACTAAGGGCGAATTGTCTCCGGTCACGATTGATTAATTATTTGTGAATTTTCTTTGTTTGGTGTAAATTATCTATCTTTGATAAGGAATCATTTGATTTAATATGCCAGAATTGATTACGATAGCCTACCACCGAGCTTTGTTTTGGCAATTGGAGGGGAAGGAAATAATCTAAAATTTTATTTTTTTTTTATTGCTTTTCATTTAAATTTTTGTTCCCTCACTCTCTCACACAACGAGGGAATGAAATTCTTTTGATGAAAATTGAGAAAAGAACGTGAAATTTTGATTTTTATATATTCTTCCTTTCGAGCGTCAAGCAAGGGATAGCAGGCTGAGCTTAGTCCGTTCCTTCGTGCAGGCAAAACGACTTTTGTGAAGAAACATCTTACTGGGGAGTTCGAAAAGAAATATGAGCGTAAGTGATGTGTAAATGCCTTTATTTCCTTTTTTTGATGTCGTTAGATTATCATGTTGTTTAGTCTGTACTAATCTTCCGGGTGTTGTCCTTGCGCATGACAGCAACTATTGGCGTCGAAGTCCATCCTCTGGATTTCTTCACAAAACGCGGGAAGATGCGGTTTTACTACTGGGATACTGCAGGGCAGGAGAAGCTTGGTGGTCTAAGGGAGGGATATTAGTGAGTAAAGAGAGTTCCGTCTTAGAATTTCCTTGCTTTTTAAATCAGCGGAAGGATTTTCAGATTCCAGTTAAAGTTCTTGTGAAGTGAGTGATGATAGGGAGAAAAATGTCGTGTTGAGCTTGTATTTAACAACGCTTTAATTACGGGGTAGACATATCTTGGTTGGTAGTTTATTTAACTGTCTGGGTTTTACTGAGGATAACTATTATTACTTAATAGTGTCAATTGTTATTTGTAAAGTTGTGGAGGAAGAAGCAAGTATTTTTGCCCAAAAATAAAAAAATAAAAATCCACGGTAAAGGGTACGTATCTGTTTCAGGGTCGTCCTTATTTCTGATTTTGTTAGAAGTCGGTAAAATTTATGTCAGTCGTATCTCTTTAAACCTTATTTTCGGACTGCATCTTGTACTTAATGCTGGCGGTGGTAGAGTGGTCTTCTGAATGTGGCGATTTCCTTTATTCACTTTTAGACCTTGCTTGTGGGAGAGGGGGAATCCTCTCCCTCCTGTGTCGGTGGGTATCGAAATTTCAAACTTTTTATTCGTTGTTCTGCAGCATTCATGGCCAGTGTGCAGTTATCATGTTTGACGTCACTGCTCGATGGACATACAAGAATGTTCCTATATGGCATCGCGATCTCTGCAGGTAGAGTAGAAACGCTGGCGACCTTTGTATTTGTTCTCACACTACGGTTTTTGATGGTGCTATATCTCGCTAATTTCCCATTAATACAATAGGGTCTGTGAGAACGTACCTGTTGTTCTCTGTGGGAACAAGGTAGATGTGAAGAATAGGCAAGTTGAAGCAAAGCAGGTTACGTTCCAGCGGAAGAAGAATCTGCAGTACTATGAAATTTCTGCAAAGAGCAAGTACAACCTTGAGAAACCCTTCCTCTACCTGGCCAGAAAACTTGCTGGGTACTTGAGCAGAACGCGCAAATCCCGTTTGCAAAAGTTGTTATGGTCTAGTAGCTAATCGTTTGTTCTGGTAAACGCAGGGATCCAAATCTGCACTTTGTTGAGTCTCCTGCTTTTGCTCCTCCAGAAGTGCACATGGACTTTGCCCCACAGCAGCAGTAAGAATCTTGGCCTATGTTATCCGCTTTACATATCGTTAATTTCTACGAATTGTCGTGTCGTCGTGCGTCCCGCCCTTCGTCCTCCCCCTCTCTCTTCTGGATACATCACAGTCGTGCTTGCAATTGATGCGGTTTGTATTATGGAGTGGTAATTGTAGCTGGGGTTGTCTGTCCGGTCTATCTGATCTTTTTGTCGGGTCGGGTCACAGATAATAGTGTTCTGTGGCGAGTTTCTTTTTTTAAAAACACAATTTTTTTTTGGAAACGACAAAATAACAAGGCTTCTTATCTTGAAAACGACAAATTTTGTTGGGGGTTGTTCCAACTCGCGTGGGGTCACAGATATAATAGTATTCTGGGGCCAGTGTCTTTTTTCAAAAACAAAACAAGAGGACGTGCTGGTCCCCATCAGCGTCGCCAGGGGTTGCGTCGCTTGGTCACACTATCTTGTCTTTTTTCGTAAATTGTTGTGTAGCTAGTTGTATTTTTTATTTTATTTTTATTTTGGGTCAAAGTTGTGTAGCTAGTTTGATGGTTCATGAACCTCTTCTCGACTGACCGTTGACCTTCGGTGGTTGTTGTCTGGAACAGGCACGAGGCAGAACTTGCTGAAGCAGCTATTCAGCCACTTCCCGATGGCGCTAGAAGAGCAGTTTTCAGGTTTGGAGACAGTAATGAGCATTCGAGACGGCAGGTGGTTTCAGCCTGCATCCTTGCGATTTTGGAGTTCTACATTGGGGATGGGAGATGTTTTCACTTTTTTGGTTTTGCTAAATTACATAATTGTTTCCGCTTGATTTATCAAATTGACCTCAATTTCGGCAAACATGTATTGATAGTTAACAGCTTACATATTTTTTTAGACAATTGCGGTACATGGATGCTGTCGAGGGTGTTAAATAGGCAGGTCGGTTCGAAGATGGTCCGACCTAAATTAATTCATTTAATTTGTATTGATCCATTCTTATCATGTAATACAATTTTGATAATTTGTACTCGACCCGATTTATATTGCCGTAATGCATCCATTTAATTACTTTAGGCTCTTTATGGTAATGTGTTACTTGGTTAAAATTTTATGTCAAATTAAAAAGGGAAACGAAAAAAGAGAGTAAAATAACAAAATATGATGATGTACGTAATTAAAATGAAACAATCATAATAATTAGAGGAGTGCGCACGTATCTGCTCTATGGATCGAACTAAAATTTTATAACACGACAAATTACAAGTTCTGTGAATCCCACTCGAGAAAAAAGATGCTTTACTTATATCAAACATAAAAACAAGCACTGAGTGTGCAAATTGAAAAGGCCGACGTACGCTCAACGAGAACGCGAAATAGCCTTTGCACAAGGGCCAAAAAACGAAATAGCCTCTGCACATCGCCATCACGAACATCAAATCCCCGCTTACTCGATAATTCACACGATCGGGAGAAAGGGAAGCGTATCTCTTGCCGCTCCGACCTTGTAGCGTATGCAACTAATAAACAAGTACCTCCAAACCCGCGTTAATAATGCATATTTCAACGGCGAGCCGACGACATAACCAGTAAAAACAAGCGGCTAACGACAACCTCAAATTGCGAATTGAAAGCACCCCGAACTGAAAACCTCCGACTACGTACATCGAAGCACCACGATCACCGGTCTTCGACGCACTTCTAGAAATCACCCCTCCCTCCTTCCTTCCCCGCACCCCCCCTCTCAAAACACAGGGAGGTGGGAAGTGGGACCCATGGCGTTGATTTCGGACATGACCAGACCAATTAAAAGATTTAGAATTCAAACACATTTCTTGTTGGCACAATTTTCTCAAAAGAAACGCAATAGATTACTATGCGTGCTGTTACATCTTATCAAAGTTTGCATCTCGAGAATCCATCGATACTATGATTAAGCATGCTCTAAAACGACAGATGACCAATTGAACACATAATCTAAGGAGACAAAATCGGGCGAAAAATATTCATCCATTGCCCATTTTTGAACCGGGACCTTATAGGGGGGAAAGCAGAGAGAGTAGCTTTTTCACTAGCATCGTGGCATGGCACAGGGAAAGCTTCAAAAAACTTGGACCGAGCAAGCACGAATCGTCGAAGGTCTTACAAACATTGAACAATGCACACTCCGTTCCTGAAAATCAGTTTTCTTTCTTTGCTGTCTTTGGAGAATTTCATCGTAATTTTGTCGTTACACATCCAACAATTGATAATGAGTCATTGTTGGTCCGATGATGGACATTACTTTAACATCCAGCATTTGGATACCTGATCTCTTCCTCCCGCCTGCCTTGCAAAAGTTGAACTTAATCAATGGCCCTAGAACACTTTCTAATTTCAGGTTTCACTAGGGGCACATCGTCTCTGGTCACGATCGAGTAATTATTAGTAATTTGTTTTTTCCCGTCGGTGTGGATGGTCTATTTTTGATAAGGAATATTCAATTTAGAGTGTCAAAATTGATTAAGTTAGCTTGTAACACGGCTTTGTTTGGCAATGGGAGAGGAGGAAATTTTGGGCAAAATTTTAAATTTTTTCATGCTTTTCATTCAAATTTTGGTTCCCTAAAACCAGTTTTCTTTCTTTGGTGTCTATGGGAGAATTTCACTGTAATTTTGTCTATTTTGCATCCGACAATTGATAAAGAGTTATTTTCAGTTCAACCATAGACAATATTTTATCATCAAATGTTTGGATACTTGATCTCTTCAATTTGACGGTCTATATTTCGATTGCCTAGTAAAAATCGAACTTCATCAATGGCCCTAAAACACTTTTTAATTCCAGTTTTACTAAGGGCGAATTGTCTCCGGTCATGATTGGTTAATTATTTGTGAATTTTCTTTGTTTCGGTGTAAACCGTCTATCTTTCATAAGGAATCATTTGATCTAGTATGCCAGAATTGATTAAGATAGCCTATCACCGAGCTTTGTTTTGGCAATTGGAGGGGAAGGAAATAATCTAAAATTTTAAATTTTTTATTGCTTTTCATTTAAAATTTTCGTTCCCTTACCTCTCTCACACAACGAGGGAATGAAATTCGATGAAAATTGAGAAGAACGTGAAATGTTGTTTTTATATACTCTTCAAAAAATTCCTCACTCCCTCGAAATTTAGGAACATGAACGGGGTGCAAGTTCAACCAGGAGTCTGTAATGATCGGACGGTCAACAGATTCTAGAACACTGCTTGTAAGAAAGTAATCGAATCTGACGGAGGAGACAGCGGTGTCAACTTAAACCAATGTTCGACAAAAAAAAATTAAAAATGCCCATCGTCTTTCTTCTTATTCCTCCTCTTATCCCTGAATGAGCGGTTCGAGATTCCGTATAAATTTCCGATAAACCTACTCATTAGAATAATTTCCTCATTTTTTGAGATCCAAAACCTATCCTGTTACAGTTCCCAGGTCTATCCAAGCTCTACTTATAATTATTAATCGAACGATTGTAATGAATTATAACTTTTAATGACCATCAATTATTGCTACAATACTGATCATAATTTATATTGTAAAAGTCTCAGTTATAAAATAGAAGCTCAGACTAGTGGTTCCAAATTATGCACTTATCATTAAACGTCATTAAATACCGTAGAATCGTACGAAGACATAGATCAATGTACCAATCTAGAACTGGAAACTATGCGTCGAAATAGATTCTTTAATTTTTGAAACTATAACCCCGATTCGGTTTTCAAGTTTTAGGTTCTATTCTCCCATCGCTTTCCCTCCTCTTAAAACCTACCCTGCTGTCTCCTCTCCCACCACCCTTCGCTCCTCCAAACGCATTCGATTCTCCTTCTCTCTCTTCGATCACCCAAGCTTCAAGCTTCTCATTGTCGGCGATGGAGGCACATGTAATTTGTCGCTGGCGTGCTCTGTTTTACTGGTATTGATTCAATCATTCGTTGCTATGTATATATGACAAGGTGCATATGCTGTTGTGATAAATTAGGCTTCGGTCTAGTTATTTTAGTGGTCGGGATCAGGAAAATGTAACATGCTCGTGGCTATCCTTGAAGATAGAGGATTTACCATTTGAAGTGGCGAGCAGTATGTTTTTACACAATTTCTGGGGATTTGTCCAAATCGAACGGTGTCGGATGAGAAGCGGTTTTGCGATCTTCTTCATTTGTCACGACACAGAAGCCATGGGGTGCATCTTTTCTTTCTAGTGTCAAGCAATGGATGGCAGGCTGAGGGCAGGCTGAGCGCAGTCCGTTCCTTTGTGCAGGTAAAACGACTTTTGCGAAGAGACATCTTACTGGGGAGTTTGAAAAGAAATATGAGCGTAAGTGATGTGGAAATGTTTGTTAGTTCATAGTGATTGATACTGCTCTGAGTTAAATGGGCATAAACATTGGGCTCAAACCAGGTTAAAGTTGGAGAAGCAGTAGGGTAATTGCTCATTACTGATTCATAGATAGTATTATCGTAGAGAGAACTTTGTTCACTTTATTGTTACGAGGGTGAGCAGGAAAATATCAAGCATGGCCCATTAGTGTAGAGATATTATGTTCTGAACGTGACATTCTTTTTCTAAATTAGATGAATGCCATATCAAGAAGCCAAAAGTATATCCACAAGGAGATAAATAAAGGAACCTGGTTCACCAAATAAATCAATTCGAGTTACTCAGATTTGTAAGTTCCTCTGATTTTTCTCCCTTTTGACATTATCTGGCTTATACTCTCATCTCACCTAATCGTGAATCCCCCGTGAGGATCACATCATATATGAGAGAATGTAAATACACATCAAGCGTACCTTAATATTGCTAGAAGTACAATCGGACCCCAGGCTCTTGTTCTAGTTGCGTATAATACATAAATCCCAGGTGGTGTTAGAATGCCTTATTTTTTTGCTTGACTTCCTAAAACTTGTGGTTCCTCAAACCTACATATTTCAGCCAAAAACAACTTGCTACATATTGAAACAAGCTGTCTATATGTTCACGTCTTTAAATCATCCGCAGCAGAAGAATAGAGACCTTACATGCCAACATCATGGGAAGACCTCGACATGCATTAGAAGAGAGTACTTTTTACAGAAAGAAAGAGCTCATCACTGAGGAAAACATTCTCTCAGAGATTGTGAGTATAGACTTGATTTCACGAGTATACAAGGATTCAAAACCCATCTGTTACCGCCTTAGCATCTGCTGAAGGTGCTCTAAAGAACTCAATCACTAGTTCTTTGACACTGTTTTCTAAATGCTATCAGAGCATGAATACCAGAGTTGGTCAAGGGATCAACAGAGGGACGAGGCCATTAATATCGAAGGTTTTGTAACTTATCAAGCAAATCCTCAGTTCACTAAAATCATGAGGTCAAATCTGCTTTGATGAAAGAAGATATGATCTGGGATTTGATTGAGGATTTGGATTGATTGTAATTGATAGGAGATGTGATTATTTTAGGACTAGAAAGATTAGAAGAATTTATTTACTTTTTCATTCAATTCTCTTGTACAATATATACATCATTGTATTACATCTAGAAATCAATGAAGTACACACCTTTTTGCTCATTACACAAATTCCCATATTCCTTTTCTTCTCGTCTACTTCTCGGATTCGTGACATGGTATCAGAGCATATCTTGATTCTGAGATAAGCTTCCGCACTAACGTCAGCCTTTGTTACTTCTCTGTTTTATGTTGCTGCAATCCTTGCAGCACAGAACATCGTCCAGTCTTCTTTGTTTCTCGTTGCTGCAACTCTCGCAGAACAGAACAACATCCGGGAAGAGATTCTTCGTCCAGCCTTCACTTCTGTGTTAAAAAATTAATCTGCAAAACAGAGTTGTTGCAGATCCTTTAGAAAAATTGTCACCATGACAAATCCACAAGAACTTACCTCAAGAATCGGTGATCAGCCCGCAGGAGAGACAACGCCACAAACCTCGCAGATCCAGGAGTCATCAGTTGTTACTATGCACGAAGAACAGATCCAGTCATAGAGTCAAACTCAACATGCACAGTGGGTACCTGTTCCGGCTCAGGCTAATTTGGGGCAATCCTATTCGGGCCAACCTTACCAATGGGTACCAAATCCTTGGTATTATGGGACGGGCCCAAATGCATCATTGCCGGGATTTTGAAACGGTGTACAAATTGATGGAGGCCTACCAGCAAGTAGCGGGGCAGGCACAAACACCAGTTCACAGTAGACGGGCGGATCAGCCGAGCCGGGTATGGGACCGAATCCCTACCCGGGCTCATTTTTTTCTAATGTGGGTCATTCAATCGGATCTGGGGGATCAGGTTTTGGGGCAAACCCTTACCCGAGTCCGCCACCAGGGTTTCTCCCATACCAGATCTACGCTGCCGGCAACCGGCCGGAACCCGGCGACCCCATTTTCACAACCAATGCTGATGGACCCAAACTGAAGCTTGTTGCTCAACAGTTAACTGGACCTGATAATTACTCGAGATGGTCGCGCGAGTTCCGGCGCGCTCTGGTAACGAAGGATAAGGAGGGCTTTATTGATGGAACGGTTCCGGTTCCGTGACTAGCGCGACTTTGGAAAAAATGTAATCAACTAGTTAGAACGTGGATCGGAAACAACATCGCTCCTGAAGTCGCGGCCGGTCTTCCTCCAACGGAGGACTCGAAACAAATGTGGGAAAACATTAAGGAGATGTATGGAAAACTGGATCAAGTAAAAATCTTTTATTTGACGCAACAGATCTCGGATTTAAAGCAAGGAAACATGACTGTTGCTGCAATTTTTAATAAACTTTCGAGCCTGTGGAATGAATTGGAAGCGGCCGAAGAAAAATTTGACTGGCCGGAGCCGATTTTGCAGCAGTACAAAAAGATGCGAGACAGGGAGAAAGCCATCCGATTTCTCCTCATATTAAACGAATCTTACCTTTCATTTAGATTGCAGATCTTAACCATGGAGCCGATGCCAAGCCTTGGCCGTATCTACCAGCTAACAATCCAGGAGGAAAGCCAACAGAAAGCAGCAGATCTCGGCAAGGAAGGCGATAGAGTGGCTTTGGCGGCGAGGGTTTTCCTCTTGCCCGCTACAGAAATCCACAAGAGGGAGAGAAGGTCGAAGACCTAATCTAGGGTTCCACAACAACCCTAGATCTTATATACGAGCGATAGATGGCCAGGATTTTTCTGATCGATCGGACGGCCCACAATCAATCTTTGGAGCTGTTGGATCCGACGGCTCACAAAGTGGCGCGGCCACTGAATCCAACGGTCCACGCGCAGCGAATTTCTATGGTTTCAAAGGCCCACGCGAGCAATTCTTTTCTGGGCCTGAAGGCCCACAAGCGCCATTCGGCGCATCATCCGAAGGCCCATATGGAGGAACAACGGCCCATGCTGTTAGCAGGCCTTCCTCATTTGCAAAAAACAACAAAGGAAAGGGTAAGTTGTATTGTGAATACTGTAAACGCCCGCACCACACAGTTGAAAGTTGCTGGAAATTACATGGTAAACCAGGTGAAAAAGAAAAGGGAAAGTTTTCAACTATTTTTCAGGTGATGGGTAAATCAGCAGACAAGTCAATCACCCATGGGGAATATCAGGAGTTGATGGAAGCTCTTAAAAAATTGAATCCCTCTGACAAAGCAGGCAGTTTCACAGGTATTTCTTATTGCCTGACGAACTCAATTTCGAAGGATGCATGGATTATAGATACAGGAGCTAGTGATCATATTGTCTGCAATCCAAAATTATTTTCCAATGTCAAAAGGTTATCAAATATATCAGTCCAACTTCCCAATGGAAATACCACATATGTTGGAATGACTGGCACTGTGAATCTTAGTCCACTAATCATTCTCAAAAATGTCCTTTATGTCCCTACCTTCCATGTTAATCTCATATCAGTCTCCCGAGCTTGTGAAGAAAATTCTTGTCATGTCTCTTTTGACTCTGATAAATGTCTATTTCAGGCCCTTTCGACTGGCAAACTGATGGGCTTGGGTAGAATCTATCAAGGACTTTATTTTTGGAATGATCTTCCAAGCAATTTTAAATTTTCCTCTGTTGCATTCAATAAACCATTGTGTAACATTGTTGCCAATGAAAGAAATTTTCTTCATCATCAAAGATTGGGTCACACTGCTTCTTTCCCTTGTCCTCAATGTCCAATTTGCCCCTTGGCAAAACAAACTCGTGCCCCCTTTCAAAATAGTAAGACTCTAGTAGATGACATTTTTTCTTTGATTCATGCTGACGTCTGGGGACCATATCACACAGTAAATCATGATGGTTTGAGATTTTTTCTTACAATCGTGGACGATTTCTCACGTGCCACTTGGGTTTTCCTCATACATCAAAAGGTCAGGTTCTTTCTCATCTCAAAACCTTTTTTTCCTTATCCAAAACTCAGTTTGGAAAATCAGTTCGTCGCATCCGCACTGATAATGGTAGGGAATTCTTCAATGGTGATTGTGCTTCCTTTCTTACTTCAAATGGTATTTCACATGAAAGTACCTGCACCTATACTCCACAGCAGAATGGGGTAGTTGAGCGAAAGTATCGTCATCTCTTAGAAGTGGCACGTGCTCTTAAGTTCCAGGCATCTATACCAAAACAATTTTTGGGAGATTGTGTGATTACTGCGGCATATTTGATAATCGTATGCCATCTCGCATTCTAGAAGGAAAAACTCCATTTGAATTATTGTATGGAAGGAAACCGGATCTGAGTCATCTCAGAGTCTTTGGCTGCTTATGTTATGTGGCTACAGTAGGTCCCCGGGATAAAATGTCTCCTCGAGCTCGGCAATGTATCTTCATGGGGTATCCTAACTTGAAAAAGGGTTATCGAGTTTATGACCAGTCTACCGGGGAGTTTTTTTATCAGCAGGGATGTGGTTTTTCATGAAAATATTTTTCCTTTCCGGGATACTACTTCTATGTCTGCAGATGATACGAGAACTAACTTCTCCAAGACATCATATAGTAGATACAGTCTTGCCTTTACCAACCGATGATTCTTCTCATGATAATTCCGTTGAGCAACAACTTATGGAGTAAGAATCCCGGAGATAAATCATGAAGAGCCTACAAGTATTGAGGAATCATCTTTGAAGGTGTTGGATGAGCCACCACGAAGATCTGGTCGAGCCACTCGTCCACCAGCCTGGACTAAAGATTATGTCTGCTCCTCATCACTATCATCAGGTACTCGTTATCCTTTATCCTCATATGTATCTTTTGACCGCTTGTCGTCAGACCATTTATGTTGCATTAGTCGAGTTTCTAAGGAAAAGGAGCCTTCTAGTTATAATGAGGCTGTACATGATGAACATTGGCAAAAGGCAATGGAGGCAGAACTTAAAGCCCTGATTGATAATCATACTTGGGATGTTGTGTCATTACCGCATGATCGCAAACCCATTGGATGTAAATGGGTCTATAAGATCAAATATAGAGCAGATGGCTCCGTGGAAAGATACAAGGCCTGATTAGTGGCCAAGGGTTTCACACAGCGAGAAGGTTTTGATTACCATGAGACATTTTCTCCAGTAGCCAAGGATGTCACGGTTCGCTCTTTCTTATCAGTTGCCGCTTTTCGCAACTGGTCATTACATCAAATGGATGTCCACAGCGCTTTTCTTCATAGTGATCTAGAAGAGGAGATTTACATGGATCTTCCACAAGGATTACGGAGACAGGGGGAGTTGAAGGTATGTCGTCTCCGCAAATCTCTTTACGGATTGAAACAGGCATCTCGACAGTGGTAAGCCAAATTTACTACTGCATTAACGGGAGCTGGATTCATGCAGTCCAAACATGATTATGCTTTGTTCACTTGGGCAAAAGGTACGTCGGTCATATACTTGATGATTTATGTTGACGACATACTTATTATGGGATATGATGATTCTGTTGTGAAGAAGCTTAAAGACCATCTACATTTATCTTTTCATATTAAAGACTTAGGACCACCTAAGTATTTTCTTGGAATAGAGATAGCTCGTTCTGATCTAGGGATTTCCCTTAGTCAGCGAAAATTTGTGATGGAAATTATATCAGAAGCAGGATTATCACGTTGCAAACCGGCAATTATTCCTATTGAACAAAATGCCAAGTTGACAATCATTGATTATGATGCTGGGACGTCCTCCTCTGATGATCCATTATTGAAGGACCCGACAAGCTATCAAAGACTTGTTGGGAAGCTTATCTATCTCACCATGACCAGGCCAGACATTTGCTATGCTGTACAGACCCTCAATCAATTCATGCACAGTCCAAAGCAGTCACACAGCCTTAAAAGTAGTGAAATATCTGAAGAGATGTCCAGGATTAGGGATACTCCTCTCCAGAAAGTGCAACATGGAGATGACAGCTTATTGTGATGCGGACTATGCTACATGTCCCATGAGCAGAAGATCTATTACTGGATTTTGCATCAAATTTGGGGAGTCGTTACTTTCATGGAAGACAAAGAAACAATCCACTGTATCACTATTATTAGCAGAAGCTGAATATCGATCTATGGCCAAAACTGTTTGTGAGATAGTGTGGCTCCGAGGCTTACTTCTGGATCTTGGAGTACAAGTTGAAGGTCCGACATTACTTTTCTGTGATAATGATTCGGCACTCAAGCAGCAAATCCTGTGCTACATAAGAGGACAAAACATATAGAAGTTGATTGCCATTTTACTCGGGAGAAGATCAAAGAAGGGATCATTGAAACCAGAGGAATCAGGACCATAGAACAGCCTGCGGATATCTTTACTAAACCCCTTTGTCAAAGACGGCATACATATCTTCTAAACAAGCTGGGCGTCTTGGATATATACAAGCCACCAGCTTGAGGGGGAGTGTTGAAAGAAGATATGATCTGGGATTTGATTAAGGATTTGGATTGATTGTAATTGATAGGAGATGTGATTATTTTAGGACTAGAAAGATTACAAGAATTTATTTACTTTTTCATTCAATTCTCTTGTACAATATATACATCATTGTATTACATCTAGAAATCAATGAAGTACACACCTTTTTCCTCATTACACAAATTCCCATATTCCTTTTCTTCTCGTCTACTTCTCGGATTCGTGACATGCTCACTTAGAATCACTACAAGACATGCATCTAGTAACCTCCTGTAATGAGACGCCTATCAAGGAATTAACATCTTGTATCCACGAAGACACCACCATTTTTTTAGATGCTACACAATTACAAACTGTTGACGGATCAATCGGCAATAGACTGTTATAAATAGATACAATGGAAGATACCTACATTCATCCATAAGGACATTGGCAGAAATTCTCGACATACTTCAAAGAAAGGCTTTAATAAACACTGTCCATCGATACCATGAACAGAAAACAGCCAAAAGCACGAGATGGCAACAAAAAGAAAAAGAATGCAAGGAAAAGGATACACCAAGTAAAACCCATGAGCGAAAGCCCCAGCCAAGACAAGGGTAAACAAACGATCCCTCACCACCGGGTTCCTCCTCAACGAGAGCCGAACTGCGAAACCAGATTCCGAAACGAAGCAACGCCAATTCAATAAGAAAAACAAAACCCAGATAGGATACGACAGAAACGATTGAAAACCCACGAAATTTAATCAAACTCTAAACGATCATCATACGTACTGAGAGGAAGAACAGGGGCGTATATAAGAGGGACCAAGAACTTAATCGGGGCTCCTTTGTTTTGCTTCCTCACAACGGCCTCCCTTTCAAATCACCAAAAAGAAAAGGCCAAAACCCTCGAGTTAACACAACCGATCAATTCGGATTATTCACGAAAGATGCAGACTTTGAGCTTCAAAAAGACCCAATTTTTATAAAAACAGAACGAGAATTGTGAACTTACTGGTTGGAGGCGTCGGACGGCGAGGCCATTCAAGAGAGATTGATAAATGTGCGCGGACGCTTGAGAGAGATTCGTCAGGAAAACAAAGGAGTTTTCAACCAGAAAAAGAGTCTTTTTTTTTTGTTAATTTTTTACTAGAGAGCCAGAAACGAGTTTTGCTGGGTTTAGAATTCAGATCTCCAAATGATCTTTGGTTTT